>JAMXBD010000005.1:1345179-2632858 GCA_024138025.1 Combretum micranthum
CTTCAAAGAATTAAGTATGTTGTCGACCTGTATTGTCTTTTCGCGTGGTTGGAAAAATTCTTTCTGGTTGTGGCAGATATTATCGTCTTAGGAGAAAAGCAAAAGGTGCTTTAATCAATTAATTATTTTCTTCTTTAGTTTCAGAATGTTTTATGCGGAGTAATATGTGGACTCGTAATTTTGAACTTTCTCTGGATTAGATTCCAAATTGTGGTTGCTTTTGGGCTCTAACAATGTTGGTGTCTGCAGGGTGACAGGACAGAACTTCAGCAGGTTATATTTGACGAAGGCTTTACATGAGAACTGAGGTGGTTGTTCTCCTGTTATTGAAAGTCCCTTTGAGAAAACCAGTCTAATGCAATGAAAGAAAGATGCACTGTTTTTTTTTTTTTGCAAGTCAGGTTTTGATTATAGGCAATTTTCTATTCTTTACCCCATTGGCCGTAGATTTATGTGGGATATGGAAAATTCTTGAGGATTTGGTCTGAGTTAGGAGTTTGGTCGATTCGATATGTATCGTAACTTACTCGATGCACAGGTTTTAGAGCTCATCATTTCAAAATGAATTTTTCCTGGTATTTCCTGGTTTGCTTCGATATGTATTGTAACTTACTCGATGCACAGGCTTAGGACCTGAGTTTATATCGTTTATGCACACTTGACTTGAGCCTGTATTTTGATGGTGAGTTTAATGCTATTGTTTCGTGACGTGCCAAGGGCCTCCATCTTAACTTTCATCAATGGAATCCGATTTCGCTCGACATACCATCCAATCCAAGGGAAGATAAAGTCGAAATACTTCCTTAATTTACTTGAAAAATCAATTTACTATTTAAATCTTTCATCTGTCAAGTCCAATTATCGGAAGTTTTCTTGCCAACGTTACCATGTATATAGCGGATCATTTAACGATTATTATTATCCTTGGATTGCCGTAAAAAAATCTCTGTTGCATAAATGATTTGGCATACAATAGCCATCAGTGCAAATATCTCTTACTTCAGTCGGTACAAACACATCTTGTTAATAATGTTAAACTTGACACTTAAACTTTGGCTAAATATATAATTAGCTCTTTATTTTTAGATTGTTGATATTAATACCCAATTAGACTTTCAAGGTTATTATTGTTACTCATACTATCTCTTTATTGTGTTGATTCCACTACTTGTGGATCTTCTTAAATAATTAACTAGGCATATGGTTTAGATGAAATTAATATAAGTAGTGTAAATGACCTTTGAAAAGTTGAATGGGATATGAAAGCAACAATCTAAAAGTATAGATAAGTAATTAAATAATTAATCAAAGTTTGAAAAGTAGTGTAAATGACCTTTGAAAAGTTTAATGGGATATGAAAGCAACAATCTAAAAGTATAGATAAGTAATTAAATATTTGATCAAAGTTTGGATACTAAAGCAATGTTATTTCAAAGAAAAGTCAAGATTTATACACACACTTTGTATTTTCTAATTCAATGGTATATTGGTACTTTATGATTTTTTTCACATTAACCAACCTTTTTAAAAATTAAATCAAATTTTCTGTTAGTATTAACAAATTTGATACCCTAGTCAAACTTTATAGTTAAATTAAGGGCCAATGTTATAAATACTACCTAAATTTTACCTAAATATTCAATTAACTACTTGAACTTCTTTTTAATCAATTTACTATCTAGATTTACTTTCCTGTCCAAAAAGCTACATCGTCTAACTTCGTTTAACTCCGCTATCATGATTGGTATTAATGACCTATTCTTGCTTGACACGTGTGCTCCTCCTCCTCCTTCTTGAGTTCTCTCTCTCTCTCTTCTTTGCTTCTCTGTAATACCAAACACCAACTACCACTCTCTCTCTTTCTCTCTATCTCTACACGAAATCTACATCTCTCTCTTCCTTCTCCTCCTCCTGCTTTTTCTTATTCTTTGAAACCAAAATAGGTCAAGTTTTAGTAAAAAAACATGATGATATGAACCTACAAAGCCTACATTATTTCCCATCACAAATCAAAGTGCACCCATCAATCCCAAATGAGCAAGTAATGACTATTCCATGGAATTTCAGTACTTCATAGCCATCTAACACGACTCTTTCACAACCACTAGTTTCTACATCATGTTAGGATTTTATTCTCTTTCGGTACGATTCAAAGCGGTTCAGGATTCAAGGGGATGGTTAATCTTGAATGCATTGTCAATTATTAACCTTCTTGTCGTGTCATGAGACCAATCTAGTTTTACTATCGTCTCTGAAATGCTAATTGTTGGTTCTCTAAGGGAAATTTGAGACACCAAAAAGTGACAGTTCAAGTATGTTTGGAGTTTTTATTTTACCTTGGAACCATCTCACAAACTATGTTGGTGATAAAGGTGTTGTCTTTTGACGCATTTTATGGTTATATTAGGATCTATTGCTAGGACAACAAAGGGGAGTTAGACATGGGTTATAAGAAGCAAAGCAGAGAGAGAGAGAGTTCAGAGAAGAAGAAGATGCAAGAGAAGAAGGGAGAGATAGGGATTCAGTGTAAAGAGACAGAGAATGGTGGGTAAAGTCTAGTTTGAGAGAGAGAGAGAGAGAGAGAGGAGGAGGAGGACATATGTCAAGCGGGAATAGGTCATTAATACCAACTATAAACGTTGTAGCTTTTTGAACACAAAAAGTAAATCTAGGTAATAAATTAACTAAATGAAAGTTCAGATAGTTAATTGAATATTTAAGTAAAATTCAGTTAGTATTTGTAACATTAGCCCTTAAATAAATTATGATTATGAATGCACAAAAACAATTATAAATCCTCATGAGTTTAGTTTTGAATCTACTATGCCTTACCCCCTCAAAAACTGGAGAAGAACATAAGTAGCAATGTTGATAGTGAAACATCCAATTGTGTATCACATTTGACAACTTAAAAGTTTTATTAGTAAACTAAATATGTGTACCATTTTTGGAATTATGTATATAAACAAATTTAAAATTATTTGTATATTGTTTGAGTTCGACGCTTTATTTTTATTTATTTCAATTCTATTTATCTAGAGTCAAGTCAAGCACAAAATTGACATATTTGAGTAGTTTACTAAGTTATCATTCCGATTTGTAATGTTTGGCTTGGTGAACTTGCAAATATAATTGAGTTCAAGTGGAGCTAATGTATAAGTTGAATACAAGAAGAATTTAAAAACCGATATAATTTTAGTTAAAAGAAAAATATAATTTTTGAGTAAAATGGGTACTTTAAGTAGTTTTACAAAACAAAGAAAACATATGAGATCAGAGAAAAGTAACATTAAAAAAAAAAAAGATGGGTTGTGCACCACACATCTATGATGTAGGTCCTCACCCTTGGATTGGTGAACTACAAAGCCACACTAAATAGTACTTAGTTGACAAGAACCTTAATATTACATCAGGAAACAAAGTTAACCATTAATTCAAAAGCTTACTTGACCTTTCTTAGCACATGAGCATGAGTAATTCTTCTCCCTTTCCTAATTTTAAGGTATTGGTTGACAAACCATAATATTAAGCATATCTTGGGATGTACTGACAAAGATAGGAGGCCAATGACTTTCAACTCATCTTTAATATTACTTTTTGCCTTTTAGTTTCTACCCTCTATTTACTATAATCATCCTTTACGATAATAAGTTATCTTCCATCATCAATGAAACCTTTCTAGTTGTTCATCTTGTTTTTGTTTTATTTTCCTATTCTAATACATTGTATTCAATGATCAACTATGAATGTAGCAATCCAAAATTCAAATACCCACTATTATAATATATATATATATATATATATATTAAGGAGATAGAAAGATATCATATCTAGCTTCCCCATTGTAATGACAAAAAGTAAATTAAAAAGAAAAGAGATAGAAAGATATAACATATATAATTATAGATCACATGAAATTATCTAACAATGTTAGATACAACACAAGTAAAGTAAGGGCCACTATTCCAAGCAACTCTAGTTGTGCTCCTATTCAACACATGAATCAAGTTATTTATCATGTTTTCAGAGACACTAAAGTTAAGAAAGAAAGGGATGTTTTCTTTAGATTCGAGGGACATAGGTGACCCAAAATGGTGATTGGTTATGTCCTATATTGACCTTTGTTAGTATATATTTGTAATGATTGTTATACATATATATTTTGCATATTAATATTTGTATTTTAACTTCAATTACACTTTGGTATCCATATTTTAGTTTTACATTGGATTGTTTATTCACTAATTAATTAATTAAAAGTTCGATTTGACATATTATTTAAAAAATTAAAAGACCATGCATAACTTTTAGAAGTGATATTCAATTTTAACAAATTTCATATTAGGGGAAGCTTGTGAGATGTAAATTTATTCAAAAGATCTTGCACACGTCTTTTGACTATTCGAACCATGTAAAATTTAAAATTCTTATAAATTGCCAATGATATGTCATTTAGCCTTTAAATGCCTATTTTTAAATTTGCCTAATAATATTGTTATACATATTATAATATTTTGTTATGTTTCTAATGGTACCCTACTAATAATTTTTCAAATTTTGTGGTTCATAACTTGTAAATAGAACATTATATTAATGTAAGATTACATTCATCAAAAGGTTTCTGTTGCAAATTATTTAAAAAAAATTGATTTGACTTAAAATTATATTATTAACAATGTCTTCTTCTTAAGCAGACTTGTTTGGCAATTTTTCTTTTATTTTCACAAAAAAAAAAAAAACAAAAAGATCTTTAACAATTAAATTTCGATCAGACCTCCAAGCCTAAGTATGATCTAATAAGACCACTACCTCAATCATGTGGCAACAATGGCTAGACTCAAGTCAAGGTGCTTCGAAAAAAATGGTGTAACCGCTCAAGTCTAGTCATTTTGTAAGCTTTTCAATAAAATACATCTTACGAGCTTCCCACAATATAAAATTTTCTTAAATAGGATATTACATTCAAAACTTATACATGGTTCAAAATATTAACATATATAACTTTCTTATAATTTTTTTAAATAATGTGTCAATTAAGAAAAATAAAAAATTTTAATTTTAATTAATTGGTGACTAGACAATGAAATGCACCAAAATTAAAGTATAGACATCAAAATATAATAAAAAGGGTGCAAACACTAAAATGTAAAAAATAAAATATAACAGCCATTAACTTTCCATTAATAGCGACATTGCATTCAAAATAAATTGAAAATATAGGTATTGCCAAGAATAAAAATATAAATACTAAATTATCAAAAGTTGAAAGTAAAGACACTCAATCTATCTTTATCACTTAAAGGTGGGTGTGCTTGCTTATAAATAAGTTCACATTATAAATAATTCTGTAAGAAAATAAAATAAAGACTATAATTCTCTTAGGCTTAATTTTTATTTTCGATTTGAAATTTGTCTTATTTAATTAATTTTTTTGTTTTACCTTAAAAAATGTCATGACTCATAGGTTTAGAATAGATCCCTAAATTTGAATCTTGAACTTAGTGGAACCGAGTTAAGTTGGGTTTGACTCATAGCAATGTCTAAATTAAGGTAATTAGGTTCATCCGAAGGATGCCAATTCTGGCTCTTCATTTGGCAGTGGTAGAGGCACTTTTTTAGGTAATGGAAGGAGCTCTTCAGGCAAGAAAAAGAATAAATTCTTCAAGAAAAGAAAGCGCTCACTTGATACATTATTGTCCTTTGTGAGTGTGAGTATGTGCACCCTACAATCATGAATTTTGTGGCCTATAATATTTGTGGCCTTAGTGACCCCATCATGATAGTCGATTTAAGGAAGGTGTGTTTTAAAATGGAATTTCCTTGATAAGGTTACTTCAAACTAGAGTAAACCATTCAAATAGGTATTAATCAAACAAGCTATTTATTGAAGTTGGAATTTCATAATAAATAGCCTTGCTAGAAAACAAAATTGGTGGCATTAGGATGGTGGTGTTTGGCATGTTGTTTTAAAGAAACACCTTAATTTTGCCACTACTCATGTACTACTTTAGAAGAACATTAATTTCTTTGTAGTTTTCACATACACCTCAAATTCATATGTTAAGTGAAGAAATTTTTATAAGCAACTCTTGTGTTTATCTTTTATTGTCATCAGCCATCATGGACTATCTTAGGAGATTTTAACACCACTCATTTATTTAAAGAAAGCTAAGGAGAAGATAGAAGGCTTAATCAAGGGATTTCATAATTTTGATTGTTTATTGTTAATGTTAAACTTGATGGCCTTTGTTTTGTGGCTAACTTCTACACTAAGTCCAACAAACAATTGGAAAACCTCCTAATTAAGAAGGTAAATTAGATACTAATAAGTCAAGAGTGCTTTAAAATCATTTTGTTTGCATGGTGCTGAAATAATTCTCTTCTTCTAGTATAAGACTCCTTTTAAGTTCTTTGATTTGGGCATTGAGGTTAATGGTTTCACGCAGCTGGTTTCCCAAATTTTGAAATCAAGTACCAAAGGGTCTAAATTGTTTTAAAAGGTCCATAAGAAAAATGAAGCTTCTTAAGATTAAACTCAATAAGTTGAATAGTAATCAATTATCCAATATTACTATCAAAGTAACTTAAGCTAAACTTGCTTTTAGTGCCATTCAATCTTCTATTGTTCGAAAGCATGTATCATCTTTGCACCAAAAAAAAAAAAGAAAAAAGGAAAAAGATAAGCTTTTCAAAAGTGTTACTTACCAAAAGAACATGGAAGAAAGTTTCTTCAAACAAAAATCTAGAGTTAAATGACTATGTTTTGGATAGGGCTGCTAACGAGTTGAGTCGACTGCGAACCTAAGATGAATTGAGTTTTTAAAGGCTCAACTCATTTAAACATCATCTAGATCAAGTTGAGCTTTTTACTGAGCCTTGAGTTCAGGCTCGAGCTTGATCCATTTAGCTAAATGAGCTTCCTTTTAAGCTTAAGCTCATCTTGTATACAATTCGAGCTCTAACCAAGCTGAGTAGAGCCTTAAATTTAAACTTGAACTCGACTCGTTTTAATAGGTTGTTTTCCATTTTTTTTAACTTAAAAATAATATATAAGAGTCACTAAATATATATATATTAAATAAAAATTAATTTTATTTTTTTAATTATATATTCATATTTAATATATCATAAATATAAAAACCACAAATCTACTAATGAACTTATTTACGAGCCCGTTAACAAGTTTACTTATGACCCTCTTCACGAGTTAGCTCGCAAACCTAAAATTAAACTCCAGCACCATTCGTTTAGATAAATAAGCTTTATTTTATACTCAAGCTCAACTTGTTTACTAATCGAGCTTGAGCTTGAGTAGCTCGTGAGCAATTTGACTGGTTTGTAACTCTAGTCTTGGAGATTGAAACACCTCTTTTTTCATAAAGCTACGACTCAATACCATAATAGCGGTTTTATTTGTTTTTATTGAGGGGAATATGGTTCCATGGCCTTAGTGGATCAAGTAGCTAAAGCTAAAGTTGTTGCTTACTATTTAAAATTTTTTTAGTTTGTAGAGATAAGTCTATGGCCTCTTTAATGTGGAAGAGTTGATTAATTATTAGTTGAATAGGTATCAAATTAATTCCTTGACTTCCATTTCTTAAGTGAATAAATTAAAGTTACCATCTTTAATCAATTCAATAGTGAAACTCTAAGCCTAAATGGGTTTTATGCTAAGGTCTTTGAAGTAGCTTGGTCATTGGCCAAAAAATTAAAAAAAAAAAAGAAGAAGAAGTAGCTTGGTTGATTATGCTACATATTGTTACTACTGCCATTGAAATTTCCTTCTATCACGTTATCTTTAAAAACAAGTGAATACTTTTGTAATTGATTTGGTTTCCAAAATCATGAATGCATTAAGATATCAGATTTAGGCCCATCATCATGAATGCATCTAAACCATCACACCTAGGGCCATCTCTTGTCTAAAGTGCTATATAAGGCCATCACAAAAGTCTTTGGCATCATGGCTTAAAGATGTTTTAATCTCTTTTATGGGAAAGAACATCTACATTTGTACCAAAGAAGAAGATCGCTAATAATATTTTTATTATTCAAAAACTAGTTAATGACTATTGTCTCAATTGGGTTTTTCTAGGTGTGCTAGGAAAGCTGACCTCACGAAGGCTTATGCCACTTTAAATCAAAGCTTTCTTGAAAAAGTGATCCTTTTTCTAAACTTTCCTTCCTTTACCCTATTTTAGGAAACATTGATACAATGTTTCTTTACACCAATTCTTACTTCTTTATATACATACATATATATATATATATATATATATATATTACTTAAATGTTGTACTCGTGAGATTCATTATAAGCTATAAAAATCCGTGGCAAGGTGATCACATCTCATCTTATCTCTTGGTACTTGCTATGGAAGTTTCATCCTCTATATTTCATAAGATGGCTAGGAAAAAGGATTACTAATGACTTGCTTTTATGGATATATTATAAGAGTGAATTTGCATTGTTGTATATATATTTACAAAAAATTAAATATTATTGACACTTACTTGGTGATTATTTTTTTATTGCAAGGAATTTTAGGAGAAAATATCAAACTACAAGAATGTTGGTCCCACTTTTATAATCAAGAAGGGTGGTTGAATTGATGATAACTAAAAATATGAATTTTTAACCCTTTAAAAAATTAAATCCCCTTAAAATAATTCGTGAGAACAAGTTAAGCAATTAAGACAAAATAGAAATAAGAGTAGGGAAGAAAAGCTAAGTTAGAGTATATAGTGGTTTCACCTTATGCATTAGTCTATTCTTTGAGCTGCAAGCTAGAAACCCTATAATCCACATGGATATATTCCAATAATCCAATCAAAAAGTTGTTTATAAGTAGTCCACAATTCAACTCTACTCAGCCTCTTTAGCTTCACTTTAGCTAACATTATAGAGCTTCTACTTGTAATACAGATGAAAGAAAGGATACACTATAGTTCCTCCACTAATCAAGTAAGAAATAAAGATCAAAGAAATTTGTAGCAAAGAAAGTGATTGCACACAATCAGTTCAAAAATTCGCGTGAGAGAGCAGCAAATGTCTTTCAAAGCATATAATGTTGCAGCATCTTCTATATTTTTATATTTGAATCCTTTGGATAAATAATACCTTTTTATGTCATACACCGCCTCGACCTCCCCTAGAATGGCTATCGACTTAGAGCATCAACCACAACAACATACAAGAGGGTATTATTCTCCTTGGCATGGGAACATCCTAGCTGCAGTTTATGTGGATCGAACCCATGACCAAGGCCTTTTGTTGCCCCAAAGGCCACGCGTTTCAATTGCCTTCCAACGTTCAAAAAGATTTGTAGCAGGATGTTTATATTTATCTCCTCTAAAATCCCGGATGATATCTAGAACTTCTTATCTTGTATTTGAAAATTGTATTTGAATTTAATTTGATCGTAATAAACTGATGCTTGATGCTTGATATTTATCTACAAAAGTCACCTGTTATCTATCCTGAAATGCTTATTTATCTACAGAAACCGCTCTTTATTTATCCTAGAAAAGATCGTCTAAGGCAGTCCTCATCATATCCCATAAAATTAGGAAGATTTATCTTTAATTTCTTAAATACTTACTTGATCTAAATTTCAAATCTTCACATGCATTGTTGATATGAATTTCTAAGGCAATTGTTGTCTTCATAATACTGATATAACGTTGTAGCAATAAGCAATTGGATTTATACAACTCGATTTTATAGAATTCCTCATGAAGAATAAAATTTAATGACTTTGATCATCTTGACTTAATCCCTGTGGATTGTAATCTAACTTAGTGGAACATATGAATACATTACGCAAATGTATTCATCTTGTGGAGCTAGGCCTTGAAAATCTATTAAAACTTAATTTGAATAGAGCTATAATCATTTTGTGCTTGAATCATGATCTCAAGACTGATTTACATCTACCTTCTGGAGTTCCTTATGGGTTGTACTTTTTAGTTTAAACTCATTAAACACTAAACAATTTGGATAAGCGTTTGGACAACTTGATACTATTCATTATTGTAGCTTTTCCATTAAAACTGCACACTTAAGAATTTAATTAGTTTTCTTTAATCTATTTTGCTATCATCAAAACTTTCTTTAGAGAATAAAAAAGATAAATGGTCCATTTGAAGATATTTGAAGGAATTTGAAGATAAATTGAATTTAATTTTTTGAAGGATATTTTTGAAAGGATAGTAGGATAAGGAAGGATGTTTAAAGATTTGATAAAAATCTCTTTAGAAATAAGTAGAATTTTTGTTTTACATAATAAGAATAGGATGGAATACGGTCTTGTTCTTGGTTGTGTACTTCTCGTAATTATAAGACTTTATTTTATTTGTGTATTTTTCCTGGCATATAAATCTTATGTTAAGAGGTTCTATTGGGCAAGAGTTTTAAAAAATTTTTTGGAGGTTTTTAGAAGAATTAAAGGGATTTCTCCATTGTTATTGGATTACATAGTAGTTGATTATGATTTTTATTATTTATCTCTTCTTCTTCAAGAATTAAAGGGATTTCTCCATTGTTATTGGATTACACAGTAGTTGATTATGATTTTTATGACTTATCTCTTCTTCTTCTACTTCTTTTTTTTTTTTTTTTCTTATCTCTTCTTCTTCTTCTTTATTTCTTACTTTTTCTTTGAAAATTATGATTATTGATATGTTTTTGTTAATGAGTGAGTAATTGTTGAATACCTAGGTATGGTAACGTTAGAGGAACCATGTGAATAAGAAGGTTAAGATTCAATCCAATTAATCTTAATTAATTTAATATCTAATTATGTGTGCTGATTGACTTATGTTCTAATTTGCACACGTAATAAAATTAAGGTTAGATGTTATGTTATGTATATTGCATAGTGTTTCATATGCATAATTTGCCAAAGCTGTATATGATTCATGGAAGTATATGATTTTTTCGGATTAAGGTAACCCTTAATATAGGAATTTCGATAGCGAAGAAAAAATTAATTAAAGCGTTTGTTAATTAATTAATCCTAACACGATCTAATTTAATTAATTAGAAAAAGTTCCAATTAATGATTAAGAATTAGTTATGTGGATTCGACCAATCTATAGGACAATATGCATTATGAATTTCCAAGATGTGGATTAATTAAGAAGTAATAGATTAAATCTAATTTATTATTCATGTAAATAGCATTAGGGGTGATTCACAAGGTATGAGATAGAAATATTGATGTTAATTGTGAGTAAATTAAGAATTGATAAATTTATAAAATTGATTATTAGATTCAGATAATTAATTTGCAAAGTTATTAATGGTGATTATTATTAGTCATCTTTGTGGGACAACACATGTTCCCATTGGCTGTGCTATGCCTATAATTAGGTGCAGTTGCCTCTTTATGGATGATTGATTACTCACCTTTACTTGGTAGATGATCTCGTATTCTCTTGCAAGGGTAATCTCCCATCGATTAAGTCTATTCAATTCAAGAAGCTTTGGAGATGTTTCAAGAGTTATTGGGATTTAGAGCAAAGTTTTCTTCTCAAATGTAAACAATTTTACAAAGATGGTGGTTCTTTTACCCTTGGTTTTCGAGAGGGACAACTCTGCAATGGGGTTAACTTAACTTGAGATGAAGATTGAAGAGGGCAAAGGTAAATTAGGGTTTGCTCGATTAGATGGTGGAAGTGAAACTCAAAGTAAAGTGTTTGATTTATGTCCAAGCGAAAGTAAAGTGTTGTCTAATTTAGACAAAGCAACTAATGAGATTGGGTTAGAAAATTAGACTGACTTAATTAATGGGCCAGAGGCGGATGTCGATTTTAATAGTAAATGAAGGGGGCCAGCAATGGCCATATGATAAATAAAGCCTTATTTAGTTAATTATCTTGTAATAGAACATAGTAAAGAATATTACAATATTTAGGTTGTTACAACCATATTAACGTGGCAAATCTATTGCATACACCACTCAAGCATTTTGTTATTCACAATTACGGAGCTATTACACATATATATGTAATTAAAGTGCAACATAAAAAAAATCATAAAAAAATATAAAATATCATATCGCTCCCACTACTTGAATTCAGGTATTGCTAATTTTCTTAGAATCTGTATTCAGATTCCAAAGTTTCACACTTCATTGTTGCAATTGGCATAAGAGCCTTGTGGAGGAGCTAATAACTAAAGGCACTAGGGAATTCAAATGCATGGAAGAGGCATTGAAGGCCATGATAAAGGAGTAAAATGAACGATAGGATGGATGGTTTAAGTTGTTTTCTAAGACCTTCCAAAAATAGGAAACAACATTAGAACAACAATCTAGTGCAATAGAGGATCTTAAGAATCAATTAAAAGGGAAGTTGATCAATGTTGATTCTACTAGGAGTGCACAGAAGTTGACCATTGGGTCAAATGAGGTAAATAAAGAGGTCAATAGTGCTACATTTGGTAGTACTAGCATTGATACTTATCAAATGCCCATACGTAGCACAAATATTGATTTTCCTATGTTTAATGGTGAGGGTTTTAAGTCATAGGTGGTTAAAGTTAAGCAATTTTATATGTCAGATGAGACATGAAAACACCTTAAAGTTAAGGTGGCTATCATGCACCAAGAAGAGAAACCATATGAGTGGTATGCATCCTATTCAAAGTTGAGAATAGATACTACACCAATCACGTGGGAAGGATTGACCAAAGCTCTCCAAGCTAGATTCAATGAACGTGTGTACAAAGACCCTATGGCCAAGCTAAAAAAATTTCACCAGCTGAATTCTCTACAAGATTATGTAGACTAATTCATACACTTATCAGCCTTAAACCTACTCACTAAATCTCAGCTTGTTAGCTATTTCCTTAGTAGGTTAAAACCTAAAATACAATTTCTTATCCATATGTTTCAACCTAGCACTCTAGCATAAGCCTTTACCCTAGCCAAACTTCAAGATGCTACCATATCTTCCGCCCACTTCAAAAAAATCAAAAAACAACCCTAAGCTACTCATATCCTAAATAATCCACTACCACTTTCTATACAAACACTTCACCCACATACCCTAATCGTTCCTTACCACAACAACCTTCAACCTTAAATAGTGGAAACCAAAACATAACCTTTAACCAAAACACTAGTGGCTAAAGAAACACCCGTAGACTTTCACTAGAAGAATTATAGGAAAAAAGGCATAAAGACAGTGTTTTTAGTGTGGCGAACCTTTTGGACTAAGCCATAGGTGCAAAAATAAGAAGCTAAATTTGATTATGGTAGGAAAGGATGGAGAAGGAGTAGATGGGGGAGAAGTGGCGGATCAAATTGAATAATTAAAGGATGATCGAGTGGCATTAACTCTATGTGCATTAGATGATGGTAGTAACAATGTGGAACACAGTATGTGCGTTAAGGGGTATTTTAAGAGGAAGAAATTAAGTATACTAATTGCTATAGGGAGTTCCTCTAATTTTATGGGTAAGGAATTGGCCAAGAGCGTGAATTGCAACATGTCTTTAATAGAGACTATCACTGTCAATTTAGCTAATGGAGTCAAAATTTACAGTCACCATATGGTTTACCAATTCTGTTGGAGAATGGAGAATGCAAAATCTCACTCTGATTTCTATACATTACCCTTGATAGCCTATGACCTATTTTTGGGAATGCCTTGGCTATTGTCACTAGAAACTATGCAATGGAATTTCAGACAATTGAAGATGTAATTCCAATGGCAGGGTCAAACTTGCACATTATGGTAAAGGAGTGAGATAATTACTTCTATCATTGATAAAGAATTGTTTGCTATGTTATTTATTTATGGTCATGCACCAGAAGTTCAATGTTAGGTTGTGAGTAACTCATTAATGCTAAATAGTGTAATGGCTAAGAGTGTTATGCATCCCTGTAATATTAAATTGCTGAATGAATTTGACGACTTGTTTGAGGAAGCTAATACCTTACCCCCAATATGATCATGCAACCATAGAATTCATTTATAGGAAGATATAACCTTTGTCAATTTGAGACCATATCATTATTCTATTATACACAAAACATTTTTAGGGGATGTGGTTAAAGAGATGTTGCTAAGTGGGATAATTCGCCCTAACAACAATCCTTTTGCTTCACTAGTAGTGCTTGTTAAGAAAAACGACAACACTTGGAGGATTGTGTAGGCTATCAGGATCTAGATAGGCATACAGTAAAGGAAAGGTTTCCTATTCCCATAATTGAGGACTTGTTTGATGAATTGAATGAGGCTGATTATTTTAGTAAATTAGACATACATTCAGGGGTACCATCAGATCTTGATGCACACAAATGACATCTATAAAACTGCATTTCGCATGCATGATGGGTACTATGAGTTTCTAGGCATGCCTTTTTTATTAACTAATGCCTCTTCCACCTTTCAAGGTCTAATGAATGATCTATTTAGACCCTATCTAAGGAAGTTTGTATTGGTGTCTTTTAAAGACATGTTGGTATGTAGTCTGGAGTTGGAGTAGCATGTAATTCACTTGAGGGCTATATTTGATGTTTTGAGGAAGGAAAGGCAGTTTCTTAAACAAAACAAGTGTGCATTTGGGTTAAATTACATTGATTACCGTGGTCACATAATCACAAGGCATGGGGTGGCAAATGACCTAAAATAAATAGAAGTCATTGTGGATTGGCCAGCTCCTACTAGTGTGAGGTAGTTATGTAGGTTCCTTAAGCTAGCTGGGTATTATAGAAGGTTTATCCATGGTTTTGGAATCATAGCAAAACCTCTTACCACTCTCCTTCGTAAAGACCAGTTTTATTGCAATTTAGAAGCTCAAACAACTTTCACAAGGCTTAAGGAAGCACTAATTAATTCCCTTGTCCTATGTCTACCGGATTACACTAAGAGGTTGACCATAGAAATAGATACTAATGGTGGTGGAATAAGGGTAATGCTTATGCAAGAGAATCATTCAATTGCATTTATCAACAAGTCTCTTGCACCCAAGCACAGAGGCATGTTAGTTTATGAAAATGAGTTATTGGTGCTTGTGTACGCCATTAATAAGTGTTGAACTTGTATGTTCAGTATGGATTTTGATAAGACAATATAATGCATAATTAACTATTTAATTATGGAAAACTATACTTAATTAGTCAAACAATATGATGAAAAATATGTTAGAATATATATGTGTGTATGTTGCGTGTTTTTATGGAGATTGTGCAGGTTTTGGTAGAAACAAATTAGTGATGAACAGTCTCAGTCGATGAGAAAGTCGAAAGCTAGATTGCTTCATTCATTAAGGCACAATAAACTTAAGACCAAAGCTTAACAAGCCTAAAAATGCAGAGTCATTGGTTGAGATTACGTTGAGGGCTTGATGAGTCCACTACTCAAGGCATGACAAGTTAAAAGTCTAAAGCTTAACAAAATTAAAAAAGAAATGCACAGTTTTGGTCGAGGGTCACGTCAAGGGCTTAATGTGTTAAATGGTTAGTGCACGATAAGCTCAAAACCAATACTTTACAAGCTTAAACATACAAGTTTGAATTCAAGACTCGATGGAGTCTACGTGAGTGAAAACTTTGTCGAGGGCTAAAATGAGGGTGTTACACTTTATGGTACGACAAGATTTAGGGCATGGCAATTTAAAAGCATGGGTTAATGTGGCAAAAAGAGCCGTTGAAGGGGATTTAATGCTCAACGACTTAAAGACATTATCTTTAATGGACATTTGAATTATTGAAGGCTATAAATACTCTGTCCTTGGGAGATTCAAAAGAGAGGATAAGCATGTGAAAGTGAAAAAATGCCTTTATTTGCGAACAAAAAAATCGTTAATTTTCTTGTTCTCTTACTCATTAACTTATAAATATCTGGAAAGAGAGAGAGAGAAATATTCTAGTGCTTTGTTCTTGTATTTTCTATCTATCGGTTAGCATGTAGAGAGAGAAAGGATATATTTTATTTCTTGAATGTACTGCTCAATTTGAGCGTGTTTATTTGGTGATAAATAAAGTGGTGATGAAGTCTTTGATTGGATGCATTGGTGAATTAAGGAGAGTAGGAAGTGAGTCGAACTCCACGTTAAATCTAGACTCAAATTTTCTATCTCTATCTCTTTCATATTTTATATTAAAATCTGCTATGTATTATCCACCACAATAAAAGTTAAATTTGATCTGTTGCATTAAAATTAGTGCTTTGAGCCTTTTAGGGAAAATACTAAATTCACCCCCTACCCTCTCACTCTCTCTAGTATTCTCTAGTGCGATTTCACTTTTTCATTTGGTATAAGAGCCTTATCTATATCTTTTCTGTGCTTTATCACACATAGAGTAAAAATCATGGCATCTAATGCACTCGGGTTTTTAGAGAGGGAAGCTGTAAATAGACTACTACATCTAAGTGAGGGTAACTACTCATACTAAAATTGCAAGATGAAAATTTTTCTAAAAGCTCAAAATAGATTAATTTAGAATGTTATATAAAAGGAACCTTTAACTACAGAAGGAAAAGAAGAAAGAGACTATAGTGAAGAAGAATGAAAAAGATTAAATTTGAATGAAATTGCTATGAATATTTTACATTGTGAACCAAATGAATATGATTCCGATAGAATTTGTAAATATAAATCTACTGAAGTAATATGGAGTGAATTAGAAAAGACTTATGAAAGAACTTCTAGAGTTAGAGATACAAAAATAAGTCTTTTATATGGACAATTTGAAAATTTTAAAATGCTTCCAAATGAATCGATAGATAAG
This sequence comes from Combretum micranthum, assembly GCA_024138025.1. Classification (NCBI taxonomy): domain Eukaryota; kingdom Viridiplantae; phylum Streptophyta; class Magnoliopsida; order Myrtales; family Combretaceae; genus Combretum; species Combretum micranthum. Next base: position 1,361,924 of record JAMXBD010000005.1, read on the forward strand.
ATGTATAATAGATTTATTAACATCATAAATCCCTTGAGTATACTTAGGAAGAATTTTACTAACTTGGAAATAAATTCTAAACTTCTCAGGTCACGATCCAAGGATTAGGAAGCCAAAAAAAAAAAAAAAACTGCCATAGAAGAAGCACTAGACTTATGTGCTATAAGCAAAGAAGAACTCCTTGGAGCACTGAAAATGCATGAACTTATTAAAAAGCAAGGAGAGAAATCAAACAAGAAAGCAATTTCCTTAAAAGCTACAAGTCAAGATTCTAGCGATGACGACGACGATGAGAATGAGAAACTTGTACAGATGACAAAAAAGGTTAAGAAGTTCATGAGACCCAGCAACAAGATAGAGAGAGCGGATGATGACAACAGCTCATCAAGATACAAAAAGAAGGATGTGATAACGTGTTGTAAATGTCATAAGCCAGGACACATCTAACAATGTTATCGCCCACTAAAAAAGGTGTGCAAATGATCCAGAAAAGAAGGACTCACCGCCACTTCGAGCGATGTTGATTCAAGTGACTTAGATGAGAATATATTCTTCATGACACTAAACGATGAGGTAAATTCCCACTCTTCACCTTCGTATGATGAGTTATATGCTACATATGATAAAGTATATTGTAAGTTAATTAAAGCAGAGAAAAAGAACAGCATGCTTAAAACATTAATGATGAAAGTAGGAGAAAAGCTAGATAAATTTCAAAACAAGCATGAAGAAGTTAAAATAGAAAATGAAAAACTGCATGGAGAAATAAATAGTCTAAAATGAGAAAATGATAAGATGAATAATAAGTGTAAGAAGCTAACAAGTAAAAATGCTGGATAAAGCAAAATCAATGAAACATTAACAATTAAAAATAACTTGCTTGATCTTGAAATTAAAACTATAAATAATAATGTTGAATGTGCTAGCATTAGTAATGCAATTCTTAAAGAACTAAAAGGACTAAAAAATGAAAATATTTTGCTAAAAACTAGCTTAAATGATTCAAAAGTAACTATAGCCAAGTTCATAAATGGAAAAAAGAATTTGACCACATTTCTTGGAAATCAAATGTGTGATTCAAATAAATATGGAATTAGCTATAATAGAGAAAGTAGTTACAAGTTCCACGAAACTTGTTTTGTAAAAGCACCCATGGGACATGTAATTACTGTGGCAAATCTGGTCATGTTGTACACAATTATGCAATAAGGAAAACCATGTGTGTGAATCATAAAAGCAAGATGGTTTGGGTTCCCAAGAAAGAGATTCTTGCTCTACTTAACCAAAAAGAACCCATACTCAAATGAGTACCAAAGAAATAATGCTCAGTTTTGTAGGGATCTTCAAGTGGGAACAACAAATGGTACTTCGACAGTGGTTGCTCTAGATACATGATGGGAGACACATCCAAGTTTACATCTCTAGACTTGAAAGATTAAGGGAATGTTACCTTTGGAGATAATCGCAAATTTGTTGTTTTTGGTGAGGGAAACATTCTTATATATGAAGATTTAATTATTAAAAATGTGTTGCTAGTTGATGATCTAAAACATAATTTACTTAGTGTAAGTCAATTATGTGATAATGGTTTCAGAGTAACATTTCTTGTCAATAGATATTCTATTAAAAAAATTGACAATAACCAAGCACATTTTGAAGGATATAGACAAAAAAATATCTACAAGATCAATTTAGATGATTTTAAACCATCAAATGAAACTTGTCTATATTCCCAAAATGTCAATAGTTGGCTATGCCATAGAAAATCGAGACATGCTAGCATGGATGTAATTTCAAAACTTGTTAAAAAGAAATTTGTCAAAGGTTTACCAAAAATAAATTTTCAAAAAGACAAGATTTGTCAAGCATGTCAGTAAGGAAAGTAAACTATGACTTATCTTAATTCTAAGAATGTTATTTCCACTTCTAGACATTAGAACTATTGCATATGGACTTATTTGGCCATACTTAAACTCTAAGTTTGGGAGGTAAGAAATACACCTTAGTTATTGTTGATAACTTCAGTAGATATACATGGACTTTCTTCCTTGCATCTAAAGACAAAACAAACCATGTCTTTTTTAGATATTACAAGAAAGTCCAAAATGAAAAAGGTCTTAACATTGTATATAGTTGAATTGATCATGGGGGAGAATTTGAAAAATATAAAATGGATGATTTTTTATTTTTTATTTTTTGCCATAAATATGGCATTGAACATACTTTTTTCAACACTTAGAACTCTACAGCAAAATGGTGTAGTTAAAAGTAAAACCATAACCTTAATTGGAATGGCTAGAACCATGTTGTGTGAAAATAATTTACCAAAATATTTTTTGACTGAAGCTGTAAATACTGCCTGTTATATATCAAATAGAATTTTCATAAGACTGATTCTCAAGAAAATCCCCCCTATGAGCTTTGGAAAGAAAAATGACCTAATATTTCTTATTTCCATCCTTTTGGCACTAAATGTTACATCTTAAATAATGAGAAAGAACAATTAGCTAAATTTGATGCTAAAAGTGATGAAGGAATCTTTCTAGGTTAGTCCTTAACTAGTAAAGTTTATAAAGTGTTTAATCAGAGAACATTAGCTATAGAAGAATCCATTTATGTTGCCTTTTATGATTCTTTGCCTTATTCATGTTCAAATGATGATGTAAATGTTGTTTGTGCTGATCTGGATAAGTTTTCTCGTGAAAATACTAATAAAGAAGAAAATGAACATAATAAGGATGTTGTGTATGAATCTATTAATAATAATCTTCCTAAAGAATGGAAATATGCAAGATCACATCCAAAAGATCTAATAATTGATGAACCTTCTAATAGAGTACAAACAAGATCATCTTTAACAAATATAACTAATCTTATTTTTCTATCTCAAACCCTAAAAATATTGAAGAAGCCTTAAAAGATGAATTTTGGACATATACAATGCAAGATGAATTAAACCAGTTTATAAGAAATGAAGTTTGGAAATTGGTTCTTAGACTTGACAAAAGACTTGTTATTGAAACCAAATGGGTTTATAGAAACAAGCTTGATGAATCTGGAGTAATAACAAGAAATAAAAGTAAATTAGTTGCTAAATAATATAATTAAGAAGAAGGCATAGATTTTGATGAGATCTTTACCCGAATTGCTAGACTAGAAGCAATTAGAATACTTTTGGCATTTTTTGCTTTAAAAAATTTACTTGTTTTCAAGTGGACGTTAAAAGTGCTTTCTTAAATGGTTTTATAAAAGTAGAATTCTATGTAGAGCAATCACTGAATTTTGAAAATAATAATTTCCTAGATCATATCTTCAAATGAAACAAAGCTCTTTATGGTCTCATGCAAGTTTCTAGAGCTTGGTATGGGAAACTTAGTAACTTTCTTTTGAACAATGGATTTTCTAGAGGAAAAATTAATACAATTCTGTTTATCAAAAATCATAAGTCAGACACATTAATTGTGCAATTCTATGTGGATAACATTATGTTTTGAGCTACTAATATGAGTCATGTAAATGAATTTGTTGAATCCAAGAAGAATGAGTTTGAAATGAGCATGATAGAAGAACTCAATTGTTTTCTAGGTCTTCAAATAAAGTAATTTGAAAACGAAACCTTCATCAATTAATCAAAATATACCAAAGAACTCTTGAAAAGATTTAAAATGGATAATTGCAAATCTAGACCTACACCTATGAGCATAAATATAAAACTTGACAAAGATGAAAATGGGAAAAATGTTTATGAGAAGCTTTATAGAGGCATGATATGTACCTTGTTAAATTTAACAGCTTCCAGACTTGACATCATATTCTCGGTGTGTGTATGTGCATGATTTCAATCTTGTTCAAATGAAACACCCTTGAGTGCAATAAAATGCATATTCAGGTATCTTGCAGACACAATTGAAATTAGCTTGTGATATCTAAAGTTTACCTCTTTTGATCTTGTTGGATACTCAGATACTGACTTTGTTGGGTGCAAAGTAGATCGAAAAAGCACAAGCAACGCATGCCACTTTCTTGAAAACTTTCTAATATCTTAGCACTCGAAGAAGCAAAATTCGGTTAAACTTTCAACTACGCTGAGGATATAGCTATCAATAGCTATCATGCACAAGTTTTATGGATGAAACAAACCTTACTTGATTATGATCTAAAATATGAAAATGTTTCAATTCATTGTGATAACACAAGCACTATAAACTTAACAAAAAATCAGATTCAACACTTAAGGATAAAATTAGACATCATTTCATTAGAGATTATGTTCTAAATAGATATATCAGCTTGGAATTTGTGAAACAAATAATCAAATTGCTGATATTTTTCAAAACCCTTGAGTGAGGATTGTTTTTGCACTTTACAAAAGGAATTAGGCATGATAAAGTCAGATGAGTGCTAAATATCATGGAGATAAAATAATCTAGAACTTGATCAAAGGATTTAAGAGGCTATTAGACATTCATATATGCTTCTATGATGGTTTATAATCTATTCTGTTTGCAAAAATATGTTATATGTGTGTTTGCTTAAATCAAAGTTTTGCTAAAACTTGATTTTGAGCATGATCTATGATACTCTTTGGACCTTTTTGCATATTTGAGAATAGTTAGATTTTTGCGTCGAAAACCTATATGTTATCTATGCATATCTCCTTATTTGCAATATTATAAGTCTATCATTTTTTTTTTTTGTGAGTACAAAGAGGGAGAAGTGTAAAATGTACAATTAACATGCATATAGTATGCTTTTAATGAATCCAAAAGGGGAGAGATATGTTAGAGTGTTGAATGGAGGAAAGAGATGTGTTAAATGCATAAGTTCACTATTGGCTAGTTTTTAATGTTGTTTTCAATTTGAAAATGGAGCTAAATATTGCATTAAGTATAGTTTGCTTTTCTTAAAATTAAGCATCAAGTCTTTAAATCAAATTTGAGAAAACTTCTTTGAAACCTAAATGCTTATTTGAACGGGAGTATACTGAATTAACAAGGGGTAAATTATGCATAATTGTCCTCATCAAAAAGGAGGAGATTATTGAACTTATATGTTCAATATGATTTTTTATGAGATAATATAATGCATAATTAATTATTCAATTACAAAAAATTTCACTTAATTAGTCAAATAATATAATGAATAATATGCTAGAATATATATGTGTATGTTATATGTTTTTGTAGAGATTATGCAAGTTTTAGTAGGAACAAATTAGTTATGAATAGTCTTAGTCGAAGGGCAAGTTGAGAGCTGGACTGCTTCATTCACTAAGATGTGATAAACTTAAGACCAAAGATCAACAAGTCTAAAAATGCAAAGTCATTGGTCGAGGGTTACGTCAAGGGCTCGACGAGTCCACTCCTAAAGGCGTGACAAGCTAAAAGTCTAAAGCTCGACAAATTGAAAAAAAAAAACATAGTTTTAGTCAAAGGTGACATCAAGGGCTTGACACGTTAAGTGGTTAGGGCGCGACAAGCTCAAAGCCAATAATCGAAAAGCTCAGATATACACAACTCTGATCGAGGGTTAAAACTAAGACGTGATGAATGTAAGGCATGACAAGTCTAAGGCACGACAAGTTTGAATTCAAGACTCGATGGAGTTCACATGAGCAAAGGCTTGGTTAAGCACTAAAATGAGGGCGCGACAAGATTAGGGCACAATAGTTTAAAAGCATAAGCTAATGTGGTAAAAAGAGACATTGAAGGGCATTTAATGCTTGACGACTTAAAGACGTTATCTCTAACAGACATTTGAATTTTTGAAGGCTATAACTACTTTTTCCTTAGAAGATTCAAAAAGAAGAGAAGTATGGAAGTGAAAAGATGCCTTTATTTATGAATAAACAAATCATTAATTTTCTTGTTCTCTTACTCATTAGCTTGTAACTATCTAAAAAGAGAGAGAAAAATATTATGGTGCTTTTTTCTTATATTTGTTATCTACCAGTGACCATCTAGAGAGAGAAAGGAAATATTTTTATTTCCTAAGTGTTGTAAAAGTGATAAACTGCTCATCTTGAGCATGTTTATTTGGTGATAAATAAAGTAGTGGTGAAGTCCTTGATTAGAGGCATTAGTAGATCGTGGAGAGTAGGAAGTGGGCCGAACTCCATGTTAAATCTAGACTCAAGTTTTCTATCTCTACTTCTTTCATATTTTATATTATAATTTTTTGTGAATTATTCGTTGCTATTAGAGTTAAATTTAATCTATTGCATTAAAACTATTTGTTTGAGCCTTTTAAGGCAAATACTCAATTTACTCCCTTCTCCTTCTGAATATTCTCTAGTGTGGTTTCACGTTTTCAATAAGTGGTGTCACTATTTGCTAAGGAGGCCATTTTAAGACTGGTCATCAAAGTCTTAAATACCTCCTTAAACAAAGGTTTGTTGGCTCGCCAAATTGTTAGGCTTGGATTACTTTATAGAATACAAAAGTGAAACTGTTAATGCTACTGCCGATGCCTTATATAGGCGTGAAGGGAATTAATTGAATCAACTTTCAATACAAGCAGTAGTACCTTAGCTTATGGATGAAATCAAAGCTAGTTAGGGATTGCTTCAGGGGTATAGCACTGAAAGATGGTAAGCAAGTCAAACAATTTAGTTTTGATTGGGTAATTTTGAGGGGGAAAGAAAAGGTGGTAATAGGATCCTTTGATGAGTTGAGAAAGAAATTACTGCAATTATACCATGGTAGAGCACTAGGGGGTCATTTTGGAGCACATGCTGCTTATAAAAGGATTGCTTCTACATTCTACTGGGCAAAGTTAAAGAGGATAGTGAGGCAATTTGTGAGAAGCTGTGATACATGCCAGCAATATGAGTTTGAAAATGTGTCATCTCTGGGCTTACGACAACCATTACTGGTGCCAAATGAATGCTGGTAGGATATAACCATGGATTTCATAGAAGGGTTACCTAAATCTAATGGGAAAGAGGTAATTTTGGTTGTAGTGGACATGTTGAGTAAGTATGTGCACTTTTTGGCTCTTTCCCACCCTTACACAGCACTATAAGCGGCACAATTGTACTTGGAATAGGTCTATAAGCTACATAGGATGCCTGAGACAATGACAAGTGATAGGGATCCCATCTTTCTGAGCTCTTTTTGGAAGGAATTCCTAAGTTTACAAGGAATATCTCTCAGTCTATCTGCCTCTTACCATTTGCAAATTGATGGCCAAACAATGGTAGTCAACAAGTGCTTAGGAACATACTTAAGGTACATCACTAGAGAATATCCTAAGAGATGGAGCTACTTCCTACCCCTAGTTGAGTGGTGGTATAACACCAATTACCACAATAGTTCTGTAACCCTCAAGTTTTTCAATGAATAAGTTTAGTGAATAAATTTAAAATCAAGGAAGTTTTAATATATAAAATTTGGACGAATGGTATGATTAGTAGATTTAAGTTTAATTGCATATGTAATATGATTTATAATAATAGAGGATCATTTCTCCATAGATCTATTTCCAAATAGTTTGTCAATTTGTATTATTTTTAGAATTCTTGTAAACTATTATTTATAAAGTTCAATTTTTGAGTTATAAGAATGTTATTATAAATCATTTTAAGAAAACTCTACTTAATAAATTTTCTAATTTTAATTGATGACATTTGTTTCTTAATCTTATTGGTATCAAGAAGCCTATTTTAATACAAAACCAAGCTCGATTTTCTACAATTTTAGGCTCTTAATCCCACAATAACTAGCGCGCGCGCGCACACACCACACACACACACACACACACACAAACACAAAATAGCTCTTATATCTCTCAAAAGTCGAAACCATACTTTAGCTAAATCAAACGATAATTATCAACTCAAATTTGTCAAAAATTACTTCTTCTTTTACCCTTCAGCTGACGCCATTTCCCTTCCCTCATCTCACGTTTCCATCATCAATTTTTTCTTCTAAAAACCCTTCAAAATTCCATTTCAAGCTATATCATGAAGTCAAAATTATTTTGGGTAAGCTATAACTTACTTTTACCTTATTAATTTTGTAAGACAAGTAAGTGTAATTTAATGTTCTTGTTAGTTGATGTTGAATGTAAGGTTGTTAAGAGTATTGGTGTTAGATGGGTGAAGTGGAGTTTTGAAGTTATAGTCTAAGTCCTAAATCATTGATATCATAGACTCTGGTTAGTTTGTTAAAGTTTACGTTGTGTATAGTAGAATGTTGAAGTTTATTTGATGAAGTTGAGTTATAATAAGTGCTTGAAAAGTGTAATTTTCGAACCTGGGAAAAATGACTTATGAATGGATGAATCATGAGCATGATGTTGCCCTTACTACCCACTGATCTTGATGTTTTGATCAATCATGGGCATGATTCAAATCTTATTAGCCCATGACCTTGATGTTTTCAAAATCATGGGCGTGACTTAGGCTTCACTGGCCTCTAATCTTGGTATTTTCAAAAATCACAGGCGTGATTGAAGGATTCCTTGCAATGATACTGTTTTGTATTTTGACCATAACTTTTTCATTCAAGCTTCAATTGAGGTGATTTAAGATGTTACAGAAAGGTTAGAGTGAGCTCTACAACTTTTATGTTTTAAGTTTTGAGAGATTCCAAAAGAATTAAGGCTTAAAATATAATTGTTTCAGACTATAATATATTCAAACCAAGTGAAATACATGTTTAAGTAGTTAAGTACATGTAGTTGAGCTAAGTACTTTATAATTTCTTAAATACGAATAGACTAAGGATCTTATAACATAAATTTAGAACATTTATGACTCGTTCACTTCACTGAATGAATAAGGCTGTAATGGAATTCCTATTATGGAGGAATGAAATAGAGCTGTAATAAAATTTTTCTTTATTAATTTTTTATTTAAATGGTGGTATTTTGAAAAAAAAGACTGTTCTAGCATTGAATTGATATTCATATATTTGAATAAAGTGTAATATGGATTCATTATGGAATCTCTATTTAGTGAACTAAACGCCATAATAGCTATTCATAAGGAATAAGGCTGTAATAGAATTACAATTACAAAGAAGTGAACGAGCAGTTAGACACTAATAAAAAATCTCAATTAATTATATACTTAGTAATATATGCTTATTTTTTTATAAGATCTATCAACCAAGATTTGGATTTTCCGGTAGACTACTATGACAACTAGCCAAAATGCACAGGTGAGTAATCGAATCTTCTCATATTTTTTGTGATTGTAAAGTAGTGGCACCTATTCTTAATTATAATTGAAATTGGTTAAATGCATGGGGATTAGGGATCTTGTATGTTATATGTTGTATGAATGAGTGACTAATTATTATATTCAAAGTGGTGACTAATTGCTTAATAAGGATTATGTAGTTTGAATTGATGATTATCTAAAATTGAAGTGATCACTAAATGACCAGGAATTAACCTTATCAGACCCTTGAACTTAAGCAGACATGCATTCCACAACATCGTGAATTGCATTTGCATAGTATTCACATTAAGCGTTATTGTTCGATTCTGTAGTAACGCTTTGTTGTATCTAATAAGCCTAGTAAAGATTACTATTGGGTTGTTAACTTCACAGGAACTAAGCAAACATCAAAGGATGTCATCTGAGTTGGAGTTGGCCATGGAAATATTAATAATTAGTGGAGATTTAAATTCTGAGTGAAGTTGAGATCGTGTTTTATTAACAATACATGATTTTGAAGTTAAGTTCTCCTTCCTTAGTTCTACATTTCTCCTAGACATGAATTACTTAAGTCATTCCTCAAATCCCCAAGAGAGGGCATAAATCTCCAAAAGTTTGGATTCCAGTCATCCACACTATGTTTGTTACATATGATTGATTGATGCATTGCATATGATTATTAACCAAACCTTGTTTGATGTTGATAAACTGTGTTAAGATTTTATTATCCACTGAGCTTGTTGTGCTCATGCTCCTTTAGACTGCTGTTTATAGGATTAAGAGGAAAACCAAGACCAAGAAATTGGAGTTAATATAGATGTTGGAGCTTTTTGTGTATGAGCTGGAGAAAGAATGTTATATTGTAATAGAGTTTTGGAGACTAAAGTTTGTAAGAGTATAAGCTTATACTTTGTAATCTTTTTAACTTTGTGTTGTTATGAATGTAATGGTGAAGTTTTGAAGATAAAGGTTGTAATTATTATGTGAAGACTTCAAACCATTTAAAGTTATTCTTATATATAACTTATATGTATTTAATGTCTTTCTTGTTCTATATAACCTCCTATCATGTTATATTCGTTCATGCCACAGGGCATGTTAGCTATACAATGATCATGTACCTTTCTAGGAGCCTCAATTAGTTACATAATGCATCGTTACAACAAAGGCACCCTATGGGGGTATGACAAGTTCTAAGTACACCCCATTCCAAGTACTTAGTGGGTATTCCCTACCATTACATTTGCCCTATGTTTCTAAGGATTTTGCAATGCAATGGTTAATTCTATGCTAACTAGTTGGGAGGATATGCTACGAATGTTAAAATTTCATCTAAAACGTGCTTAAGAAAGAATGAAATAAATGTATGATAGAACCAGGAGTGATCGGGAGCTTAAAATTGGGGACTGACTCTTACTGAAGTTACAACCCTATAGACAAGGGTCGCTCAAACATTTGAAGGTATAGAAATTAACCACTAATTACTACAGGTGGTACAAAATCATAAATTGGGTAACGATGGTAGCTTACCGACTTACTCTCCCTCCCGAATCAGTTGTGCACCCAACTTCTCATGTTCACAATTAAAGCCCTACCATAGACCTCAACAGTATCAAGTACCACCATTAACTTCAATACATAAAGAACAAGGGTTAAAACCACATGCAATATTAGATCGAAAGATATCAAAAGGAAGAATGGAGCGAATACTATGTCATCTCTTGGAAGAACTTACCTCATTTTGAGGCAACCGGGGGGGTTCTTAATCCAGTGAACTCAGGCTCCAATTCCCTAATAGTCCCTTGTGGAAAAGGGATTTTGAAGAGGGAAGGAATGCAATGGGTTAACTAATAAAATCTTAATTCATATAAAAACTATCAATCCATCGAGCTTTTAATGCATATTATATAGAAAAAATGGTGAAATGCTCATTTTTGGTTCAACTACACCAATATGAAGAAAAGTGGATCAATAAACTTGCTTCTAGGTGAAAATGTGTAAATTACAATGGTTTTGGTATTTAATTGTTTAAGGTTACACTCTCTTGCTAAAGTAATAGAACTGTAATATGTTGAGTTTCTAAATTTAGGAGCCATACTCTGTGCATATGGATCATATTTTCAACAAGTATTTTTATAAATAGAGCATAGACATATTTTATATAACTCTAATGTTGGATTAAATCCGAGTGCTTTTTGTTCTTTAAATGCTCAAATTATTTATGGCTAAGTCTAGATTGCAAGTGTTTTGGGGTTGTTGATGCCCCTTATTGAATTCTGTGCGCAAGAAGTTTGCAGCGTGACCAATTTAAGACCGAGCAACCAAAGCACCAAGCTGTTAGCTGAGCTATGATCTAGAAGTCAACCTAATCTTAGTCAAATGCCAGCTGCTATGAAGGCTTCAAGATAGCTGAGTTATCATTTGAGGTATTTATCCAAGCTTCTTTACAAGTTGCAAGAGCTAATCTAGTCCAAAACTGACAAGAAACAACCTCAATCCAAACCACAATCAGAATATGAGTGCCAATTGACATGCAATTTCAACACCTAACTAAGCTGTTCAGTATCAAGCAAGTAGAAAGTAGCAAACAAGCAACCTAAAATCATATTTGAGCATATGAGAATCCAAACTGAACAGCCTATGCATGAGTATCAAGATGAACTTAAAGTAGTAGCATTAGCACTTGTTGGGTTATAGATCCAATCAATATGGGTTTATAATCAAGGAAATCCTAAGTATATTGTATATAATTAGAAGAAGACTTGGAAAATAAGGATATTTGTGCAAAACAAAGGAGTTTTGATCCTGTACGCTGGCACCAGAGGAACAAAGGCCTCCGGCCTTGAATGAATATAATCGACCTTGAAATTGAAAATTCTTTCTGAGAGCTTGGACCAATGAAGGTCGGTGGGGTACACCACCAGCATACGGACCAAATTTGATTCGACAGCATTTTAACATAGCCTTTAAGCTGCCAACCTTCATTTTAATTGTGCCAGCCTATGTATAATTCATGTTTTCCCTTTGTGTTTTATATAAATACTCCTTATTTGGTCTTAGGGTCATGTGGTGGCTATTCCTAAATCCCAAAAAGAGAGAAAGACCTGTTGTTATTGAAATCTACCATTGTGGTGAGGATTTGATTTATATACTAATGTTATCTAGTGAAGAAAACCTATTGTATCCCATTATTATTGATAGTGGAAAAAATTTGCATTGTGGTCCTATGATTTTTCCCCGATTGGGGTTTTTTACATAAATCCTAGTATTGTTATTTTTAATTCTGTATTTGTTGCTTGATTGTTGTTATCACATTGGCAAGAGGAAAAATCTATTTTTAATTACATATTATTAAGGATTTTTCCTAAAAAGTGGTATCAAAGCGCCCAGTTAAAGAAAAAGAAAATTAAGGTTTTGTTCATTGTACTACAAACATGGCAGAATCATCAGGTACAATGATTAAACTAAATTCATCAAATTATGCTATTTGGAAGCCTATGATGGAAGAGTTTTTATCTGTAAAGATCTACATTTGCCTTTAGGCAATGACACTACGAAGCCATCAAATAAATCTGATCATGATTGGGCAATCTTGCATAGAAAAACTATTGGTTATATCCGACAATGGATTGATTATAGTATTTATCATCATATAGCCCAGGAAACCAAAGCTGATGTTTTATAGAGGAAATTAGAATCCATGTATGAGAGGTAAACGACCTTGAATAAAACCTCCTTGATTAGGAAAGTAGTGAATTTGAAGTACAATGATGGATCTAATATGACTGAGCACTTGAATGATTTTCAAGGCTTGGTAAATTAGTTATCTACTATGAAGCTTGTGCTTGAAGATGAGATTCAAACACTTTTGTTGTTGAGTTCACTGCCTGAAAGTTAGGAAACACTTGTGGAGTCTGTTAGTAATTCTGCTACAGATGGAAATCGTACCATTGTAATGGTGAAAGACAGCTTGATGCATGAGGAAGCCAGAAGGAAAGATCTGGGTACAAGTTCTGAGAATCAGGCACTTGTTACTAAAAAGCAAGAAAGGCATGGTAGAAGCAGGAACAGAGGTTCACCTGATAAATCTGATAGATATGATAAATCTAAGAGAAAATCCTAATCAAGAGGAAAGAGAAATGTCAAATGCTTTTACTGTGACAAGCCAGGTCATTTCAAGAGAGAATGTAGACTATAAAAAGGAGAGCGGTGTAAAGGTAAAGGTAAAGAAAAAGATGAAGACACAACTATTGCAGCAGTAGGTAGTGAAATAGTAGTTGCCTGGGATGAGGACTGTGCTGGTCGTACATGTTATGATAATGGCTAGGTTATTGATTCTGGTGCCTCCTTCTTGTGACATCATATGGTGATTTCTTTTCATCCTATACTGCTGGTAATTATGGCAATGTTAGAATGGGAAATGGTGGCTCATCAAAATTTGTTAGCATTGGAAATATTATTTTAGAGACTAATACTGGTTGTAAGCTCCTTCTCAGAGATGTCAGACATGTTCCAAATATCTCCCTGAACCTTATATTTGTAAGAAAAACTAGATGATGAAGGCTATAGCAATCACTTTGGTGAAGGAAAATGAAAACTCACCAATGGTTCTCTCATAGTGGCAAAAGGGATGAAGAGAAACACTCTTTACTTAATACCAGCAAAACTAAGTAAATGAGATGCGAATCTAATTAATGACTATTCTATAGAGCTATGGCATAAGCGGCTTGGTCACATGAATGAGAAAGGGCTTTGAATACTTGTCAAGAAATAGATTATGCTTGATATGAAAAATACTCCTCTGAAAACTTGCACTGATTATCTTGCTAGTAAACAATACAAAGTTGCATTTTAAAGATATTCACCTACTAGGAAATCTCATATACTGGATTTGGTTCACACAGACGTGTTATATGAAAAACAAGACAGTAGATGGTGCTCTTTATTTTCTAACACTCATTGATTATCACTATAGGAAGTTATGGAATTTCACTTTGAAGTCCAAAGATCGGGTTTTGGATGTGTTTAAGCAATTCCACACTATAGTAGAAAAAGAAGCAAAGAGACAGTTGGTATGTGGTCGAGAAGACAATGGTGTTGAATACAAAGGACTATTTAAAGAATATTGCAGAGATCATGGGATAAAATTGGAGAAGACAATTCCAAAGACCCCACAACAGAATAGCATAGCTGAAAGGATGAATCTCACTATCACAGTGAAGTGTATGTTATCACATGCCAATATGCCTAATTATTCTGGGATGACGCAATGAGAATAGCTATTGATTTGATAAACATATCTCCCTCTTATGTTTTGGATGAAGTTATCTTAGAGAGAGTCTGGACAAGTAAAGAAATTTCTTATGAACACTGACGAGTGTTTGGTTGCAGAGCATTTGTGCATATTCTAAATGATGTAAGAGTGAAGCTGGATGCAAATTCAAAGCAGTGTATTTTTCAGGGTTATGCACATGATGAGTATGGATACAAGATATGGGATCCATCAGAGAAGAAGATTGTTAGGAGTAGAGATGTGGTCTTTGTTAAAGACTAAACCATTGAAGACATTAAGAAGCCTGAAAAGTTGAAATCCTCATATGAGATCCCTACCACTCACTTGAAGATTCTAATGATGGGAAAGATGTGGAAGACACAGTTAAAGAGTCCCAAGAGCCTCATCAACAGATTAAGTTGAGGAGATCTTCAAGAGATAGAAGACCATCAGTTAGATACAGTCGATATGAGTATGTAATGCTGATTGACAGGAGAGAGCCTAAATGTTACCAAGAGGCAACGGTACATGAGTAGAAAAAGGAAAGGGTCAAAGCCATGCAAGAAGAGATGGAATCTTTGCATGAGCACAAGACTTATGATCTAGTGGAGTTGCTAAAAGGCAAGAGACCATTGAAGAACAAATGAATACACAAAGTGAAGACTGAAGAAAATAGCTCACAACCAAGATACAAGGTAAGACTGGTTGTGAAGGGAATTAATTAGAAGAAAGGTGTTGACTTTGATGAGAGTTTCTCACAAGTGGTGAAGATGTCTTCCATTCGGGTTGTACTAAGTATAGCAGCTACTTTGAGCTAAAAGATTGAGTAGATGGATGTGAAGACAACGTTCCTTCGTGGTGACTTGGAGGAAGAAATCTACATGGAGCAGCCTGAGGAGTTTAAGGTCAAAGGGAAGGAGCACTTTGTTTACAAATTGAAGAAAAGCTTGTATAGGCTGAAACAGGCTCTAAAGCAGTGGTACTAGAAGTTTGACTCCTTCATGATTGATTGGGGTTACCTCTAGGATGGATCGCGCGTCGCCCGCTACCTCTAGAAGCCAGTTTTTCACGCGTAATGGGTCATTTTTTAAGCCATTTTTTTTATCAATTTGGCTTCGTTTTTCATCAAATTAATGTGGAGATCTGGAAGAAGACTTAGAATACTACAAGTTTAAATCGAATTTCGGTTTCAAAAATTAAATTTTGGTACTTGAATCTAATATTGGAATTCAACGAGCACGCGTCTTTTACACAATTTCCAAGTTCATAAATTCAATTCATTTGGATAATTTAGGCTTCCAATGTCACGAATTTGACTCAATTAATCACAATCAACACAATTCTTATGTCAATTAGATTTGGAAATCACAGAAACATGATCAATCAAGCTCGAAGACCCAAATTCGCGTGTGAACGTGTTCTTCAAATTTAATGAATTTCCCACCAAATTTAACCTCTAATTAGTATAAATAGGGGTTGAATTCCTTGTTTCCACCATCCACAAGTCCAGAAATCACCAAGAAATACTCAAAGTAATTCAAATTTAAGATCGAAGTTTCTAGTGTGAATTCGAAATTTTTGAATTCATTAGCTTTAGGAAGTTTTCGATCAATTTGAGTATCGCAGGAAGCTTTAGGAAGGTTTGATCTATCTTTTAGAAGCCTTAGATTGATCTTAGGAAGTTTAGCCTCCACTTCGATCAAAAACCACCGTCGACCACCATTATAGAAGCTTTAAACCACCTTCCTTAGCCACTTTTGGAGCTAACCACCACCATAGGAGCGTTTGTCATCCTCATATTGATCCAATTTGTGAGTTTGGCTCCTCAAAACCACCAGATTAGTGGTTTTTGCAAAACCTAGCCAACTCCGACACTTCTCTGGCCACTCTGCTCTATCGGATCAAAATCCAACCCGAACTGACATGACCTGCTCCTGATCCAAATCTGACCCACTCCAAGTTAGTTTTATTATTATTATTATTATTATTATTATTATTATTATTATTATTATTATTATTATGTTTTTGTAAATGATAAAAAAATATATGGATATAGAATTTATATAGTATAGTTTTCTTTTCAAAAAAATAAAAAATAAAAAATAAAAATGTAGGAAATATGCATGGAAAAGGTTTTGTCATTTAGAAAAAATAAATTATACAAATAAATTTGATAGCTTATAAGCTCATATTGAAAAATTTTGGATTTTCTAAAAATCTCAAAAATTAAGAAACTTAAAATGAAAAGAGTTCAAGTATCTAAAATCAATCAACAAATTAAATTTGCATAAAAAGAATTACGTTTCGTCTAATCCCGATTAGCGGGTATGTAGACATCTCCAGGGTGACTTAAAATCTTAAAAAAAATTATTTTTGTTCCATTATATTTTCTAAATTTCAAATTATTAATTTATCTGTAAATATAGATGATTTCTTCATTAATTCGTAAATAAAATTGTAAATATGGAAATTCATAAAATTTAATTTATTTGTTGTTTTTTTTAGCATTAAAAAGATAAAATTTAAATTATGAATTTTTAGGTGGTAACCATATGGCTTTAATAGGATAGCCTCTGAACTCAAAATTTTTTGTTTATAAAGTTTGTTTTTAAATCAAATTTTTTCGCAGACTAATAGATAAGTCAGGATCAACCAACCCATTGGTTCTAACTTATATTTTTTCTCGATTTTGATCGGGTGGCGACTCTAAAATGTTTTTTTTTTTCAAAAATTAAATTTCTTTTGATTCATAGTTGAGGGTTCGTATTAAATGAGTTCGGGTTTGATACAAATCAGATTAAAAGAAATTAAACTAGAAACAAAAAATCCAGGCTCGACAAAGACATGAAGAAGATATTGTATTCTTCGGCTGTCGGCAGTCTAATGTATGCTCTGGTGTGTACTAGATCGGATATTGCTCATGCCACTGGTGTGGTTAGCCACTATATCTTGAATCCGGATAGAGAGCATTAGACCACTGTTAGATGGATTCTCAGGTATCGCAGAGGCACTTCCAGGTTAAGTTTACAGTTTAGTGGCAATAAGCCTGTATTAAAAGAGTTTTCATATGCAAATATGGCTAGAGATCTAGATTCTAGGAAGTTCACTTCAGGTTATCTGATTATATATGTAAGGGGAACGGTGTCTTGGCAATCAAAATTGCAAAAGTGTGTTGCATTGTCTACCACCAAAGCAAAATATATTGATGTGACTGAAGCCCGTAAGGAACTCTTACAGATGAAGAAAGTTTTAGAGGATTTTGGTCAAGAGCAAGAAGACTTGGGGTTGTTTTATGACAACCACAGTGCTATACACCTCTATAAGAATCTAGGGTTTCATTCTAGATCCAAACACATTGATGTTAGATATCATTGGATTCGAGATGTATTGGAATCAAAGCTATTGAAGCTAGAAAGGATCCATAATGATTATAATGCTTCAGATATGACAACTAAGGCTCTACCCAGGGACAAACTTGTTTGTTGCAGACAGACAGCAAGTGTGATGGAACCCTCCATATGAGTTGGAGAAGAAGTTTGTTGGGTTATAGATCTAACCTATATGGGTCTATAATCAAGAAAATCCTAAGTATATTGTATATACTTAAAAGAAGACTTGGAAAATGAGAAGATTTGTGCAAAACAAAGGATTTTTCATCATGTATGTTGGCGCTGGAGGAACAAAGGCCACCGGCCTTGAAATTGAAAATTGTTGCTGAGAGCTTGGATAATTAAAGGTCGACATCCAAGCCACTGGCGTAAGCTGAAATGCACTGTACGGACCAAATTTGATTCAACAGTGTTTTAACACCGTCTTTAAGCTACCAGCCTTCATTTTAATTGTGCCAGCCTATGTACAATTCATGCTCTTCCTATGTGTTTCATATAAAAAGTCCTTATTTGGTCTTAGGGTCATGTAGTGGCTATTTCTAAATCCTAGGGAGAGATTTTAGAGAGAGAGAAGCCTATTGTTGTTGAAATCCATCATTGTGGTGAGGATTTGAGTGATCCACTTATGTTATCTAGTGAAGAAAAACTATTATATCTCATTATTATTGATAGTGGAAGAAATTTGCACTGCAGTCCGTGATTTTTCCCTATTGGGGTTTTCCACATAAATCATGGTGTTGTAATTTTTAATTATGCATTTGTTATTTGATTGTTGTTATTGCATTAACAAGAGGAAAAATATATTTTTGATTATAGGTTATTGAAGGATTTTTCCTAACAGCACTTATGCCAAGCCAAGCAAAGTTAATTTAGAGCACCCTAGAATCTTAACACCAATCAGTCCAAGCTCTTGCATCAACTGCACATGCACGCTAGTTAAGAAGCTTCTTGGTCTCTACTGACCAGTTAGTCGAGCAAGTGCAAAGCTACCAAGCAAGACTAAATCTGATGCAACAATAAGAAATTGAGCTTTAGTAGTAGTGCCGACCTGTTTGGACATCGAGCTAGAAGACCTGCGCTTAAGTTGTAACCAAGTAGGAGCATTGAGAAAGTTCATTGGCTGAAACGCTAGCTCGATAGAGGCACGAGTCAATGACATCAACACCGAGAAGTCCATGAGATGATAGCAGAAGTGCACTAGTAGCAAGCATAAATTTGAACAACAGCCTTCAACACTACTAGTAATCGACATGGTTTAGGAGCACACCGAGCTACTTCCTCCTTGTTCGAGCTACTATGAGCTTCAATGTCGATCCCTCATGGAAACCACTAACAGGAGCTCTACGAGGTTAGGAGTTGAATCTTTAGATAAAACACACCCAAGCTCAAAGTGTCGACCTACCCCACTTGCTTGAACTGAGCAACTAAGGTGCTAGAAGACCGACCACTCACAGCAACAACTCATATTTTAGTTCATTGTTCTAAAACTTTATTCTATTTTAAGAGCTCCTTTACTATAGCCCACTTTTGTATGTACTTAAGATACTTCTTTTGTACTTCTCTTACAGATTTTAAGGATCCACTCCACGAGAATATACCCACTCTACAACAATTACTTCTCACATAAGTCATATCACTATACATTAAATACAACCCACTTTCATATCACCACTCCTCCATACGACTATCCATAATTTTCTAATCATTCCCTCACAACTTGCATATTCCTTTCCCATATATATATATATATATATATATATGTTTATACCTTTTGCACTTCACTTTGGATATTCTTCTTTTACGTTACCTTTTCATTCATTCATTCATCCATTCTCTTGGACTCTAACTTTTCACTCAATTCCATCATCCATTACTCCATAATTCCACCATCTTTCATTCAGTCACTTCATCCCACCAACCTCAACCTTACTTTACCTCATACTCAGGCACTATTCATTACGAATAGTGGAGTGGATCCAAAATCATTAGGAAGACATTTCTGATATTTCATGTGTATTCTCTCCATTATTTATTCTTACGGATTGCATTTAGATTTTCATCATGAATGAAATCATGTTATTAAGTATGAGCTAAATTTATTTAGTGGGATTATGGATTTCCTGAGTAGTTGGTTAGTATCTTATAACGGGTCTTGCTAATTTGGAATTTTGATTACTTCTATTTCAATGTTTACAAGGTAAAAAATTTGTCTATGAATTTCTTGTTAATTAGAGTTTAAGATACTCGAGAGGGCTTTTAAAACTCGATTAAAATAGAAAATACGATTTTTAAATCGACACAAACACTTACTAATACGGGCGCATCAATGCAATTCAATTCGACTTCGGCAAAGGATAGAGTATCAAATGAGCTTGGGCAAACTCGATTTAAAAGTGGCATAACGAGGCTCAAATGGGAAGAAGGTACAAGTTTGAGAGATCTGGGAAGGCAAGCTGTCGACTTGAAAAGATGGTCGCCTGCTTGGAATCAAAGTTGCCGGCTTTGAGAGCAAACCTTCAATTTGGATGAGAAAATATTTCTTTTATTTATTTTTTTCCTAATTATTTAGTGTTTTTTTAATAAGCTTTGCAAAAGGCTATATAAAGGCCTTGAACGAATAAGTTTAGAGATTTTTTTCATTCGTAAGTTTACAACCTTGAGTTTGAGAGAGATTTTTCTCTTGTATTGCAACTTATGGAAATGATTGATGAATATTGAGAGTTTCAATTTTCTTTATTCATTCTCATTGATAGAATCATATATTCTTTTGATACAGTGATTAGTTTTGTAATTCAGGGAACCTATCGGATTACGATCCTTATTACGAGCCAGCTTTATTTTGTGATTCGTGAGTCATATCGGATTACAATCTCATTCATGTCTTTTATGTTTTCTTAGTTTATTTTATCTAATAAAAACCATAAAAACAACGAAGAACCCTAATTCTTAATGGAAAGAATTTCTGAGCCCCTTGGATCCTTATCACCTACGGTTTCAGTTAAGTTGTAAAACTCACATTCTTAATGCGGTTGAAATTGTGGTTTATTGACACAAGCACATGTGTGAATCATAAATTCAATTAGAATTACAAGCCTTGTGAGAGAGATGTGTTATTTAACTGACGATTATAAGTGGGTTATTCGAGAGGGATATCCATGTTATAGTTAGAATCTTGCAAGTTAAGAGGGAAGTGAATTCTTATGAGTTTAATCAAAATCCAAATAAACAAACCTAATTATAACTACAACGCAATGAATGGATATCTTAGCCAAACCATTACATAATCCCACACCTACTTACTGAAGGAGTTCTACACATAAATTTTAGCATTAGTTTAATCTTTAGTGTTAAAATAGTCATAATTTGTAGTGGTACTTTATAGAAGTAGTTTAATTAGTTTAGAAATCTCAAACTCCATTTTGGTTTCCTAGCTTAGAGTAAAATCACTACAATCTAGTACTTATTCTTAGTCAATTAACTCCCTATAGATCACGACCTTGAATACTCTTACTAGTCTCTACTTGCACTATCGGTACACTTGTCAATAGCTTTTGCATTAAACTTGATTTTTATTAAAAACATGCATTTATAGTTGTTTGACAAATGTAAAATCCAGTAAGAGCATAAAAACATATTCAAGGGTTAACTCAATTTGAGATGAAGATTGAAGAGGGCAAGGGGAAATTAGGGTTTGCATGATCAGTGGTGGAAGCGAAACTCGAAGTGAAGTGTTTGGATTATGTCCAAGGGAAAGTAAAGTCATGTCTAATTCGAACAAAGCAACTAATGAGACTGGTTTAGGCGATTAGGCCGACGTAATTAACGAGTAAGAGGTAGACATCAGTTTTAATAGTAAATGAAAGGGCCCAACAATGGCCTTATGATAAATAAAGCCTTATGTAGTTAATTATCTTATAGTAGAACATAGTAAGAAATATTACAATATCTAAGTTGTCACAACCATATTGACATGGTAAATCTATTGCACATGTCACTCAAGCATTCTGTTATTCACAATTAGGGAGCTATTACACATATATATGTAATCAAGGTGCAACATAAAATAAAATTATAAAAAAAAAGTACAAAAACACCATATTGCTCCTAATACTTGAATTTGGGTATTGCTAGTTTTCTAAGAATTTATATTCAAATTCCACAATTTCACGCTTCCTTGTTGCAATCCCTATTCATTACCTTGGTGTTATCCCTCTTTTGTCAAAATTAAGAAGCAAATATTATCACCTGTTCGACCCTAAAATTGCTGAACATTTGAAAGTTTGGATGAGTAAATTCCTACTCCAACTAATAAAATATATACTATAGTCCATGCGAGTATAAAGGGCTTTCCTTTTTATTTTATTAAATAAAGTTAAGTAGAAAATAAAACATTTTTCAAGAAATTTTTTCTAGAGCAGTATACCAAACATTGCTACTAAAGCTAAGGTGAAATGGAATATTATGTGTTCTACTCTTTTTATATAGGGTTTCAAGATCCCTACGCTTGAAATATGGACTAGGGCAATTAAGTTGAAAGATGTTTGGCATCTAGCAATGGGATGTAAGTGGCATTTTGGACGATCAAGTACGTGTTATTTTTATAAGTAGCAGGAACTTTTGGTTTGTCAAGCTCCCTTCCAATGCTCTTGGACTTGGAAAACCTATTAAAGTTGCACGACTCAACTTAATAATTTTCATAATGGAAATTTGGAAATGGTGTAATCATTTTCTAACAAGTTAAAAATATGGGGTCAATTCTATTCTTAAATCACAATTTAGGTAAGTATCCTTATCAAATCTATCATAGAGAAATTAAGTTTATGGGAACTTCCACTATCTTGTCATAACATCATCCCATCCATAATATTATGATTAAATTAATTATAAAAAATTAGTGTAAAAAAAATTAAGGGTTTGTGATCATGGGATAGATCTGAACAATTTAATAATGTAATGGATTGGTCTCATCATAATTACTATAGGACCATAAAATTTTCTTAAGTTCAATTTTTGTTCCTCAAAGATCTCAAGCACTCTTTCCCTTTTAACCAGAAAATTCAAACTAACCTAACTAATTATCTACACCTAACTAATTATTATTAATCCACCAATTTCAAAAGCCAATTTTAAGTTAAAGTCTTCATGTAATTTTTGAATTCTTTCAATGATTTTATAATATTCTTGTATCATTGAATTAATGTCTTTCTCAAGACTATTTAATCCCTAATCTTAAGTTAAATAGTCAAAATCTCTAACTAATCAATAGCAACATAGAAGTGTTTGGGTCTATTTGGATTGTTTGGTTTTTTTTATATATCTTATCTAATCTTACTTTTGTCCTATTTATATTTAATCTATTTGATCTGTTTATGAGTAAAAATATCTATTTTTCATCTGTATCTATTTCTTAACAAACATCTATTTGAAAACGATAAATATAAAATGCCAACATGACCAAAAAAAGATGAAACAAACAAACAAAAATAATGAATTCTCTATTACGGTTAACTTTAATCAAGATCCAACTATACAAAAGATTTATGTGTTCCTGTCTTTAGACCACATGCAAATGCCTCCAATTACGTAGATCTATTTGTCATAGTGATTTCTCAATCAACTAGAATAATATATGTTCGAGGATTAATACCCTAGATAAATATCAATCTAAGAAAATAAGAAAGCACATATAATTGAATTCAAGGAAAAACATAACAAAAGCAATCCCAGTTACATACCAGACTTAAGGTTCATCTTAGTTTATATATATATATATATATATATATATATAGTACCCTTCCTTAGGTCTCATAATCAAAGAGTATATAAAGATAAAAGACATAATAAATGTATAAAACTCTTTTATTTAATCGGTTTTGCAATTCCTAGTTGTCTCCTAAGTTCTTGACTTGCTTTGATCTCCCCCTCTCTCTAAAACTCTCTCAAATCTGCTAAAAGTTATGTTTGGACAATATGGCATTTTATATTAAGGTAAAAATCTACATGGTATAGGTACTACCATGGCCATTTCAAGCTTGTACTTAACCAAATCCTTAAGAGAATCTTCGTAGATATACTTAACACAACCCCAAATATGAGCCCTTGTGTTTACTTCTTCTTCAATTTTTTGGGCAAACAACTTCAACATGACCCATGTTACAATTGTGTTTAACATTCTATTTCAAACATAACTTCAATATCATGTCATTATCCAACTCATTACTTATGTTTTGTTTATGTTTCAAACATGACTTCAACATGAGGTCATGTTCTACTCGTGTTCAAGCTTAGTGTAACTCCATTATAGTTAGGTAAACATGACTTATAAAACACCCATGCTTTGACTTGTGTTAGCTTTTACTTCCTTGAGCTCCTCCAAATCTTCACTAAACTCATTAAAATTATTTTGATTCCTTTCCCTTAGTTCAAATAATACATTAAAGCCCAGAATACAAAATTTTAACAAATAAATATCAATTTTATCCAATTAATCATCAAAATCAAGCAATACAGCTAAAGATTTTTCTTTTTTAATCTAAATAAGAATCTTCTAACACTTATCATGGTCTATCCATTTCCTTTTGGTTGTTGTCTCCTGTAATGCCCACTTCACAACATTTTTAATGCTAGATATATAGTTGATTTTGGGTTCCTTTTAATGCGAGGCTTTATCATTTGATTAATAATATCTTTTAGGTGCTTCCTTAGTTCTCCTTTTAGAATAATGTAAAAATCCCTTCAAGTCTACTCCCTAACTCTTCTATGGACGATAAGCTCATATTTCATCCTAGTGAAATGTTCCCAATTAAGATTGCTTATAGCATTTTGTGTGCTCTAAGTGCTCCTGTTTTATGTCCAAGGTGGAGTGGAGCACACACACTTTATTAAGGTATATTTTGATTCTATGGCTTGCCACAAACAAAAAGCTATACACGCTAAGTTGAATGTATGGGAAATTACATTCTCTACCTCTTGATATTTATGTAACCTAAACATCACATAAGCATATAATCTCTCAACGCCTTCGGATATTTATGTAATATAAACATCACATAAGCATACAATTTCTCAATGCTCATTCCCTACTTTGGTTTGGTCTCACGCTACAGACTCCTAAAGTAGTTCTTCAACTTACAAGACATGGAAAAGGGCTGTCAAAGGGCTAATTCATTCTTCCTCAAATTAGCTTCCACCAAACGAAAGTCAACTCTAGTCGCCAAAGAAGGAGGAAGGAATCGAACCTGATACCTCTTACTTGAGAGACTAGGAAAAATTCTACTAGACTGCAAGGCCATTAGCTGGTATATAATTTGTTTGACTTTGATAACTTTTGTCCTAGTTTTGAGTTCATGTACATAATGTTCCTGGTTGTATACTTTTCTTCTAATTAAATAAATATTTTGACTTTAAAAAAATACATTATACTCAAACCTTCTACATGGGTGACTTATAGCTCTTTGCATTTACTATAAACTTAAATGGTAGTTGGTACACAAAACTAGAGTCAGAATAGAATCGCAATGTTAGATTCCTTTCAATTTCTCATGCTTCGATGCACTTTTTGTTGAGTTCTCTTAAATGAGTTTTAATGATAATAAAAAGAGTTAAGGATATCTAACATGTTTATTGAATGAGTACAGGTTATAAGATCTCAATTCATCAAGGGTGTAACACATGTCTACCATCTTTGTACAAAAAAATTACATAAATAAAAATTGTATAAAAAAATTACCAAAATAACATCGCTATATTGCATGTTAGAGAGAAAATATAAATTTTTATATGTTTATCGCATCTTAGAAGTAAGATATAGCGACCTATTGTGCAAAAACTTTTTAAAATCGTTGTATTGCATATTAGGTATGCGATACAGATTTGAGAGTGCATCACACCTTCAATGGGCGACACACGTATAATTATGTGTGTATCACTCATTAGATGTGCAATATAGATTTGATGAAGTATCCCATGTCCAACATGCGATACTCATGTAATTTTAAAAAAGAGGTGCGATACAACGATACTATTCCTATAATTTTTTTCCACAATTTGGTTTTGTGTAATTTTTTTTAAAAGTATGGTATACATGCAATATTCTCACTTATCAAACACAAGTCATTAGATATGAGAAAAAAATATTTAAGCAAGATTAAAGATGTTTTATGGTGAAAAGGTTTGATAGAAATTGTTGTAGAAGTTTATCAGAGGAAAATAATAAACTAACATTCTGTTAGAAGTTACTCTAGAAGTTTTGTATTTGAAAACTAATGATGGAAAAAATTTATAAGTTGGCACGGAAACTTTATCCAAACCTAACATGAATTTTGCCAAATTTGCGAGAAACTTTATATAAATTGGATTTTTGATGATTGTGAAGGTCCAGCTCCACTTGTCAAGCATATTTGAGTAATGTACTTAATATGTTCCACAAAAGTTGGATTAAATATCATTGGGATTGTTTTATAAAGTTTAAATCATGTTTACTAATGTTCATCAATTTGATTGTTCAAGATTTCAGTAGATTTATTTCCAAGGATGATTTCAAGATATTTTGTTGAAGTTTTACTTAAAGCATATCAAATAAGGACAGGCAAGGATTTGGTGGTTTTAGATAAAGATTATACTTTCTCAAATTATGGATATCTCAACAACCTTATCCATGGAAGACTTGTCTAAATGCAATTTTGTTAGAGAATACCTTGTCGATATTATTGCAAACTGCAGCATCATTATCGCAGATTTAAAAATCAAATATTCAACTAATATTGCACTAGATTATGGGAAGATAATATCAAGATAACTGAGGATTTGTTCAATACAAATAGGATTGGTTTTAAAATTCAAATGTTAATTCCATGTTAGAAAAATAATGCTGAAGTAAGATATTTTCTCAAGATATTCTTATGAACGTTACAATTGCGAGATAAAAAGGAGAAGGGTCAGAATCAAGAGATAGTATAACAACAACAACCAACCCATGTTGACTTTGAGAAAAAGTTCAATAATTGCTTACATACTTTATTGTTCCATAACCTTTTACAGAACTTACATTATGGAGCAAACTTATATTTGATCATCATTAGACACTTTTGATTTTCACCATGTGAGATACTTAAAAGTGTTTAATCACTATAGTGAGTTATTAGCTAATTGATAGATAGGGAGACTTAACAGTGAGACTTTGCCAGACATTGGCTTGATTGTACTCTCAGTTATTTTTTATATAGTGGATCACAACAATTGGATCCCCAGTATGAAGATGGAAGAGAAGACTGACTCATAAAGAAGAACCTCTATGTATCGCTGCCTGATATTTTTCTCCCTTACTCTTTTAAATTCCACACATTTATTTATTTGTTTCTAGCCATTCACTTGCAAAATTAAGAGAGACAATTTTAATGTTGTTTAAATATAAAAAGTTTTAATTTTTAACACAATCAATTCCTCCCCCTCCTTGATTGTGCATTAGGAACCAACACTTTTTATCTCCTATCTTGAATGCATTTTTAGAAATCGAAATCACAAAACTAGAATCTCAATTCCTTGAAATCAAAGAAATTGCAATTTTGATTTTAACGAAGGTGGAATCGCAATTTTATTTTAGCTTCATTAATCACATATAATTTAATTGTCCTTTTATCATATAACATATTTATAATTAATATTTATTAATATGAACATTTCTAACCTATACTCATGTACGTTTTCAAATATATAAATGAATTTGTTATTCCAAAACTCATTCTATTCTAATCCATTCCATTTCAAATAATTCCAGTGCATGAAACATACCATTAGAGTTAGACATCATCATGGGTTGGGTTTTACTTGGGAACCGACCTGGCACAGGCGATTCCAACCCGTTCAATGATTCACCAAGTCTGGCAGGTCATGGTGAGTAAAGTGTCAAACCGGCTAGATCTCATAGAACCGACAAGTCATACCCACAAACATTTTAACAAAAATGCCAACACATAGCAGCAACATTTGGCTAGAATCTAACACAAACCCTTTTTTCTAGAAATAGATGGGATGGACAATATAGATTTTTTTCCAAAATCCAAAACTCAAAGTAGACAACATAGGTTTTTTCCAAAAACATACTTAATTGGTAACAAACTTAAATCAAGCACTTTTTTTTTTTTTTTTACCTAATAACAAAATTACATTGGTTTGATTCGAAATAGCAAATATGTAGGCACCTCTAGGCCAATCATAATGTATGGAGAAAAAAATTTCGATCTATTCGCATAAATTTATATTGCCTAATGAGTGAGAATAAGATAAGATATGATGATGTTGAATTGGAGGCAAAATATAATATCCCCTCTAATCAAAGGTATTGTTCAAATATAAAAATTAATTATACATGTACAAACTTTTTATATTTTATCCAAATGGTTCAAAGGCTTTATTTTATTTGTTTTTCCAATTGTTACATCTTTAAAAGTCATGACGTATATGTGAGATCCAAAGGGGGAAAAAAAAAATTCATGATTCCACATGGGCTCCCAAGAACCATGAACTGGCTCCGTCTTCATGGATACGGTTCTGGTTCCACTAAAATGGAACCCGTAAATTAGCTTACCCGAGTCGACACGTGATGATGTCCTGCACTACTTTGGTTTTAATTAGCCGAACGCAGTGAAACTTACAACACGGAGCTATAAATTTTGCCAAGAATAGCATAATTTTCTAATACATCCCCCCTCAAAACTTTGAGCAAACGTGTACTAAACAAAAAAAAGTCCAGCTCAACCCCCATTTGGAGTGCCAACTGTAGACTATTATGTTTGAACTAACAAACATGTGCACGTAGCTCCAATCAATATAAAATAATGTATGGAGGATAAAAGATACAGACATTTATTTATGTAATGATGGAACTGACCAACAACAGACAAGTGATAAATACACACCTCAAACCGTAAGAACATAACAACATTGTAAACTCTGCCATTACAGTAATAAAGGAACACTAGGACAAAAATACACATTTTACAGCAACATATTGAGAAATAAAAATAATTGCAGGTGTAGAAGAAAAATGGCAAGATTTGAACCCATCACACATTTCCTTAGGTGCTCCTAAGCACTATGACTTACCAATATCTTATTTGACTATCTTTACTTTGGCCAAGGTTTGAACTGAACAAAATGATCCATGTTCATGCTGACTATTTATGAAGTTGCAGCTGGAGGGGTAGGTGTAGGTGGGTTAAAGAGGCCCTGCTCGGCGCATGAAAGAATTTCATTGGGTCCAGCTTCCTCACGACCAACACCCATCAAATCAAGATAGTACAAGTAATGAGAGATGATGGTGTTCATTGGATCAATCTCGCCCTGTCCACAGGTCTGATCAGCATAGAGAATGTTCATTGTTGTGCCAAAGCCTGGAACACGCTTTGCCAGTGTGTCGTTCTTTGTGGGCTTCCAGTTGCCAACAAAGGCATCATGAGCGGAAGGCTGGCCCTTCTTAACTGGTGTCATCCATTTCCAGATTGCAGCTTGGAATGCGAGCGTAGCATTTTGTTCGATGTATTCTGGGTGGTCTAATAAATTCTCCTTCAAAGCTTCACCAACGGGACCATAGTTGTAGTTCCTTAATAATAATACAAAAGAAATCCATTCAGCGCCATTATAAGATATATTCAGGAATTATCACAGAGATCCTTTCAGCGCCACTACAAGATATATTCAGGAATTATCACAGGATAGCATTTGTTTGAAGTCGCAGAGTGCAAAAATAAGCTATTGTTGACTGTTGGACATCAAGCATTTAATGAAAACCCATAAGGTAGAAATGTACTGTCCTCAATAAATGCAAGGGGTACTGAATCTGTATTTTTAATAACTGTGGTAACTTTGCCCTGTCCAGATCATGATTTTGATACTGGGTTAAACTGGATGCTCGACCAATTAAGATAGCAAAAAGATTAAGTGACAAATACGCTTACTAAACACTAAACAGGCACATATGGAGACATAATTATGATTGGAGTGTGAAAATCTAGTGGCAACCATGAATGGAGTTGAGTGGGAGGATTGCGTGTGGTTCAAGTGTGTCAGTGAGTGGATGTGGATATCTGTCAGCAGCATGCATTTGTCCAGTGTTTGTTCACAAAGTCATGTGTTATGTGTTGACTGAGTTGGGTTCTGATGTGGTTTGTCAAAATCACACTGGGTTTCAGCAGATGCAAGTGTGTTAATCTGTCAATTAAAATCTGGGTTCATGCAGCGTTTGTTGTGGCTATTGCCGAAGTGGTGCTTGTATATTTTGGTGGCTGAGTTGTGAGTGGTTGTTGGCAGGCCTTATTCGTAGGTGTCTGGTTGTGGCAGGTTGTATAGTGATTAGTGAGTAGGTCAGTGTGCAGGTGGCTGTGGGTTCACTTGAGTTCGTGGGTTGGTTCGCCTCGGTTGATTGGCTAGAGTTTTTTCTTTCTTTTCAATTTTCTGCATTTTTATTTTTTATTTTTTTGTGTTTATTTTATTAATTTAAACTACCTTGTGTCCTTTTCTTATATAATTAACATCGTCAAAAACTAAAACTCGGGCCACCTATTTGCAAATGACCCAAAACACAGATAATATTTTGTAATTTCCCTAAAATAAAAATAAAAAATAAAACAAAAGGATTAAGCAGGCCTTTACACTACAATGTAATGGCATAACTCTCTTTTTTCTTAATCTGGATAAACCAATACACCTCAATTTCCAGTTTCAAGAAAATCCACGTACCAGTAGATAGGAATGGCACCACGACCATAGTATTCTGCTCCAGGAGTGCATGGATAAGTGAATTTGAAGTAGTCATCACAGTATGATTGACTAGGGCTCATTTCTTTGTTGTAGCAAAGCCCCCAAGCGAATGGTCCTCCAGTTGCCACTCCATAACCACCTGTAACATCAGCAAGCATGCAATTAACAAGCTACACATGATAGTAGATTCAAAAAAGTGATTGACTAATATTGTTCAAAGATCAATGCCCAATCAAAGCTTAAGATGACACAGTTCAAAGAACTACAGCAAACTCAACATCTGCTGTCGACCATTGCACCATTCAACCATGACATATCCAGCTACCCGACCAATCATATATAAAACCTAAGTTACTGAAACAAACTTATATGATTACATATTTATTACTCTGACGAGGAGTATGAATGTGAATGGAATTGCTGTTCAAATCTAAATCAGCTGAACACTATGAAGAATGGCATGTGCAAGATGTAGTTTCCTAGCTGTGTAACAAGCTATAATATGAACTGCTTGGGGAATTAGAGTACAACTCCTCTCTGCTAACACAATACAACAGAAACCAATCTACAAGACACCTTATATCATAAACACAAACAAAAATGATAACAGAAAAAACAAGGTCAGACTTGAGGACAATCCTACATCCTTTAATCCAATCGTAATTTGAGACCTAGTAGCGACAATTGCTACCAGAACCCCAAACCAGAAATGCAATGATAAGACATTTTTTTCCCACTGAACAATGAGATAAGCATTTTATTAAGCTGAACAAGTAAGGAAGCAGCTAGTGATACATGTCCATCAAATTCACATTGGTCATCATTGATATAGACAATATCATCAAATCCTGACCATATACCATTTCATTTGGTAAAACGTAACCATATACCATTCCCATAGTGAAGATCCAAAGCAAAATAACAGTCTTCCTCATCCACTACAAAGCAAACACCAAATATATCCAATAAAACCCTATGCCTACAAGATCTAAAAATAGATAGCAACATGTACTGGTCTATTTGAATTTGAATGGTTTTAGTTTCCTGAGTCAAGCTCAAGCCACATGATATTCGGCTACAAAGCACTCAAACTTTTAACTGTGAGTTGAGCTTGAGTCGAGCTTGATTCTGTACATTGTTAGGATAGGAAGAAAGAAAGAAAAAAAAATTCTTATTTCAAAATAAAACTATCTTAATTTAGTCGAGCTTGAGCTTGAGCTCGAGTGAAGCTTAAGCTCGATTGAAAACTTCCCTTCACACCCCTATTTCTATATTCCGAATTTCCGATCATTACTAAGCACAAACCAAAAGAGAAAAAAAAAATCCAAATTTATTCCAATGAGCATCCCATAAAAGAGAACCATATTATATGTGTAAGTGTAAGGAAAAATAATAATATTAATAATTATAGAAAAGCAAAGAGATTAAGGAAGGTATCATACACGAGGTTTTGGCTCCAACGTGACCAAGGAAAGCAGATATTTCCTTCATCTGCATAACCTTTCCACCAGTAGTACCAAATCCAAGTGGTTGGTACAAAGCAGAAGCAAGGATAAACGAGCGATAATCCCAAAACCCAACAGCATGAGCCACAGGTGAGTTCCTCTTCGAAAAAAGATTCTCGAACTGATATGTCTGGAAGAAATCTGAGATTGTCTGGTTACAGCAGTACTCTGACCAAGTACTACATTCCCATCCCTTCATACACACTTTCTTCCCTTTCACTTTCTTCACAAGTGTCTTTTGGCCGTCATCATCACCAAGTGAAGGTGTTACAAAATTTGATAAAACCACCAATGCTACAACCAAAAGTGCAAAGATAGTATGTCTTTTTGTATCCATCATCTTCCAACCCTGAAAGAGAAACATAAAACCCAAATATCATTAAAATAATTGAAAGAAAAAAAAATGTAATGCTGAAAATGAAAACATTGAAGCTTAAAGGCTAAATTATGGTAATGGGTCTTATTGATTTTGGAAAATAATCAGGTAGAAATAGCAAACATATTAAGCAAGAGACTAATATTGGGTGAAATAAGTAGTGCTCAAAATTGAATTTTTCAGCTGTTATAGAGAATTTTACAAAGTGGAAAACAGTAAAGACTCTTCGAGGACTAAATTTTCAAAAGCTGGGTGCTGCAATATTTTACATTGTAGGAAGTTGGAAATTGCAAATTTTGCTACAGACTAGATTCTGAGAATTGAATGCTGCAAAAATCTAAATTTTGAGAAATGGGAAATTCTAAGTTTTCCTAAAAACTGGATTTTTGAGCTGTTACAGAGTATTCTACAAAATGGGAAAACTCTTCAAAGACATGATTTTGAGAACTGGGTATTGCAAAAAATTAGATTTTGTAAAATGGGCAGTGCTAAAAAAATAAAACTTTTTTGAGTTTCAAGACTGATTTTGTGTAATGGGGATCTGGAGTTGTTAAACTCACCAGAGAAGTCTCAGATCTAAGAGACCAGAAAGAAGATGAGGAAGATGAAGAAGAAGAACTAGGTATATTGTTTATAAGTGTAACAATTTCTCAGCAATTGGTCTTAACGTTCTGTTATGGAGAGAAAAGGCAAGGAAATAGAGAGAGAGAGACTAATGAACAGACATAACAAGAAGAAGTGAAAGGGAAGGAGTTAGATCAGTGGTCTCTGTCAGATTCTCTTAACCAAAGTTGGGGTATGTGGTCAATCATCGAACGTGTTTGATAAGATCAACGGTTGAGATTTAGTGCAGTGGACATAAAGATGTTCGATGTTTAAGTAAGAACAGGCTGTATTTTGGAGAAAGGAATTATTTCATGGACCGACGCTTCTAAGTTCTGGTTCCCCCACCGACAGCTATTTTTTCCTTTGTGCTTATAACTTGTGAGACCAGTGGAAAAATAAATATGACGACTCATTGCTATTAATTTAAGGATAATCATAATTGACATTTGTTAATGGAAACTTACTAGAGCTCTTTCCAGAGATTGTCCTATCAATCCTATTATTAATATAAATATATTAATTAATATATTAAATTTTATTTATTTTGTATCATTTTGATATCATATTTTTATCATTTTCAAATAGATATTTATCAACAACCAGATACGGATGAAAAGGTAATAATTTTACTTATAAACAAACCAAAAAGATAAGATACAAATATGATACAGATAAGTTATTGATATGGATTTGATACAGATACGATACAAATAAAAATCAAATAATCCAAACAGACCCAATATTTTAATTATATAATTTTGATTAGATAAAATTTTGAGTTGTTAAATAACTAGATTGATAAAAAATGAAGAGAGTTAGAAGATGAGAATTCCCTTAAATTAGTAAAATTTATTTTCTCCACAAAATATTTAATCAATATTATATATTCTTTATCTTTTGAGAAATGCCCTCAATATGAATATTTATTATTTGGAGTTTTGTCACTTTAAAATATACAAATCAATTTTATTATAACACTTATAGAGGATTGAAAGAACTTGTTTATGAAATAATTGTCATCGGTGCATGTATAATTGAATGTGGTTAATGATAATAGCAGTTTGCCAGCTAAAATACTTGCTTCTTGTGTGTTGGGAATTGATGGCATATTGTATTTATTTCCTCAAATTTCTAGATCTAAATTTGCTCACTAACCAAGGATAAGACTAATGAAACCGAGTTGCTTTGATCCAATTCAGTTCTCTTTATCAATCAAAGAAAAAAAAAAAAAGTCCTATCGTTGTAAGGGTGTTGGCAAAAGTAAGAATGCAATCGGGTCGAGTTTCGATTGGGTCATATGAATCCAAACTCGAACATGCTACAATATAGAGCATATCAAAACCGACCCTATAACCCTGTAGGGTTTTTTTTATATATAAACCCGTCCTATAAGGTTTACTCTAAAACTCGTCACCTCCTCGTTACCCGTCTGACTATCAACCCGATTACTCGCCCGATCACCCACCTAATTATAAACCCGAACTCACCTTGTTTATTTTTTTTTTTTTCAATAGATTTAGCAGACTTAAGCCAATAAAATAATAGTATAATAATATAGCAATTCACCTTTTCTTTGCTAACCTGTTTTTAAATTTAACTTGTTACTATTTTTATATTTAGTAAATGTATTTACCATATAATTTTTTAATTAAGACTAACGGGTCGGATGGGTATCCATCAGGTTTTAGTAGTATCCAAACCCGACCTTAATACCCTACATGGTTTTTATCTATGTCTAAACCCGACCCTATTATCCTTTAGGGTTATCGGGTTGGACAAGTCGAAAACCCGTTAATGGCTTACCCGGTTGCATCCCTAGGCAAAAGGGATAATCTTATGATTCTCCAAAACATTGCTTATCACATTAACCTGAAAAAGTAATGAAAAGAAAGTGAAAACACACCTTGACAGATTATTAATCAGATACTGACAAACAAAATAGACAAAGAGTTTGTTTTAATTGTTGGATTTTTATTTGTATCATATTTGTATCTAATATGCATCGTAACTTATTTGTATTCTATTTCTATCATATCTATATCCAAGGGCAGATGCAAGATAATACGATTGAGGGAGTCGGATCTTAATTAAATTAATTTTAAAACTAATTATTAATATTCACTCGCTATTATAATTATAATGCATCTTATATATTTATGAAAATTTCATAATAATTTCAATGTGATATTTTTTAATACTTTATGAAAAAAATCATTCAAACAATAATTAAGACTATTTAGTATATTTCATAAGAAATGATATATATGTCAATTGAAACTTAATTATTAATAAAAAAAATATAGGGCCAATATCTGTATAATTTTGCTTTTAATAAAAATAAATCATAAAATATATCTAGATAGGATATTCATTCAATAATTCGTTTTCATTTTTTTAGCATTATATGTAGAATAAAATAATGTTACTAAATCAAATTACATAATTAGTATGCAATATGATTGTCTTTTAGATACAAGTAGATCATAAAACATATGTAATTAGGATAGTTATCCATAAAATATATAATTAGTATACAATAAGATTTATTTGTAATATAGCTAATAG
Source organism: Combretum micranthum (assembly GCA_024138025.1). Classification (NCBI taxonomy): domain Eukaryota; kingdom Viridiplantae; phylum Streptophyta; class Magnoliopsida; order Myrtales; family Combretaceae; genus Combretum; species Combretum micranthum. The sequence goes on from JAMXBD010000005.1 coordinate 1,397,559, forward strand.
TAATTAAGGTCAATGACCCGCTTAGTACTTGAATATTTCCAAAAGGAGCAATTTACTACCCGAACTTTAAAAAGATCAATTTATTACCTGAATCAACTTTACAAGGACACATATTATGCTCGAGAAAACATCGTTACATCTGTCAATGATGTGGCAAAGATACCCACCTACTCCAAGCTTGACATGTGTCATCTAATATGTTAAAAAAAACAGAACAAATAATATTTGTCCTAAACATTTTCATGAAGTTATGTTAGGAACAAATGACTTTATCACTAACCTAACCACCATTTACTTTTCCCCAAATGAATCAAAGATAACAAAAGCTTCAATTTTTTCCCAAATACAAACTCCAAAACACAAATTTTAAGCACATAGAATGTAGCTAAAGAAAACACACACACACACACACAAAAGTTCCTAGCATTGAAGATTGTTCACAAAACCCTAAAGGTCTAAATTGGAAACCCTATGTCGAATAAGTCTAAAATAAAATAGTAAAGTGATCCACTACTGAGGACCACTACCTTCTCTTTGCCATTTTGCTAAGGGAAATCCCATTTTTGCTACTGGTGGGGACGTTATTGTTGAATAAGTACTACAATGGACTCATGTAGCCCTACCCGTAGAGGAAGGTAATGACTTTTTTGTTATTATATTATGTGTGGAGCATTTTATTGCACGTTTGAAGCTGGTATGATAAACCTTGTCCATGTTGTGTTGTTATCCCTCTGCCTCACCAATCTTTGTGACATGTTTATGTCCCCAGTCTTTATGACATGTTTCTATCCTATATGCACATCCATATTATGTGTCATTTTTCATGGAAACAAATTTTTTATTTACTGTGTTGTAGGTCTTTTGTTACTTAGATGAAAGTCTTGTAGATATATAATCTTTATTGGGTGTTGTTAGTGTACAGTGGGAGGCAACTAATGTGTTCAATCAAAGAGTTTCTATATGTGGCTAGTCTTCATATATTATTCTCCTATGGGTCTTTGAAGGCTTATGACCGTGGTTGGTGTTGAGTAGTTGATATTATTGTATTCTATGTCTTACTAAACTTGATGGTTTTGTAATGACTAAAGCTTAATCTGATATGGTTTTTTTGAAATTCCTAGGTAAATTTCATGCTATACGTGGGTGGAAGTTTTGAGGGTGAAGGAGTGGGAATGAAATATGTTAGTGGCAAACAGATTAAGTGGATCGTCTAGTTGCAGTCTATAAGCGAAGTGGCTCTAATGTCTTTCCAAGGTGATTATAGCTTCGTGAATATATAAAAGATATCATTTCTTATCCCGGTTAAAACTGTTGTAGATGGGTTCTTACTTCTTATAGGAGAACATGCACCATACAATTCCATGGCTGCAATCTCAGTCACCATGGTAGTGGTCACGTGTATGTAGAGCATGTTGATGGAGAGGTCAGGCGTGCAGGTGTAGAGCATTCCACTATAGTTGAGGTTGAATGTGAGTCTGAGGAAGAAGAAGAAGTTGTAGAGATCAATTGTTTGTCTGATGATGATGAAGTACATGTTATACAGTCAAAGAAGGGACATATCAAGTAGAAGGCTCCACTGTGGATGTGGACAATATATTTGATGATTGTAGACATGAGATATGTTGTAGACACACCTCTCGTGGTGGGGCAGAGGGAAGTGGTAGCCCTGCAAATTCTGATGGGAAAGTCCTTTCTCCAATGATAAAGGAACTGTTTCACTGGTTCAAGTGAAGATGATGGTGGAGTGGTATAATCCAGTCGTAGGCAAAAAACTTAGGACCACTTCAACCTAAGCAATGAGAGTCCTTACATATATGTGGGGATGGTTTTTGAAAGTAGGAGCTAGTTTAAGGAAGTAATGACAAAGTACACGGTCTCTAATAAGCATGAACTTAAGTTGACTCTCAACGATAAACATCAGGTTCAGTATACGTACGAATCTAATGGATGTGACTTTTCAATATTTACATCAATTGACTCCAAGTCCAATGAATTTATAGTGAAAACTTTCAAAGAAAGCCATGGCCAATTTTATTAGCCAACATTTTCAAAGCAGAATAGCCTATAAGGTTCTTAGTAAACACTTCTTATCAAGGATACGTGTAATACCAAAGATGATAGCTATTGACATGAAGCACTTGGCTAAGGAGGAGTTACTTGTCGATGTGCCTTATGTCAAGTGCCATCAAGCAAGGCATAGGCACTCCTATAGATTAATTGTCGGTTCAAGATAGAGGTGGATATGTTATGGAATTAAGGTCATGCTCTAAGAAATGCATATAAAAGCCTTAGTAATATGGTCGATATCATCGTTGGACACCTAAGCCCATCGCACCTGCTATATTTCAAGCGGATGTTCGTATGTCTGGACGCATGTAACTTGGGATTCCTAGAAGGATGTAGACCAATCATTGGGTTAGATAGATGCTTCTTGAAAGGGGAGTTAAAAAGAGAATTACTTAATGTGATGGCACGTGATGTGAATGACCAAATGTATCCAGTCGCTTGTGTCACGCCTCAAAAGAGGGCATAGTAGGATTAATCTAAAGCTATCATACAATGTATGCACCCATAAAATGAGAGCCATCTTGTAAGTCAGAGTGTACAAAACTCTATTTATTTATCAATGTCTTTCATATAAATGATATATTTTTTTACTGGATTTCAACTATGGAATCCGATTGTCCACTTTCTACCAAGATCGCAAAGAATCAGTACCCCCTACCAAATAATCAAATTGAGTTCTAACTTATAAAATATAAAGTCTCATTCGTTTACACAAATTATAAATTTTACATTCTAAGTTTAATGCCACTTATAAATCTAACTTCACTATAGTATGATGGAGAAACACTCTTCACACATCCCTATCCCAGTGCCAGTTAGTATTATACATGCACAGAAACTGTTGGGGAGTGAGCAAAACCACAGGCTTAGTGAGTTCATTCCTCACTACTACCATTCATGCAAGTTATCAAGCATTAATTATACAACCATGCAAATCTATCTATACACGATATGAATGCATACGAAATAAATGTAGTTAACACATCTATGGAAGCCTGGATCCATAAATGATGTAGATTTACCTATCTAAATTTCTGTTATCTCCCATACTAACCCGCATGGGACACCTCGCCTTACTCGCACGAGGTTGTTTGGTGGTAGCGTCCATCCAAACTTACCCAATGCTTAAAAGACATTGGTAACAGCAAATATTCCCCAATGTGTTCATGTGATCTATACTGGTTAATATTTAAATATATATAATGCCAATTAATGGCGAATGTCACTAACCATCACCAATTTATGGTGAATCAAGCAAGTAGACCCCAACTCAGGTAACATCTACTGCCAATACAATCCATTACCCAATAAAGGTGAATCTGGTGGATAGATCCCAACTCAGGTAACATCTATTACCCTGTAACCAGTGGACCTTGACTCAAGCATCATCCATTGTCACAATAATACTCAGAAATGTCCCATGTTTATCTCATAAACTCTTTTAATAAAAATTTTCGTCCTTTTTCAAAGGATATAAAAAGCAACCTGGAAATTCCAAGACATATTTCTTTAATAATACATTTCAAAATACTTTTGATTTCAAATTTGGGACATGTCCTACTGGGGGTCAAGCACATGCGATGAGTATATACTATATACAATTAGTTTAGTCGAATTATTATCTTTATCCATTTATTCAGGTGATTATGCAGCTGATAGCACTCACATCAATCAGTCATTCCACATACAAGCAATACAATCAACATAACAGCAAGTAGTAGCAATCACAAGCAAATAGTAGATCATCAGAATTTCCTCACCTGTGGTATTCGCTAACTTATTGTATAAGCTACTGAAAATTTGAGAATTGATCTATTTGTCCTATGAAAATGAAATAAGAGATATTTATTATTCAACCAATCTATTCTTTTATTAGTTCCGAAAATAAGATATCTGAAACAACATATTCACCATATTAATTATGGTATAACTTATACGATAATTTACACTAATTCTAATTTAAACGTATTTTAGAAATTACATACTCCTTTCTTTTTATAGTTTTACTTAGTATATTAATCTAAGCTGAATTGATTGGAATTAATCACCTAATTCAATTACTAAATCCACTTTAATTAGCTTAATCACTCTAATATGATTTTACTTAGTAAAATAGTTCATTTAAGATATATTAGTTTTATTTATATTATTTATACTTCATTGTCACTTATTAAGACAAAACGCCTAGATAAAATACTTATTTATATTATTAACGGATGTAACGGTGTTATCTCGAGTATGATACATATCCTCAAAAAGTTCGTTCATGTAGTAAATTGATCTTTTTAAAGTCTGGGTAGTAAATTGCTCTTTTTCAAAAAGTTCAGGTACTAAACGAGTCATTAATCCTAATGATTATTACTTGTAGTATACTTTGAATATAAAATAATTATTAAAAAAAATTATTTAGTTAGGTAATTTTATGATAAAAGAATTTAGTTATTGTAAAATAAAAGGTTAAAAAGAAACATTTATGTACGTGTATATATATAGAGAAAGAGAAAGAGAAGAAACAAGTAATAAATACATGTTGAAAAATTAAAGTAGTAAATCAATGGGATTTGAACCCATATACCTTATGGATGTAAGTGTAGATACCTAACTACTAGACCATACTTAGTTTTACATCATAGTCCTATCTTTATAATTTTTTCCAAGTTTAGGGGGGCTAGGCCCCTATCGGCCTCCCTAGATCCGCCTCCGCTTATATCATATGCATATCGTATCTGTTTAGTTAATTTATAAATAAAACTATCGGTTTTTCATTGATATTTGTTTCTTAACAAACATTTGTTTGAAAACGACAAAAATATAATGCTAAAATGATAAACAAACCTAAAAGCATTTAGTTAAAGTGATTATGTACTTGTTATGAAAGTCTCTCATTATACGTGACTTAGAATAGTAATATAAATTATAACACACTGCACAGTGGATTAGCTTTGATTTTTGAATAGACATGTAATAAATAAAAATAATAGTTCTTAAAAAATTGATATTGTTGTTAGCTTAGACTATTTCTTTATTTTATTTTTTTTCAAATTGTGTCATGTAAGAAGAAATAGCTAATATTAATAGGTTTTTTTAATAGGATGTGAAGATTGGAGTGAAATTTAAATTTTCTTTTACAAAACCTACTATAGAATCCATATGACATTTAAAATATAAAATTAAAAACTAGGAATCCATGAGTAAAAGTAAAATATTTTCTTATAATGCCAGTCTCCCCTCCAGAATGTTCACATGTGATCATAACTCATTATGTCTTGTATAGGTTCATGTTTACCGTGAATACTTTAAATATAGTCTTTCTAATGGTATAATGTAATTTCTAAACCTTTTATATTGCTTGATAATTTGGATTTGTATTAAAAATTTATTGGATAACTTACACCAAAAGTATTAACGGTTAGAGGTAAGTTCATTTCAAGTATCAATATTTTGAGTAATTAAAAATAGTTATCAAGATTTACGAATAAATTCATTTAAAATTTTAACGTTTAAGTGGTTAAAAAGATGAATAATTATTTTGCAAAGTGAGTCAAATAAAATATTAATGATTGACATTGACGAAAAATAGGGAAATTTAATTGAAAACTAATCTAAGGGTCTGTTTGTTTTGGCTTTTTTCCGGCAGATACAGACACTTTTTCAAACTTTTTTCTAACAAATTATTTATCAAGAAATAGATATAGATAAAAAAAAGTTGACAGTTCTCATCAAAAGATCAAATAGAACAAATATAGATAAAATTTAGATGCAAATCGAATATATTTATACATATCATTTTAAAAAAAGATACAGATACAGATACAGATGAAAAACAGACAATCCAAACAGACCCTAAATGTTGATACTTTCAATGAACTTTGTAAAAACGTTGATATCTTATTTGATTCATTTTGAAAATATTGATTCTTCTTTTTAACCACTCAAAACGTTAATAACTTAAATGAATTTACCTTAAATACTGATACATTCTGATGTAATTTGTTCGAAATTTATATTTTAGAAATATTGAATGTTTGTTTTTAAACAGGCTTCATCATATTTTGATCATTTTGGCATTATATTTTTATTGTTTTCAAACAAATATTTGTCAAGAAAAAAATACTAATAAAAAACCCTCAAACTATCTAGCAATTCTATTCATCTTACTAATTGTTTAATTAGGCAGGACATTTTACTGGCTGATTATGTAAATATCAATACCGATGGAGCCACAAAATCTGACCCATCTTCTGCTGCTACAGGTGAACTAATAAGGGATCAAAATGGCTACTGGATTAAAGGATTTATGGTAAATTTAGGCACTTGCTCTTCTATTCTTGCTAAATTTTGGGAAGCTATTTATGGTTTGAATTTAGCTTAGAACCTAGGATGTAGAAAGATAATTCTAGAGATGGACAACAAGACAATGGTTCATTGGCTCATTAACAGGAAATTCTAAGACCAGCGTTGCTGGAACTTAAAAAGACCTATTGAAGATCTATGCAACAAAAATTGGATTATTAAGGGTCTGTTTGTTTTGGCTTTTTTTCGGCAGATAAGACATTTTTTCAAACTTTTTGCTAACAAATTATTTATCAAGAAATAGATAGAGAAAAAAAAAAAGTTGACAGTTCTCATCAAAAGATCAAATAGAACAAATATAGATAAAATTTAGATGCAAATCGGATATATTTACACATATCATTTTAAAAAAGATACAGATACAGATGAAAAACAGACAATCCAAACAAACCCTAAGATACAACATACGTATAGAGAGGGTAATAGAGGAGCAGACTTACTGGCTAACCTGGCACTCAATCAACTGATTATGTATCATGAGATTGATCGACCTCCAGATCCTATCTTTGGCGTATGTATAATGGATATTAGTGGAGTTTCTTTTCCCCTCTCCATGGCTGTATGATGTAATTATGAGTATTCTACCCACTTTTCAATAATTAAAAAGAAAAAAACTATAGTTTTTACCTATAAACTAACCAAGTAGATACTATATAGATAAAAAATATATAGATATAACATAGATAAGTAATAAATACAGATCATATACAAATATGATATGAAAAAGAATCCAACATTCCAAACAAAACCTTCACATCAGTCCCGCTCATTTAGGGTTTGTTTGGATTGCCAGGTTTTTATCTGTATCAGATCAGTATTGGTTTAGTATCATTCGATATTGGTATTGGTTTACTATCAGTTAAGTTTGATCAGTTTATAAATAAAATTATTAATTTTTTATTGATATCATATCAGTATCAATTCAATTTAAAAATGACAACAAAATGATGCCAAAAGGACAACGTAAAACCTAAAAAGGCCCATAATCCCCTTCCGACCTCCAGACCCCAGTCACGCTCCAACAGAGCTGCATTTAATCTTATGCTAGGTATTTAGTGAAATATCACTTCATTACAATTTAGAATAGAACTTTTGGTTTCTTACGGTGGAGAGATCGAAAAGTGACTTCTGATTGATGTGTATTTATTAGGCCTTCCCGTCAAAATCAATGTGAAAGTTAATAAGATAAAAGCCGAAACATTATAATATGTAATGATGATGCCCTTTGATTTTATTAACCGAGACTTGATCTTTCTTGAATTTCGTATACTGAATTAAAGATATCTTATATACAATGATGCTAATGGATTTTCATTTGCTCAATTTTTTCTATTTTTTTTAAGTTAAAAAAATTAATAATAGGGTAATGTATATCTAATATTTACTTGTTACTCGATTATGCCTTTTGAGATCATTTGCACTACATATGTTGACTCCACATTTAGTTGTATGCCTAAATAGTTTTTTTCTTTTAACGAATTATCTATTGCAACATGTCTCAACAAATTATTTTCATCACTTACATGCATCTCAATTGGATACCTTCTCTAACATAATCATTTATGACACATAATTGTTCATAATTATTTAAATTAAAAAAAAGTCAAATGGGTAGACCGTTATACAACTGGTCTTGTTGATCTTGAAAAATTTAATGGAATAGTAACCTTAAAGTTCAAGTAATTGTTTGAAAAATCAATCAAATATTGCTCATTCAATGCGGCATTTTTTTTATTACAATATTATTAATAACCCTCTTTAGGGATGGAAAAACTTATCTACAAATATCAAAGAGCACAACTAGAATAGGGTCTTATGAACTCAAAAGTTACAACTCATCTCTATTTTGTCTTCAAATGCAACTTAATCAACATAAGTGTTTGCTTTCCTCAAAATCAAAATATAAAAACAAGATGGAAAAAAAAAACTGTTTGAAGGATTTAATATTGTTAAGAGGGTAATGGAGCAATGAACAAGTTTGGAGTTTTTTTTTCAGCCACTATATCTTGCTATCCTCTTGTTTTTGCAATGAGAAGGCCCACCTTTATTAAACGCGCTTCATCTACCATACTATTAAAGGAAGCAAGATACAGAGTTATAACTTCCAATAGTTATGCTCTTATATTTCGATAAACAACCCTAGTAATAGTATCACTAGTTATCAAACTCTTCACCTCCTTACAACTAATTTTCACTTGATCTTCTTCAAGAGGTAGTTTAATGTCAAATCTTTTATTCTTCCTTCTAACACTTCTATTGCATCTTTGCTTCAACGCTAAGTGCTACTGGCCTATGCTAATTGATGGAAGAAATTCAACTCATAAACTTCTATTGCATAATTTATAGTATGGACATTCATCATTTATCTTAGTTTACATCTTTCTTGTTTGCTTGAACAATTAGAGCAATAGCAAGTTGGATACGAGGAAGATCTATCATTATTTAGTTGCGCTAAGAACGTCATCTTATCAACATTCATTGGAAGGATCACAATGTGATACAAGACCCACATTTTCCCTAATTGCACACACATCTTCTACACTCATGTTTTCCAAAATTTTAATTTTTTTTCTAGTTCAAACATAAGCCTCCAAATGTTATAAATTGAAAAAAAAAATTATCATAAAAATGTGCTTATTCTAATGTTTCATATTTATGAAAGGACCACATCATAATGTTTGAACATCTCTTTAATATTAGAAAGTGTTTTGTTTTTTGCTATAATCTAATAGTCCGACCATCAGTCTACTCTTAAAGTGCCAAAAGCTTCAACTCTAAGGTTACCACATGTAAATCAAATGGATATAACCAAAGAGTAATTGAAAGATAAGTGTTTAAGAGTCTCTTCATACTTATAATGAATCAAAGAAAGAACCATTATGATTAGTAACAAATGAGTTTATGCAAAACCTTCACAAAAAGTTTTTGTGCTCCAGTTTACATCAAGATTCCAATTTTTTTTTTAATATTCAATATGAAGTAAGAGCAGTAGAAAGATCAAAATTTTTCAAAGAGTTGATAGTGATTTACTAAATTTTACTATCATTTGAATGAGGTTAAAATAATCATTCTTACTAGTTAATAAAGATATGCTGAATAAATTTCTTCTCTTCTTAAACTATCCTTTTTAAGTTCTACATCAATAACTCTTTATTTGGAATTTCTTCTACCTTTAGATGTCTTAATTCTTACCATCTCTTTCTCCTAGTTTATTATGAATCTATGCACTTCGTCAAAAATCCACCCTGTCCCTTTTCTTAATTGACCATATCAAGTCAATAAAAATAGCATCATATCTTAATAACAAGCTTTATCATAGCCATGATGCCCATCCTCCCTTTTGACTACAAATAAATCTTTATTAGAGCAATTACTTAAAGTAAACTTAACACACAAAAACTCAAATCATGTAACAATCTCTAAGCTATTTTGCCTAATGAAGAGCAATTGAAGACTTGCAAATCTTTAAATTCCAAGCCTCCTCTAAATTTACACTTTGTTAGCACACCCCAATTCTTCCAATGAATTTTGTTATCCCTTTTTAGGTCTCTCTACCAAAAGTTTGCAATCAAGCTTTTGACTTCTTTACACCAAATTTCTAAACAAAGGAAAACCCTCATCGAATATGTGGGAAGAGAAAAGGCAATGGATTTGATTAACCAGAGAATTATACTAGAAGGTTCTAATGTTTGAGAGTAAGTTCATTTAAAGTCTTAATGTTTGAAGAAATAAGTCAATTCTAGTCCCCAAGGATACGTGTCAACATGAAAGAATATTTAATTAAAAATTAGAAGACTCTTCTCCTATTGACACGTGTCCTTGGAGACCTAAATTGACTCACTTCTTCAAATATTGAGACCTTAAATAAAATTACTCCCAAACGTTGGGATCTCTTTATAACCACTCGAAATATTGAGACCTTAAATAAACTTACCCCAAAATGTTAGGACTTTCTAGTGTAACTTACCTTTAATTAACAACTCTTCATCCCTGGTAGATAATAATGAAAATTTCTAACCCTATAATTTTTGGCAATCTTATATTTTTACAGACTTGAGACACTTATATTTAGATATTTCCCAAAAGATGGGAATGCTTAAATAATTACCAGGTTTGTTGTGGGAATTAATATTAAATAATCATAGTAGTGTGATATGATACTTCCAAAATTGAAGAGTTAAAATATAAAAATGATATATTTTTGCAAATTCACATATTGACCTGACGATGAGCAATACACATGTAATATTCTCTTTTGCCTTATTAAATTAATTTGTGAAGATTTTAGGGGAAAAAGATGCATCATCAACAAATAATTAAATGTGTAAGAGCTAGACTACTAACTTTAGTCGTAATCCCTTTCATATATCATTCATTCTTAACTCTTTATATCAGCTTACATAAAGCAACCGCTACCAAGAGAAATTGATAAGAGTAAAGAGGATCCCTTGTCTACTTCTTTTAGTAGGTGTGAAAAAGCCTACTCGTTGGCCATTCAACATTAATAAGTAAGAGATCAAATTTACACAACTCATAATCCAACCTATTTAAATAGAAGCCATCATACTTATGAAAATATCTAAAAAAATTCACTCCACCCTCTCTTAGGCTTTTCTTTGCCAACTTTCAAAGAACAAAAAACAAGTTTTTTTTCCTTTAATTTAAAAAAAAATGAAAGATTTCATAACCCATGATGCTGTTATCATTAATTAGTTAACATGGAACAAAAGCACTATAAAAGTTAGTAATGGTATCTAGAATGTGTAGAGCTGTATTTGATAAGACCTTAGAGATTATCTTATAAGAAGGTTGTAAAGACTAATAATCTTAAGTTATGAGATATCATTGAGATGAGACAATTTCAGGATAAGCATAAGATTGTTTAAATAAAAATTAGGTAAGTTATATTGAAATGCAACAATTTGTAGAAGTAAGTTTTAATAAGATATAAAAGTTTTGAGTGGTTAAAAAAATATATCAATGTTTCATAAAGCGGTTAAATAAGAGTTTACCATTATAAATAGTTAAAAATGGATCAAGCACTTAAAACTCTAATCCTTTGTTTAACTATTTAAGACATTATTCCTTATTTGACCCATTGTGTGAAATATTAACTCATTTTTTTAACCATTGAAATGTTAATACCTTATCAAAACTTACCCCAAACATTGATGCCTTTCTGTGTAATTCCCCTAATTAAAATCAGTATGGAACAAACATGAGTTCACAAAACTCTTGACAACTACTTTCCATCAATGGTCTAGCAAACAACTCTTTATGAAATCTTAAAAAAGCTCACTATATGTTGCCTTCATTTTGAAGCCAACTTCCCTCCATGTTTTTTTATTGTACAATTTTGTCATGTCTTTTCTTTTTTCGGTACATTGATGAAAAAATCTAGCGTTCTTATTTCCTTTTTTCAACCATTTGTTCTTCAATCTTTGTTACTAGAAAAGTTCTTCTTAAGCTCTATAAAGTCAATTGTTTGTGCAAATAGATCTCCATCACATTATCATACTCTTTAGCTCATTTTGATTGAGAGATAGCAAGCTGCTAATACAACTCTTCAATCTTCTTTGCATCATTTCAAGCATTTTTCTTACTCCATTTTATAAAAGCTTTTTCTACATTCATCTAATTTATAAATCAATCTTCTACATCTACCTTTGTAATGATCTTTTCACATAAAACTTTCAAAAATATCATCATATCCTTCAAAGTTTAGCTAAGTCCAATCACATCTAAACAACTTCAGAGTTGTTGAAGTAACCCACTGAAACTCTGTCAAAATTGGCGAGTGATGACTACCTTGAATAGCGATATTCATCACAAACAATTTTGGGAGCACCTTTAACCACTTTACATAAAATAACCTTTATGTAACCTCACCTTCACCAAAATTCCAGTCGATTTATTATGAAACCATGTGAAAGGTTAACCTTTACTTCCAATACTTATAGACCTACAATGTGAAATCATTCTTTTGAAGCTTCTTAGTTGTTTGGTTTGTTGCCACTATCGATTTCTTCTCTTGCCTAGCAATTTCATTAGTATCACTTTATGATGACTAGGATCAAGATACATTAGTAGATATGTTCCTTTATTTGTGCCACAATTTTAACCTTCTTGTTAAATTATGATTTCTATGTCACCATGATATCTGAAACAATCACATCCTTTTTAAAACCACTAATTGCCATATTATAACAAATCCTTATAAAAACTTAACACATCCCACATCTATTTCATTGTTCCACCACAAAGAAAGTCCTCCACTAAGATCAATCGGATTGAGATTCAAACCATTCTTAAATTGAGTCATTCTTCTCAAGAATCTATATATGGAGATTAATTTTTAGTTTCTACTAGAAAAACTAGAAGGGATATTGTATTTTGATATAAGTCTTTTTAGCTTCTACTGAGGGTTGTCCTAAACCTTAAAGTTCCAATGCATTGTAATTACAATGGCTTGGTGGCTGTTTAATGCCAACCAGGCAAACACCAATACTTGTGTTATTTAAATCAATTATTTGGAACACATAGAATCTCCAAGAGTTAGGTTCATATCGAGACTCAACCTGACCTGACTATAGTGGGTCTGACTGACCTGCGTCTAGACCCAGTAGGTCCATCGAGTCCTCTTTAAAAAAAAAAAGGAAATGTAAAATAAATATTAATTATTTAGTATAAAAATAAGAAATAAAAACTATAAACTAATGGAAAGTTAAAAAAATAACATTTAATGTTTAGAGTATTTTCCATGTGAATAAAAATTATCAATTATCTAATTAAAAGTATTTTAATGTGCTGGTCATAACAACACATGTAATAAATATAATTAAAAAACATGTCTTATGGCTTATACAGAGTTCCACTAAGAGAATATTTCCACTTCTAAAGAGTATGAGACTTCCTTTTCTCTCATAAACTTTATTTTTTTAGAGCGTTATTTTAGTTACACATTGTTAATATTTCAATTGAAATTAGATATGCTTGTGTAAAAATAATTGCACATCCTTACAAGTACTAAATGAAAATGGGCTATGAAGTAATATATTCCTAGGATCAAGTTATATTTTAGGTTTAAAATTTTATTTTAAATTAAGATTATTTATATTTATTTCTTCATTAATTAAAAAGAAAATTGGGTTATTTAAGACCTAGACCAGACCTGCCTTGAACCCTACAAGTCCTGACCCCCCACCTAGACCTTAAAGATGTCTAGCAGCACCTAAACATTGACCAAGTTTTGAGTAAACTCTAATTTATCTCTCACGTTACATTTAATTTTGACAATTACAGTGTCAAATTTATTCTTCTTCCCTTTGTTGAAATCTCCACTTATACTTTTGGAATCCAACAAGACCAACCCCTTCTCTATATCTTCCAATCCTTACCTTTCTTACTAATTTACACATTTTGTTCAGTATCTATCTCAACATCTCAAAGTCTTTCTGTAAGGCTTTAGTAACAAAGGAAAGAATATATATTGTTTTTAAGAGGTATTTCAATCAAAGAAATGATAAGACTATAAGTAAGTATGGAAAGATGCTTGGATTTAGAGAGTTTGAATTTTTGAAACTGGTAGGCCTTTTCTCCTACTTTCTTATTGTTTTACTTTGTAGGTAGTCAGGAAAAAGGAGAAGTCAGTTGACATGGCATATGTAGGTAGGGTTGAGGTGCGGCTTTATCCATGGTTTTAAAGTAAAATAAGGGTAGACTTTTGGCATGATGGCTTAGGTTTGGTTGCTCTTTAGTAGTTTTATCAAGTGAGGAAAAAAAGAGTATAGTTGTAATAGAAGTAAATTCTCATGTAATGCTTAGGTAGGGATAAAAGTAGAGGCCGAAGGATGTGATGTTAAAGGCGATTTATATCATAGTTTGCATTACAAATTGTATGACTTGGCATTCTTCTCTCTTCTCTTGTAAGACCAATATCTTTCCTGCCCATTAAACATAATAAGCCCATGATTCTTGTTGTCCCCTAGCTTTCCTTTTCTAACTTTGTTTTGGATTGTTGGATATGCTATAATTTAGAGGTTTTTCCATGATTGAGAAATAACCTTCACGGATCATGTTGTCTTTTCTATTGGTTACTAATAAATGTTATATGACCCATGATTATATGTGCTAAATTATGTTTAGTCTAATCATTTCGATGCACCATTACATGATAATAACACTTTAAATATTTTTAATTTGGTTTTAGACTCCTAACAAGAAAAAATGTACATATATTTTGGCTAAATTACATCAAAAGATATCAAGGTATAGGGAGGAAATCATTTAAAGTATCAATATTTTGAGTGCTTAAAAAGGTGTATCAATGTTTGATAGAATGAGTCAAATAAGGTATCAATAATTGATTATTTATGGAAAATTAAAGAGATTTAATTGAAAAGTAATCCAAACACCAATACCTCAAATGACCTTTGAAAAAGTTTATACCTCATTTGATGCACTTTGCAAAATATTTATACCTCTTTTGAACTATTTAAAATATCAATATCTTAAATAAACTTACTCATAAATGTTGATACCTTCTGGTGTAGTTTATTTCTATTATATCATTAGTATACACCTTTAACCATACCTGCTAACGAGCATCCTTAATTTTAGGATGATTTAGGCTTTTTCAAGTGATATTTTTAGTGAAAATCATCAAGGATCGGTTCTTAATTGATTAATTTGTCGATTTCAGGAAATATGAAACTCATCGTGAAGAAATCAAATGAATTCGACAAGAAAAAAAAATCAAGTTAGTGAATTTCGGAACGAAACAACATGTTTGGGAAGGTGTATGGTTCTAAGGAACAAACAGAAATTGAAACAACCTCTCACACAACATGTTTGAAAGAATGTATGAGTCAAGAAAACAAGTCAGAAAGTCAAACAGGATACCAAACACCCTGTATCATTGGATGTTTCACCTTCTGCTTCATTTATTTCTCTTCCAGAAAGTCAAACGGGTTTGCATATACCCTGTATCACTGGCCATATCATTTCTAGACTATACTTAGTAAGTGAAACAGGTTACCATATACCCTGTATCACATCCTGTTTGAACTCGCGCTCCTTTTGTTTTGGAGATTTTTAATTCCATATATATGTATATATTCCTGGGAGAGAGAGAAGTTAGTTACATATTCTTTCATACTTCATTTTATACATTTTTCTTTGTGGGTTTTGAGAAGATTTTGGCTCAAGACAAGTCACGAAGAATAGAAGTGAAGATTAAATCCAAATTGTAGATCCATTTTTCATCACAATTGAGCTTCAATTTTTAGGGTTGTACTCATGAATTCAACTTTCTCTTCTGAATTTCATTTATTCCCCGCTACTTCTATGGAAGATTAGAACCTAGATATAGATCTTGTTAGAATTTTAATTTTCATCTTGTGTTGAGGATCTGATTTTAATATAATCCACTTGATGTTCTTATATTCAAATTGCATGTTCTTTATTGGTTTTTTAGATTTGTATGTCCCGAATGCAAATTTATGTTTGATTTTCATTTAAGTCTATTGAGAAATTGCTTTTATGAATAGATCTATGCAATTTGATGAGATTCGATTGTAAATCTAGAGATAGGTTACAAGGATCTTCCGTATTTCTCCGTTTCTTTTGAGTTCAAGTGCTTCATGCAATTTTAGGTTGTTATTGATTAAGGAGACATTCTAATCAATCAATCTAACATTAGATAAATTGATAGATTCGAGAGGATTGTCAGTTTGTTTGAGGAACTCAATGGTGTAAGAATTCAATTCGGATAATCTTTAATGTTCTATGATTCACATGATGAAATTAATTGAAGGACAAGATCTAGGTCATATTAGTAATTGATTTTCTAAATCTTGTTTACTGTTTGGAGTAATCTTGTTATTAGTTCATTAGATTAGTAATTTCCTTAGTAGATAGAGATAATCAATCTATCTATCTATTGATTTGCTAAATAGTGGAATTTAAAGTGATTACTAGTACTTGTTCCTTCCTCATGGATGACCCCGATCTGAACACTATATTACAATTCAATAGGTTCGCTGCCTATTTTCCTTCGTAGTAGATTTAAGAAAGGACTTTTATAAATTTAAACTACTTTTGACAAGGATTTTTACCATCAATACCACATGAATTATAATATAAGCTCGATTTATAAGAACAATATATGATAGGCATAAATTATCCATGATTTCCTTACGATACCAAGTGCAATTTAGTGCTTATTTAGAGAATTTATTCAAGAATTGGTATTTAACTACTATACATAATCATTTTAGGTGATTTTGGAGAAAATCAACGTAAATTGTCCACTTTAGAGCAAAGGATCAAGTCAAGTATAGATGATCACAAGGAGTAACGGACTCCATATAGAGATCTAAGGTCCATCACACCCATTAAAATGGAGAAATAATTCACAGAGACCATAACAGACATGATCATGGGGCGTTATGGAGGATAAATCAAAGATCAGCGACCATCAACATCATGGGTTGTCTCACAAGCATAATAGCTTGTTGATGGAGATTTAACAGGTTTCCCTATGTATAACGAGTGTTATAGGGGTTAAATTACTAAACAGTGACGATCATTCCCTCCATCACCCTCGTGCTGAAGGGTGTGATCGGCCCCATTTAGTGGATTTTAAAGATCAAACTAATATCTTTGAAGGGAAACATATGTGAAACATTTCCATGGAGGGTTACGTCCGACCGGGCATCCTATTGAGAGTATAAATACCTTAAGACAAAAGAAGGAATATCTAGGCATTATCTCATATTCTCATCTTTCCAATTGTATCATATTTTTAGGATCTTGGCATCTTGTAGAACCTCTCCCTCCTATGTTCATAGTGAGTGTTATGGTCATTCAAGTGTTTAGATTTATAATTATTGTCTTGAAGAACTCGAGAGAGTCCAAGAAGTGTGTCACTCATGTTGTTTGATTGAAAAGACTCCATATCTCAATTCAAATTCATCTTAAAGGGGTTTTTCTTCTCTACTCTTACTATTCCTTATAATTGTATTTTCGTTTTTATTAGTTGTTTGTGTTTACTATTATTGTATCATGTTGGAGTAGAGAAGTAAGATTTGTTATATCACCTTAACATGAAGATTCAGTGAATTAAACTTAAAAAATTTAAGGAGTAGTGTAGGCACGTAACACAATTCTTGACTAGACTTTAATGGAAAACATCAAGACATGGTTTCATTGAATAGATCTAATTTACAAAACGAGTTTCTCATATTAATATAGATGTTATGGCAAGACTTTCTGCATTTCTTTATGGGAATTTAGTAACTACTAGATTTAATGCAATTTTAGTTTGCTATTAACTTGGGAGAGATCTTGGTAGACTAAAGTAAAATTAGATTTGAATGATTACGAGAAGAACGTTCAAATAACTAATAAATTCCTACAGATAATTAATTGTTAAAACACCAATTATTCTTAGATCATGTTAAGGGGATGAGTAAGTCTATTGTTGAATCTTGTATTATGCATCATGCTGCATCATTTTGTGTCAATTGAAGTAATTTTTAGTAAATTAGGAGCAATAACTCATAAACAATCTATATATCAATTGGCTAGGTAATAGGAGGATTAGAGAGTACTAGTGCTTGTAAAGTTCCTTGTGGAGATGATTCTATACTCTATCCTATGCTATAAAATGATAGGTACACTTACCTATGCAAACCGAGTTTGAAGTAGAACTATAGGATTATAAATTATTAAAACTCAACAGCCTATTAAAGAGGTGCAATATTATGTGTATAATGATAAAAGGGGTTAATGTCATAAATAGTACTTGAATTTTGACAAAGCATATAATTAAGTATTTGAAGTTTAAAATTGATCAATTTAGTACCTAAACTTTGAAATTAACAAATTTAGTACTTGGAAGAACTTTTTGTACATGTTAATAGTACCTCCATTAAATTCTCTCAGGTACTAAATTGATCAATTTCAAAGTTTTCTAGGTACCAAACTGATTGATTTCACAATTTAAGTACTAAATTGATTATTTTCAAAATTTAGGTATCTAATTGCATATTTTATCAAAGTTCAAGTATCATTTGTGATATTATCCCTAATAAAAATATTGAAGGGAAAATTCAAATTACTCCCCTTAAACATTGACATCGGTACAAATGCACCTCCTAATTTATCATATGGTGCATATTATCCCATTATACTTTGATTAAATGACAATTAACCCCCAAAAGCTTGAAAGATACCTTTCGATGTATCAACACCTCTCAAACTTATCAAAATGTATTCTAACACTCTCTAAACTTTGCTTGTGTTGTGTTTTTAGTAAACTAAAAAAATATAAAAAAAAAAATCAAATGTCTCAAACCTTAGCACGGATGTGAGTATTGTTTGCAACACTCAGAAGTTTAAGGGGGTATCCATACCTAGATCGAAGTTCAAAAGGGTTGTTTGTAATTTCCCTATATATTAATATACATACATGACATTTATATATTTTAAATTTAATATACACTATTTATCATACACATGTCACAATGAATCACAAATATGATGTACAACATATAACATGTAAAAAAGAATCTTTAAGGAAACCTTATTAAAAACTATAGTGTGGTTACTTAAAATAGATTACCAATTGCTTTTAATGTTTGTAGAATTACAACATTTAAGTCTATTAAGATACCATTCACATAATATCATACATAACAAATAAAGCATTGAGTAATATTGAACTCACAAGAGCTTTTGAGGTTTTCTTGAACTATAGTATAAAGTCTAAAATGCCTAAAAATGCAAAAGAATAATAATTTTCTGATTACTGCCCCAAATTATAATGTAAGCTAACCTAAAGCTATCCATTAGATCTTTTTAAATTAGATATCAATAAGTTGATCCATTGTAACTACATGCATGACATTAAGATTAAAATCTCTCACACTTGTTGCTCTAAGCTTCCATGATATCTTCTATAGAAAGTGATCATGTGTTGGAAAATATCTAAATAAGTTGAAACACATTCTTCCATTGCTTTTAATGATGTAGAGTCTCAATATTTAAGATACCATTTGGTCTGTGTATTACAAAACAAATAAAGGGTGAGCTAATAAAAGAACTCGAAAGATGTTGATTTTTCCTTACAAGTCATAAACTTTATATTCGATCACTTAAGATTAAATCGGTCATTTTGTTTTAAGATTTATCATTTCTACACTTTCTACATTAGTAAAATATAGGTTGCCACCAAAGTTTTACAACATTGACCCCCTAGCATGGATAATCCATGTTGAAATATTCTTTGATTTTTATCGAATAGAAGAAGAGCACTTCATCCATCCATCTTCCTATGCTATGAGAGAGAAAGGTTCAATTTTGCATAAATGGATGCATCAATTTAATCATTTGCATGATGGGATCATTTTGTTAAAGCTCTCATGTTACAGTTTGGAATTTTTGAACGTAACATGGTATAAGATAGGTTAAGAGAATGTCACTACACTAGAAGATGATCAATACATTTCTTCTATCACAGGAATAAATGGTGTTGATGTTGATTTTGTTGTGGACATTTAGGTTAGCATCCACAATAATAATATAGAACATATAGTCAATCTTCAATTAGTGATAAATATGATTCCAAATTTTGGAAGTTATATGATGAGTGGGTTAGAGCTGGATATGGACATCATAGCAGTAGATCTTAGTATATAATATACTAATGTCCCTTGAAGATACTTTCGTTATTAATTTTGATCCTTTCCTTATAAGATTCTTCCATATGGAGACTCATCTAGTACCTTATAGAAAATTCTCGTAGATAATTTTCTCTAGTAGGTCTACATTGTTTCAAATGCCAAGAATTATACATATTTTGTGATGGTATCACTAGTAGAAGAAACAGTTGTATCACCATTTGGTGAGCTTTAATCATGTGAAACTACTCATGCTTTATTTTGTTTTAGAGATTGTTTATTTGAATATTTTTCACTTCTTTTATTGAACCTTGAAGACAATGTTCCTTTTAAAGAGAACACAAATCCATCACAAAATTACACGATAGTTAAGAAAATTAGTTTGATATTGTAATTAGTCAAGATTAATTAACAATAATAAAAAAAGAGATAGGAAGACTATTATAAATATTCTCATCGTATATGTCCAATTGATTGATAAATAAAAAAGTTAAGAATTAAAGATAGTTTTCTTTTAGGGAAGTGCCATCATTTTGAATGTGCATAAACCCTAAATTTCATTTTATAAATTTTATAGGCTTTCAACCAAATTTAATTTCATGGATAAATTTTATAGGATAGCGGAGTTGGTCCAATAGGGGATGTCTTACAGATATTTGGCTTGGTAGACTAAGAATAAGGATTGTCAAACCAGTTCACTCGCTTTTAGCTTTACTCAGTTTTCTTGTGTGCAAAAAGTAAGCTAAAAAAATGTCATTTTGGGTCAACAATGGTTTATATGCCCTTAATAAGCCTTAAACTTGTTTTAAAAGGAAGTGAGCTTCTTTTATATTGAAGATGGACTCTTCTTGTAAGCAATTGGGCAATACTAAGCCTATTTCTAAGTGTAATGCCCATGAATTATATAAGAAAAGGAGGCCTCAATCCGGAATTAATCTAACGACTCTCAGCAATGGCTCATTTGGACCATTTATCCTAGCTTCATCAAACGGTCAAGATCAAAAACCAAAATCAATATACAGGATTCTCTTCCTTCTCATTTGGGGGAGGGAGAAGCATCAGTAAGCTTTGCACAAACACCATTTTTCTATTGAATTGATACCACATAAGATTAAATCACATACTTCATGAAGAATAGATCAAGAACAAATCAAGATTATCATATTCAATCCATTCTCACATATGCACTATGAAAATATGAGCTTGTCTATTCCTTCATGAGTTTGCCCCTATATATATAAAAAAAAAAAGAAAGAATTTGTGGTTTACGGGTTAATCCAACCCATAACGCATTGGCTTGCTTCAATTTGTTGGTTATGTAAGGTATGCTAAAATGACATGCATAAAAAAACGAATTAGATTTTTCAGCCTAGTTTGCTTATTTTGCAAGTTAAACGGGTTGATGGATTGACCCACATAATTTGCCCATTTGAACAACTCTACATGTGGATACATTATACCATAGGATTATTTGCTAACTTCTTAGTTGAATTAAAAAAATTAATAAAAATTAACGCTTTTCATCAAAAAAAAAACCTCAAATTTTGTTAATCGCATGTGTGCATTTCATTTAAAAAAAAAAAAAACAAATCTCACTCTAGAAGATTATCTCTAACCTTAAAAACGAACATTTACTACAAAGATTTTTTTTTTAGGCGCCTTAATGAGTGTTTTCCTATTCATTTTTCTTTTTGCCAAATTTTTTATCCCCCTCTTTTTTAAAGATTTTTTTTCACTTTAAGAGCTAAACTAGTCTAAGATTAAACATAGGAAGGTAAAAAAATAAGGTATCTCCAAGTTGAGTGCATATACAACAAATATCATAAGGTATAATTATGATTTACTCTATATATCATAGAAAAAAATGCCTATAAATCATGAAGAGACTTGTTAATTCTATAGAGAAAATATGCATCTTTTCATATGCATTTATATTTTTTGAAATTTATAATCACTATTAAAAAATAAAAAATCTTTTTTTTTAATCTTTAATAAGTACTATGGAAATAACTATTGGCAGATCATTTTATATTTAAATCAACTTACATAACACAACATAAAAGACCCCAAGTCGTTTTCCATACGATGGAATTAGGAAATTTCTGTAAAAGACTTTCCAAAAAAACACAAACTGACACCAAGGGGACCCTACCTTTGACATTTGTCAGATTATATCGAATTGTTAGAGAGCAAGAATCAATGCTTGCTCTAGGACAAAGTAAGCAATGAAACATGGGATTTAAAGCAAAATTTAAAGGGCCTCAGCCCGAAAAGTATGTCTAAAATCATGACTCGTGGCATGTCAGCCAGGCCTACCATAGAGAAAGTTATGGGCTGCCACCGTCCTATTTTCTCAAGAGATCCTTTCTTCCAGAAATCGGTTTCACTCCCTCACATTTGCCAATGGGTCTAACATGCCGATAGGGATGGCAATGAGCCCATGGCTCTAACCTGGATCGAGCTCGAACTTCTCCATAACTTTTGTGACAAATTTGCAAACTAGCTTGTTTATATTACAAAATGTTGTTTTATAATATAATTTATTATTAATTTTATAATATATATAATTTATTAATAATATAAAATATAATACAACTTAGTCAAGATATAAAACTGCACATGACCATTCTTTGCTTTTTCCTTATACAAGTATAACATTACTAGGCACAAGTTTCACATTGTTTACTTCTCACTCTCATCTTCACATCTACAGTTATATAAAGGATTCATGGGTTTCTCTCAGAGGCAAAGCTACACATGTTTACGATCATTATTATTTAGGTTACTTGCACGCTTATAAGGCTCGTAAAACAAGCTAAGCTAAATATTTTACATGGTTGGTGAAAGCTTGTTTGGCTTGACAAATGAGCCTCTCAACAAACCAAGCCGAGGAGCAAGCTTAGGCTTTGTTTTTCTTATCGAGCTTGAGCTTATAAATTTTAAGCTTAGTATAAGCTCATATTAATTCAATCTTGATATTATTTTTAATGAGCCTAGCTTGAGCCTTTAAAGACTCAGCTCAACTTGGTTTGACTTGAGTGGTCAATTGCACCCATATATGCTTCCACTTACACCACATGTTGTATTTGTGTATCATCGGCTATTTTGGCACAAGCACATTTAGTTATAAACATTTATCTATTTTTATTTAAATAATATTTTATTTTGCATTTTAATTCTTAACATTTACTTATGAAATTAGGTCTTTTATAACTTTTTCATCAATTTGTATCCTGCGCGAGCTTTAGATCGACCTATAATGATCAATTCAATAATAATATTGATAAAAGATAAAAAGAAAAAAGAGAAAAAGGTTGAAAAAAATAATGCAAATCTCGACCACCTTGGACTGGAATCAAGTTCGAAACAATCCAGTATTAGCAGAGTAAAGGTAATGGCAAAAATAAAGGAGATTTCGTGCATCGAAAGACCTGAGGAAAACGAAAATGGATACGAAAAGTACGTGAAAGGCCGCCTAAAATGGCCTACCTAAGGGAGAAGAGAGGCTGAGCCAAACCGGCTGGATCGGTGGTCAACCAGCCTTAGTTGATCGACTTAAGTTGGAGACACGTGGGCTCGTTTGATTTTTGTTGGATCATGTGGTCCATTCCATGTAGTTTGTGTGGGCTCTTGCATGTGTTCTATGTGTGAAGTTGTTTGAAGCCCAAGCTACCAAATCAATTCTACGTATTATTTATATGATGTTTACTTGTTTTGTCTTAAATATTTTACGATTAATAGTAAGTGTGTTTTTTTTTTTTTTATTTGGAATCTTATTGTAAGTCTTATTAGGAATGTCTTGTGTGCTTCTAAATAAGTTGAGTCTTGTTAGTTAATAAAATTAATTGATTATTGAATTTTTTTCTTTTTATTTTCTAGTGTTATTCTTGTCAGAGACTTCTAAAATCTTGTTTTCTATATTAAGTGATAATTCTATTTTTCCCTTGTGTTCTTATCAACCTAGTTATAAATTGTGACGACCACATTTTAACACTCATCCTAAGTTTATAGGTGATGGTTTCTATCAATTTATAATTTGGTCACAAATCTATTTGTTTTTATCATTTGTAGCACCTATTGATTATTAATTACATCAATATTCTTAAAGTTATATTTATTGTAATATAACCTTGTTTATTTTATATCAATGTGGTTTCATGGTAATTTTGGAATTCTCTTCATATTTTGATTTCTAAGATTCAGGGTTGTTAAAAAATTTAGCAGAATAGTATCGTCAATGGTAACAATGAGACTCTAGGATAAAGTAATGGCAAGTGTAAGGGATTTGATAATATCAAATTAAAAATTTCACCTTTCGTAAGAGGTACAAACTTGACAAGTTCCTAGATTAGGTACCATGAATTGAAAATGTGTTTGACTATTATGAGTGGGATAGACAGATCAAAGTGAAGATGGTGTTTTTGACTTTCATTAATTACGTTAGCTTGTGGTAGAACATATATGTTCATAGGCCTTGATGCAGAGATTAATGAGGTATAGATTTGTGCTGTACTATTATAAACAATAGATTTCGATTGAATTATAGTCCTTGAGATAGGGTAAAAGGAGTATCGAAGAGTATGTGCAAGAGTTTGAGACTTTGATGACTAAGTGTGAATGCAAGGAGTTGTCAAAAGAAGCCATTGTTAGGTTTATCGATGGTCTTAAATTTGATATTACTAGTATTGTTAAATTATAGCACTATCAAATCATGAAGGATGCGATTAGGTCAGCCAACAAAGTTGAGATACACTAGCAAAGATGTTCTCAAAAATCATCTTCCTATAAATATGATGATGCCGATAAAAAAAAAAAAGAGAAGAAAGAATTGGAAAGGGACAAATATAAAGGAAAGACCTTAGAGGAGAAAGAACCTAAATCGACATAATAAAAGAGGAACTAAAATATTGAATGTTTTAGGTGTATAAGACATGGACTTATGGCATCTAAGTGTCTTAAAAGCGAGTAATGGTTCTAAATGATGGAGATATTAAAATCGATAAAAGGATAGAAAAGTGCATTTTTAGCAAGAAGACAAAGGAAGAAATATTAGATTCCACTAATATTTGTTTAGTACTTTTATGGATGAGGTAAAAACTCAAATAAAACCAGTTTTAGGGTAACAAACTAATCTTTTCTAAATTAAAAGTATGGTGAAAGGGAAGACATGTCTGACTATAATTGATGAAGGCAATTGCATCAACCTGGTTTATGTAGCTAGTACTTAAGTTGTTTTATAGGTTGAACTGCATCTAAAGCCGTATGCCCTTCATTGGTTAGTCATCAAGGAGTTATGCATGTCCATAAACAATTTCAAGTACATATCTCTATTAGTGATTATTTTGATAATGTTCTTTTTGACGTAGATCCTATGGATGCTATTCATGATGGATACAAGAATAAATACTCTATAAAGTGAGATGACAAGACTTTCAAGCTACTTCCTGTGGGTTCTATTGAGATAAGCAAGAAAAGCTAATATTTGTTAAGAATACTAAAGAGGCGAAAAGCCTACTCACATAGACAACTCATCTTAAAAGAAAGAAGTTGCTCCAAAGTTTCCAAGTGAAAAGCCAAGATTTGAGGATGAATCTCTTTCAGCCTTATGACAATAATAGGAGTCAATGCAGGAGAGGCCGACCAAGGAGACTGATTAAACAAAACTAGCTAGATCAATGGTTGATCGTCCATGGTTGGAGATGCGTCTATCCATTTGATTTTTGTTAGATCATGCGTCTATTCCGTGTGGTTCGTGCAAGTTATAACTTGTGTTTTATTTGTCAAGTTGTTTGTCATCCAAGCTGCCAAATCCATTCTACACATTATTATATGTTGTATCCAATTTTTATCTTAAATATTTTAGGATTAAGTTCTATAATAAATGTCTTATTTTTATTTGTTATCTTATTATTTAATCATATCTAAGTTACATTAGGTCTTGTTAGGAATACTTTGTGTGCATATAAATAAGTTGAATCTTATTAGTTAATAAGTTAATTGATTATTAGGTTTTTTTAGTGCTATTCTTGTGAGAGACTTCTAAAGTCTTTTAAAAAAAAAAAAAAATTGAGTGATAATTCTCTTTATTCCTTGTGTTCTTATTAATCTAGTTATAGGTTGTAGTAAATGCGTTAATTAAACTTTTGTTTCTTTTCACACTTGTGGTAGATTTATATGTCATGATTTTATCAATTTATAATTTGATTACAAACTAGTTTATTTTTAATATTCATGATATATATATATACATATAGAATATTAATTATATCTATATTCTTAAAGTTATATTTATTTTAATAACATAGACGACCCCATCTAATTTGTATTAGCGTGGTGTCAAAAGGGGATGGATTCACATCAACCTTAATTGTCCATCTTAGGATCAATCAAAGGCTAATGCATGTGGAAGATGGGTGGCTGTTGATGTACTTCTATATTTGTAATATGTAAAAAATGTTGAAAACTCTAATAAAAATATTCGAAGAAGTCGAGGATTAGATGTATTCTCTTCTCATTTTTTGAACATATATGATTGGAATGGGGTAGAAATAAAATTGAGATTCTTAAGGAGTAAAATAAAAATTTTATTATTTTGTTTGTTTATAAATGATATTAATAATAGTTTAGGAATATACACACACACACAATTCCTTCTTAAATTCAAAAGAATACTTATTCCATAATATTTTCTTGCATATTTCAATTTACCCATGAAACCTCAAAAGTTGGCATGGATCCCTGATATGAATGTCGTGGAATAGTTATTTCACCGACTGAACGTGATGTTTTAGTTTTCTAAAAATATCATTTAAATATTTGCATAAAAATAATTAAAGTATTAAAATTAATTATTGAAAATATATGAAATAAAGTCTATATTTTCAAATGAAAAGCATGCCTAATTTTACAGGTAAATTACACCAGTGAGTACATTTGAAGGTAAGTTTATTTTAGATCATAACCTTTGGAAAAATTCATTTTAGGTCATAACATTTGGAGGTAAGTTTATTTTGGATCACAACGTTTGAAAAAGTGATTAAATCCAAGTCACGGTGGACACATGCCACCTTCTCATGTTGACACATGTCATCCTTCTCTTGTTGACATGTGTCCATCATGACCTGGATTGAATTCCTTTTTCAAACGTTGTAATCCAAAATGAACTTGTCTCCAAACATTTTATCCCAAAATAAATTTTTCCAAACATTGTGATCTAAAATAAATTTACCTCCAAATGTTATGACCCACTGATATAATTTACCTCTAATGTTATGACCCATATATATATAGATATATTATATATATTCATCATTATTTCATGTCATGAAGACAAAACACTTAGTTGATTGGAAAAGGAATGATACTATCATAATAAACTAATGTAATATGAAAGCTAGATAAATTGAAGCAAATTAGGGGTAGATAATTTTCCTTTCTTTTTCCTAAGTACTATCTTCATAACTAGTGGTGAGAGAAGGAATTAAATTTGGTCTGTTCTATTAGCAGACCTGTGGTCATTATATTAGATTACAATGACTTGACCGAAATAGATACATTAAAAACATATAAAATGAAAAGAAAAGATGTGGAAACCAAATAAATAAGATTAGTTAAAGAACTAAGGAGTAAGTAAATTAACCTATTCCAGAAGGACTTAAAAACTAGTTTATCAATAAATAAGCTTTAGTAGATCAGTGATCAAAAGACCAGGAAGCAATGCAATACTGTAAATTTTTTAATTTGAGTTAATTATGTCACAACGTAGTCTATAATTCTTAACTATTAATAGTAATATGAAAGTAATTATTTATTTTCTCTCATGACAAGAAACTACAATAATAACTGAAGATCAATAATAGAAGAATTAGTTAAAAAAGATAAATTTGTTCTTTTTTTAAAATCTAATTATGCTTATATAATAGGTTTTGAAAATTTTGGTGTTATAGAAAGTAAAAACCATATGTATAGATTGTACTTCCCTATATTGTAGCAAATAATAGAAGGCATAAATATATTGCTTTTAATTGTGTCAACCAATTTTTTGCTTGTGTAAAATGGTATAAAATCATAAAAACTTGGTAAGGGATAAAATCACTAGTAGGCACCTCCTTGGATCGGGTTCAAATTGGGACCAAATTCAATCCTGTCCAGCCACACTAGGTCCTCGTTTGCACCTACCCCTCTGACCAGCTAGCAGACCCGCTGTGGTCCGCAGGTCCAGAACGGGTCCCTTAGTTGGACTCGTGGACCTAGTGAGTCCTTAAGATTCTTTTAAGAAAAAGGAAAATCAAGCATTGGTTGGACAAGGTAGGCATCACACAATCAGACCAACCTATAATTAAACTATTTTGCTTATAATATGGCTTTGATTAGAATAATACTAACAATAGCCTAGAAAAGATAATTTTAGCAAACAAATACACCCTAATATTTATAAGGAAAGGCAACATCTTTATATTAACGTAATAAAATTTGGTTTGTGCAATGTTTTAATTACAATAAATATCAAAATCACACCGACAATAAATTTTGCTTGAGAGAAACAAACTCTTAATCTTAAATTGACGAAGAGATTTAGGATTGGAAGTGATAAACTTACAATCCATCAATCATATCCATGTAATTCATCCATCAATAATTTATTCTAATAATATAATTATCACTCACCATCAAAGCATCCCCACTAATGACGATGAAAGTTGAATGGGATATCTCCACACTAATCTACTCTCCATTCTTAGTTGCAACTTCCAAACCACTCCTACGACCCTTTTGATGTAGCATAGTTATGAAGCTGTTGTCGGTATGATTTATAAAGGCAAGTTAGATTTCATTTTCAAGAGGTGCTCCTATTCTCATGTCTTGAATAGGATCACAACGCGTTCAGTTTCGCCATGTATAAAATTTAAGCGTTACACACTAAGGCCACCATAAACTATTTGTTTATCATGACCGTTTGCTAACCAATTTTAGATTTTGAAAAAATTGAATTGAGTAGTAGAAAAAAATAACAAAATATCAAAGGTAGGTAAAAATCAATACAAGGTATCCAATCAAGTTTTTATAACCACAAGCATAACTCGAGCCTTTAAAAGAGAATACAAGTTTGAAAAGACAACTATTATTTTTATTTTTGAAGTACACATGATCCCATGTTCCTAGCCACTCTGCCCATTAATAAGCTTGTACCGATCCATCCAATGCCCAAGATACACATAAACATCAAAGTTGAAATCATCAACACTTGAAAAAGAAGGGATGTGCCAAAGCCTAGTACATAGTAACGCAATTACATACGATATGGTATACACACCTAAACTACATGCAATGTAACAACCAATAATTTAAGGTGATTCAAACAAAATGAGAGCACTCACACTCTAGACAACAAGCCACAAGAATATGGGGATTCAAAGTAATAGCAACTGCTTAAAAGGTTGATATAAGTAGCCCGAATACCCATATCTCCTATAAGAACATCTAGCAATAGCTTTGTCTCCGGTTCATAGTAGTTATGCATCTCTACTTATCTCATTCCAATTACAATCCAGCTCAACTGGTCCCATAAACATAAACCATATTGGATTACTTCTCTCCAAGCTTAAGTAGACGTTATCCCGATGCTGTTTGCCTCATTAGCTACTTACCAAGCCACCAACAATGGCCTAAGCGCCTAGCTACTGTGCTGGTACTGCCTAGCAAGGTTGTCGCTCATCGAACCAGATTAAACAATGGAAGCACACTCAAACAACTAATTAGGCTATCTTGAAATATTAGTTCATTTTTTGATGCCTACCCTAGCAAGCAACACAAAAGTTACTACATACCTAATATCGAAACAATAGATGGTAAACAATCATAAGTAAGACAATAGGTTGATTAAATATCTATTAAGAAAGGTTAATTTGTACAAGTATTGAGCATATAAACTAAGGATTCAAGCCATATTGATCAATCAATTAATGTAAGGTCTTATGTAGTATAAGGCCTTTAGTTTATAATTAAATTGAATTCATTTAGGGTAATTGGGCTTAGATGATTTAGATTAAGCCCATGAATTTGAAAATTGAATTTATTTTTTAGATGTATTGGCCTTTAGGGATCCTAGGTTAGGCTTAATAAGAAGTTTTATAAGTGTTACACTTTTTAAGGTAATGGGCTTTATAGTTTGAGAATTGAGCCCATTAAGGAATATAAATGTTAAATTAAATGGAACTGGGCTATATTTTGAATTTAGATCCAATTAGATTAATTTTAGTTATTGGACCTAAGAATTATATTCTAGCCCAAATGGAACTTAATTTAGATCCTAGTTAAACTATTAGGCCTTCTAATATCCTATATAGGCCCATTTAGTATATTTTAGGGCTTTTGGGCTCATAAAAATAATTTGAGCCTAATTAGGTATTTAAATACCTGGAATTGATAATGAACTTAAATATTTTGGGAATATGCCCAATTGGAATAAGTAAGGGCATTGGGCTCGTATTATAGAATTTAAGCTTATAAAGCATAAAGTTAGGTATTGTCTATGTTTGGAAGGTTTGGGCCCTAAATGGCTATGAAAGACTTGTTATAATTTAATTTTAGCCTATTTAGTGTAAATAGGCTTAGTTAGCAAGAGATTATGTTATTGGGCCTAGGGTGGTGTTTCGAGACCAATTTTATCTAATTAAGCCCATTTTAGTTATTTAGTCAAATTAGATCCTACCCATAACCAATTATTAAAGCCCAAGATTATCAATATTAGCGAAGTGAGACCTAAATTAATTTCTAAGTCTATTTTAGGTTATTTAGGTCAAGTTGCACTTATTCTTACTATCTTGGCACATTTTAGGTTATTTATATCCAATTGATCATATTTCTCCTAATTAGGCACATTTGAATTATTTTAACCCATTTAAACATAAAATAATTATTAATGCAATTTTATAGTTTTTTTAAGCCCTAAGTTTATAAAGCCTATCTATTTGGTAAATATCCAATTTAAACTCTTTTATATGGCTAGAGTTCATTTAATATAATCGAGTCATAAATTGTCAACTAAGTCCATTTAGCATATCAAGGCACACAAGAATTCATTTTATTTATTTAAGCTCATACTATGTCTATTTATTTAATTTTATAAGTAAAAGTTCTATTATACTTACACTATCATATTTGAGCACAAACTTATTTCTATCAATTTTAATTTGAAAAAAGTCCTAATAACTTAGAAAATACCTAAGTTAACTAATTATACATTAATCAAGCTGGTTTAACCATTGAATCAATTATTGAAGCTGAAACATGAAATTTTTCATTATAAAATAGGGCTGGAAAACAATTTTAAATTATTTTTTAAAAATAGTAAATAAATTTCAAAAAAATAAAAAAATCTCCAGTTTGAAGTTAGACATATTAAGACATCGTTTCTCAAAGTTTAGTTCAGAAATGAGTGAATTTGTTATGTTATTTAAATTTAACAACTCAGGTCTCCATATACCATCGGTCGAAATTGAAATAACTCTAAAAATTAGTAAATAACTTCTAAAAATCACAAAAATTTCTAGTTTGAATATAGATACCAGAAAATATCATTCTTATAATTTTTTTATAAAAAATAAATTGATTTGATATTTTATTTATATTTAAAAACTCATATTATCATGAGAATATAAATATTTTTTTCAATAGTTAATGACCTTAAAAAATCATGAAACTTTTTAGGTTATCACTAGACATATTAATCTATCCTTCATAAAAATTTGACACAAAAATAAGTTTTTTTGATATTTTGATAGGGAAATGAGTATGATAATGTTTTGGGGTTTGTTTTGGGAGAAAAATGGAATGAAATTTTCTTGGGGGAGGGGATGGGTTGGGGTAGGGCGAGGGAGGTGAAATGTTGGCTACTTTAGGATGCATTAGGATTTCATTTTATAAAAAGAGAGTAAGACAAATACAAAGATATTAGTTAGCAATATTTAGAAGGTTATAGAGCTCTATGAGTTGGCAAAATAACAATATTTGAATAAAAATTCTGCTGAAGATTATTTATGATAAGAATAGTGATGTTTTAGTTTTAGAAGATTTTTAAGTGGGTTTAAAGCTAAGATAGTTAGTGGGTTGAGTTGGTAATTTGATTAGGGTCTTAAGATGTAACTAGAGGTTAAATGGGCTTAGTAAAATAGCTGGATTAATTTAGGAATCTAATTTAGCAAATTTGAAGATAGTAAAATAAATTTAGCTAATTAGGTTATTGGAATAGACATTTGGTTATAATTAGGGTGTTGAGAAATTTAGGTATTGAATTTAGAGGAATTGTTGAAATTGGAAAAAACGAAAAAAAAAATGGAAATTGTAATTTAGGTGGATGACTAAATTGATAGTTGGGTTTAATTTAATTTATTTAATAGGATGACATAGAATATTAATATGGTTTAATCTCCATTTTCATTTGAAATCAAATACTAGCTTGAAATTGCTAATTGACCTAATTTTACTATATAATTTACTTAGTTAAATTATCTAGCTCAAAATATCTAATTTAGGTTTTAATTTGGTTCAAATTTTCTCATATTTTATACGATCTAATTCATATATTTTTAATTAACGTAGTGAAATTTGGGATTTTTCATTGACTCCAGGTACAAGTCATAATACTTCTTATCTACTCTGTAGCTATCAAATATCATTCTTGTCACTGTTTAGTCTAACCAAGTTTCTTACTTGATATACATGCACATGATAGAGGCATGAGTCATGCTTGCATTGGAAAATGTTGAAATGTGCTTTAGGAAATGTCTCATGCCAACATCTAATTTTTTTTCTTGCCTAGTCTTTGATTAAAAAAAAAAATCCTAGTTTGAATTGTGGGACCCGCCTCGTGAAATGAAAAGTCCATGAGTCCGAACCACTCCACCATCAAGCCGAGGCGATTAAAGGTCCACGATTTTCAAACCTCGGACTCAATGGGTCAGGTTTCAGTTCGGACCTGACTCGAACCAAGGATATGTTTAACCACTAGCAACAACCGTATCATATTACTTGTATATATCATTTTGTAATATCTAGTTGATTTCCCTTTTAATATAATTGGCAGATTAAGAATTAAAAAAAAAAATTCTTTTACTTATACAACAACATGTAACTTTTGTTTACATGCGTACATTCACAACATTGCAAAATAAATAAATATTTAAGCTATTTTAACATAAGTATTGAAAGGAAATTACAATTCACAACAATAAATGAGTTGTTGTTAACAATACAAGTAATTAATATGGTTAAAAAGATGTGTGATTCCATTTATATAAACTTGTAATCAAAGGATCTTTTTGCTTGTTAATATTGTGGGACTCATTTTTATTTTTGTGGGAGTTGTTTTGTGTCTTTAGTGTTTTCAGGTCCCATATTCTAACTTTACAAGTAGAAATGAATATGCTTGTGTATAAATAAATGCACATCTTCACCTTAGGCTAGGTCAGATCCAGGCAACCCTTGAATGAAACTGTGACCCGGTAGATCTAAATTGGTTTGAGCTTATCCCAATGTCTAGTTATAGATTATTGTGAAAGTGGAAACCTATCCTATAATGAGAAAATGACTACGCCACCTTCTTCCATTCCATATAGCCTTGCACTGCCAGTATGTAAAGATTTAGAAAATGTCAAAAAAGTTATAATTTATAAATACAATGTACTTTACTCTCATCTATCAATTTTCGGTGGTTATAATAACTACAACAAAACAGAAATACCTAGATTACATTGGATTAAGTTAAATTTCTTATATGCACTAATGTTTGATCTTGATTTTGTATCTGTAATCAAATTCCAACTTAATGCCTTATTTGATTTACTAGAATCAGTAGAATAGGGGTCACTATGTAACATTACAATGATAAGCATTATAAAATTGCATAAAACTTAAATCTATTTTCAATAAACACTAAAAAAAAAGCATTTAGCATACTCTTAGAGCCAAAAAAGTTGGGGTGTGGATACTTCCAATACCTCAAGAATCCTAAAGTTCGAATACGTATAATCATGTTTTCTCGGGACTATTATTGGCCAGTCATTAGAACTTGGTTCACCATAGCCAATCTTAAAAGCATCCCATAATGTTGGTACATGCTGCAATTTCTTTATAACAAACTAACCACTATCATAAGCAACTCTCCAATTAACATCCCATTGACCATGGAACATGTGCTTGTGGCAGCATTAGAGCTTAAACTATTACATGATTGTAGATCATTATTCCTTTGGGGCAACATAACCACCCACCCATGAGTGTCATATTTAATAATTAATAGTTTTGAATTTTTCAACCTTAGCAAAGTGCAGCACAATATTAAAGTTATAATATATTTAGTTTCGTTTAACTTCTAAACTAGCAAACATATTAAAAAAAAGAACGTAGTCACAAACTTGAGTCTTGCCGGCTAAACTCAAACAAATCAAACCAATAATCAGCACTCGCAATAATTACACAATACCATCATTAATTACTCAATCGTATTTGTTTATTCATATACTTATATGAAAGGGTTTATTTTTCGCTCAAACAGGCATCTAGGTTCTTTAAAATTATTTAAGACCATCTAGGAAACAAGTCAATTGATTTGAAACTAAATGAGGTCAATCGGGCTCACAAGATGCAGGGGCAGTTGATTGCCAAGACTGGTAAAAAATTAACCTTCCAAGGAGAAATATAATGTAACCATTGTACATGGCCGCTTGACCAACACTCTAAAATGAACCCAGTGCGTCCATATTTCATAGTGTAGTTGATTGGGCTACTCCTTGGCCAACCTTAACTTTAAAAATTACCTTAGACAAGACCCTTTTTCATTTTCCATCCAAATTCATTTATAAAAAAAAAAAAAAAAAAAAAATTCTTATTGAATCAACTCCACAAATTTGGTATCAATATAAGAGCTAATGTCACAAATGCTACCTGAACTTTGGCCAAATATGCAATTAGCTACTTGAACAGTTAATTTGATCAATTTGGTACCTGAATTTTGAAATTAGCCAGTTTAATACCTGAAAGAACTTTTTATGCACACCAATGATACCTCCGTTAAGTCCTTTAAGTAACTAAATTGATCAATTCAAAGTTTTTAGGTACCAAATTGATCGATTTCAAAGTTTGGGTACCAAATTAATCAAATTAAAAGTTCAGATGGCTAATTGCACATTTGGTCGAAGTTTAGGTACCATTTGTGACATCACCCCTCAGTATAATAATTAACTTTAGATAACATGACTCGTAAAGCATCAAATCCCCAATCCTTGATATAATAATTATATTTTCTTTTGAAAACGCTAAATTCCACATGTGTATCCTAAATGAGGAATACTTTAAACCACGCTTATCTCTAGTGTCTGTTAATTGACAAAAGAAAAAGGGAACAACATTCCTCTTGTAATATGCCTAAAATATTTTGGTACCAAATTATGATATGCTTAAGAGGACAATCATTAGGGCATCAATTGAATAACCCACGGTAAATAGATACCAATGAATATGATATGCCTAGGAGAAATATCACCAGGATAGGGTACCAAAATAACTTTTAATCTCAAGATGAAATTAGGGTTTAGGTTGATAGAAATATGAAGACTTCACTTATCTCAGATATTATTCATTAAAAAAAGAAGATCTTAGGAACACTCGTAAATAATTGATATGACTTAGAAAAACCTCACCCATGTTGCGCTTGCCACAATCAATTAATCTTGATTGATAAGAGTATAATTTTTCAAAGTAATCTAGAAAGATTTTGTTAATCTAAAAAGAAACAATGTTATAGGTCAATGATAGAAATTATTCTATTTATAGAAGTCTCTAAAACTAATAAAATTACTAAAATAGTCCCAATTAAAAACCATAATATAAACACTAATATAAGAAAACAAAATAAGCATTCTAAGTTCAATACAACCTTTGATATAAGTCAGGTTGTGTACTTTGAAAATTGTGCAAAAACTTGTAATTTTCACCTTCAACATGACCATCAATGACCATGTTCTCTAGAAATTATGAAAAAGGTGCAATATTCTTTCAATACGGTCCTGAATATGGGCTTGTACTCCAGGTTGTGTTGCGCACATAAGTTGTTTTCTCCTCTTCTTCACTTTTGTTCTTAGCACGGCTTCCAATACATCTGGCATTGCCACTTGTGTGCTTTCAACAAAGTGCTAAAACCCTTGAAATTCATCCTCTATACTGGAAATTTTTTTTATCTTTTTCTTGAAACACTTTATAAATATCTTAGTGATAGATTACGCAGTCTATTTCTCCTCATCTTGTGTGTTCCATAATAGTATTTGCATACTTTTATATATACACATACACTACTTGCTTTTCTACAAAACCTTTTGCTAGTTCCTTCAAAATGAAAAATTTAGTTTATGGATGTTGAAGGAAAATCCTTAAATAGAGGGAAGGATTGCACTTATTATTAATGGTAATCGTCCCATATTTCATTCCTTGGATAACTTATAGTGTTATGTTAGGTTTTAACTAAACTTAAACCAAAAATAAGGAAAGAGGAGTTTTACCTTGATTTTTGTTAAAGGATTAAAATGATTTTTTCTTAAATTGAGAGTGAATGAGAATAAAGGCACTTAAGAGAAGAGGAAAACAAAAAGAAGTCATTTGTCTTATTTCTGGTCTTGGACACTACTTGACTACTAAATAAAAATAATGATTTAAAGAAACCAAGTTAGATCACAAATTACTTGAGCTTCAATTGATTTTTACTTGAGTTTGATTAAAGGATAATCAAACTTAAGTTTGATCTCAGGCTTAAGCTACTTAAGTAGTTTATTGAGCCGAGCTTGAGCTTGAGCTTCATGATATTTTGCTCGATTAGTTCACGAGCCTAATCAAGTAAAGGCCAAATATAAATTTTAATCAACTTTGAGTCTTGATTGCAGCCCTATTTCACTTGATATATATTTCATATGAATTTTGAAAAGAAAAGAACACCTTTATTTAGAAATATATATACAATAGAGGATATAAAATTACTACGTCACTTTTCCCTTTAATTCATTTTTAAGGGAATCTTAAGCTTAATCTTAGTGTTTTTATGTTCTAGGTTACACTTAACACCGCATTATCTTGGCTTAACTCATTAAGCCACAATTAAGCTTAGACATGCTGGGTTTAACTTGTGATGATAGATTCTAGGTTCATTAATTTTAATCTCTCTAAATTGATTCTTTAAATCAACTGTATTATGTGCGAATTATAGTTATTTAAGTCCTATTAAAGCTAACCCATTACTTATAACATGAATTTAACACTTTTGTACATAGTAGAAGCATAAAGCATGAGTAGATCTAATTTATTATACTTCTTCATATTTATATTTTACTTTTCTCTTAGTATAAAGACCATCCTCTAACAAAAATGGCAAGGTAAAGTCTTACCCAATGAATAAGGCATTCCAACATTTTTCTAGTTGGCTTAATTTTGTTTAATTTTCCTCCTTCATTACACTTGTGCTAATGAATAATTAATTCTTTGTAACTCTTTGACTCTAGAGAATATTATTTTTTTTCCTTTGATGTTGAATCTTGCAATAAAAGTATTACTAAAATATCAACAAGAATCAAGTTGGTTTTGTTTTGGGTCGAAACATTATCAATAATATCTTGTTGGCCTTGGAATTAGTATGTAATTTAAATCATAAGTTCAAGAGAGGGAACTTAATAATGAAACTTGACATAGAAAATGTCTATGACAAGTTGGACTATGTTCTCCCATTCTCAATGCTAGATTCTATGGGCTTTTATTGGAAGTTTACTTACATGGTGAAAAGAATATTGAGACAATTATTAATCTTAGTCAATGGTAAAAACTTTGGTTTCATCCCATCTAATTGATGGCTTTACTATAGGGGTCCTTTATCTTTAGCTCTATTCATATTAACATTTAAGTATATATCTCTTTTAAGGTCATAATAATCTATACATTATATACTCACCAATTGGGTGTAGAACTAGTATAACCTTTTGGATTTTTTATCTTTACTTTGTTGATGATTGTACTCTTTTCTTGAACAACTCCAAATCCACTATCCCAATTTTTTTTTGTCTTATTATGAATTCATCTTTGGTCAAAAAATTAATAAATAAAATAACTCTCTTAAAGTATAAGATATCTAAAAAAATGTCTTATCAAATCTTTTACTCGAGTGAATAAGCAAAATTTGTTGCTTACTTACCTTGGCTATCCTTTAATAATAGGTTAAAGGGAAGGGGCCATACAATGACATCTTTAAAAAGGTTTCAAATAAGTTGCACAATTGGGCAGTTGTGTTTATCATTTAGAGGAAAAGTTGTTCCAATTAAAGTGTGTTGTTATCTCTCCCTTTATACCTTTTTTTAAGTCATTCAACCTCTTAAATCACTAACTTGGAGTTGCCCAAATCATGGCAAGTTAAGACTTAATATGGATGTTAATTTGAGTGGGGTTATGAGTGGTGCAACTAGAATTTTTAAGGATGGTAAAGGAAAAATATTATAACCCTTTGATTCTTTTCTTCTCTTCATCATTTTTCATTTTCTAAATGATCCCTAAAGAAGAATCACAAGAATGCAAATTCTTCCTCAAAATAGGTCTCTTAAATATACTACACTGCTCTTATTAAAGGTCTTATATATTACAAGTCATACAATTACAAATAGGTCATCATTGAAACTAACTCACTAGTGGTATCAAGATGTCTTTCATCTAATTGATTACGTTGAGATATGTGGAACAACACTTATTGAGTGAGAATGTTATTGAAAGAACTTAGGCGAATGCTTGAGTCACATTTGGAAAGAATAAACTATGTTACTAACTGGCTTATTAAGAAAGTGCATGATACGTAATTAGCTTTTTCTTATGATAATAAAAACACAATTAAATGGAGAGATTAAAAGGATACTTTGGTAAGACAAATGAAGCTTTGAAGACTTTTTTCTTGTTACTTGCTAGATTTTAGTATTTTCAGGTTATCAAGTGCTTTAGTAGCAGAATATGAAAGATACACTATACTCGTCCTATGATTTCCTTCCTCTAATTGTATTATTATAAGGTGAGTAGTACTCCCTTATATAATATAATACAAATTGCAAGTGTTTTATAATCCTCATAGGGACTAGACCTCATCTTCCAACTTTGTCTAACACCCCAAAACATCACACAGAAACACACTCTTACCAACACACCAAGAAAAATTCTTATAAAATTAAGGGTTGTCTGTCCTATATTGAATTAAAAGTCTGCATGGACATATGCTATAGCGAGCGGGCTCAAGTTGTGATAAAGCTTCTTGACTCAAACTCAATTAAACATGTATATTTTAATTTGAGTTTGACTCAATAGATACTTGGTGAGTTTAAATTCAACTTAATTAGACCAATTTCATATAAAATATCTACAAGAAATATTATTATTTTTAATTAAATAACATTGATTTCTAAATTCAATCATCTAAACTAAACTTAAGTTCCATTATTTCCACAAGCTAGATTAAGCAAATATCATTAAACTCAAACTCAATTTGATAAACCATTCAAGTAGTATGGATTCAAACCTAACTTTATAATTGAAAAATTAAACTCAAGAAAATATTGTATTAAACTTGAATAATTTGTAAATTGATTTATGTTATTTATATCACTATGCATTAAGTAATACATGCACTGTTAGGATTTGGATAACATTTGGATGGTAGGAAATTGGTGATAATTGAAAGCAAATATCGTATTTGGTAGTTTAAGTGAAGGATAGAATTGGATGGCAAAATCCCTTCTTTTTCTAGAAAATTAGAGGGAAACAATAAAGATGCAACATAACGACAAATTTATCTTTTATTACGGTAATGTTTATTAAAATAAAAAAGGAATAATTATATAAAAAATATTATTCCATTTGATTTATTTCCTTTTTATAAAAACAAACCTTTCAAAAGAAATCAAAACATTTCCTTCATATTCTTCCATTTGGTTTCAACTTTACCAAATGCATAAAAAAATTTATATCTTCTCCTCTTTCTACTCATTTCTTTACATTTCTGTCAATTTCTCATCCACAAAAAATTTGCCCAAACGCAGTGCAAGCAGCAAGAAGAAAAGAACATAAAGTTTGATTATTATTGTGGGGACTAATAGCAACGAACTAGGGAGCATCTACATCAATGCAATAGTAATACTAATGGTACATTATAGGATCTTGGAATGGATCGGAGATGATTGGAGTTTCAAAGGCTTATCTCGACAGTCTCAAAAAAGCATTAAAAAGGCAAAAACAACTCAGCAAAGGATAAGAACACCAGCGTCAGATGCCAATGGGTCACCGACCAATTTTGGTCGTTTGTTTCCATCCACTTAAGAGCAAACCATAAGATAAGAAGCATTTTATTTACGTAATCCACTTGATGGTCATCACCTTCATCAATTGTACCCTTTTTGGTTACACAGAAACCAACAAAATTTGGTAGTATTATACACTTAATTTGATACCAAAACTTTCACATCATCAATTAATACTTAATTAAAGTTTTTATAGTTATTTTTAAAATTAATTATAAAAATATAATCTATATTTTAACCAATTTTTTAAAAAATAGTTGACTCAAGTTTCATACAAAAATTTAATATTATTTAATAATTTTAAAATGACACATGTCAATACTTTATTGGTCATAAAAATTAATTTCGTAATTTTTCAGTTTTCTAATTTTTTTAAAAATAATTTTTAATATTTTATTTGTTTAAATTTTATTTAGTAATATTTTTCATTAAATTAACTTTTTTAGACTAATAGGACTCTAACACATATATCCATATAATAGTAATTAATTATAATAACATTTTTAAATAAAACTCAGGTCACCTAAATTAACACATGTCATATATTTATAAATTGACCAAAACATATGTCGTGTTTTTATAATTAACCCTTATTTTTACTACCTTATTAATACCGTTTATTTTTTTTTCTAGTATAAAAGAAGTAATATATTAGTACTCTATTAGATGATGTTAGGGGTATTTGTATATATTCAATAACATATTATCTTTTCTACATCTGAAAATATAATAAATGGTATTAAGAGAAAGTAAAAATGATTGATAAAAATTTGATTCAATCTTCAAAATTGAAATACTAAATTAAATTTTTATATAAAATTCAAGTATCATATTTAACATTTACCTATAAATATAATAAAATTTTAGCACACAACAATGACAATTTTTAAATTATTCTAATTTTATAGCTATTCATATACTGTTTATATTTATGGGTCTGTTTGTCTGGTTTTTTTTACAGATACAGATACTATTTTTTATTTTTTTCAAATAAATTATTTATCAAAAAATAAATATAAATGAAAAAAGTTGACAGTTCTCGTCAAAATATCAAATTGATCAAATTTAGATAAAATATATATGTAAATCAGATATATTTATACATATCATTTTGAAAAAACTATAGATATAAATAAAAAACAGATCATCTAAACAGACCATAATATCATATATAAACCTTCAGTAGCTACACTCTTCATGTCGGGTATAATACATAAGATATTGGATCGTATGTAATATCATATATAAGACAGCAGTGGCTGTCTAATCCTATTTTAATACAGTTTTAATAAAAGGTTTTGAAAAAAAAAATTTGTTGAAGCACTTATCTTCTATCTTCGGCCATAGTTACAAATTCTTTTTTTTTTTTTCCCTTTTCCAATGGTACCCCTGGCCAGCTTGACATGAGAAGGTGAACAACGTTTTTTGGACCAATCATGAGTCTCGTGAGTTTAG
Source organism: Combretum micranthum (assembly GCA_024138025.1). Classification (NCBI taxonomy): domain Eukaryota; kingdom Viridiplantae; phylum Streptophyta; class Magnoliopsida; order Myrtales; family Combretaceae; genus Combretum; species Combretum micranthum. The sequence goes on from JAMXBD010000005.1 coordinate 1,439,479, forward strand.
TGTTGGTACATGATAAGGCATGGTGGTATTACTAAGGAGTCAGAAACCCTGCTCCACTTTTGTCGACTTTCGAATTAGTTCATTGGGCTGTTACGGCTTTTTCTCCGCTACTTGTCGCTGCAACCGTAAAACTATGGGCTACGCAACAAGGCGAAGTCGCAATCCGTTACCAAATCGCTCTTTCGGATTTTTCTTTTGGTGGTTTTTATATAATAGAAATTTTGATTTGGATTATTTAAAGATGGGATTGTAATTATTTTTCACCTCATAACTTATTATAGGGACTAATATCGTAAATAATACTTAAATTTTCATAAAATTTATATAATTAAGTAGTTAATTTTTAAAATTTATTAATTTAATACTTGAAAGAATTTTTTATACACGTTAATAGTACATTTATTAAATTAGCCAATACCATCATCTTATGGGATTAAGGAAAAAAATAACTATCTTTCCAAAAAATATTACACAAATCCATGTGATGCAAAAATAATCTCAAGAATATGCAAGTTGAACTCCTCTCTTGAAGAAACGAGATCATTAGTGACCTACCTCGTCTCTTCAAGAGACAAGGTTAAAGATTCAACCTCGTCTCTTCAAGAGACGAGGTAAGTGGAAATACACTAATCTCGTCTCTTGAAGAGACGGGGTCGGCCACTAATGACCTCGTCTCTTCAAGAGATGAGTTCAACTTGCCTATTCTTGGGATTATTTTTATTCTAGTGCATTTTTATAATTTTTTTTATAAAATAATATTAATTTCCTTTTCCCCATCTTATGTAGTGTTTTTAGCAAATATGATAGATACGTTATTGCGTATAGAAAAAAAAAATTATATACTAAATTGATCAATTTTAAAATTTAAATATTTAATTACATATTTTATATCAAAGTTCAAGTACTATTTATAACATTTATCTTCATTATTTAGAAATTCTATTACAAAACACAATGAATATTGCATTTCATTTTGAGAATGTTTCTATACATAGAAACAAATTTACACAATCTGCCACATATTCTATTTCAAATCCATTTTATTTTGGACGATTCCTATTTATTATACATGATAACGGGCTTATGTCTTTTTTCGACTTTTTTCATAATTTTAAAACTCTAATGAAAACTAACCGTTCTTGATATTCATTGTCCTTTGGGCAATAACTTTTGGTTTTGACGCCAATTACAAAGTATATACAATCTTTTAAAGAAAATTTTATGGGGACATAGATTTTATTTTTTGAAAGTTTATATGATATCTAATTACACCAGATCGATCATTTTAAGAGTTCAATGTTAATTGATTGAAATTTTTTTAATCCTTTTTATGTATTTATCTATCTTACAAAATGTTTAATAAACTAATTAACAATCCGCTATCATTCATATACTAGATAATTTACCTTATAATAGGTTGTGAATTATACAAACAATTATTAAAAATAAATTAAAATCAGAGCTTTTTTAATAAATATCACTCTGATATCTATCTAATACAAACAACCATTTAAGGAGGAGAAAAAAAAAAAAAAAGGGAAAAACCTTCACATCGCCACAACTAAAAGTTGGAAAAGAAACACATATCAAAGTACAAAATAAAAATGTAGCGAAGGAATTATGTCAACCGTGACGGCGGTTTCCAACTTCTGCAAATGTCTTAATATAAAATGTTTTATCTAAAAAGCACTGGAAAGGGCAAAAAAAATGAAATAAACAATTTCCCCCTTTTTTTTCCGCCTGGATGGGATTGTGATTTATCAATTATTCTTAAGAGATATTCATAAAACGGGAGTGTGAATGATACAATATTTAATAAAAAAAATGGCGAATTAATTACAAGCTATTGTGATGTAATAAAAAAACAATAGTAATTACGATGATATTGCAGACAAATTTTATCAATAAAAAGATACACTATATATAAAAAAGTAAAATTTTAGAAATAATATATTATAATAAAAGCTTCAATATCTAATTGAACTTATCAAGCAAGTGATTTAAATCAACACACCGATTATGGAGTTAAATTTAATATTGTACCTAAGTAAGGTAGGAAACTAAGATTTTGAACACCTGCCCTTTATTATTTTATCAAATTTAACTATATAATTTACTTGATATACTTAAAACTTAAAAAGAAAGGTATAAAAACACATTATATCAGTTTGATCTTCTAAATTATATGATTGTATTCGGCAATAAATATGAAAGACGTTTAAATTATTTGCACATAATATAATTGCTAAATTAACAATTTCAGGTAGATTAAAGGTATTGAATAAAAGAATAGATATTTTGATAAATCAATAAAACATTGAATGTACTGATTAATCAAACAATCAAGTTTTGTTAGCATAGCTTGAATTAACTATTTCCATAATTAACAATTAATATAATATTTTATATTACGTTGAATAATAAAAGAAATTATAGTGCAAATAAAATTAAATATTGACCAAAAAATAGACAAAAAGCATTGTTGCAGATAAAATAATTGATAGAAAAATGGTTCAGACGGTGAAACTGCAAGAGTTGATTTAAAAAAATAATAATAATTGGATACAAGTACTGTACAAAAAACATAAATTTAATCAATCCCAATAACACAATATTATAATAGAACTTACAATGCGTGGAAAGTGGACATAGATCCTTGTCTTCGGCACTTGCTGATGCGGAAAAAATTATTAAAGTCGTTCAAAGGTCCTTCTCTTTTCACGACAAATCCCGTCTGGATTATTCTAGCTCTCGGTCGGAGTAGTCCTTTGTTATCGAATGTGATTCGTAAATTATAAATACAGATTCTTCCTCCATCTAATTGAGCGTCTTAATTGTCTAATTGTTTTAAAAAGGAGCTCTTATATTACTAAACGACGATAATGATCATGATTTTATGCCTTCACAAACCGATCCCCCCCCCGCGCCCCCCCCCCCCCCCCCCCCCCCCCGACCCGAAAGATAAAACAATGAAATAGGATTATAAACACTTTATGTGTTTGAATTAACAGTAATCTTTTTCACCTTTTTTTTATCCCTTTTTTGCCAATTATTTTTACATAGTACAAGTTAAGAGGGGAGAGAACGAAGCTTAGTCAATCTTGTGGGGAAATTGGTGTTGTACCACTAGGTTATAGCGACCTTAACAAATATTAATGTCGTATTCTTTTAAGGCAGATTGGCCACACCTAGAGGATCCTTGAGCATTGCAGTTGAAGTGAACCTATAACGCTCCGAAATTCTCCTATCCAGATATTATCCGCTTTGATAACATGTCATACTGTTTTGTCCTTTGGTACCAGTACTTCCCAGAAAGTCACTCATCCTAGGATTGCTTTGCCCAAAACACACACCAAAGGTGCATTTGTGATTACAGTTTCACAATCTATATTTGACGAGTATCATATACTCTCTCACTTATAGAACTAATGTCCTCATCAATTTCATTTTACAAGTTTAGAACTACACCAGGTAGTGAGAACACACTTCTCCACTTTCGGCAAGTGAACTACTCTGATACTATCTGTAACGCCCCGGAATTCTGCCCACCAAGGTATTGTCTGCTTTGGCCATATATCGCATGATTTTATCCTTTGGTGCTAGCGCTTTCTAGGAGATTACTCATCCTGGGATTACTTTGCTCAAAGCATACTTAACATTGAAGTTCTAACGAACTTTAAGCCATTACACCAAAAAATGTCTCTGTGATTAGAGTTCCACAATATGTATTTGAAGAGTATCACAAAACCAGTGAAATAGGCAAATGTGAGGTAAGAGACTCTCAGGTAGCAAGGATATGATTATCTATCAGAAATTAGGGATGAGCATGGATTTGTTTGATTCAATTTTACTAAAAACCAATAAAAAAGAAAAAGAAAAAAACCGTAATCAACAAATTTTTTTTCCATCCCAACCCAAACTAGTAAATAACAGTTTAGTTCGGACTAGATTTGTTGATCCCACTTTTATAATTAAGAAGAGTGGTTGAATTGATTATAACTAAAATCTCAAATTTTAAGCCTTTAAAATTAAATCCCTTTTGTTTAAACCTTGAGAACAAGTTGAGCAAATAAATAGTTAAAATATATATTGCAAGTAATTAAAAGAGTAGGGAAAAAAAAAAACTTAGTCAGCGATGTATGATGGTTTCATCTTATACGTCAGTTTACTCTTCGAGCTCCGAGCTGGGGACTCCGTAATCCTCATGGGTTTATTTAACTATATCCACAGAAATCAATTTATAAGATAGTACAATTTACTCTGCTTGATCCTCATAGCTTTCCTCAAGCTACAAACCAAAACTATAGAGTCTAATCTTGTAAATTAAAAAGCAAACAAGCTAGAAGCTGGAAGGCAACAACAAGTTCCTTCTGTCAACAAAAAGGTAAGTAAAAACAAAATTTGCAACAAAAAATTGAGTGCATAAAGTCATATCAGAATTCTCAAAGGAAGCAGCGCGTGTTCTTTTCTTTTGTAAAGTAGCATGTATTCTTTTTCTTTTTCTCTTAAGTTTTTATTAAAGGAGACTCCTGAAAGATATAATCTGATCTTCAAAATTTCAAAAGTTTGTTGCAGGTTGTGGATAAGTTCTCCCACAAAAATCTCGGATGATATCTTGATCTCTTATTTTGAAGTGAATTCAAAAGATAATAAATACGTTAAATGTTGGATAAGATACTTTGTACCTAAACTGTCGTTGATTCTTCTTCTTTTCAAAACCGATGCATAAATGAATAACTTCCATACCATTTCAAATCTTAAAAAAAAAAAAATCCTACAAGACTGGAGTTGTTATCTTCTTCCGTGCTAAACTAATCTTAAAAAAAAAAAAATCCCTTAAGATTCATGATCTTGAATTCAACTTCTTTAGACAAACTTAAACAATCGTTATCTTCAATAATTTAAATATCTGGAACATGTACGAGTTGCAGCAGCTTTAATAAAATTTTTAGAGAGCTCCTTTATTTAAAAACTTGATAAAATTAATCTTAATTTAACACGTGGATATTAACCAATTTTAGTGGAACAAATTAGTATATTACTCAAATATACCCATTTTCTTCGAGTTAGGTCTTCAAAATACTTGTTTGAACAAATTCGAAAGTGAATTTGATTGAAACTATTTTACTGTAAAAAAATTAAGTGAACCTTCCGTAAAACCTTCTAAATAGACTTTTGAATATTCTTTCTTCAAGTAAGCTTCTGTAAAATCCTTTGGTTCGCTTTTCTTTATTCAAACAACGTTCTGGAAAAGTATCTAGGTAACATGATATTTATTCATTTAAAACCACACACTTAATAATTTGATTAGTTCTTTTCTATTTTGTTATCATTAAAACTTTTGTATAGAGAATAATAAGTTTTTTTTTTCAAATCATTGAATAAACAGTTTGGTTCGATTTAGATTATAGATTAAATTAAAATTATTTTTTGTTCTAATTTTTTTACATTGTATAGATGTTCAAATATTTAAACTACCTTATAATGTTTATAGTGCAAATTACAACAAAATAATTTATAAATTCATCATACTCATAATCCGTAGTCATCTATATAATCATTAAATTACAATCAATTACTCACTAACAAAGTACATTTACTGACTGATATATAGCAAGCCATAATTTATAATTTTCTATAAAACCATCAAATCAATCATCTACCAATAAATTTAGCCAAAACAAAAACTCATCTAAAAACAAAAACTCATCTACCAACAAAAGTCATCTATAAATAAAAAGGTTTAGTTGACAAAATACATTAGACAATTAACACATAATATGAATTATAACTAAATAAAAAAATTCCATAGTCTACAAAGCTAAAACTATTTAAAAAAACAATATTGTGTTACTAATGAAAGAATACACATCATGAACCTAAAAAACAGTTTTAAAAATGATTAAGTTAATATTAATTTAGTAATAAATATCATAATAAAGCCATAGGACCAGATATAATCTTTAATCAATTATCATAAAAGAATATATAGTTATAAGTAAATTATTATTATTATTTTTAAACAATTTGGCTCACATTTACAAATTACTTTGATTTTATTTTTTAAACCAGCCATAATTTTTTAAAAAAAAATTGTTTAAAAAACCATATTTTTTGTTTGGTTCGGTTCAGTTTGGTTCGATTACAAATTAGTTCAATTTGTTTGGCTTTTTTCCCCTCCACTAATGACAATATAACTTTAACAAAGATGTGGGTATGAGAGCACCACTTCTCGATTACCTAAGCTAAAATTAGTAAAAAATGTTCTAAAGTCTCGAGATATTTTTATCTTATATATAACAAGGGGTATTAATAGGAAAAAGGTAGACCTTTGATGAGTGTGTTACATCTCTCAAAATTTTTATCCTCTATAGAGTAGTGAGAGGGGCGGAGGGGGGTTGTTAGTGGAGGGTCGCCTAAAAAATGGTGCCACTTGGTATGGTTACTTGTTTTGTTCTCTAACAAGAAGAGCTTGATGAGCTAACTTAGACTTTGAGGTCTAACCATAAAACAATATCAATGCTTGTCTCCATTGGCAATGAAAGGTAATTCTATTAATTCCTTGAAGTCATGATTTACAAAAGTCTGATTTGGAGATGATTGACTTATTAGAGGGCATTTGTATTATTCACACATCCTGATGACTTTCAACAGTGTTCTACCAATCTGTTGGTGAATAAGAGTCATAAAGTACTTAGGAAAGATGCAAGTTAGATCAAGTAAGGTCTTTACTAGGTCCCAAATTGCTATGCTAGGAACAGGTGGACCATTTGATGGTTATGATAGAGCTTGATCTTTTTAGAGCCTTTCCTGATGTGAGATTATGTTACTGTGCAAGGATGATGCTTGTGCTAGATTTATTGTGAACGTTTGAGCTTATGAGCCTGAAGTATAGTTGGTAAGACATCAAACAAGATCGATCATGGTTTTTGTTGAAATCTTGAATAATGCTGTTGTGAGTGGCTCATTGTGGAAAGTTAGACCAAGTAGAGTCATTGCTAAGTCTTTGTTGAGTTAAAAGATGCTTTTGATGGTAAGTTAGATTGAACAGAGCCTTTGCCAATCATTAAATTCCCAAGCAAATTTGTTAGGAAGTAATAAGTTGAATGGTGAGTTATGCTAAATAAGGCCTTCATGGAACTTGATGTATGCTAGTGTATTATGTTAAGCAGTTATCATGCCTTAAACCAAAATAGTAGATGAAGCGTCTCATATGATCCTCCAAGTACTAGTCACTCTTCTTTTGGCAACTATCACCATAATATTCAATTCAAAATTAAGTTGCCTTTGTAAAGAGTTGTAATGCACCTTGTGTAGTGCACACTTCAAAGCATTTAGTGTTTTAGGTACACATGGCGAGACTAGGAAGGTTCAGAGATCGTTTAAAGGGCTATACATATTTAGGGACAATTTTTTGTAGAATCCTTAGCAAATTTGGTCCGTTCATACCTTGGGATTTGGGATGCAATAGGTCACATCTCATCTGTCTTAATAACTTTTCATTTCGCTTTCATCAATATGAGGGATTAAGGGTTTCAATACCTCATCACACTTTGCTTTTAGAAATATCTTTACGTTTTTGTAATTCTGTTTCAAATTTTCCATTGTTCTTGCTCTTGTTTTTTCTCTCTCTTCTTCAACCTTTCTTATAGGCGGGTGAGAGTATGGCTTCTAAATCTTCTAAGCCTTTTATTGTGAGAACTATAAGGTTTAGGGACCAACATATCTTTAGCCACTGCCTCCAATGGTAATGTTAGGTGCACCATCATTTAGGTTGGCTATTTTTACTACAATAAATGTGGTAATGCATGTAGGTGCATTGGAGTAAGGAAAGTCTTTAATGTTGATGGCTACTAAAGGAAACTGCACTACTTTAGTAATTCCCTATGACTCCTATCATAAGAGAGGATGGTTTAACACTTAAAAAGGTAACTAGTATACTAATAAGAAGAAAAGGCGGAGTAGATAACAACCAAAATGCCATCTTCCAGGACTTTCGAATTACAAGCTATATTTTTGTTCTTTCTAAGCACAACACATGGAGTAGTACCCTGTTAATCTTCATAGGACAGCTTTTGTTTCATAACATTTGCATACTTCTAAGTAAGAATCCTTAATCAAGGGCTTTGGGTAAAGGCTAATAGAATGTTAGGAATAGAAGCCCCCTAATAAGGAAAACAAACATTAACATTAGTGGCTCGATGCTAGCAACGTATATTGTCAGCTCAAGAATAGCCTAAACTTTATTGAAGTTCAATGATATGTACCTTGAACCACTTGGTATGTTGACAACTTGAGTATTATCCCCATAGTAGGTACTAATATCTTAGTGTTATATATTTTTAACGGTTGATTGGGCTAAGCTTAAAAATCCTCTTGCACTATGGGTAGAGTAAGCATTTAAATTGAGCAAATATAAGTTCAAAAATGTTGCAATGGCATTGATATTAGCACTTCAAAGCTTGAGTAGATAAAGAATTTAAGTTTGTGAGAATATAACCACAATAGAAATGAGGATATGAAAGCATTAACTCTCAGTTACTTAAAGTATAATTGGTATAACATGTTAAGTTTTTGAGATACTTATGTCTTGTACATCACAAGTGGTATTTATGGGAGTATGTAGATCTTTGTTGAGATGGGGTTACAAGGTCATGAGAAGCAAGTATTTCAAGAAAAGATTGTTAGTAATGAGTCATTCTTACATAACAACATCTAGCATCATCGCCTATTTTGTATTATTGCGAGAGGGGTTTGATAGGCTATCCTTGACTTGAAGATTTAGTTTAGAAAACACTATCAACAATAAGTATCAATGTCAACTTAACAAATAGGGGAAATAATGTATAGTTTTTAAAAATCCACTTACATGTCAAATGTTAAAATTTTGCTAGTATTAATATGTCACGTGCATTTTTGGTTTTTTTTTAAGGGTAAAATTAAAAAAAGTGCTAAGTGATTAGACTGTTGCCATTGACATGTCAATACTATTGAAACCTATCTTGACATAATGAGACATATCTAATCTACTGTTTTATATTATTCTCTAAATTAACCTAATTTTTCAAATTTAAAGTTCAAAAATAGATTAAATTGCAAATAAACTCTTTATGTTTGCTTTAAATGCATTATTTAAACTCTTCATGTTTGAATTTGAGCATTTTGCCTCCAAATATCCATAAAAATGTCTTTAAACCTTATTTTTAAAGCTTTTTTACTTTGGCAAATTACGTTAGAAGATATCAACTTTTTGGATAAGTTCATTTAAAGTATCAATATTTGAAGTAATAAAAAAAAAGAATCAATGTTTTGCCAAGTAAATCAAACGATGTATCAACGCTTACTAAAGTTCATTTAAGGTATCAATGTTTGGATTAATTTTCAATTAAGTTTCCTTAATTTTCGTTAACAGTAAACTATTAATATTTTATTTGACTCACTTTAAAAAAAGTTGATACCTCTTTTCAACCATTGATACCTTAAATAAATTTATCTCTAAACGTTGATTAATTTTTTTAACCACTTAAAATATAAAAACCTTAAATGAACTTAACCCCAAATGTTGATATCTTTATTTGCCCTTTTTTACTTAGATATAGCAATTATGAAATAATAAAAGTAGCAAAAAACTGAAAAGCACAATTGTAAATGGTTTGTTTGTTTTATTATTTTTTGGTCATATTATCATCTTAATTCTGTCGTTTTTCAAGATATATTTGTCAAGAAATGTATATAGATGAAAACAAATATTCTTGCTCATAAAATGATCAAACAAATTAGATACAAATAAAAAACAAATACAGATCAAATACAAATGAAAAGCAAACAATCCAAACAGACCATACGTAGTCATGCTATATTTTTTATGGGACCGATTCCATTAGTTATTTTACAGGGGTAAATTACACCAAATGGTATCAATGTTTGTGAATAAATTTATTTAAAGTATCATCGTTTCAAGTGGTTAAAAAGAGTTATCAACATTTTGCAAAGTATTCAAATGAGGTATCAACGTTTTGTAAAGTTTATTTAAGGTATGAATGTTTCGATTAGTTTTCAATTAAGTTTCTAAAGTTTTCATTAATGGTCAATTGTTGATACTTTATTTGACTCACTTTGCAAAACATTGATACCTCTTTTTAACCACTTGAAATGTTGATATCTTAAATGAATTTATTCTCAAACGTTGATTCCTCTTTTGAATAACCTTAAATGAACTTACTCCAAACCTTTCGTTGTAATTTACCCTATTTAACAGTTTATATTTTTATGGGATCAATTCAATTAGTTATTTAACAGTTCAATTCCATACCAAATCATAATCTTATATTGGAATATATTTAAAATATTTATAATTTACTATATTTATTTTAATAGACGGATGATTAATTAAACAATAATATCTACTAAATCATATAAGTTCTTTTTAAACATTTAATTTTAAAGATAAATATAAAAAGATATTTACTATCTAGGATTAAAAATTTATACATTCTATTAGTTGCTATTTTACAATTTACCATTTATACCTTGAAATTTAAAAATAAGTATGGAAAAATCTGCTTACCATTTATAGTTAAAAATCTATCCGTTCTATTTTACCTTATGCTTCACCCACTTTCCATGCATAAAACTTTTAGTTCGTTAGGCTAATTATCCATAAAAATAAAATAAAATAAAATAAGAAGGAAAGATTTTTAATCCAACAACATTATTTTAGCCATCCGACAAAACAGAAGAAAGAGAATACTTAGAGAGAGAGAGGGAGAGAGAGGAAAATTCTGAATATTAAAATTGGGTCAATCAAAATCATATCCAAAACCAATCTTCATTTTTGAACAATTCTTACTTTTGAAATTCAGATTCAATCATACCAACCAATCAACGATTATACTTTCTTCTACACTCCAATCTTATTACACAGTTTGTTGTTAATTATCATTATCATCATCATCACGTCACAGTAATATTTTTGTATTCTATTTTTTATTTTTTTTTTGTTGTATGAACCCACCAAAGTTGATTTCTTGAATCAAGAGAGAATGTAAAATTTTTAAACTTTTTCTCATCGCTTATCAAATTTGTCTATGCTTTTTTTTTTTTAAACAAAAGGGTGCTGAAATTTATAATCTTTTTTTCTTGCAAAAAGGGCATAGATACTCTTTTTTTTTTTTTTTTCTGTTGCCCTTTTTGGAATCAATTGGTTAGATTCCTGCAATTGATTTGATTCTTCAAGCTCAAAGCAATCAGCTTTTGGCCCGTTTCTTATTGTTGGATATTCAGGAAAATTCTTGTAAGTTTCATGATTTATTATAACAATTCCTTTGCTTTTTTGTGATGTTTTTTGTTGAGTAACATATATGGGCTTGTTTGCTGTGATTGTTTGTTTTTTGATCGTTTAGTTTGATTTGATTTGACTTTACAAAAGTGTTTGTCGTAATCGGAAGTTCGTTTCTTTTGTGTTGATGTGCATGTGATAGGTCCCCGTGTAGCGTGTAATGTGGTGGATTGTGGTTGTGGTTATGATGAATTTTAGAAATCTGGCCATTGATTTTATCATGCATGGTTTGATTCGACGAGTTTGGTTTTCAATATTTTTTATTGAAGATCCCGTTTGCTATATTTTGGAATAGGATCTTGGGTGCATGTATGTGAATTGGATCTAATGTATTTGTGTTTTTGTTACTTTTCGAAGGGTCTGGGTATAAGATGCTGGGTTTTCAAACTAGTTCCAGTGATCCATGATGTGCTTTCATAATGGTTCTTATGAGCTTTTCTTTCATAAGTGGTATTTGTTATATGAGGCATGATGAATTGTGATTATGATCTTTCGCAGGTCAGCGTGGTGCTTATACAATAGAACAAGACGGCGTCGGATAAGTCAGTGGTGGAATCACGGCGGGCATCTGGGGCAGACTGTTCGGCGGGTCTGGATTGCTTTGTGAACATCTTCAAGGCCCTTTCCTTGGGCATGGGAAACTGCCTCTTTGGGGCGGGGGGAGAATCTTCCCCATATGCCCCAGCATCTTCATCAGGCAGTGGTAAGGGAAAGAATTCAGCGAAAAAAAGGCAGATGAGGAGAAACTCCTCTTTTGAGTCTAAGATGGAGATGTGGCTGCATCGAATCCCTGGAAGGATGTTCCTGAATGGCTCGACCGATGTGGCTTCTCTTTTCACAAAGCAGGGAAAGAAAGGGGTTAATCAAGACGCCATGATTGTTTGGGAGGTCAGTTGTGTAATGGCACGACAAACATCTTTTACTTGTTTATGGCAGCCATCTTGGCCCTACGTTACAAACGTCTTTTAGCGATATCGCTTCTCTACGTTCAATGTTATATTTAAAGTATAGCACATATGTATTGAATTATTGCCAATTTATGTTAATCTAATTAAAGATTGTTGAGGCTCGACTAGGCTAGCAATTTCAAATACAGACACATGTGCACTCCTGCCAAAATATATGAATGGGGTTAATTTTTTTGAAGATAGCATTTATATTGCTAAATATGAAAAGATTATTATATGCTGAAACTACTGCCGACTTGAAAGTGGGAAATTGTTTGTGCCTGTGTTCTGTACTTCCAAGGTCCGCACTGGTTATGTTTCTGGAGTGGATGAATGCATAAGGCATACTCATCGTAGTCCAGTCCAGTTTGCATGCAGGGATGTCACTCTTTGCATTTTGTCATTCCATATATCTTTGGTAGCTAGATTTCAACGTCCTCTATTAGATCTTTTGTGGGATACTAGGTTTAATTTCTCCTTGCAAGTCTTGCAGGCGTAGGAATAGCCACAGGTACTTGCATCTCAAGTGCTGTGCTGCTATCTAGATTATGTTTTATGGAATGGATGAGAACTGCCACTTAATTCAGTATATTGGCACCCGGCAAGATGCCGTTAATAACTCTGCAACTCAATATTAATTTGTTTGTGGTTTTTCTGTCATTTTCTCATTATTGTCCTGGGGCTCCTTAGAACTTAGATCTCCTCAGGCTGTAACCATCAACTTGTTTGGTTCTGTTTAAACAGAATTTTGGCTCAAAGGAAGATACAATTTTTTGCGGTGTTTTTGATGGCCATGGTCCTTATGGGCATGTTGTAGCAAAGAAGGTCCGCGATTCTCTTCCTCTGAAACTTAGTGCTCTATGGGAGTTAAAGAAGGGTGGCCCTGAAGGGGTTAGTGATTTCAGTGGCCCCCTGGGAAGTTCAAATTCTGAGGACACCCCTTTTCTTTCTGTTGCTGAGGATCGTGACCACAAAGAAGGTCCTTCTGATACCTTTGTCACATTGAGAGAGTCATTTTTGAAGGCTTTCAGGGTTATGGACAAGGAACTCAAGTTGCATCCTTATATTGATTGCTATTGCAGTGGGACAACGGCTGTTACCATTGTGAAGCAGGTAAAATTTTTTATCTAATTAAAACTAACAACATCTGACATTTTACACATTTTCTTAACTTCTTCTGATTTACAGGGGAACGATCTTGTTGTTGGTAATGTGGGAGACTCGAGAGCTATACTGGGTACTAGAGATAAAGATGATCGTCCACTTGCTGTTCAGTTGACTGTGGACCTCAAACCAGATCTCCCTAGTACAGATCTCTCTCTCCCTCCCTCCCTCCCTCTCTCTCTCTCTCTCCCCTGTGTGTGTGTGTGTGTGTGTGTGTGTGTGTGTGTGTGTGTATACGTGCACGTTGCATATGCAGACACACCTGCTTTACACCGTTGATCTTCTCACTAACTAAAATCATCTCATTTTCTAAGTTAATACATGAATTTGTACAGTAATATAGTTATTTTAGTTTGCAATTACTTAAGCTTTGATTGAATGGTTTCTAAGCTTATAGCCTGTTTTAAGCTTCAAAACTTATGTTAAGGTGTCCAATATCCAAATTTGCATCAGTTCTTTTAAATGTGTCTCCATGGAAAATATGGTGCATGGGTTGTTAGTGATGTGAGTATCAGAAGGCTCAGGCTATGTTCTGGACTTTGCTATAAACATTAAATTTCTTGTTTATGAAGAGATATATATTTTCTAAATTAGTTTCAAAGACTATTGATTATTGGAAACCTCTATGTTTTTTATAAGAAGTTGGCGTTTTGATGAACTCTGTTTCTTGATTGATATGGGAAGATACTATTTTTATAATATCATCATACCACTGAAAACTAACAACTAATAGAATTATTCATTAACACAAACAATTTTCTGATGTGCTGATAATGTGTGTGTGCGTGCACAGTATTGCAATGTTTGCTTCTTAGTTTGCAGTAGTTATTGCTGCAGTTTATTTTCCTTATCAGTTATAGTAGATGGTTTATGTAGATAATTTTTTAAACTTACTGCTGAACTACAGGCACTAAATATATCAAGAGAGAATTATTCTAGAAGTCATGTTGGATATATTCAGACAAATATACAGTAAATACAACAGCCGGAGTTTTTTTTTTTTTTTTTAATTTAATTTTTCTTTTAAACATTCAGCTAAAATGAAATCAGATTTGGAAATAACAAAGCAGGTTATTTGGAAATCCAATTGGCCTTAGAAATCTCTTGAGTTGCTTGGGTTCTCGGGTTTTAATTCGGTTAAACTAAATTCTTGCTTTATCTGCATAACAGGTCTTAAAACTGTTGTTAAGATCTTTTAGGGTGGTCCATAATTCTGGAGTTGGCTAGCCCAATTATTGCCAAGATCCTATATTAAAAAAGAATAAAATGTAGTTTATTGGTAGGATTCTGTGCTAATCTTTTAATCAATAAATGACACTTTTTTGGCTGTGCATCTTGCACAGAAATGTTTTCTTCCTCAATTTTTTTTTTTTGGTGCATGCTTTAGCATTATATGTAAATTACGCAATACAATACATGATCAAGTAGATGATGTTGAGTTGAGTTGAAAGCCATGAGACATTTTTATCATTTATGTATATATTTACAGCTATTTTTACTATTGTAGGAGAAGCAGAGAGAATCAGAATTTGTAGAGGAAGGGTTTTTGCTCTTCATAACGAACCTGAGGTTGCTAGAATTTGGTTGCCTCACAGTGACTCTCCTGGTCTCGCAATGGCTCGTGCATTTGGAGATTTCTGTTTGAAAGACTATGGTTTGATTTCTGTGCCAGATGTTACTTATAGACAGATTACGGACAAGGATGAATTTGTCATATTGGCTACAGATGGGGTAAGAATCAATAGCTTGTTATGAATTTTAAAAGGAAAATGCATCCTTGCCTGTTGACTTCATTCTGATTGGATTTTGATCTGACTGATTGAATGGCACTGTCTACTGGGCCTTGTATATGTGAATTAATAGAATGAAAATTGGTATGTTAAAAGGAGGAAGGGGGATAAGTGTTATATTTTGAAATGTTATGGATTATTGTATTTGTATTGGATTTCAAGGGGAATACCTTTGATTTTCCTTTTATATGTCATTAGAAAGCTAGCTTTAGCTGATAATAAAATTTTATGTAGAATATTACATGGTGACTTATCAATAGAGATTATCATATGTTCAAAATCTCACTAGTATTGCTGACTTGGCAGGTTTGGGATGTTCTGTCAAACAAAGAAGTTGTAGATATAGTGGCATCAGCCCCACGATCTACAGCAGCACGAACACTGGTTGAACATGCTGTTCGAGCCTGGAGGATGAAATATCCATATGCAAAGGTTGATGATTGTGCAGTAGTTTGCCTATTCCTTTCCTCAAATGAAACATGTTACTCTTCTTTGAACTCTTCAGAGGAGGTAAGGAAGCCAGACATACCAGATTCTGGTGAAGCAACATTTTCTGTGGCAGGGACAGTAGTGTCACCTCACTAGTCGCTAGGTTGTGGCAAGTCCCAAGGAGGAGGAATAAGTGGCCTCAGGAGAAACGATTGCCTGCATCTGAACCATCCATTTGTCCCATGGTTTCATGGATGTTGAAGATGAGGTTGTGAAGATGTAAGGAGGTCTTCATGAGAGAGTGATTTTTGTTAACATGTCAGTCAGCACATATTACCTGTTATTATTATTCAATTGATTCGTTTTCTTGTTAAGTTCATGGAAAAGGTCAAAGCTACCGGTCCAGTATTTTTTTGGGTATTTCCATTTTCATCGTATCGGGAGAGGTAGCACCGGCTGCTTTTTTCCTTGTCGGTGAGTTTCCATCCTCTCTTTTTCCACCTCTCAGTTGTGTTTTTTTTGGGGCTTCTGTATATTAAATCCATTGATTTCAGTGCAAAGTCAACATGTGCTGGGAACAAGTTTATCAGACTTTTTAGTAGTCGCACTGGACATGAGGAGATTAGTTACTGTTCTCCTCCTAGTTTTCTCTTCCTGAACTTGTGTTGAATAGCACTCAATTTTTGTACTTGGGAAGGTCTCTTTTCAGAATCACAGGCTTGACTTCTCTCTCTTCCTTCTCTACGCGACTGCATGTCCAATCTGCTTATACTGAGCCCTATTCAGTCTGTAATGTTGCCTTAAAACTGTTTGGCAGAATTGAACATACATGAAGAGGCTTTCAGTATGATTTGTCCTTAGACTTACATCACTTGTTTGCTTACATAGATTTCTTTACTAGGTTGATTCACTCAGTTTTTAAACTTCCATATGTTGAGGAAGGATTTCATCCCCACTTTTTATTCATTGACAAATTAAATTATTTCACAGAGAGGAGCATATAGCCTAATCTTAAAAGGCTTATGGAAGAACGACAAAATCTCAAAGCTTAGGAGCATTGAAACAAGCTATTCTATTCCCTGATAATAACGCTGATAAGATCATTGAAAGCAAGTTTTATGATGTTACTGGATCAGTTTTTCTTGGCTCTTATATTGTATCTGATGATGATCGGTCCTTAAAAGCCCTGTTTGCAAGCCGTTTTTACAACTGATTCTCTTAATTTCAACAAAACGTGATAGCTCATCCACTTTGATGAATAAATGAAGCTGTAATGGAATTGTTATTTTTAAACATTGTAACAAGATTTTTATATTTTTTTTACTTTTTATTTAAATAAGGATATTTTAAGAAAAAAAATATATTCCATCGTTGAATTACTATATATAGATTTAGGTAATGAGGACTTTTAATACTTTTTTTTTTATGTGATAAATGAAATGTTGTAATAGCTTTTCATAAAAATAGCAATCATATTTTCCAGCATGCAATAGGATATGAATTTAAGATCCAAAGTACCTTATGGCACAAAATCTCAAATCAAAATAAAAACTGATGACACAGCATTATGAATTGTTATCCCGTACCATCCGTAAAATATGATTTACTAGTATACAAGGAAAAACTTGGCTTAAGTTACATACTTGCAACCTAATTTTAGGATGTGATTGGGTAAATCAGTCATATACGTACAATGCTACCATAATCGAATATAAAAATTATCAAAATACAACAAATCTACCACATACCAAAATCAGACAAAGTTACCACAATATAGTAAATTTACTATAATGCAACAATAAATGTATGACACATAAATGTTATGAATAGTATATACTTACCATAATGCAACAAACTTATCAAAATCTGACAAATTTACTATAATACGATGAAGTTACTAAAATCCGATAAAAATAACACATACCACAATTAGACAAACTTACTAGAATGTAATGAATTTACCACTTCCAAAGGTTTGCATAAAATTGACCTATCAAAATATGACAAACTTATCATAATAAGATAAATCTACCACTCAATACTAATAGATAAACTACTAAAATACAACAAACTTACTAGCGTATGACAAACTTATCATAAATGACCCTGCTGTAGAGTATAGTTTCTTGCAACATCTGATGTTTAGTACTTTCAGGGAAAAATTCCCAATAGAAACCTTGTTAGAATCTATCTCAGGTGATCACTCTAGTCATGTGCCTCTTAGTGCTCAATTGCCAGTTATTTACTCTCTCAGTCAAAAAATAAGAAGCATACTCAATTTTCTTGTTTTCAGGGATATCTAAAGCATAAAAAGTCTTCTCCACTTTCTCTATCCATAATTGAGCATCAAGTGGCCTCCTGGGATTTAGTTCAAACTTGTAGACCAAGTCTACAAACTTGTTCAAACTTAACACATCAGCATGTCCGACCCCATTGCCTCCATTGCCGTTCTGTCTATAGGTCTCATGCCTCCAAGCTTCAACATTAGCCTATATTACATGCACATCTTGACACATTTCCTGATATTGTTGCATAACTATTCCTAAGAGGGTATTCATAGTCTGCATAAGTCGAGTAGCATCAACCAGTACCTGTTAGCCTATAGGTAGGGGCAGTGGTGGTGGTGGTGGTAGGTCTTGAGGTAACTGTTTCAAAGGTGGCTGGTTTAAAGGTAGTTATCCTCCATTAACTTCTTCCTTACCATTCCTAGAGAAACTAGCATCAAGAGGTCTTCTTCTAGGTGGCATTCTATAAAGCTAAACACACAGCACGTGAGAAAAGATGTAAGGCAAACTAAAAGGATCAAAACACTATAAAAAACAACTAGATATCAATAATACTATATAGATAAGCAACCCCAACTATTTGCTGTTCAACATACATGAAGAGGCTTTCAATATGATTTGTCCTTAGACTTACATCACTTGTTTGCTTACATAGATTTCTTTACTAGGTTGATTCACTTAGTTTTTAAACTTCCATATGTTGAGGAAGGATTTCATCCCCAATTTTTATTCATTGACAAATTAAATTATATCACAGAGAGGAGCATAAAGCCTAATCTTAAAAGGCTTATGGAAGAACGACAAAATCTCAAAGCTTAGAAGCATTGAAATAAGCTATTCTATTCCCTGATAATAACATTGATAAGATCATTGAAAGCAAGTTTTATGATATTACTTGATCAGTTTTTCTTGGCTCTTATTGTATCTGATGATGATTGGTCCTTAAAAGCCCTGTTTGCAAGCCGTTTTTTTCAATTGATTCTCTTAATTTCAACAAAACGTGATAGCTCATCCACTTTGATGAATGAATGAAGCTATAATGGAATTGTTATTTTTAAACACTGTAACAAGATTTTTATATCTTCCTTACTTATAAATAAGGATATTTCAGGAATATATATATATATATATATATTCCTTCATTGAATTACTATATATAGATTTAATTAACGAAGAATTTTAATACTTTTTTTTTTGTAATGTGATAAACTAAATGTTGTAATAGCTTTTCATAAAAATGGTGATCATAATTTTCAACATGACGGTAGGATATGAATTTAAGATCCAAAGTACCTTATGATACAAAATCTCAAACCAAAATAAAAACCAAGTACAGCACAACATGATGAATTGCTTCTCGTACTATCTGTAAAATATGATTACTAGTATACAGAGAAAAACTTAGCTTAAGTTGTGTACTTGTAACTTAATTTTAGGACGTGACTAGATAAATCAGTCATATACGAAAATGTTACCATAATCAAACATAAAAATTATCAAAATATAATAAATCTATCACATACTAAAATCAGACAAAGTTACCACAATGTAGCAAATTTACCATAATGTAACGATAAATGTACAACGCATAAATGTTATGAATAGTATATACTTACCACAATGCGATAAATTTACCAAAATCTAACAAATTTACTACAATGTGATGGAGCTATTAAAATCCGATAAAAATAGAACATACCCTAATTGAGCAAAACTTACTAAAATGTAACGAGCTTATCACTTCCAAAAGTTTGTATAAAACCAACCTATCAAAACATGAGAAACTTATCATAATGAGACAAATTTACCACATAATACTAATAGATAAACTACAAAAATGCAACAAACTTACCAGAGTATGACAAAATTATCATAATATGACCCTATTGTAAAGTATAGTTCTTTTACAACATCTGATGTTTAGTGCTTTCAGGGAAAAATTCTAAGTAGAAACCTTGTTGGAATCTATCCCAAGTTATCACTCTAGTTATGTGTCTCTTGGTGCTTAACTGCCGATTATTTACTCTCTCAGTCAACAAATAAGAAGCATACTCAACTTTCTTGTTTTCAGGGATATCCAAGGCAAGAAAAGTCTTCTTCACTTCCTCTATCCATAATTAAGCACAAGTGGCCTCCTAGGCTTTAGCTCAAACTTGTTAATGCAACAGCATAATCTCAATTAAAGCCGGTATTTATTACTGATGGTTTCAACTTTTGAGTTTTGAAACTGCCAATATTAATTATAGGTTGCCAGCTTTTATTTCCTGTGTTAATAGTCGGTTACACGATTTATTTGTATTATTATCTGTCTTTAGGGTTTCCTCATGTAATAGTATAAATAGGCCTAGGCTTGTAGAAAGTTTTCTCTATGAAATTGCAATTGTTTAGCAATTGTGTGATTAAATTCATATTTTAAAATCAATCATTGAATTGGTTTATGATATTTAACGCTTCCACACTGCGTCACTTGTAGACTAAGTCTATGAACTTGTTCAAACTTAACACATCAGCATGTCTGGCCCCATTGCTACCATTGTCGTTTTGTCTGTGGGTCTCTTGTCTCCACGCTTCAACATTAGCCTATGTTACCTGCACATCTTGACGTATTTTCTGGTATTGTTGCATAAGTACACCTAAGAGGGTATTCACAATCTGCATAAGCGGAGTAGCATCAACCGACACCTGTTGGCCTACAGATGGAGGCAGTGGTAGTGGTGGTGGTAGGTCTTGACGTAACTGATTCAAAGGTAGTCGGTTCAAAGATGGTTATCCTTTATTAACTTCCTCCTTACTATTCCTAGAGGAACCAACATTAGGAGCTCTTCTTCTAGGTGGCACTATATAAAGGTAAACACACAGAACGTGAAAAAAGAGGTAAAACAAACTAAACAAATCAAAACACTATATAAAACTACTAGACATCAACAATAATAACTAGATAAACAACTCCAACTATTTGGGACCTCACTCACCATTGCTCACCGTCCTAAGGAGTTCATAATTTAGATCTAATAAAATTTATAACTTATGCCCTGATACCACTTAAGCTGTAACGCCCTAAATTGAGAGCATTAACAACCTCCACATGTTCTCACTAAACATGGACATGCTAAGGTTTAGATTCTACTATACCACAACTATAACACAATATAACTCCAATATTTCACATTAAAGGAAACTTATAAAATGTCCATGTCATAATAAAAACTTTTGAACAACTCAGTTGGTGTAAACCAAGTACTAACTTACATCAAACTTAAAAATAGAATATGAAAAAGCCTCATAACTTCAAGAATCATAAAAACTATTTAATACTTTATCAAGTCCTCAATTCTAACTATCTCCGATCCAAAATATCTAATAGTAAGCTGGAAAATCGATTCCACTATCGTCTTCCTCATAGTCTATGTATACATCATAACCAGACATACCAAAAACCACTAGATCATCACCTATTTCTGAAAAATAAAAAAGAATGAGTGCTAATTCCCATTATGCCAAACCATAATCACATCCACATTAACAAACATTTTACAAATTCACATGCAACATAGTAACATATGCAGCAATCATAGGTTGTTATTTTTAATTAGCCAAATAACCAACACATTTTAAAACTATTTGCAACTAGTCTTAAATCCGGAGTAACTCGTGACTTTATGAAACACAGATACATGTATACTTAGATACTTACACACACACACACTGGTGTTGGGTACTCCCCACATACCCTGGATACTGTACCCATACCACTCCTAAAATGTTAGAATCATCTCTATATACAACTCCACTCGAGACAACGCCACACACAAATCATTAAGGTACCGTCTTAATAACACTAGTTCTCCCGATCCACTAAACCTAGCTAAACACAAGCAACAAACCATTTAAAGTCATGTATTATTAAGTTCATTTACAGTTACTAAGCCTACATTCACAAGCAACAACCAAAGTAAGGAGGTATCTAAAACAATATTTGGAATAGATAACCTAGCTTCACCAAAAATACCTTATCACAAGCAAATGTTAGCTTAAAACTTGATTTAAACAAGAAAACATACTTCTAAGATCATCTAGCCTCTTAAACTATTAAGAACTGCAACTATTCTAGGTATAGGTAGGTTTTGCTACTTTGATTTAAGAGTACCAGATATTAAACTAAGGATGTTTAGGAAGATCAAAACAAGGTTTAAAAGAAGGCTACACAATCCTCCTATTGATCACGCTCGTTATAAGGAGCACGATAGCCTTGGGAAACATGATACACTCTCTTCACGTCCATTATGTGAGGATAATAGAGGCCATGATGGGAGTAGTAACAGCCATCCTAACCTTCGTCATAGTCGTGATTACTCCCGAGGATGTCACGGCCTATGTCACAGCCATGACTCTTATCCCTACACCTACTCAATCTAAAACACGAGAAAAAGCTTCAAAACTCCTCTTTTGGATCTTAAACCATACAAAACTCAAAAAGACACACATATATCGTAGTAAAAATGCTTTTACAACCACATTACCTAAAAACAAACGACGTTTCTTCCTTCTTTGATCACAAAACAACAAAATCACCAACAAGGAAACTTAGGGTCTTTCCCAAGACTCCTACAAAAGATTGAATCCCTTCAACACCAACAAGAAAACTCAGAAAAGACTACTCCTTTAGATCCAAAGGATTGAAAAGAAGTAAACTTACTTACCTTTTACTTTGCATATACGATTCCTTAGGCTAAGATAAAAATCTTGAGTGAGAGAATCCTAGGGTTTGGCTCCTTGTGAAACTATGTATAGAGAGAGAGAGAAGGATACATTTCTTTTTAGGTGAGGTTAGCAACACTTATTTTACTAGGAAAAACTTATTTACCCTCTTATTTAACAGCATATGACATCCTTGCTATTCATTATAATTTATTTATTTTTATATTACACAATCTAGAACAGATTTTGAACACAGTTAATAAGCATAACAAGTTATCAAGTTCGAAACGTAATGTCTTTGATACCAAGATATAATAAAATTTGTGAACTTTATATGTAGTAGAAGATGAAACTTGAATCTTTTGAGTTTTTTAGGAAAAAATATACAAAAAAGAAAACATATATGTATTTTTGGATTTTGTTTCAAAGGGTTTGTGATAATATAACCAAAAAGGTTATGGATAAGGATAGAATCGAAAATTGAATTGGTTGACTTTTGAAATTCTATTTTCAAATTATCTATAATTTTTGGAATTTGGAAGGGATTAATCTTGGCTAGAATATTAAGAGTAAGCTTTAGTTGATGAGATCTAAAGAAAAACCTTTCACTTCTCGAGAAAAGTTTCATGTAAATAGTCAGTAACAATGTTCAATATTCAATAACCATAACAACAATAATCCAATACCTAAGGTTACATGCATAATTATAATTAAATGGTTATAGACTTGAAAATTGGAATAATCATAACAAAAGTACAAAACTAGAAAAAGATTAAAAATAACCATCTAGGTAAATGTATCCATAATTCTCTGGCTTTGTTTGACTCCCGTTCTATATTCACAATTTTTAAAATGATGTTTAATTCAAACTCAAATCATTCCACCATGATTGCTTTTCTAGAAATGACACTATCATAGCCCTCTAATATGCTTATCAAAAGCTTTACACTAAAGCGTCTTCAAACATTTTGGCATATTTTGTCAAAACCAATAATTACTCTCCTTTTAGAAGCAAAATCTTTTGTGATACTAGAAGTAGAATAAAGGCATGAACCTATAAGGGTTCTATTTGCAGCATGATTTGAACTATTACAATAAGCTCATCTCAACTTCAAAACCAAATTTTCCTTGAGCTTCTTCTTGTAATCACAACCTAAGCTATTCTCTCTAAAGCTGGCTTCTTCCTTGGTCTTCTAAGATTGAGTTCAAGATTTTGATCCCATTTCTATAAAAAAAATGGAGATTTTATTGCCATATAACATAAAATCGAAGCTTATGTAATTTTAACCACCCACATAAGCTAGTTAAGCTCAAAACTCTTCATTACACCCGATTGTCAAAACTCTTCATTTGATGACCTTGTAGGCTCAAAGTCCATATTTTAGAGCCTATCAAAACTAAAATTTTGGTTGAATAAGAAAAACCAATTCTCATGTAAATTCAAGCGTCCAGATGAGCCATACTCTTATAGTTTTTTAATGATGCCTGATTGATTATTCTCCTTTTAAAAATTAATTTTAGATGTTGACCTTAGAATTATAAAATCCATAATGAGCATATAAAAACCAGAAACTTTTTAACAAAAATAAAAATTTCTTACTCATAATTTGAGGGACCCAAATAGGTGACTTTTACTCTAAAATCTTTGTATACCATATGATTGGTTTTTTTTTTTTTTTCCCCATAAAATAGGAATTTGGTATATTGAGTAGAATTGTACAGGCAGGCTTTGTCCCACTTCTATCTTAGGCCAAAGTAAGTTAAAGTTAAACTAGCCAACCTGCTTTAACCCATATAATAAAGCAAACTAGAATTCTTTACCAAACCTATCCTGCACGAGTCACTTAGCACATTTTTTTCATGCAAAAGTTTAATATTATAACATGGTCATACAAAATATAAATACCTTTCAATTAAAATTTTAAAAAATTCTCATTTATATTTAAGTTAAAAAAATAAAAGAAAAAATAGATTAAGATGAAACTCTGGGAGATACATATAGAAATAGAATAAAATCTATTATTACTTCTATTTCCTATTTTTCCTTATGTACCTTTCGTTCACATCTTTTTGAAAGGATTTGTTTTAACTTCATTTAAAATACTTTATCACTTAAACATATAATTTAGATGATGAAAGAATTAAAAATCGAGTCATCCAACAACACCTATACTACAAAAGTATTGACGCATGGATGACCATCATCATTACAAAGCTTTTAACAAATCAACCAATCACCATATAGCAACCAAATTCAAATCAAAATGAAAAATTTGAAACATAATGTCTCCATCAACTCAATATTTACTATTGTATATAAATATTACCCTTAATTAACTACTTCTTCTTCTTCTTCTTCTTTTGGGACCAATCCTCACCCATAGTGGCCGGGCAAAAATAGCAGCATGTTAAATGGGTTGACATTTTCAATGTAATCCACTTTTTTTTTTTTTTTTTTTATATATATGAGTTGGCTTACTTGGCCCGTCTTTGCTTGCACAACTTTAATAGTGACAATAAAAAATCCTTGATTTATTACCTCCGAAAATTATAGATTTTTGGCACCGAAAATAATATAATCCATTCTCGTGTGATTTTAGACACCCCAATAGATTGGTTTTGCTCCAAAATCTTGTGATGATTAATTATTTTCCTTCAAAAATTAGAATTTCAGATTATGACCTTACTAATTTATAATCAATAATCTATAGCTTGTTGATAAATTTTTTTTTTTCCCAATATTGAAAGTTACATACTCATGTCATTAAGACACCTAGATAGGTCAATTTTGCTTCAAAATCTTCTAATGACACCTAACCGCTATTACCATCCAGAAAATAAAAGATTTTAAAAGGAGACCCAGCTCCAAATTCACGATATCTTGAAATTGGATTCTTTCCCTCACAAACCCCCCCCCCCCCCCCACCCAACCCCAAAAAAAAAAAAAAATATATATATATATATATATCCATGTTCCTGTAATTTTATGCATTAAGATATGCTGATTTAACACCAAAATCTTTTGGCAACACCTAATCGACTATTCATATTGAAAAAAAAAAAAAGTGGTTTAAATCCATAAACTCAAAACCCATAATATGTAACCTTTCGGAATTAGAAATTATAGGTAAAATAATATGTAAAATCCAGGCTAGTGTAATTTTAAATAGTTGAATGGACAAATTTCTCTCCACAATGTTATAATGACACTTGATTAGCTAATCTCCCTAAAAAAAATAAAAATTTCATATGGTGACTCTAGAAGCCAAAATCCATTATTAAGTCAATCATTCCTAACAATTTTAAATAAATTACACTATCAGTGTTCAAGTTAATTTTGGGTATCAACATTTGATAATGTAAGTCAAATTATGTATTTATAATGGATAGTTGAAGTAATAAAAAATTATCCAAATGTTAATACCTTAAATTAAATTTGTGTAAGTTTGATGTGTCATTGGATTCATTTTGGGAAATATTAATTTTTCTTTAATGACTTAAAAATGTTAATTAAATATATATTCTAATATAATTTATCCTAACAATTTTTCTGACATAGATACATCCATATTCGTGTAATTACAATGACCAAAATAATAAGCCAATTTTGCTCCAAAATCTTTTGATGGCATCTGATCTGAACAGAGGAAGTTTACATGTTAGCCCTGGAAACATGGAATTCCATTATCCATGGCAATCAAAGCAATAGCTTTTTGGCCAACAACGCAAAATCCATAATCGTGTAATTTCAAAAACCTAGATAGGCGTGTTTTGCTTCAAAATCTTCTAAAGAGACTCTAGTCTTGCTAAAAAAGTCAACGAAAACTTTGTTAGATATCAAAATTATCAAAATCAAACTTCAAGTTAAAAAAAAAAAGTCAATAGAAACTTTGTTCAGATACCAAATTATTCAAAATCAAACTTCATGTAACTAATTGTTCTTTTCGCAAAAATTTATATACTATTTTCATTATTAAAACAATATGAAAAATCCTTACTAGACTAAATTTAGGTTCATGTCAGTTTTGCTCTAAGTTTTTAATCTTTTCCTTCGATAAATAGGAATCTCAGATGGTGACTATAGAAGGCCAAAGTCTGTCTGTTTGTCAAACTCATACTTAAATAATCTTATGGTTCGGAAAAGATCCGTATTGCCCTGGAAGTTTCTAACAGCATCTTATCTATTATTCTCCTTCAAAAGATAGAAATTTTAGGTGGTGACTCCAAAATTCATGACCCACCATTTATCAAAATCAGAGATTTTCGGCTAAAAATAGGAAAATCCATACTTTTGTAATTTTAGACACCTACATAGGCCAATTTTGTTCTAAAATCTTTTAATGACACCTGATCAACTATTCCCTTCACAAAAAAAAAAAAAAAAAAAAAAAAGAGTTTCATATGATAATTCCAAAAGCCTAAAATTAAAAAATTATAGTCTATCAAAATTAGAAATTTAGCCAAAATTTTGAAAATTCCATACTCATGTAAATAAAGCATCTAGATAGGCTAATTTTGCTCCATAATATTTAAATGACACCTGACTAGCCATTCTCCTTAAAAAGTATTATGTCCTCAAGGTTTTGTTTTTAGTTTTCTTACTTTATTTATTTGTTTCATTTTCATTGGGAGATTTAAAAAAAAAAAAAACTAAAGTGCTTATATTCCATCTTTTAGTGTAAATAGCGGTGTCTTCAACCCCTAGTTGCAAAAAAGACCTATCCATTATGGTTAGGTTTAGATCCCATGTTTGATTGTTGGTATTTCATTTTGATGGAATGACCTTAAGTAAACGAATTATTTATTCTTTTGGCAAAATAAGGGGAAAAAAATTTTAGAATCCACACAAGGAGATAGGAAGGATGGAATACAATAAAGAACCTAAAATGTTTGCACCTTTTCTTTTAAGCACACACAAACATATATATATATATATATATGTATATTATATTTTTCAATTTAACATCTGGATTTCATCCACTTTTGTAACCATTAAAAAGAGATAAAATAGGTGGAGTGAAGGGTATTTAGGGAATCGAGGATACGCTAATGATGTTGTAGTCTAGTGGCATCTGCCTAAACTCACAAATGAGAGGTATCAGGTTCGATTCTCCCTCCTCCATTGTAATGGCCAAAGAAAAAAAAGGAATAGGATACGACGACACAAATAAGAGTCGAGAGTTAGTCATAGAGGACTAAAAATAGGTAGAACAAGACATGAACTTGGTACTTTTGGATTTGCACTACTTAATTATTTTAGACTTTATTCTCTTAGATGGATTGTTAATTGCTATTGTGGACTATTGGACTTTGATACCATTTTGAGGGCCTAAAGCCCTATCTACTTTGAGAACTTATTTATGAATGATCTTTTTAGCGATCAAAGTCTAAATCTTTTAGGTGTAACATTTCAAACAACCATTTTATATAGTCACAAATGTAGAATCAAATACTTAATAAATAACACATCTAGTAACTTAGTCTTATGTAATAATTTACTTAAGTAGAATAAGTGATGATCTATTGTGGTATTAGACCATTTAGGGGCATGACACAAATCTCTAATTAGGCATAACTGCAAACATCCACTAAATTATTAATTAAGAACAAAATTAGTCTTAGACTCCCCAAGTATGACTTTGTTGTACCATATTTTTTAAAATTAGATGAATAACCTTCGAATGATCAAGAGGCTAATAACCTAGTGACACTTATATTGATCACCCAAATAGAATAGGTTAAATTCAAATCTCCCATTCCTCAATAATAATAATAAAGGACTTTTAATCATTGCAAGCACTACAAATTTAAGATGAGAAAATGACTATAAATAGCCATATATTTAGGGGTTTAGCAACAATTTAAGGTTTATATGTGTATTTTAAAGAGCTAAACTAAAGTCATACTTCCAGAGAGTTTGGAGGATTTATCCGAAGGTGACCAAGGAGTACCTGAAATTTGCCTCTCTAATTATTTTGCGTAATTAATAATTAATAATTTTATAATTTTCCCTTCTTAATAATGTAACAAGTTTCTTTTTATGACTTATTTCGACAACCATCATCGGGACAGATCTTAACATATTAACATCCCCTAATATGAAATCTTATTCTTCTTATCCATGGAGTAAAATGAAGACACATCCAGTGAAAAACAAAAAGAAAAAAACACATGTTATGGCTCCTACGATCAGCCTCCCCTAGCCACTCAACATGCAAGAGTCACGTAGAGAGGTGCAGAAGCTAAAACAGATTCCCGACAAAAGTTAACATGCAGGCTTTTTGGGCAGTGGGACTTTCATGCATGTGAATTGTGATGGGGTTGCGAGGGGTCGTTTGGTAGAGAGAGAGAGAGAGAGAGAGAGAGAGGCATTGTACCTTCTTCACTCAGTCTTTTGCCCCTCTCTATCCATTGCCCAATGAGATAAATGATAATGCAATTGCACTTTTTCTAGGAACCCTTTTTGCATGTGAATGTTTGACTACTGACACTTTTATTCACATTTGGTGATAAGGTAGATATAGATATATGGTATTTCACTTTAAAAATAAGTAGAAAAATGCTCTGGGATAAAAAATAATTCCAAAAGGTATACGATATGAATTCGTCTTCTAAAACGATAAATTAACACATGAAAAGACGAGTTCATTACAGTTACACCGAATTCGTCCTTTCAAGAGACAAATTCATTATAATTTGGATAGGTCTTTTAAAAAGATAATTATTTCAAGTTATCTATTTTTAAAATTATTTTCGATTTAGTAGTATTCTTGTCATTTTTTTATTGAATTTTTTTTCCCCTTATCCCGTATGCGCTCCTTTATATATATGTGCTATTTCCTATTTCTCTTTGATTGGTATCACCAAAATGAAGTATGAAAGGGTTTTCAAGCTGCTCCCATGTTTCTTTCTTTCTTTATGCAGTGTACTGCAACCTGGTCAGACAATCTCTCTTTCTCCCTGTGTATTCATTTATTCTTTTTTAATTTAGTTTTTCCCAAATTTTGTGAGTTCATATAGCTTTAATGATACTTACAATGTTTCTTTCCCTCATAGGATGATTATAATGTGGTATGAGAAATTTCTCGTAGGATTTCATTGTTATAAGGACTATCGTTATAATTTTGTGTTACAAGATAGTAATGCAAGGCAGATAAATGGCTATACAAGTGCTTTATTTGACGTTCACCAAAATATATATATATATATAGAGAGAGAGAGAGAGAGAGTTTATCTGGTCTTTTCTTGCTATTAGTATTAGACCGGGACCATCAAACCAGGCACCAGCGGCCGCCGCCACCACCGCTGCAAAATCGACCCGTGACTAACCTAATCATCTTGGAGTAGGGATACAATTAAATCAAGCCAATTCACAAACTACCCAAACTCGGCTTGATGTTTACTTAAGTTTGATTCAAGAAAGTCGAATTTGAGCTAAACTATTCAAGTAGTTCATCAAACCGAGCTCGAGCTTTATATGTTTAGCTCGGTTAGCTCATGAGTTTAATCGAGCTCAAGTTGTGTATAAATATTAATCAAATGCAAATTGAGTTTAAGTGTTAATATTTTTCAAATTAGAATTAAATATATTTTTTTCAATAAATCAAAGCCTAGATGAGTTTAAAATCAAGCTTGAGCTTATGTAGCGTTACTTTAAGCCGAAGTTAAGTTTAAAATTTTATACTCAATCAAGCTTGATTTAAATTAAGCTCAAACTTAATACTATACCGTCTCAAACTTGACTCCTTTGTAGCCCTAGCTTGGAGTACCCACCACTAGCCACCCAAATAAGATTCCTAGCCACCATCATTTTTAAATGTGCATGATGTTGTAATTGTTCATCAACTGCTCATCGGAATGCCGATTGATTGACTGAGGGTATTTTGCAGGGATGGGAGCAAAATGTGCAGCAAGTGCTCCAACGGTGCAACAAACTCAAGTTGGTTTCAAGAATCCACCAATGTTCAAGGTGGAAGTACAGAATAACTGCCCAATGTGTCCGGCCATCAATATACATCTAAAATGTGGGAGCTTTAATCAGTCTTTGGTCAGTCCAAGGTTACTCAAAGTTCTAAGGGATAATGATTGTATTGTTAATGGAGGACTTCCACTGCCACCTCTTCAAAAGATCTCCTTCACCTATTCACATAGCAAATATACCTTGCAAGTTAGTACCTGGTCTTTCCAATGTGAGTGACAACTTTCATAGTATTATATTGTGAAAATTGTAGTGGAACTATATCTATTATCCTATGTAACCATATTTCTTGGATTGAAAAAAAGTTCCACTGCAAGGGTATGGGTAGACTATGCCATACCACTCAATAAGCACTGACCGGCCAGATCTAATTTACAGTAGACTTGTTGCTCATGTTGTTGATCAACATGTCTGAGCATGATTGTGGTTTCTAATTTTACGCAGTATATAGACTCCATTGATTTAATGAGCATTATTCCAAAGATCATGCAACTGTCTCAAAAAGGTCGGGGCTCAATCTGAAAACATAACAATAACATATATAGCCTGTTCACTTATAATTGTTTATTTTCTAATTTTATCATAAATACTTCCGTCTTAAAAATACCATAAATATAATTATACCCTTTCTATAATAACAACAACAAAAATTATAAATATTTTACCTTTTACTTCAATAATTACTTGTTTTATTTTTTAAACCAAGTAAACATTATAATAACCTTTACAATCCTATTACCTTGTTGTTGAATTAAAATTCAATTCCTCCCTTACTCAATATGATGAAGCGAACGAGCCGGTATTGTAAATCCAACGCTTCAAACATCTATAGTTGAATACTGAAATGTCGCTACTACATTCGATCCTTTTTTTTTTCCCCGTATGTCATTGTACGTCTCATCCGCATCTTTTACAAATCTAACATCTAGAAAACCCTCTCTAACAGCCACTCAACTCCCATGCATTGAATGTGATGCAAAGCGCAATCAACCGAGCTCGTGCTAGTGCAACGTGTTTGATCAAAGAATTCACACACACTGTGTCACCCACAAATGATCTTTAGAAGCATATGACCCATTTTACTCCTTAAAGAGGGCAGTATTAAAGTAGACACATTGTCCAGCGGAATTGCCTTTGACCATGCGACAGACATGCATATCGGAACTCCATTTGGAGAGACCGAAGGACCTAAAATTTTCTCTCTCGATAAATTCTAAAGCAACAAGTTCACACTTCCTACACATCACATACGGTCTACACCCTATCTCATGATCATACTTTTGATTCACAAATATCTGGGATTTAACCAAAATGATAAAGGACTTCAATTTCTATATATTTTACAGTTAAAGGACCTTATAGTTTCAATGCCATCTATATAGAGCAATGCAACATAGTAATATCAAGGCAACATTGACTTGCCATAGCATGAACATGATGGTGCATACATTTGGATGCTTATTGATGCAAACATCCCAACACGAATGCTGCTAGGCTGATTAAGCAATAATAATATCGTAAATTGTAATGACAAACTTATGAAGAAAAACAAAACACGAAAATCAAGAATATGCATCACCTCACATGCAAAAAGGACTATGGAATCTGATCTAATGGAAAAGCACCGCAATGAACAAAAGAATCGGAAAAGGATATGTGAAATCAACCCAAAGGAGAGAGAGCATCAGCTAAAGGCTAGTGTTTCAGTACACACTGATATTTGGTATTTTAGGCTTTTAGCTATGAATTTCTTGAGCTTGCAACATATTCAACAATTTGCAAACTGAGATTTGATAACATAAGATCCAAGCAAAATTATAAATCCCATCTACTTCCAACTGCCAGCACACTCGCACAGACAATCATATGTACATTGTACGTCGCACAAAGACAGATGGAAGGAGGGATATATCTGTACATGCATTAACTATGAAAGTTGAACAGATCTGATTCCACCTTGGAAACAAAAGCCTTTACCCAAAGTGAAGTTCCAGTACAATATCTAGGAATTATGCTTGTAGTTGCTGTGCAATGCTTACAATACATCCATAGTATTTACTGCACAGTTGTGTGATTTCTGTCACTCTACGTCAATCCCTATCTTCTGTATGAATGATCATCTCATTCGAGATTCAAAAATTATCAGCAGCGTCAACAACAGCATGATGATAATCAAGACCCTTGGGTAAAACAAACGCTGCGATGAAGAAATATAATGTGAACCTACTAAGTGTACTGTGCCACTCTGCTCATCTTTAACTTTAATGGTTGAAGAGCCTGCATCAAATGATATAAATATCAAAATTAGTAGGCAAAATTTACCTTCATATCTCAACAAGGCAATTTCAATACTTTCAAGTTTCTATTTAAGCAAAAACTCATGTAGCCTATATATGCATAAAATACAATATCAAGGGTAATATAGTTACTACACTACGTATTTTCAGCATGATAATCAAAGGCAGTACACTACTCTTATATGCATGTTGCTTATCATAAACTTAAGGCAAGTTTCATATTTGTCAATATTTATCAACTAAAACACGCCATCACCATTCCCATCCAAAAGTCTTCCAACTGACTTGTAGAAACTGACTAATGCCACATGTCATAATTTCATGTCAATGACTCCAATTTGATGGGGTTGTGATTTTAATAATGAGATTAGGATACAAGTTATTACAGGTTTTGAAGCTCGGATTTGTCATTAGAGAGGCTCATGTCTTACTTTGAAGAGGCCAAGCCAACTTCCAGTGACACAAACGAACATGTGAAAACAATTATAAAGGATTGTTAATTTGCAACAATAGAGCTTTTCTCAGGCCCATAGAACTTATATAATAGGGATAAGCTCTGGGAGAATGAGAAAAGAGCAGCTTGCTCTTTAAGAACAAGAGTAATGCAAAAGTACTGACTTCTTAACGACACCTAATTGATTGTCCATTGAACATATAAAGAAACCTCCCCTTCCTCATAATAAGGACATTAGAAAGGATGAAGGGAAGAACGCAGCAACCAAATTGTGTGTGGTTATCTTTAGAGAGGTTTAAGTGGAGATTCACATTATGATAAGATTTGCTCCAGTATTTTGCTGAAACTTATTGAAGGTAAACTAACATTTGATGTCATTTTTGTGATGAGCCAATGGTGCACTGGAATTAATTGTATGTCATGGTTCGGTGACAATACAATCTCAGTAAGTATGTTAAGGATATAGGTAAAATTTCAATAGATATTGAACAAAAAAGGGAAAAGATTTCAAGTGTCATAGAAAAGGAGATGACCAACCATTGCAAAGTTGCAGCTATGAAGAACTGATAATGACCTCATAGGTCACCAATATGGAATTGGAATGTATATAAAAGGGAGCCTAGGTCCATTGAACAATGGGCCAAGTGACATGAATATGAAAATAGTACTTGTAAGTAAATGAGGAATATTAGGAAACGTAGCATAGAGCTTTGTGGTAAATATGATAAGTGGCAAGGCTGGATGATAAATAAAGGGCGGAAATTTATAAGAAGGAAGATGGGTTACTATGGTAAACAAAGGAGCATTTTGCTCTGTAAATCCAAGTTGCTACCTATCCCTTTCTCCTTCATTCCTTCTCATTACTAAAACCCTAATAAGCAATATCCCTGGCCCCGTCAATTTATTTGACCAGCCAGATCCCAAACCAAGAGAGATTACACCATGTATTGGATCAAGAACTGTATAGACACCACTCAGAAGAACCTCACAAAGTTCATTGACAAGCTAAAAAGGTTTAATATTTGAATTCCACTGTTTGGTCTAGACGGGAAAAATACAAGGGAAGGAAAAGGGGAAGGTTTGTATCCCTAGGCCCCACACATTCCTCCTCCACCCCCAAATGGAAGAGGAGCGAACAGTGGGGACCCCCCTGGGGCAGAAGGAAGAGAGAGTTTTTTTGGGGGGGGGGTGGGGGTGGGGTGTGGGTGGGTTTGCTTTTTTCATTCTTGTTAATATTTTTAAGGGTATATCGGAAAATTTAATTTATCCCTCATCCCTCTGTTTTCCTTGCCTTCATTAAGCAAACACATTAGAAGAAATTGTACTCTCGCAAATCTTGCCCCACATATTCTTTCCTTCTCCATTCCTTCCCTCTACCAAACAAAGTTTTAGGGTAGAAGTTCTCAAGAGATCTGGAATCCATTCTGTTTAGTTTTCTTTTTCATGGTACCAAGTGCATTGTTTTGTTTCTGAGATATCGGTTTGAACAATATTTTTATTGGACTCATGGTTTTCAAGATTGTAACTATAAGGCCATTACATCAAATGATAATTAAAATAAGGCATATGAAGGCTGGAATATTCCTCAATAGTAAGGAAAAGAATGATACTCACAGTTGTATTCTGTCCATCCAATTTCTTGATTGTCAAGATCATATACCACTAGCTTGTTGGAAAGCACCAAATCTGCAATATTATCATAAATCCGTAAGTTATTAATACTACAAAATGACAAGTTCAGGACGCCCCAAAAAAAAAAAATCCCACAGTGCTAAGGCAAGTTGGTCAGCCAAAGGATTCCATGCCATTTAACCAAGTTAGCAATTTTAGCTCTAAGGCTGAAGCATAACCTTTGACCTTTGGAAAATGGGAAAAATACTCTCCAATGTTTTTTGCTTTCCAACATGTTAACACAAAAAGAAATCAAAATGATGGGAGACTAATACATAATATATATTTGGAACAAAGCATAGGCAGATGACTCTTAAATTCCTTGCACCCATAGATTGCTCTCTCTTATCTTAAAAAAATAATAATAAAAAGAAAAGGCAAAGGGCTAATATCTTGTCAAGAGGATCCAAGAACTGACAGAGAGTGGAGCTGTAACAAAAAAATTAAGAACTTTGTAAATGTACCTCCCAAAAGGGTCAAGTTTCTCCAATCACTAGATCGATCCCCACTGTTTTGCCAACCAATACACCACAGACCATCCTGCAAAGCAATATCAAATCAAATACACAACATAAAAAAGTAGTTAACAAAGCTATATCTACATTATTAAAGCCAAAAGGTGGTTTTTGGTGTCTTATTGTTTATAATTTCATTAATTGGTGCTTAATATTCAATCACACCCCCACCCACTATCCCTATTTTATGTACTGTAGAGCACCAGCCATTAACTTGGTAGTTCCCCCACCCCACCCCACCCCACCCACCCCCCCTTCCCTTTTTACAAACTTGGTAGATATTCGCTCTCTTCCACCTTTATAGACATCTCAATTCCCTACATATTTATAAATTGACCATCTTATATTTTTTAAGTACATATATTACAAGTACATTTTTTTTATAATTTTTGTTGATAATATTTTATATAATTATTTTTAAGTCTAAAATCATTTTTCACCCAAAATTGCAGGTGATCCTTCTACTAGTATACTAATAAAAAAAAAAAAGAAAAGAAAAAACAATTGGCAGACTTTCACCAATCATTTGTCCTGGTAAACTCAAAAATGGACTGCATATTAACAAGTACAACTGGCATATGCAGATACTTTATCATGCACATAGTCCCAAACCATGCTGTGAAATCCCGTGCTTTATGGCCCATTTACTTTCTAAAATAAAATAAACATGAAATTGAAAAATTATGATGAAAATAACTATTATAAAAAATAGGCTAGAAAATTATATCCCAATCAATTACAAAATTAAGTTAGGAACATAACCAAACATATCAATATACCTCAATTTGGTCAATTTTGGATAATAACGAAAAGGTAATTGAACTTTTCATATTGTAGTATATAACGATTCCATAACCCATCTTCTTTCCTCCCTACCCCTCTCCCTTTTAAGTCCTTTGGTGTAATATGCCACACAGACATATATGTATTATAATAAATTTGAACTTTTCATATTTAACGCATACACGATGTATGTTATGAATATAATCTAATGTAAAACACATACATCCATGTAAAACATATAAATAATTTATAATAAATGAAATGAATGCTACATATATATATATATATATATATATGCATAGATGTTCGTAATATTCATTATACATATTGTATAATCTAAATGTTATACAAGAAAATTATATCAAAAAATTAAATTCATTTAAAATATCAATACTGAGCAGTCAAAAAGAAAAAATCAACCTTTTTTTTTTTTTTTTTTGGGGGGGGGGGGGGGGGGGAGGCGCCGCTGTATGGTCAGGTTTTCATTAATTTTCGAAATATACAAAGAAAAGCACCAAGACGCTAAATGACACAAAAAGCCCCGTCTATAAAACAAGAGACCTAAAAATTCAAACACAGCATCAAAGGTCAAAACGGTACTAGGGTCGAGAAATCAGCAATTACAACGCATTAGGGCTCGTACAAGCAAAAAAACAAGAACGAATAGAACGAGCTACATCTGTAAGATACCATAATCTATTTCCCACTCTTCTCTCATTTCTTTCCCTCCATAAAAAGTAAAAAAGCAAGCTGGTTATAGTCTTCTAAGTTACCAGCATTCTTTGATTCCCATTCACGAAGAACTCTTGAAGATTTGTAGCCTCTAAAAGAAAAAATATGTAGTCAGTGACTTTATTTTCAATATATTTCATACCTCCACCACAAATGAACACTTGAGAAAAAGATGATCTTGAGTCTCCCCCTCTCTTACACAAAAAACAACAATCGTTATTTATAATGCCCCAACGAACTAACTTGTCTTCGATAATAAATCCCTTATGAGCTGCCAACCACAGAAAAAAAAAGGAGTGCCTTGGCACAAACAATTTTCTTGAACCAAACAAAGTTGTTCCATGTAATTCTATCTATCCCCAACGGCTCAAAAGAAATCATAAGCCTTTTTTATAATTAGACGTTCAACTGCATTCCTTTTCCACACTAGTTTATCTTCTCAGAGCAGATTTGAGATATAGTCATTTACCAAGTCACTTATAATACAACAAAGTTTGGCTTCTTTTGAAATACTTGACCTATAAACCTCCCTTTGTCCCAACCAATCCACCAACGCTCCTCTTCGATGCCATTCATTGTACCACATGGAGATATGATTCTCATGTTCTATTATCCATTTTAGCAAGAGGTCAAAGATGTAAGATCTTCTTCCACAACCAAGACACCACGAAAGGGATTTTAGCATACTAGAAATTCTTCTTCTTTAGAAGCTTGGTTTTGACCCAAGAAAGCCAAAGTGAGTCACTTACATCGGAACATAAAAACCATTGAGCTGCCTTGCTCCATGTCACTAAATCAATGATTCCTAAGCCTCCATTTTTTAGTTTACACACTGTGTCCCAATCAACTTTCGCCTTTGCTCTCTCTTCATCACTACCACACTACCATTCTATAGGAATCGTTTCATCTTTTTGGTTAGCCAGCTCCTTGTAGATACTTTTCGGGAGGATAAAAATTGAGGATCATTACTTAGATAGAGAAAAGAACACTCTCCACTAGTTGGATACAACCCGCATAAGAGAGGAAGTTGCTAGTCTAAACATTACTATGTTTGCTAACTCTTCCAATAACAAATTAGCAAGTAGACTTATTGGGTTTAGAGGAAGACAA
This sequence comes from Combretum micranthum, assembly GCA_024138025.1. Taxonomy (NCBI): domain Eukaryota; kingdom Viridiplantae; phylum Streptophyta; class Magnoliopsida; order Myrtales; family Combretaceae; genus Combretum; species Combretum micranthum. Next base: position 1,477,670 of record JAMXBD010000005.1, read on the forward strand.
AGGTAACCCCCAAATACTTCACCAGTAAATCCCCTACCTAGAAATTCAAAATTTTTTTAATTTCCTCCTTTATACTTAGATCGACACCACTTAGGAAAATATTACTTTTTTCGTGGCTCACTTTGAGACTAGATTAGTTGTAAAAGTCCTCTAATGCTTCCACAACCAAAACAATAGATCTTGTATCACCTCTAGTAAATATTATGACATCATCACCAAAACATAGGTGGATGAGTTTTTCTCTTCAGCATCGCCAATGGTATGAGAACCCTTCCTTTTTCCCAGCTTCTTTCAAAATGCAAGAGAACACTTCCATAACCAAGACAAAAAGGTAAAAGAGATAGGATCACCCTAACAAAAACCACGTGAGCTAGAGAAGAAACTAATTAATTCACCATTAATATTGATGGAGAATTTTGGAACAGTAACACATCCATAATCCAATTTATGAATTAGGAAGGGAAGCCCATGGCTATAAGTATCTGCTCAAGAAAGCACCAGCGGATATTGTCATAAGCCTTCATAATATCTACCTTTATAGCACATCTAGCTCCAAGATTATTATTATGATAACCCCTAGAAGTTCCTGAGCCACCAAAATATTGTCCACAATCCTTCTGCTTTGAATAAAAGTTGTTTGTTCCTTACTCACATGATAGGAGAGAATAAGCCAAAGTTTTTCCACCAAAATCTTGGATATGCATTAGCAAATGGTGTTGCAGCAACATATAAGTCTAAAATCCTTCGGTTGAGATGGATTCTCCACCTTAGGGACAAGAGAGATAGAAGTAGAATTAATGAACTTCAAAAACATTCCAGTGGCAAAGAAATCACGAATCGCCAAGCAAATGTCTTCTTCAATGATGCTCCAGGCCTTGCAAAAGAAATTAACATTGTATCCATCTAGCCTAGGAGTTGTATCCAGAGCCATATTATAGGTTTGGTGAGTCAGTCTAGATCATCTATACTCAATTTCTTAGTGATCGGTTGTTGAATCCTCAGAGAGAGATCCTCCACTAGCCTTGGTTTTTTGAAGAGAGTCTGAAAGTAATCCACCGCCATCCCTTTAATATCCTCATGTGAGTATACCTACTAACCCTCAGCATTGACAAGAGAATAAATGGAGTTTATGTGTTTGTTATTGAAGGCAATAGAAGAACTTTGAGCTTTTGTTACCTAGTTTGAGCCAATTAATCCTTGACTCTTGCTTACGAAAATTTTCTTCTGCTGCACTAAGCACATAAAAATCTTTGAATATGGCTTCTTCAAGATCCCAATCTGCCATCACTAGGTTAGAGCGATTTGAATTTTGGCAAGCTTTACTTTTGCATCATAAGCACGTTCTTAAATATTTGAAAAAGTTTAACTTCCTAACCTCACATTTCAGCATTCTAAGTTTTGAAACAACCTGAAACATAGGGGTACCCTTAATTGGTCTATTCCGTACTTCCTTGACAATGGAGAGGAAGTCAGGATGGCTAAGCTAGAAATTGAAGAACTTAAAACAAGGTTTCCATTCCAAGTTGTCCAAGTGTAAACAAATACATATAGAAGAGTGGTCAGCAAGACCTGGGCTATCCACGATTGCCTCCGAAGCATATTGCCTCATAAGCATAAAATATATCCAGCCACACTTGATTTACTAAAGCCCTATCAAATCTCTTGAGTATCAACTTAGCTGCACAGCAATTAAACCAAGTGAGGAAAGGACCCAAAGATCGGATTTCTTCCAAATCAGTTCACATACAAAAATCATTAAAATCTTCCACACCACTAGTAATACAAACACTTCCTCCAACTTTGTCCTCCAAGCTTCTACATTCATTAAAATCCCCCAAAACAATCCAAGCGTGTGAGATTACTACCTTGAAACTCAATAACTCACTCCACAAGACTTTACATCGAGCATCTTCAATTGCCCCATATACAAAAGATATAAAACAAGTTTTGTCTCAACATATAAGAGAGCAAAAACAGTGGATAACTTGGTCTAAAGACTTAGAACTTTAACATCCCAAATTCTTGGATCCCAACCTACCCACAAGCGTCCACTACCATTTGTCTCCAACTGCCAATCAGGGAAAATACAATCCCAAATCATCCGAGTGTTGGAATTTTTAACTTGTCTCGGATATTCTAACAAGGAAAAGATAACGCTCCTTACAAAATCTTGTAACTTCTTTACATTTAAGAGGATCATTTAAAGCCCTAACATTCCAAAAACCAAACAAGAATACCCACAAAAGACACACTAGATAGCAAGCACGGGTGAAGAACCATCCTTAGCTTCCATCTCCCTATATTTCTTCTCTTTTGCTCTTGTTCTTTCTTGACTTCTTTTTCTTACTCTCCCTTGGATCAACCAAGAAAGGTTTAGCAGTCTGGTCACACTCAGACATCAGAGATGGGCTTGAGGTTTCACTGTCTCTTGAGGGCATCGTTGATGAGGATGCAGACACTTCCTCTCCATCCCCAGAGTCATCACCGATGATACCAGTTTCTACAAGAGGGCAAAAAGGGGCCTGAGTTATATCATTACATGTTGAAGGACCAACTTCAAAAGCAACTAGACAACTTCTTGAACGCTACTAGACTCTAAGCTCTCATGCATTAAAACAAACTTTCCTTTACCTCAGGTGACAAGGGCAATAGTAACATCCAACTGATCAGCCACCTCTTTAATAGCAGCACCTTTGTTTGAACATGGTACAATTCTCTCATTTGCCTCAAAATGTTGGCAATCTCCAGCAGGAAAGGCCTCTTCAGCATGTTGGTCACCAGAGTTTGGATCCACATTAGACTCCCTTACATCCTTTTGCAGCAATTGATATGGACATCTAGCATCATTGTGTCCAAAAACTTGACATTGCAAGCATCTAAGGAGAAGGATATGATACTCCACATCAACCCTATAAACCAAACCATCCACACACTCCATATCAAAATCCTTAATGAACTCCCCATCTGCCTACAACTCTAAAGAAGCATGAACAAAGTGAACACGCGAATTTGTGACAGTGACAATATTCACCTATAAAGACTTACCCATTGCACCGACGACATAACTAACACCCTCATTGTGTACAAACTCCAGACACCCCTAAAGTTATACCCATACAGGCATTTTCCGAGGTTCGACTTTGTTAAGCGGTATACCAATCCGCCACCTTTCTAAGACAAGCAAGCAATTTGAGAAAAACCAAGGTTGTCACAAAATCTTGAGAAGTGATTGTTCATCAACAAACTTGAAAAGGAAGTAACCATATCCATTTGATAAAACCTCTGTAAGCCCCTCATTACCCCACATAGATTTTGCAATACGTTGTACAGTAGGGAAAGAAAATCTTTTTCCTAGAAAATAGCCTACAAGGGTGTTTTTCCATGTTCTTTCACCTATTTCAAACACTAAAAGAGGGGGTTTAACCCTTATTCTACCATTAACTCGAGAAGGTAGGAAAAAATGAAGAGCAACATTAATCTTTTTTGGCCCACTAACACAATTTTTAGCATACTTAGGGTCAGAAACTACCTCTGCATAGGAAAAAGGTGCTTTAGGCTCCATTGTCGCTCTTGAATTTGGGTTCTGAACATTACTCACTCGACTTTCAACTTCATCAGCCACTTTAGCCATCTCCTTTAAAGTCGAATCCGAAAAGATTCAACAGCCTTACTATTTGGACTATTTAGTGATGAAACTTTTGTTGGAGAAGGACCTCTAGTATTACCAACAAGACAAGGGTGAGAGCCTACCAACTGACCAACAGAAACACCAACTCCATGAAAACCCGCCTCTTGACTCTGGCTCATGGAAGGTTGCAAAAGAAGTCTTCATAGGGAAGCTAAGTAAGCCAAACACAACACACAAGCCAAGGGTTTCAACAAGACAAGACAAGACAAGCCGGACTGGCCGAGCTATGCAAAAGTTTAAGGGTCAGGTTAAGCTCGAGTTTGCAGAAAAAGAGTCTAATCGAGATAGGGTTTTGAAGATTTGGGTCGGAACAAACTAGGGTTTCAAGAGAAAGAAGCGGGTCGAGCTAGGGTAAAGAGGTTATGTGTCGATAGAAGCTAGGTAACGTGTTTTGAGTGAGATGGGGAAAAGAGGAGAAAGGTTTTAGGTGGCTAGGGATAAGAAAGGAGGTGTGAGAGAGAAGAGCGAGGAGCTACAAAGGAGAAGAGGAGAGGGGAGCGCGGAGAGGAGAGAGAGCAATGGGGTGAAAGAAGAAGAAAGGAGCCAGAGAGAAGGTAGAGGATTTTCTCTCTCTCTCTCTCTACATCTTTGTTCGGGAGAACTTAGATCTCTAAAAGCTTAAGTTATAAAAAAATCAACGTTTCGCAAACTAAATCAAACAAGGTATCCGATGAAAAATATTGAGGAAAATTAACAAAAAACTATCTAAAAGTTGACAACCCTGTATTCTATGACTAAAGTCCAATTTATGAAAATGTGATATTTAAAAAGGCTAAAATCATTGAAGATATTGATCATGATAGTTTTATCAATACGAAATGAATCTAATCTAACTAATCCATAGCTTCTAACTGAAACACGATTCCTCTGAACAAAAGAACATCAAACTTTCCATGTAAATATGAGGAGATATGTTGATTTGTTACTTACAAATGGGAATAAGTACTCATGAGGATAAACCTTCAGATATAGTGAATTCTCAAAATAGAAAGTGACATTAGGAAATGCTTCATCAACGCTGCAGATAAGAGAAAAAAAAAAAAAGAGCCAATAAAACCTTTGAAAAAATACTATAACTGATACTCAGAGTATAAAGCCAAATAGCATATATAAAAATGCACCCACAACCAATCATTAAGGAAAACAAAAACAGAGAAGAACTGGGACCTATGGCCCAGGCAGTAGTTATTATTTAAACCAATCTTATAAAACAACTTAACGATAAATCAACTTGATTAGAGACAGGATTTGATCTATTCAAGATGCCAACAGTAAAATAGGATGCTCGTGGTCATCATTATTCTGTTACTGCTAGCTCTACTACCACTTAAGTATGCTGCACATAAACTTCTGAGATTAGACAGCTATAAAAACTTCCCCTTAGACCAATTATTCCAAAAATTCACCTAAAATGTTATGGTGGACATACATTGCAAAATGACTAGTAATATCAACAAATCATTTAAAGCAAATGCCAAAGCTGCAGCATGTCTAATCTCATCATTAGCTCTTCAGCCCAAATGAATTACAACCTATGTTACTTCATGCTGGGGGCTAAATATAAGAAATACTAGTGGGTGGAACCTAACTCTTCCTAATTCTCTGTTTATGGTGGTACTGTTCTTAAAGTTGTGAGGTATAAACATAAAAAATGATAAATATTAAGCTGTACCTATCTGAGTATTGAAAGCAGGTATATTCGTCATGAACTGTATGAACCTTTATATCAGCCCGCTGAGAAATAATCTGACAAAAGATAATACTTTATTAGCAATATAGAGTGAGAAACCTGTGTTAACAGACTTTAATATCACAAACCTTGCTCACTAATGGCTCATAAATTATTTCTGGAAGATAGGCCAAGGTTGTACCACTGTCAAGTATGGTTCCTTTTCTTTCGCCCGTCTCAAATACTTCTGCTGTAAGATTCAGGAACTCATAGCCAACTTGAACTGCAGTCATATTGACACTGTAGTGTGACCTGAGATTTTGTGTCATGTCATGAGAGAAGTTCCAAACTAGCACACAACATGATAGAATGCTAAGAGAAACAACTTTAATGGCAAACAAGAGAAAGACTTGAAACATATAAACAAGTGTATGGAGAAAAGAATATAACAGCTTGCAACTTTCATTCTTCAGTAGGATATATCATGAACAGTTAAATTTCACAAGTAAACATAAGAAAAGAAAAGGTCTCTAGGCTAAGCTTCAGCTATTTCCAGACTTGCGCACACATTCATAAAGAGGTATCTGCCCTGCCTAGATCAGAGAAAGTTCAATGCAATTGACACAAAGAAAGAAAAATTAAATTTATTGAATATATATATATATATATATATAAAGCTTAAGCCATTTGTGTTAAATTTGATGAGAACACGACAATTTAATTAAGCCCATCTAATGTATTTGTGTTCTAAAATCAATTTGTGAGAAGCATTGCTATTAAGTAATACTTCACTTGGTTTTGTCAAGAAATAAATTTGATGGAATCTTGCCAAGAGTAAACAGGCTTGCAAAACAGCAAGTTGTTCAAATTAAGTGTTGCAGAACTTGCCCTTGTACTTCCTGACAGTTATTGATCATTTGATTAATCCTATTTATTTCATTAACACTATTGTATGTAAATTTGCTATAATTTTAGGAGGAAAAACTACAGTGCTAGTTCGTTTGTAATTGTGATTCTTGTGAGCATTAGTGGGCTAAACACTAGTAAAATCAGGTCATTATAGAACCATTAGTAATGAAGATTGCATGGAGCCTTTTGTGAAGGAATTTAATGACCATGGTGACTGGGGCCTAGGGGCAAACTTAACTCCACATTATATAAGGCTTGATCTTTTTATCCCTTTTTTATTTGTTTATGCTACCGCAATTTATAGTTGTTTACTTGTTCTTATTTATTTTGCACCAAGATATTGCTATATCCAAACCCATCTAAGCTCTACAGTTACAATCAAAGCTAGGACTCTAGTTTAAATTGCTTAATCACATCTAAAAGTATATAGAATATGGCTGCTCTAGGTTTCATTCAGGGCTAAGCAATAAATAAGCCACCCTTGTTCAATGGTAATAACTGTAGTTTTTGAAAATGTAGAAAGAAAGTATTCACAAGAGCATAAATTGAAAACTGCAGAATATTATTGAAAAAGGAAATATTCACAGTTGTAAAAGAAGGAATATGGTAAAAAGGAGTTGGAAACCTTAGAACTAAATGAACAAGCTATAAACATCTTGCACTGTGATGATATATACTTGTGCGAGTGCTAAGGAAATATAGGATGATTTAGAAATGTTCTATAAAGGATTGTTAGGTCAAAGACATTAATTTAGCATACTTAGTGCAGAACTTGGAAATTTCAAAATTAATTGAGATGAAACAATTGATCAAACGCATGCTGGACTTGTTGAAATTATAAATCCATTGCAAAGCATTAATAAACTGTTATGCATGATTCCAGCTCACACAAACAATATAAAGTTGTCCCTTTCAAGAATGCTTATATTCTAGTGTGCTTTCCCTTGTTTGGTCATGTAGGGTATAACGTATTCGTGCATGTTAAAATGGGCCAATGTGAATATCTATTAATTATGTATGTGAATATTTGTCATGTCCTTTTCCCTAAAAGCCCGCTCTTTAAAAGAGGGGAAATAATTGTCTAGCTCCCATAAACAATATAACATATCTTAAGAACAATTTTTCGAGAAACTTAGTAATAGAGTGCAGAAATTCTTAAATATAAGAAGTCATTTAAATGCTTATGTGGTACCGTAAGAACCCCAGACTTTAGGGTTAAAGATTCTCTAACAAACCCACTTAGAAAACCTGTTTCTTTATAGAGCCAAAGAAGTATAAAAGGGAACATCAATATAAATGATTATGTACCACAAACAAACACAAGTTATATCACTTACTGGTTGGGAACCAAGGGGGTTGTGTTGACTTTTGGTTGCACAACATGCCCAATGGCAAAGATACCACCACCATTGGTGCCATCTAAGCAGTGAGCAAACATCTTTTTCACACTTCCAGTTGAAGCTAGTTGTGAAATCATTGAGGAGTTCGCTTTTCCAAAACCAAGAATTCCATCAAGTGCTTCTTCACTTGAATCACCTAAATCTCCTAATTGTCTTGTGCCACACCTATCCAGAAAGCAAAAATATGTAAATAAATAAAATTCACTTGTTGAATTTGCATGTAACTACACAAATGAAAACACAAGAAATTGTCATTGCTAAAAAAATACTATTCAGGTGCTCAACACATGCAGTTCCACTTCTGTAACTTTTTCATCTTCACAATTCAGCCACTGTCACAGGTTCGCACGAAGAGCAATTTCATCTCCAAGCAAACAAAATTTACTCCTCTTCACTTACTTCCTAGGCAATCATATTGCTAGAGAGCAAACCACATGTATGTACACACATATATGAAGAATTATATAGCCAATACTTCCACTGTGGTAATGCACGGTGTCAAGAATTCTAAAACTGCATCCTACGGGGGAATGAAGAAAAAAGATTAAAGAAAAAAGTTCCAATACTGGCTCTCTTATCCTATTTCCAGGGAAAGCAGGGATCACAGGCAAACAAGGATTCAAGCATGTTTGACCAGAAATAATTTAAATTGAGTGAAAAATATTAGTTGCCAGCCTTGCATATGTTGCAGCAGTTCATCTTCTGATGAAAATCCCATTCGGCCTGGCATCAAACTATCAAAACTAGTTCCTTAGAGCTAATGAATATGAAGATGATCAACTTAGTGTTATCCAGTCAGATTCATAAAGCAAAGTCAACTGACAGCATAAATTGATAATTTGTGATACAGAATAAACTTCAATTAATGGTAAACGCATTGGATATCCTTCTGCAAAATGACCATAGAGTCATCTATCCCCATTAATGATAGTTGTTCTGCTAGCTTCCTCTACAGCTTGAGAGACCTTCTGTGCAGTGTCCCACTATACCCTCTTCTTTTCCTCTTGCTAATGAAAGCTTGGGCAGAAAGGCTATTAGTAATGGAGGAATAATTCAATTTTAATGACAGATAATTTGCCCTCCTGCAAACTGCCTATCCCTTTCCCGCTTTGCAGATGAAGGTGCCATACCATTTTAAGCTACCCAAAACATCCACTACATCTTAAAGCCCTTTAAACATAGTGGGATTTTGATCCCGTCATACATGGCTTGAACTTCCTCTCCAACTCTTGATTGAAATATTGATATATTAACTACCAGGTCACAAATACAGCTTCATAGCCTAAAACTAGTGAGAACTTCCATTAGCCATAACTAACTAATCTAATGAAGAACCGATGTAACCCATGTTAGGGCTCCCATTATGAAATGTGTATAAATGTCATATGAGTGGTCAAGTTCATGCCCAAAAGAAAAAGAAAAAAATGTAGATGGTTCAGCTGTGGGTCACAGTTTGAAAACTGCAGCAACATTGAAGTTACATGCAATAAAGCATAGTGTCAAGAGAAAGGGGTGCAAGAAGAAAAGCAGTAGTTTGAATATATTTTAGGGTAAATATAAAATTTGTACTTGAATTTTACACAAAAATACAATTTCATATTTAAACTTCAAAGCCATCAATTTCCAATGGTACCTTTTGTGGTTATTTTTACTACCTCTTTAATATCATTTGTTTTATTTGCTAACTTGGAAAAGACAACCTATCATTGAATATTTATTACTTATCTTAGCATCGTCTAGTACTGATAGGCTATCTCTTCTATATTAAAAAACAAAGTAAACAATGATAATGAAACAGTAAAAATAGTCATGAAAAGTTTGTTTAGGTATTAAATTGATCGATTCAAAATTTTGGTACCAAATTAAATTTTTAGGCAAAGCTCAGGTACTAAATTTGACATTTTTCCTACGTTTTATTTTATTGCATGAGTCTGTCTTTTGTTGTACTGCTGATGCTTGTGGGTGAACCAGCCATGCGTTATTTTCTTTTCTAGAGAGACCCTAGCTAGTACTACTACTTAAAATGCACCTAAGCATGTGGGGGTCAAAGAATTTTTTATCAGAAAAGGAGTAATTAGAGAGAGATAGACATATGTGACAAGCACCATCATGGTCCAAATACCCATTCATTTCATCTTCTTCACGACCACACACTGAAACCCTAGCCTTAAAACACTTTTCCATACCTAGATTTTTCTACATAAACCTATACATTTATCGTAAATAGCCACCCTATGCAAATTCACGCATTGACCCATATACATACCCATACATAGACCTCAATACATACCCATTTACTCTCTTACACACAATTCCATCTATCAACAAGCACTTATACATGCATACACTAATTTGTATACACGGCCCCATGCCCACGGTCACATGAACACCCACCCACATATATGCTCACCACCACTTCATCCAGCTCATTGTAAATACCGTTTCACAGTAATGATATTGTCTCTCTCTTCAGCTATCCTGCTTGAGTTATACTATGTTTGTTTTGAAATTTCTCATAGACCATAGCAAGTAAGATATAGTGTCTTCGACAACAAAAGGACAGAGTCCCACCACATGAGATCATTACTCTCATGGTCTTGACCATCAGAATTAGAAGCCTCTGTTAACTATGCCAAAATACTTTCTATTTAAGGGGACCAGAAAAAAGAAAACAATAAATTAAACCGGGAAAAAAAAAGGATTAACCAGAAAAAGAAAAAAGAAAACAACACAAGAAAATCCAGTGAAAGCAACTCAAGAGATGTAACCTAATACAAAAAGATAATGGTTTCATTTTTCAGAATTTCCAGGAAAAAACATGGCAGCACACACTAACATCAATTTAGAAGCCACTGTCTCTCATGTATCACGCTATATTACAGAACCATTGTTTTTCTTCTTCCTCTTTTCATTATTTTTTTAGGCGGGTAAGAATAATAGAAACTTCATTTCTAGGATTTGACGATTTGAAAGATTTGTTAATAATGCTCTAAGTACTGTGTTAACGAAGGGACATATAGGGTCTGTTTAGATTATCTGTTTTTCATCTGTATCTGTATTTTTTTTTAAAATGATATATGTAAATATGTCTGATTTACATCTATATTTAATCTATTTGATATTTTGATGAGAACTGCTAACTTTTTTTTATCTATATCTATTTCTTGATAAATAATTTGTTAGAAAAAAGCATCTGTATCTGCCCAAAAAAACCAAACAAACAGACCCATAATCATAATTTGACTTGCTACTTCACGACATATGAAACGCCCTACAAGACAATAGCACCAATTAAGTATAAGCTAGCATCGTGCAAATTTTTTACAAAAGTATCTTCAAAGGGATTTGAATCCATGACCAGCATGACAAATGTTATGTAGGATGCAATCCCATAAGGACAAAGACTCACCCAAATATCACGCTTCCATTTGCAGCTGTTGTCTTTAGATCTCCAGATACTGAAGCATACTGGACAACATCCTGTATAAAAACTCCAGCAGTAGAACTCCCATCTCCATATATTTCAATATATGGACAAGTCATATTAGCTGAGCAACCTGGCAAGGAGCCTCCATTTATCTCTTTGCAAAATTGACTATCACATGGAACCACTTTACCAGTACCAGAATCACCAAGGTCATACAGCGTAAGGTCTATCTAATAGGACAAAAACATCATATCAGAACACTGGAAACTGTGCTTTAGTAGTAAGCAAACATCAAAACGCAGATAATTGAAAGTAAAACCCAGAAACATACACCAAGGGAACTCTTTTTGGGGCACTCTTTGCACTGAATGCAATTGACCCACATCAGATCACTTCCGGTGTCTATTTGTACATAGTAGTCCTTTGGTGGGGTGCCAATTTCAATTTTAGCATAATATAACCTGATATTTCCACCAAAACAACAGCCGATAACTGTAAAATGAGTATATATTGCGCAGTTGAGAATCTAGATATGGTGTAATAACACAGCAGGTCACAAACAAAACAAGTGCTTCAGGATTGGCTAGTCAAACCGGATGTGTCTGCATGCATATGGAAAAACTAAGAAGTAGCTGTTTGAAATAATCCATAAGCTTGTACCATTTTTTTAGATTAAATGAAACTCATGCAAACAAGTGTTTGCCACATACTTGAGAAAAGAACACTGCCATCTTAAAAGCTCAAGACAACACTATGAAACCATAAAATCCATACACGATAATAACAACAGTAGTTAAAAAGAAGAAGAAGAAGAGCAACAACAATGAACCTCACTTTTTATCTAGATCAAGTCAAACTGGTTAGGAATCATAAAACCCAGTAAAGAGTCATATATATATATATATGATATAAGTCTTTTACCTTTTAAAGTATTTAATTTACTTCGCAAAATCTCCACCAAAATAAAGTCAAACTCAGATGATAAATCAAAAAACCCATTAGAATTTCAAAATTCACACAAAGCTACAGAACTTATTCTCACCCAACAGCATCCGGCCGGCCGGAGCCACCTAATGGAAGATCAACACCAGCAAGAATCTGGAGCTGACGCTGTGTATCATGGGCCTTTAAGGCAGTAAGAGATGTCTCTTTACCTGCGTACTTATACTTGAGGCTCAAAACCCCATAATTATTATTGATTGTATAACCATGACTTGAATTGCTTCTTGAATCCAATAACAACAGTAAGAAGAAGAAGAAGAATACAACTGGGTCTGGTAATTTAACAGCTGTTAACGAAATTCCAGTTGTACCCATCAACGAAATTGCTTTGATTCCTCTGTTTTTTGCATGAATTAGGGTATGGAGAGGGAGAATTTAGGTTAAAGACTCTCTTTTTTTTTCGCCTTTTCCCCCCAGTAAGGCAGGATAAAGATAGAAAGTGGGATTTAATCCTTGTTGAATTTTTTGGTGGGACCCAGCGTTGTTTAGGTTCCCAGAAGAACCCAGAAATTGGGTCTACTTTTTCTTTTCCTCTTCTCGTTGTAGGCTGTGTTCTTCTTCTGAATTGAATTGGGAAAAGCGTAATTTTTAAAGTTTTTTTTTTTTTTTTTTTTGTGGGTGGGGGGCGGTGGGTGTGTTGGGGTGGGGGGAGGGGTTGCCGCGCGGGAGAGAGAGAGAGAGACGGCGGATTTTAACGGTGGATATATAGGCGTGGGCGTGGACAAATAGACGTGAAGACTTTGATTCGTTTGAGTTGAATGTCAATGCGTATGACCCTTTTTTTAATTTAATTGGTTCATGGTGTTTCGTTTGTGACCAAGGGCGCCCTCGTGCCAAAATTATAAATTTTTTGTTCCATATTATTGTGGGAGTGGTATTTAAAAAATTTTTTTTTCCTAATAGGTATTTTATGGGTTCTGCCCTAAGGAAAAAAAAAAAGAGAACGTATTTTATGGGGTTAAGGGAAAAAAATGTAATCTTAATAAAAAATTACAAAACCATACATTTATGGGGGAAATTTTATATTTTTTTAAAAAATTACTAAAATGCTACTATGATAAAAATAATTACAGTTTTAGATAAAGATAATATGGCTTCGCCTCTTCAAAAAACGAGGTCAATACAAAGATCAACTGCTTAGGTGATTTGAGCTTAACTGATCTGGTCGAATTTTCATTTATGATTTATTTTCCTATTTATAATTTCTTGCCTAAATATGACGAATTGATGTTTGCTTGATAACAAGCAAAAACTTAAGCGTGGGGGAATTTTGATAAGTCTATTTTACTCTATTCTATTAATAGGAATTTAGGCTTAATCCGGAACATTTTTAGGTAAATTCCTAATATTTTTAGAAAAATATTAGGCATCGATTCAAGTTGTGTTTTTTCTTAACAAAGTTGCTTGGCTTCGATCATTGATTGAATCTAAGGCTTCATATTATAGAGCAACTAAAGCTATTTTATGAAATTCAGGGCTCAATCATCTCAATGCAAAAGTCAAAGGTCATGTCAAGGGCTTGATCTAGAGCGCGACTGGCCATTTTGCCTTGTTTTGCCCTTGATGGATCTTTTACAAAGTTTTGTTCTACACAGTTGTTGCCGTTTTGCTTCAATATGGTTCAAATCATTTTATTTCTTATTTTTATGATCTTAAGATTTGAAAAACAATATTTAAATAATAAAAGTACAAGATTCGTAGAAATTTACCTAAAAATGTATCATATGAAGCCTAGATTCCAATGAATAGAATAACGTAAAATAGATTTATTATTGACATCATCTCTTTAAGAAACGATGTTTAAACCTCCTCCCCACCCCTCTTCTCTCTCTCTCTCTCTCTCTCTCTCTCTCGCTCTCTCTCCCCCCCCCTCCCCCCCTCCCCCCCCTCATACACAAAAAAAGTATATCCCTAGATTTTATGCTAAGTAAATACCTAAACCCTAGAACTATAAGTCAACTAAAACCCCAAAGTCAACAAGTCTATAACAAACCTTAATGAATTTAGATCCAACAATCCCGCGTTCTAAACCCTTAAACAATAAAATCGAGACAATCATAGATTATCGTCTGTAATAATATAATAAAGCTTAAAAAGATCATATTCATCAAAATTTGATTCGTTTTGAATCCAAACGGGATTGGTTTTCAAGATCGAGATCCGGACAGTGAAATGGTAAAAACATTTCGACGACACCGTTAGACTTATAATAATACGAGGATTCCAAAAATATCAAAAAATTTTGGATATCTAAAAATATCAAATATAGCTCGTTTACGCGTATTTTCTTTACTATCAGTATTAATTTATCATGTCTGCTATTTAAGTTACTATTCTCCACCATTCATTACTATTCCTCTATTTCTACTTTTTATTGTTATATATTCTTACAACATATACACATATTTCTTACAATCTTCATTTCCAATACCACTTTATAACTTTCATCTCTTATACGTTACTTACTTTTCATTATAAAAATACAAAATAAATTAATTTCTCTCCCATCTACACACCAAAATTGGCACCCCTTTCTCTCTCCTTTATCTATTTTTTTCTTTTTCATGTTATTTAATTACATCTAACTTCCCTCCAAATTTATCTATAAATTCCCTATCTCCCTCCATTTCTTTCACACACTTCATTAATATACCAAAACTCTCTCAAATTCTCTCTAAATTGTCTTCCCAACTATCTTTTCTTTCCATAAAATTATTATCCACATACAGCTATCAATACTTCATTTTTTCTTCAACCAACAAATAATCTTAGGTAAAAATTCCTAAAACCATCTTCATGTTCATGTTAACATAACATAACCATATTATGTGTTTTCTAAACCCATGGGTATTATGAAAGCAACAATATATTCATGTCTTGTTTAACAATATTCAAGTATTATTATTATTGTTATGTTATTATGTTTTATTATTGCTCCCAATCTAACTTTTATACATTATTAAGTGTATTTATTTTTATATATTCTTACAGCATATAAGCTCACAACATGACTTTTATTCATGCTCTTACATTTCTTTCAATTTAATTATTTCTTGTAATGTATTTATTTCATGCAATTTTATTAAGACTAGTTTTTATCAAGTCAAAATAATTTTCTTTTCTTTTCTTTTCTTTCATGGGACTAGTCTATCTCTAATCTGAAAGCCTTGATGCAAGCTAAGACTTCCAATACTTAACTTTAATTATATGTTCAAATGCTTATTTAATTTCCTATATCTCTTATATACCCAGGAGTCATCTTTCTTCATATAACATGATTATATGTTCATGTTCGAGCACAACCATAATATTGTTGTCTAAATAAAAGGAGTTCTTTTATTAAAATTAAAGACTACACTCTTTACAAAAATAATTTTCGGTACTTAGGAAAAGTTTCCATTCAAAATTTAGAAATTATAATTCAACAATATCCTTTTAAGATTTTAAATAAGTTCAACCTAGATTTTTAAGTGATGATATTATATAAAATTTTTCCAGGGCATGGTTAAGTAATTCCTTTACTCTCTTTTTCAAAACATTAAAATAAATTTATTATTAAATCTTAATATTGATAATTCTTTGTTATACAAGTTTTTCTTAAAAAATTATTTAAAAGAACTCATGCCAACACTCTAATAAATACTAAGAACTAGATAAATTTCTAAGTCTAGTTAAAACCAACTCACAAGTTAAGAAAATACTTAAAAAAATAATATCATTAAACAGCCTAAAGTAACAAGTTTTAAAAAATATAAAAGCTTATTTTTATAAAGTTTACGAAGTACGAAATAGTAGCTAAGATATAAAAAGTACTCATTTAAAATAAACTAAAAATCTTAGTTTTCATTTCAGTAAATTTATAAAAGAAACTTGTAGATTCCAATATTTAAATTTCTAAAGGAGATTTTTTTATGATAAATCATAATTTGGACAACAACACTTGAATCATGCATATAATGTGAGTTTATATATGTATAATAAGGACTTTTCAACTACATAAATATCTATATGCTCGCTACAGGATTTTTTGTTGATGAAAAACTTATAAAATTGTATTTATAGGGGTTGGGAATTTCGTAACCATTCTATACCAAACCATTTTATGACCCAAATGACCTTTTATGATAAAAATAACTTTAGAAATAGATATATCTTTTCGAGCAGGTAGAGAACGACATATAACATGTAAAATTTCAAGTTAAAATAAGCAAGTTATGATCATTATAAATTGGAATTTCTTACCATCAAATTTCGACAAACTTAATGAAATAGAATTAACAAGTTTAAGTAAAACTTTCATGGAATACTCATTTTTAGTATTTATCTTGTTTAAGTGACATGGTGAACGAGTTCCCTTACCCAGACGACTATTACGACTAGATGATTACCGCACTATGGCTGAGTGAGTGTGTTTCTTACATTTCATACTTATATTTTTGCTTGTACAATAGTGGCATTAGAATTAGGAAAAGATAAAAAGGAAGTGCATTTGCTTTTATATACATGGATGAATTTATGTTAAGAGTATCAAGGCAAGAATTGTCTATAATCAAATGATTGAGTTAATATAGTATTGATATATCTACAAATTGTATGATCACCTTTAAATTATCTAATGCCATGCTATAAGTACTAAATTAAATGGATTCATGCATAACACCAAGTGAGTCACACTGCATTCATTATCATATGCTTGGTCGAACAAGGGCATATTAGTGAGGCTGGCAAGGCTCGAAACTCTGCATAACAGCAAATGGTCGCTTAAATGAAATATATATATTAACAACGAGTAGTAGCCCATATGAACTACATTTTAACGGATAGTAGTGGCTTGAATGAACTACAAAATAATTATTTGTAAAACAACGGTCTTTAGGGCCTAGAACACCTAACCCTGAATGGAGGGCGTAAATCACTTCAACATATGATTCCCGGTAAATCATGTGTATTGTTTGCTCACATGCTTGCTAGATTTCATATGCTTGACTAATTAACTTGTTTGATTATTGGTTGTACGTGTACTTTATTGTGGAAATATTTCTTACTAAGCAAGTAAGCTTATACCCTTTTAGATACCTTTTGTAGCACATTTACCTATGGCTGAAGCCCAGGGGCTATTTTACTCAGGTACCGTCTTTTGGATTTAGGAACTTTTGGAAAAAAAGTCAATGACTAGATGTAGACCTAGACTTCTAAAGAAATCTCTGGTGTATTTCTTTTGAAAGATAGACTTTGGTGAACCATATATATTTTTGTTAGGGGAATGTCCATTTAATATCTATGAGACTCTTTATATTACGATTAAGCTTGAATGTTATGATTTTCATTCTTAATTGCCATTATGCGTATCTTCTTAAACAACTTGTTTTAAAGCATAATCCTTTATGATCGTGAAGGTACGCCTTATACGTGATATTGAAGCTTTTAGGATTATTAAGGTTGTCATACTTAAATTTTAATATTAAGTGTGGTAGATTATTGCATTTAGGGTATCTTTGAGGCGTGACACCACCCCTCCCTCGCATTTCATATCTTACTCATTGTTATATTAGTCAATCTAAACAATTATAACCTGTGAAAATCATGTACAATTAGTTGTACAAAACCATTAACCATCCACCACAAAGAAACAACTTCCAAACTATGTAATCCAACCACAACAATATTCTCAAACTCAATCCATCCAACCATAATAGTATAATAAAACTCTTCACCACCAAGGTAATAAATAACTCATAAAACATAATATAAAAATGGTTGCAATATTGTTCAGTTCATTACATCAAATATATATATAATACTACATAACCTCATCATAAAATATAAATATAAATAAAATCTAATATACTCTTGTACGATTCATCTCCCTCGTCTCTGCTTAATAAAAGTACAAGGGATAAACGTAGCCTGATGCAAAGCTTACTAAAGATGCCATCTTATTGGAGTGTGGCATCCCTATCTTCACCACCAACACTATACTGGTGAAATGGGGCAAGGTTTGGATCCTCCTGGATGAGTCCTTCCTCCATATCATATGGCAGTGATAGTCGCCTCTTATATGGAGCATCAGGGGTATGGACCTCTGCATATGAGATGTTTAACATCGAGGTCTTGGGTAGATGAGCATATGATGATGATGATGGACCAGACAAATCATGATGAACATGTAAAGGGCCAGGCTCTTCATGATGTACATGCGGGGGCAAAGGCTCATCTATGATATCTACAGCTTAGTATCGACCTCGCCCTCTCTCCTAACCCCATCCCCGCTTATGCCTCTCTCTGTGTGGTCTGCATCTTTGTATCAGCTGAGGCTGAGGTTATGAGTCATCCTCACCATCAATGATATCAAGTGCAAGTGCAAGTGCTAGTGTTGGATCAATGATATTAAGTCTCATTAACTCATCTATTACACGAATGACATCTCATGCAATGGTAGAAGTGTCTCATGTGGCATGTGGGGGACTTGGTAAATGAAATCTACCTGCAGTTAAGAGTAAACATATAGATTGGGAAATAACGAACACAATATACATCTATATACCTTATGTAATCATCGAACTTACTATATATCATATAATGATTCCTGTACGACTAATCCAGCGCCTTATGATCACATGATACCAATAAAAATAATCTCTAAATGTACTACTGGGGATATCCAGCGTGTCCATAATGTAATTGTGCCTGTCATCCCACTTTGTGACCCACTTAACATGCTCTACCACCCAATCCCACTTCGAACGCCCCCAATAAGTCGAGCTCATGTAATGCTTTCATATCAGAGGAGGGTCTAGGATCCCTTGGAAACCACCAAAGTATCTAAGCACCTCATGCCAACATTTTCCATCAATGCCCTTGGTGCCCGTAGGTGCTTATGGCAATTTCTTTTTAAATATTTGGACATATATAACCACTGACCTTTCTATATATACCAACATCTCCTATGCAGTATCATCATCGGTCACTGGAATAACATTATAATGCAGCATCCTATCTCCAATAGCTACCTTATGATACATCTCAACCCAATGTGTAAACCTATGTACCTTAAGTATACTATAAATGGTGTTTAGTATTTTCTTATAATAGAGTTTCTATAAACACTGACCATAACAGTTGGCCGCCTATCATAATTAAAACCTTTATTTCCTTCCACAATGTTGCCATGAGCATATAATATAAACTTGGCCTTATTCATTTCCTCGCCTACCCTGCCAAGTCATAAAACATAGGTTGAATGCATGAAATATGATCATGAGTTATGAATTACACTCCCCTAATATCAAATATGTTTACTAATGATAGTTTATCCATCTCATTCTTATCAAAATATTTCATTGATGTGGGTTCTAACATCATAAGACATTATCAAGGAGTAGGACATATAATAATATATGATTTCATAATTTGATTTCTAAATTCTAAATGTATAAAGTAACATAAAAATTAAAGCATACAATATCCACATCATAGCATCAATGACACATACAGTAAACATCAAAAATCGCATAACCACTCCATAATACAACTCATGTGACAATAACATACAATGACTCTTCAACATTTGAAAAAAAAAATCCAACAACATGCATAACAACAAAAAATCTATAATGTAGCATCAATAATCATGAAAAAATAAAGTGACAAGCTCAAGAAGCTTACCTACAGAGTTTGGTGTGTCCTTGATGATTAAAGGGTTAATCAGTTGATTTTTGCACGAATTGATATCTACATGGCACCTAATGATCGAAATTACCCAAGATCACGTGCCAATTTGATCAAAACTAGTGCTGCAACGGAGGAATTAGGATTAGGGTTTATGGGTGATGGAATTGGGGGTTTTCTCATGTGTTTTGAATGGGGAAGAAGAAGAAGACGGGTGGTAAAATAGGTGATAGGCATGATTTATCATCAATCTAAAATGGCAAATTGAGTTTAATTTATGGATTATTGATGGGATTTATATTATAATAGGTACTTAATTTTTACATATATTTATTTCAGGTCAAATTTGAGCACATTTGTAACATGAGGAAGCAATTTGAGGAGAATCCAATCAAATTCAAGCTAAGGAGCAAAAAGGCATAAAGGATATCATAACTATGGTCGTACTTCCCCACAAAAGAAGCAAAAATCGTGGTCAGAAGCCAGTACAAGTACTTGTATGCCCATAATTCTAAAACAAAGAGGAAAAAAAATGAATTAGACGTCAGTACGAGGCTTTGTACGCTCGTAGCTTTTGTTGGAAAGGTTGAAGTCTAGCACCAGTAGCAAGTATGCTCTGTTGTACAGCCGCAATTGAACGTAAACAAAAGAGAATTCAACTCCAAAATCTTATACTTACCTTTATACGGCCGTATACACCAAAAAAAAGGGGACGAAAGATGTCAATCCAAACATCAGTAAGGTCCTATGTATGCCCGTGGTGGATGGAAAACAATTGACCGGTGGCTAGTACCGTGTGTTGTACGGCCGTGATTGTCATGGAGAGGCATGACATATTTTTTTGACTTTTTCTTAAGCAGTGTAATTATTGAATATTAATGGGGAAAAGTCATCTGCTTTTAGAGAGAACCTTTAAAAAACTATATAGAGTATATAAAGACCTTACACCCATTCATGGAAGGGGGGAACTACTTCATTTTTTTTACACACAAATAAAAACACCAGGTCTTAATTCCGTTTGTAAGAAATTACTTGTAATTGTCATAGATCTAGGGCTGTATGGTGAACGATTTTAGAAGAAACTGAAGAGAGACTTCTGAAATCGAGTGTTTGTATTGTGCAATAACATCTACCTAGTTGTAATTCAAGAGGGGTTTCTTCTTTTCCCTATTTTTCTCATCTCATCTTTCTGTTCTCATTATGTTGTTCTTGAATTTGTGTTCATATTCTATCGTAAGTGAGTAATAAACCAAAATTATTCCTATTTTATGAATGCCAAATTAGACTTTTATTGATCATTTTATTGATAAATATTATGAATTTGGCACTTAAAAATAGTAATTTATGTTTCCTGGCCTTTAAGGGAGTTATTTCCTAAAAAGAAAGCAAAACGGATCAAAAATGCAAAGTTTGGATAAAAAAAGTGGTTAACACAACAAAGACAAGCCATGTCTATCAACCATGTCAAAGAAAAGAAGAATCAAGTCCTAAATCTCAAGTTTTGGAAGGACAAGCTCAGTGACATGACTTGTCACAAAGCTTGTCGAACTGGAAATTTGATCTTGCAAAGACACGATCATGACATGGCTTGTCACTGGGCATGTCGTTTTGAAGATTTAAAATAGGAAGTCACATGACTCAGGGACAAGCCATGTCCTAAGTTGTGTCAGTGAAGAAAAAAGACCACATTAAAGGATACGACTAAGGGACAAGCCATGTCCCCAGTCGTGTCAATTTCCACAGTGAAGAAAACAGCTAGACATGCTCAAGTGACACGACTTGTCTCCAAATATGTCAATTTAACAGTAAGTTACTTTTTGAGTCACAAAGCTTGTTTAATGAATAGTAACCCCCTATTTATTAAAATAACATTCATTAGGCATTAAAGAGGGGTGTTACTTTGAAAAGCCAAAAGACCCATAACTCCCATAACTTCCAAATTCCTCTATAATGAGCTTTCAATTTCATTTATGTGAAATCCATTATAAATTGAAGATGGAGGAAGAATCAACAGCAGCAAGGAAGAAAGAGAGAGCACATATAGAATTCATACATAAGTTTTTCAGAGTTTCAACAAGTCAAGATTATCTTGGATTGAAGATCCACAATTTTGAGCTTCATTTTCTCGGGTGATATCATGAATTCTAGTTTTTTTCTAGAATTTCATGTATTTTCGTTAATTACTATGAAAGAGTAATTTTTTAGATCCGGGTTTTGTTGAACTCTAATTTTATTTTGTGATGAGGATTTGGGTTTAATAAAAGATTGATGTTCTTTTGTTCAATTGCATGTTTCTTAACTGTTTCTTAAATTTGTATATCCGGAATGCAAATTTATGTTTAATTTTCATTTAAGTTAACTGAAAGATTGCTTTCATGAATTGATCTATGCAATTGATGGGATTCATTTGTAATTCTAGACATAAAATAGCAAGAATTTTCTGCGACTGTTGTAATTTCAATGAGTTTTATGTTCTTAATGCAGACTTAAGTTGCTATTGATTTAGGCAAAATCCTAATTGATTAACTTAGGTTTAGAAAGAATTGATAGATTCGAAAGAATTATCATTTTGTTTGAGAAACTCAACAGCTTAAGAACTAAATCAGATTTGTAATTTCCAAGGATTCACATAATAAATTAGATGAAGACAAAACCTAGATCAATTGTTTTAATATAATCTTGCTTGTTGATTAGTGTTCGTGTATTTGTTTTCTCAAGTAAATTAAATAGAATTTCATCAATATTATCAGTTAGATAGTAGAATAAGAGTAATTACTAATAATTGCTTATTCCCTATGGACGATCCCGATTTCTACACTATATTGCATTTTCAATAGGTACACTACCTATTGCCTTTATAGTGAATTAAGAATGAGCCTTGATAAATTTTAAAACTACGCTTGAAGTTAACTATCAGTGAGTAGTGAGTTTAGGTTTACAAAGTCATTTTAACATGAAGTGTGCGTTTAATTATTAGTAATCCATTACGATTTTTTAGTTATGGGACTTAATATAAGTTAGGAGATTATAGTGCACGACATAATCTTACTTCAGATCTTGAAGGAGAATGTTGAGAAACAATTCCATTGAGTAGATCTAAGTTCCTAGAACAGGCTACTCTTGCTAATAGAGATGTTATTAGAAAGTCTGCTGCATGTTTTAGAGAATTCAAGGATAATATAAGTTTTTATTGCAATTCTGATTTATCTATGCATTTAGGAGAGATTCTAGTGGGTGTAAATTGGAATAAGAATTGGTTTATTATGAGACTGGTGACCATGAATTGAGAATTCTAGCAGATAAGTAATTAATAAAAGGAATTATCTTTAATTCATGTTAATATGATGAAGTAATCCTATCGTGTACCTTGATTTTAGTTGCATTTAATTCTTGTTCTATATAGTAATTTAGTGAAATTTATTAATTAGTTTAGATTAGTTACTATATATAGGTTGAATTCATTAAGATTTGATTAATTGATTTCTAGATAATAATTAAAAGGGTGAGTAGTACTTGTTGACGACCCCAAGGATTACGACCCTATAATCGATTCCTATACTACAATTGATAGGTGCACTTGCCTAGCATTAACTAGATCATAGGAAAAGATAATAGGAATTGATTTATTAAAACTCGGTCAAGATAATAACGCGAAACAATAGGCCCCATCAACCTTGTCTCTTGAAAAGACGAGGTCATGTTGCCTAAATTTGGGATTATTTTCATCCTAGCAATATATTTATAATTTTTTAAATATAAATATTATTTTCCTTTTCCCTATTTATGGATAAAAACCTCTAAAATACTTAATGAAATTGGATGTAATTGTTTGATTGAAATTATATCTTCATTACTCATTTGCTCGTTTTTTTCTCTTAAAAATAAACCCTAACCTAACACCTTTTCACTCTAAATCGATTCAAAATGTGGTTTTTATGGTAAATATCTCCAAACCTAAATCATTACAATTGTGTTATCTAATTGGAGCTTGGTTTTGCCAAAGATTTTCTCTTACTCAACCAAACCCCAGCTCACAATCCTGTTAGTGGTTTAAGTGTATTTGTCCTTACTTTTGTTTATAAAATTTTCATATTACAATTTATATGATAGGGAATTAGATATATATATATATATACATATATGGGAATTTACATATATATATATATATATATATATGATCTATTAATTTCATTTTAAACATTCCATATCAAATTTCACCATGTTTATGTAACACATGCATTACCTATTTGATGAAATTTCACCAAGTTTATATAGCACAAACAATAAGTGTACGGTAAAATTTCTAAGTCGCATTGCACAAGCACACCTATGTTCATGTATTTGATTGAATGATTGGCATATGAATAATTTATTGCATGTTTTATATATTTTGTTGGATAATTTATCACATTTCAATTGAAAAAAGAAAAAACGAAAAACACACGCACAAACATATATATTTATATATATATGGTGTGGATTATATCTAATAAACCCTTCAAATTTATTATTGTCTTCTACATAATTGGAATTTATATGTATAATACATTAACGCAAGTTATGAAAGAAGTAACATGCTTTATTTTCAATTTTTCAATGACGTGTTACAATACATATTGCTTCCATAATCATACAAGATTGAATGCATCAATGGACTTTGCAGTTTCAATGTTCTTTTTTAAATTATATCAATTTCCTATCACTTATTAAGAAGAAACTTAGATGATTGGGTATAAAGTAGTTTGAAGAGTTAAGTGCATCTATTTTCGTTAAATGATGCATGAATTGTTTATGCTTGACATGTATGGATATGAAGTAGTTTGTTGAGGTAAGTGGGTATTTTTTCAATTCATCATTGATGTGCTAATGGTATATATTGAGTTGATAAGTAATAAGTGGAAATGGGGAGATTATATTTGTGTATTATACTCATGAAAACATGGTGGCTTTTTGTTAAAAACCGAATGGCTTGTGACAGTAGTTAGTGTTTCAAACGATACAAGCTATGAGCAGCTATATACTATGATGCGCAATCATAAACATAAATAGAATGACACACTGAGTTAAGCTACTTCAAAGATGCACTATTGATTGTAACACTGTGTTGTTGCGTTGTACCTATTAAGAATAAGTATAATGTACGGGAGATGTTGGCATCTTCATGTAAACATGGTGCACAAGCAATGTATGTGAAGATATATAAATATGAGTTACTTATTACACGTGAGACTAATTCAAAATAGATACATGTTTTAGCAGTCCGATTAATAGTAAGGTATTTAAATCACGGTTTTTCTCTTTGAATTATAAAGCACACTTTAGTCAACCTTAGATAACTACTTTCTAAGCCAAGTGAAGTGGTTAAGGATATTATTGGAAAGGCAAACATAGGTGATAATGCTCCTTCTAAAAATTCTAGTGACACAGGCAATGGCTATAAAAGTGATGGTGATACTAGCTTGATGAGCCTCATGGCTCCTAAAGAAGGAATGACTAGTACCATAGATTAACTCCAAAGGTTATGGACGTAATTAAAAGCTCAAATCTCATGTCATTATTTACAGAAGGCATGGGTAGTAAACATCTAACATTTAAAGATAACCGACTCTTAGGTGACGACTAATGGAATTTTAGTGGTGAATTTAATGTGCAAATATGGTTTAAGACAAAAGAATGTTTTATGCTGCAAGTACGCATTTAAGGTAAGTTAATGTGTGTAATTTGCTTATTTAAGCTAAGCCACCAGCATATGACCTATAAAGAGCTCAACAAAAATTGTCCTATTTAAAGTAAAATTTCAAAAAATCTTAAAATAATGTAGATGAGAGCATCATTTGGCAATATTAAAGCTAAAGAGTGGATGGCGTTGCTCATAAATTATAAAACTTAGTCCATCTCATGTTATCCCCCCTCCTAATTAACCTATAGAGAGTTAGTCAATATGCACAGGCATAACATGCTTAGTTTGACTTTATTGCCAATTATACTTAGTTGTACAAGTTGATCCAGTAATGATTAGCGGCCTATTTATCCTTCTTTGGGTTTGGAAACGAAACCACTTCTTGCATATAGCTACATTGCATCGAATGTCGTTGTTGTGATTAAGGACTAACAATTGATTTATTGTTAAGGGGCAAACTTTAACATCACTGGACACCCAACTCATGGGATAAGAGGCTACCATGATGCCTTTGACTAATAGGTCCCTAGGCGGGTACTAATTTGATGCACAAGTTTTGTTTTGTGACTTTTTTTTTTCGGCGTCTAATGACTTTGACTTATATAGGTCATCTAGTGCACATATCTCATGCTACTATGACCAGCCTACTTCCATATTATGAAATGATACATAGTTGGCACATGTCCATCTCATTTGTTTCCATATTGTAGAGCATTATTATTCAGACCGTGTAACTTGGTAGTTTAACAAACTCCATTATAGAGATGGTCAACACCTCCAGTTGAGGATATGGGGGAAGGGCTCACTCATATCGAGCCTATTATGATCCCCATGCATATGAATGCTTATTATAGCTTGTTGAGCCCGGAGATTGCTCATATTTTCTTAACGATTTTAAATCATATTAAACCTATCTCGTTTAGGGCCTTTTTGAATTATTAGTTTTTTATCGGTATCTATTCGGTATCGGTCTAGTACTGGTTCGGTTTGGTTAGTTTATGAGTAAAACTGCCAGTTTTTCATCTGTATCATATCAATATCAATTCAATATATGTTTCGCATCAAAATGACGCCAAACTTATACCAAAACGATGAATAAAAAAGGCCCTTAATACATAACATTTAACTAAGAATCAATAGGGTTTAAATAAGATGTCGGTCTTAAAAGTGCTTTTTTTTTTTTTTCCCTGGAGTTGCCAGGTCAGAAAATAAAAAAAGAGCCGAAAATCAAATGGTGGTTTTATTTTCTATTCGGCCATTGGTTCGCATAAAACCAAGGAATACTAGATTCGATGATTGCAATTTTAAAACTCTAAGTAGTTATCAAGGCTTTTATGAGCTTTATAATTTTTGGATAATATGAGTCAAAAGTTAATAAATTAACAAAAGAACATGCCTTTTATAATCTCAATCTTTTCTTTTCTTTTTTTTTTTTATATTATAATAAGTCTAGGGAAATGTATAGATTTCTTCACTCTATAGAAAGGGTCGAAAAAGGGATTTTTTTTTTATTTTCATTAAAAGTTTCCGTAAAAGATTTTTTATTTTTGTAATCGCCTCGCAAGTGCCTACATATCTATTCATTGGAATCAAGTCCTCATAGTTTGTTTTAATTTTATTGAATCCTTTCGTCTGTTAGTTGATTTTAATTTTTAAAAACCACTAAGTTTAAGTTATTTATCTACTTTGATTTTGTTTGAAAAAAATCCTAAAAGAGTCATAATTTATATTCCATGTTTTGAAAACATCTAAAAAGGATCCTAACTATAGAAACCACCCCCTGCCAACCCAATTTAATTGTTTTCAATTATTTAGGATGTAACTAAGTGATACTTATGCATATAGGTCAGTAAAATAGTTTTTGTTTGTATCTTTCATATATAAGAAAAAAAAGAAAGCAAAAAGAGATGTGTTGATGGTCTAACACACATTGCAGGCCTCCTAAGCTTAGTCCAACCTATCACTCACTCAAGTCGACCCTCTGACTAGCTTCGAGTCTGTAGAAATGTTGAGTCGTTTAGCTAAAGATGCTTGACTATCAAATACTATGACCAGAGAGATTCCGATTCATGGCTACTTGGCACATCTCTTCTTATCACTTGAGGTTGACATAGATAAACAGAATTAGCGAGCTTGATCCATGCCTACGATAACCACCATCAATCTCCCATCATCCCATGATGCCACTACACGAATAACTACCAAGACTAATGCCTCTTTTGGCACCATTGTAACAATAATGTTGCCTAACACTTCCTTATATTTACTACTCATCCCATCATTAACATGCCTATTAATATAAGCAGGTTAAACCTCAACACACCACCAACCATATTATGTCTTGCAAACCTAACACATGAAGTCCAGTTCAGTAACTATGATTGAATTTATTGGATTCGAGATAGTGACAAGATTAAAAGAAACTTTTATTATTTCTTCTAGAATTTTTCCATTATTTTGTTTGTTTTTCTTTCTTTTTTTTTTTTTTTTTTTTATGAAGGTAACTGCGTACATTGGACCTATAAGACTAAACAACTTCATTATACACAAACAATCTATCAATAATTTCCAGTTTGCTGACCATGTTAATTAGTTTTATAAACCTGTCATATAGTATATATCATGAACTTGTTGCGCAAAGACATCACTAACTAAATCTAATTTGTCACAAAATGAATTGCATGTTATATATATTGGTTCAATATCATGTGTTATGCTCCTATTTATAAGTAAAATATGACAAGTCTACGTGATAAAAACTAACATCATGGCAATGATAATCACGCAAGGCATATTTACACATGTCGAAAACGCATTCACAATTATAAACCTAAGTCCATATCGCGAATAATAATATATATATAATATTATCTTAAATAAGAATCACCGATGATTTTTCGTATACTTCTTGGGTCAAATATAAAGAAATAAATATTTGTATATAAACATTGTATCACACAATAAATTCACATCAAAATCATATTAATCAATAAAAGTTAAGTCTTCTAATTTTTTTCTTTTTTATAAACCCTATGTCCTAAAACTTTTACTTAGATTCGATAGACTATATCTTTAAGATTTTTTCATTTACATGTTCCAATGAATCTAACTTATATTTACATGTTTACTTAAGTCGGGCGATTTTAAGCAATTTCAAACATAGCATGGCATAGTAAGATAATAAATCATGAAAATATAAAATGCCAATATAATCATACAATACATTCAAGTATGAACACGATATATTATATGTTTATTTTTTTTAAATAATATCTGTATCATGTGGTCCGCATAAAATTGCATACCGTATAAATACTATGCATGTACCTTTTCCTTGAGACTAAAAAAAAACTACACCTTGAATTTTCTTGCGAATTTTCAATTTCCACATTTCATCTACAAGATGTTAGCCTACACATATATTGTATCTCTTAATACATTGAGACTATATTATTAATATCATTTTAATTACAATAAAATTAATTTATTACTACTATTTCTCTATATTTGCACTTTTTTCCTACCTTATCCATTGCATCATTAGAACATGCCATAATGAATAGGGAAAGTTTTCCTTAACCACTATTGATATTTAGAGCTCTGTAAATGAGTTAGGCAGTCTAACCCGTGCCATTTCACTTTAGTCTGCCGGTAGGCTTGCTTGGTCTGCATTATAAAGTGGGCTAAAAATTTTGGCCTGCCCCACCCCACTCAGGTTGGCGGGTTATGCGAGCCAACACACTAATATTTTTTCTTTTTCTTTTTTTTTTGTTGCATTTTTGACATTGCAATATAATTACATTAAATATAAATGTTATATTTAATCAAAATTGGAAAAAAATATTTAAATGTGAAATAAAAAATTGACAAATATTATAAGATAAACATAAGATTATTTTAAAAATTATTATTTAACGCTAACATTTTATTTTTTTAATTCTTTTAATTTAGGTAATTTTTTTTAAAACACACTTACATATAATTGTTTACTATTATTAGAATTTTGTTTTTGTTTTTTAACTTTCATGAGTTTGCTTATAATTATATATATATATATATATATAAACTTATGCGGGTTTGCAGGCCAACTTAACTCGTAAGTGGGTTGGCTCGCTTTAGCCTACGGATTATGCGGGGGAGGTGCAGTGAAATAGCTCGTACAGTAAAGTAAAGTGGGTTGAAATTTTTAGCCAAACCCGTATTTTTTTGCAGGTTAAATGAGTTGGCCTGCATAACCCATCCCGTATGTACAACTTATTGATATTCTGAGTAATCTATTAGATTTATTTAAGGAGTGTATCCAAACTGATTTCAAAATAAAAAAATCCGTATACTTCCCCACATTAATTGCATACTTTACCCTATCCACCCTTACCTCCCTCTTAAAAAAAAAAAAAAAGCACAATAACTATAAGCTTAACATATTATAGATGTTTATAACAAGGGTACATGATCAACACCTTAAGTACCCTTGACTTAGAACTACAAATGAGCCAACTTGAACTGAACTTTAGAAGGCTTGAGCATGGCTTGATTGAAAATTATCAAGCTCAAGCTCGAGTCGAGTTTTTTATCGAGTCTAAAATATAAACTCAAGCTTAACCCTTGTAGAAGTCCATTTCCTTTTTTCAAACCTAAAAATAATATATATATATATATATTAAATAGAAATATGTTTTCATTATCTTAATTATATTTCATATACAATATAAATATAAAATTCATATATCTATTAACAAGCTTGTTCACACATCTATTAATAAACCTAATCGTGAGCTTGAATTGAAACTCAAGTTTGCCTCATTTAGATAAACGGATTTTACTTTAAGCTTGAGTTTGACTCATTTAGATAAATGAGCTTTATTTTAAGCTCGATCTTAACTTATGTACTAATCAAGTTCGAATCCAGCCAAGCCAAATCAACTCATTTACAGCCTCCTTGGACTATTCATTGATATTTTCCCTATGTATTATAGGTCTCCAAGACATAATACATAAAATCCCCAACACGTCCCAACATCGATGATGAATATTCATAGGCAATAAAATGGTGCGTGATGTTTGGATAAGATGTGAGGTTTTATTTATTATTTATTTATTCAACGGCACAATTTCCTTGTGGTCACTGTACACAAAATAATTGATGTACTAAACGTAGAGAAGCCAAGTTGAGTTCCAACTTCATCACCAAAATAAAGATGGACAAAAAAATAGAACTGCACTGACATTAATTAAGATCATATCATATTTGAATGAATGTACATTGATGCTGTAAGATCTACGTTTAACACTTTCTTTCCACCCCATCCCCAAAACGATCTTATGCACCTTAAGAAACGAGAGGGCATTGTTTTGCATTAAGTTGTAGACATAGGCCACAGAATATGTTATCTAAACAGTGTTATCATACCGAGAGAGAGGAGGGTGGTCAATGAATCATCACATGCAATCTTGCAATCTTACAATCTTATTTAGTGCACCCTTAATGGAGGGTGTAGCCAAATTTGAATGATCTTATTTTCTATCATACAATACCAATTACAATTAGAAGTAACTAAACCCTGACACTCTAGCATCTACTCAAGTAAGTCTCCGAACTTCTCAAATGTAGGCAATTGAAAGGTTTACCAGTGGCTAAAGAGATGAACTTCAATTCACAAAGTTGAATCTTTTGGAAATCAAATAATCCCTACAATTACACAATATCACCATTTTATGTGTGTGACTAGAGAAAGCAGGCAAAGGGGGGAAAACGTTAATATGATATACTTGAGATAGCAAGTTGCCATTCATGTTCGTTAATGGAGTTACCCACCAGAAAATTAGGACTTGATCGAAGCTCAATCAAGAACAAGGACAGCAAAAGTCAATGATTACTTACAAATTTGAAAAATTCAGAAGCCAATTTGAATAAATGTGAAAGTAGAAGGCAATATTGCATAAAATTGAATAACTCAATTGCATAATGATCTAAGTTCGTAGGCCTTTTCAATGTACTGTGCCAAAAATCATTATCAACCACCACAGCACCAGTCAAGTCCACCAACCTTGATGTAATTTATTTTCATAGTTCTGCAGGGACCCCATGTTCATAAGGGAGCTGCATCAAGTTGATGCCGGTATATCCCATGAAATTGTCGAGTCCAGAAAACAGAGACAATTGGCACCTAAAAGTAAAAGTTTGTTTTTACTTTTTTCATTAAAAATGAAGGGATAAAAGAGTTCAATAAGATCAAAAACCAGAGATGATGTTTCATCTACAGCTAAAAACCTGCTCGAAAATGCACCTACCATTACACATAAAATTTGAAATTTCTAAACACTAGTGGTTGGCATTTTTTATTTCTATTATTAATATCCCATTTAACTTCGCAAATCTTAGTGGCTTTATTAACCAAAGAAAGTAATTATTTGCTAAATAAAAATAAATAAATAAGCTACAGAGTCCACTATGTAACACAGCAGCCTCATATTCATATTGTCTCCTCCAACAATCCGGGGCATTCATTCACCCTCGGTCTCTTATATATTCTAGTACCACCATTTGAAAATAACAAGTAGCAATTAGAAAGAATCAGAGAAAAATAGAAGGGCTTCAAAAGAATTAAACTTAAAAGAAGAGGGGGGAAAAATTTCCTTAAAATTTTGTCAAACAGGTAATTTGAAAAGGCACTGAGTGGGGAATAGAGAAAACAAAATTAATACACAAGCTCAGTGAAAAGTTCAAACGCAATAAAATTCACAAGAAAAGGCTCATACCATCTCAGTGAAATAGGTATGAACAGCAAAGAATTTATCCGGCTCGACTGTATTTATTTATTTATTCGACATTAATTTATACGAGAGAATTGAAAACAAGAGGTGAAATAAAGAGAGAAGGAAAAAATTATCTAGCCTTTCCATCACAATTAATCCAAGAAGAACAGAAAAAATCAAAACTACCCTAGAACACTCTCCCTCAAATGCTGAAATAAATATTAATCATTGCTGAGCTTGCTTAAAAATGTATCCAAAAACTGTTGAGGTAGAGACTTTGTCAAAATATCAGCATCCTATTGATAAGTTGGAACACAAATCAAGTTGATAAGTCAGAACACAAATCAAGTTGATAAGTCCATTATCAATATCTGAATTGATAAAATACCTAGCAATGCTTACATACCCCATCTTGTTATGCTACTAGCTTACATACCCCATCTTGTTATGCTACTAGATCATTTACCATGCTAAAAAATTTTGTCATAGTATATCTACAAAGGCCAATTAGGTCCGAACCGAGACTTGACCCAAACCAACCACAGTGGGTTCCCTCTTTGGATAGGCCTCATCAAGGCAGTTCATACCCGCCTAGTATGCGGGGCCTATACGAGTCCTTCATGGGAATCGTAGGACTCGCCAATTTCTTAAAAAAAAAAAAAAGGTCAAAGAACAATCTGACAAAACATTAAATCGGGCACACGCTTTCAAGAGGAAAAGCAAATGTGGGGAATAATGACAAGTTGGATCCTTTCCCAAGAAAGTAAAAGTGCCTAATAGTGCTTGCTTACTCCATCTTGTTATGCTACTAGATTATTTACCATGCTAAAGAATTTTGTCATAGGATATCGACAGAGGCCAATATAGGTCCTCCATGACTCTTGTCAACTAAATAACTTCGTGAATATCATCTATATACAAACTTCTTTCCGGGTCATGTTCGAACCAGGACCCAGCCCAGACCAGCTACTGTGGATCTCATCTAAAGACCCATCCTATTTAGACAGTTCGTACCCGCCTAGTATGCGAGGCCTATATAAGTCCTTCATTGGACCGCAGGGCTTGCCTATTTCTTAGAAAAAAGAAATTCAAAAAACAATCTGCCAAAACATTAAGTCAAGCACATGCTTCCAAGAGAAAAAGCAAATGTAGAGAATAGTGACAAGTTAGGTCCTTTATCAAAAAAGCAAAAGTGAAACAATTACCCTATAAGCCTGACATAGCACAACCATTGAATAGAGGAGATGCATGTGAATGTCTACCAAGGTCTTTCAAAATTCAATTTCCTAATGTACTCAAGCAGATATATTGAGCCTTTAAGGTGCATACTTTATCAATCTGGTTTTTGTAATATTAGACGAACAATGAAAATTTTGATTTTGGAAATGTGTCTTTTTCTCTCTCCAATTTTTTATATAATTAAATATTATTATAGGTTCGAACTAGGTAGACTCGCCTGTGAATCGACAGGTCTACGAGTTTGAGCAACCCCACCATCAAGCTAAGGAGATTGATGTGTTGGGTCACGGTTTGTACCCGAACCGCCGTGGGGAGACCTCTATCTAGGTAGTTCTAAATTTAAATTCAAAACTACTCCTAAACGCCGCAACTGCTTTTACTTCTCTAAGTGACAAAATTTCCCCCACTACTCCATGCAATAGCTTAAAGTTGACTTACAACCATCTAAACTTCCTTCCCATGGTTATTAAAGTTGTAATTTTACTATTCACTAGAAGGTATAGAATCTGTATAATCATATAAGATCGTAAAAAATTGATAAAATTGCAAACTTGTAGAATTGTATTTTTAAATTCATAATTCTATCGAAAGTCTACACCTAAACAATTTTACATCCATTTTATTAAAGGAAAAAAAATTATAAGATCACAAACTTGTAGGATTGTCTAATTAACTCACGATTTTAACGACCAATGAAACTTCATTTTCTTACTCTATACTCTTGTTGATCAAGGGTCCTTTACCTAGATTACCTTTCAAATGTCTTAGAATGTATGTGATTATATCCGTGCAACTTTGACCTAAAGTGTGCAATTATACCTTCTTGATCAAGAGTCTTTTACCTAGATTCCCTTTCAAATATCTTAGAATATATATGTTGGAGATTTTGGCATAATTCATATAATTGTGTGCTACATTTGGTTAGAATAGCTGTAAATATTTGACTATTAACTAATATTTGACCATTGACAGGAATTTGCTTTTATTCATCTTGTAATTAGGGAGACTAGTTACTATATTTGTACCACTATAGGATCTTTAAATTCCCAAATATCTCTCAATAAATATTATTCAATTCCTAATTTTTTCCCTTAGTCTTTTTGGTATTAGAGCACTAAGAACAAATCCTAGGGCTTTGAATCCGCTACCTTGTTCCTATAATGTCTGAAGTCATGTTTGAATCATTTCCTTCTCTAATTGAACCACAAATTACCCGCGGTCAATTCGAAACTCATCTTGTTCAAATAACCACAATCTGACTGAATGGAGATAACTTTCTCCAGTAGTCACAAAATGTGCGTATATACATTAAAGGGAAAGGGAGAATTGATTACCTCATGGGCAATGCAAAGAGGCTTGACACAAAGAACCTAGGCTATGCCGTTTGGGATGCTAAAAACTCAATGGTGATGTCTTGGCTGGTTAACTCCATGGTTGAATAAATTGGTGCAAATTATATTGGGATAACGTTACATAGATGTATTTCGATCTTAGAAATCAATCCCGAGTGTACGAATTAACTTTAGGACTTGGAGAAATTCAACAAGGTGAGTGATCTGTCACAAAATATTTTAATTCTTTGAAAAGAATTTGGTAGGATCTCGATCTATATAATGACTACGAGTGGAAATCATCAGATGACTTCAAACATTACAACAAGACGGTGAATGTCAATCAAGTCTTCAAATTTCTACGGGCTTGAACGTTGAGTTTAACAAGGTACGTAGTCGAATTATTGGAAGAAATCTACTGCCACCTTTTGGAGAGGTATCTGCTAAAGTACATTGAAAAGAGAGTCGCCAACAACTGATACTAGGAAAAAAAAATCTGCTGCAACTAGAGCAATAGAAAGGATGGCTTTGGCTATTCCTAAAGCTCAAGTCAGTCGAAGAACCTCTCAAAACCATCATAGAGGGGACAAAACAAATCTGTATTGCGGCTTTTGTGGGAAACCACGACATATTAGGGAGACTTGCTATAAGCTACACGGTAAGCCATCTCACAGCAACAGTAACAGGCCTAATGAGCAGAGTATGGCCATTGCCAATGAAGCTGAATCTTTTCCCTTCGGTGAAGAACAACTAGACTACCTTCTAAAATTTCTAAAATCCTATTCATCAACTAATATTCTTGTCGGTTCCATGGCACAAGCAAGTAGAAATCCTCACCTTTTCTGTCCTTGCAAAGTCTGGTCTTGGATTATAGATTTCGGGGCCTCTAATCACGTGACAAGTTGCTTCCATTTGATCAGTTCTTATGTTCCTTGTTCCGTTTCGAAAAAGTTAGAATTGCTAATGGTAGTTTTTCACCCATTACAGGCAAAGGACATGTTAAGATCTCTACAAAAATAATCCTTACTTCCGTTTTACATGTTCCAAAACTTACCTGCAATCTTCTGTCAATAAATTGTCAAAAGATTCTAACTGCTCTGTTTATTTCTTCCTTCACATTGTGTTTTTGAGGATTGGAACTCAGGGAGAACGATTGGAACTGCTAGGGAAATAAATGGTTTGTATTACTTTGATGAAATAGCTTTCGCAAATGAAAAAGCTCAGGGATTAGGCAGTACCAATTCAACCTCTATCTATGATCAGGCAATGTTATGGCACAGGAGGTTAAGACATCCAAGTTTTTCATATCTCAAACATTTATTTCCTAGTTTGTTTAAAGGAATTGATTACTCAAAGTTGCATTGTGAGGCTTATCTTTGGCTAAAAACATCGTATTTCATTTTCTTTAAAGAATTATTCTGCATCAAAATCATTTTATATATTTCATAGTGATGTTTGGGGACCATCTAGGGTTACTACATTTTTTGGCAAAAATGGTTTGTGACATTTATTGATGATCATACTTGAGTGTGTTGGGTCTATTTATTGGAAAAAAAAAATCAAAAGTTGAACAATGGTACTATGAATTTTTTCATATGATTGAAACTCAATTTCAAACCAAGATTGACATTTTGAGAATGGATAATGGAACAGAGTATTTCAATAAACACTTGGGAAGATTTCTTATGGAAAAGGCATTATTCATTAATCAACTTGTCATGATATACCACAACAAAATGGGTTGCTAAACGAAAATAATAGAGACTTGCTTGAAGTCAGTCACACTATCATGTTTTCTATGAATGTTCCAAAATATCTCTAGCGAAATGCAATTTTAATTGCATGCTACTTAATAAACAGGATGCCATCTCGGGTTTTGAAATATGAAACGCCTTTAAACTACTTAAAAGTTTTCTTCTCTACATCTAGGATATTCACTAATTTGCCATTAAAAGTTTTTGGATGTGCATGTTATGTTTACATACTAAACAATGTTCAAACAAAATTTGACCCAAAAACTGAAGAGTGTTTCTTCATTGGGTATGCATCTAATAAAAGGGGATATAAGTGCTTCAATCCAATCACAAAGAAATTTTTTGAGGATATGGATGTCACGTTTGTTGAAAATCAAAATTTTTTTTTCACAAAAATTCTCTTAAAAGGGGAGAACCTTACTGAGGAAGACAATTTTTGGAAAACCGTAACCCTTCCTATCCCAGAATTTACTAAGCCAATGATCAATTCGAATAAACAGATTTAAGAAACAAATGTAAATAACAGTGATCCTCACACTACTTTTGCAAAAGTTGTTGTATTTGAGACAGAGGGAGAAGTAGTAGATCAAGGATGACATCAGAGACTAGTAGGGAGACTGATCTATCTTGCTCATACTCATCCTGACATAGACTTTACGGTAAGTATTGTAAGTTGGTTTATGCACTCACCTAGAACAAAGCACTTTAAAGCTGTGTACAAAATTTTAAGGTACGTCAAGGGAACTTCAGGGAAAGGACTTTCATTTAAAAGAAGAGGTCATTTATGGATAAAAGCTTACATTGATGCGGATTGGGTAAGTAGTGTAAGTGACAGAAGATCCACATCAAGCTATTGCACGTTTGTTGATGGTAACTTGGTTACTTAGAGAAGTAAAAAACACAGTTTAGTGGCAAGGAGTAGTGCTCAAGCTCAATTTTGCTCAGTTGCACATGGTTTCTATGAAGTTCTTTGGATTAAAAGACTACTGGTGGAGTTGAAGATTCCTATTCCTACGCCAATCAAAGTCTTTTGTAACAACAAGGTGGCAATTTCAATTGCTCACAATCTAGTTCTACATGATAAAACTAAACATGTAGAGGTGGACCAACACTTTATCAAAGAAAAGTTAGACAATGATGTGACATACATGTCCTACATACCAACCTCGTAGATATACTAACTAAAGGACTTTCCAAGACACAGTTCAAAGAATTTGTTAACAAGCTTGTCATAAATGATATTTTCATGCCAGCTTGAGGGAGAGTGTTGGATATTTTGGCATAATTTGCATAACTATGTGCTATATTTAGTTAGAGTAGCTATAAATATTTTATTGGTCCGTTGACCAGTATTTGACTGTTGACCAAAATCTGTTTTTATTCCTCTTGTAATTAGGGAGACTAGTTACTGTATTTGTACCACTATGGAATCTTTAAATTCCCACATATCTCTCAATGAATATTATTCAATTCTTAATTTTTTTTTCCTTTGTCTTTTGTATGCAATTGTACTCATGCAACTAAGATATGGAGTGTGCATTGTTAAATTTCCTAATTTGATTTTGATGATGACAGTACACATATGCTAACAGGTTTGTAGAGTATGTAAAGTAAAACCTAAAGTAGAAGGCTTTGTGAAGTAGAGATAACAACAACGGTTCTTTGACAATGAAATCAATACATCGAAGCAAGTAGCTGTTAGTTAGATGATTTATACTGTTACGGAATTAAATTTGCAGATTTGATGTTTTGGTGGATCAACTTGATTCATTGATCAATCGAAGGTCCAGCTTCACTTGTAACAAAGTTGAATTAAATTATCTGGGGATTAATTCCGTATAGAGGATTTATCTTACTATGGGAATAAGCTTACAGATTTGATATTTCGGTGGATCAAGTTGATTCACTAATCAATTGAAGGCCCACCTCCACTTGTATAAAAGTTTGATAGGTGAAATACGTGCCTACTATCTCTAGAAAAAAAAAAAAATTACACAAATACAAATTAGATAAAAGTAATTACCTAAATATCTTAAGTGTGCGATACATAAATTTACACGTATATCGTATAACTAAGATGTGATACAACGACCGAGGCTAATTTGTATTTCGAATGTTGAATATGCCATACACATATATTGTTTACATGGGTATCATATGTCCAACATGAGACACTAAAAAAAATTCAATATCTCATTTTGGATATGCGATACAACAACACTATTCATATAATTATTTTTGTCTAATTTGTATTTGTGTAATTCTTATTTGGCGGACTGGTAATCATTTAATTTTCTCTATGTTTGAGGAATATATTTGATATCGTTACACTTAAGATGAATTAAATTATCTAGGGATCAATTTACGTTTAAACATAATAAAATTTGGAAATTTATCATTAGATTATATTAATCAAGTGTGGAAAGATTTATCAAGAGGCTATGTATTTTTGTGATCAACATTTCCATAATCCAAATACCATGAAACAAGTATGTGGCGGCTTTAATATGCAACATTTTCAACAAGTTTTTAAGTCGATTAGGGTGGAAGGCTGCCAGCTCAATTCACGAAGCAATCAGCAATTGACCAAGCTCGAATTTGACATCAACTCGAGCTCTTCAACATGATCAAACTTCACTGAACAATTGGCCAAGTTCTTCATTTCACGAGCAGCTTAACGTTCATAAATCGCAGCTGTTCTAATTAACGGCAGCTTTGCTTAGCAAATCATCACTGTGCAGCTCGAGTGGAGCAAACACGACACACTAAATTAATTCAATGTATAACTGCTTTTTACAAGTCAGTAGCAGCTTCCAACATGTCCAATGTCAGTAATTTCAAAGATCAACATGAGTTCGAATGTAGTCGCAGAAACGTGGTCCTAGAAGCAAAAAATTCTGGCAGATAATCTACCCAAGCAATTAAAAAAAGAGTTTAAGTACAACTCCAATTTTATTTGATTGAACGTGGCAGCAATGGATCTTCCCAAGCAGCAGATTTTTAGTTCAACTAACAATGACCAGCTGGCGACCGTGGATGACAGTGTATCAACTGTTTGAGAAAACAGAGTGTAATTAAAATAAAGTTTCTCGAATTTTAATTAAATTTCAAGTTGTCCAACCCAAGATAGTAACGGATGATAAGGACAGTAAGTTCAAGCATCAACCGTTGATTAATCTCTGAGAATTAAGACCTGCTACAAAACCAAGCTATCGGTTCTAAGTTGGTTTCTCTTCTAAAATTTTTGAATCAGTTTTAGATAAAAGTACCTTAATAGCAATATCTGCTTTTTAGGAGGATTAAGTCGGATCTTTATGGATCTTCATATGGCCAAGGTGTAGAAAGCATATCAGATTTTTGTTGATAAGGTTCATTGGATTTGAACAAATTTAATAATATATTTAATTAAGAATTCAATTCACATATTTTAAGATTTGGACAAATTCAACATGAGACAACGTCATGGTGTAAGAATCAGTTTTTACAAGTTCTGGATTAAGTTGAATCTCAAATTTTAGCAGATATATCTTAGTGGCTCTTGGCTATTCTTATGCAAGACATCAGCTTTGGATAAGGATATTTTGAATTAGAAATGAGGATGGATGTTTCAGTTTATCCTTACCTGAGTTCCAGCATAATATTTTATGGTTTCCCTATGAAAAGTTCAAGATCAGGATGAGAGAAATATGAAGACTTCATCTATTCGTGTATTACATATTACAACAGCTTTTTCAAATTTGAAATCAGATAAAGATCAAGCTGGCTAGATATCTTCCAAAATTTAAGCAAATTGTTGTTTAAGAGTTATTTCACTATAAAACTGTATTAACATGTGTAAAAGATAGATAGATGGATAGCAGATAGAAAAAGCAGGGACAGCCAAGGGTTGGCAGATTTGTAAACTCTTAAAATTCTATTTTTGATACATTGGTACAATCTTGGCGTGCATGGCCAGACACTCAATAGGATGCTGGAAAAGTGGAACAATAAATAAGGTGGAGCA
The DNA here is from genome assembly GCA_024138025.1 of Combretum micranthum. NCBI lineage: Eukaryota > Viridiplantae > Streptophyta > Magnoliopsida > Myrtales > Combretaceae > Combretum > Combretum micranthum. The sequence goes on from JAMXBD010000005.1 coordinate 1,518,196, forward strand.
TTATAAATCTCAACATCTTTTCTTTTCTTTCCCTGATCTCTTTAATTCATGCATTTAACCTTGTAAACGCCATAAAATTAAAGTACTCAAAAGGGAACTTTATATACTTGCAAAGGGTTTTAAATTTTCAAAAAGCAATCAATTCACCCACTTGATTGCATTGATGGGACCAATATGCACAACCTAAACTACCATACTTCTCAGTTAAGCAATATCTGGTCACATAAGAGACAAATAGATCTTTGAATCCAATGTTGATATCTTCTTTTGTCTACAAGCAGTGTGTCATCCCTTCTGTCCTAATGGAGCAACTATTACTTTACATCTTAATAACCAGTTTCCCTGAGTAAATTCACTACATATTTCCATTAAAATATATCACTAAGGCACCAATCTGGCATCATAGCTCTTAATCTCCCACCAACTTGATGTCTAAAAGTGAATACCCATTTACTTCCAACAGCTTTCTCCTCTTCAAGTAGACAATTTTTAGTTTTACATAAGGCATTCATCTTCTCAATTATAGCTTTACTCCAATAGGGAAAAGATGGTGTCAAAATGTTGGAAATTAGAAAAGAAAATGAAGGATCCCAACATGTTTTCTTTGTAGGACGCTACCCCTGAACTAAAGCATCAAAGGATATATGCAATTTTCAAATACCAGCACTATAGCACTTGTCCCTTTGGACATAGAATATTAACTCTTAAAAAAACACATTCAATAGTATTCTCATCTAACTTTCATTACTGTAATGATTGGTGTACCTGATAGCAACACAACTAATGACTTTCAAGGGCAGAGATATGAAAATCCTAATATGTGGATAGGTGAGTGCAAAAGCCCAATGGCTTCAAAGGAAGACAATTAATCACACAGGCTCTGCTAAGCTAGCCTTTTCCTAAAAGGAGCTCAGAACGAATATAAAATTAATAAGCTAGCTACTTCAAGGAGATCCTTTCTTTCAGCTACCTTGTTTTCTTTGGCTGAAAAGGACAAGAATTTTGGAGAAAAATGCCCACCTCATCAAGACATTGACTAATGACATTCAAATATATTCATTTCTGTCATAGATTAGTTGTGTTAAATAATATCTCATTTATTAGAATATTATTTTTACTAGGTAGTGTAATTAATGAAGTGTTAAGTGGATGCTAGTATACCAGCCTTTAGAGACTCACTATCTATATATACTACTTGTATGTACAAAGTCAATATCACATCTATATACAGCTACTCTACATTTCTCCGCACTTATGTTTTATGTTTCAAATTTTTACATGTTATCAAAGCAATTTTTCTTAGGGTTAGCACTCTAGTTGGCCTCCAAAGAAAGTGCCTAGTGATCGCCTAAGTTTGCTTTGCCAACATCGCAGCTGTGTTGTGCAGTGGAACCTTGCTGCCTAGTGTTGGTGAGTTTTCTGGCTGTGTTTTTCGCAGCTAGTTGGTGTTAATTGTCTTGTGAGCAACATCAACGGTTGCTGAGTTGTTTGAGGTTGTGGAGTTCCATGACCATGGGCATTAAAGAAAAAGTAATAAGGGTGATTGCTGTGATTCAATCAATTCTTTGTAAAGGTGATATTCCATGTGGACATTAGATTTTTTATTCTTCATTGCTCCTGTTCGTTTCTTTGATTAGTAGCTTTCGGGGTGTTGACTTTTAAAGGTTAGGGTTTTCGAGGTGTTGTATTATTGAATGTATCCTGCGGTTATTAATTATAGTATCTCATGGCTAATCATTAGAAAGCAAATTATAAAAGCCACGATTTAGGGGGAGTAAAATGCTATTATTGCCACCAATGTGATAAGTGCACTTGGTTATCGAATAAATCCCAGAAGTTCCATTCAGCTCATGTTGCAACATCTACTATAACACACAGTCCACCATGTAAACAAACAATTACAATTTCTACAAATGTGTGTACTCAATTCTGTCAAAACCTTAGCATTTGATATGATACCGAGAGTTCATAGGAGGGTCTATAGGAGACGGTTGAAATGATTGAGGAGTGGCAGCGTGATATATGTTGTATGTAGGTTATGTTGTGTTGTGTGTGGTGTAGTTGTGTTGTGTTGTGTGGTTTTATATGTAGCAGTAGTATAGGAGTTTGTTTGGGGAGTGCTGACGTGGCCTATGGTTAGTTAGTAGTAGTAGTATTATGCCATAAATAGGAGCTTAAATAAAGAAAGAGGGGGGAGAGAAAAAATACGGAGAGAGTTAAGACCTTGGAGATTGGAGAAACCGGATTTAATATAATCGGTAAGCTTCAATTCTCATTTTCGGTCATTGTTTGATTTTGGCTTGTTTGTGATTTTTCTCATACAGTTTGTATCAATTTGACGCCGTCTGTGGGAAACTTCATTAGGCCATACAATGACACGATTAGAAACACGAGTGGAATCATTAGAGAAAGATATTCGTGAGATCGGGGAAGAAATGAGAGGGAGTGTATCCGAATTACAACAACAACTTAGTGATGTAAATAAGAAGATTTGTACTTTTGATAGTTCCATTGTTAGTATTCAATCGTGCAAGATCTATTACGAGAACATCGAAAGAAGGATTTTATCAAGGGTTATGGTGAGACTTCTTCGGTGAGGAATATTGACGAACACTTGGTGAGGGAGAAGCCTGGAAATGATATTGCGGATGATTTTTTAAATGATGAGGAATATCGACGAAATGCCGAGAATGTATTGATTCCGGAATTTGATGGAGTAGATCCGGTGCATTGGATAACCCCAGCTGAACAATATTTTGAGATTCATCGAACTAAGGATGATCGGAAAGTACCTTTAACCTCCATGTATATGAGAGGCCGATCGGTTTATTGGTTAAAAATGTTAAAACGTCGAATGCCTCAATTGAATTGGCATGTATTGAAGCAAGACCTTCTTTTGCAGTATGGTGGACAATCGGCCTGTAATCCATATGAAAGTTTATCTACTCTTCGGCAAACAAAATCAATTTCTGCATATATCGAAGAATTTGAGGCAATCACTTCTCAAGCGCCAAAAATGACCGAGCTACAACTACTTGGATATTATCTTTGTGGACTACGTGAGGATATTCTTATGAGGGTGAAAACTTTTAAACATCTCTCTCTGGCGGAAGCTATTGAATTATCATTATATATCGAGAAAGAATTTGAGTGCGGAATTTTTTTGTCCAATGTGAACAGAACGATGGACTCTAGTAGGCAATTGAGAAATGATCGAGTAACTTACAGAGGATCATCTGAGCTGCATAGTTATGGTGTGGTTTCACAAATGCCCAATTCCTATACGGTTTCCTCTTACTCGCATGCTCCAACTTCTGTGGGGAAAACTTTTAACAGTGGACAAAAAGAAGGATCGTGGTTTGATAAGAAGATGTCAGGAACGAAAACAGTTACTCAACCTGTTGTGAGTTTTGATGTTAGTTCCAATGTAGCTAGTGTGGGAGGATCTCGGATTAATAGTGGAAAAAATACTAGACAGTTATCTTACTCCGAATATTTGGACAAGAAGAAAAAGGGCATATGTTTTCATTGTGATCAACCTTATAATCCTAATCATAAATGTCTAAATAAGTCTCTTCGCGTAATAATTCTTGAAGAGGGAAGTGACGATGGATTTGAGGAGTGGGTGGAAGTTAATGTTGATACTATTGATCGCTCTTTGAATAGCAGTTGTATGATGGCTGATTCAAATCTTGAATTGTCCTTGCTGGCTTTAAATGGATTTAATGGTCCAAAAACAATGAAGTTTCGAGGAAAATTGTTGAATCAGGAGGTGATTATTTTGGTTGACAGTGGGGCGAGCCATAACTTTGTTTCAGCACAGTTGGTACAACATTTGGCACTCCAAGTAAGTACCACTCTACCCTTTTCTGTTAAGCTAGGGGATGGACATTCGATACAATCTAGTGGTTTATGTCACGATCTGCAGTTGAAAATTGGTGAGCTCTTGGTTGTAGTTCCTTGTTACATTTTGGAGTTGGGACAAATTGATGTTATTTTGGGAGTTGCCAGGTTACAAACTCTTGGAGAGATAAAAGTAGATTGGAATTTGATGACGATGAAAATTCCTTATGAAGGAAAAGAACTGTTGCTTTGTGGGAATCCGACTCTACAGAAATCGTGCGCAACTTATAAATCTTTAATGAAGTTAAATGAAGGGAATGCATGTAATGTGTTGTGGCAGATGGGAATGGAAGTGCATGTGGCAAAAATGGACTCTATTGATTCTCGGATTGATGATCTGTTATCTGAATTTGCAGACGTGTTTGACACTAAGACTGTTTTACCTCCACCAAGAACCACTTATCATAAGATTCCTTTAAAGCAAGGAGCAGGACCAGTGAATGTGCAGCCATATTGTTATGCACAAATTCAAAAAAATGAAATTGAGCGTTTAGTGAAGGAAATGCTCGGAGCTGGAATTATTCGAGATAGTTCATTCCCTTTCTCTAGTCCAGTCATTTTAGTAAAGAAAAAAGATGGTTCTTGGCGATTTTGTGTTGATTATCGTGCTTTGAATGAAGCTACTATTCCGGATAAATATCCCATTCCGGTTATAGAGGAATTATTAGATGAATTGTTTGGGGCCACTATCTTTTCTAAGATAGATTTAAAAGCGGGATACCACCAAATTCGTGTATATCCAAGTGATATTCCCAAAACCGCTTTTAGGACACACCAAGGTCATTATGAGTTCTCGGTAATGCCTTTTGGCCTTACAAGCGCTCCTGCCACTTTTCAAGTAACTATGAATGATTTGTTTCGACCTTATTTGAGGAGTTTTGTTTTGGTGTTTTTTGATGATATCCTTGTCTATAGTGGTGATATGGTTAAGCACTTAATTCACTTGCGCACTGTTTTGGAATTGTTGAGAATTCATCAGTTTAGTGCAAACAGAAAAAAGTGTGTTTTTGGACAGTCTTCATTGGAATATTTAGGCCATATTATTTCTGCTAAAGGGATAGCCATGGAACCGGCTAAAGTGAAGAGTGTAGTAGAATGGCCTATTCCTACAACATTAAAGGCTGTGCGTGGATTCCTTGGGTTGTCCGGTTACTATCGGAAATTTATTCGCGATTATGGAAAGATTGCTCGTCCATTAACAAATCTTTTGAAGAAAGAAGCTTTTGAGTGGAATGAATTGGCTTTGGAATCTTTCCAGGCTTTACAACAAGCTTTGGTTCAAGCTCCTGTTTTAGCAATGCCAAATTTCCAACAACCTTTTGTCATCAAGTGTGATGCTTCGAGAACCGGGTTAGGAGCAGTCCTTATGTTGAACCAACGTCCGATAGCTTATTATAGTAAGGCGTTATCGGATAGGAATTTGATGAAATCTACTTATGAAAAAGAACTCATGGCTTTGGTCCTTTCCATTAATCATTGGCGTCCATATCTTCTTGGACGGAAATTTGTTGTTCGCACTGATCAGAAGAGCCTCAGACATTTGCTCAGCCAGCGCATCACTACACCTAACCAACAACATTGGTTAGCAAAGTTGCTTGGATATGAATTTGACATTCAATATAAAGCAGGTGGGGAGAATCGAGTTGCTGATGCTCTTTCTCGTCAATTTGAAGAAGGGGAGTTGAAGGGAATTTCTAGTCCTATTTGGACTGATTTGAATTCCATACGAGCTGATGTTATGAAGGATTCTTTCTTATCAATGAAAATTCAGTCGTTACGGGATGGAAAAGATGCAGGACGAGGGTTTCATCTAGTACAGGATACCTTGTATTTTCAAAATAAGTTGGTTATTCCTGCAAATTCTAGGTGGGTGCATATATTTTTACATGAGTTTCATTCTTCTTTGATTGGAGGACATGCTGGTTTTATCAAAACCTATCGTCGGATTGCTGCCCATCTTTATTGAGTAGGTATGAAACGTGACATTGCACAGTTTATTACTGCTTATGCAGTTTGCCAACATAACAAGGTGCAAAATTTGGCTCCAGCTGGGTTATTAAATCCTCTTCCCATTCCTAATGTGGTTTGGGAAGACATATCTATGGATTTTCTTTCTGGTTTACCAAAGTCTAAAGGCTTTGATGTAATATTGGTGGTGGTTGATCGGTTTTCTAAATATGCACATTTCATGCTGTTAAAACATCCCTATTCGGCTAAGGTGATAGCTGAAGTGTTTATGAAGAAAGTGGTGCGGCTACATGGCTTCCCTAGAACTATTGTGAGTGATAGGGATCCTTTGTTTGTTAGTGTGTTTTGGAAAGAACTCTTTACCTTACAAGGAACACGATTACATTTTAGTACGACTTATCATCCGGAGACGGATGGGCAAACCGAGGTTCTAAATCGATGTTTGGAGTGTTATCTTGGCTGTTTTGCATCCGAGATTCCTAAGACCTAGGCTACTTGGCTAAGTTGGGCTGAATTTTCCTATAACACTTCTTTTCATTCTTCGGCGGGTATGACGCCTTTTGAGATTGTCTATGGGCATCCCCCTCCAACTTTACCTCTCTTTGTTTCCAATGAAGTGTCTAATCCTGCTTTGCGTCAAGCTCTCAGTTCTAGAGATGAGATTTTAATTCGATTACGAGCTAATTTGGAGCGAGCACAACTTCGTAATTGTTCCATTGCTAACAAGAAACGTCGTGATGTTTCTTACGAAGTGGGCGATTGGGTCTTTCTCAAGTTGAGGTCGGCTTTACAATCTCGGTTGGGGGTTAAAGCTAGTTCGAAGTTATCTCCAAGGTTTTATGGACCTTTTCAAATTGTCGGTCGGGTTGGAGCGGTGGCTTATAGATTGCAATTACCAGCTCATTCCAAAATTCATCCTGTTTTTCATGTGTCTCTCCTAAAAAAATCACATGGTTCTTTTCCAGTTTTCCATGATCTTCCAGCTGATTTGGTTATGGATTCGGTAGAGGAGAGTTCTATTCCTATCAAGGTGTTGGGTCGTCGTTTTGAATTACGTGATGGCATGGAAATTCTTTAGTTGTTGATACAATGGTTGGATGCTTCAGTTGATGTTGCTACATGGGAAGATGCAGCTGATCTCAAGATTCGATTTCCAGATCTCGTCCTTGAGAACAAGGACATTCTTCAAGAGGGGAGTATTGATACGATACCGAGAGTTCATAGGCCTTTACTTAGGGTCTATAGGAGACGGTTGAAATAATTGAGGAGTGGCAGCGTGATATATGTTATATGTAGGTTATGTTGTGTTGTGTGTGGTGTAGTTGTGTTGTGTTGTGTTGTGTGGTTTTATATGTAGCAGTAGTATAGGAGTTTGTTTGGAGAGTGCTGACGCGGGAGTGCTGACGTAGGAGTGCTGACGTGGCCTATGGTTAGTTAGTAGTGGTAATATTATGCTATAAATAGGAGCTTAAATAAAGAAAGAGGGGGGAGAGAAAAATACGGAGAGAGTTAAGACCTTGGAGATTGGAGAAACCGGATTTAATATAATCGGTAAGCTTCAATTCTCATTTTCGGTCTTTGTTTGATTTTGGCTTGTTTGTGATTTTTCTTATACGGTTTGTATCAGCATTGAAAAAAAAATCATCTCAATCTATCCTTACTATGGCTGAGTCAAATAATTTAGATAAGTGCCTTCTAATCTCCACATCAGCCATTGACTCAGGTGCTAGTAATCATAGGACAGGTAATCATAATCTCTTCACTACTTTTAATGCACGCACCTCATCTTCTTGTCACTTAAATAGATGACATCACATCATTTGCTTTTGGTTCTAAAACTATGCATCGTACTTTGTTACTTCCTTTGTCTTTTGTCCTAAATCTACCAAAATTTTCCTTCAATCTAATATCAATAAGCCAAATTACTCGAGGCTTAAACTATCGTGTCTCATTTTTTCTTGACTATTGTCTAATTCAAGATCTTCTTAAGCTATTTTCGTACATAGAGGGGTATCAATGTTATTACCCTAGTTTTAAGAAATTCCCCATGTTAACTGATGTTATCTTTATGGAACAATATCATTTCTTTCCTGCTTCTTAAAAGTCCACTAATAGTAAAAAGATGAATGATGATTTATTGATTTACTAAATTACATTTCAAACACTAAATATGCCCTCTATAGCACCACCAGCTCCTCCACTTCCTCCACCAATCCGTCATATTCATACCAGTCATCAGGATCCTTTTATTACAAGTCTGACACCGGTTTCTTCTTCAACATCAGATCCATCTCCCACTAACTTAGACTTTCCGATTACTCTTTACAAAGTAAACGACAATGTATTTATCATATCCCATCATTTGTGTCCTATGATCATTTATCATCTCCTTCATGCTCATTTATTTTCTCTCTTGATAATGTATCCATTTCCTTGAACTCTTTGTGAGATCTTATCTCATCCTAACCAGCGTATTGCAATGATAGAAGAAATGCTGAATGGCTGAATGCTAACGACACTTGGGATATGGTAAGCTTTCCTATAGGTAAAAACTATTGAAAGCAAATGGGGTGCCTACAGTTAAAGTTGACGCTGATGGATCCATTGCCTATCTCAAAACCTATCTTGTTGCTAAGGGTTATGCCCAAACTTATGATGTGGATTATTCTGACACTCTCTCTTGTGGCTTGACTTTTGTCCATTTATGGCTTCTACTCATGATTGGCCATTATATCAATTGGAAATACAAAAAGCTTGTTTATATGTTGATCTTCAAGAGGAAGTCTATATAGAGCAACCACTTGGGTTTGTTGCTCAGTTGAAAAATGGGAAAGTTTGTCGTCTTTGCAAATATTTATATGGTTTGAAGTAGAGTCTTCTTAATTGGTATAAAGAATCCAATCAAGCAATTAAAAAATTTAGAATGACCAAAAGTAAGTCTAATTAGTATTTTATAAACATTCTTCACTTGGCACTATTCTTCTTGTTGTTTATGTGGATGATATCATTATTACCAGAAGTGATTATAGAGAAATATACTCTTTGGAAGGTTCTTTATATAGCTAATTCCAAACAAATGATCTAGGTCTTTGAAATATTTTTTAGGACTTGACTTAACAATTGAAATAGGAAAGTTAGAAGCAAAACCACGAAAAACTCCAATAAAACCTAACTTGCAACTCACCAAGCATGACGAATTATTCAAGTATACAAAATGATATAGAAGATTAATTGACAAGTTGAATTATTTCATACAACCCATGCTGATATTGGATATTTTGTTACTATGTATTTCTTAAATGTTTATCATTGAGCCACTTTGGAATATATCTTGTGCTAGTTGAAGGGTGCTTCTGAACAAGATATACTATACAGAAACAATGATCACTCTCCAATAGAATGTTTTTCAAATGCAAATTAAGAAATATCTAAATAAGGACCAAAATTTATCATTCATTGTGTTTTCTTTAGAGGAAGTCTAATTTTATTAAAGAGCAAGAAATGGAATATTGTATCAAGATCTAATGCAAAATCAAAATATAGAGCCCATGACTCAATCTATGTATCAAGTGAAGCAGATATATTAGATTTTGACTGAAGTTAGGCTTATTGTATGATGATTAAGCTGCTCTTCATGTAGCATCTAATCTTATGTTTTACAAATGAACTAAACATATTGAAATTGAAGAACAAATTGAAGATATTTTCACAAAGCTTTTAAATGAGACTCAGGTTGGTTATCTTTGTAATAAACTGGACATGATTTATATTTATACTCTTAACTTGAAAGGGAAAGTTATAGGTCAGTGTTGTAAATAATATCTCATTTACAAGAACATATTTTATACTATACAGTGTAATTAATGATATGTTAAGTAAAGGTTAGAATACCAAACTTTCAGGACTCACCATGTATATATACCATTCCTTGTACATACAAAGTCAACATTAAATCAATATACAATTATTCTTTATTTTCTCTACACTTATATTTTATATTACAAACTTCTACAACTTCATTATTTATTCTCAAAATTTGAGATGTTTGAAAGACAATACTAATGTTGTCCTAATACCTTTAAAGATCTCACAAGCATTAGATTTCTCTCTCATAAAAATATACTCAACAAACCTATATGTGATCATCAATAAAAAGTTCGAGAGAGATCAAGAGTTCTGGCAAGACCCGAGATATCATTACAAATCAAGTGATATGCATTAGATGGTTTAAATGGCTAATCATAAAGAGTGACATTGCCCACAATAAAAAATCACTTCTTTCAAATCTAGAAAAATAGTAATTATTAAAATTAGTACCAACTACCATGATCACCTTATCTAAAAATTTAAAATTGTAAATATGTTGCAAACTATTATATTTTTCAGTTAATGCTAACCCCATTTGTAGGTGGAGACACTGATGGAGAATTATCAAGTAAATGACTAGTTAAATAAGATGAAATAAGTATGTAGAGATCCAAACTTAAGACCTGCTCTAAAAACATGTTAATGTTAGACTCACAACATCTCATTTAAAACCTTAAGCTTATAGATATGGTGTAGACTATTATATCAGTTACTTTAACATCGGGACCCATTATGTAAGTGAATTAATCAAATTAGGTAAAATGATTAATGATGCAGGGATAAACAAGGACCTATTGTAATAGCATATCAAGGTTAATATCACAGCCCATCTCCTTATAATTATAGATATGTAGTAAACCATATGCCCCCTTATTTGTAGACTCAAAACTTTTACCAAAGCCTCTGGAGTAAACAACTTAATTAAATAAGGTGAAATAAGTGGGCGGATTCAAACTCAAGATCCACTACTCTAATATCATATTAAGGTTAGACATAAAATCTCATTCTAAAAGTTAGAATTTATAGATTTGGTATAAATTACTACATTTACAAATTAAAAAAAATGATATAAAAACTTATGATGAAAAATTAGGATGGCCTAGACATTGATGCACAAGCATAGCATCAAACTCATACATTTAAAAATAAATGAAGACTTTTGCTAAGAAGACGAGATAGAGACTTCACCTCTTGTAAGATTGAACAATTCATTTCGTTCTTCAACATTGTCAAATGTCTTCCCCATAGATAGTCCTAAAATTCACAGTAAGTAGGAAAAGAATCACCTTATAGTTCATATATTTGATCCATTTTCTAACTGGTAAGAGTAATATCAATGATGCATATATAAAGTGCTATTCAATATAAAATCGAATACATAAATCACTCCGTTGCCCTCTACAACCAACATATTATCATCCATAACCAATACCTTGATGTCATTATCACAAGGGTCATAATTATTAAAATTTCTTCTAAAACTAGTTATGTTACACAATGCACCTATGTCAACTATCAAGCCATCTTGCAACGGTCAACAAAGACTAGCAAAGAGTACTTTAATTAGTCACATAAACAAATAACATTAACTCACTCTTGGCCTCATGGTTGATCAAAAGCTTACTTTGACTTAGGATTTGCTAGAGCATCTTAATTTATTCAAATAAGAAAATCGTGTCCGATGATTTTTCAAAAATACAACCATAACCATGTTGTTATTTATTGCTCTTATCCCTTCTTGGATTTCCTACATTCATTACTGCTATCCCTCTATCTTCTTAGATTTCCAATTTTGTCGCTTACAATGCAAACTCCAACATGGTTCACGGGTATGGTAGGGCTTGGGATAATGTTAGTGACGCATACATGGACGTTTAGCAGTGAACCCAAGCCAGGTTGACTAACTTGTGCATAAAACCAAGTCCAAGAAGCTCAAACAATAAATTTACAATAAGCCACCAAGAAAGGTCGTTCCAGCATATCGAACAAAGAGATCAACAATTGGGAAGATTGCAAGAGCTCATGCAGACTACCAATATTGAAAGTAGTGGTCAACTGATCAAAGAGGCACAATCAACCTGCTAAAGAGCCGCAGGCAACCACCTGATGGGCTGGGGTCAACCATTTGTGTCGGGGCTTATTTTTACATTTAGAATCAATTATGTTAAATTGCTTATTTAGCCTAGTTTCCTAGCTTGTTTAAAAATATATTTTATGGATTACACTTATCCTACTTTGTTAGGATACTATTCAAAATATTTCTTTTGTCTTTTTTTGTTGGTATCCTAGTTTATTAGGATGTTAGTATATTTCTCTGTAATCTAGTTTACGTGGTTTTCTTTATGTCGCTAAATAGGCAACGGTTGAAATTTTTACGATGATTGATTGAAGCATTGTGGCCCTTTTTAAGTAGATGGGTAACCAAGGTAAACACAATTTATGGCTCAAGGATCATATATATCCCTTTAACGACCGTGGAGATGAACAAAGCAATAAAATCGAAAAATGTAGGTAAGGGTCTATTTAAAGTTTTGAAGGATAAAAACTTTTAAATATCTCTATAAAACTCTTATCATCCAACATAGTCTATTTATCATGTATGAGACAATACGAATAACCTCTCCCTAATAGAATTTCAAAGCATTTGCTTGAATTCTTTATATATATATATGTGTGTGTATGTATGTATATATATTCAACAAACCTATTTTGTAAGTGTGTTGAACCATTGAACAAAGATTTAGTATAGCAATATTGCTATAAAATAAAATTACTAGACAGGAATGACTAAATATTGATGCTAGAATATTTTTGAAACGTAGAAATTCTATTAGTTGATCATTATGAATATATCAAAGAGTTGATGAAATATTTGGAGTTCACATATCCCCAAAAAGAAAATGTGGTTATATTACAACAGAAAGTCACAACGTTTGGAAATAAATTCATTCCAGGTCACTGCATTTCGAGTAGTTCATTTGAGGTAACTACGGTTTAAAAAGTGGGTCAATTAAGATCATCATTGAAATATGTTCACAAGAGAAAAATTTAGTTAAAACTCAAAAGATCTGCCACATTGTGACACGTGTCAACGGTGATCTCAATTGACTCACTACTTTAAACATTATAATTTCAAATGAACCATTCAAAACGTTATGATCTCAAATAAACCTATTTATAATTTTTTGACCTTCTGATGTCCAAAAGGAATATTTCTCATATTTATAATATATTGAATAGCAGAATCAATCATTTACCACCCACCTTATGAATATAAAAAATATATGAGGAATTGAATATAATACTTTCATTATACCTTGATGTAAAAGTTCAGCAGACTCAAAGAGAAGAGATGATAGGATTAAGCTTTTTAGCTAGTCTCTATCTAGAGTATGATGCTATCAAATCACAAATTCTTTCCGGTCCTAAAATTTCATTTTTTCAAGAAACCTTTACTTAGATTACTTCGCACTAAAAATCATAAATCTATCACTCCATCTCATACTACTAGTGCCCTTTTTAGTCAAATTATAAGTTACTCCTCCATTAGTAGTAAAAGGGGAGATGGTATTTGAGGACGAGATTCGGGGGGAGTTGCATGTTATTGTTTTCATGAGTCAGGGCACACGAAGCACACTTGTAAAAAATTGCAAATTTATAACCAAAAAAATAATTAGCATACATTGCCTCTATTGACTCCACATCTAGTTCTTCCTTTGAGAAGACAATCACAATTTTTACTAATAAATATGCCATATTCTCTCGATACCAAGAGGAATTGATGACTTCATCTCATCATGTATCTATTGTTGGTTATTTTAGTAAATCAAATACGTGTCTTATCTCCTCATGATCCACATGTCACTCTAGCATATGGTTTTAAGTCGTATACTTGGGTTTGCCACTATTAATCCAAATCCTCTATTTTTCTCGTCTTTTATTTTGAATTTACCATAATTTTCTTTTAACTCACTATCTATAAGTAAACTCACTCGTGCATTGAATTGTTATATCTCAATATTTCCTAATCATTGAATGTTTTAGGATCTTAAGATGAAGATCATTGGTAAAGGACATAAATTGGGAGGTCTTTACATTTTCGATACTCTAATGTATAAGATCATTATCCTATTATGTTTAAAAATGAGTTTAGATATTTTATTATTTTTATGGATGATTACTCTCACATGACTTGGCTTTAATTTATGAAAAATTATTTTAAGGTTTTTTTCTCATTTGATATAGGAACATGGCAATTCTAATGTCTTGTGTTTTGTATATGCAAGCAGATACATACATATAGATACAAAGTTCCTACCAACTTCTACATAATACTATATTAATTACAATATTTAGTAATTATAATATATTATAACACTCCCCTCAAGTTGGAGCATAGATATTGATCATATCCAACTTGTTACAAATACCATCAACTTCAACCCCACTTAAAGCTTTGGTAAATGCATCTACTAACTGCTCTCTAGCTTTAACATATCTAACAGAAATTAGATTTTGTTGTATCTTTTGATACATGAAATAATAATTGATTTTAATATGCTTGGTTCGCTCATGTAACATGGGATTGGATGCAAATTAAAGAGTTGGTTGGTTATCACACCATAACTGTGCAAGTATAGGCACTTTAAAGCTAACCTCAAACAAAAGCTAATGAATCCACCACCATGTTCATTGTGCCATAGCTCTATACTCTGCCTCTACAATCAAGCAGAGCACTAAGTTTGTTTGTTGCTTTTCCAAGAGATTAGATTTCCTCCAACAAATATACAATACCTAATGATGGATCTTCTGTCTATCTTGGATCATGTCCAATCACCACTTGAGAAACACTCAATACAATTATATTTGCGGTTTTCATACACTAAACCACATCCGAGAGTACCTTATAAATAACACAAGATTTATCCTAAAGCTATCCAATAGTGCACTACAAGAGAAGACATAAATTGACTAACAACACTAACGAGGTATGCAATATCAAGACGAGTCACTATGAGATAATTTAACTTCCCAAATAAACATTTATAACTCTCTGAGTCCTAGAGTAACTCCCCTACTTTAATAAGCTGCATAATAGAAATCATAGGTTAATTGCACGGCTTATCCTACCATTTACCTATCTTTACTCTTTGTTAATGTGAAATACAAGTGTAGAATAATTGTATTTTGATTTGATAAAAATTTATGAACATACAAGGGGTTAAATATAGATGATATGCTCCTAATGGTTAGTCTACCAATTCTACCTACCACTATATTAGTTACATTAATGAATACAATATTATTTATTTACTCTATAACACTTCCTCTCAAGTTGAAGTATAGATATTTATCATGTCCATCTTGTTACATAAATAACTAACTAGAGTTCTATTGAATGCTTTTGTCAAAAGGTCTCCAAGTTGTTCTCTAGTCTTCACATAACCTATGGAGATTAAATTTTATTGCATCTTTTCACGAACAAAGTGGCAATCAATCTCAATATGCTTGGCACGTTTGTGAAACACATGATTAGATATAATGCAAAGAGCAACTTGATTATCACATCATAATTTTGCTAATAAAGGAACTTTTAGCTCAACCTCCATCAAAATTTGGTATATCCGAATTACATCATATGTAGATTGAGTTATAGCTATGTACTCTAACTCTGCACTAGATTTGGATACGACATTCTGCTTCGTACTCTTCTATGAAACTAGATTTCCTCCAAAAAAAACACAATAGTCAATAATGGATTTTCGATCTTCTTTGAAACTAGTCCAATCTACATTTAAAAAGCATTCTATAAGAGAATGACCATGGTTCCGGTATAGTATACCTTACCTAAGAGAACCTTTCAAAGAGCACAAAATCTATTCCAAAGCAGCTCAATGATGAACTATTAGAGAAGACATAAACTGGCTCACAATACTAATAGAATATACAATGTCAGGATGAGTTACAGTGAGATAATTCAACTTCCCAACCAATCCCCTATATCTTTCAGGATTCTTAAATAACTCTCCATCCTTGGTAAGTTGTAAATTAGGTGTCATCGAGGTCATGCATGGCTTTGCCCTAACTTCCTCATTTCAGATAACAGGTTAAGTACATATTTTTATTCGGACAAGAAAATGCATTTCTTATTCCTCATCACTCCAACTCCTACAAAGTACTTCAAATACCCCAAATCCTTTGTTTTGAAATGACTATAAAGAGACCTCTTCAAAGAAGATATTCATCTTTCATCACTTCCAATAATAATTATATCATCTACATAAACAATAAGAAAAAATAATTATAGATGAGGAATGTCCATAAAATACTGACTGGTTGGACTTACTTTTGATCATCCCAAAGTTTTCAACTGTCTAACTAAATTTTCCAAGGACCTTGCTTTAAACCATAAAAAGATTTATGTAGACAACAAACTTTTCCCTTCTCCCCTTAAGCAACAAACCATGTCGTTACTCGATATAAACTTTCTCTTAAAGATCACCGTGTAGAAAGGCATTTTCAATATCTAATAGGTGTAAAAGTCAATCATGAATAGCTACCATAGAGATAAATAATCAAACAAATGGCAGTTTAGATATAGAAGAAAGAGTATCTGTATAATCTACACCATAAGCTTGGCATAGCCCTTAGCTGCAAAGCAAGCTTTAAGGCAAGCAACAAATCCATCAGGAATAACTTTAACCGCAAAAACCCATTTGCATCCAATAGCCTTTTCATCTATAGGTAAACTTACTAAATCTCAAGTATCATTAGTATCTAAGGTATTCATTTCCGCTATCATTGTAGTACACCAGCCTGAATAAGACGAGGCCTCATGAAGAGTGCGAGGGATGGATACGGTATCAATAGAGGCAACAAAGGAACATGAAGAGGATGATAAATGATCATATGACACAAATGAAGAAACAAGGTAGGTGCATTGTCTTTTACCATTGCGAAGAGCAATCGGAAGGTTTAAGTCATTGTCAAATGGATATGATGCCCAAGAAGACGCTGGTGTTGAACTTATAATAGGACACTAGTGTCTAGAAACACAAAACGAATAGGTAGGGAAAGTGGTGGAGGTGGAAAAGTAGGAGACATAGTTGACATCTAAAAGGTAATATGGTAAACCAATAGATCACCATCCTCTTTCGCTTCATCCGTAGATTTAGAAGATGTAGGAAAGGACAGTGTTCCATAAAGGTAACATCAATAAACATAACAAATTTGTTAAGATTAGGGCAACAACATTGATACCCTTTCCATATATGAGAATAACCCAAAAAAACAAATTTGACAACCTTAGGGTCTAACTTGGTGACTTGAGGTTGAGTATCTCGGACAAAACATGTACATCCAAATATGCGATGTTTAATAAGAAACAATGATTTTGTGGGGAAACGAATCTTATAAGGAATCTTACCATGAAAAACAGGTGATGACATATGATTAATTAAAAAACAAGCTGTTCAAACAACTTTTGCCAAAAACTATTTGGGAGCATGATTTGAAAACAAGAGTGCCATAGCTGTTTCAAGAAGATGCTTATCCTTCCTTTCAACTACACCATTTTGAGATAGTGTATGAACACATGAAGATTGATGAAGAATGCCCTGATTTGTCATATCGGATTTGAACGTCTCATATAAGTATTTTTTGGCATTGTCACTTCTTAAGGTATGCACAGAAGTGTTAAAATGAGTCTCAATTTAAGACAAAAAACAGCAAAATAACAAAATAATTGATAACAATGTTTCATTAGATAGAATCAAGTCATTTGAGAATAGTCATCCACAAAAGTAACACAATAACAAAAACCAGTTTTGGACATGAGTGGACAAGGACCCTAAATATTTGAATGAACTCAAAAGGAGAACCAATTCCCGTATTGACATGAGATACATAAGACCGACAATGGTATTTAACAAATTGACACAACTCACAATTTAATGATGACACATTCTGAAATTCAGGACACTTTCTTTAAGGCAGACAAAGAAGAATGATCAAGACAACAATGTGCTTTAAAAGGAGTTAAAACACTTAAGCAAGTAATGGATTTAGGTACCTCTATATAAAAGTCCAAAACATAGAGTCCTGATACATACTTTTTACCAATAATTTTTTCCATCATAAAATCCCAAAATAAACAATAATCAACAAGGAACAAGACAAAACAGTTTAAACTACAAGTAATTTGACTTATAAATATAAGATCAAAGGAAAAGTTTGGTAGAACAAAATTGTATGATTACCGACCTCACAAATAAAAATTACTCAAATACTAATTACATAAAATTAATTATCAAAATACCGATGCAAAATCGCATGTTTAATAGGTGATTCACGAATTTGCACGTGAATCTCATCTTAAAGATGCGATTCACATGCAAAATAAGTAAATAGTCATTTCAAGATGTGATTCATCTTAAAAAAAAAAAATGAAACGTCATTTAAAAATGCGATTCAGCACTGTATGACTTTTGGATGAATCAAATTTTCAAGGACGTTTCATGTGTAAATTTATAAAATGCTTGTTCAATATGAGATTTTGCATCAGTATTTGTATAATTTTTTTTTTTTTAAAAAAGTTGATAGACACGTATTTCATCCGATTTGATAGACTTAAGATAGAGGACAAATAAAGTAACAGAGTCGGATGTACCATGCCAAAATCAATAACAAATGATGTAAGCCATCTGCTAAGGTAACAAAAGAAGATGAAATAAGTGGTTTAAAAGTAGTGAAAAGACTAGAATTATTTGTCATATTATCAGTGACACCTGAATCAATAACCCATTGTAACATGGAAGAAAGAAGACATTAATATAAATTACCCCACTCAACAATAGTCATGATAAATTGAGATGAATTTCTTAATACTTCGTGATACTAATGGAATCGAGCACACTCATTTGTAGAAATTGTAATCATGCCTGCAAACCCGCTAAACCACTTAACAAAACCAGCCGCTCACTCTCTAGGATGAGGCTTAAGAGTTAGATGTTGCTCACTAAGGCAATAGGAACTAAACCCTAATTCAAAAGGCTCTAATACCATGTGAAATATAAATATAGAATAATTATATTTTGATGTAATAAAAATTTATGTACATACAAGGAGACATATATAGATGATGTGCTCGTAGTGATTAGTGTACCAATCCTATCTACCACTGTATTAATTACACTAATGAATACAATATTATCTATTTACTCTGTAACAGTTAATAAATCAAGTATATATTTCCTTTGAAATGAAAAAAAAAAAAATGTCTTCCTTATTCCCAATAGCCCCAAACCCTTAGTGTAAGACTCGTTATGAAGAATTTAAGAGGGGTAATTATAACACCATCACTTCTTGTAATGATAATATCATCAACATATCAAATGAGTACAATTATATCAATGTCAGAACAATTAAAAAAGGGATTATGTCAAAAATGATACTTAAATTTTTACAAAATATATAATTAGGCATCTGAATTTTGAAAACGATCAATTTAATACCTAAAACAACTTTTCATCCTGCTGATAGTACATCCATGATATTGGTCTAGCACACACGAAAAGCAATTCCAGGTACTAAATTAATTGATTTTAAAATTCAGATACTAAATTAATTTTAAATTTCAAATATGTAATTATATATTTTGACAAATTTTAAATACCATTTGCGATATTTATCCCTTAAAAAATACCAAGTGATCCAACTTGCTCTTCATTGGGCTAAAATTTTCAATTGTCTGACTGAATTTCCCAAACCAGGCTTGAGGACTTTGTTTCAGTCTATATAATGACTTATACAGACAGCAAACTTTACCCTACACCCCTTAAGCAACAAACGCAGATGGTTACTCCATATACACTTCTTCTTGCACATCACTATGAAAGAAAGCATTTATTGACATCTAGTTGATACAAAGATCAATGATTAATAGCTACTATAGATATAAATAAGTGAACAGCAATCAACTTAGCCACAGGAGAAAATTGTGTCCAAGTAATCTATACGATAGACTTTAACGTAACCTTTAGCCACAACTTTTAACCTGGCTATCGAACCATCATGATTAACCTTAACTGCAAATACCTACTTACAATTAATTACCTTTTTCCGTATAGCTGTAGGTATATTCACTAGATTCCATGTTCCATTTGTGACCAAGATGTTCATCTCTTCTATCATAGCATCTCACTAACCAAGATGTGAGAGGGCAACATGAATAGACATTAAAATGGTCATGGTGTCAAGGGATATAATGAATGAAGAAGATGATGATCATAAAGAGCTATAGAAAGATCAAGATCACTTGAGATCAGATCTATTGAGGAAGAGACCGGTGTAGGACATGAAGCAAGTGAGCCTCATCGTCTAGAATTTACATGTCAAATAGAAGGCCATGATAGACACCATTAAGATATTAGGATCTTGCTTGATGACCAAGAATGAACATCACGAACAAAACAAGTATTACCAAATATCTGAAGTTTGATGAGAAATAATAACTTTGTAAGAAACAACACAATATAAGGAGTCTCACCCTACCAAACGGATAAAGGTAGACAATTAATCTAGAAAAAAGAGGTGAAGACTGTATCAGTCTAAGATTATTTAGGAACTCATCTAGAATAGAAGTGCTCTTGGTGTCACATAAAGATGTCTTTTTTTTTCTTTTACCCATTCCATTTTGAAGTGTATCTACACATAAAGATTGATGAAAAATGTCATTTTAAATCATATATATCTAGTTGCTACAAAGGATGAATTGTTCTCTCATAGGAAGCTGCTTCCAATATGCAACTTACTATAGAGGATGAATTGTTCGATGATCCAAATAGATATAGACGCCTGGTTAGGAATTTAAATAGCAAGACTCAAGATACATAGATCCACCATTGGGTATTGTGTGTGTATTAGAAAAAATCCAGTATCTTGAAGAAGCAAGAAGCAAACATCATATCACGCCCGAGTGCAAAGTTTGAATAATGGGCTATGGTTCAATTATTATAAAAAATAATGTAGATTCATCAGCTCTTAACAAAAGTTGGTAGTTTTGAGGTACCATAATCTACATAGCTGTGGTGTGACAACTAGACAACCATTTATATTGCGTCTATCCCATGTTTCATGAATGAACCAAACATATTAAAATCGATTGTCACTTTATTCATAAGAATATACAATAAAATTTGATTTCGACAATGTATGTTAAGACTAGAGAACAATTGGCAAAGATTTTCACTAAAGCTTTGGATGAGACTAGGGTCAATAGTATTTGTAACAAATTGGGCATAATCAAAATATATGCTCTAACTTAAGGGGAAATTTCATAAAATGAAATTATAAATATTATCATTAGATTGTAATTAATACAATGTTAAATGAGGATTGGTATACCTAACTATTGAGTGCACATCATTTATATATATCTCCTTATAGATATAGAAATATCATTACATTAAGATACAATTATTCTACATTTTCTCTACACTTATATTTTAAGATTTTACAAAAATTAACATCAGGATTTTTGTTTATGAAGGAAGATCCAAGTAACCAAGTGCAACGATCAAGTACCAGTATAAACCAATGAGGCCTAGGGATATTAAGTACTGTAGAAGGACCCTATGAATAAATTGAAAAGGATGATAACTTTTTCAAGATTGTTTTTCCTATCCACAAATATCATAATGAAATTCAAAGGTATCAAATCGTTGAATCAAATAAACAAGATTTTCAAGACTTTAAAAGCTGCCCCAGACTTAAATGACATAGCCAAATATTAACTATTTGAAAAACTAAGAAAAGACAAGCATATATTACTCTCAAACATTTTCAGATGATTAAACATGATAAAGGCCACTTTTTAGCAAGTCCAATCCTCTTCAAGTTCTTATCCTAAAATATCCTAAAAAAGGGGAGGGAAAAAGGCGGCATAACATCATGGGCAAGCTTTTGAATAGAAATAAAACTTTGATAACAATTTCGATTCATGAAGGATGTTTTTAAGGATAATTGAGAATGTGATATATGTCGTCCAATCTTACATTGATAGCAAATAAACAATTGGCTACTGTAATTTTTTATTACTTTGGCAAGGTGTATAGGTGCAAAAGAGTAGAGATGTGGGCATTTTTATGGTTAGTTGCACCAAAGTCTTACCCCGGAGTTGTAAGAAAGAATATTTACATTAGTTGGCATTACAAGTGTGAACACATCAAAGGGAAAATTCAACAATGAAGGCGAGTATAACAAGAACAGGAAACAAGAACCAAAAGAATCCAACCATGATGGTTGAATTGACAAGAATCTTGATTTTTAAAAAAGCCTAAAGCTTTACATGTAAAAAAAAAAAAATTACAGAATAGCTTCAAAGTGATGTATAATTTCCACCTAAAAGAACCTATTTATAATCAATCCCCACTTGGTTGATAGCAACAAGTATCACTGCACCAACCCCATCTACCTACAACATTAATTTTACCAACCTACAGAATTATTAACTAAAATAATGCTATATCTATCAATAAAAAATAACGAACTAATTATAGCTCACCCAGCACAGCAAACCTAGACGGTTTGATAGGAGAACAAGATATGACGGGTTTAAGAATTGCAATTCTTCTATAAGAGATGGTAGAGTTGTTACTCTAATGCCTTTGACTCAAGTTTGTGATGAGTTGATGAAATTAGAAAGGGGACTGAGTTCAAAAAGTGAAAGAGCAATCGTAAGTATCTAATGGTGAAAAGAAACAAAGAGTGACCTGAGAGTTTTTTATTTAAACCGACTGATCACTATTGATGAGTTAGGCACTATTTTATCTATGTCCTTTTTGAAAGAATATTTCAAATCAATCTTGAAGATCACAACGATAAAACAGATAAAGATTCGAGGGGCAATTTTTTCCAAATGAAAGGTAAATGACACATGCTTAGAATCAACTTAAAGAAGCTCAAACAATGGAGTTAAAACAAGCCTCCAAGATGTCATTATTGCATATGAAAATGAAGAAAGACCAACATCTACAAAGATTGCAATAGGACAGATAAAGATTCGAGGGGCAATTTTTTCCAAATGAAAGGTAAATGACACATGCTTAGAATCAACTTCTAGAAGCTCAAACAATGGAGTTAAAACAAGCCTCCAAGATGTCATTATTGCATATGAAAATGAAGAAAGACCAACATCTACAAAGATTGCAATAGGAGCCCATCAGGACGATCAAGACCAGAAATGGCAAACGACTGGCCAAAGAGCTGCAGTCACCTAGCCTCGCATATTTAGCCAAATTTCCTAGTTCATTTAATTTTCAATTTATGGATCATAAATATCTTAGTTTGTCAAGATATTATCCAGAATATTAGTGAGCAAGCGAAAACATGAGCTAAAGAATTGTAAGAAAGAAAGATTAAGCATGCTGAAAACAGAGGTTAAGATTACAAGTGAAAATGGTGATGAAGGATCAAAAATTAAAGATCTTAGAAGCTGAAGAGAAAGAGGTCGAGATTCCAACGATAGTCGCAAACAAGATTCAAGAGCAGATACTCACTAATAAATAAAAGGTTGTCAACAAAGTTGAAATTCATAGAGCCCTATAAAGTATACCAAAGATAAACATTGTGAGTATTCTAATTAACAAAAAAGCCACAACTCAAGAAATTCCAACAAATTCCACTATTATAGTTATCAGTATTGGTTCCAAATTTAAGAGCAAAGTCAACAACCTAGCCAAAGGATAGTCTTTCAAACCAGTGATGACAACATACTCTTATCACTTTTATTTTTGCTTGTAAGACATTCAATTTCCTTTGAAATTATATGAATTTTTATGGAAAGATCTAAAGCTATTTGAGAAGATTGACATTCAATTCGATTGGAGGCAAGCAAAGACATTACTTTTCTAAAGATCGGTTTTTCATTCAAGAGATCTAGGTAGTTTCTAAAAGCTGGGGCTTGGTGTGGGGTGGGGTGGGGGGTGGGGTTGGCTAACATGAAAATTTAGATGTCAAAGCTGAGCAAAGTCAACCTAAAGAAGCTTGGCAAAAAGGTCAACTAGGTTTAGTGACAATTCTAGTTTGTGGTTGGTTTAATGGACATCCATGGACTTTTGGTCCCTTACAATTCTAGATTGCTGTCTTTATTTTTATTTAGCATGTTTGCTTCCATCTATCATTTATTTTTGTGTTATTGTCATTTTCATATGTTTCCTAGTTTATTAGTGTTAATAGTGTTATAATATTTCCTCTTTCATATATTTGTCTTCAAAATCACTAGGGGTTTATTATGTTTATAAAATAGGCAAGAATGGTAATGGATTAAGAGTTGAATAAATCTGAAATATTATTGAGCTCCTCGTCTTTTCAGTGGGGCATTTCTCATCATGCCATGTATCCAAATTCATTATATTCAATGGGCCTAGGTTATTGTGCTCTTGGTCTTCGCTCTTTATATTTTACGGGTCAAATTTTCATTATACTTCCGATTCTTGATTCTATATAATAATTGGATTGGAACTTTTGACCTGACTTTAGCATGCTGGAAGTTCTGCATCTCTATCAGTCAGTTAGCAACTAAAGAGCTTGTGATTGATGAAGTAAAGGCTTGATATGGGTTAGAGTTGAGGGCACCAACTGCCAAAACCAGTTTAAAACAACCTTTTGCAGCGACATCAAAAGTTTTGACTTGAGTGTTGGTCAATGTTTTACAACCTTAAAGGATTTATATTGAGCCAGAGTTCTATTACCATAAAAAATTTTTAAGGTTCAACCATGAACCATGTTTCTTTGTTTTTTTATGTTAGTTTTTACAAGAAAGAAAACAAAAAGAAAAAGATTGTATGTATTCTTCCCTTTACAATGACTCCCACAGGAAACAAAAGGAATTAAGTAGTAACAAAAGGAACAGATAAGGTAAAGATTATATGTAACCTTTCCATTATTATGAATCTCACAGAAGCAAAGTGAAAAGGTAATAAAGATAGAAAAATCAAAACTTCACTTGAATAGTAAAACAAACAATACTTGCCTAACATCTAAGAATAGAAAAGTGTCTATATACCATCAAATCCTTCGTGCTTCTTTCACACGAACAAACCAAAAGCAGTGGCAAAAAGAGTGAAGGTATCAAGATCACAATATAAACTTTCAATGGATTCTCAATTTTATACTTGAAGTTTAAAATTACTAAATGTCATACCAAATCAAACTTTTACTTATTAAATTTACTACATTCATCATCTTCAAAAAGATAGCATGGCAACATACACCATTATACCACAACCCCTTATCATTACCTTCACAACTCCACCACCATAACCACTACAAAACACTACTTCACAGCACAACCATCACATTCACAACACCAACAGACAACAGCCACAATTCATCCAGACCTACCATACCACCTGTAATCCCCAAGATCACACCACCACAAATAATCACCCACTACCACCATAACCATAACCAAAATCTCACCACAGCTAACACCCATCACCATACCCACCTCCCTCTTTCCAATGCACCATCATCATCACCATGACAACAGTGGCAATAGTAATGGAAATTGTAAGAGGGCTATACAGGTCTTGTAACAAAGCCTGTACAATAGTGGCAGCGATTATGATGCAGTTGTCACAATTGCAATATCCCAATAATAGTAATGTGGTTGTTTAAGGTGATGGTAGTAGTGGTGGTAAAATGGTTGATGTATGATGACAGTTGTGGCAAATTTTTATGAAAGAGGAGGTGGTTGTTGGTGGCAGTGGTAAGAGTAGCAGTAGTGACAATTATAGAGCAACATGATTAAGGTTAGCTATTCATAACACAAACACAACCCACCAACCCAAACACAAGACTATTATAAATGAGTTCTAGCTAACAAACCTTTACACGATTAATACATGGGTCAGTCCCATTTGGATTGTTTCATAAACAGTTATGCAGCATCAAATGCACAAACTTACGTACAAATCCATTTAATAAATCGGTTTTATAAATAGATCCCAATTTAATTCACCATCACATTCAAAATAATGTTTCCTTTTGTGTTTATAATATACAAAAATACACTATAAAGTGTAGCCATTAGTGCCATTAATGTAGCATGAATATTCAATTAATGGGATTAATTGACATTTGGAGATCAATTTACCAGATATTAACTGTTAAAAGAAATACTATGCTTTAGAGTAAATGACACACTTAATACATGGACTTAGCCCATTTTTACAATTAACTACATAAAATTTAAATAAATCTATCTGCTACCTACAACATACAAACATTTCAAAGGTATTTATAATACAAGAATTAACTTTACTTAGGCAGTTAACTACAATAATAATCAAAGTTTAGATAATTAACCCCCCCAAAAAAAAAGTTCAGGTACAAAATTACTAAAATGAACAAAGTATAGGTATCAAATTAACATTTTCAAAATTCAAGTTATTAATTGTAAAAAAAGGATGAAGTCTAGGCATTAAATGTGACATTTAAACCTATATTTTACAATTTTTTAAAATTCAAGATTTCCAATTGCATTTGATTGTTATTTTAATCCGGTCCTTTTAAGTTATCACTTTTGCTTAATAGACAATAAAGTAGCCAATGAATGATTTATTTCGTTATATTTAAGCAGGCCTTGATAAAGACTTTTTGCTCAAAAAAATTTTTTATGTTTAAGTAATTTGTTTTTGTAGACTTTTAGTTTTATGAAGACTTTATTCTTATACATGTAATGGTTCATCCAATGCATGCCACATGTGTAGATCATGCAGCACACATTTTATGTATAATGTTGTATTTCCAATGACTTAGAAAATTGCATCAGATGGATAAGAAAAAAAGATGGAATGGTGATATCAACAACTAATCTTCTTGATTGCCAAGAGGCCAATCGATTGAACCCCACAGAGCAAATTAGGTAGAGGAAAAATGACTTTACAAAGAGTTTTATCTCTTAAGTGCAGCAAATGAGTCTTTTTTGTGACAAAAACCTAGAGTTACTCAACTGAAACTTGGAGATTGCAATTCAATATTTTTTTTCCGGTCCTTGCAACAAAAAATTCACAAAGATGGCACTTATTTTTTATGCAATAAATAAGGCTAGCAGCTTTCCTCTCCTGTTGACATTAAGTCTTTGGCAGTCTCCTACTTTTAAAATCTGCTAAAGAAACTACGAGTCCCTTCTCATCTTTTTCATCAAATTTAGGCGTCATTGGTTAAAAGAAATACTAGATCAAATCGGGATGCTCTTATTAGATTAGAAACAAAGGAGGAAATCTTAGCTACCTTTTCTACATGGTGCAAGATAAAGCTACTATACATATGGCTATAAGGTTAATTTTTTTAAGAGCAATAGGGACATCATTGGTAACGATATTTGTGTGGCTATTAAAGATTTCTTTGCCACTTGGTCTATATGTTTCCCTTCCATGAACTAAAAATCCAACTTTATCAAATTTTCGACCCATTTATATATAAGTGCATCTCAAAAGTCCTTGCGGAACGATTAAAATTGGTGCTCCCTTATTCAGTGGGTAAAGAACAAACTGCTTTTATTAAAGGTCAAAGAATGTTGATGTGGTTCAATATCTCCTTTTTAGGTATCACAAAAATAACCTTAAAGCTAGTTATGCCATCACAGTAGACATCACGAAGACCTATGATCATGTACATGTACGTTGGTATTTCTTGGAGCAACTGCTTAAGACGATGGACTTTTCTCCTCAATTTATAAATTGGGTGATGAAGTGTATTTCCACTTCAAAGTTTTCAACAAATCTAGCTCTCATGGCCTTAGACAAGGGGATCCAATCTCTTCTTGTGTTTTCATTCTAGTGATGGAATTGTTTTCTTGTATAATGAGGGAGGTACAAAGGAAGGAAGGTTTCAAGAAGAAAGGTTTCAACTACTATTACTAATACCAAAAAGACTAAATCATTTATGTTTTGCAAATGATGTCATGATTTTTGCCCAAAGTGACCTCCAATCCATTACATTGATTAAGGAAGCCCATGATGAGTTTCTCTTGTTGTTTGACCTAAAAGCTAGGCAAGGAAAGAGCAACATCTTCTTTAAGGGGTAGCACAAGATGTCAAAGATAGTATTTATCAAGTTGTGGCGTTCGAATTGAGAGAATTTCCAATAAAGTATTTAAGGGTCCCCTTCTAATCGGGTAAGTCAAACTAATCACGATGTTACTTCATGATTGAAAGATTTAATAAGTGTATCAATCCTTGGACATGTAGAACTCTTTCTTATGTCAATCGTGTCCAATTGGTTAAAAGTATGCACAAGTGTACTAGTCTACTATATTTATTCTACTGAAGGCGTGCTTAAATGTGTGACAATAAAAATAAAATATTTTCTATAGAATGAAAATGATGAGCCACTAGCTAAGATTAAAGTGGATTAGGATGTTTGCAGGCTAAGAATTGAGGATGGAGTTGGAACAATTGATCTAGTAACTTGGAATAAGGCTACATAGCTCAAACATATTTAATACTTATATTCTTGCATAAACGAGGCACTATAGCCAAGTTGGGTCCAATCAAAACTGATCAAGGATAAGAATTTCTAGTCGAAGAAGGCTACTTTCGTGACATTGTATTCGTGGAGCAAAATCCTCTTATTAAGGGCTTTGGCATAAAGCTCATTCAAATGGGAAGGGGAAAATGAAAATAGTCTGTTTGTTTCATCTTATTTTGGTCGTTTTTAAACAAATGTTAGTTAAGAAACAAATATAGATGAAAAACAAACATTTTACCTCTTAAACCAATTAAGTAGATCAGATACAAATAAAATACTAAATAAGATAAAGATACAGATCAAATACAGATGAAAATTAAACAATCCGAACAAACCCCATATATCCTATGGTATGATAAATGGCACTCTAGTGCAACTTTGGCTTCTTGGTTAAGGGAAGAAGGTAGCAAGACTTTGCTGCTTTATTTATAGGGAAGGATGGGAGTAGCCAAAAAGGACTCTTTAAAGCTCCATAAAAGAACTACATGTTACCATTTTGCCAAAAGTAAATCGTGAAGATAAGCTTGTTTGGAAAATAAAACCTTATAAACAATTTTTTATTAAGAAGGCATATATCTTGATTCGATAACA
The DNA here is from genome assembly GCA_024138025.1 of Combretum micranthum. Classification (NCBI taxonomy): domain Eukaryota; kingdom Viridiplantae; phylum Streptophyta; class Magnoliopsida; order Myrtales; family Combretaceae; genus Combretum; species Combretum micranthum. The sequence continues at coordinate 1,547,059 of JAMXBD010000005.1, forward strand.
AAGAGCTCATGTCATGGTTTCAAATTCTTCAAAGATCTTGGCCCTACACATTCCTTTTTCCTATGGATGGTAGCCCAATAGAAACTAGTCATTGTTGATAAATTAGTTCAATCGGGAGTAAACTCTCGAGACTGTTGTTACTTATGTAATGAGGAAGAAAAACCACACCCCCATCCCACCCTAAAGTGTACTTTTGTTATTAAAATTTGAGGTACATTGGAGGAATCTATTCCTAATATGGCTTGCTACCTCCAAATGCTTCACGCATTTTGAATCTCTTTAATTCTATTGATCCTTGACTACAATAGGCTTGGAAGATTATGACTAGCTTAGTGGTCAGTAATGTGAGCAAAGAAATAAATGAGAAGAGACTTGGTCTTAGCACACATAACTCCTACAAATGTTGCATGCACCATCCTCTCTCTCTCTCTCTCTCTCTCTCTCTCTCTGTGGATAGTTCCCTCTTATTATGTATGGCCAAAATATCGATCTTAACACCTTTTTTTTTTTTTTTTTTTGTTTTGGTGCCATGCTCGAGATTCAGATCTCTTGCTAGTTATATCATAGTTTGTATAGCAAACCATTGCACCTATAATTCTTTTAGTATTTAATGAAAATCGAACATTTCATCCAAAAACGCAGGCCTACATACAAGTGGTGAACTAACAATATCAGAAAACTCTCCAGTTGAAAGTTAGTAATGGCATGAACCAAAAACAAATGCCCATTATGAAAAGTTCAATGGCAAAATTTTATTGATGATCACAGCCATTGTTGACATTTCATCAATAATCAGAAGACATGGATACACAGGTTTGCTGAACCTAATGATGACCTTAAGAAAGAGATAAAAGCCCATCTATCAGACTCGAGTTAATACATAAGCCTACTAAAAGAGGTACAGCAGTCAAATCAATCTTAACTATCCCTGTTTGAATCCCACAAATCAAGCCCCCATTATCATGTCAATTTTGTGCCTAATTATCTTAATCCTATCACTAATTCCTATAGCTAATCCAAATGATTGCTTAATAACAGGACTCGGTGCTTTATCAAAGATAGAATTCTAAATATGTAGTGCCGATAGCATAAGCAAAAAGAAGAGGAAAGAATTTTTAAGAATTTATAACTGTACAACAGATCAGTAACTTCTCCGTACATTTGCCTGGATAAAATAATCATTCTAATCACATACATAATCAACTAACATGGTCTAGCTGTAAGTCAACACTATAAAGCCAATCCATCAACCCATCTTTCTAGAATGAAATCTGGAAAACCCATTTGATAAACCAAGGAAGATCAGCTTAAGAAAAAGGAAGCTGAACTTCTTCAAGTTGCACCTTATAGTAGCAAGGAAGCAAAAGGGTAACTGGAGCCCTATAATGCTACTCTTCTTGAAAGAATGACAGACCAAGTTCTGTGATTGCAAGGATGAGGCGATCTCTCCATGAGTAAATTTATTTTGGCATTGAAAAATTCTGCACATAGGAAAGGGAGACATTCATCAGAACTAAAACTATGGAGGCAAATAGACAATATATTGGCAAAATAGACACCAAGCAGCAGCAACTGACAGAAACAGAATAAGGCAAGAGAGAGGCTTAAACAAGAAAGGCAGGACTGCAACTGAGATAGCTAATAGACATTGGACCCGATTTCTAATACAAGTACATAAGGAAAGGAAATGCGGAGAGGTGTAAGAAACAGAGTTCTCAGATTGCATTTAGGCATTTGTTAGCAGCATGCTTGTGGAAACAAGACAGAAGCTTCATAGCACCTATCATGATTTGCTTCTTCCGAATTCTAAATACTAGAAGTAGAAGAGAACAGAACTTAATGAATCCAAAGGATGCATCCACAACGATCTAAGGTTTTGGCGGTTGTGTATGTTGCTTCTGAAGATTTTTTGATGAATCCAAAACTTATGGCATTTGTTCTTCTGTATTTTCTTCCAATATTTTCCAGACATCCTTAGATATAAAACATTATAGTGAGATCATTGAAGATAAGATTAGTTGCTAAGGATGTTTGATGAGATTAGTTGCTATGTGAGGATGTTTGAAGACACCCATGGTGCAGTTTCTTTTTCAACCCAAAAACTTGGTCAATAAGAGGTATCCGACATCCGACAACTAAAGACCCAGAGAGTATCACAATATATAAAGAGCATTCTAAATGTACAAAATACTTTGTACCAAAGAATATTACCATCCCTACTAAAAGCCTAAACAATTCTATCACCGAAGCTGTGAAGCTTGATCCCCATGCACCCAGGGCATGGAGAGCAATCCAGAAGTAGACAATTGACCAAATGGAAAAGAGGACACAGTAATGCAGAGTGCTGAGCTTTATCAGGAGAATGAAATGAGAGCAAAGACTAAAAAAGGTAATGATATTTATGATGATGGGCTTCTAACTTGTCAGAGCTGGGTATTTTTGCTGTCCTAAACTAGATGCTTCGAGTTCACATTTATATTGCATAAAGAAATACTTCTCTCCCTGTCGGAATCAAATTGGCAGAGCCCAACTGGTTCATCTTTCAGTATAAAAGGCTTTAAAAATGATAACTTAGCATTTCATCAACAAATAACAATAAGAAGATTGACCATCAAGCTATGCAAGGCTGACAGACCATATATAAGCATAAGGACTACTTCTGATTAAACAATTTGATGCAAAAGACAGTCGAGCAGGAAAAGATTGATTAACAAATTAATACCCTTAATAAAGAATGAAAGAGCGTGCCAAACAAGGAGGAGAAACTTTAAATGGCAATGAAGAACAAAGATTAGGCAATCACTTCTAAAATTATATATAATTTGGAGAGAGGAATCTAGAGAACTGTGGCTCAAACATAGTCTCATGAGGTAGCTATTGGTAATAAGATGAGCATTATTGTCAAGAAAAGCATCTTAGAAAGGGAGATTTTAAGAGTGGGGAGATGACGAAGGTTGAACATTCAACAAAAGAACTATAAAAGCTTATTTAAATAGATTCTAAAAGACAAACACTCCCACAAGTCCACTTCTGTGAACCAGTCCAATTGTATCAGAGGTTTTTGTACCTAGAAAGCTATATGTACTACCAATCCAATGAATGTCTTAGTTCATAGGCAAAATTAATATCAATGTATAGACCATATTGGAAAAAGTAGAGGATGCTTGTAGTGCACTTTCAACAAAAAATTACCTCACCTCATTCATTCTCCTTTCCACTCAATTAGTTCACTGCGCGGCACACGGAGCTTTGCTGCTTGCTCCTCAGCTTCAGTATCATTAACAACCCCCCGACATCCTACAGAGCCACAATAGCAGGCTAGTCTTTCATCGATTGAGAAAAACCTGAAATGCAAACACCAAAGGTCAAAACAAAATTGTAATGAATATGTACGTTACAGATGACGCACAAGATCATAAAAGGTTGTAGAACCTGTAATCATATGTTAGTTCTTCCCATCTTTTGATATCTCTCTTTGCAAAGATAATAATATGCTCGTCCCCATTGACACTTATGACCCTAGAATAACAATTCGGCTGCACACACACACAAAGATATAAGAATAATAAGGACCATAAACACTCAACTAGATCAGACATGAAACATGAATGAATCTGTCTCATTCAATTACATTACTGAAAGACCCAACAGAAAATACCAACTCATTCACTTAACATGAATAGTTATCCATTTTCTCCTCGTTCTATATAAAACTGCTATTACGGTATTCACTTGAAAGGAATGACAATTCATGATGAATTGCTATTACGTAAAATGATGAATAGCAATCCATGTCCCCATACCTATGAATTATCATTCAATGATTTATTTTCTAACTTTGTCATAAATTCCCGACTTGAAAATATCATCTATACAATTATCATATCCCTATAATAAAGACAAGAAGCATTATGAATATTCTATTTTTTACTCTAATAATTATTTGTTCTAATTTTTACACCAATTAACATTATAATAGTCACTACTACCCTATTACATTCCCGTTGAATTGGAATTCAATTCCCCTCTTATTCCATACGGCAAAGTGAACGAGACGTACAAGTCTTTCTGACTGGTTAATGATACATGGAAAATTCCAGAAATGATGCACCATGTGAAGGTAATAACATAATGCGACTGATCACACCGCCTAGTGCCTAACTAGGAAGATTAATCATTTTACAGAATAAGAAATGTAAGTCTTGCTCAAAAATAAACTTGAGCCATGATGAATCACCATCCCAAAGTATAAGATACAGCTAATTTAGAGTGTGATTCAGGACAATATCTAGAAGGATAACAAGAAACATTTAAGAGAAGAAAACAGAGCAAATATATTGCTGGTTTACAGCTTAACAAAGAAGGCAATCATCAACAATATTCAACCAAATTTCACATATAAAGAGACCCTTGAACGTTGTCCAGCCAGTACTTGGCCCCTGACTCAGTTCAGTTGACAAAGGAAAAGGAGGAAACAGAAGATCTTTGATTCAGGCTTCAGAAATGAATCAAACAATTTAAATTTGGCATGCAGAAAAATAGAATATCAGACAATCAAATCAGCATCTTAGGTCACCAAAAATACTGCCATTTGCTTATCCAATGACAAGCAGTAAAGAGAAAAGATACACACTTCACATGAATGATTAATGAGGTGCGCAATGCTTCCTGCCCTTGTGGCATCAATAACTCGCTCATCATCAATGCGAAACATGTAAGTCCCAGCTCCCTAAACAAAAAAGCAAATGAAACAAAGGATATTAGAATATTTCCATCTTCATTGCTTGATACAACAATATAGAGTTAATGCTAAATAAAATATCTAACTTTGGATTATATTATTAACACTACAGATTTTGGGTAGTCTTGTATTTAATCAATAGGAAAAGTACAGAAAAGAGGGTACACCTCATGTAGTCATGTTACAAGATAAAAGTGGACTGCACTACGTCAAAAAGAAGCATGATTGTACAATTTATCTAAAAGACACTAATAAAATATCTAAAGATGCATTAGAATATTCAAAATAGTGCATCATTTGATATTTAATTACCCAAGAATTAAAATGAAGTAATTGAACAAACAAACAAAACCAAGCAGCTTCACCAGAGAAGAGCTTATAAATTTCATGAAAAGAAAAATAAAGTATTCCAACCTCCCTTCTTTTTTTTTTTTTGGGTGGGGGCGGGGTGGGAGGATTGCTTTTAAGCATAGTGTCAATGTGTTTTGCCTAGGAAGCAAAATGCAGAAGTTTGAAAAGTTTTTCCACCTAACTTTTTATAAAACATTCACTCAGTGTGTAGCACAAGAATCTTACAAAACCCTTCAGTGATCATACATATAGCACATTTACCCACTGTGCGAGGTATTGCACACAAAGTGAGTCAAACCACAACTAGATTGATGATTGTGCCTTTGTTTGATCTCATTCCCCAGAGTGAAATCTGATACAACCAAGAAAACAAAACAAAAATCCAATTTACACACTCATTCCTTGTGCATTTGCCCTGAATTTAGAGAATGAAGATCTTGTTGTAATCATCATTAACCAAAATTTTGTGGATAAATGTCATATTGCTTTTATTGCACACATTCATCCCCCTGCCTATGTATAAGTATATGAATAAGTATGCAAAGCATGTTTACAATTTTACAAATTAAATCCTCCAATAAAAGCCTCGAAGAATTATTTCAGTATGTTATCAGGCACTAATAAAATGGCAGCTATAGGTGTAACACAAATGCCAAAAGTGGTGCGAGTTCACAATAAGGACTCACCACCAAAGAATTGTATATGAAGTGCTCTCTCCTGTCAGCAATAGGCGGTCTAACAAGTTCACCTGTGTATTCTATGACCTATAAATTATAAACATAACCTTCAGATATTAGATTTACCAACAATTTTCTTTCAAACAGTTATAGCTAATAAAAAGGAAAGTCCACACACCATGTCCCCTGCTCTGTGAGGCTGCTTGGCAAAAATCCCAAATCCATGTATTCCCGATTTCCCTAAAGAAAAAGGCAATTGATTCAATTATTTGATTTAAGAATTTCAAAATAATGAAGGCAACCATGATAATCAGAATACAAATGTATAAAGATCCACTCTTTAGCATTATAAAAATTAGCAACCAATAATATATTAACTTGATAGTTGTATTTATACACAAGACACAAATGCAAGAGTTCATTACTATACTGTAAAGTAAAAAAAAAAATGCAGATTTAGAAAGAAGTGAAAACACAACAAATGCACAGAAATCATATCCAACTTCATGGCAAATAAGATTAAATGTGGAACCTCCACAGATATTAAAAGCAGAGAAGTAAGAAATTGCCTTCTGCGTCAAAAAAGTTCCTAAATAAAGGCTATCTGATTTAACTTAAAGAGGGAAAGGAAGGCTGATCTTTCTCATACGTTGTAAGTAAAGCATACAGACAACATCTATAAACCATTAGCCCAAACCCAGTAACTTTCGCTTGGGGCTTAAGGTTAAAGCATGCTGTTTGTGTGCTTTATTTACAATGTAAGACCTAAAACTACATATAAAACCAAGAACTCTTAATTAGAAGGCCTAATACTCCAAAGTGTTTGCAAGGAAAAAGTGCAAACTAGCAATTTTGTCAATTGGGCTAAAGGTTAAAGGTTAAGGCATATTAAATCAACAGAACATGTATAATTTACAACAAAATGGTTAGATAGACTTCAGAATGCATTATTCAAATGCCTCATTTGGGCTGTGCAGCAGAGAGAAAATATTAATCATTTGAGGCGGCCACAATTCTGTCTTCAATTTCTTTCTATAAAAACCATTGCCAGTTCATTTCCTTGTGCATACAATACACTTGCAACAGCTACCACCAATGTGCAGACATGATGTTTAATTTTTCATACAATCTGTATATAAACAATGTGTTTCTTTCCTAACAGTAAACCATAAACATTAAGTCAATTTCAGAAAACAGTGTGTCACATGGGATCAACAAAGAATGGCTCCAGAAGAAGTTAGTTACTTCTACCTTATAAGGATTGGGTCTGTCCTTAGGCTAGAAAAGCTAGAATGTCAAAATTTTCTACGTTTCTGTAGTTGGCTAAAGAAGCTTTCAAGCTCTTTTATCAGTATGGAGACACAAGCTCTTGTGAACTTCCATTACTAGAAGTTTTAAGCTTTGTTTACATTCTTAATTATATCAAATTAGTCTTTTTTCACATATAGAACCTGAAAATCGTATCACCTACAAAGCTGGCAACTCAAAGGGATGCATATGATCATTCTTCCTGGAAAAGCAGAAACTATCACTCACCAAATGCTAATCTCCTGCGAAAGGTCTCCCTCATAAATTTGTACTTTTCAGCCATTGAAAACACATTATCAACCGGATCAAATTGCTCAGCTCTTAACCCCTGGAGGCTATGAGAGAACCTAGAAACAGTTTCAGAGAATGATAACCTCTTCCCTGACAAATTGAGTTGACTGTACCCACCAACCAAGTAGGGTTGATTCTCCACAAATGCGCGCTTTGAGGATGCAGCAGCAAGGGCTTCAGGTTCTTTCCGCCCCCTCCTTCTAGAGTAGTTATAAGGTTCTGCCAAATTTTGCAAACGAAACAATAAGTGCCCAAAGTAACTGGACTCTCAAGCCAAGCCAAGCCAAATTAAAGTTTGCTACATGCTTAATTATAAAATACAGTAACAAGCACATATTCATAAAAATACTATTTCCAAAAAGTGTCCACAAAAACTTGTTACAGATAAAAAATTATCTAATTTTCGCGATAGATTATAATGGTAAACTTAAAGTGGTAAAATTAACTAGCAGCAGTTGGTTCTTGAAGAAGTTGAGAGGAGGAGAAAATGGCCTCCAGCTGCCCTGTCTTGAAAATCAAGGAGTGACACAGCATTTTTTGGGTAAAGAAAAAATTGAAACATGGATTCCATTGTTTTGAAAAGGAAGACCTTTTTCTACTTTTTTTTTTTTTTTGGATAAAGTCATTAAGGTTTTCTTTTCCTCATTAAAATAAAGTATTTACTACAAAATGCTCCACTAATTTACATATTTCAAATTATTTAAACCCAGAAAATATTTTTCCATGATCAAACACCCAAGGGATGTGCTTGTTTCATATAAGCTAGGGAATGGCTTTCCTAGGTCATTTTTTGGAAAATAATACAGGAGAAATTATATTTATAAATTCAATACAAGCTAAGGATTGATGATAATTGGATATTGCATCTAGGCCAATAGTAATGATATTAATAGGTAACAAATGGTGATAGAAAGTATTGAAAGTGGAGACATACATAACGATGGTGGTCGCAATAGCAAAGGGTCACCAACAAGGTGATAAATAGTATATTGGTGGTAAGAATAACACGATAATGTCCTTACCAAGGAAGATCGATTTCCTGTGTTTTTGCTCCTATTGAACTTGCTATGCAGGATGCAGATTAAGTAACAATATATCTATTCCATGAGATCTACAACATATTCCACCATCAAAATTACCAGCTTTATGCAGAAATCTCTATAAAATAAATAGGCCATCATGTGTAATTCCAACTGTAAAGTCTTCCCATACTATGATGAATCTAGATAATGACATATTTTCCTTTGCCAGAGAAGGTTACTCTGATGCATTATCCGCTCAATCACACATAAAATGATCATTGATACAGTAGAAAGCTTATAGCGAGAGATAAATTGCAAAAGCCAGGAAACATGGAAGTGAGCTATGTGACATACCACTGCGAGCACAGCCAGATGGATTAATGGGAGGATCATAGTCAGAACACCGGCGTATCATTTGTGGTACACGTTCATCAGAAACCAGACGCTCATTAGAAGGTTGCCTATGCTTCTTGCAGAAGGATAGAAGACGAATGCACTGATTCTCCTCATCATCATCAAGTGAAAGAACATGAAGCCTGTCCTCATCCTCAAGCTGATTGAATCATTCAACAAAAAAGCAATGAAACCACAAACAACCCCAAATTAAACCAACTAGAACTCTAGATCTTCTATATATCAAATCAAGTCATATACACTCTTTTCTGATTTTGCTAATTATAAATGCATTCTAAATAACCTGGTTTGTTTATTATAATTCAACCTAGGGAAAAGTTAATATAAGAATGCATATGATGTACGAAAGCACTTACCTCAACACATAGGCCAGCTGCTCGTGCACACAAGGGATGATATGCCACACGGCAATTGTTGTTTGAGCACTACAGTCATTAAAGCATATAATATCTAATCTTAGTAATGCGACCCTTATATAGAGATTATCCTTCTGACAAAAGAAAATGATAACCAAGGAAGTGAGGGACATATCATAAACTTGCACTTTATTTATTTGACCTCCCATTAAAAGATATATATAACTAAATTTAAAAAAAAAAAAATCTTCACTTAAACCTAAATAAGCAAAAAACCTAGCTTTCCTCCCATACAGTGAACATCAATCAAAAATTTCTAATAACACAAGCTTCCTCATTCATTGATATGCAATTTTAAAATTTTAGGAGGTAAATTAATGTTCATTGAGAGAAAGCCTTTCAACCAAAACGTCCACTGCATCTCCTCCAAACAGACTGCAAATGTACCAAGACTATTTGTTCTAATTTTATAAGCAAAGGGGTCACAAATGGGCTGGTCCCCATCGTCAATAATTCTATGCTCACAATTTCCCACCTCTAAAAATGCACAAGAATATAACTAAATGATTCCGCACCTTCTTGATCATGTGTTAACACTCCGCATGCACATATCACTAGAGCATTGGTGGTCACAATTTTTATTAGTGAGGGTTTTCAGTCAAAAAAGCAACATTGGAAAGAATTTTTGTTTTACAGACACCTGTCCATCAAAAACTAAAAAGCCTTAAATTTTCAACCACATAAGTCAGGCACAAAGACTTTCTTTTTCTCTATCTTTAGTAAATTAAAATGAGGGTTTGAACAGCAAACCTGTGGCTGAAAGCAAAAGAACTATACCAATAGATTATACCGCTAGTGGCAAGTCATGCACAAGAATTTCTTACCAAACAATTCTGATGGGCACCTTTTTTGGGGTAACTAAGTAGATTTGCTGGAGCAACTTACCATACCAAAAACCTGGGACTGTGTGAATACATCCTATTTACTATTTAAAATGAACCATCATTAATTTCTAATTAAAAGTTTTTTCAAAGCAAGCTTGGTAGACAGACCAGGACCAAGACACTGAATCAATAGCATTTCATTTCTTCTTATTGGACAAGTCTAGCAAATTGACATTCCAAGCCATTAGTTTTGATGGTTCATAGACACAAACTTTCAATCAGATCCCAAAAGTAAATTTCAAAAGCTCATAATCAGGAAGGAAATTGCAAAGAGATTAGTTTATACCAGTACAGCTCCCGATTGTTCAGGACCCACCTTAAGGGGATAGCCTAGTAGTCAACACAGAAGAACTAGCATAACAAATTACAAGAGATCCTTCAAATCCCACAAAGGATACTCCTTAGAATCCACCTAGTGTAAGCTGTATTTAACCAGTGCATAGGTTTCACAGTGGATTAAGTGTGCAACAGCAATACCCCTCCATTGATTTAAAAAAAAAAAAAAAAACACACACACTATCAAACACCTTGAGGGCCATTAAAAGGAATTGACATTAACATATTCAAGTTGCTGCTATCCATCCAAAAAATTTGCACTGCACAATACAGTATACACCAAATTTGGAAACTTCTACGGCCCCCCCTGTCTATAATATTATTATCAAATTAATTGTAAAAAAATTAGTGTAAAAAAAATATATATTGAGAGCTTCGATTGCAATTGAGATAGATCTGAACTGTTCAATGATGTAACAGGACCAATCCCGTTATAATTACCAAGGGACCATAGAATTTTTCAGAAACAATTTACTGCTTAGGGTCTGTATAAAAATAATTACTTATTTAAGATCGAAAGGAAAATAATTACCAATATACAACTTTTAAATTGCAACTTAAAAACAAGATATAGGAAAATACGTATGCCGTATGTATATCGCGCTTAGTATATCGCGTTAACTAAACACGATATAGCTTTTTCCTGCACATATATTGCTTCACGTAGTCGCGATATATATATACATTCAGTAATATTCGCAATGAACATGCAATCCATCAAAGCAAGCAAGAAAACAGTAACGCAGAAAAAGTATGACAAGAGAGGAGAGAGGGAGACAAATGATGCATTGATGCAACAAGAGAGAAGAAAAAATAACGAAAACAGTAACAAAGAAAGAGACGAGAGAGGAGAGAGGGAGAGGGAACATATGAGGTAACAAAAGAGAGAGAAACAGGGTTTGAAAATCAGGCCATTGCAATATCGAGAAAATTAATGGCGATTTATGTGTAAAATACGGTATCCTAATTGTAAAACGTGATATAGGCACTATGCAAAACATTAAATCAAGTTTAGAGATGTGATTTACATGTAAAATTTGCATATCAAAAACGCGATTTTGATATGTAATTAGGTATTTTTTTTTTCAAACCAACTTTATATTGGTAATTATGTTTGGTAGGAGAGGTAGACACGTGTTTCACCCAAATTTTTCCCAAATTGGATTTTGAGATATTGGGCAACCAGAACCAGTGTGGAAAGCAACCCTCCCATATACAGCTTGTTGCAGAAAAAGCAGAATACCAATTTTCACCAGAATCACACAAAGAAAATTTCCTAGCTAAAAAGGACAGGATTTACAACCATTTTGAACCCAAGAACCACATCAAAGAAGAAATTCACTATGGTCAACATACTTACTTGAATACAGGCTCCATATGATACACAACAGATGCTACATAAAAGCTTCCAGCGATCCTACAAAGTAAAGAAAATAAAGGCAGAATTCTTAAGCTTAGGAGAGTCTACGACATCTCCACAAAGTTCACAAAAAACCACCACTCTCAAGGAAACATTCTTTACACACACACACACACACATCAATAACACTAAGAAAGGACACTTGCCTTGTTGATTCTACTTATTCCATCAATCGGTTCCATCTTCTTCACATCTGACAAGCAAGTTTCTGGAAAAATAGACATGGTTAAAGATGAATAGAATATTTTCCTTTCTTTTTTTTTTTTTTTTTTTTTTTTTTTTTTTTTTTTTGTGATACGTAAAATGAACATGTTTTTGAAGAAAATTTACATCTAATGAACACATAAGTTATACAAACCAGGTATCCACATCGCACATGCCAAATGAGCCCATCGCTCATCAGTCGTTGGTTTCATAGCTCCACCTGCAGAAAGAGTTTACTTTAAGAAAAATACACGTAATATAAACACAGCAATATTTTTGACAGAAACATATACACAGATATTTGTCAAAAAATTACCTAAAACAGGGCAAAGGCAGCATATTGGCGGAGGGGCAGGGGCCCCTGGGCGACACAGATTACACAACCACAAAACACCATCAACAGGTTCTAATTCCCCATAGCATCTAGCGTGAACCTGAGAAAAATCATGGTCTGTAGATATTAAATTGTACACAGAATTTTGCAGTTGATTATACAGTGCCCACAACTCCCCCCCCCCCAAACAAACAAATCAACTGCTGCAACAACTTGGAATAAATGTCATGACAATCTTAATTTTACATCTATATAGCCGCAGACAAGCCTTAGTGCCCGCAAGAACTGTCAAAAAGCACTGAGAAAGACAGTAGGCTCTCACCATCATTCTGCATTTATCACACTGCAGGAATAGATTGTTCGCGTACTCCTAAAATCAAGAGAAAGTAGTTAATCCCGTCACAAGACCCCTTGTACATATTCTGGACACAAAGGAAATCAGAGAGAAGAAGAAGAATAGCTACCAGAGTATATCGAATGGCATTTTAATAAGACAGAAGTCTACTTTTTCTTAAACAAGCAAATTCACAAACAAATAATCAAAGCAGCCCACAGATATGAAATACATAGCACACACAGAGAAACTAGAAGGTTAGGAGGGGAAAGGCTTTACCTCATCCATATGACAAACACTACATTTGTCAAGATCTTTCCAGTCAACACGTACAGGCCTAAATCCGACAGGGAGGTCACCGCATCGTTTAGAGCTTGATTTGCACATTGAAATTTTTGAAGAAACTTGGGCTTTTGATAAACCCTTTAAACAGAAAAGACAAATGATTTCAACCAAAAAAAAAAAAACAAGAAGAAATATTGACAAGCAAGAAAAAAGTTGCGAAAGAAAATAAAATATCAAATTATCCTAAGTCAGAAGACAAGATGGTGGCTTTGACTAGATTCTGGAAAATAGAAATAAAACAGAAGCACAATCAACCAGAACGATCAAAAAATCTCCAAATGGGATGTTCCTGGACACAGCTAGGAAAAACAAACTCAGATGACCTGAGTAAACTATCCAGGAGTCAACTGTCAAAATGCTTTCAATATGAGAGTTAAAAAGTGACTGAGTGCTACAACAGGGATCATTGCAAAAAAAGGTACAAGTTAACCAAACATAGATTGCTAGGAAGAACTAGTAGCCAGCGATTACATGAAAAAAATGACAAGATCCGCCACTCTAACTATTCAAAAAAGGCCCCACCAGGGCAACCATCAGAATTTTCCTTCATAATCTATTATAAACAACAATGAAAGTAATAGCATATAATAATGTGAATTTAATTACAATATTGAAATTTACTAGATGCACATTTACATCAATCTCACTTTTCTTTTTTTGTAATTCAAATGACCATATCTTATTAATGCCATACAATTATTAACTCACAACCATCATACCCCAATTTATATAATCATACAAACAACAATGCCCACAACTCTAAACAATAATATAATATAATATTAATTTAGTATAGTATCCATTAACATGAACAACTTTTTTCTTCTATGTCACAAGCATTTAACCTGCTAGAAGGTTTATTTGAGAAATTAATAAAAAGTAATTTGCATGGAATAGCCAGCAGCATACCTGTATGAGTTTTATGACTTCAGGATTACATAAACCAAACATGTGAGATCCACTTTCTTGCGTCATTTCTGCTCCATCTTCAGTACTAGACCCATTACATGAACTCCCATTTATCTTCTTCAGTTTTTTGTAGATTTTATTCCAACAAGCAGTTGGTGTGGACCCTTTAAACTGGCAATAGCAACAGACTTTATAATCATTGAGATAAACCCATATGATATCTTTAACAAACAGAAAATTCAGGTTGATGAAACATCCATTTATCAACACAAAGATAATTCCTCTACACAAGATAGATATTATCTACAGATACAATACAACAGCAAAATGAAATGTCAAAATTGCATGTGCAATATACCAATGCATTAAAAAAAACTATAGGATCAAAGAAGAAATTTTTCAACAATCAAATGACATAAATGCAAATCAAAAACAGTTCTTTTTTAATATAGTCTAAAGTAAAAAATTGCTAGCTCAAATTAGATATGAGCATGCATTTAAAAGTATTATCACTTGCTCTTATAATGAATATGAGATTTTGTTTCACTATGCTCGGATAGAACTAGAATTATTATTTCCAAAAAAAATACCAGGAACCCTTTTTCAAGTAGATAGTCTACAATGGTGCAAAATAAACTCAAGGATTTTCATTCCTTTAGATGTACAAGAAGGAATTCAACTCTCAAAATCACAAAAAAATTTGAATATTGGACTAAATAAAGCATCATGTAGAGCATCTATGAGGTCCATCGATAAACCCACATTTACCTATACTAGAAATGTGATGACAGCATCTATGAGGTCATGAAACTACAGTCAGTTGGCTAAGCATTCTATTTCCTTCAAAATTCAAGTTCCTTGAGAATTTTGTAAAAAACAGTAAATACATAGATAGATAGATTACAATAATAATGTATGCATCAATATATTTGAACAAGCAAATGAAACCATGTCAATCATAAAAGCTTAAGAAATTTAAAACACAAATGATAATGACTCAGCTTTTACTGTGCATTAAGACATCACACTACCAGGAATAACCATAGCAAGAAAAGAAAACGATTCTTTGCATTTGAACTAATGATACTGACAAATGTTCAAAAACAAATATAAAAAAAAAAATCATGGAAACATAGAATTTCAAAGATAATGGGGTTATCAAACTCAATAACTGAGAGAAAGATTCATCTTAGACGCAAAGGATGCCCTAAAAATTTTGATAGGGTCAGAGGATTATAAATACATGTAGTGTTTTGATGGTGAAATTAGAAGTAAAATGGTGAAAGACAACCTGACTGCCAAAGGCCCAAAGCAAGATGCTCCTAAATCACTCAACATGAAGAAAAAAATGTTTTGGTCTGTTCTCTCTGTCTGCCTCCCAGCTAGAAGTACCTTTGTCCTAATTGGCCCCCTATTTATTCTTTTGTCCTTACTACCACTATATTTACAGAATTACAACGCAACCCATTACCTATATATTACTACTACTAATGTTTTTACATTTATGACACACCCCATTTTCATTTATCATGGTGTTTAATTGATCAAGGCCCCCCAGTGTACACAAGCCATGTAAGGGGCCTATCAAATTCACAAATGACCATCCCATATACCTGTATACTTGGTTGCTTCTACCACATTAAAACACATCTATTTCCTTTGTGCTAAACTACACGAATATCATTTAAAAAAATAAAAGAAATGAAGAGAAAATTTGTTTTTTTAACCTCTACATCCATTTTAATCTAGTGCATCAATAAGAGGGGAGCAAATAAAAATCCATCATCTTTTTTTTTTTCCCTTTTTTAAATAAAGGAAGCATTAGTTGACCCTAACAGGAGCCCTCATTTAAAGATTTTCCAAGTCATCAATTTATAATCTATCCCCAAGCTGCTTCTAAATAAAATATGGAGATTCCTTCAACTTCCAAAATAATCTCTATGCGGGGAATGAGCTGGACCTTTATGAGCTTCGTTAAGTAAAACACTACCAAGAAAACTTTCTTTCTTAGTTAGGTTCAAAACCAAATTATCAACATACCATCCAATAGAGACATTACATACAAACTCAATGAAACATGCAAAAGAATCCAAACACCCATCCCAATGCAAACCTCATAAAATCTATTGTCTAACCATTCTCCTCACCATGAAATTCATATGCTTAAGTTATATAACTATCTTATTTGAAAATAAACTTCCATAAATATCTTTCACTCTACTTGATTGAAAGATCAAAGAAAACTTATTTTCTAAAGAATTCATACCACAACACCATAACACCAAGAGAATTACATCTTGTTACAACTCCAAATTCAAATATCCTCAGAAAAATTCATATAAACAACACTAATATTCTTCCAGAAACTACACATAAATAAAGCTAATATCGGAACCAACCCATATCATTGAACCATACTTAGCTGAGATAACCCTATGCCAAAGAGAATCATGCTCCTTCATAAACCTTCACAGCCATTGATCAAGCAGACCCTCATTCAGGTAACGATAATTATAATTCCAATCTCCAGAATCTTTTCCTAGCAAATGTGTGTGTTTTCATTAAAGGAGGGAAAACCTTATTAATTGCAACTTTGAATATCCAAATCACTCCAGACAAAACCTC
Organism: Combretum micranthum; assembly: GCA_024138025.1. Classification (NCBI taxonomy): domain Eukaryota; kingdom Viridiplantae; phylum Streptophyta; class Magnoliopsida; order Myrtales; family Combretaceae; genus Combretum; species Combretum micranthum. Next base: position 1,563,670 of record JAMXBD010000005.1, read on the forward strand.
AGTCTCCCCATCTTTCAACTCTAATTGCAACTTAATTGCACCATGCATAGCCTCAACATTAAGTTGACCATATGAAACCGCATATGAAAATCATGAGATACAGGGAGGAAAATGTAGCTCCTTAAACATGAGCCAGGTAGTTGTTGGGCGAATATCTTTGATACAGATGAATCGATAGTATCATCAAAAAGCATTATTAAATCACCACAGGTCTTGAATGGTATTTTGTAGAAGCTACCGAAGAACTTTGAAAGAAGATGGTTGGAAAGATTCAAACTTCCAATGCAGAAGTTTTTTCTCAAGCCATCCTACACGCATATGAAACTTCCCATCATTGCTATGACTTCAATTAAGAGATTTAGTTGAATGTATATACTTTCAAAACTATGAAAATGCAGAGGTCCATCACAATTGACATATGAGCCGATCCTCATTTTATCACTTATTTGAGGATATAGATCAATAGTGATATTATCATTAAAGCACACCGAATTGGGATATCCTCAATGCATTAGAAAATCATCCCACAGAGTGGCTCCACATTAGTGGAGAAAAGCACCAGATGCAAACAAAGTTGTTATTTCATCACCCATGTTCCATAATCAGAAAAAGAAAAATAAGTTAGCATGTGGTAAATGCACAAGGGGCAAGAGTTGCAAGAAGCCAGTAATAGAAGCAGGTACATACATATCATGGGAAACATTCCACACCATAGATGGGGGAAAAAAAAAAACTTAAAAATGTTATATCTGCACCCATTAGAGGGAAAGCAGGAAAAACAGTGTATTTCCACCCTTACTACACCTGAATAACTAAGCAGTCACAACATATCTGCATCTAACCAGCACGATACAGAACAACGATACAGCAAACATCAGAAAAATGGAGTTCAACAGGAAAAAAAATAAAAAATAAGAACACAACAACAACATACCTGGTCTCCTGTATCTGATGTAACTACAAACAAAGGGCGGTCTCTTGACTCCTTATCTCTCAACACTTCCATCTTATATGGTGCAGAAACACTTGGATCTGAATGACAAAATTTATTAAATAATTGAATTCAAATATCAATTTTTTGTTCTAGAGATAAAAATGAACATTCATATATAAATATCAGGAGTTCAAAATGAAGCAGGCAAGTAAAACATTCTACCAGAAAGTGAAGTAAATTGTCTAACAGCAGTATATCCTTCTGGCCAAATGCAATTTTCGTCCTGAAAGAGCTGCGAATCCTTTACAATCCTTCCTAAACAGAAAAAGAAAAGAAAGAAGTGCAAACTGCTAAGATAAATGGACAACTTTTCAATTTACCAGAGGCATGTTTGAGCACCAAGAAAAGGGAAAACAGAGGTAACAGAATATTTATTTTCACGATAGCAAAACCACTTAGCAAAAAATGAGTCTGGTAAAACAAGTAAGAAGGTCAGGCCAACGAAATTACCAAGGCCAAGTACTCGCAAATCCCCAAATAAATATGGAGGAGTTTCACTATTATCAAGTGATCTCTGAATGTCTACACTGTAGTCACAATCTTCACCATAATCTTCTCTTCCTCCATTTTCATCACTTCCACTATCCTCATCATTGTTAGCTGATCCATTTTGCAGCAGACGCATTCGTTTTGGAAGTTTTTGTTCACTGAGATACCTGGTTGGACCAATTAGATTACTCAATGCTCCATTTCAACTTCATAAAAGTACATAAATGCAGCATGTCAACAAAAATCCCAAAAAATCCTTCATAAATAGAGGATGGATGGCCACAATAAAGTATCATGACTAGAACTAAACAGGAAACTTTGCTACAGAGATAGATCAAATTAAAAGTATTAATAATATCTTTTCTTTTTTGGATGTAAAATTAATAATATCACCACTATCTACCAAAAGAAGAATACTGCAACAAAATTAGTGTCATACTAACTACTCTGCTTCAAACCTAAAAACTATTTTACGATACTAATGAACACAAGCACAAGAAATCCAATAACCAATATAAGAAATATTACACATCTAACTAGAGTCCAATCAGAGAAAAATAAGCCACTAATTATTCCCTGTTATCCAACTTCCTTTGATTAAGTCACATATCCATGTTCACACAATCTTTGTTGTTCTTGTTAAACACACAGATCAGACCATTACTATAAAAATCAGATCAGCATATACTAAAAAGTTCCAAGGGTGCAACACTAAAAAGTATCAAAGAAAGAAAGATGGGGCAGGCTTCAAGCATCATCTCGCATGCTTTCCTTAATCTGTATCTACCATAGTTAAGATCGTGTATAGAATTTACGTTCTTGCTTCTTCCAATCCCCGGATAAAGCGGGGCTTTTTGCATTTCATGTGGAAAGAAGATATAAGCCCTCTTAAAAATGGAATAACCTGCTTCGTATTAACCCTACAAGATAAGAAAATTAGAAAATGTTAGTGACCAGGGGAAAATGGGAAATAAGTCAATCTCCTCCTTCCATGTGCATGTGTAAGTGTGTTCAGTGGGGGAAGATATCTCTGTAGTGGAAGTTTCACAAACCTGGCAAAATCATGTGTACCAAAAAATTGCACGGATACTGATCTTCCTGCATGATTCTTGCCTGATACCCCACGTAGATTGATGCGAGATTCATCAACAATTATCCCAGGCCACATAGCATGACCTGTGCTAAAACAAAAATAATGGTTTACCAAATTCCAAGGACAAATCAATCATCATAACAACAGCAGAAACACACAATAGAAAACTAAACCAACTGTATGAAAGTATGCATAAATGAAACAAATACAACATTCAATAGAATCTCTTTAAAGCTATATGCTTCTATAGAAACGAAAGCCACTCAAATCTAGGCCACTGGCATAATTAAGTTTCCGTAAGCACCAAACAGCTCCAGAGCGGAGCTCAGAATCCCAAATGACAAACTCTAATTTAACGTTTGGTACGTAGGAATCGTTTTCAATGGAATGGAATGGATTAGATTAGAATGGAATGAATTCTGGAATGATAAATCCATTCTTATGTTTGGATGGTTACATGGAATGGAATGAAGTAGAATAGCTATAAAGTATATTTGTCAAAATTATCCCTAGTAATAAATGCAAATACAAATATGTGATAAGATAAAAGGGCAATTACATTTTGCACAATTAATGAAACAAGAATGGAATCGCGATTCTACCTTCAAGAAGAAGGGATCGAATTCCGCTTTAAAGTCGGAATCGTCGATCCAAATGAATCGCGATTCTGACTTCTAAAAGTGCATTTAAACATAAGGAATAGAATGGAAGCTGGAACCGCGATTCCATTCCAGGTTCATTTCGGCATACCAAACATAACATAAAGAGAATTTATAAGAGCCTTCTTTTATGAGGAATGTCTTTTCTTTCCAGTCCACAAAAACCAAAAACTGATCACCAGTGAAACTACAAGTGTGCCCAAACATAATCTTTCAAGCAAAGAATCGGAGAAAAGAATTACAAATTCCATCAGCAAAATTCAGATCAATCAACCATATTGCAAATAATGGAATATAGAATCCTCTCCCTCTTATAGAAGCATAAAAACTAACTCCACGATGGACCTCTATAATGATAACCTCTAATCCACACCCATCTCTCATAAGTGAAGAAACTAAAGATATGAAATACATTGAGTTTTCACTTAAACCAAACAAAATAGGTAATCAATGTTGTGTCGCTAACCTGGAACGAGTTTCTTTTTTTATTAGTATCAACTAACACCAACTTCAAATAAAAATAGGAATGCTCAAGAAACAACACTAAGGTTTACAAAAAGCTTTTATTTTCTTGTAGAGTGGCACATGTGCTCACGAGTAACCACAGTCTAATTAAATTCTTTCACCTCCATCCTCCAGGAAAAAGTTCTTATCTAACTCTGACTAACCTACTCAATCACATAAAAGTGGAATGTGCAGCAATTAATAGATAATCCAGAAACCATTGAGAGGTATACGGACATGTCCAAGGAATCATATACACAGGCAGTGGTATTCAAGAAGATCCCTTCATTCTTCCATACACATACATGCTGAAGAGTATATTAATAAACAGTTCCCTATTTATTCTCGATATTCACCCTTTTCTACTGTCAGTCTCTCATTGAATTCCAATAATATTAAAATTAATGTAAAAACAAAGATCCAAGTCTGAGAGCAGACCAGTAAGCTTTGCCCAAACAATATCTCCAGGCTCAAGCTCTTGATATTCATCCATAGTGGCAGCTAATACAACCATCTCTTCATAATCATAAAGATCGCAATCTGCAGTTTTACTGCCATATCTGAGGTTTAAGTGCTTCATTTCCACATAAGAAATAAAAAATCTAATCCTCTCGCTCGTTAGAGTTAAATCTTCTTCATCACCGTCTTCATATTTAACCTGCATTCCACCGCTTCATAGTCAAAAGGGTCAAAGGCATAGGCCATGGACCAGAGGCATATATAGCATGCTCTATTCAACGCAACCAAGATGAAAGAACCATACATGATGTTTGCTAGTCTCCTGATCATAGCCAGCAATGCTACCATTGTACCAATCAGCGTCCAGTGGCCAGAAAACCTGTAACCCAAAAGCATCCAAAATAGCTTACAAAATATACAACAAAAAGTAACTTAACAAATTCCATATACTAAATGTTCAAATAGATTCTTGCCTTGCATTGCAATCCTATGAAGACTTTTGGATCAGCATCATCAAAACTCAGCCTGCTCAGGTCGAAGACATAAGTAATCATATAAATCCAGCCTATGCCTAACACTAGGATAACAATGCAGTGACTACAATGCCTACAAAAATTCAATTTCTAACCTGACCCATCTTTTTTTGGTGTGCAAACTCTTATCAACATCCCGCACCACCGAATCACCACTGCGTGTCTTTAACTTCACATTCCCACGGGCACCTCCAGCTCCACTCAAATCCCGATTCCGTTTCCGATTCTCTCTCAATCTCGGCCCAATCCCACTACTCAACACACCCCCAGAATCACCAACGTCCAATTTCGAAACCTCGCTCCTGCCACTGCTCTTCCTCTTCTCTTTCTCCTTCTTCTTATTCTTCTTTTTCAACAACGTCTCAACTCTATCACTCCTCTCGCCTTCACCCCCACAAGTGTCCTCCATGTCTCTATTCAATCCTAACTCAACGCGTGCATGCAGCGTATCAAACAAAGACGGTTTATTTGCACCATTTTTAGGTAGCTTCTTCCTGCGAGTATAAACAAACTTAATTGAATCACAAGTCTCGCTCTCGCTCCTCCGTCTCTTACCTAAGGCAGCAATATCAGTACATTCTACAGCATTATCAAATTTAGGATTTTTCCCATCACCACCATCGTAATTAGGGTTTTCCGAATTGAGCACAGTTGTTTTAGTAGTGGTAGCAGTAGTAGCATCTGCAGTGAGGAGTTTACGTGCTTTGATCTTCTTCGACATTAGGGTTGAGGATGATCCACTGGCGATGGTCACACAAGTCGGCGAAGTAGCAGAGTAGACGTCGTCGAGGGAAAGGTAACGAATCGGAGCCGCCGCAGCGTGGATGTCGACACTGGTGTCTTCTTCACTCGACTGTGTTTGTCTCGTAGGAATCGCCATAGAAGGAGAGAGAATCGGACAATGCTTTCGCATACGCACGCACACTCTCTCTCCTCTCTGTCTCTCCTACTCGCTCTCCCGAATTCAAGGTCCTCGCATGCAAATTGGTTTGATTAGTGTATCAATTGGCAACGAAGATGAAATTGAAGGGAGATTTCGATGGGAGATTTTAAAGAAAGAGAAGGTTGACAATTAGGGCGCTGATAAGGAAAAAAAAAATTTAGGGTTTTTGGGAGAGTTTTGGAGGGAGAAGAGAGGAAGATTTCAGGCCAAAAAATCCGTTTCCCGCCGTGGGCAATGTGAGAGAGAGCCAGACACGGACGCAGCTTTTTTTTAATTTTTCCATTTATTGTTATTCCGCGGCCGTTTGAGGCAGCTCTTTCCACATTTGTTGTGTTTATTGCTTGGGCGATTGGCCCGTATTTAAAATTGAATATAATATATTGCGTATATCAATTTAAAAGATTTTCTAATAAATAAATCATCAACTAACAAAGGAGACGAATCATACATTGCGTCGTTTAACTTTCATAGATATGGGTCTTATTGAATTGTTGGATTTTTATAGGGAAGAGGAATAAAATATTAATATTTTTTTAAAATAATTACGAAAATATCATCGAAAAAAATTATTTTCAATTTTAGGCAACATGGCCTCATCTCTTGAAGAGACGAGATCATTAGTGACTGACCTCGTCTCTTCGAGAGGCGAGGTCTCATTTGTTTAATGACCTCGTCTCTCGAAGAGACGAGGTTGCTCCGCATGTGACCTCATCTCTTCAAGAGACGAGATTGCACCTGTTCTGACCTCGTCTCTTCGAGAGAGGAGGTCAGCTAGTCCTCCTCAAAACTCAATCTATTATAAGAGAAACCTAAAAAATTATGTATAAAACCTGTCAAGTAGAAAGATAAATGGCTATACGAGTTATTAAACAAATTCAACACAGCTATAATACCATTCAGCCTAAAAACACATGCTGAATCCCAATCTGAATCATTCAATCACAGCGGTATTGTGATTGTTTGTCAGCACGATACAATGAAAATATGAGAATTTGTAGGCTCGTAACAGATAATATGAAACGAAATGCTGATTCATTGTTCTTTTAAAATGCACAAGAGAAAATGAGTACAATATACATACAAAAACAATACAAAAAAGTAAGAAGTTATATGCAACAATCAAAATAAAGAAAATCTATCATCTACTACTACTGCTGATGTGTGTCCCTCCTCAGTTGTCCTCGGCCGCTACCCCGCCTCACGTACGTCCTAGATAACGGGGTACGCAGATGTGGATGCTGTGTAGGTAGAACAATATCTGTAACTGCAGCATCCTCATGTCCAGTAGCAGCACTGTACTGATGGAACAGGATAGGGTCTAGCTCGACCTGTGTGAGCCCCTCCCCCATATCATGTGATGGCAATGGTCGTCTCTTCTGTAGAGCCAAGGGAGTATACAACTCAGAGTATGACGGGCCTAGCATGGAGGTGTCTCCCATATAGTAAGATGTCGATGATGGGCTAGCCTCGTCCTGAATGACCTGGGAAGGACCAGACTCATCAAGTGAAGATAGATCGGACGGCTCAAGCTCATCTCTGATCTGTATACCCGGTGCTCGAGCTCGTCCCCGACCCCTGCCTCGTCCCCGGCCACGCCTCTCTTTAGGAGGATGTCGTCTCTGTACGGTATGAGACTATGGGTCACCATGTGCTGCTGCTGATGATAGAGCTGGTGGCACTGGATCATTGAAATTCAACCTCATAAACTATTCCACCACACGACAAACATCTCGTGCAGTGGATGGAGTGAGCTCTGGGGGCATGTCTAGGATGTTGTAAATGAAATCAGCCTGCGAATAATAGCAAAAAATTATATCGGTTAGTAGCTTCCAAGTCGGTACAAGTCCATATAAAGCTTAAAGAGACAGTTATCTTCCCGTGTATTGTATGATAGCTCCCGTACGTCCGATCCAACGTCGGGTGATCGCATGATACCACTGGAAGTAATCGTCAGATGTCCCAGCAGGCAAATCGGGCAGCTCAACTATGCAATCACGCCGAGCATCCCACTCGACTATCCACCTAGCATGCTCCACCTACCAGTTCCACTCGGAACGTCCTCTCGTGTCAATCTCATGGAGGGGTCTCATGTCGGCAGGGGGGGCTGGAATCCCCTAGAAGCCACCAAACTGTCTAAGCACTTTGTCAGGGTAGTAGTGCTTGACAAGGTAAAAGCATACCAGGGGGACCTGTGCAAGCCACACATCGCTCCTCGCTAGGCAATATGGAGGCAGGAAGGGCAAAATTGAACTATATGGGTCTCACACCACCTAATGCAGTAGGAAAAGTAAAATATTATGTTAACAAGCCATCGTACTATAGCAATGTAACAGCACAAAGTCATTGCAAAACAATTGAGGTATAGGAGGGAACAGATGTCATACCTGATGCGCCGTCTGTCGATCAAAAGATGCGCGATACTCAATCAGCAGATGTGTCGATACTCGGGTCACATCAAAAGTCGCACCCCAATGGCTGATGAGTGGGCAACCCGCGGTAACTGATGTGTGCAGGCGATGAACTAGGGCAATGTGGGGGAAGTGCTCTCATGCCCATATCTGCAGGACAACTAACGATCCTGCCGTGTCCCCCGTGTCGATGTGGGAAGCCAAGCATGGCTGCCTGTATAGCCAAGCCAAACAGACAGCTCCCCACGCGTGCTGCCCGGCAGTCTCGAAATCTCGGAGCAGCTGGAGGTACATGAGATGGACATAGTTAGAGGACTTGTCTGCAACAATAAATCCCCCAAGTAGTAGCAAAATGTATGCCCGAGCGTGTCGTCAGATCATCAGCAAAATCAGGTAGATAGCTGAAGTGGCTATCCAACCACGACATCTTGAGGCGACCACCATCCATGTCGACGCCAGGCTGGGGCCAGAGTCCTAGCAACTCCTCGCATAAATCAGGATAATCAAGCCTAGTGGTGCCCGTAACTGCTAATCCATCTACAGAGAGGCCCATAAGGACAGAAACATCCTCTAAGGTCACAGACCACTCGCTCGTGGTCATGTGAAACGTATGTGTCTCTGGTCGCCACCTCTCGACCAAAGCTGTAAGGAGATGTCAATCTAGCTGAATGCAAGGCATCTGGGCTGTCCCTATGTACCCTGCCTGAGACAGGAATGGCAACAGCCGCTCGTCAACCTCTGTAGGTACTCCTGCTGGTCTCTTGAGCCTCGCCTCTCGGTGTCGGCAATGCAAAACCTCATGCTCCTACAGTAAAGTTATCGCATTTATTAAAGATCAATCTCACCTTAGCCATCAAATCTGCAATCACTGATTTTCAAAGAATGAACTAACTTGTCCATCCCAGGCTATAATGGACCTGTGTACAAGCTGTTGTGTGAGTAATGAGCTATCGATTGGTCATTGATCCATCTGCGAAGGAAAAGGAAAGAGATGTTGTCAAAGTCCACATATGTTGATTAAACACAAGCATAACAAAAATACGTTAAATCATGACTCATTAGTGCAGTACTAAAAACATATGAGAATAAAGAATTACCATTACCACTACGACTCGACTGCCCCGTAACTAGTCTACATGCCGATCCCGCATTTGGACAACTTCTTATGTTGTGGCCCTGCTGCCCACAACAATCGCATGGATAATCTCGGGGCCCTCTCAAATGTCCATCTCATTTTGGAATCGTTTCTCCTTAGGCCGACTCCTTTTTCTAATAAGTCCTGGATTAGGGTGCCACTTTGGTAAGTCCAACCGAGTCCAATTTGCCTTATCGGCTGCGGGAATGAAGGAACGACCATACACTATAAGTTGGCGGTCCCACTCGTACCACTGTCCTATGTAGGCAACACAATCCATGTGCATTGTCCCCATCACTATCATCGCATGCGAGCATGGAATTCTGTATGTCTGGCACTTGTTACATGTACATCTACATGATCTTAACTCCACTTTTTGTATATGGTCCCCCTTCTGACTATACATTGTTGGACGTGGTGCAGTTATAACCTGGTATATCCGTTCTTGGTAATCGAAACAAGTAACTCTATGGGAACTAGATACGTTGTTCCATCACTTAAACTTATTCGCAGCGTATTCTGTGAGCAACTTACCCATACTCATGGCATCGCTGGCTTCACACCTTTGCTTATTAAATATGGAGTTGCAATTGTAGAAGGTTTTTTTTATCAATGCTGCCACAGGTAAGCACCTGGCATCTTTTATAACTGAATTGTAACTCTCTGCCATGTTTGTTGTGCCTAGGCCAAATCTGACACCTTCATCGTAAGATAAAGTCCACATGCATGGAGGCAACTCACGAAAATATCGTGCTATCCAAGGATTGCTTTGAAGTGCAGCATTGAAATATCCGTGGAATTTGCGACTCTGGGCTTGATAGGCAGCTCTTTTTACTATTTCCTTACATTCCTTACTTTTGGCCTTCGAATTAAAGTTGCTTGCAACATGACGGATACACCAGCGCCAAGGCCACCCCCTAGGCATTCTCACATTCGACCGCACTCCTGATACCGGCATGCCGGTCCAATATCAAGCAAATATTGGATTGGTCTTTGACGACGTGTTCCAACACTTTTGCAAGGAACCAACTCCATGTATCCGCCTTCTCCTCATCCACAAAGGCATACGCCAACGGGACTATATGATTGGCCCTGTCTATTGCCACTACAATAAGCAATTTGTGCTTGTACTTGCCATACAGGAAGGTACCATCAACTGTGATCACAGGTCTGCAATGATTTAAAATATGTAACTTAGTCAGTGAATATCAATAACCTAAAACAAAATTTAACAATGATTACAATACATACCTACAGTAGTGGAACACCTCAATGCAAGGACCAAATGCCTAAAAAAGCTTATATAGGAATACGTGGCCGGCGGTATTTGAATCTTGGGTTTGCCACTCAACCTTTGTTCCTGGATTTGCCTCAGTAATTGCATTAAGTAGATGCGGAAGCTCCACATAAGATGCCTCCCAACTTCCATACACCTGCTCAATGGCCTTTCTCTTTGCCTCACGAATTCTCTTGATATGAACATTATACCCGAACTGCTTTAATATATTCGTTTGGAGATCCTTCGCCCTCACATCTGGAGAATTGCGGATCTCCAATATTGTGGCCCTGGACAAGCTGGTGGAGTCCAACTAAGAGTGATCCTGTCCAGTGATTTCATCCAAGCAAGTGTCAGGTCCTTTATATTTAGTGATGTGAAACCACCCACCATGTTTCTTATAACTGCCTTTGAGTCTCCACTTACAACCTCTGTTGTGGATATCAGTACACTTAATTGCCCATGCTCTTGGGTCCGAATCCACTACCTTGAAGTTATAATGGTTCGTTATGTACCACATTTTAACTGCTCGTATGAGATAATCTTTTGTCTCAAAACGCATCCTTACCTTGAATTCATCACTGAAGCTCCAATTCCCAGCACTCATTTCCTGCTCATCATCATATGCCGCGTAAGTACTACCAACTTCAGCATTGAAAAACGGAACTACCGCTGAGCTCCCTACTGCATCAACGTCGGTAGGAACAATAAAACGGTCCCAGTTATTTCCCCTTCGTTGTACCTCGGGCAATGCATATTATTATTGAATTACTTCATCATTAACATTTTCATCATCATCATAGTCGTCACTGGATTCACTTGCCGATGAGTCTTGCCCAGCATGCATATCATCACTACTTATTGATGTAGGTCTACAAAATTCAAAGTGACCTATTCCTACTTATGCATTGCCTATTGTCTGAACTGGAGTAGAGTTTGAGTCTACTAACCCCTGGCTCCCAATATTTCTATCATTGCCCATTTCCCCTGCAGGTGCCTGTGATAATTCAATTTCCAAAATCTGCACATAAACAGCCACTGAGCCTTCTGTGTATAGCAACATCTCTTGTGCCGCATCATCATCGGTCACTGAAATAATATCATAACGTAGCGTGCTATCTCCAATAGCTACCCTATGATATAGCTATACCCTATGTGTACACCTATTTACCTTTAGTCTATTGCAAATAATCTCCACTATCTGCTCATATGTTGAATTCCTACTAATACTGACCATAGCAACAGACCGCTTATCATAACCAAAACCATCATCCCCTTGCACAATATTACCATGAGCGTACAGTATGAACTTCGCTTTATCCATTTCCTCACAAATCTTGCCATCTCATCAAAATTAGCTTCCACGCATCAAATTCAAAAAATCACACTTATGAATTGCATTTCTCGTAACATTTAACATAATTCCTAAACTTGCACCTCCACTTTCAAAGTTGAAATTTAATTTTGTAATCCATTCTGCTTCCTTACAAATATTTGCTTTTTTCATCGCATTTTTCCATGCCATATTAAATTGCCATACCAATGCTAAAGTCCTAAATACACCCCGTTAACGACAATTGAAATTATTTTCAATTTTTTTCGTACACTCAATTTCCTAAAATAATTATCTAACAATAACTACTTAGGACTTGATTTTTTTCCAAAGCAAATATTATATATATACATATCTACACAACATACCACAAGCAAAAAAAAAAAAAAAACCAGTCGGCGTTGGAATCATGCTACAAAATTATTCAAACAACACAGATAATCTACATTCAACAATGCTAAAGTACTAAATACACCCCGTTAACGACAATTAAAATTATTTTCAATTTTTTTTCGCACACTCAAATTCCTAAAATAATTATCCAACGATAACTATTTAGAACTTGATTTTTTCCAAAGCAAATATTATACATATACATATCTATAGAACATACAACAAGAAAAAAAAAAAAAAACCTCTCGGCGTTGGAATCATGCTACAAAATTATTATAACAACACATACAATTTTCATTCAACAATGCAGCATGAATGATTGAAAAAAAATACGAAAACACGTGGAAATCCAACCTCAACGTTCGCCGTTCTCAGTTTGCCGCCGATGGTTTCGCTTCAAATCTCCTCTTTTCGATCCTCCTACCTAACCAATCGCAACACAATCAACTTCGGACAAATGGGGATGAGCGATTACGGTCGATTTATGGATTTGGTGCGCCAAAAATCGCCAGAAAATCGAGATTTCGTGGATTAGGGTTCTAGCGATGCAAAGGAGAAATGGGGAAGAAGAAGCGCGCAGGAGAATTTAACCCGCTGACCTCGTCTCTTAAAGAGACGAGGTCACATGCGGAGCAACCTCGTCTCTTCGAGAGACAAGGTCATTAAACAACTGAGATCTCGTCTCTCGCAGAGACGAGGTCAGTCACTAATGACCTCGTCTCTTCAAGAGACGAGGTCACATGCGGAGCAACCTCGTCTCTTCGAGAGATAAGGTCATTAAACAAATGAGACCTCGTCTCTTCAAGAGACGAGGCCATGTTGCATAAAATTGAGAATAATTTTTTCCCGATGGCATTTCCGTAATTATTTTTAAAAATATTAATATTTTATTCCTTTTCCCGATTTTTATATGTATTGATAACTTATTAGTATTGATTTAGTTTGATGAAAACATAAGTAAAATTATTAGTTTTTCATCGATATCATATATGTATCAATTCAGTTTCGATTTAATTTGAAAATGATACTAAACTAGTGTATCCAAATAAATTATTTTATTTTTTTATATATAATTTATTTAAAAGTAGAAATATAAATTTTAATATATATATATATATGTATTTTTTAATAAATATATATTTAAAAGTCATAGATGAGATATTAAAATGACAAAAAAAAAATAGCAAACAGAGTCATAGTCAATAGGTTAATGGGAAGGCTCAACGATAGCAGCATCGATGGTCTTCTTTTTGTTAAGTCTAGAGCAACTTCACTGTTATGTAGACTTATCTGATGTTTACTGTGACCTACTGTTTTTAAATTAACATTAAATCGGGTAGATAAATCGTATGGAATTTAAGTTGATACTTCGATTTTACATAAAATATAATTTGTTGTTGGAACTCTTTGCATTTGCAATTTTTTGTAGCTTATATATAAAAAGTAATATCGACTTTTAGTTTGAGCACTATGATATCAAAGTATGAATTGTTGATCATTCCAAACAGAACAAGAAATATAAATAATATATATATAATTTTTACATGATATTTTGGAACCAAGAGTTTTACAGGATGTGCTTTCTAAGATGGATCTGTAGTAAAATAAGTTCAACTTTAAAGTTAGAGTTTTAGAACACATATTCACATGAGCCACCTTAATTCACTAGCCCAAATCAATATTATTGTTTGTATATCTTCTCATCATTCTCAATAGCGTTTTGGTTGGCTATATCATAACTTGAATCAATTTTCACTTAATCTGCATTCAATTTTATTCTTAAACAATGTCAATCTAGAATTTATAGCATTGGATGTGCTGTCTTTTAACTAGCATTTATCATTTCACAAATTTCTTTGAAAATCGCATTTATCATACATGATTAGTCACTTCTTCTTTTGAGGTTTTCCTCTAAGATTGCAAAGTTTCATATTTTCATATCTATGATTGAATTTTGACAACTTATATGCCAATTTAATTTCTTCAGTGACTTTTAGTAAAATCAATTTAGTGTTTATATTCATTTTACCTGTGTATACATCATATTTTATGTAGTGTAAAAGAGGGTGTGGAGATTTACCTCAATAATCAACTCATGTGTTAGTTGGTTTAACCTTCATCTTCTCACGTTGATATAATGATTGCTTGATTGTAGATCCTCCCTTGAGTTATCCTCCCTCACTTTTAGCTAGTTTAACCTTCATCTTCTCTCGTTGGTATAATGATTGCAGAAAAGAGCGATAATATGGCTTCAAGTGGTCATATCTTTTGATTTTATAATAACAATGGGGTAAGGCGACATGGGGTTAAAGTTATCTTGAAACTTTTTAAACCTTTTATTTTTAGTCGTGATTCATTGTAAAGTAACCTAGCATTAGATGATAAAGTAACAAGTCAGCATTCTTATCTACTATATAATCATCCACTTTAAATTTCTCGCTTTCTCCCTTTAAGTAAAAAAGAAAAAAAAAAGAGCAAAAAAAAAAAATCAACGGTATTGTAACATAACAAGATTAGCTTCATTCTCTAATTGCGAATAATAGGTTCGAGTTCCTCTTGTTCATTTAAAATGGATAAAAAAATCATAAAAAAAAAACACAAAAAATTTTGGCATTTAAATCCTTAAGTTTATAGTGTGCATATTTGCAATAAATATGATAGATAAATACAAAGAATGATTACTTGGGTCTAAGGAAAATTTTATGGTCCCACGATTAGTTTTACCGGACCAGTCCCATAACCATGAAACAGCTTACACTGTACTCGATCATTAATATTTTATTTATTATATTTATTTTAACTGTTAGATTAATTGTGTGACTATCACGTCGATAGGATTGTAGAAGCTCCCTGTCCTAAACATTCTTTCTTATTCTTGGTGTATGTTTGCAAAGTTGATATTTTCCTAACCATGGGGTCATATTTCTCATAGCCTTCTTATGAATTGTTGTGAGCCCTTGACAAGTGTATTTACAAATAGATTTCATGGTCTTGCTAGCCATTTTTTTCATAGAAAAGATTTACACAATCTTTGAGAAAGTGATTGATCATTAATGCGTAAAGTGAAAGCTAAGTCCATTGTTCTTTTGAGCATTAATAATATTAAGTTAATCAAATAGCTCATCAATACGTAAATAGCTAAAGAATTGCTCACTTGATATGACTCATGGGAAACAATTTTAACGGATAAAACACTACAAGGTATGAACATTTGGGGGTAAATTAATTTAAGGTATCAACATTTGAGATAGTTAAAAAGAGGAATCAGCGTTTTGCAAAGTAAATCAAATAAGGTAACAACTTTTTTTAAAGTGCATTTAAGGTATCAACGTTTGAATTAATTTTCAATTAAGTTTCCTTAATTTTCATTAGTGGTCAAATATTAATACCTTATTTGACTCATTTTACAAAACATCCATACCTCTTTTTAACCACTTGAAACATTAATATCTTAAATGAATTAATCTCAAAACGTTGATTTCTCTTTTTAACCACTTAAAATATTGATATCTTAAATGATCTTACCTCTAAATATTGATACATTTCTATGTAATTTACCCAAATTTTAACCATTCATTAAAAACCAAAGATATATAAGAATGCCAAGGGGAAAACTCCACATTGTATAATATAATTGCAATGTATTGATGGGGAATATTTGGATATAACCTAACAAGCATAACATCAACCAAATAGGTTAATGGGCCCATAAAGAGCCCCACAAAGCATTTAGGCAAAAATGTTCCCTAAGGGCCTCTAGCCCACAAGACCTCGACCATAGAATGATAGCAACCTAAGCTCCTTATTTACCATAGCGTTGGCTGTACACAACAAGGACCAAATCTCTACTCCAATCTCCATGGGGGAATAACTCCATGCTTAGCGACCTTCATCTTATGTAATGACCAAGTTGGGTCTGAGGTCACCTGCCTTGATATGGGCTCTAGCTTATATGAAACAACATCTAGTTAGCTACCAACTAAGATATGACCAAAACCTATAAACAGCTCCTCACCCCTAAAGGCATGGGCATGTTGTCTAGCTTAGGTATTTCGTAATGTCTTACTCTTTTAAACTCATCAACTAACTTAAGCACTAGAGCAACCATGCTGAACCACCCTCTAGTTCTCTACTAATGGTATTCTGTATTTACAATTTTATCACCAATACTACCTATGCTGGCAATTTACCACCTACAACATAATGTTTTGGTTAAATAAGAAATCGAGCTTCTTAATATGGTTTGTGGCTTAACAAGAACAAAAATGTCAAAGGAAAAGCTAAAAAGACAGGGCAAAAAAAAAAAAAAAAAGTGTACTAAAAGTCATGTTGTTTAAATGATGGAAAGCCATTATCTAGATAGCAATCTATGGTTTCATGTGGTTGGAATGTTCTATGTGGTCAATAGTACATTAGCCTTGTAGCAATTAAATGGTAGGCTTACCATTCGGATGCCTTATGATTCATAAGCAACTTGATAGCTAATGGCTCTTTATTTAAGGTTGCATACTTGCGAGATATTTAAACTCGACTTGTTTTAAACCTGCTTCAACTCAAGCCTATTTAATAAGTGAGTTGAGCTTGAGCTCAATATAAAGCTTATTTAGTTAAATGAGTTAAGCTTGAGCTTTTCTTTAGGCACATGAGTCGGTTTGCAAGTTAACTTGTGAATGGATTTTTTTTTTATAATATTATTTTACTATATACTATTTGCATTAATACACTAGTATAACGTTATATATAATTATTTGTATTAATATAAATCATAACCACAGCTATGCATATAATTATTTATGTAAACATGCTCAAACTCAAATTTGTTTAGCTAAACGAGTATAATGAGCTAAGCTTTGGCTAGTGAGTCCTTAATGAGCCTGAACCCAAGCTTATACTTTTTCGGGCTCATTATAGTTCAGCACGACTCAAGCTTATTGGTTTGTTAAACGAGTCGACCTTAAGCAGTTAAAAGCTTGACTTGGCCCATTTGCAACCATACTCTCTATGGTCGGTGCACTTAGGTTTATTAGCTTACATGCCTTTATGTTGTTGGATAGTGACTTTTAAAATGCCTCGTTGTTAGCCATCACTTCAGCGGCATGATCTATGTGTTAAAGACAAGTTATAACAAAAATCATATACATAACAAATTAGAGTCGTATAAAGGTTTATGAAAAAAAAATTGCAATACCTCAACTCTAACATGTTAACTAGGTTCAAATGGTACAATTTAGGAATCCAATCATCACTAAGGGGTTCTTAACAATCTGCCCCAAAATCTAATGCATTGTTGTCTTTTTAAACATAAAGTGATAGGTTGTAAACTTTAAAATTAATCAATACCCTCATGATAACCCAACGGTTTTAATTGGTATGCATTGGCATCTGCTGGATTTAGAATCTTGAAGGATTAACCAGCTCAATGCAAGTGCATAGAGTCGGGATCTTCTATAAACAAAATGACCATTTTTAGGTTAGATTCATACATAGAATAACACAGTGAATCCCTAATGTTTTAGGACTCTAGATATGACTTCTTAAAATCAATTCAAAATAACGAAGATGGAAAAGTTACTAGTACAAGGTCACTAAATGCATTAGAAAGATCAATTAGAGTCGAGTTGTCAAAATGTCTTCGTGACCTGAAGGGGACCTACATTCGAGATTGGGAATGGCTGTTATGAGGCTATGCTTCACTAAGTAGCTAGGGGTTATTGCCTAGGAATATGTTGGTTAAATTTCACTGTTACTTCCCTGTAATATTCGTCACATATAAGGTGTGAAACTTTAATTATCAAGACTCCTTCTGGTGTAATGAATTGAAGATCATCAAAACTCTAGAGTCAAGTATGCTTAGTGGAGAACACTCTTAGGATTGGTGGCTTCCTAGGATATAATTGGAATAAAGACAAAATCGTTAAGCATTTCGCTAAAGTGAGCAATACTATAGTGGATAGAGTTTTGTATTGTTTACGGGTGGTACCTGAGTAGGTCAATAGCTAAAAATGGGGGAGCTAAATGCCATGGAGTGGGTAGGTGTGTGTGTTTGGGGAGGGATGGAAAGGTGGTTGGTGGGGAGGGGGATATTAGGGAAGCACCTCTGAAGTTAGAGCTATAAACAAGCCGAACTAAGCTAAGCTTTTCAAGGCTCAAGCTTGGTTCGTCTAAAAATTATCGAGCTCAAGCTTGAGCTAAGCTTTTTACCGAGCATGAAATATAGGCTCGAGCTTGGTTATAAACGAGTTTCATTTTGAGCTCAAGCTTTGCTTGTTTACAAACCAAGCTCGATCTGATTCGAGCCAACAAGTTTTTTGTCATACTTGAAATTAAAGCTCAAAGTTGACTTATTTAATTTGCCCTTTTTCTTTTTTTTTTTTCAATCCGAAAAATAATATACAAATATTGCTAAATATATATACATATATGTTAAGTAGAAATTAGGTTTTTTTTTTCAATATGTATTAATACATCATGAATATGGAACTTATAAATTTGGTAACGAGTTTATTAGCAAGCCTATTTACGAACTAATCCACGAGCTAGCTCTCTATCTTAGGCTTGGGCTTGGTTTGTTACTAAACGAGCTCGAGTAGCTCAACTCGCTTGCATCCTTATTTAATGTCATTTCTACCTGGTATGGTTCTAAACTTACGTGGTGAAATTAACGATGATGTTGATCACTTATTTTCGATTGAGTTTTACTAATTAAATCCCATGATCTGTTCCTATGGATTGGTTAGTGTTAGGCAAGTATACCTATCAGATATAGGATAGGAACAAATTATAGAGTTGTATTCTTTAGGGTCCTCGACAAATACTATTACTCGCCTTATTGATTATTATCTAGCAAATTAAATTGAATTTTACAATTTTAATTAGTCAACTAAACTGATTACTAACTACAACTATGTTTACTACAATATTCAACAGATTAAAGTTACTTTGCAATAGAAAACACATTAAACTTGCTTCACCGATGAATTAACATGTACTACAACATAATTATTTGTTTTGCCATTCCTAACTGCAGGATTCCATCAATTAGATCAAATCTCTTTTGAGTTTATTAAACCTTAATCTCAGCCTTATCAAACTGAAATCTCATCCTAATTAATGGTCGATTAAGATCGCATTAGGAATACGATCCCAAGGTAATTTCCAATTACATGCAGAAAGTTTCACAATCCTATCTCTAGATATCACGAGCAACGTCTCTTTATTGTCTAGATCTATTCCATGGGTAGATTTTTTAATCGCATCCTATGGAAATCCGATCTAACCCTAAGCTGTGTACTACCTAGAATTAGAATGCTTTAACATAATATGAAGATTAGTGAATTCAGCAACAATTAATGTTTAATCCATGTATGTACATGTTAAATACGGCTTCACAAGCCCTAACTACCACTCATGCATGATGTATAAAAACAATATAAAACAATGAAGGTAAAACTTAAGAGAATAGAACATGGAAAACAACCCTTAATAATGGATTCACTCGATGATGTTGACACAATGATACTCCGACAAACATGTATAATATACTCTCCTCTACACAATAGACACTATTCTAAACTACAATGACAACCAATGGTGAATGATCAAAAGTGGTGTATAAAACAATGATTGGTATGTTTTTCAATCTTCCTTTGCAATGTTTGGAAAACTATTTCTATGATTCCTTCATCGGTTATGTCTGTTTGGCGAAGAAGTGTATCAATTGGCCTTTGTTCCTCCTCAAAAAGGTGTTTATATCCGAAATGATGTGAAGATATTCCAAAAAATAACCTTTATCACGATTGTCTCATGGGTCGTTATATCATCGGAAGTAATTATCCAAGGTAGGCAACGGTTATAGTGGAGGCTGTGATCTCCTTGGATCACAAATCTTCAACTGATAACACCCGTAGTTGGATGTTTATGTAGCTTCGGAATCTGGTCCTCTGATGCTCACGGTCATATCACAGGCCATGATCTTCACAGTGACTTGTTGAATCCTTTCGAATAACAGTCGTATCAAGCTCATATAATATGACAACGGAGATCACCACCTTGGTAATTGCTATGATACTGGCCCTTATCTCCATTGTGGTCCTCTCATCTTCAATAAATAATTGCCATATCATGTGTGCTTGTAGGGTCTGAGAAGACCACCACCTATATCACGGTTGTATTGAGATCCGTCATCTTTTCTATGGTCAAATTTCTATTATTTTCTCAATTGTCACACTTGTTATTGCTCATTTAATAAAAATTTGAGACGACCATTGGCTTCATAACAGGCATGACCATGCCTGGCCTATTTTCTCCACTTCAATCCTTACTCAATTCAATCAAAATGTTGGTGTTTCTTCTTTTTTAAACTTGAAATGAATATAATTTAAAATTAAATACCAATTATCTTAAATTAAGCATGAATTAAAGCAATATTCATTCATAATCTGACTCTAGTAAGTATGATAAATTGCCCCTATCATATGTCAGTTTTATAAACGGGGGAGAAAGTAATATCCTTCAAATACTAGGTGATGAAACTCTAATTATCGAGATACCTTTTGAATTAATGGCTTAGAGTATATAAAAACTTTAAAGTTAAATGTACTTAGTGGAGAGCGTTTCATAAGATGGATGACCTCCTAGGAAACAACTAACATCAAGAATAAAATAATGCGGCACTTCACCAAAGAGGACAATATCTCGATAACTAGAGAGCTGGATCATTATCTTCCATGATGTAGGAGGATGTTAGTTCCCAGCCCTACGTCTTAGAGGTGTTATTCCATACATTATCTATGGTTTTATTATCTTTATGTTCTTCAAACAAAGGTGCAAAATACTCTTCAAATTGTTTCAAGCCCTCCAGTTCATGCAATGGGTAGAATCGAAGGTTGCCAAGACTCATGACAAAATAAGTTAGATTCTAGGAGCTAGATTCTTAAACAATTTTCATGCCCTTAGACTTAGGCAACATCGGATATAATGACTACTTAGAACATGAAAGTCGAATGTATGAAAGAAAAATGACTAGAGGAAATGACTTCAAGAATCATTTCCCACCAATCGTGTCAAATGTCATTAGTTCAAAACAAATAAGGAGCTTTGAGTAGCTAAGCTTGATTGTGGACCTATAAAGTAAGATGTAAAACAAGACATGGTCAGAGGACCATGGAGGGAATCTTTAGTGCTGATATTTTAATGCTTAAGTTAATATCTGTTCATTGTGGGAAGTATGAAGAAAATAATATAGAAGAGTAATTGATTTTGCATAACAATTCCTAAAAACTTATAGAGGAAGTATTTATAGGAAAAGGACTATTTTACAGTTGGTAGTGTCATGAACAATGTGGAGAAGTCGAAAGTTGAGAGCGATTGCTAGGAATGTAGGCATTAGGCCATGAAGGTATGTCCTAATTCCATCAAAGGCAAGAATAGTGGAGGTTATCAAAACGCATGTCAAGTGACTTTGGTTGGCTTTATCAAATGCCTAATTTGAAGGATCGGCTTGCCAAACTTACACCTAGTAAGTCGGCCTGAGTTTCAAAAAGCTCAAACTAGATCTGAAGAGGCTATTTGCCAAAATTGACAATCAACACCTGGAATTCTAAAACTTTGTAATTATAAACTGATCCTATTATCCATTTCCTTCCCATGATAAAAACATCACAATTTCTAGTAATCAAAGCACACCAATCAAATTAACGCATAATATAAAACTCACTCTTCATTTGAACAACAGGGAAGCGAAGGTTGCGCTTCAATGGGCAAGAGAACTCAGGTGTCTATTTTCTTTTCCCTTTTGTTTTTTTAACCAATTTCTTGTGTTTAATTACTAAAAACAAAAGCCAAAACTCGCTTGGGGGCCACTGTAAATGGAGCTTGCATTGGAACTTGGGGTTGGAAGAGTGCTAATCTGATTGATAGAAGAAAGGGGAATGAAGGATTAAGGGAAAAAAAAATTACACAAGTCCGCGGGAAAAGGAAATTAATATTAATTTTTTAAAAACAAATTACAAAAATACCACTAGGATAAAAATAATCCAAAAAATAGGCAAGTTGACTTCGTCTCTTAAAAAGACGAGGTTATAAGTGGCCGACCTCGTCTTTTCAAGAAACGAAGTTGAATTGACCGTCTTCAACCTAGTCTCTTCAAGAGACGAGGTCGGCCACTTATAACCTCGTCTCTTGAAGAGACGAGGTTAATTTGCTTATTATTGGAATCATTTTTTCATATGACGGATTTATGTATTTTTTTAAATGATTATTTTTTTCCTTAATCCCAAATCCACCATATAAAAAAATAATCCAAAAAATAGATAAATTAACCTTGTCTCTTGAAGAGACGCGGTCATAAGTGGCCGACCTCGTCTCTTTAAGAGACGAGATCAGTACAAAATATACTGACCTTGTCTCTTGAAGAAACGGAGTCAACTTACCTATTCTTAGGATTATTTTTATCCTAGTGGTATTTTTGTAATTTATTTAAAAAAAAGTAATATTAATTTCCTTTTCCGGGAATGGAAGCCCAGCTTCACATTTCTTATTTTATAGTATTCACTTAACCCTTTATCGGGGAAAAAACTGATGGGATTTAATGGCACTACACACAGGTAAGATATATGTAATATATAGATAGGTAGATAAACACAAGACACCTATTTGAAAAAATAAAGAAAAGAAATATTGTTACTCATCATGCTCTAAGCCAAAGTTCTATTCATTTTGTATTTTTAGCAAGCTATGAGTATCTACCATTCTGCTTCCTCTGCTTCTTCTTCTTCTTCTTCTTCTTCTTCTTCTTGATTAATGGACCTTGTTGGCACTTAAAAACATTTAGACAAGTGGTTTGACTCATGAGTAGAAACCATTATAAATCTTAAATTTGATCTTCTCAAACTCTTTTTATTTTCTTTTAATTTGTTTTTTTCCCTTTTCTACTGCCAAGCAAAACAAATGTCACTCGTGTTTCCTTAGATAGTCGATCATTACAGGAAGCAGCAAGGGCAAACGTGGAATCGAACAATGGGAGGAAAGACAATCAGCAAGTTTAACATTTGTGCATACCTTAATAAAAGAAAATGGAAATGAGTTAGAAGCGATGTAGATCATTGTTTTGAAGCAAGGAAAATCCTAGAGGGATATGAAAAGAAATAGAAAAATTAAACCACCAACAAATCCCCTCAACAAATATCATATGATTAGGATTAGGGTAAGAGTCCAAACTTTTTACAATCCTCAGCCAGAACCATTCGAAGATCCTGCGCTCAATCATTTAAGTATGGGGTTTTCACATTCTCATGTATTCTCCTAATACAACTCAATCTACAAGTGAATGGATACAGCTAAGGATGCCTGTGCAAAGGAAAAGAGGAAGAAAGACTGCATTTTTCTCATGGTTAAATCTTAAAACAGGAGTAGAGCTGTAATTATACTTATATCTGCAACTTTCCTATAGACCATGAGAAAACACTGTCAAACAGAAGAGGGAAAGTTTTCATTATCAAAAGTCAGAAGTAGGAATCAAGATAACTGTATGTATGCCTTTTGTTGTACTGAAGCAGACTAGCATAGGTCCTGTCCCATACACCGATATATAAAGACTCATCATCAGGACTCAAGGAAACACCAGGAATCTCACCAAAAAAGTCAATCTCTTGCCGCTGTGTGAAGTCCGCTTTCGTACTATATACATGGACAAAATCTGCTGGTTCAGCCATTACCATGAACTGACCATCGGATGAGAATCTAACTGACCGTATTGCACCCAAGTTACCCTTCAAAATTGCAATTGGTGTCGACACATTCCTCACGTCCCATACTCGGCATGTTTTGTCCTGATTCCCTGTAGCAAAGATATGCCCATCTGGATGCCATGCAGAAGCAAAAGAATAGTCTTGGTGACCGATGAGCTTGGCAACAGTCTGACAAAGAACAAACATGGGGGGAAAGAATTAGTCACACAACTTGGCTCTGGAATTCGACTTGAATTTTTTCATCACAAGACGAATCATACAATATTAATTTAAGAGCATATTTTACTACATGACAACAGAGACTGGACAGGATATGCAAAAGACTACTCATACATGAAATGATAGTCCGAATTTTGAACAAGCCAAATAATCTAAAGAACCTGACTCACCAAAAGAAAATTACTTAAGAAATAAAAAAATAATATAAAACAATACTCATTTGATGTCCAGTTTAGTTACTCTTTTTTGCATGAGAAGGGTAATTATCATCCAAAATAGCCAAGCGACCAAATTCTTTGCTTCAGGAAAAGACATAGTAAGCTGGAAAGCTAAGAGCTCAATGTTAAATATTCAATGTCTCGTTTTGCAGTAGGATTTTAAGGGGATTTCGTTAGTTCTCAGATTTCCATCAGGTTTCTTTCTCCAAAACAGGGTCAAGGCAGCTTGCTGCCCACATTAATTCCAGGATGGGTTCAACTACATAATCATGCTACTTTTAGGGTCCATTGGGAGCACAAAGCATGTGGTGGCAATTTTATCACAGCATATCATAATCATATAGGGCAGCACATCTTTCTTTTAGCGAGGCTGTACATGTATAGAATGTAAAGTTAGTCTTGTTTTAAGTCTATGTATAATTGATTTAATTGTTATCCCTTAATCAATATTATTTTTTGCAAAAATAATTGAAAAATTATAGCCCAAACACCATACCTTTCCATTTAGTGCATCAACAAGCAAACCGTCTAAATGATCACCAAGCACAGTGATCAACCGGCGATTTGGGCTCAGTGAAGTATGCTGCAGCAAAAATGTTATATTAATTATGATGCAGCTAACAAAATTGTACCATGCTAAAATACATCATCAAATGCACATCGTATATGCTAAGAAATATGTCTACTTACATTAACTGGCCAAGGAAAGCAGAAGTGGTTCACAAGTTGAAATCTCTCTGTGTCATAATCTCGTACACCACAGTCATTGTTAGAGGTCATAAAATGTGTTCCACCCCTGTAAAAAGTAGCCACGTGAACCTTTTTTCTACATTATTAACAAAGTCGGGTTCTCTAGGAACCTCATCTTTCATACATATAAATGAAACAACTACCTTGGCCAGTCATAGATTTCCACCGCATTTGTGATGGCATTTTCATCGTGAGTTGTCCTTGCACAAAAGCTTACTCCCCTTTTATCCAAACGCTACATATGCATTAGGAAAGGCCTTAATCAGCTTAGTGAATAAATATACAGAAATTTATTGTGACATGAAAAAACAAACAATAACACGTCTTCTCTAAACTCTAGTAGAAAGAATCCAAGAAAGACAAAGGAAGAACAACTTGTTATAATGCCACCACACTTAGAGCCCATGGATGAGGAAAAGGACGAGGTTCAAAGTCCACTTGTAATAGTCATAGAATCAGTGGATTTATTGACCAAACAGATAAGTAGCCTGAGTCCATTAAGGGTAGGTACACCAAGCACCTAAACTAGCAGAATTGTCAACATGTGGGGGTCCCACGTAATCCAATGGTTATGAGGGGCTTAGTGCATCTATCTTTGTGCTTTACGGACCATCAATGAGAAACTTAAACAACAATAGCTGTAATAAGTAGACTTTCATCAAAAGATAATCATAAAAGTCACTTCTGCGCTTCTACCTTCATTTTGTTCAGCAGTCCCTAGCATTGGTAAATTCCATGGCATCACTTTACTTTTAAACTGGCCAATAAAATTACTTGCCTTTTGCTAACTGCTCAACATAATTCCTGTACTAAGTGACTCATCGGTAATTACATGTTAACATAATGGTGTTGATGTCAGATGGATATTATATTCTAAAATGCTATCCTACATCCAAATAAAACTAGACCTAATGCCCATCTAGCACTTCCAAATATCCAACACAAGCCACTTCAATATTCTTTCATCTAGGTATTATTATTCATTGGTTATTTTGATCTAAGAACAACATGGGTAGTTAACAAATAGTAATGGCAGTGGCAGTAGATTATTAAAAAAAAAAAAGTAATAATAAAGTAAATGGAGGAAATTAAATTTGATTATACAGGACATGGGTTGCTTTGAACAAATAAAAAATAAGGCAGATTTTGTTTTTGACTTATAGGCCTGGACCGGTCATGCAATTATGGCATTTTTTTATTTACCCAAAAAAATTATGGCAATTTTTTTTTAAAAGAACAACTCCATCAGCAAGTCATAGAGCAACGAATAAAACAGAATCATAGAATGTGCATTGAGATGATCCAAAAGAGGCTAAGAAAGCTACCTTGCAGAATAGCTCTCCATGAAAGCCACCAGTGACAATAATATTATCTTTGACTGCTAATGCACTAATCTGTGTCTCTGTGAATCCTTCCAATAAATTCCCAGGGTGTTTCTGTATTGCCAAGTAGTCAAAACAAGTTGAAAGGCGAAGGTTATGCCTTCGATTTCAGATAGGGAACTCAAATGTCTTATAGCTTGGGCTCTTAAAATAACCTTGTTACCTCATTAGGCTGTACATGACCTGAAAAATTAAGTATCTCTGTCAAGCTGGCACTTAGTGATGACCAATGCATCACTGAGTAGTTGGACATTAAATACACGTCGTGTTTTGAAGTAGCCCACACCAAATTTCTTAGCTGCATGGCATTTCAAGAAATTAAAGTCAAGTATGGAAATTTTCGCAGCATATGCTTGAGATAATCCAACATGCTTTTGATTACTTTGTAACGCAAGCAGTAATATAGTAAATGCTTAGACAGCTGCTAATCACAGGCCTTTCCAAACCATAATACCAAAACATTGCGAATAAAAGATGATATCATATATTTGATCTAGACAATAGATGCAGAGATTATATATTCATATACATATATGTCTATATATAGATATAACACGAGTTCTAATAGATTTACAAACCTGAAAATGAAGTATAGTCGGCTTAACTACCCTGCTATTGTAAAAGAAATCGTAGAAGTTGGCACCTTTATCAATTTGCTCATAATCCTGAAAGAGCATGTAACATTCTTGATTCAACTTTCTGACTTTTCTGATCCACAAAAGTAATGTTTTACAAATAGAAAAGATCTAACCTTATCAGTTGTTTCACCGGAGTCGGGAATATTCTCATAATTCTTGTACTGTTCAAGCCTTGTTAACCTATACTTTTCTCTGGTTATGTTCAATCTATCCCAGGGAATACCCTGGATGTCCTTTCCCTTTCTTGCCTGGATGGCGGATGTATCTGTAACCTTAGTCAACTTCATGACATTAAAAGAGGAGGATTCAGTCTTTATCAAAGGAAAAGAAGGGGAAAAAAAAAAAAAAAGAAGGAAAAATGAAAAAACCAGTATACAGCTATAAGAAGATAAATTAGAAATAAGAGAGCAAACCATTTCGTATTCATCAAGAAGATCAGCACCACCTCTCCCATCATCATCTTCATCCATTTCGTCAATGAATTCAGGTGCATCTCTCTCTTGGGCCATGTAATCGAACTCATCAACTTGTTGGTTAGACATCTTAAATCTGATTTTACAAAATAAAATCACATAAACATCAGTAAATGAACACAGTTATCTAAGTTTCAGCAACTTCTATACAAAAGTGAAATCATCTCATACATCACACCTACTCCACAAATCGGAATATAAATATCACACTCACATCCTCGTCACGGGAGTATTGCTAACAAGAACAATACAGGACAATTGAGGAAAATATCCAAATCAACCACAAACACACAGTAACACGTGCACCTACACAAAGATGCATGGGAACAAAAACCAAAAAGCAAGACAACCAGGATCTTATATAAAAGATTTTGCACCGACGCAGCTTCTGCAAGAGGAGTACAATCATCTCAAAAATTATACCTAGTGCAAAAACCGGAAATAAAAGAGGACACTTGCATTCGCCAACTGGGGATTACTATCTACGTAAATAATACATAAAAATAAGGAAAGAAGATGATTTACACCATGAA
This sequence comes from Combretum micranthum, assembly GCA_024138025.1. Taxonomy (NCBI): domain Eukaryota; kingdom Viridiplantae; phylum Streptophyta; class Magnoliopsida; order Myrtales; family Combretaceae; genus Combretum; species Combretum micranthum. Next base: position 1,591,849 of record JAMXBD010000005.1, read on the forward strand.
CTCATTAGAACACATTCATGAGCGTGCACACACGCACACACAGATGCGTATGAAAAAAAACAAAGAACAAGATAATTACCAATTTATACAAAAGAATTACCACAGGTAAATTGGGTATTCTTATTCTTATGCAATCGAAAACACAAATTCACCTAACACTGAGCCAAGTACGTACTCACCACCTTCCTGTTTCTATTCATATTGCACCAAGAAAACCACTCGATCGATTCAACAATAAAGATTTTGACAAAAATTTCAAGGAGGTTGATGGAAAAAGACCCAAAAGCAATAGACTTTTATGGTAAGACGTGTCCATTTATTAGCCAATAAGGCATGTCAAAAACCTCACCAACAACATTTACTTGAATATTTAGGAAACCATTAGGACACGTACTTCTAATACAGCCATAAATGAAGAACAACCGCAACAAGCTTCAATATATTTAAGAAAACAATGTTGGGAAACTGCAAATACATTAGAAAGATGGCATTTTTAACATTAAAACACACACACACACACCTCTTTTAAGTAATGGGTCTTACTTCCTTCTTCCTGTTCTATTTGTCACATAAGTTGCAAAATTAGAAGAAAAACAATAACCCACTAACCCAGATTATATATATATATATATATATATATCTAGCTTTTCTTCTCCTTTTCCTTTTTTGTTTTCCCCTCTCCCTCCATTGTTATTGAATGTACAGTTCCTTTAACATTACTCTTAAAATTTATCTCTTTTTCCATGTAAAATTTAAGAAAAAGGAAATAAAAAAAAAACAAGAAATATTTAACAACGTCGACTCAAACAACAAAATTGCACCCTTTTTTTCCCCACAAACAAAACCATCTTTCCTCTTCAACTTCCTTTTAATATCACATAGTTCTTCCCCCCACCCCCCCACCCCCCCCAAATTCATTTCCATTTCATGAAGTAGAAGTTGTACAGAGCCCAAAATAGGAACAACTAAGACAGAGATGAAAAGTTCTTTATTTTAAAGAAAAGAAAAGGAAAAAAAAAGGGATTTGGGACAGTGATACAGGACTTACCCAGAAAACAAAAAGAGTGGATTTTGTAGTAAATAAGGTTGTTTTAGTGAGTTTTGGGTTCCTTAGAGAGAGAAGCGAGAAGAGGGGAGAACGGAGACATGAGATAAGAGGGAGAGAGAGGCAACTTGAGATTTTGGAGTTCTGAGAAAGAGGAAAGGAAAAAGGTGTGGGGGAGTAGGACAGGATAGGAATAGAATAGGGAATATTTAACTGCGTTGGTATGCACAAAGTAGAACGCACAAATTTGGGTTCTACTTGCATAAAGTCACTTATTTATTATATTTACCGTCTTTTTAATTTATAATCTGTAATTTTTATATATAATTTACCATATCTATAATTTATTATATTTATAATTTTTAAAATAAATTTATAATTTTATATAAAATCTAATAATAAATTTTACATATTTCAAATAAGTGATTTAACCCAAATCCATTCAGTTGGAAGTTTGGTAGCACGTTGATTCCGCCTCCTCTTCTATGCGGAAAAGGAAAAATTAAATATTTGTCGGTTTATATTTCCTATGACTGAGTTTTTTCTTTTATTTTTTATTTTTGGGATGGTATTGGTATGACTATGAGTTGGAAGCTATCAAATTCATGGAGATCACATGTTTAGCCAATTCAAATTGGTTGAAGGATAAAAATCGAAAAAAAAAATGTTTTTATTTTTAGATTTTTTATTATTTTCTTAAAGAGAGAAACTATTAAAAATTGGAAGAAAATTTTAGAAAAAGGGGAAAGTAAACATGATATATGTTTTGAAGGGTAATTTAACTTAATCATCATTTTACTTCTCTATTTTTCATTTTTTTCCCCTAACATTTACAAAATCTGAGAAATTGAAGTATTTCCATTCAAATCTTTCCTGGTTTCATTCTTTTATTCAAACAAAAATATAAATTTCATTTTCATTGTTTTTCTTTCTTTATACTATTTTTTTCCTATTTCCAACTTATTTAAACTTGTCAAACTCAGCTTATTAAGTAGGAAAATATTAGTACTATTCGAAATTTGTTGACATACATAAATAAAAAAAAAAGTTGTCCTTTCTCCCAAATTTTTTTTTTATATTTATAACATTTTAATAATTTTCAAGGCTTGCATATTTTATCATATTTGAATTCTTAAATGATATTAAAAATTGCAAACAATCCCTAGAGTTTGCTACTGATGGTATCTCTGCACTTACAAAACACTCTTTGACTCCTATAAACTGATCAATAACTTAGGAAATTGCGAACTACGAATACGCTTTCATTATGGTGTTTAATCTTATTAAACTGTATTTTAATATCTTTTAAATTTTGGCGTCGATGCATTCTTTTAGATAGAAAATAAAACAAATAATCTATAGTGTCATTAATAATTTACAAAAAATTAGAAAGTATTAAAAATATATTTATAATTTTTAGGTTTTTTTTTTGCCATAAAATTTTTAGGTTTATTCATGCCAAACTTAAAGTTCATGCGCAACATTTATACCCATCTCGCAAAGCAAATATGTTGCCGATATTTTTATTTTGTCTTTTTATCTCTCAAATCTTTACGACACATATCCTTGATATATATTATAGGGTATGGGGAGCAGATTTGCTTTGGCTTTCGGGAGTGCACGCTATGCTCGTTCATTCGCTCCTCCTCGTATTTGTCTCCTTTAATGATGCCAGACAACACGTAATATAAACATCATTGACCATGTTAACATACTAATAAAGTTTTGGTGTGCTGATACTTTAATCAGTATTAACAAAATAATTATTATTTATTATTTATTATTTATTATGTTAATACGTTACTCTTAGGTCAAGTCGTACTTAGGATAAAATACACTAACTTAGCACATGCCTAACAAATTTTTTTAGTTAGAAAAAATACATTGATTTAGAATAAATATATTAGATCTAGTACTTTCTACATCTAAAATAAAAATATACTAAATCTGAAACAAAATACACTATCTGAAATACTTCAACTTTTATATACGTCTTCGTAAAAAAAAAAAAAAACGCAACTTGAACTAAGATATCCCCCTTACTCGCTGCTACTTATTCAAACCACGTTGAATGATAATGTGTTGTGGCAAAAAAAAATTGCAATAATAATAATAATGTGATGTGATGATGATGGAGAGAGAGAGAGAGACACATTGAGGGGGGGTTTCTAGATTCCTGCTCTTGGATAAAGAAAAGCCTCAGCACATGAGAACATCACACAGCGGGACAGGCCTGGACCCGGTGTGGTCCCGTGGTTTCATTGCAGTGTTTTCTTCATGGGTGTTCATGCTGGTCCACAGGGAAGGAATTTAATTTACTTTTTAAGGATATCAAGGTCCTATCCTATGACGCCCGGTGTGGTCCCATGGTTTCATTGCACTGTTTTCTTCATGGGTGTTCATGCTGATCTACAGGGAAGGAATTTAATTTAATTTTTAAGGATATCAAGGTCCTATCCTATGGCCCTATGCGTGTATTAGGAAAATTCTACTGTATGTGATGTTTGTTGATGGGGTTGTTTATTATATGGTTTAGATTCATATACGGTCGGTGATCATATGGTCAAAATATTTAAAATATTAATTATTATATTTATTTTTAATATTCGGATAATGAATTGAAACGAGATCATTGAAGTTTTCATATATTATAGTTGTAATTTTTTTACTTTGTTTTCCTAATAGGAGGACGGTGCATGTCTACATTTTTTATTATTTCTACATTTTTTAACGTACTTCTGTCATATTGAGTTTTGCTAAGTATAAAATTAGACGTTTCTTTGCAACGAGTCGCTAATTATCTTTAATTACGAAGGGTTGATTTCTCAATGCATATTTTTAGATGGCATATGACACCAAAACATGAAGTATTTGAAAGATGGACCTTTGAAAGGTGTGAAGCATGCCATCATTTGGTGAATGTCACAAGTAATTAATTAAAAATTGCATATTGACATTGCTCATATTCGACACTAGCAATAAAAGTCTCATGAACAATATTATGTTATTAGTCATTTTCACCATAAATTTTATTTTATTTTATTTTTTTATAAGTAGACTAGTAAGCCAACCTATTTAATTTATAGGCTAGTCTATTTTGGCGGGTAAAATAAATAGATAAAGTAAAATTAATTTGCTTTTAAACAGATCAAATAAAAGTTAGTTTTAGCCTATTTTAAAATGAGTTAAACAAGTTGGCCCATGAGTGCGACTCTAATTTTTATGTTTATTTTATTTTTTTTATTTATTTATTTACTTTTTTCTTTACGTAACAGTATAACTAAGCAATTGGGTCCAAAGTCTGCCTTCTACCTAAATATCATCAACAACTATGGCGTTTTCACTTGGGATAACGTCGCAACTTTTAGCAAATTAAATTCCACACGTCCCTACATGTGAAAGAAATGAAAAAATAAAAAAGATCCAAAATGGTAATGTTAGCTTTGACTGGTCAAAGTGCAACGGTAAAGTTTTGCCCGTTCCACTCCCCTTATTTCTTTGTTGTCTTGACTTGTGTATAGCAGTTGCGGCCAACAGTTGGGATAAATGTAGGCCAAATACTGACACTTTTAATTTTTGTCGATTTAATATTTTGTTTTTAGAATTTAGTAAATTAATATTTATATTTTTTGATATATGATTCAGTATTTCTATTAAACAATATTCAATACATATTCATTTTAATGCTAAGATAATAGTAGGTACTTGGCAAAAAATTATAAAAATTTAAACATGTGATACTAAACTATCAAAAATTAAATTGAAAGTACAGATACTTAGGTTACCATTATCCTATTAATACAAATAAGTCTGCAAAATATTATTTAATAAAGGTATTGAATTACACATATTTTTAAAAATAGGCACTAATTTGTCAAAATCTAAAATTGAAACATTAAATTGCGAAAAATTAAAAATATAGGTACTTAACATACCATTATCCCCAATACTATTGTATTGAAATTATGTTCCGTGTGAGACACCTGATTAGTTGAAAGAGGTGATTAAATAAAAGGGTGTTGCATAATGCGGTGCAAGCAGTAACACATAATGGGTCTATTTGGATAGTTTATTTTTTGTTTGTATCTGTATTTGTACCAAAACGATATATATAAATTTATTCAATTTCTATCTATATTTTATTTATATTTGATCTATTTGATATTTTCATGAGAATTGGTATTTTTTTCTGTAACTATTTCTTAATAAATAATTTATTAGAAAAAAGTTTTTAAAAAGTGTTTATATCTACTAGAAAAAGCTACCAAAAAAGATCCCTTACAGTGACAAAAAAAGAATTAATCGAATACTAAATTTGATAAGATAAATGTCCTAATAAATTGAATTTTTGGCCAAAATTCAGATGGTATATATAAAAGGTAGTTAGATTCATGACATGCTGTCCTAATTTAAAACTCACAATATCTTCTAGAAGTCTTATCATGTTGTCTTCCGTTTTTCCTGTAACATAAACCTTAATTTTTAATTTGACCATAACAGCATGTCAACTTAAATTTGCCAATATAGTTTGTTAATTTGTTGATAAATTATAGATAAATTATCAATAGATATAGATATTTTTTTTTAATTTTTTTAATAAATTATTTATAAATAATTAGATACAGATAAAAAATGTCGATAGTTCTTATTAAAATATTAAATATAGATAAAATATAAATGTAACTAGGATATATTTACACATATCATTTTAAAAAATATATAAATACAGATAAAAAACAGACCGTCCAAAAGACCCTATAATTATTGTTTCTTCCCTTTAAAAAAAAAAAAAAATTACAAACTTCCAAAAGAAAAAGCACAAAGTTCTTAAGAGATCATTCTTACGAGAGCTTTTATGATCCTGTCGATGGACCGTCTAGTCAACCATCTAGCCGTTAAAATAAATATAATAATTAGAATGTTAACCATTTTAATAATTTGATCACGGTTGGTATGATGTGAACCGTTAGATAATGATGGGATCGATTCTATCAAAATTAATGATAAGATCATTCTTTTCCCTTGTTTGGAAAAGGGAGCAAAGGATTAGAAATTGATTTAGGCAAAAAAGAAAAAAAACTTTCCCTTGAGCTCATAAAAAACAATTATAGAGGAAAGTTAAATGAAAAGAAAGAATATATAATTTTGAAATAAATACATAATTTTAAAATATAAGTGTTTTTATGATATTTCAATAAACTTTATTGGAAATTTTATGATCTCATTATTAACTTTGACAAGACTAGTCTCGTCATTATCCAACGACTTACACTATACCTAAATATGATTGAATCAGTAAAATAAGTAATACTCTAATTTCTATATTTATTTTAACCTTTAAATGTTTGACTAAACAGTTTTGTTGATAGGACTGTAAATGCTCTTTAACTTTATATCTACCTTCTTCCTTTTTTTTTTTAAATTTAAACAAACAATTTATAAATTACCATTTTCTTTCCCTTTTAATTTTTTTCTTTTATTTTCTTTCTCTTATAATTCTTTGCTCTCTTCCCAAATATGATATTAAGAGACCCTTGGCATAGAAGAACTCGAAAATGTTTGAAACACGTCTTCTTTAATTTGATGTTGATTCTCTTATAACCGCATTTTTGACACTGATAGCGACGAGAGGTGGTCCGACACTCCGACCCAATCGGCAATTACTAGATACCAATAATTAGACTGGTGGGTTCGAACGGTTTGACTAAAAAAAAAAATTTAATGATTAATTAAGAAATTTTTTCTTAAGAAATAAATGTAATATAATAAGTTTTTTTTTTCTACACATTATATTTACATTAGGAAACTAAAATTTTATGATAGGATTTTTTCTGAAAAAAAATCGTACCAGTTCGAAACCATAAATCCCACCTCATGAACTGGGGGATCAACGGTTCATAACCAGTCCGATCTACAGTATGGGATGGTTTCGAATTCATAGAAAATACAATCAGACCCGACAGTTCAGGTCACAATTTAAATCCGAACTGAAACTGTGAGACATCTACCAATAACGGTGGAACTTGGAAGGGAATGCCCCCTTCAACTTGAGAGAATGTTCCTTTCCGTGACTCTCGAAAACTACGAAAAGCAAACCAAATTTCCGATAAGAATGGTAATAGACTGCTTGCATTGACTTGTTTTTATTTATATTTCATCTAGTTATATATATAAATATCTATTTTTATTTATATTTATTTATTGACAAACACATATTTAAAAATAACAAAAATACTATCTAAAAACGATCATAATAAAATAAAATAAATATACGCTTAAGCTGTTGATTGTTTTCTTTTTTGCTTTTAATCCCATTTTTATTTTGAAACTTCGACGGTCCATCAATATTATTATTAAACAAATTATAAAAAATTACTATAAAAATATTAAAGATTTTGATTACAACCGAAATAATCCAAACCGTGACGAAATCGGCCTAATCATAACCGGCAAAAGGCCGGAGGGATTTCTATCTTTCTTTAACAAATACAAGTATGCCTTTAGCGATTTAATTTAACATTTTGTTCGGTTTTGCAAGATGAGATGGGATAACACGATCGATGCGCGGACTCCACAACACGTATCCATATTTTGGTTTCTTCTCAATACGGGCTAAACTAAGGCTTGGGCGTTTTGTCTGAAATCAATAATCATTGCTATTTTAGTATTTTTTAGTCTTGATGTTTTCAGCTATACTTTTAAACCAAAACAATTTATTTGAATCATACTTCTATAATATAGATTCAAATTCAGTCTAATCTAAAATATAAATAACGCAAGGGAGGTTTTTGTGCGTTTATTGATCTTCAAATACTACTATATAAAAATAATTACATAAATACTATTATAACTTGTAAAATTCAATGTTCAACATGCTATTTTGCTTTTTTTTTTTTTTTACATACATCACCTATTCAATACGTAATTTCATCTTTTTAGCATGTATCATGTGTTTAACATGTGCAGAGGCGAACGTGGGTGCGGCAGAGGCGGTGGGGGTGATGGGGCCCTATCCCCTCCAAACTCCGGACGAATTAATTTTTAAGAAATAGAAAAAATATATGTTATATATATATATATATATATAATAAAAAGAGAATATGACATAAAACTAGGTTTGGTCTAGTGGTTAAGTATCTCTTTATAAATTCAAATTCGGTGTACTTTTTTTTGTTTACTTTTTCTTTCATAATAACTAATAACATTACATTCTTTTATCATAAAATAATAATCATTATTATCTACATTATAATTGAATTTTATTACACACTAATTATATAATTTGATTTAGTAACTTTTTTTAATTAATGTTATCGAAATGCACATGAATTAATGAATAGCTATCCTATATACATATTTTTTTATTATTCATTTGTGCTAAAAGTAATTATATTGCACATTAATTATATAATTTTATTTAGTAATATTATTTCTTTTCTACATGTAATATTAAGAAAATGGATACGAATTATTGAATAGATATTATATCTAGATATATTTTATGATTTATTTTTATTAAAAGAAAATTTTATACATATATTAACTCTATATTTTTTTAATAATTAATGTTTAAGTGACACGTATAACATCTCTTATGAAATATACTAAATACTCTTAATTATTATTTGAATGATTTTTTTATGACGTTTTAAAAAATATCACATTGAGATCATTATAAAATTCTCATAAATATATAAGATGTAATACAATTATAATAATAAATAAATAATTATAAGAATTAACTTAATTAAGATTCAATCTCCTAATAATATAATCCCGTGTCCACCCCTGGACATGCAATTTTTTTTTTATATGTATCGCATATTGAACATACACTTTTGATTTGTAAGACTGATAGATGTGTGTTATATTTGTAAGGAGTTGAAAAATTAGTAATTAGTTATATTTTTTTTCCCTTTTAAACAAACATTTTCATACTTTGACCAAAAAAAAACAAACTTTTTGCATCTTAAATGAAAAAATGCATTTTATATTCTGTGTTACTATTTTTTCTTAAATAATACAATGATGATAAAAAGCAAAAAGAAAAAAGAAAAAAGAAAAAAGGAAAAAAATTATCATGTAGGAATCATTTGATCATTCCCCCAATCTAATGTTTTTATTTTTATAGGGGCCTTGGCGGCATCGCTAGTTATTGAATGGGTTAAAATATACAACTCCCGACTTCCATAACGTGCCTAAACTTCAAATAAAATTTAGTGGACAAAACGTATGTAAATATACCAAAACGAGCAAAGCATTACTATATTTGTAATTGTTATTCTTATTTCACAGTCTATAAGATAGCTATTCAACTAACAAAATAGAGCATTAGTTTTATAAGATAAGAATAATATTTCATTTCATGATATTAAGTTAATATAATGTATTATAAAGAAAAATATCTAAAAACATTAACTGGTATTTGATGAGTACTTGTTTAGTTGTTGTAGTAATTCAAATAAGAAAACTTTTTAACATTTCACACTTTTTTTAAAAAAATTGAAAATGACATTAAGAAAAGCAAAAAAAAAAAAAAAAAAAATTCCTTTTTCCCCTTGACAAATATCTGCGACTGTAAGTCTGGAACAGCCAAATTAATTCCCCAAGGTGAAAGCCTCATTACAATCATGTAAATATCAAAAAGGGGGAAGCGATGAGGAGTTTCAATCATGTGGTAGGGGAACATTTTTATAATCGAAAATTTTAGAATGGGTGAAAAAGACAAAAACCTACAAATCTTCTAGATCGAACGTTAAGGAATAATAACATCAAATTTTTTTTTTTTTTATTGCAGTGCTATTTGTCAAAGCTAGACGTCACCCAATTTCATCTTCCAAATGACCATTTCCTCTCTCCTTCCTTTTATTTTTCCTGTTTGCAATAATTAATAAGAGGTTTTGATGTAAACGCGGTCTATTTATCTTAATAAGTATAATTAACTCGAGAAATGGGTGACTGAATTGTTATAACTTAAAAACTCAGTCAACAAAATCAGACTGAGTAATCAAAATTTTGAAATAGCAAAACCGAGTCATAGTGCTTGACTTACGCCGGATGGGCAAATTTATTACTGTATAAATATACCTGTCGGTAGAAATATATTAAGTGGGTATTATGTATCACATGGATATACATGTGATGTATAATTCTCAATTATATATTAGCATATGAATAATGTCGTAGGTGGTTTTCAAAATAATCACCATCTACATATTTACGTATTAGAATACCATTAGAAGTTACACATCAGGTGTATATTATATTTGACGTGTAACACCTACTGAATCTTTTCTCGCCAGTGTCACGGTGGATGTATATGGCACACCTCTATTGTTAGGATTTATTTTCTTTGTCCAAATGTCGTCATGGTCAAAGTTTTTGGAGTAATTAAATATTGGAAAATTTTTATGGTTCCATCTCTTTTTTTTTAATGAGGTCGGTCAATCGTTTTCTTCTTTGCCACTAGTTTATGGTTGTCTTTAAATTTGTGGCTAATTGTAATTGCATTAGTAAAACATTTAAGTGCCAAAATTCCTTCTTTGGCTTCATGGGGAAAAAGATATATCAACGGAACTATATAGCTTTTAATTTTCTAAAATGCCCACACTGACATTCTTTAAAAGTCAAAGATCATAAATTTCTTCGAAAGTGTAATATGAAGTCATTCCCACAATATTCTTTCATGCTGAATCATTGTTTGATTCTAACATTATTGACTTATTTGACATTTTAGCAGTGTATATGGATCAAATCAGAAGACCAATTGGTCTTAAAAAATTAATTGCAATTGTTTTTTGATACATCAGGTCGAGTCGATATTGCATTGGAAAAAAAATTAAGGAAAAATTATAACAACTACTCTTATAAACTTTTGAAAAAATGCGGACACTCCACTTCTTAATAATGCTACAATTTTCCTCTACGTTTATGTAGGCCTCTCAAAACTTAATAAAACAACACATTATATCTAAATATTATGTCCACATGACAATAAACTAAAATATTTATTAATTTTCATACAAGTTTAAACTTAATCAGTAAGTACAAAAATAGGGAAAAAAGTAAACTTATTAAAATATATTAAAAATAAATTTAACACATATAAGCTAAATCAACAAATGTATATATCACTTGTGACCTGAAAATACAAATCAATTGTGGAATCAAATCAATTCCCATTTTTTGACATAAATAATCTATGTTCTTTTTTGTGTCGTGTTTATTCTTGATGTTATCTTTTTTTTTCCATGAGTCATGAAAATAGAAAAAATTAAACAAAAAGAGAGAAATTCGTAGTTTGTTGTCAATAGGTTTAGGATGACAACTATGTAAGGTCCATTGTCTATGCAAATGGGAATGTTGTGGATAGAAGTCACCTGCCACAGTATGACAGGCCTCACATTGGCATGGTGAAGGTAATAATAGATGTGAACTTTTAGCAATTCAAGTAGACGATACGTGAGAAGATTGGCGTTGATCCAAATGTTGTTGGAGTTGAGATAATACATAAACATACTCATTATATGACCCAGGGGTTGTTTACATGCTATTGCCAATTATGGATGATGATAGTCTTGATGATCTAATTTCAATAGTTATGGAGTTGGGTGTGAGGTTGATTCAAGAATATTTGTGAAAACAATTACTTAGTCAGGCATAACCCAGGGGTTGTTTACATGCTTTTGCCAATTATGGATGATGATAGTGTTGATGATCTAATTTCAATGGTTATGGAGTTGGGTGAAAGGTTGATTCAAGAGTATTTGTGAAAACAATTACTTAGTCAGGCATAACCCAGGGGCTACATCCCACTGTTCATTATCCCTTTACCCATACCCATTGAGAACTGCTTTTGAACTCTCCCAACCGTGGATTCGATGTGCTCGAGCAATAGACACAGATGTTATGAGACCTACATCTTCAACTTAACATTTACTTATGTACCTCCACAAGACCAAGTGCTACATTCACTGATGCAGTATGAAGAATGTGAACCTATCCCAATGAATGAGTTGTTATCAGAATTTGAAAATAGATTTGAGGATGAAGTGACGCTAGTGCTTAACTTTGGGGCGGAAAATGATTATTAGGATGGATATTACCATGTCAATGAGAATAAAGAGCCTATGGAAGATAAGGGAAGGCAAAAAGAAGAGGATTAAATAGCAGCGGAGGGTCAGGGATGCAATTCAGGAGATTTGGCTGTCCCGTATTGCTCAATGCCTCAAGAAGTGATGCCAGGCCAAACAATGGTAAGGATGCAATTCTTTATTTCAATGTGGGTGGGTGTGGTGATGGTTACGTGTCATTTGAGAATGATGTGAATGCGATGTGCAATAATCTTTGTAATAGCCAAAACCTAGCTATGAGTATGATGTTCAACACAAAAGGATGGTCTCATTCTAGCTATAAAGCTTTCCATGTAAGAACACACTGCAATTTTTGCATTGATGGATCCAAGTAGAGTTTGTGGATGACACATTGCATGAAAAGTGATCAAGGTTGTCCATGGAGGATAAAGGGTTGTAAGAAAAAATTGTAGGGTCTTTTTGTAATAACAAGACTTGATGGGCTCCATTAGTGCACTAATCCAATGATTGGATAGGACCACCCTAAATAGACTTTAATATCTTGGCTTAAGAATTTCTTAGCTTTGTTAGAAAAAATCCTAATTGCAAAGTCAAGGAGCTTGAGTCCCATGCTTGACTATAATGGGTTGATGGTATCTCGTCGATGAATATGGGAAGGTAGGAGAAAGACAATAGCTATTGTGTATGGCAACTAGGTCAAATCTTATAACGAACTACTAAAGCTACTCTCTAAAATCAAGGCCACTAACCTGGGATCGCTAATAGAATGGGATTGGACAAGATTGCCTCAACCAGATGAGGTGATCTTCAAGTGTTTTTTTTTTTTTTACTTTTAGCCTATTGTGTGGAGGCTTTTAAGCATTATAGGCCAATTATTTGTGTCGGTGGTACTTTTTTATGCAGCAAATACAATCACATCTTGCTTGTGACATTAGTATTGATAAGGACAATCACATTTTACCCCTTACCTTTAGCCTTGCACCTAGTGAGTCTACGGCTAGATGGTTTTGGTTTTTGAGGGAACTAAAGTAAGGAGTTATAGGGGCATAAAGAAGTGGAGACCATATGCCTTGTTTGATATGAATTTTTACTTTGGGCTTCATGAGGTGATGCACCTCTAAGCTTGATAGACTAAAGTCAATCCTCTAGATAATATTTCTTTCTATATATGCTTGGTACTTAAAAGTGTGAGCCTTGCACATACAAAGTTCATCTTTGAATAGAGTCATTTCCTTTTAAATAACGATCTCTTCTAATGATAAATTAGCTCCACAAATAATAGGGCATGCCTACCGTGAAACTTATATGAAAAACTTGATGTTTTATGGATGTTATGTCTTTGATGTAATAAAAGTGATTCACATTGATGAGAACTTGATACTCATAGGCGTATAAGTCTTAAGTTTAGTAGCACTTCGTGTAAATTCTATCTCCTTCATATGTTGTTAGGTCGCCTTGTGTTAGTGAAGATTCTTGAAGTATGGTGATGATCGGACCCCTTTGCGAGTTTTCGTGTTGATGAAGGCACTTAAAGTATGGCATGATGATAGTTCTTCCCTACAAATTACCATCCGATGTTGACACTTGGAGTATGTTTGATAATTAGGTAAAGCTTCTTAACTCTAGGGGACTCCATTTAGAGGAAAAGGGGAGACGACCTCCTCTGGCATCTCAAGTCCACCAATCAATTAGATTTCATCTCTAAATCCTTAACAAAGCCTCTTTGAGTGTTGTTGTTAAAAAAAATAAAGCATATTCTTGACGTAACCTTCTAATGCGAAATTTTTTTTTTTCATACCACTTTCTCCAAAAGGCAACCATCGTGAAAGTATGCATAAACCGTAGATTTTATAATTATGTGGTTTTGTCGTCAAAATACTTGATTTTTTCAAACAAGGACATTCATGGAACTTTTACCAGCCAACCCACTAGTCCACACGAGGTGTCCTAGGAGGTCATCTCCATATTTCTTCCAAACGACCATCGTAGTGAAAGTGTGCAAAAATCGTAGATATCATAATTACAAAGAACTGACATGAAAATGCTCAATTTTTCCAAACAAGACACTCAAGGAGGTTCTACTGGGGATGTTGAGATGAAATTCAGCTGGTCAGTTCACATAAGATGCTCGGAGAGGTCATCTCCCCATTTCTTCCAAAAGGTTACTATAGTGAAAGTGTATAAAAATCATGGATTTTGGCATTACATGGACTCGATGTGAAAATGCTCGATTTTTCAAACGAATGTATTGGAGGAGGCTCTACTAGGGTTGTTGAAATGAAATATGGCTGACATCCAAGATGCCCAGAGAGATCATCTTCCCATTTCCTCCAAAACGCCATTGTAGTGAAAGCATGGAAAAAACATAGATTTTGGTATTATGTGGTTTTTTTGTGAAAACACTTGATTTTTTTGAACGAGGACACTCCAGGAGCTTTACTAGGGATTTTAGGATGAAATCCAACTGACTAGTTGCCCTAATATACTCAGGGAGGTCATCTCCTCTAAAAGGCTACCATAGTGAAAGTGTGCAAAAATCATGCATTATGGCTTCATGTGGTTTTGTCGAGAAAGCGCTCTATTTTTTTTAACGAGGACACTCAAAGAGGTTCTACTAGGAATGCCGAGATGAAATCTAGTAGCTAGTCCGTCTGAGATGCATGAGGAGATCATCTCCCTATTTCCTGCCAAAGTCAACCATTGCTGGGGTTTGCAAAAATATGGACTTTGGCATTACGTTGTTCTATTATGGATATGCTTGATTTTTTTGAATGAGAACACTTATGGAGGTTCTACTATGGATGCTAAGATGAAATCACGGACCGCCTGAGATGTTCAGGGAGGTCATCTTCCCATTTCCTCCAAAAGGCTACTATAGTGAAAGTTTACCAAAATTGTGGATTTTGGAATTATGTGGTAACGATGAGAAAATGCTCAACTTTTTCATACAAAGACACTAGAGGAAGTTCACTGGGGATGTTAAGACAAAATATGGCTGACCGGTTTGCTAGAGATACTTGGGCAGTTCATTTCTCCATTTCTACCAAAAGGCTACCATGGTGAAGGTGTGTAATAATGATGGATTTTGGCATTACGTGGTTCTGGCATGAAAATGCTCAATTTTTTATTTCTAACGCAGACGCTCAAGGAGATTTTACTAGGGATCTCATAGTGAAATATAGCTAGTTGGTACGCCTAAGATACTTGAGGAGGTCATCTGCCTATTTCATCTAAAAGATTGCCATAGTGAAAATATGCAAAAATCATGAATTTTAGCATTACATAGTTCCACGTGAAAATGCTCAATTTTTTTTAAATGAGGACACTTAAGGCAGTTATACTAGGGATGTCGAAATAAAATCCGGCCGGTCGGTATGCTCGAGATGCTTGGGGAGGTCATTTTCCTGATTTCCTCCTAAAGGCTACCATAACGAAAGTATGCAAAAATCATTGATTTTGACATTACGTGGTTTCACCATGAAAATGCTCAACCTTTTTGAATGTGGACACTCATGGAGGTTCTACTAGGGATGTTAAGACGAAATGCAGTTGGTCGGTCGGTCTGCTCAAGATGTTTGAGGATGTCATCTTCACATTTCCTTCAAAAGGTAACCAAAGTGAAAGTATGCAGAGATCTTGCATTTTGGTATCATGTTTTTCATCATGAAAGTGCTCAATTTTTTCGAACATAGACACTTAAGGTGGTTCTATTAGGGATGTCGAGATTAGAGTTGGACAAATGGGCCATAACCCATGGGTTGGCCCGTTTAACCCACTTTTAAAACGGGTTAGGGTTGATTTTTTTCAACCCGTTTAAAAGTAGGCTAAAAAAACCCAGCCCGTTTAACCCATGGGTTAAAGCGGATTGACCCGCAACGGGCTGGGTTGACCTGCAACTGGCCGGGTTGACCCGCTTTTTTTTTTTTTTTTTTTAAAGATTAAAATAGGTTTTAAACTTAAATTTGAAAGTTGAAACCTAGAGAGTACATTCCTTTTTACGTTGCTTGGTAGGACTCGTACAAAGAAAATGATCGACAGGCCATGTCTTATCTAAATTGGTCGGCCCAAATCATAGGTCACCATCAATGTCGTTCCGACTAAAATTGCCAACGTGAATAAACCAAGGACTTGCCCACCCTAGCCTAGCGGGACCTTTTCCTATTTCCTTAGGCCTGCCCATGTTTTATGTTGCTGATGCCCATCTTTTAATTCCCATTTTAGATCGTTGGAGAAGACTTGGATATGGGCCACACTCTAATTTTACTTACATTCCTCGCAGGTCGTAGGTTATATTCATTTAAAATGAAAACTGATAATCCATTTTCCCATGTGTTTGGCATAGTTTATCGGTTAATCGGTAATGCTAATTTTTTTTCCTTTCTCGATTTGCAGTACATATTACAATTAATAGGAAAGGATGAATCGAGCTTGCTCCATCCTATTAGAAAATTAGTATCCAACCCAAGCAAATATAACATATATTTTTTCGTTGGAATAGGGTATCCAATATTAGTATTTTTCACTTGAAAAATCATGAGAGATGATGTTAAATTATAAAACCATTAGTATAATATTGTTCTTTTGTTAAATTTCAAATGAGTCAAGTTAGTGGGCTGGCCCGTTTAACCCACCAGCCCGTGTGGGTTAGGTTAGGGTTGTAAATTTTGGCCAGTTTATTAAAGTGAGTTAAAATTTGTTGGCCCGTTTAACCCACCAGCCCACATGGGCCAGGCCGGGTTGGCCCATTTAACCCACTTATCTAGCTCTAGTCGAGATGATATTAAGCCAGTCGGTTCTCTTAATATGCCCAAGGAGGTAATCTTTCCAATTCATCTAAAAGGCCATCATAGTGAAAATATGCAAAAATCATGAATTTTGGCATTACACGGTTCCACCATGAAAATGCTTGATTTTTCCAAGTGAGGACACTTGGGGAGGTTTTATTAGGGATGTTGAGACGAAATTTGGCTGGTTGGTCCACCTAAGATGCTAGGGGAGGTCATCAACCCATTTCCTCCAAAAAGCCACCATAGTGAAAGTATGAAAAAATCATAGATTTTGGCATTACATGGTTTTGCCATAAAAATGCTTGATTTATTTGAATGTTAACACTCCATGAGGTTCTAATAGGGATGTCGAGACAAAATCCAATCGATCGGATCACTTCATATGCCCAAGGAGGTCATCTCCCCATTTTTCACAAAAGGTCACCACGGTGAAAGTGTGTAAATATTATTATTTTAGTATTATGTAGTTACATTGTGAAAATGCTTAATCTTTTTGAATGAGGAGATCCCAGTGGAGATGTCAAAACAAAATTCGATTGGTTAGTCCACCCAAGATGTCTGAGGAGGTCATCTCCCTATTTCCTCCAAATAGCCATCATATTAGAAGTATATAGAAATTGTGGATTTTGGCATGTGTGATTTTGTCATGAATGCTCAATTTTTTTGAATGAAGACACTCAAGAAGGTTCTATTAGGGATTTCAGATAAAATTTGGTCAGCTAATCTACCTAAGATGCCCGAGGAGGTAATCTCCCCATTTCCTTTAAAAGGCCACCATGGTAAATGTATGCATAAATCATGAATTTTGATATTATATTTTTTTCACCTTGAAATTGCTCGATTTTTTTCAATGAGGACACTCGAGAAGGTTCAACTAAGGATACCGAGATGAAATCCAATTGACTGATCCACCCAAGATGCCTCATATGGTCATTTACCCATTTCCTGAAAAAAGTTATCATAGTGAAAGTATGCAAAAGTCACGGATTTTGACATTACATGGTTCCATGAAAATGCTCTATTTTTTTTTCTAATCGAGGACTCACGAAGAGGTTCTAATAGGGATGTTGAGACAAAATCTAGCCAACCAATTGGTTCGCCCAAGATGCTCGAGGAGATCATCTTCCCATTTCCTCCAAAAGGTTACCATACTAAAAGCATGCAAAAATCATATACTATTGCATTAGGTGGTTTTACCGTGAAAATGCTTGATTTTTTTGAATGATGGTACTCGAAGAGGTTCAACCAGTAACATTAAGACAAAATTCGGCCGGTTTGCTGGTGATGCCCATGGAGGTCATATCCCCATTTCCTGCAAAAAGTCTCCATAGTGAAAGTATGCAAAAATCATCGATTTCAACATTACATGTTTCTAGTATGAAAATGCTCAATTTTTTCAAACAAGGATGATCGTGGAGATTCTAACAAGGATGTTGAGACAAAATCAAGCCAACTAGTCCATCGTAGATGCTTAGGGAAGTTATCTCCAAATTTCCTGCAAACGGTCATTATAGTGAAAGTTTATAAGAACCATAGATTTTTGCATTACGTGGTTTTGCTATGAAAATGCTTCATTTTTTTTTCTAATGTGGACACTCAAGGTGGTTCTACTAAGGACGTTGAGATGAATTTCAACAAGTTGGTTTATTTAATATGCCCAGAAAGGGTCATCTCCATAATTCATCGGTAAGGTCGTTATAGTGGAAGTTTGCAAAAATCATGAATTTTGGCACTATGTGGTTTCATCGAGAAAATACTCAATTTTTTTTTTTTTTTTACCGAGGACACATGGGGATGGCCTATTAGGGATGTTGAGATGAAATTTAGTTGGCTGGTCTACTTAAGATGTCGAGGGCAGTCCTCTTCCCATTTCCACTAAAAAGATCATCATAATGAAAATATGCAAAAATCATGGGTTTTTACATTACGTCGTCACTGTGAAAATATTCGATTTTTTTGAACATGGACACTCGAGGAGGTTCTTGTAAGGATATTGAAACAAAATATAGCCAACTAGTTTTTCCAAGATACCCATACAGGTTATCTCCCCATTTCGTGCAAATGGTCACCATAGTGAAAGTATGCAAAAATCATAGATTTTGGCATTACATGGTTTCATTGTGAAAATGCTTGATTATATTAAACTAGGATGCTCGATGAGGTTCTATTAGAGATATTGGGACAAAATTTGGCATATCGGTTCGGTTAAGATGCCCAGGGAGCTCATCTTCTCATTACCTGCAAAAAGCTACCATAGTGAGAATATGCAAAAACCATGGATTATGGCATCATGTGATTTCATTGTGAAAATGCTCAATTTTTTTCAAACGAGAATACTCGATGAGGTTCAACTAGGGATTTTGAGATGAAGTTCGACCTGTTGGTTTGCTCGAGATGCCCGAGAAGTTCCTCTCCCCATTTCTTCTAAAGTGTCACCATAGTGAAAGTATGTGAAATTCTTGGATTTTGGCATTATGTGGTTATAGCATAAAATGCAATTTTTTTTTTCAAGTGAGGAGACGCGAAGATGTTCTACTAAGGATGTCTACATGAAATTCGCCCAGTCAGTCCACTTAAGATGCCCGAGGAGTTCATCTCTCCATTTCATCTAAAAGGCCACCATAGTGAATGTATTTTTTCATTAGGTTGTTCATTCATGAAAATGCTTGATTTTTTCATACGAGGACACATAGGAGGTTCTATTTCATCTCCCCATTTCCTCTAAAAGGCCACCATTGTGAAAGTATGCAAAAATAATGGATTTTGACATTGAATCCTCAATTTTTTCAAAACGAGGATGTTCTATTAGGGATATCAAGATAAAATTAGGTTAACTTGCCAGTTCAATAGAGATGCTTAAGAAGGTCATCTCCCCATTTTCTCTAAAAGGCCACTATAGTGAAAGTATGCAACAATCATGGATTTTTACATTCCATGGTTTCGACATAAAAATGCTCTATATTTTGGAATTGGGATAATCAAAGAGGTTCTAGTAAGGATTTCGAGATAAAATCCAGCAAGCCGGTCTACCCAAGATGCCTAGGGAGCTTGTCTCCCTATTTCCTACAAGAGGTCACCATAGTGAAAGCACACAAAAATAATGGATTTTGGCATTATGTGGTTCCTCCATGAAAATGCTTGAAATTTTCATACGAGGAGACATGAGGATGTTTTATTAAGGATGTCGAGAAAAAATCCAACCAGTTGGTTTACCTAAGATGTTAGGGGAGGTCATCTTCCCATTTCCTTTAAACGACCATCATGGTGAAAATATGTAGAAATCATGGGTTTTATCATTGTGAGGTTCAACCGTGAAAATGCTTAGTTTTTTGTTAACGATGACACTCATGAAGGTTCTACTGAGGATGTCGAGATGGAATTCGGTCAGTTGGTCTACCTAAGATGCTTGGGGAGGTCATCTTCCTATTTCCTACAAAAGATCATTATAGTAAAAGTATGCAAAAATCATGAATTTTAGCATTATATAGTTCCGCCGTGAAAATGCTCGATTTTTTTCAAAGATGAACACTCGAGGAGGTTCTATTAAGAATGTCGAAACGAAATCTAGCTACCCAAGGATTGCTCGATATGCCCAAGGAGGTCATCTCCCTATCTCATCCAAAAGGCCACCATAGTAAAAGTAAGCAAAAATCATACATTTTTGCGTTACGTGGTTTCATCATGAAAATTCTCAATTTTTTGAACAAGGACACACAAGAGAAAATCGAAAGAAGGAATATATGTGGCTATGAGATGACCACCTTGGCCTTTTGAAGGCACTAAACGGTTGGATTTCATCTCAATATATCTATTAGCTCCTCATCGAGCATTCTTATTAGAAAAAAATATAGCATTTTCACGACGTTACCACATAATGCCAAAATCTACGATTTTTTTGCACACTTTCACTATAGTGATTGATAGGAGTTATTAACTCTATGAGATTAAGGGCTATTTGAGTCTATATTATACTTCTATTTGTAAATAATCCCAAAAATTGGTACGTAATTTGGCTATATGAAGATTTCAGGTGACTTAGAGATTTATTGAACAATACATTGACATTTGATGAAGAAATTCAACAAATTTGCGAATGAATGCTTACTAGAGATAGGTCATGGCTGTGCTTAAGGCCGTAATGGAAGAATTTAACATTAGCAATTAGACCTAGCAAATGCACGGCCACAAAAGGTAAGAACAAAGAAGAGAATCTAAATCAAGGTCCTCTCTACGACCATGATTGGGGTAGTGAGGTAGGTGTATCGCACTAGTGAATGAATTACGTCTCACATCACGGCCGCATAGAATGATCAAACAGAAGTGCCAAGACAATTACGGTCCCTAGCACAGTTGTGCCTAATCCTAAAGAAGGTAGTTGCAACATGAATCTCGGCTATAGACTTCTTAATTGGTTTGCCATGTCCACCATTGTTTGTGTCGTAGTCTTGATCTACATTGGATCATTTTCCACAAAATATATCACATCTTGTATCACAACCATGTCAAGTAATTACAGAGTTTACCAAGGTGATCGTGGTATATGGTGTAAGTGTGATAAACGGAGTAGAAGAGCCAACTGGGGTTATCACAGCTTGACTCTCGGTCGTAATGGTGGGCTTTCATGATTCTGTTTCCACATCAGAAGTTGTATGACTGTATTGTGAAGGGGAATAAAAATGGATGGGGATGAAAGTGAAGCACCATATTATATCACATTATTTCAGAATGTATATATATGATCACATCAGACATTAGGATACATCCGATCATTTTTGCACACATCTATACACATCATCATTCATACCTTATCAATTAGAGACACACGATCTTGGAAGTTCTTGAGAAAGAAGCAAGAGAAGAATCAAATTTTACTCATGTTAGTGAAGATTTTAGACCAATTGTAGTATTATGAAGGTGCTTTTACACGTTTCCTTTCTATTTCCTTTCGATGTTGTATTGTACTATGCTTAGGCTTTGTGGAATCATAAATTTGCCATGCAATTCAATGAATGATTAATGAACTTTTATTAGTTTTTCTCAATTTTTTTTATTCTCTAAATCAAGTTTTGATTATAATAAAACAAGTTAAAGAAAACTAATTGAATTATCAAGTGTGCAAATTATAATGAAAAAGATGAAAAAATGAATAGTATCGGTTTACATAGAGGATTGTTTAAAAGGTTTAGTGATAGGTATACTAAAATGGAAAAGACAACCCAAAAGGAACTCCAGAAGATAGAAGTATATCGAATTTAAGATCATGATTCTAGCACATATTGTTCACATATTACTATATTTTAACATGTTTTCAAGACCCAACTCCAAAAAATGAATACATTTGGGTAATGTATTCATATATTCCGCTAAGTAGGATTACAATCCATGTGGATTAAGTCAATATGATCAAGTTCTTTAAAGTTTACACTAGTCATGAGGATTTTTGTAGATTTGAGAATTCTATATTCGAATAATAGTTGTTGTATTTTTATGTTAGTTTTATGAAGACTTCAAATAACTTTTACAATCTAACCGAAAAACTTGAAGATAAACTTGAACCTTCCTATTTTCCAAAGATACCAAGTAGACTGCTGAAAATAAGCTTGCATAAGTTTCGGGACAAACTAGCACGAGTTCTTCAAGATAAATAAAAGACAGTTTTGAAGATAAGTATTAAGCATCAGTTCATAACATTCAAATTTAAATGCAACCAACTTTAAGATAAGAAGCTCAAGATGATATTAGAGGAGAAATCTATCCTAAAAACCTGTAACAAATAGATAATGGTCATTGAAGATCTGAAGCATGTATATCTGAAGAATTCAAATATGAAAAAGAGAAGACACACTGAAAAAGAAACACAAGAGACATTCTTGAAAAACTTACTTGCAAACTCTAATTTGATTTCGTGCTGCAAATTTATTTTATCCTTCCTTTTTATTTGTTTAGTGGAGGAAATGTAGTGTGTCCTTCTTTTGATTTGTATTACAAGTAGAAGCTATATAGTCACTGTTAGCTAAGGTGAAGCTGGGAGGCTGAGTAGACTGGAATTGTGAACTACTTGTAAACAAGTTTTGATTAGATTAGTAGAACATATCCATGTGGATCATGGGGTCCTCGACTTAGAGTTGAAAGAGAAGACTAACGCACAAGGTGGAACCTCTATGTATCGTTGACTTAGCTATTCTTCCTCGCTCTTTTGATTTTTTACAAGTTTTGATTTATTTAATTGTTTAACTTGTTTTCACGTTTTAATTAAAAAGGATAGTATATTTTTAAAGGCTGAAAGTTTTATAATTATAATCAATTTAACCCCCCTATTGATTATAAGAGAGGGACCAACAAATTTTCAACATTTGCTTGTATTGACTCTTGAATTTATATTATGCATGGTATAAATCCATGCTTAGATTTCATCAAGATTGATCAAGAAATCTTTCCCTTAAATAGATCTTGGTTTTAGATGAGAATTTCTCATGGTTCTAGAGATGGAATTGTCAAATTCTTTTTCATCTGTTTAATCAAGTGAAGAATTCCTAAACTTAATGTGATTCTAAGTTGCTATTAACTTGGGAAGAACTTTGAATAGATAAACTTAGAATTAGATGTTAGTGATCTTGATAAAAACATTAACGTATTTGACGGATTTTGCATTTTAGGAAGGCTAGTGATGGGAATCGTTTCACGGCCTCATCTACTGGTCTAGGAGTGAACAAAGATCCAGTGAAGAAGGACACGAGGCACGAGTTCAAGCCGAGAAGGAATAAGGATACAAAGACCCAAACAGATGCCGCTCAACAATTGAAGATAGGAGTTGCAGTAGCTGAAGGCCAGTTATTAAAGATGGCAACATTAATCTCAAGGCCGATGGCCTAAAGCCGGTGGCATTCAATGTATCACAATCGTAGAAGACGATGGGTAGCCCTGGGTTGCTAGTTTCCATGTACACCGGCTCAAGGCTGATGGTGATTATCTCTAACGCCGGTGGCGTATATACTTCATTGTAATAAGACCTAAGTAACTTTTGATATTTTGAGATTTGATAGTTGAGAGTTGAGAGTTTTCTCAATTTTGCTCTTATCAATCATCTTGTTGATTGTGGCAAGTGTCTGTTCTTATAAATACTTAATAGGATTATAGAGAAGAAACCATTATTCCCCTTTCGTGAGTCATGTCTATATAGGGTTAGGATAGTTCAGGTTGATTTAGTGCGTAATATCCTTGTCAACGACATCCATATCATTTTCTTTCATCATAAATCAAAATCTAAAAATACAGTTTGTTCCAAATTGTGATTCAAAACTTCTAGAGAATCTAGGCTCATCACAGTTTGGCATCAGAGCATAGTTCCAACGAAGGGGCGATAGATAAGTGTAAAGTTATGGTCTTTTACATTGTTATCGAGTTATTTCATCGATTGTGAATTGTTGGTGGTGTTATTGCTGGTTACTGTTGAGATAGAGAATTAAGGTTTCTTTGTATTATCCGTGATTTAGAGGAATTTAGAGACTGGAAATCATGTCAAATGATAGTGTGAATGCGAATGCTGGGAATGATGGGAATAACTAGGTTGGAGGAGGAGGTTAGGGTCATCGTGCTACAGGTGGAAGAAGATCTTTGGAGGAACGGTTATAGGATTTGACCACTATTTTCACCAATATGGAAACTCACATGGATCATATGGCTTTAGCCTATCAGCCATTGATCAATCTCCAAGCACCACCATCATTGATTAACCAACAAGCGGCACCTCCAAGTATGGTTAATAAAGTTAAAAGAGAAGGAGTAGGAGGAGGTAATAGGGGAATATGGTTTGGGTATAATGATTATACATACGGTGAAGGAAGAGGAGATAACTTTGTAGATGAGTATGATTGTAACCATGAGTTTCGAACACCTAAGGAATTGGAAAATGTGAAGCTACAAATGCTTTAATTTGCCGGAAGGGGATCTGTAGATGACTAACTTGACTGGAAGGATAGAGCGAAGGCTTGTATGAGTGTTATGACATTGAAGACCACACTCACGTACAACTTGCAGCTATTGAATTTACAGGATATGCTGCTTTGTGGTGGAAAAGACTGGTTGCTAATCGAAGAAGAGATGGGGAGGCAAAGATTAGAACATGGCATGAGATGAAGTGAGTTATGAGGAGTAGATTTGTTCCCGATCATTATAAACATGAGTTGTTTATGCACTTGTAGATATTGAGGTAGAGAGGTAAGACTGCGGATGAATATGTCCAAGAATTTGAGACGTTGATTATTCGTTGTGGAGTTACTGAACCTCTGAGTAGACTATAGCAAAATTTGTTTATGGCCTTAAGTATGAAATAGCCTATATTGTTGAATTACAGCAATATAGCACACTTGAAGAGGCCATTCAATTAGCTATGAAAGTTGAAAGGCAGAGATGCTCTAATCCTTATAGGGCGGCATCCAACCGATATTCTTCTAACACATTTGGAAGTTATTGCAACTCTTATCTAATAGTAGAGAAGTAAGTAAGAGTCTTAATAGTGATCCAAATTTTGGGAAGGAAGTGATGACTGATAAGCAGGTAGAGAAATCTCCTAATGATTATGGCAAGGCTGTAGTAATCATTGAGTTTAAGAAAGATGTTGCTGGTAGTTCTAGTAAGAAAAGCAAAGAGGTCAAATGTTTCAAGTGTTAGGATTATGGACATATACCTTCTTAGTGCCCAAGTAAACGGGTGATGACTATTACTGAAGGGGGACTTTTTGGGGAGGAAGAGGATGAGGATGGATAGGATCGTGATGAGTTATTTACTACCATGAATACTTATTATGAAGATAAAGAAGCCTATACATTTGAAACATTAGGGAAAAAGTAGTTTTTTAGTATAGTTTGAGACAGATTTCGCCTTCTATATCTTCAGTTGGCCAAGAACGGAGGGAAAATCTTTTTTATACTCGTTGCAGGATTTAGGGACAACTATGTGTACTCCTTATTGACGGTGGAAGTTGTACCAATGTATAGCGACGTCCATGGTAGAAAGGTTGCAAATACCCATGGTTCCACATCCCATATCGTATAATCTTCAGTGGCTAAATGACCAGGGTTATCTCTTTGTTGACTCTTAGGTTAAGGTGTCCATCTCTATTGGAGATAGGTATCAAGATGAAGTAATTTGTGATGAACTACCTATGAGTGCTGCTCATTTACTTTTTAGAAGGCCCTGGCTATTTGACAATTGAGTTTTCCACGATGGATACTTGAATAGCTATACTTTTTCAGAGGAGTGGCGAAGGTATAGTATTGTGCCTTATGATGCCTCGAGAGATTCGATCTGCTCATAATCAAATGCATGACCAACAAATGAAGAGGACCATGTCGATGAGTCGGGAGGTTATGACACTAGTTTTTGATTTGAGGACAAATCTTCAACAAGCTTAGTAAGATGATGGGAATCGTTTCATGGCCTCATCTATTGGTCAAGGAGTGAACAAAGATCAAGTGAAAAAGGACACAAGATGCGAGTTCAAGCCGGGAAGGAATTAGGATATGAAGACCCAAACAGATGCTGCTCAACAATTGAAGATGAGAGTTATAGCAGCTGAAGGTCGGCTATTAAAGCTAACAGCGTTGATCTCAAGATTGGTGGCCTTCTTCCTAAAAGTCGATGGCATTCAATGTAACACGGCCGTAGAAAACAACGTGGTAGCTTTGGGTTGTCTAGTTTTCCATGTATACCAGCTCAAGGCTGGCGGTGATTATCTCAAATGTCGGCGACATTGATCCTTAGGCCGACGGCTTACTTAGCCGTCCTTCGTTCAAAAACGTAGATTTTCATTATTTCGTATTTTCTTTATTTACTTGTTTGGTATTATTATATATGTCCTATTGTAATCAAACCTAAGTAGGTTTTGATATTTTGACATTTGATAGTTGAGAGTTTTCTTAATTTTGCTCTTATCAATCATCTTGTTGATTGTGGTGAGTGTTCGTTCTTATCAATCCTCGACAGGATTGTGGTGAACAAACCATTATTCCTATTTTGTGAGTCATATCGATATAGGGTTATCATCGTTCGGGTTAATTTGGTGCGTAATATCCTTGTCAATGCTTTTTATATCATTTTCTTTCGCTATAAATCAAAAATCCAAAAATACAAGTCTGTTCCGAATTGAGATTCAAAACTTCTAAAGAATCTGGGCACATAAGCTAGTAACATCAATTGATATGATTTTAAATTACACAATAAGTTTAGTGGCGGAGTAGGTTCTAGGTTGTTCATACATTTCATTTAGTACAATTGTGTTAGTGATAGAATCTCTTAGGGTACTTAAAATTCTTTTATAATGTTTTGATGATAACAAAAATTTGGAATGATCACTTACACATTTTTATATTTTAATCTCAACATATATGTGTAAGCTTATGATGATTTTAGGAGCATATATTATTTTTTGGAAGCTAAATCAAAAGCTAAAATTTCCTTTTATATAATGTCAAAGATCTAGTTCCACAAATTGAATATAATAAGGAATTATGTCGTTCCACTAAAAGTTGGTTTATGATCCAATGGGGATGTTTATCTTACATTACAAGTTAGTTAAACATATTTTATAATGAAACCTGCTATATGAGCTATATATTGAAAGTTTCTTGATGATGCTTTAGACTTGTAACACGAACTTATTTTTATGAGAAGTAATGCACAAGTTTCATAATGAATAACGATTAACTATTAAAGTATATACAGAGAAGATCACGACTAACTTAAGGAATCCAACATTTATGGAAAGATATCTTTTTCACTTGGAAGGAACTCAAATTTATATCTCTCTCTACCTCATGCATATAATCAAGTTTGGAAGCTAGACTTCACAAGATACTTCACGAAATAATTTTCTAGCATTCCTCTAACATTTATCTACAACTTTTATGGAAGAAGTTCAAATTACCACTTGCTGGAGATTCACGAAGATGCTCAAGCAACGGAAAAAAATTATTTCCTACCTTTTATGTTTAAACAAGATCATTAGCACTCTCTATACATTGAAGATTTGATTGAAGAACAAAATATAAAGTTTTATTGAGAAAAACAAGTGTTAAAAATTTGTCATTTGATGAGAATTACCAAAGCTCTTATCTGACCTACTCATCATAAAAAGAAAACGAAGCCTACTGCTCACAGATTTACTTTTAGAAGCCGTTGTTTTACTTCATATTTTTCTTTGTATTAAAAAGCAAGGAATCTTCCTTATTGTTTTCCTCTATACTATAGACAATCTCTTTATATTTGTTGAGTTAATGTGAGAAGTGATAAAGGCTACTTGTAAGACCGTGTGATAGCTTAGGTTGAAGCTAGATAGGGGGCACGTGTTGTTTTCATTGCATTGGTTGCAAGACTTCTATGTACTTCTTCATTTGATTGGATTTAGTGGAACCAACTGGTAAAGACAATCAGGACCTTAACATGGAGTTGGAAAAGTGGACAACTGTATAAGGTGACACCACTATACATAGCGGAGCAATCTCTTCTTTATTTCTCTCTCTCTTTTATTTGTTTTATTAATTTCGCATATAACTTTGATATTTAATTTGAAGTAATATCACTTAAAAGAATTTTTTATTAATAACTCGTTGAGAAAAGAGATCTAAACTAATTAAACTCAACTATAACAAAAGTTAAGATATAAGCAAGATTTGCTTAAAGTGTTTTTGAGTAAACATTTGAAACAAAGTTTCAAAACTTGTTTCAAAAGGAAGTTTTAATTTGGTTCTTGCAAAAAGTTTTCAACATAACCAATTCACCCCCTCCCCTCGATTACTTAACTCACAATACAAATAAAGTGAATTGTGTTCATGACTTTATTAGTAAATTGGAGCAAATTAGTAGCATAAGGGGGAGGATGAAGGAGGTTGAGGATGAAAGTTCTTTGAAGGTAGGATTGGGGGGGAAGGGAGGATTAATTAACCTGAAATATACAAATTATAATGAAGGGCAAAATAGGATGCCAATAATAAAATCAAGGGTAGATTTGTAATTCGGCGTTACAATTTAAAAGATAGTGTATAAAAATGTCTGGAGATAATCATTCTTATTTTTCCACTATATTTATCATGTACCTTATAAAATCATATGCCTTTTCATTAAACGAGGGTGCAAAATCTTAAAGATTTCTTGAAGGATCGGCACAACAGGTAAAATCTTCCTCTTTCCTTCCCGTTTACGACTAAGGAAACATTCAATTTAGAATTTTCTAGAGTCTGAACATCAATAGCGATCTCTTATAGGAAAGTTTCAAGTTATTCAAGAAAGAGTTTCTGGGGTACATTACCAATCAAAATTTAAGAGTTGGAGAAATGAAAGATTTAGGAAAAGTAAAAAGGTGATAACATTTAACTCTTTGTGTAACTTTCGCTGTATTACTCTTGGTGGAGGGTGTGCATTCAATGATTTGGTTGTACTGTTAGGATGATGGTAGAAAGGGTATAAAAAGGGTGTTAAGGTGATGTAACAAGTGAGAACAAGAAGAAATTGGCAAAAAAGACGTTTTTCTTCAAGTATGGGGTGCTGTGTTCTTGGTCGTGTACCTTTTTGTGTTAAAATATTGCTTTTTTAGAAACACACAACCAATACACAAGTTCATGTATTAAGCTGTGTTTCTCTTTGTGTTTTCAATGAAAAAGGAACTTGGAAAGAACACAACATGTACACAATCTCGTGTTCTTTGTCTTGTACCTCTCTGTGGCTTTAAAGTTTTGCCTGGAAAAGAAAAGAAGGCTGTGTTCTTGCACATGTACCCTCTTTTTTGCCCGTGTTCTTCCATGTGGATCTCTTTATAGCCTTATTCGCCCTACACCCTAAGTGATACTGAACCATGTATCCACTTCATACTAGTTTATGTAATTTATAACAACTTAAAAAGCATATCTTCTTCTTCTTCTTTTTTTTTTGCCTAAAAACTACTAAGACTTGTTCAACTCTTCCCTTTAAAATCCATGTATTCTTTAAGATCTTCAGAACTTAGGTAATAACAAAGTAAGAACAAGAGTGATGGGAATATAATAAGAGTTTAAGTTTATCGAGCCTGGATTTTTCATTTCTGGTTTTATTTCTTTTAATTTGATCTGTGTTAAACCCAAAATCATTTAATACGAACCCTCAACTGGGAATTAAAAAATTTAAAATTTGTGAAGCTTTTAGGAGTCGCCACCCGATTGAAATCGAGAAAAATCTATAAGTTAAGATACATGAGTTAGTTGATATTAACTTAGCTACTAGTTTATGAAAAATTTGATTCAAAACCAAATTTAATGAACCTAAAATTTTTGGATTCGCGAGGCTATCCTATTAAAACCATATGGTTGCCACTTGAAATTCATAAATTAAAATTTTATTCTTTTAATGCTAAAAAAAAATTGCTAAAGTACAAGCCATGATATTTACAATTTATTATTAAAGTTTAAAATAAACAATGAATCAATTCAAAATTTACAAAAAAAAAATTCATTTTTTATGTCGCCCTGGAGGTACCTACATGTTCGCTTGTCAGAATCAGACAACAAGTAATTCTTTTTAAGAACACTTTAGTGGGTTGATTTTTTTTAGTATTTCAAACTATTGCTAATTTAAGTTCTTTAATTTTTCAATTAAAAAAAATTGTATAGCTTTACAAACTATCGAGTTTTTTTTTTTTTACACGTTAGAAAATAGGATTTTCTATGTGTAAAATTTTTTTTTTTATGATCTTTTTTTGTGTGTGTGTATATATATGTTAATATACTTATATTACTTATTACATATCTTTTTATTTTTTTGAAGATTTTAACACATCCACAAAAACTTAGTCCCTATTATTTTTAGCTGTCTATAGTTTTTTTTAATGTGCTATTTATTTACTTTAATCATTTAAACCATATATATATATAATAAGAAAATAAAAAAAATGAACTTACTAAGGTAAGATCAGACGCGGGTAACATCTTGGAGCGGGTCGGGCCAGGTCGAATCAGGAGTGGATTTTAGGGCACGCAGAGGAGGCAATCAATGGAAGCTACTGGCAGTGATATGGTGATTCTGGGGTGATCATATGAAGGATGGGGAAGACTCCGGTGGTGATCGTTTGGCTCGAAGATGGCTAGAAGCTAGTGGTTCAAGCTCTAATAATGGTAGTTGATGGTGGCGGTTGGTCATTGTCAATCGAAGGCCTTTAAATGAAGGGAAAAGTTAGTAACTAAAGCTTTCACCGCCCATGGATCCAACTGTAGCCTTAGTTTGCTCCAATTTATCTTCTATAAAGAGTAATTGAAGAAATTTCGAATCGAAACCTAGACGCCCAAACTTGATTCAAGACTTGCTAGAGTTTTTTTAATCAAATTGATTGTTGTTTATTGTTGTGGATGATTTTTGATGACATGAATGGAGAATTTGACCCCTATTTATACTATTTAAAGGTTGAATTAGGTAGGGTTCGTTCAAAATTTTAGTAGTTGGGTCGTGCACGACTTCGAGCTTCTTGAACCTTTATTGTTGAATTTCGAGCTTAATAAACTTCAGAAAGGATGACAATGAGCTCAGATCTGAGTTTTAGAAGCCATATGGTATGTTGAGATCGAAATTCGAAAATTTGTTTTGCATGCAATAATGAGTTTTTTGCAAATTTTGGATCGAAAATTGAATACCAAACCACTACCTTTAGAGCTGGTTTTTGATCCAAACTTGTAGTATCCCATGCCTTCTTCAAATCCCCTCCATCAATTTGATGCGAATCAGAGCAAAAAAAGGCAAAAAACGAGCTTGAAATGGCCATGACGCATGAGAAAAACTAGCAATCACAGTGAGAAAGACGATGCGCGTGTTAAACATGGGTGTCCCATGTGCACCAATGCTCAGCACGTGTATCTCACGCGCTAAAATTAAAAACAAAATCTGCTCTTTCAAGCAGATGCAAACCCCAGTTTCATTTGTGTATGCGTACATCTCTTACCATCAGGGCATTGGCTTGTGCCTTGGTCATGTTATCACTCAAATAAATATTTGAGTGACAAAGACTGAGACCAAAATGTGTTTTTTTTTCTTAAGCCACGTTTTATATTTATATATTTTATTTATCATCATATATATTTTTTAATTTATTCTCTTTTTTATTATACATTTTACTTAATTATTATTATTACTACATATATTATTAGTATTATTATTACTATTTCAGGGGCAAAAAATGGGGTGTTTACAAAGGTAGATATATAAAATTTTCTAAACAATGTAATTAAATCTAATTCGAATAGTAAATAGTGGTTTTGGAATGGAACGACTTTATACCATGTTTGCTGCTTAGATTGCCTAAGATGGATGCATAAACTGACTAATAAACTATTCCACATAAATTTTGCTTGGTTACTTACGCGTGACTGCTAGTAATGTGTGGGAAGTACCCACGCTACCTGATGATCCATGTGTGATGGTGTCTTGAGTAGAGACATGCATGGAAATGACATAGGTAAATCTATGTTGTGTTGGCATCATGGTTATTAGAGAGTACCCAAAAACCAATATACATATATGTAAAAATCTATGTGTGTTTCAAGATACTATGCTATCCCTTTATTGGTTACTAGGCTAAAGTTTACTGGTGGGTGTTGAATCTCACAAATATTATTTCCTACTTTAAATATTTGTATATAGTAGTGAGCAGAATCATATCCATAGAGATTGGTAAAATTTATTTCTATTTGAGAATTAGATGAAGAAGAGAAAGAAGAGGATTTGGGGGTTGGGGGGGGGGGGGGGGGGGGGGGGGGGTGGGGTGGGGGGGTGTGTGGTTGTAATTTCTAATAAAACTAATTAAGCTATAAGCAAGCAAACAATAATTCTAACTGTGAATTAATATCAAAGAATTTCTAACTAAAGGTATTATTACAGTCCAGTTCACATGATTGATCATTGATTCAAAGATTTTTGTTCTTTATCTTATATAAACTGGTTCTGGTTAGTAATAAGCTCTAACAAACTATCTCTCCACACTTTATTGATAATCAAAACAGGCTCTTTGATTATTTCCCTTATCGATTCAACAACCCTAAATAAGCTCTTAAAGTTTAATCTATCAATAGCATTAGGAACAAGAGAGATCACCAACTCTGGCCAACATATCAAAAGCACGATCTATTTAGATTAGACTATATATCCCCATAACACAATCAATCATCTATCTCATAATCAATCATGTTATTGTGCCACAAACATTAAAACAATCAAACAATTATAGATTTAATATTCTAATTATCGGTTTATTACCTTACTAATTGAACAAATGGGCCATAATTTGCATCGATCAAATAAGATAACAATGACAGAAGATATACAAATATCCAAGATAAGAACAAAACAAAACAAATCAATTAAATCTCACAATCCTTGTAGAACCGAGCATGCAATAATCCCTTGGCTAGAAAATGTTTTAGCCACTCCTTTTCATACAATTTTCTCTCTTTTCTAGGGTTTTACAATGTCTATATGATTATTCTAATCAGATCTCGTCACACAAACTTATACAACAAAATCTAGAATTTCATAAGTCAAAACGTATACCGACACTTGCATGTTGTACGCCACTGATGTACCTTGCCGGTGTTCGGTGTAAATTTATTTATGTAGCAAGTTGGCCATTAGTGTTCTTTGTTTTGTAGGTATAGGTCATACAATGGTAATCAACGCTGGCGGTGTTGATTCTTGGACTGCCAGCCTTCATTGTTTAACAAAATTCTCTCGAGAGCAAATCACTGACAAACTTCATACTTAAGCTGCTAGCTTTGGGCCTATGCCAGTGTCTATACTAATGGCATAAGTCTCCAGATGCTAGCATTCAATGTTCGAATCAAAGGCTGGCTTGGTTTATTTTTTACACTAGCGATGCTAAAGACAGTGTTTAAGTTTTTGATTCTGTGCATGCTTTATACCAGTTAAATGCTAGCGGTGTTGAATTTCTAGGAGCCAGTGTACATTCTACATAATGAAGGCTGATGTTTTCTGTTGTTTAGGCTAGCTGTGTAGAAATTATATTAGCCGGCTTACACTACTCCTTGTCTCCAAATTTGCATAAGTTTTCTTGGATTGGTTTGTATTTTCATTATAGTTCCTTCATGTTTAGCTACCCGTGTTTTGTTCCTCTACTTGATTGAAACAAAACTTCTCTAACATGTTTGTATTTGCTTTTAAGACCTGAAATATAACATTAAGCCTAATTAAGTACCAATTCCTAATGATTTCTATGAAATCAATAACAATTAAGCATGGTTTGTTCAATGAAAAATGAGTATAATTCGTCCTTATCATTTACATATAGTCAAATGGATGATTGTTGCATTAATACATTAAAAATGCATGTAGGAGTGTTATTGTTTATGCATGTGCAGGTGATTTTTGGTATACCATACTAGGCCTCGACTCATCCCTTTTTTCTTTTTGGTATAGTTGAGACTCCTGTAGTATTGACCTATCTAGATATGATATTATATTGGACGATGGGGAGGACATTAGTGATGAGAACTATCTGGCAGATCACTAAGTTGGCCTATAAAATCAGGGAAACAGAGACTCTGGTTTAATTATGATAGATTATGTTTGCATGCAAACTAGGGTATCGTGATAAGGCATAAGACCTAGTTGATGGTTTATAGTAATAGTTGGTTCGATGGCTGTCTCTTTAAGCCATCTATCCATATGGTTATGAAGTTGTGATTATTGGTTTGTCAGGAGTTGATATTATATGTCGTTGACTCGTAGTAAATGTTACCTATATGTGTGTATGGAGATATTTAGTAGTATTTATTATAGTTATAATAGCTTCTGAACCTTTGTGTGCCTATATCTTACATGGACACGTGTTATAAGTGTCCTTAAGATTAACAACATTGAGTGGGGTTTGAATCTTTGCAAAAGTTTGATCTAAAATGAGAAGGCACTAAGAAGTAAGTCTTGTGAGATTTATACGTAAAAAAAAATACAATTGGTCAAAAGGTTGAGCACTGCAGTTTAGACAAGTGTGCAACTAGTTGGATGACTAGCTCTAGCTAGTTAAATGGATAGCTCTTGAAGTCATCTTTCAACTTATGTCATTGAGTTTTCACATACCTAGAAAAAGAACAATAATATCAAGAAGAAAACGCCCCATTAAGGTATTAAGATAATTATATGGTCAAAATAAAGAAAATAAGAAAGAACAAGATGAAGGAAAGCTTACTTGAAGATAGACTTGAACTTTCTTGTCAATAGTTAAACTTCATTGCCTTAAAAGCTCATTCAACTCATAATCTTTGCTTACTAAGTGGATTTAAGACTTAAATGTGTGATTTAAGAGTTAGGAAGAACATGTTTTTGTAGGTGGGAAATTGTATATTCTTAAATATTAATGGTAGTCAAGGAATATTTGGGAGGTAATTATAAAGGAATTTGATGTGTTACTAGTTTTTTAATGTTAAAGGGCTAAACATTAAAGAAAGACTTGACTAAGCATGAAGACTAAAGTAACTTCACCATAAATGAAGAAGAAGTTAAGGAAAATAGAATAAGGATACATCACATCTAACAAGCTTCTCTACTTCTACCTCACTAACTAGTCGGTGGATTCAATCCATCTAAATGGAGCTTGGTAAGCCATCTAAATGGTTGCATTAAAGAATAACCTTTCATCATTCCAATCACTGACATGTGTTCTCTATTTCACTGACATTTTCTATTTATCCTATTTTAGATTCTTGTTGTTCATTTTTCATTATAATAGATGTTCTACTTGCGAACCATCTTTTTTACATGTAAAACATGGAAGTTTTGGAAATTCCTTAGTCCTTACTATGTTCTTTATGTTCACTCCATTGAAATATAATCTTGGAGTATTATAAACGGTTTGGTGGAAGAGGATAAAAGGGTTTTAGAAAATTTTCCTTGGTATAATTTTTTATCTTCCATTTTGCTTCAGATGGTAGTTTTGAAATGAATTCATATCTTTTGAAAAAGATAAACGATGTAGCAATCTCCTGTTGCTCTTGTGGTGTTTTTCCTCTTTGTATGCTATGGAATGGAAATGCTTCTTGAAAAGAAGCACAATGTTCTTTTATTGGTCTTATGTCCTTTCTCTTTTTTGCACTAGGTGTACATGTAAGATGAAGAGAAGATAGCTTATTTTCTTATTCTTCTTTCAAGGCTACTAAAGTTGCGAATTCCTCATTAACCTTTACCTTTCCTATTGTGGCTTTTAAACTGGCAAAATTATCAAATGCAAGCTGTTGTGGCTTTGAAATTGTCAATACTATCAAATACAGGGTCAACTCTATTTCTAAACTCAATTCTTAACCTTTTCTATACTTAAAATTTCTAATTTATCTACTGCTTGTAGGAAATCATAAAACTTTTTGTTATAATTACTGCTTCCTATGATCCTATCAACACCTATGCTTATCCTGTCATACTAGTTATCAATCCTTGCTTTCACTTGTTTTTATAATCTTTTCTTCTCTTTTTCTGACCTCTCTACATTTTTTATTACGTATTTCAAAAATCTTTTATAACCTTCAACGGTTGTCCTATATCTTCTAATATATTCTATATATCTAAGGGGAATATCCTTCAAACCTCAAATTTTTCCTCAGATTAAGTAATAAGTCTATTATATCACCTATGATATGCTATTATTCATATTATAAAAATATACCAAATAGTTATGCAACTCAGAACCATTTCATCTTATGAACCTTATTATATTATTTTCACAAACCCGTATCCTACTTCTTACTTCTTCTATAAACAAAAAATTTTGACATAAATTATTATATATATATGTATATATATACCCGCTGTTTGTGGGGTACTTACAAAATTTTTGTTCCTTGGAGTTAGATTTTCAAAGTGTAATTCTAAAAGACTTTCTAACTGTTCTATGTAGCCTTTTGTTCTGCTTATGATGCTTTTTAGCCTTTTAATCTCTTGCCTTTATTCTTTTATATATTTCTAAAATCAACATTAATCATAAAAACCATTGATAATCAAACATCTCATTTAATAAAGCTTCAACAAAGTGATTCTTCTATAACGAATATATAAGCATAAGAACCATATAATACAAGCTAGAAAATCATTTAAATATTTCCTGTAATATATGAGTTAAGATGATGATAGGTAATCCAAACAATATATAACAAAAGTAAATACTGACAAACATATCAAACAACAACATAAAATATAAGGATAACATGGCTCGAATACCAAGTGGAGGATGTTTATGCCATGGAAGAAATTCATGGCAAGGATGAATATTAAGGAAAAGATAGGTTATAATTGCTCAAAAATGCCTTAAAAGATATACCTCATACCTATGCCATAATCCTTAAGCTTACCATAGCTTTTGTGCCTCAACATGCTCAACATGGATATCTCTTGGTCCTTTTGGTATGATTTCTTAAAATATTATGAACATAGCCATAACTTATGGTTCCTTAACATTCATCCATGCTATAAAACCTTGATCTATGATATAAAGAACCCCATTAAGATTTTAGAGTATGATTACCCTTATATCTTATAAGATACTTAGCCTGCTATAGTAACAGAACAGAACTTACAGATTTTATTGATGATCGTATTTTACAAACTTAGACTTGAAGGAAGTGTTTATAGACTAAGGATGCTTGAAGGAAATTAAAATTTCTCATACTAGTATTCTTATTCTAAGACTTAAACTAATAAACTCGATGCCCTCTACTTCACAGACTTATGTCTTATATAGGCATTAGAGGAATCTTGGAATAATACAAAATGATAAGTTTGAAGAAAAGGAACTACAGGAAAAAGTGCTACAAGAAAACTATAGTGATAACTGTTTTTCTTTTGTCTTATCAGTTTGTTGCCAAATCTTATCGGAATCTTGTTTTTCCTATTTCTTTGTACTCTTTGTATGTATTCAGATCTTCTATTCCTTCCATGGTGTGTAGCTTGGATCATAAGGGCTCCTCCCATCATCTTCTTATTTCATATTTTCGGATAAACCATGTAGATATGTAGTAAAGCTCCCTTGTATTACTCCTTTTATTTTGAAGAATATGTATTTAATCTTTCTAGAAGCAACCAAATGAAATTTCAAATCTTATAAGATTTTACTATTTATCATATATGCTATATAATATTCCAATTATTGAGTCCCTGAGTTCTTAAATTCCAACATATGGACACACTGGTTCATGGAATATTTTTCCATGAGAGGAATGAGCTAAAACAATGTTATGGCTAGTCTATCCTGGTAAACTAACCATTCTAGTGGAAAAGACAACTCCTATCTTGTACTTGACAAGTAAATCATGTTTCTCATAACCCCATTCAATTTTTATTAAGGCTTTAAGTACTTCCTTTAATGTTTTCCTATTGGTTGTGACATCAATTGTGGATAAGTTCTTACAATACATGTTATAAGCCTGTGATTCATTAGTGTCTGCAATGTGTATACTTGTTTTC
This sequence comes from Combretum micranthum, assembly GCA_024138025.1. Taxonomy (NCBI): domain Eukaryota; kingdom Viridiplantae; phylum Streptophyta; class Magnoliopsida; order Myrtales; family Combretaceae; genus Combretum; species Combretum micranthum. Next base: position 1,630,245 of record JAMXBD010000005.1, read on the forward strand.
TATAATAAATTCTTTGAAATAATTCAAATATGTTGCAACTTTATGGATAGTATACGTCGCATGCTTTGGACAATAATATTTTTCATTGTAATAACTTGCAAAATTATCAAATGTAGGGTATAAATATATATTTTGTCTTCCTGATATTTCTTTGACACAATTTTTTGCTCTTTCAAGATCATTAAAACCTCTCCATGAGGGATTAGGATGATTCCTTACTTGAGCAAGGACATCTCACCAATACTTATATATTCGAACTGCATATCCTTTTGCAACTCCATATATTTCATAATTTTTCTTATATACCTGTTTAACTTGTATGCTTATAGTCTTTCCTTGTGCTTGTTCTTCTCGTTGTTGAAATGTCTTGCTAATGCACAATATATTACATATTTAAATTTGTCTTGACTGACCAATGACTATACCCCATCAATAAGGGCTTGGTGCACTTCATCTTTAACAGTTATTAAAGGTAGAATTTGGAACTTTTTGGGTAAATTACTAGGTAATATAGGCAAAGATATATCACCTATCATGACTTGTGGTCCTTCACTATAAGATAAACTTGTTCACCATATATATTGTCCTGGTCTTTCTCCAATGTGCTTTGCTTGTGTTACTTGGTATGAGCTTCTTTCTTGACTTAGGTTTAGCCTTTTTTTTTTTTTTTGTGGCATTAAGCTTATTCCTGTATTCTTTCTTGGTTCCGTTTCTTGAAGCAAAAGCAAACTAAATTAGAAGACGAGATAGCTCTTCTGCAACAATATTATTTATTCCTCTGGTATGCTCAAAGTCTATCTTGTATCCTTAAACTTTAGCCATCTTCTTGGACTTATCTTATTACTTCTTGTGTTCTTGTAAAATCTTACTATTACCTCATAATCTATTCTTACAAGCATTTCCTTTTATTTAAAACAAACAACATGAACTTTTCTAAAGAATTTATTACTTCCATTACTTCTTTGTCTATACTGGGTAAATTCTTTCCTTATATTTTCCGCTTGTAATCCTATATATTTCTTATGTACTTCTTTCTGCATACTTATGAGTTTTTCTTATGAGTATTCCTCCCCATCTTATGTCACATCCGTCACATTCTATTATTATGAAATCTGTGTCAAGAAATAATCTTAATTTTGGTATTTTTTTTCACTTCCTCTTTTATCTTCCCAATTTGTTTCAAATCTTCCCGGGTCAAGCTTCTAAAACTAGACAACTTATTATAAAAGGTCCTACAAAAGAATTAAGGTATTTTATAAAAGGTCTAGCATAATTTAATAATCTTCAGTAGGCTTGCAACTGTTTCTTGTCCATCTATTCAAGGAATTTAAGCATCTTTTCGACAGTGTAGTCTTGTAACTTGACTCTTCCATCCGCTATTTCTTCTCCTAAGAACTCTATGTTTCTTTAGTAGAATTGTGCCTTCTTTGTGCTCACCATTATTTCTTGCTTCCTAATTTTTGAAAGAACAATTTTTAAATGTCCTACATGTTCTTGTTCATTCCTAGAAAAAACAAGAATGTCATCTACATAGATGGCAGTGAATTCTTTCATGTTTTGAAAAACAATAGCCATTTTTGTTTGGAAAACTGATGGTGCATTTTTCAATCCAAATGGCATTATCTTCTACTAAAAATGTCCTTGTGGGCAATTGAATGTTGTCCATGGTTGTAATTCTTCATCCATCTTAACTTGCCAGAATCTTAACTTGTAATCAAGCTTACCGAACACTTTACAATTCTATATCCTATGGACTAGTTCTGTTTTATTTGGAAGCTTGTAAGCATCATCCCTTGTGTTTTCATTCAATTTCTTGTAGTATATGACCATTCTTGACTTCCCTCTTACTATCTCACTATGTTTCTTGACCATGAATGTTGAACTTTTGTGTTTACTGTCTGACCTTTTCATGACTCTTAACTGTGACAATTCTTTTATGCGTTTTTCAAAATCATGTCTATCTAAATGTCACATTCCATTGCCTTAGAATAAATCCTCATGTTAGGATTTATTATATCTAATTTGTATGTTATCTTATTCCTTTCCCAAAATCTTGTAGGATTTTCTCCAGAAGTTTCCTCCTTTTTCAAGAGAGCTTATCATCTAATCGATTTCTATGATTCCTATTTTTAAGCATGCATTTTCTACTATTCTTTCAATCTTCTCCGAACTAATCATCTTTCCTTCATACTTCATTATTTCTTTCCATCATGTGTCTTCTTAGTCTATAATATCTTCTATTTCTTCCTGTAATTCCATTATTATCATATCCTTTCTGCAATCTTCAAGGGTTTTGCAGTCACAATCTTTCTTCCACTCACCACGCTTTTGCAGTACTCTGATGTCTGGTTCTTCTTTACTTAAATAAGGTAAAAATCCCATAGTGGTTTCTCTTAACAAATTTATAGTATATCTAGTAAGTAGGATTCCACGATGTGTAGAGAAAAGAAAATCCAATCGTATAATTTATCTAACTCCATATTCTCCAAAATTCCAAAGTTGTATATTATTGTCATGCAAGGGTATTCCACAATTTTCTCCTCTGAAAAAGCTAATCTTGTGCTTCTTTATGTGTGTACATTCCTTAGTCTTATTTCCATGTATATGTGAACTACTTCTACAAATGTCCATTTGTTTTACTTCTTCTAGGGGTGATGTAATTGAAGGCAAAGAAGGAAGGTTTCGTGAGATTTTGCTTGGCAAATGGGTCAATTATTTGGGTTAAATTCTATAGCTAAAAAAAAAAGGTAATTAACTCTTTTCCGTTATTTAGATCATCTAAGTAGAAATAGTAACTCGGGAATATAATAGTTGTAAGTTTATAATTTGAGATATGACTAAAGTTTATATTTCATATTATAAGATAAAAACCAATGTTAGGGATAGAACTTAATTTAAATTTAAGGCTTTAAAATTTTAATTGCATAAGTTTCATATATAATTTAATAGCATAATTCTAAGCCCTAATATTATCGCAATATAGGCTTAAAATTTCATTTTGCTAAATCGCGTAAGTTTAAATTTTAATATTTAACTATATGAACTTAAATTATAATCACGTAAACCTAAATTTCAATATTACTCAATCGCGTAAACTCAAAACTCAATTTTACATAGCGCGTAAGATTGAAACTTCATAAAATAGTTTAAAACCATAAATAAGATATTTAAAATAATTTAAAAGCTCAGTTTTCAACATGAACATTTTCAATTTTATTTACAAACATTATAAAACCCTAATAGAATAAGTATAAACCCTAGATATTTTAAATTACGTAACTTTAAATTTTAAAATAAAATAAAAATAAACTACTAGGAAAAAATTGGGATCAAATTCGGTTATGTGCACCAAAATTCATTATGAATTTCCTATTTTGTTCTTAATCAAATAAATCATCATTACCATGTCATATGCTCAATATATATATATGTATGTATGTATGTATGTATGTATGTATGTATGTATATACATTTCCACTCCCCAAAGCTTGATATTGCTGTGACTTTTAGGATGATAGAACGATCATTGCCTCATTGACTTTTTTAACAATCAAATATAATCTCCATGCATAGAAGACCAAGGCTTATCCCCATAAATAAAGACTTATCTTATCTCCATTAGCTATATAGGTACTAGAGTAGATCAAAGACTAACAATAGTGAAAATTAATGACTATTGCTTTAAATTTTTTTTCTTTCTTCCCTTCCCAATTTCCTTAAGTTGACGAATGTATAGAGCGCCACACACATATCATTTTCTTTTCTTCTCAAACCAAAAACAAAAAATGCTCATAATCCCTTAAAGTTGTCATGAACTTCATGTCCATTTGCATACATCTCCTTTTCACTCTACTTTTTGAAAAAGACACAAAGCCTTCTAGATATTATATACCAACAAGAAGTTGTCTACTAAAAGGTCAAATTAAAAAGGTAAGAAGGTCTTTCAATATTTCATTTTCAATATAAGGAAATTTAAAGTCTTAACTTAACTCCTTTCATTTTCTTTCTAGAAATAACAAAGGAGTTCAACTCTTATCCTTCACAAAGTTAAGGTAACCTATTATAACCTCACTACTATATTGGATGACAAGAACAAAATCAAATAAAAGTAGACTTAGTACTTTTAATATTAACCCTAGGAATTTTAGCCATATAAAAGAAAAGTTAGTATCATGATGAAAAATCAATTTACTTGATGTAGTATAAATTTATAAAGGAACAAATTAGAAAACCCTTATTTGTACCATATATATTCGGTTAATTAAAAAGAATGGGGCTCTAATATTAGTTGTACCCAAAAGATATGTTGACTTTAGTAAAGATGCTATTTAATGATGACTATCAAGTCTAAACAAAGAAATAAAAATAAAAATAAAAAAATGGTATATATACATATATATATATATATGTGGCAGCTCACAAAGGACAAAATAGGTACCATGTTGATTTAAATTCAAAATTCTATGATTATTACTTCATATAAATAGATAAAAATGATTAGAGGATTAATTAGTAAATGGGGAAAATATATCATTTAAATATTATGAATATACCCTTCGATATTTCTAAGAAAATAAACAACAAATCAATTTAGTATAAAATATTTATAAAATCTAAGTAAATAATTGAAAAGTACATGAAAAGAGCTTTTCAACGACTATTTATGTGCTTAAAATAGAGTTAAAATGAATATATTACGTTTAGTTAAAGATTAAGTGGTTAAAATTTAGATTTAAAACCATTTATGGCACTTTTCTAGCAATATTATTTTCATGCAGATCAAATTAATTAAATAGATGAAATTATGATGAAGTAATCTTCATGAGCTTCAAAATGATTATTTAAGAATTAAAATAGGATTAAAATTGAGAAAATAGAAATAAGTTTAGTAAATATAAATTTAGAAACTTGGCTACGAATAAGAATACATATCCAATTCTCCTTATTATGATATGGTTATTATTACTTTATTTTAGGAGAGATGGATCCATTTTTTGACTCACCGAAGGATTATTATGACGAATAGACCAAAATGAACAAGTGAGCAATTTAGATCTATTTCACTTCATATGTTTGTAGCATAGTGCATTAAAATAGAGAGTGAAATATGTGTCTGCCAACTTTGTAGAAAATATTACACAAATACTAATGCAAAATCATATGTTAAACAAGCATTTCATAAATTTACACATGAAACACCCATTGAAGGTGCAATTCAACTAAAAGTCATACAGTGCTGAATCATATCTTCAAAAGGCGTTTCATATTTTTTTTTAAGATGAATCACATCTTGAAAGAGCAATTCACTTATTTTATATGTGAATCACATCTTCAATATGAGTTTCACATGCAAATTCGAAAATCGCCTATTAAACAGGCAATTTTGCGTCGATATTTTAGTAATTAATTTTATATAATTAGTATTTGACTAATTTTTATTTGAAGGATCGGTAATGAAACAATTTCATAATAAAAATTCAATTATGCATGGAGATATGGGATTATATACTGCTTGGTGATTGTATCAACTGTTGGATTACTGTAATAACAATGGAAATCCTTTTATTATAATATCTATTTGATAATTGCTAAGTGTTTGTGATTGAAGTGATCATTTTAATAATTGGACTAAAAATATCATATTTTATAATAAGTTATCATGCATTGCACGAATTCATAAATTGCATTATTTTCAAGTTACCCTACTATGTGCTAACATTTCGAACCTATGGATTCAGTTGGTACTTCTAGCTAGGGGTGGGCACGGATCGGTTTGGTTTTTTTTCTATCCTAAACCAAACCATTAAGTAACGGTTTGGTTCGGATCATAAATTTTTTAAACCATTAAATAACGGTTTGGTTCGGTTTGGAATACGGTTTAAATCAAAATTCTAACTAAAAATTTTTCTTGTTCTAGTTTTTTTACATTTGTATAGATTCTTAAATATTTATATCATTTTACAAAGTTGATATTATAAACCATAACAAAATACTTTATAAATTCATCATACTTTTAATCTATAGATCTCTATAAAATCAATTATCCATCAATAAAATACATTCACTAACCAATACATAGTAAATCATAATTTATGATTTTTAATATAATCATCATGTCAATTATCTACCAATAATTTAGCTAAAATAAAAAATCATCCATCAACAAAATTCATCAATGAATAAAATGACCAACTAATAAAATATATTAAACAATTAATACATAATGAAAGTTTATAACTGAATAAATAAATTTCATATTTTACAAAATTAAAAGCTATTAAAAAAACAATAGTTTATCATCAACAAAAAATTACATATCATGAGCTTAAAAAAATTTTAAAAAGGACAAGTTGATTTTAATTAATATTCACCAAATAATAAATATCAAAAGAAATCATATAAACATATAGTAAAATATTATTATATTTTTCTAAAATGGTTTGGTTCGGTTTTACGAATTGGCTTGGTTTACCTTCCAAACCAAACCATAAATTTACGGATTGGTTCAGATTTGAAAAATTACAAACCAAACCATGAAACAAAACCATATTTTCAGTTTGGATTGATTCGGTTACGGATTGGTTTGGTTTGGTCGGTTTTTTTGCCCTCCCCTACTTTTAGCTATAAATTTCCTGTTTTACGCTAGGTTTTCATAGATCTTTTTGGTTCCATAGGAACTATTTAGCCCTCGAAGGAACGTCGCCTATGGGATCAACATGAAATTAATGGAGTCATAAGATTTCCAATGATAAGTAGAGATAATTTGAATTATTTTTTTAAGTGCATGCATATATATTCTCTTTCCTTGGTTCCTAGTCTTTCCAGGGCTCAATCAACTAGTGTTGGCTCCTACTAACCCCAGTATGAGGGCATAAATCTCTACCCTATTTGAATTTTGATCATTCAAACTTGTATTTGTTACATATGATTGAGTGTTGTATTACATATGCTTATGAATCAAACTTGCTTGTCATGGGGTGATATGGAATAAAATCTGATTACTTCACTGAGCTAAGGTTTTGTTCACACCCTTATAGACATTTCGAGCTTCAGGACAGTCCATGGCTTGTGCCGAATCGGGCTTTTGTCAGGGTACAGGTCTTAAAGCTAAGGATTAAAGTAGAGAGGGAAAGTTTATAGCATAAAATATAATTATTTAGTTTAAATATCTTTTGTCATCATAATACTTGGTCTGTAATAAGTAGTAACTGATAGTGATGCATGGTACTACTTTATTTGCTATGTGACTTATAAATACATTCGTAATTATTATCAAAGCAACCATGGTCCTGTTTTAATTTCATTTCCTTTAGAGTAATTTAGCAATGCATGTGATTGTCTTCTATACTGATGTTCGTCTTATGGCTTATTAAGGCCATCAATTAAGATTTACAATAACTTGATACTATTATGGTATCCCTTGGGACGTGACAGCTATCCTTTCATCTATCATGTTGGATGTGCTTCCCGTATCTATTAAAGCACCTAACTCAGTTGTCTAAATTTTAAAATGTAACCCTATTCTCACATACATACCTATGTATCTTGTTGTTACCTGTTCCCCCTCATGTGTTTCCCCGACTTTAGTTTCTATGTTCCTTGGGACTTGTATCAATGTATTTGATGCTCCTATGCAATTTGTTGTAGTATCATCATATTTAACTCCTTGCCTTATTACTCCTCCTTTTGGTCCTTTTTCTTCTTCTGTTGTGCCTTTTCCTTTTTCTAGCCCTACAATTCTTTCTCTAATCTCTTGTATCTCTTCTTCTATTTTGTCCATTTTATTTTCTATCCTCATGATTCTTTCTCCTATTACATCTTGTTGATAACTCCTTCTAGCTATAAACCTGTCATTATACTGAAATCTTTCACCTTTTTTTCCTAAACATGATTTATAGTTTTCTATCATGCAATCTCTACATTGGTATCTCGATTTATTAATTGGATAGCCTGTACAGAATTTACAAGGATGATCATCTGATCCACTTCCTTGTATCCAATTATGTCTACATTCCATTTCTTGTTATGTGTTCATCATAACATTGTCTCTTATGTCTTGTAGCATTCTATCAAGGAGATATAACTTCGCATTCTAGTACCTTATTCCTATATGTTCTTTTTAAGGGTTCTATTGATTTAGAAACATTCCTACAATGTCTTCATCATTAGATTCTAATATTTCTATTCTTTGTGGATCTATTATTGCGACTATACTATAAATAATTTCTGTCACTCATATCTTCATCTATGGCTAAAATGTCTTCATTTGTTGTCTTAACTAAGATGCTAGCCATGGTGTTACTGTTTTTCCCTTTTAGACAAGATATTGCTAGATGTCCTTCTTCGTTGCATGTAAAACATCTCAACTTATTCTTATACACCATATTCTTATTGTACTTTCTGACATGTTTATCCTTATTTAAGCAAGGTTTCTTTGCCTTGATAAGCTTGGTGAAGTGATTTTTCTTGAGTACATACTTATGTCTTCTCTTCCTTTGGCGTTCCTTTTGCCCAATACTTGAAGTATATAAATTGTTTCACAGAAACTGAAATTTCCTCCTTTCGATTGCCTATTGATCCATAAAGCTGTATATTTTTCTATCAACTTGTCTATAAAAAACTTCACTCTTATCCCTAGGTTATTTAACTCTTGAGGTGTGTTAGGCACAGCCTTTTCTTTCCACTCTTTGTATATTTTTGCTTCTAGTGGTTCTCGTAATTTTAGAAATAACTTATCTTCTATTAGTTTTTCATAAAACACCCTGCTATGGTGCAATTATAGAAAAACTCTTGTACAATATTTTTTACATAATACCAATCCCTCATTTGAAGTTTTTCTAAATTCCTTATTGCACCTCTTTGTTGCTCTATATTTCCTATCTAAGGTGCTTCTCTTGTGAGTGTTGCCCTAATCTTACTATAGAAATTGTAGGGATTTACTCCTAGTTCATTACTTGTTGCTACATATTATAGAGAATATTTCTTATAAAATTCCCACTTTGCTCTTGCAGTTTCTCCCAAAAATGACTTAAGAGAAATGTACATCTATCCTACAACATCTGATAATGCACTATCTTTCCATGTTTTGACTACTATTTGGGTCCAATTATCTACTAAAGGTCCCCATCATTGTGGATCATGTGCACTTATGTTCAATATTCTGCCATTGTTTATCAAATTTTTTTTATCCTAAGTTCCGATGGCATTTTTTTTTTTCCTTTGAATATTCTATCACCTGTTTCTCTTTCATGGTAGTTTATGTATGGGGCCCGGCTAGGAATTCTATCCCACATGCTTGGTCTTACTTCTATCTTGCTATATTCTCTCATTTCTAAATCAAGCCAATCAAACTTTTTTATCATGAAGTTTTGCTCTTGGGATAATACAAGGATCTACTAACCTTATCTGGCTCAACTGTTTTCCTAAGCCATTCATATCCTCCTTGTTTTCCATATCTATGAGATATTTTTCAAAGAACTCCTTAAAATAAATACAAAGCTTGTTGTTGCACAAGCCAATTTTTGTGGTAGAAAAAGCTCTTGTAAACACAGAAAAAGCGATTAGAGGGGCATTAGAGGATTGTTTGATGCAACTACTTTGATTCTTAAGTTAGTCCATGGGTAAGGATGGTATGTCTATGGTAAGATAGGAAAACTTTTTCTCCCTCCTCTTCCTCCATGGGTATTTATAGTGTTTAGAGCCATACCAGAGCAGGCTTCTTCCTAGCCATTCTGGTACGTGAGGTGATAGGGATTCCCGAGCTGAGGAGCCAAGACTTCATGGAGTGCGGCTAGGTTGATTATGCTGCACCCTCCCCTCCATGGGATGTGACTAAGATATTTGCTTTGTTTAGAGATTATGAGGTTGTCGAGGTCAAGCTTGTAATGTAGCTATGGAAAGACTCGACCAACTTTCCTAAGGTGAGGGTCCCCGATGAGATCTTGTGTCATTTTCCTTGATGGAGCCTTAAGTCTCTTTACCATTCTGGAAGGTCGAGGCATCATAAGTAGTGGGCCATTCCTATGTCTGTTAAAGTTATAAGTTTTCGGGGCCCATGACATCGAATAGACCAATGGCTAAATTCCACTGTTAACACCTATCTTTTGCTAAAAACATTTGTATATCTATGAACTCTTCTCCCAATTCCCTGAATTTTTCATTTAGATCAACAAGATTAGACTCTATTTCTAAACTTGATTCTTGAATATATCATTCAACCTTTTCTATACTTAAAATTTCTAAGTTGTATACTGCTTATAGGAAATCATAAAACGAAAGAAAACAATAGAAATAGATATAACAGCAGAGATAATGCAAGATTCTAAGAAAGATTAAGGCCTTTTTTAGGAGAATCACGTATTTTGCAATCAGCCAGGCCAAGCACAAGTTCTACAGAAAAAACTTCAAGAGTAGGTATCCTAGATAAATAAATATTAGGAGAAGAAAAGAAGGAGACCATGTGATACATTTAGAAGAAGTTGTAGACATAGACAAAGATGTTGAAATATATTTAAATCATGCTATAGATCTTTTAAACCCAAAGACATTATATAGAATAAGATTGGTAAGTTAGAAAATAGGATTGTTTAGATCAAATGGAGAAGAAAGGATTATAGTGACAAATGGACCATTAAATATGAAACTTGTCGCAAAGGAATCATTAAGACAACTAAAGAGATCAGGAAAGACTTTAGCCCATCTTGGGTTAACTGTCATAAGAATCAAAGGATTGACAAGAGAGAAAATAGGTGGAAAAGTTTTAGTTCTTTTGATGGATAAATCTCAAAGGAAGGACTTTAGGACAATTATATTTGTATCTATGGAAGAAAATGTAAATAGTGGAAAGGGTTTGTTCTACTATGCACCAAATTTCATGATATCCATAAATAATCTTGGAAATCTTGAAATATATTGCAAAGCAAAAGGATATGAAGACCTCATAGGAGAAAATTTACTAATAGATGCAGGATTCATTTGCAAGACAACAGATAATAGTAAAGTATCCAATAGGCTAAAAATAGAAGGAGTAATAGATGTTATGGCCTCATAAGGAATAAAAATGAATAGGCCAATGGAAATAAACTCTTCTGTAATAGAAGGAGAAGAATGTAATTTTGACAAGAACATGACAAGTGGTGCACTTATTTTTTACCAATTTTTACTAATTAAATCTTATGATTTGCTCCTATAGATTAGTCAGTGCTAGGCAAATATACCTATCATATATAATATGGGAACAAATTATAGAGTCATATTCCTCAGGGTCCTCGACATGTATTATTACTGGCCTTATTGATTATTATCTAGAAATTAAATTGAATTAGATAATTATAATTAATCAACTAAATTGATTACTAACTATAACTATGCTTACTACAATAATCAATGAATGGAAGTTACTTTAACAATCAACAACACATCAGACTTGCTTAACTGATGAACTAACATGTACTTCAACATTATTATTTATTGTGTCTTTCCTAACTGTGGGATTTTATCAATTAGATCAATATCTCTCTTGAGTCTATTAAACCCTAATCCCAACGTTGTCGAACTGGAATCTCTTCCTAATTAACAGTTGACTAAGATTGCATTAATAATACGATCCCAAGGTAAATTCCAATTGCATGCAGAAGGTTTCACAATGCTATCTCTGAGCATCATGAGCAACCTCTCTCTATAGCTTAGATCTATTCCACAGGTAGATTTCTCAATCGCATCCTGCGAAAATCTAATCTAACTTTAAGCCATGCTCTACTTAGAATTAGAATGCTTTAACACACTATAGAGATTAGTGAAATTAACAACAATTAACAATCAATCCATGTATGTACATGGTAATCACAGCTACACAAGCCCTAACTACAACTCATGCATGAAGCAAGGAAACAACACAACACAACAAAAATAGAAAATGAAGAGAATAGAGTATGAAAACAACCCTTCTTAATGTATTCACTTGAACATGTTGGTACAATAATCCTCCAGTATAGTAGTACAATACACTCTCATATATCCACGAGGTACAATCTAAGGTTACAAAGCCAACAAAATGTTCAATGAAAAAGTTATGTCTAACTCCTAATGATTCCTCTTCTTGTAATGTTTCTCATGAGTATTTATATGTGTCCTCCATTAGTTATGTCTGATGGGTAAAGATATATGTCAATTGGCCTTCATCCCTCTGCAAAAAAGGTGTTTAGATCTTAATAGGCATAAAAATGTCCCACAATTAACTATCATCACGACCATTACACGACCCATTATCTTATCATAAACAATTATTCAAGATATATCATGGCCATAATGAAGGCTATGATATCCTTGGATCACAAATCTTCAATTGATAACGGTCATATTTAGATCTTCATGTAATCATGCAGATTGGCCCTCTGATGATCACGGTCATATCATAGGCCCGAGATCTTCTCTATGCTTTGTTGAATCCCATTGAATAATGGTTGTATCAAGCTCTTATAATAGGTCAACAGAGATCACCACCTTGGTAATGGTCGTAATACAGGCCATTATCTCTACCGCAGTCCTCTCATCTTCTACAAATAACGGCCGTATCATGTGTCCTTGTAAGATCCGAGAAGATCACCACCTATGTCACGGTTGTATCAAGGCCCGTAATCTTCTTTGTGATCAAATTTCTCTTCTTTTCTCCATTGCCATGCCCGTTATTACTCCTTCAATAAAAATCCGAGACAATCACTAGCTTGATAACGGGCGTGACCATGCCTAGACTATTTTCTCCACTTCAATCCTTGCTCAATTTGCTTCAAATGTTGGTGTTTTTCCTTTTTAAACCTGAAATGAATATATTTTCTAATTAAGTACCATTTCTCTTAAATTAAGTATGAATTAAACTAATAATCATTGATAATCTGACCCCAATAAGTATGGTAAATTGCCCTTATCAACAAGTGAAATACAAAAGGTTCCTATAGAGAGTCTAATGTACCAAAATCTAGACAGAACATACTTATTGAGATTTAGGAATTAAGAAGATAGACCAAGACCCATAGAAGATGATGATGCCTCAAAAGATTTTAGTCAGACCTTAGAGCAAGAAGAAGAAATAAGAATGTCATCCACATAGATGGCCGTAAATTCTTTCATGTTTTGAAAAGCAATATCCATTTTTCTTTGGAAAACTGATGGTGCATTTTTCAATCAAAATGACATTACATTCCACTGAAAATGTCCTTGTGGGCAAGTGATTGTTGTCCATGATTGTGATTCTTCATCCCAGGTTAACTTGCTAGAATCCTGACTTGCAATCAAACTTACAGAACACTTTGCAATTTTGTATCCTATTGACTAGTTCTATTTTGTTTGGAAGATTGTAAGCATCATCCCTTGTATTTTCATTTAATTTCCTGTGGTCTATGACCAGTTTTAACTTTCCTCATTCTATCTCACTATGTTTCCTGGCTTTACATTTTGTCGATGAGACCATAAGGAAGTTAAAAGAAATGAATGAATACCTTAAAAAAAGGTATAGTAATATAAAACCTAAAGAAAACAAGTATAATCTTATAAAACCTAAAAAAAGAAAGAAAGGAAGAAATTAAGCAAATGGAAGAAATTGAGGGGGCTTTTCGAAAGTGAGATATGTTATGAAGAAGAAGAAGCAATGAAACCTTTGTAATACTAGAAGGATGGATTTATGGTAAAACATGGAGAAGATTCAATCTCATATGAAGTATAGATGGAAGAAAAAGGGATTCTAAAGGAATCTCATAAATTAGAGTTTAAGGAAATAACAGAAGAAGGAGATGTGTATAGGATTAGGGACTTTAAAGCAAGAATAACTGATGTTCTTTTAAAATTAGCAGATGAAATAATTGAAACAGGACAATAAGAATCTAAAATAGCACAAATAGAAAATGCCAGTGAAACAGAAGAACACATGTCAATAATAGGAATGATGGAAAGGTTAACATTAGGAGATGACACAAGGTCATCAAGTGTCACACAACCCATAGTCTCAACCGTAGGACGAAGCATGTGGGATAGAATGCATGTTTGCCACTCAACCATTCAATTTCTTTGTTGATATGAATGACAATGGTTTAATTCACTATCATAGATGTACTCATTTCATTGAGTTGAAATTGAAACATAGTCTCTACTAAAATCCCCATGGAAAATCTACTAATCAACATTGGGCTTTGTACAGTTATATCATACATTTTGAAAATTAATCCGAAAACACCTTAATCTTGAAACATATTTCATATATAATCAACCAAAAATGCATTCAGTGGGTGCGTCTGAAAATTAACACAAAAAATACATCCATTAAATGCATTTATATTGATGTCAATTTTTGTTTTTTTAAATGGGGTCGGAAGCATTCACTCAATGCGTCCATTTATGTTTGATTTAAAAAAAAAAATTACAACCTGATGCACCCATTAAATTTTTTTTTTTTTTTTTTTTTTTTCAAATTGAATTGGATGAATGCGTTCATCTAATTTTTTTTCTTTTAAATCAACTCGCTCATTACAGGCAAACAAATGAAATGAGTAATAAATAAAGCATGGACTACAAAGTAGATAACATAAAAGTTAAAAGAATGAGCTAAGGTTTTGCAACTGCTAAATCTACCTCTCAGCCTAACGTATCATCAATTTGAGGTCATCGCCCATTGGTTTCTCGGCAAATTGGATGATTCGTCCAGCTTTGTCAATCTTCATCAGTCTACAAGATCGATGACACAGTAAGTATAACATAATTTTTCTTCATTTTTCAAAAAGAGTAGACTGAGACCCTGTGTAAAAGTTGAAAGTTGTCATTATATATCAGTTTATGAAAATATGGTAAATAAGGAGCTCTGTATTTCCTTTTTCTAAGAAATGGAAACTGGAGGGGTATCAAGACAAACAACTTCAATAGGTATTTAAGCAATGAAGCTAGGAAACATAAATCTACCTATCATCCATTGGAACACATGAAACGGTGATATCAGCATTTGCGTCTAAGTGCTGCGTCCGATTTAATAAAAAAAAGGGTGCATTCATTGATTGCACCCGTTATGCTTTGAAAAAAAAAAACACAAACAGACGCATTCAATGAATGCATCCGACCTCATTTGAAAAATTAACACCAACACGAATGCATTCGGTGAATACGTTTATAGTATTAATTTTTTGACACACCCATCGAATGTGTTTTTGGTTGATTACATGCGAAATATGTTTCAAAATTAAGGTATTTTCGGATTCAGTTTTCAAAAGTCCAATATGACGGCACAAAAGCCAATCAACACTTGAATCTACTGTGTCTCTTTTTATACCTCTTCCTATTATATCTATACACATGACATCATCTCTAAGATTCTCCAAGACTAGCCAGCACAACCTTTAAAAACAAAATACAATTCCCACTCTTTGGAACACAAAATGCCCCCATTCATGATTAATTTACTCCTAATATATTTTCTACACTTAAGAAAATCAGTCTTGTTATATCTAGATCTAAAAAAGCCCACCATACCCTGCACGACATGGTCCTAATAAAACTACGACGATATGAGGCCGCAACCAATTTATTGGGGGTTTTTGGCTATTATAACGGAGGGAATTGAATCTAGTACATCTTACAGACCAAAAATAATTTCATTAGGCTATTGGACTATTGGCCTATTAATTTGTAATATTGATTCATTTATTTTTATTTCTTTTAATTAGGAAAGTTCAAAAAACATGGTCTGCATTTTTGCCGCTTTGCAAATCATAACCCATATCCTATTTTAATAAATATGGCTTGCATAGTACTTATTATAGAATAATAATATTGTTTTATTAAATTAATCATGACGAACCAATTAAAGATAAACACATGTCTTCTAACGGACAATTAGTAAAAAGTACGGATCGAGTGTTTATAAAAAATCAAAGCATTGGACATTAATTTGCAAAAGCATCAAAATATATACCATATTTTAGTGACTATCTTTTTATTTAATACAACTTATAATACTGGCTAAAATGAACTTGATAACACAAAACAATGCATGGATCAGGAACAAATGAAAACAAATTAAGTAAATTACAAAAGTTACCAGAGACAATAAGTGGCTGCTAAACGAGCTTTTATTTATCTTGGCCCATGATGACTTGACTTCGTTTAGAAAGGCCTCTGGCAAAAATCAACTCCTACAGCTGCATGCTACTTAATTAGAGTAATGAGGGTGTGAAAACTAGAATTGCAATATTGCAATGGTTTCACATATGGTCCTACTATCTTATGTGGTACTAATGAAGTGCATTGCTTGGCCTACCTATCTTTCGTTCCAAGTTGACACCAGGTTACTGGTTCAATTTACCTCCTCTCCTTGTATAATGTGGTTAGTATGTGACAGTCTCAAGAAAAACATGGGCATTCAGGTGACACACCCATCTTTTAATACCTAATTAGAGAATCAATCAGACTATCTTGGTAGAATTCGTCAGTGGATCCTTTATTAGGTAAGATACACTGGATAAAACTTGCTTTGCTCCAAGAAATGTAGGCGATCCAAGAATAGAATGCAGATTTGAATATAATATGAACGCAGGTTGAGAGGAAAAAGTGAAAACCCTTCCACTCATAACTCACACTAGACATCAAAATCATTACAATACTGGCTAACAGAAGACTCAGACGGATGAGAAAGAAATACATAGCAAAGCCTCATAATAGTAGTTAGTAGTTGTAGTAGTAATAACAGAGTAATAGCAGAAGGAAAAGATTAATAGAACATAGTAAAAGCTACGAGACAAGTATGCAACACAAGCTCTTAATTTCGGTACAATGCAAACCGCAGATTACTGCTCTTATACGTTTTACGGAAGATACCTAATTTTTCTCTCAGCATGAGAACTAAGTATATTGTAGTTCCTATATGGTACACTGCATAATTAAATTGGATATGAAATCGGTGCTAATCATCTGCAAAGAATTTATGTACACTCTTCTGAATATCAAAACTGCTGTGGAATGCCACTGACCAGGACAAGAAAGACTCAAGCAGATATACAAGCAGGGCTCACTTTGCAAACCTCTGCATTAAATCCGCAATCCATGAGAAGCAATATCCACGCTTCTTGTTGCTCAGAGAGTCGATCCTTTGGACCTTTAACTTCAACAAGCTTTGCTTCACCCTTGTATTCACCAGGGAAGCGCCAGAGCAGTAGATCTGGCATTCCACTTGACCAGCTCCTGTAATCTTGAGCAAGAAGCCGGCAAAGAGAGGCCAGACAAGACCCACCAACACATGTTACAGCAGCCCGCAGCTCAGATAGTGAATGTCGGTCCCAGTTAACTCCTTTACAGGCAGTTCCATGATGTAATTCCCATGATGTGATAAGAATCTCTTCTGCCATGCCATTTCGAACATTTTTCAGATGAGATTCTATGAGGTTTTCCCTTGTGTTATAAAAGCTATCAGTCTCCAAATCCAATGGATATGACTGCAATAAGAAATAGACATGGAAAGGTGGGATAACTTCAGAGAGAGAGAGAATTGAACGCTAGGCAACAGTATATGGATACTGTGCTGCCATTATCTTGACTTAAGAAATATCTTGTGTATTAGTGTAGGTCCCCATGTGCTGGTACCCATAGCACAGACAGCCTTTTGCTATGCCCCAAAGAAGAAGAAGAAGAAGAAGAGGAGAGGGGGGCATTCCAAGTGTTTATGTGGACCTAGGAGCTCACTTAAAGATGTTTCTCTGTTCATCAAAAGAATATATTCTAGTTTCCACAGATGTTCCAACATGTGGTTTTCAACCGTTAATTTAAGAACAAATGAATGATGCTATCGTGACTTGAAACTGAATTGGATTAATAAGCTTTGATGGGTTTTCTAGTGACAACTGCACCCATATAAATTAGAGCATAGTACCTGGAATTTGCTTCGAAAGACATTTGGTACATCAGCGAACATAACATCCCACATAAGAAGAGCAAAGATGGTCAACCAGATGCCACTCTCTGTGTGAACTCCATGCCATCCACCTTCACTAGCATAGTATTGTAGTGCCAGTTGCTCTACCCCACACTGCTCTCCATCATCTCCATAAAACCTGCTTTTTTTCCCCATTTCACAGTTCAAGGGTCTTCCTTGGATGTGAACCTAATTTGTCATCAAAACTGCATCAGGCACATTGAAAGTTCTACACCACAACATGGAAGTATTAAACAATGTATTCCCCCAGGTAACTATAGTGGCAGGAATCCTAGTGTTCTCAAAAGACGAATAATTACTTCTTTTGTGTGAAAAGGTTCTCTTACTTCTGGAATTTTATTTTTTGGATATGCCTGAAAGCGGGGAATTTTCCACCGCCTTGGTGGTTTTGCTAAGCGAAGTATTCGCTTTTGCAGGGTCAATCTTGAACCAGCACGTACAAAGGGATCCTCAAGCCCATCTTCTGCAACTGAAAGGCTTTCATCAAGATGGCCTACGTGCTCCAAATCAACCGACAGCCTCACTGTCCAGTATCCTCTCCTTCGGTCATAAATAAAAAAATTCAACAATCTCTTAAGTAGCCTTATTGCATCAATATACCTGAAAAGTATTGTATGCTAAAAAGATTAACATATCCTTCTATTCAGTAACTATAAATATCACAAATCTTTGTAGCAAAAGACAAATACATTCATATTCTTCATTCTCAATTATCAAGCATCTCTAACTAGGAAAGCAAGCATACCACATGAACTACGGAATGAAGTAAATGTGAGACACAAACAACAGGTAGAGTATCAACTGAATGAACAGACAAACACATTAGAAAATTTTTAACATGGATCTGACTAAATTCTTAACCTCTTCAGCAAGCAAAAACAAAGGGCACATTTCAGAGTTGCATCGCAATAATACTAGGTAGTCCCCCAAAACTCGGACCCCATTGAGGGCAGAACAAATATCCTTTCCTAACTTTCATTCAAGAAAACACTGGTGGATAATTCATTTTATAAAGATTATCAAGGTTTTATAAAATCATCACAATCTTTGAGAATAATATTGCGGGTCACATTTCATGTTGATTAGTGTTTGAAGGACTTAGTTGTTCTATAAAAGAGTTAGTAGGACATTTGTTTGGTCATTTGATCATTTGAGAATCTGTCTTATTGTATTCTATTTATTTGCATCTAGTTCAAAACCCAGCATTTGGAACTATGTATCTTCCTTTTTTGGGGAAGAGGGGTGTATAATATCTTCCTATTTTACTTGCGACTGCAATGAGAAAATAAATAAT
Organism: Combretum micranthum; assembly: GCA_024138025.1. Taxonomy (NCBI): domain Eukaryota; kingdom Viridiplantae; phylum Streptophyta; class Magnoliopsida; order Myrtales; family Combretaceae; genus Combretum; species Combretum micranthum. Next base: position 1,649,501 of record JAMXBD010000005.1, read on the forward strand.
AAAAGAGAGGCACAACCATGAGGATGGTAATTTTCATCAAGAAAGCATGACTTTGCCCAAGAAGTGATGAAAACCTCCAAAAATATAAAAAATTACAAGAGCTGCTAGCATCATGCCTCCAAAAGTCTCTTCAAGCACTTGGAGATTCCAAGTAAAAACTGCTTCATTCTATAACCTCTAGTCCATTTAGCTAAGATTTCCATCATGCATATTTTTGCTTCTACCTAGTAACAATTGAATTTAAAAGATTATTGTATGGTTTCTGGATTGTGGTTCACAGCTAGCTATCCATTGTGTTTAGTATTTAATTAGCAAATCCATTTACCATTCACATCCAATATGCTGCAACTGCATAAAATTCAGATGGACGAGAATCTTAGGACTACAACTTCATTGAATCTTGTTTTTTTTTTTTTTTTTTTTTTTTTTTTTTTTTTTTTTTTAAGGATTTCCATACCTTCTCTCACGCTCTAGAAAGGAAACTCCTAACAGGAGCACTTTGGAGTATACCCATGGAGCAGTAAAGCATGAAAAAAATGAAGTCGTGGTGGACAAAGTAGAGGATTGGGTCACTTTTGCAGATTGAATGTTTAGACGAGAATCAGCTATCATTATGCATTTTAACACCCAATCCAACTTATCTTCGTCAAGTGCCTCATCCATCAATTGTGCCACTTCAATTGCCTGTAAGACATGTTTATGTCAAAAAGATAGCATATAGCAATACAAGTACAACCATTTCACAATAAATGCTTACCTCTTCATAGGCAAGCAAGTCACCTCGGCTGGCAAAAATTTGGTCCAAAATTATACAGGTGTATGTCGGATATTTGACAATTCCCAGATCAACTAATAGGAATGCAGATAGATTTTGTTCTCCATTGAGAAAGAAAAGCCTCTGAGCATAAGTTTAAACAAGAATCTTTAGATCTTTAAGAGAAAATTGCTTGAACACATCTTAAACATGAGATGATATGAAAGAACCTCAGAACGCCAAAAAAGGGACTCAGCTTTCAAGGATATTCTGATGCACATCCCAGATTTTTTGAAAAGCAGACTTGATAGTGAGGGGCTGCATTTTGAAGATCAAAAGCATGTATTGTAAGAGATACTCAACATGGAAAAGAATGATTTAAGATATCATTATTAATTGAGTTCCTTTAACTGTTATACCATAATCCATCCTTGAATACAGATAGAAGAGATGCAATAAGATCCTTTTTTCTTGGTCCATGACTGTTATTCTGAAGCATCAAAGAAAGCCATGAAAGCAAAAGACATGAATAAGATAAACAAAATGCTTATGCTAGACCAAGGTAAAATGCTTTATGGTTCATGGTTGAAGGACACTTCATGCTGGCATATGTTTGAAACAATAGTTCCAACTCCAATTTTTTCTTTTTTTCCTGTCTTCTCATTTTCAGTTAGAAACTAATCAACTTTTTTTTGAGGTCATTAGAGTTATGATGCTGATTAGATGCTGCAGTGCCATAAGTATGATTCAAATTTATTCTTCTGTGTAACTTATATTCAAATTTATTCTACCTGAGTTGGTGCACAACATCGTTACCTAAGATAGTGAGTGATTTTTCCTGGATTCTAGGAGTCAGTTTTGGAACTAATACATCAACAAGAATGCATTAAACTGGTTGGATAATATATGACTTGCTTTCCAGGTTCCATTAGGAAATTGAAAGGAAACTAATAGACATTTCAAATAATCCGATGGCCTTGTATGAAAAACTGAGAATGCAGCTTCATACTTCCACAACAAAATTTAGCAAGGAGCTAGCAAAAATGATAATTAAGAGATTAGCCACTGTCTGACCACTCAACCATGCATCTCCATAGTCAATATAACAAAAAACTCTCTGCCAAAATAAGTTTCTTTTCTAAGCAAATAAATGTTTGGCCCGTATCTGTCCACACGGTTGTTCTTTCAAAGTGTGGTCATCAAAAGCCATTTAAATTTAGGAGCAACAACTATGCATGCAACCACTTTAGATGCATCCATCCAAAGAGCTCCATTTACATGAACAGATGAACATGAAACCAACAAATAGATTGAAAAGCACCCCTATTCTGTAGTTGGGAAGGGTCATTCTAATTCTAAAGGTGAATACTGCTAAAACATAAAACCTGCAGATATCAAAAGACTGCAAGCAATAGAATAGGTTGCATGAGATATCATAGACAGTGCACAAGTAATTATAGAACTTGGATTCAAGAAACAACCCTAATGGAATTTTGATAAATATGAATGTGGCATCCTGTTGAGGTCTGAAAAGTGTTATCATGCAAGGTTGAGCACTTTAAAATATCTATTTCACCAAGCTTAAACCAGTCAATGCAGGCAAGGCAATAAAGCTATCTGCCAAACATAATAAACCTACTGCACATTCTATAGCACCTCTTTCTTCTTATAAGAACTTGAGAAAATGTTTGGAAACAGAATTACCATGAAAGGATGCCATGCCAGCAGTATCAAGAAGCATATATTACTAGTACTTAAAACTCCTAGCAAATGAGATTGTTTTAATCTCAAGCACCTTAAAGAAAAATGAGCCAACTCGGGCAATTTAACAGAACACAACCTTCATGACTATGGACCATATGTCCCGTAGCTCAAGTACAGTGAGGGTCCTTAAGAGACTCATCAAGTCATCGATATCAAGGTTTTGTGCATTATCAAATGTCATTATGTATCCTGCTCCTGTATTGCGACATGTAAACAACAATATCAAGTTAGAATCCCCCACGAGTCAACAAAAAATTGCTATTGCATTAACTAACCTGAAAGACAGTTTACTGCTGTTGGAACATCAGATATTTCTGGGTAAAAAATATTAGAAACCCGAAACCATGGCCCTGAAATAAGATCGACTTCAAGAATCAGACAGTTTTTCAATCTGAGAAATACTTTCATCGACTGGCTAAGCAGATTTTCACACCATACATGTCATTAAAAAAAAAAAAAAAAAAAAGGAAAGGAAAAACCGATGTACTAGAGCCCCATATAAGTACAGCTATGCATCATCTTTAGCTATTTTAGCACAGCATTGTAAAGAATTCATAATAAGGGAAAAAGAAATGCTGCAATAGACATACATAATAACTATGATACAAATATTTTCTTGCAAAGGTGAGGATAAGTTTAGCTTAACAGTGTCCTATGTAAGAGTATCTAGTCTTCACAAAGGTGCGAGTGGAAGTAGATACTTTGAAGAAGCAATTATTAGGAGGCAACTTGAACTAGAACATTGCAAAGTGCAAAATAATCCGAGAATACCTTTTCTTGTATAAAGCCGAATGAAAAGCCTCCGACTATTGTTTGGGAGTGCCATGAAAGATTCTGCCAACAGATAACTTATCAGATAATCTTAAATGAGGATATGAAGGACAGCAGAATCAGATAAGCTGATCACTGGAAAGAATACCAAGGAATGTTTTTTCATCATCGGTAAGAAGTTGGGAACTGCTCTTCAAAACTTCCTGTAAGACTATGCAAAAATTCTGCTGATATTTAGCAAGACTTGGGGGTTCTTTTTTAAAGGACTCAGCTTCCTGCAGAGCATGCCTCCACCAAGATCTAATACCCTTTATGCCATTAAATTCTTTTTGGCAATTGCTAAGTATTTCATTGCAGGTAATCTGAATAGGAACAGCATCAGGATAATGATCAGGAACAGAAGTTATAGTCACCTGCAATAAAAGTACAGTAGAAAAGTAAACACCACTTCCATGACTCATTAAACTTTTTTTTTTTTTTTTTATTAACACGTGAGCTATAGAAATGCTAATGCACCCACGATGAACTTTTAGCAAAAGAATTCCTACTGCAGGCTGTAAGAGACATGAGTATTTTCAGCTCAAACAATGCCCATCTAGTTTCCAAAAATGCAGTGCTACAGAGCAACCAGCAAAATATCACTGGAACAGAAAATAATAAAAATCATCTCCTATTAGAAGCATTTATTTTATGAATCAACTGATACTATCTAGTTTGATGCTCTAATGGACCTTTCTTTATTTGTGAAAGGCAGCATATATATCCAAAAGAAGTAAACCAATAAGAGATATTAGCAGAAACTAAAGTAGTGAAAGAATGCCTCACCTCGAAGTTCAGGCTATAATTCTCAATGAGAGGAGATATAAACTGAGCCAGACCACGAGGAAGATAACCAAGGACTACAGTGCATCCTGATTCTCCAGACAAAACCTAACCCAAACAAACCATATAAGTTTTCTTCGATTCACAGTAAAAATAGTGAAATTATACACAAAATCCTCAAAAAGAGTTACCTTGATGGCATTACTATCCTTCACATTGTCCGGTTCCCTCATAAGAGAGATTGCCATTCCTTGTCTTAACACCTTTTCGTTGCTGAACTTACGACCAACAATGAAAGTCTCAAGAGTTGGCTTGCACATACCCTCCTCATGTGCATCCGCATTGTCATGAGGAGATTCGTTATCAAGGGGCACGGGCTTAAATGGTGTCTTCACTGGGTAATCAATCCCATTATTGCAGATTGGATTATCAGCAGAAACAGCAGCAAACAATAATCCATGCTGACTACCAGCTTCATCAGCTTCCACTCGTTCTTGAGCTGAAACCTTTGGAGGACTGTTTAAAGACAGAGTACAATCTGTACTTGAGATCAATTGCTTTGCATCATCTGAAAGAACCAGGATTTTTGGTTTCGGAGTAAAATTCAATTGTAGAAGAGTCCGCTGCTTCAATTTCCTCTTTGTTCCTCTCAATAAGCATGCATCTGCATATCATCAGATTAAAATCTTGAGCATCTGACTATTCAAGAGAGGAATGAGGCTTAGGGCATTTTTACAACTGGGAAACTATACTCTCATTCAAAAAACCCATCACATTAGAAGACCACACCCACAAACCACCTGGACAAAACAAGGTGAACACTCCATAGCCCATCTTGCGTACCAGCAAAACATATATAACCACTTAAAAAGTAATTTTTAACCATGAAGCATGTTCAATATGGTATATCAGCTTAATAGGATATAAATTTTATCATGCTTCGTGACCAACTATATGTGTGTTGATCAAAGCACTTTCTTAACCTATCAATCTATTTCAAAAAGTACAAAGAAGTACCCACACTAAATCGTCAATGTTCTTCATTCATGGCAATATGTGATTCGACGGACAGGTTCCATCCTTTATCCTTCACAGTTTTCGAATTGATGACTCCTTTTTCTTAATTTACCTATTTCCTTTTTCAATCTCTTTAGGACTAAAAATGGCAACTTTTAAGAAGCATACCAAGATGAGAATTGATCACGTAACCATCGCCGCGAACACTGTCACCGCAAACCGGACAACTAACCCAATCCAATTTTGCACCATTCTCATCAGAACCACCACCGTCTCCGGAACCTTCTTTCTTTTTACACTCCGGCGATCCTTCTCCTCCGTTCTCTGGCTCCACACAGCTCTGCAATTAGACAATAAATACCGATATTAATAAAGATCAAAGCATATAATAAGGGATTGTTGAAACAGTGGCAGAAAGCACGATACGTTGGGAAATGGAGGAAAAGAGAGGAGAGTATCTTGATTGGGGAGAGAGCGACGGCGTCTTCCGACCAAGCGGATTAAGCTTTCCCTTCCTTTCAACATCCAAACCCTAGACTGGAGACGGGGAATCTAGAAAGAGAAGAGTGCGAAACCGGAGGGAGATTTTCTGCGGTTTAATCAAATGGCATTTCGCGGCTAATCATGTGGCAAAAAAAAAAAAAAAAAAAATCAAATGGCATTTGGCGGGGTCGTTTATGGGGAAAAGGAAAAAAATATGTGTTTTTAAAAAAAATTATGAAATTATCATCGAGATCAAAATAATCTCGATTTTAGGTAACTTAACATTGTCTCTTCAAGATATGAGGTTATGCCACCTATTATTTCATCATCGTCTCTTGAAGAGAAGAGGTCTATGAGAGTAAAGACTCGTCAGACCTCCTTCTTCCCCATTCCCTCTTCCTCCTCGTCTTGATATTACAAACCGTAAGCCCCAAATTCAGAACCCTAACCCTAATTCTTAATTTGTTATCGATTAAACACAATTAGCTCCATCAACTTGTGTTTCTGAACCAGCCGATGTTGAGGAAGAAGCAATTTGTTGGAGAGGAGTGGCATAGGCGTAAGAACGGAGGACAACAACGAATGACAATGACGGCAACGATTTGTGGTATGAATCCACAATTTTCAAAATTTTTGTTAAATTATTGATGCTACATTGTTGAATATTCGTTGTATGTGTTGTGGGAATATTGTATGTTGTAAGATTCCGAATTTTTGCATTTTTTTTTAATTTTTAATGTTAAATTATCGAATATTGATTGTGTGAAATGTGCACATATTTGTTGTTGTACGCAAAGTTCAATTAATTATAAATTAGTAATTTATTATAAATTTTTATATAATTTATTTGAAATTATAATTTCAATTAAAGCGATACAAATTTTGTATAATTTATTATAATTTTTTATAATTTAGTAGAAATTTTTATAATTTATTAGAAATCATTAATTGATAACATAAATCAACATTTAAAATTATAATTTATTAGAAATTAGTAATTTCAATTTTATATGAACTAGATTATAAATTAGTGATAGAAATCAACATTTAAATTTTTACGTGAAAGGGGAAATATACTTTATATAAAGTCATAAAAATAAAGTGGGTTATAAATTAGTAATATTATTTTTAAGTTTAAAAATAAAGCCATATCATTCACTTCTTTTGCTGATTTTATTAATACACCATATCAATATACTATTAGAAAATCAGGTTATATATAGTAGCATTAGGAATTATGTTAAATAAAAAGGGGAGTTCAATTCATAAGTGTGAAGTTGCAAATTTCGTGCAATGAGGTTATTTTTTATGAGATGGCAGGATTGGTAAGGAAATGGATAAGACGAAGTTTATACTGTACACTCATGACAACATTGTGCAAAGGGAGGATGGTTTTGATTATTGTAAGCGGCCGGTAGTTATGGTCAGTGTTAGTAGGAACTTTACATATGAGCAAATTGTGGACATCATTTGCAATAGACTGAAGATAAATAGGTGTACATATCGGATGGATTTATATCATGGGGTAGCTATTGAAGATGAGACGCTATGTTATGATATTATTCAAGTAGCGGATGATGATGCTGCACAGGAGATGTTGGTGTACACGGAAGGTCGGTGGCTGTTTATGTGCAGATATTTGAAAATACATTGTCATAGGCACCTGCAGGGAAAATGGGCAATGATAGAGGTATTGGGAGCGATGGGTGGGTAGACTCAAACTCTACTCCAGTTCAGACAATAGGCAACTGATAAACCAAATTTATTCCTATTTTATGAATGCCAAAATGAACTTTTATTGATCATTTTTATTACGAATTTGGCACTTCAAAATATTAATTTATGCTTTCAGGTCTTTAAAGGAGATATTTTTCAAAGAAAGCAAAGACGGGTCAAAAATGCAAAGTTTGGATTAAGAAGAACTCAACATTACAAGAACAAGCCATGTCTTTCAACCATTACAAGGAAGAAGCAAAATTAAGGGCTAAATATCAAGCTTTTGGAAGACATTTGTAAGACATGACCCGTCCCAAATCATGTCAACCTGGAAATTCAACTTTGCAAGGGACATTTGTAAGATATGACCTGTCACTAGCCCTGTCGATTTAACAAAAAGTCATTCAATGTGAAAACGACTTTTTAACTACAGTAACCTCCTATTTAGTACAGAAACATTTATTTCGGTTATGGAAGGAGTGTTACTTGAAAAGCCAAGAGACTCATAACCTCCGAAACCTTTCATTTCTCCTCATCATGAAAAATCAATTCCATTTAATTGAAGATGATTATAAAAAGGAGATTGGAGGGGAGAGAAAGAACACACGAAATTTTGATAACGAGAGTTTTCAAAAGAGAAGGAAGTTCTGGAGATTCCAATAACAAGTCAAGATTATCAAGGATTGAAGATCTGACACTTTTGAGCTTTAATCTTTTCGGGTAGTATCATGATTTCGAATTTTTATTTTGAATTTCATGTATTACCATTAGTCACTATGGAAGAATAAATTTGTAGATCTGGGTTTTGTTGAATTTCATATTTATCGTGTGTTGAGACTTTGTTCTTAATGAAATATTGAAGTTCTTTTGTTCAATTGCATGTTTGTTAATCGTTTCTTAAGTTTGTATATCCGGAATGCAAGCTTATGTATGATTTTCATTAAAGTTAATTGAAAATTTTCTTTTATGATTTGATCTATACAATTGAAAAGATTTGTTTATAATTCTAGACATGGAATAGTAAGAATCTTCTATTTTTAAGAGTTCATGTTACTAATGCACATTTGGGTTGCTATTGATTGAGGAGACATCATAATTAATTAACCTAGGTTTAGATAAATTGTTAGATTCGAAAGAATTAACAATCTGCTCAAGGAACTCTATAGCTTAAGAACTAAATCTTAATTATCTAATATGGGTTGTCAATGATTCACATGATAAATTGGAAGTAAGACAAAACCTGGATCATTAGATCTTAATTGAATCTTGTTTGTTTATTGGAGCTGTGTTAGTATTGTTTTAAAGAAAAATAGATAAAATAGTAAATATCAATTTTGTTCATTTAGATAGTAGAATACGATTTAGTACTAGTATTTGCTTATTCCCCGAGGACGATCCCGATTTTTAAAAGCTATATTATATTCACGATAGGTACACTGCCTATTACCTTTGTAGCGAATTAAGAACGGGCCTTTATAAATTTAAAACTACGCTTAAAGGCAACTATCAGCAACGCACAGGTGGAAATGTGTGCACCCACCTCGATAGGTGGTCATGATACAGATGCCGTGCAAGACTCCTCGGCAAATGAATCAAGCAACGACTATGATGATGATGGAAATCATAATATCGAAGCTTTTCCCCAACAGTATTCTTCTCCCACTGTCCAACCAAGGAGGAATGATTTGCACCGCTTCATTGCTCCTATTGACGTTGATGCAGTAGGGAACTCAGTGCCAGTTCCCTTTTTCAATGCTGCAGTTGGTAGTGGTTATGCTGCATATGATGATGAGCAGGAAATGAGTGCCAGGAATTGGAGCTTTAACGATGAATTCAAGGTTGGGATGCGATTTAAGACAAAAGATCATCTTATATGGGCAGTTAAAATGTGGCACATAATGAACCATTACAATTTTAAGGTGATGGACTCGGACCCAAAATCACGAGCAGTTAAACATACTGATACGCATAACAGAGGTTATAAGTGGAGACTTAAAGGCAGTTACAAGAAACATGGTGGGTGGTTTCACATCACTAAGTATGAAGGACCCCACACTTGTTTGGATGAAATCACTGGACGGGATCACTTTCGATTAGATTCCACCAGCATCTTTAGAAGCATCATATTAGAGATCTGTAATTCTTTAGATGTGAGGGCTAAAGACCTCCAACTGAATATCTTAAAACAGTTCAGGTGTCATGTTCATATAAAGAGAATTCGTGAGGCGAAGAGAAAAGCAATTAAGTAAGTGTATGGAAGTTGGGAAGATTCATATGTAGAGCTCCCTCACTTACTTAATGCAATAACAGAGGCAAATCTAGGAACAAAGCTTGAGTGGTGAACCGTTGATTCAGATACCGCAAGACGCATGTTCTTATATGAGCTTTTTTGGGCATTCGGTCCTTACATCGAAGCTTTCCATTACTGCAGGTATGTATATTAAATGTGATTAAATTTATTTATGTATGGTCGATATCAACTAACTAACTTATATCGGTTAATTCATTGCAGACCCGTGATTACAATTGATGGCACTTTCTTATATGGTAAGTACAAGCACAAACTGCTTATTGCAGTTGCAGTAGATAGAGCAAATCATATAGTCCCTCTGGCATATGCTCTTGTGGATGAGGAGAAAGCGGACACATGGTGTTGGTTCCTTGCGAAGGTATTGGAATACGTTATCAAAGACCGATCCAATATCTACTTGATATCGGACCGGCATGCCGGTATTAGGAGTGCGGTAGAATGTGAGAATGTTGTGTGGCCTAGAGGTTGGCTTTGGCGCTGGTGTATCCGGCATGTTGCCAGCAACTTCAATTCAAAGGCCAAAAGTAAGGAATGTCAGGAAATAGTAAAACAAGCAGACTACCAAACCCAAAGTAGAAAGTTTCATGGATACTTCAACGCAGCACTTCAAAGCAGTCCTTGGACGTCACAATATTTTCGCGACTTGCCTCCGTATATGTAGACTTTATTGTATGACGAAGGCGTAAGATTTGGAATCGGTACAACGAATATGGCCAAAAGTTACAATTCAGTTATAAAGAATGCTAAATCTTTACCTGTAGCAGCATTGGTGAAGAAAACCTTTTACAATTGTAACTCTATATTTAATAAGCAAAGGAGAGAAGCGAGCAAGGCAATGAGTACCGGTAAGTTGCTCACCGAATATGCTGCGACGAAGTTTGAGAGATGGAACAACATCTCAAGTTCATATAGAGTTACTTGTTTTGACTATCAGGAACGAATATTCGAGGTTATAACTGCTCCGCGCCATATCATAGGTAGACGATCTCTTAGTGTCATTCCTATCACAGGTGGGTTTCACCAGGGCGGCCTATATGCCATTCGTTCAGCTGGATTGGAAACTCATCACAGCCTTGGTGGAGAGATGGTGGCTAGAGACCCATACCTTCCATATGACCACAGAAGAGTGGTCAGTTACATTGGAGAATGTTGTTGTTCTTACTGGTCTACGTGTAGATGGCGACGTTGTTACAAGCACGGCCCGCATGGATTGGCCTTCATTATGTGAGGAGCTGTTAGGAATCCGACCCGTCCCCGAGACGGATATGGATAATAGTCGTCTGAAGATGTCGTGGTTAGACAACCACTTCAGAGTGCTATCAGAATTTACAGATGATGTCTTGATCAGACGCTACTCCAGGGTGTATATCTTGTTGCTGCTAGATGGATTCATAATTGCAGATAAAGTCATCAAATTACGTTTACCTGATATATTTGCAGTTGATCTAGGACTTGGAGAGGGCGGGGTAGTTTGCATGGGGAGCAGCTTATTTGATATGGCTATATGGGCAGCTATGCTTGGCTTCCCACGTGGACACAGGGGATATTGCAGCTTGCAGGACCCTTGGTCATCTTGCAGATATGGGCATGGGAGCACTTCCCCCACATTGCCCTGATTCATCAACAGGTTATAGCAGTTACAGCAGGGCGCCTACTGATTAGCCATTGGGGTGCGACTTTTGATGTCACAAGCATATCTACCCACTTGCTGATTGATTATTGGGCATCTTCGATCGACAGATCGAGTGCCAGGTATGATTTTCTTTGCTTTCTTTCCTTCAAGTTGATTACCAATGTATTGTTCCCTTCAAATTGCAATGTTTTAATATTTTTGTTAATTGGTTGTGTATGTTTTCCCCTTCAACAGGTTGTGTAGGACCCTTACAGTCCCGCTCTGGACTCCCTTCCTCCATACTGCCAGGCAGGCAGCAACATTTGACGTGCATGGGTCCCGCTGGTGTGCTTCCAAATAGTTGAGCACTACTACCCAGACGTGGTGCTCCAACAGTTTGGTGGATTCCAGGGGTTCTCATACCCGCCTATTGATATAAGAGCCCTGCACGAGATTGACATGCGGGGGCGTTCTGAGTGGAACTAGCAGGCGGAGCATGCTAGGTGGATAGCTGAGTGGGATGGTCGGCATGATTGTATTATTGATATGCCAAATATGCCTACTGGTACATCTGATGATTACTTCTAGAGGTACCATGCTATCATCCGACGTTGGATCAGTCGCACAGGAGCTATCATACCCTATATGGCAAGGTTACCGACTCGATAAGCTGTGTAAGAAAATGTATTTTGTTTTCATGACTCACTGCTCTACATTTTTTCTATTGCTTGCAGGCAGATTTCATTTATAAAGTCTCAGACATGCATCCAAAGATTACTCCTTCCACTGTACGAGATGTCTATTGTGTAGTTTGAAGAGTTCATGGGGCTCAATTTAAACGATCCACCGCCACCAGCACCAGCAGTAGGACCAGCATCTGATGACCTACAGACACATGTTGTTCAAAGATGACGTCCATATGGAGAGAGGCGTGGGCGGGGACGGGGTCAGGAGCAAGGCCATGGCCGAGGTATGCAGATCATGGACAAGCCTAAACCGTCCCACATACCATCATTTGATCAGCCTGGCGTTTCGCAGTTGCTTCATCACGAGTCTGCCCCATCGTCATCATCACATACACATCTGTTGGACACCCTCATGCCAGCCCCGTCATATAGTGAGTTTCATACCCCCCTAGTTCCACAGAAGAGATGACCATCACCATCACATGATATGGGGGAGGGATTCACACGGGTGGAGCCAGACCTAGTCCCATTTCATCCATAAAGTGGTGCTGGTAGAGATGAGGATGCCACAGTTACACGGATTGATCCATCTACACAGCATCCTTATCGGCGTACACCATTCACCCGTACCTTTGTGAGATGGGGACGAGGGAGGCGGGGCAAAGACAACCAGTAGTAGATAGGAGATTTTCTCAATTTTTTTTTATTGTTGGATATAGATTCTTAGTTTTTTACGATTACCGTATTCCTTTTCTCTTGTACATTTGATGAAAACAAACAATCGGTCATTGATTTCATATTATGTTTTCTCTAAGTTTTATCTTATGTTTGTGATGAAAAGTTTGACAATACATTTGTGGTTGAATGATTTGGGATCGGAACTGCGTTTGGTTGGATTGAGTTTTGGAATACTACTAAAGTTTAGAAGTTATTTAGCCGTGGGGGAGGATGGCTAATTGCTTATATAGTTGTTTTTATCTGATTTTACAGGTTTTGTTCTAAATGTAAAAATGAATATGTTTTTCAAGGAACAAAAAGGGAATTAAAGAATTTAGCCTGACATCCTCTCTTGAAAAGACGAGGTCAAGTTGCCAAAAGTTTGGATTATTTTGGTCCCGATGGCAATTTTGTAATTTTAAAAAAAACACAAATATTTTTTTTCCTTTGCCCACATTTATGGATGGAAAAAGGAATAAAATATTATTATTTTTAAAAAATTTATACAAATGCCATTGGTAAAAAAATATTCATAGTTTTTGGTAAGTTGACCTCATTTTTTTAAGAGATTAAGTCAATTTTTTCCCAAAGACCTCATCTGTTGAAAATACGAGGTCATCCACTAATGACAACGAAGAGACGAGGTATTTCGAGAAAAAATCGACTTCGTTTCATGAAGAGACGAGATTGACGAGAATAAACCCTCCCCACAGCTCTTCTTCGTCATTTCGCGTTGCAGGTTTTCCCTAAATCCCCCTCAAATTCTGAAACCCTAACCCTAGGAGCTCCATTGCGAGTTCGATTTAGGCAAAATCAAGACGCGTTTTTGAGTTGGAGCAATTTTCAGGCGTTAGGAAAGTGATAAGATCGTAAGTGAGTGAAGAAGTTCGTGCGAAAACTCCCAAAATCGTGCGAAATCGATAGGTAAGTGTGTTTCAATTTTCACTTAAAATTTCACCATTTGTGGTGTTGCATTGTTGAATATTAGGTGTTAAGATCTTAGATTCGCTGTTAACATTGTTGCATTGTTGTATGGGTATGTGGGTTTCATTTTTTTTCCCCAGTTTTTTCTTAATGAAGAACGAAGTTAAATTTTTTTTATTGGAAATTTTTTTCCATTTTTTTCCTTTTGTATTGTAGTTTTTTTCTGTATGGCTGATTTAATTATGGTTATAGTATTTAGTTTTTGAAATTAGCAACCAAATTATGAAATCATATAATGGTATATGCCATACATATTCATCATATGCTATTAAAAGACTAAGGTGGATGTAATAGCATTAGTAGATATGCTTAAATATTAGAGGAGTGCAATAGATAAGTCATTGTACGAATTTCATGCATTCACCCCATGTTTTATGAGATAACATAATATATGAGGAGAGGAAATGGATAATGCCAAGTTTGTACTATATGCTCGTGGCAACATTGTAGAGGGAAATGATGGTTTTAGTTATGATAACCGGCCAGTTACGGTGATCGATGTTAGTAGGAACTCAATATATGAGGAAATACTTGATATAATTTGTAATTGACTTAAGGTAAATAGGTCCACACATTGGATTGAGTTGCATCATAGGATAGTGATTGGAGATAGAACGGTACGCGATTATGTTATTTCAGTGACTGATGATGATGCTGCACTAGAGATGTTGGTATACACTAAAGGGTTAGTGCCTGTATATATGTAGATATTTGAGAACGAACTGCCACAAGCACATGTAGGGGAAGTGGGCTTTGATGGAAATATTGGCAGTCAAGGGTTGGTAGACTCAAACTTTACTCCAGTTCAGACAATAAATAGCACATGTGTATAGATGGGTAACTTTGAAATTACTGCACTAGATTGGACAAGTGGTTACGAAATTGATATGATGCAAGACTCATCGGTAAGTGAATCCAGTGATAATTATGATGATGATGGAAATGAAAATGAAAACGTGGAAGCTTTTCCCCAGGAAGATGCTATAACTATGGTGCAACGTAGTAGAAATGACTGGCACCGATTTGTAGCTCCCACAGATGTTGATGCAGTAGGGAGCTCAGTGCCAATACCTTTTTTCACTGCTGATGTTAAAAGTGGTTATGTTGCATTTGATGATGAGCAGGAGATAAGTGCTACGAATTGGAGTTTCGAAGATGAATTCAAAGTTAGGATGCGGTTTGAGACTAAAGATCATGTCATATGGGCAATTAAAGTGTGACATATATCAAATCATTATAATTTTAAGGTGATGGACTTGGACGCAAGGTCATGGCAGTTAAATGTGTTGTGTCCATAATAAAGGTTGCAAGTGGAGACTCAGAGGCAGATACAAGAAGCATAGTGGATAGTTTCACATCACTAAATATGAAGGACCCTAAACCTGCTTGGATGAAATCACTGGACATGATCACTCTCAGATAAACTCAACTAGCAAATCTAGGTGTATTATATTGAAGATCCGTAATTCCAGATGTTAGAGTGAAGGACCTCCAACTGGTATCTTAAAAGAGTTTGGGTATAATGTTCATATGAAGAGAGTTCGTGAGGCGAAGCCAAAAGCAATTAAGTATGTGTATGGAAATTGGGGATTCATTTGTGGAGCTATCGCATATACTTAATGCAATCACAAAGGCAAATCCAGGAACAAAGGTCAAGTAGAGAACTGTTGGTGCAAATGTTGCAGGGCACATCTTCCTTGACAAGCTCTTCTAGGCATTTGCTCCTTTGTATTGAAGTGTTTCAGTATTGCAGATATATTTGTGATACACCGTTGAGTTTAGTTATAAATGCTTGATATGAGTGAACATAATTATATCTATTTTTTTTAAATGCAGAGCCGTGGTTACAGTTGCTGGTACCTTCTTGTATGGCAAGTATAAGTATAAATTGCTCATCGCAGTAGCAGTATATGGGGCAAATCATATCATTCCATTAACATATGCTCTTGTCAATGAAGAAAAAGAGGAAACATGGAGTTGGTTCTTTCAAAATTGCTGGAACACATTACTGGCACATCTCGGATTGATTGGCCACAGTTATGCCACTAGTTATTGAGAGTTAGACTACTGTTAGTGTGGATATGGATGGTAGCCGACTGAAGATATAATGGTTAGATGCACACTTTAGAGTGGTACATGATCAGGCAGATGACATCATTCTTCGACGACATGCTAGGGATATATTCTACAGCTCTTGGGAGGCTTTATTGTTGCGGACAAATCGTCTAATGGTTTACATTATGTACCTCTATTGCTCGATGACTTAGAGAGAGAAAGGCAGTTCACATAGGGAGCATCTTGCTTGGTATGGCTATACAAGCAGCTATGCATGGCTTCCCATATAGACACAGGTGACATAACAGCATCGCTAGTAGTCCTGCAAATCTGGGCATGGGAGCACTCCCCACGTATTACCCCACTACGTCGACAAATTACATCAGTTACCATGGGTTGCCCATTGATCATTTATTGGGGTGCTACTTTCAATGTCACTCGCTCTCCCACACATTTGTTGTTCAAGTATAGGGGATGTTTCGATAGATAGCTCCCTAGCTAGGTATCGGTTCGTATATTTTATGTGTTGACATGTATATTGTTTCATTGTATTTACTAATGTATATTGTACATTCTTTCTTCTACAGGTTGTTTGGGACCCCTACGCCATTATTTATGGATTCCCTCCCTACATACTACCAGGTTGGCAGTGACATATAGCATGCTCGAGTTCCCTGGTTTTCTTTCACATTGTCGAGCACCACTACCCATACAGGATGCTCAGACGGTTTAGTGGTTTTCCAGGGGATCCCTGACCCTCCATCTGATATAAGAGCCTTACGTGAGCTAGACTTATGAGGGTGTTCCGAGTGGAGCTGAACGATAGAGTGCTCCAGGGGGATAGTCGAGTGGGATGTTAAGCGTGATCGCATTGTCGAGATTTCGGTCGGCACATCTGTAGATTATTTTGATTGGTACTATGCGATCACCAACCGTTGGATCAATCATACAGGGGCCATTATTCGATATATGGTAAGTTCACAAACTACATAAACTATATATGGATTTATATTGTGTTTTTTATTCATTAATCTGCTTGTTTTCTCTGACTTGCAGGTAGATTTAATCTATAGAGATGCCACCAGAGAACACTCCTGCCACTGCACAAGATGTCATTCGTGTAGTGGATGAGTTTATGAGACTTAATTTAAATGATCCAGCACCAACACCACCAGCAGCACCTGAAGACCCATAGCCTCAGCCTGTATAGAGATGGTGGCTAGCTAAAGAGATGTGTAAGCAGGGACAAGGTCGGGGTCAAGAGCGAGGGCGAGCCCGATGTCCGTATTAGAGACAAGCCTTCGCCCTCTCATGCACGTGTCTCCAATGAGCTAGGCCTTCCATAGTTTCATCATTCCAAGCCTAGTCCATCATCATCATCATATGCTCATCTAGATGAGACCACTATGGTAGATATATCATACATTGAGTTATACACCCCTTTGCTCCACAAAAGAGGCAACCATCATCGCCATATAATATACGCAGGGGGAGGGGAGGGGTGGGGGGAGTCACCCAGGTGGAGCTAGACCCAGTCCAATTTCATCCTTTTGGTGCTGGTGGTGGAGATAGGGATGCCACACTCACATAGATCAATCCAACTATGTAGTTTCTCCATTAGGATGTCCATCAGTATGCACCATTCCTTCGAAACTTTGTCAGATGGGGACGAGGGAGGCGGGGCACCCAGTAGTAGTTATTGTATAGATTTTTATTTTTTATGGTTCTTATACATAGATTCTTATATTTTTTCATTGTTGTTTGTAGTCAACAGAACATTCACGTAATTAACACATCATTCATTCGATTCTTCCACATTATAAGTTTTTTATTATGTTTGTTGTGAATGGTTTTACATTTTTATCCTGATTGAATGAATTGGATTTGGCACTGAGCTTTGATGGATTAGGTTGGGGAATACTATTTTGGTTAGGTTATGAGGTCTGGAATTTGTTTTAGCAATGGTGGATGATGGCTAATGAATGATTTATACGGCTGATTGTGTACAATTTTGACAGGTTTTAACAATTAATATAATGAGGGGGTCATTTGCAATTTTCAATAAAGTGGGGAATAGTTAGTACCGACCTCGTCTCTTGTTACTGATAAAAACCTCATCTCTTCGAAAGATAAGGTCAACTTGCCTTAAACTGAAAATATTTTCTTCTCAGTGGTATTTTTGTAATTTTTCTAAATAATAATATTTTATTCCTTTTCCCGTATATGGGTATATATAGAGAGAGAGAGAAGCTAATCAAATACATGAATAAATAAAATGTTGACATATTGCAAATTTAATGCCATGTATATCTTCAAGAAACACATCTTTAAATGGAAAATGATAAAGAATAATAACTACTTTAAAAAATATAATAACAATGTTTTACATTTTTAGGATATACCTATTAAGTGAAAAATAATAAAAAATTATAACTTTTTTCAATTACACAGCACACTTTCAAAATAAATAAGTAAATATATATATAGCATTTCATATAGGGATAATGTGACAATTTACATGTCAATTTTACATTTAACACCTTTTTGCAATTATAGATATGAAGATTTAAATTGTTAATTTGTACTCTTGATTAAATATTTACTTGCTACCATTTATATTCTGTCTTATTCTATTTTGTATTGATAATTTGATTTTTGGGGTATGTGGCAAAATGGCTTTGTATGAGTGTATAATACAAAATAAAGCATTATAATATCGTATTGTAATTAATTATTTGTAGTGATAGAGATAATATCAATTGACATACAAACAACAAATAAATATCTAATTAGGTGTATAGATTGAAAATTTAAAACTTCAAATCTATAATTGCAAAAATGTATAAAGTTGTGGTTTAAATTGCAATCATAAGCCTTTTACATAAAAATTAAAATAGTACCATTGATCATGTAAAGCCAATATTTTTGTAGGGACATGACATTTGAGTAATAAAAAAAAAATGGTAGCAATGTTAACTTTTAAATGATTGAATGTAGAATGACACAATCTTAAGCTTCTATGGCAAATGTTACTTCTCTAACATATACCAACTTCAAGCGTGTGGAGAGACCGAGGGAATCGTTGTACTTAAAACATAATAGACAGTTTTTTTATTACTCCTAAATAGGTGCAAGTTGGAATGGAAAAGAATAAAAAAATTGAAATATGGCTTAACACGGTATATGTGAAAGAGAGGAGAGAGCAGTTGTTGAATTAAAAATGCAGTGGGTGATTTTTTAATTGCTCTTAAAATTGTGCTCAATGGAAGGATGAAGGGGAAAAAAACAAATAAAAGCATAGGTTAAAATTTTGGAGTCAAATACAATGGGTTTTTGCTCAATTATAATAGATATAACATGACTATGAATGAGGAGTTATAGTCTTTCCAAATATAATGTCATTACTAGCTAAACCACCCTCTTAATATGCATATTTAATTTAAATATATTCATGAAAATAATATTCATTTACAATTCAATAGGAATTTAATAAAGGCAAGTTTGGGAGACATTATGCAGGAATAATGACAAGTCAAGTGCCTATATTTTTAATTTTTGATAATTTAGTGTTCCATATTCACATTTTTGCAAATTACTGTTCCTACTTTCAAAGTATGTGCAATTTAGTATATTTGTTAAAAAAGTATGTTGCTAATGTTTATTCTGATCATGATAACGACAGATCAAGTGTTGTGCTTTTAATTTTTGATAGTTTTTTGAAGTTTGGTACCACATTTATAGCTTTTGGTAGTTTTTAGCCAAATGTTTGTCGTTATCTCAACATTTAGATATATATACGTTGAATATTATTTAATGGAAAACCAAATCATACATACTTTAAAAACATTGATTTGCCAAAGTTTAAATATAAGTCACTAAATTGCAAAAAATCAAAAGTAACATCTAGTCTGCCATTATCCCCATTATGTAAAACTAAAACTTGTCCCAGCATCTTACAATATTTCCTAAAATCTAAAAAAAAAAAATCTTATAAGTTCTTTTTTCATTATTCCCCGACCTGGCATGATAAAAATTTTGCAAACCATAACCCCTCTCGACCTAACCCACTTAGCTTTTTATTTTATTTTATTAGAATATTCCAAAATATCATGGTAAATGCACTGTAATAAAAGCTAAATAACAATCTCATAATGGTAAGACCTAATACGATGTTAATCACGGTGCTACATCACATATGATAGTAAAAATAAACATACTATCTAAATGGATGACATATCTCATAATTTTGAGACCTAACATGACGTTGATCATTTCAATACATGACATTTTTTTACGAGTAAAATATAACATAATGTATAGCATGTTATGGTATACATCGATGATAAATATATTTAAGTGAATTATAATATATATGATGTATGATACTTACTGTCTACTCAACATTAGTAAGGGTTTTCAAGTAACTATACTTTATAGTGGGCTTGTATAAAAAGGACCTACAAAACAAGATGTGGTCAAGGGAGACCAACAGTTGTCCGGTATGGCTATCCTAACTTTTATAGTTTGAATACAACATGTGAAAACAATTATTTATTTTCATAGCGTATTTTTGGTTAAAAAAAGAGCTAAAACTTCTTTCTAAGGTTGCTATTTAAACAAAAAATAATAGAACAATTAATTTGTTTTTTCATAAGAGATATTGTCTCATACCATGTGAAAGAATGGTTCAAATAATTAGCACATATTATGTTATTCTTGTTCATGGATAAATTCAAACATATGCTCTCGAGCCTATCTAGATTCGTTATGAACATGGGCCAACCCGATGACCTATGAGCCAACCCTTAAGGTAGACTCTAATCACAACATTAAAATCGAGTAAATCTAGTCACTTATTCTACTCGATATTCGGCCACTTGACTCAATAGAATTTGGTTTCATCAATAATCACCATGCACCCTGTGGTATGTCTCCACTTCTCACAATTGCCTACAATCACTTCCATGGACGTGAGTTATTTCTATATAAGATTCGTTGATTGTGTAAAAATAGGACGTGAGTTGCTTCTATATAGGGGTCGTTGATTGTGTAAAAATAGTAGCTTTTTTATAGTGAATAATTATAATGAGACCATATAGTATTTTCCTATAATAGGATTCTTTTCTTCTTTCCCAAGAATATATATATATATATATATATATATTATCTTCAATATGAGAGAAATGAATATATTGAATTCATAAACCTAAAACATTGTTGTTAACATGGTATCAGAGCGGTGCCGAGGTTAACCAAACTGCTCTATCATTCTTATTCCTTGAACTTGTACTAAAAAAAAAAAAAACAAATGGATCAACAAGGATCTCTTGTTCTAGCAACAACAAATAATACACCAATTATTATCCAACAAGATAATTTTGCTTTCCCCATAAGTATCATTCTAAATGAGACTAATTATTCATTATGGTCTCAACTTATGGAGATGTGCATTAGAGCATGCAACAAGATTGGATATCTCACCGGGGTGGCAACAAAACCCACACCTAGGGACCCTAATTTTGGGACATGGGTCATCAAAAATCAAAGGGTGAAAAGTTGGCTTATTGACTTAATGAGTCCATCGCTAATGCAACGATTTATTCGTCTCCTATAGCCTAAGAAATATGGGAGGCTATAGTAGAAACTTTATATGATGGATCTAATGAGATTTCACTTTTTGAATTAAATAAAAAATCTTTCTCTACCAAACAAGATAGTAGACCATTATCTACATATTACAATGAACTTGTTGCTATTTTTCAGGAAATTGATCACAGGTCCATTTCTCAAGAAGGAACTATTGAAGGAGTAGTCTAGTTACATCTGGCAATGGCTAGACTTCGGGGTCATATTTTCTTAAGTGGACATGATTCTAAATTTGATCAGGTTAGGCAAGACATTTTATGCAAATATCTGAAACTGGGTTTGGAAAGCACATATGCATATGTAAAGAGGAAGTATCAACAAAGATAAATGATGAGAGACCCTCACCCAATTTTTGAACACTTAGCTATGGTGGCAACTAAAACCCGACAAGAATCATCATCTGATCTTAGTAACAATCGTTGAATTCAATGCAGCGGAAAGTTTAGCAATCTTATGTGTGATCATTGTGGTGAATTAGGTCACTTAAAGCAATGCTGTTATGAGATCATTGGTTATCCTATATGGTGGGATTTTTCAAAAAAAAAAAAAAAAAACCAATGAAAGAAGGCTGTTAGAAAAGCAATGGTGACGGCTGCAAATGAAGCAGAATACAATGATGAGGAAAAATCATTTTCCATGGAAAATATTTCTTATTCAGGTATTGTGGGTAACAATAATGCTCTCTCTACAATTTCTACGAATAATACATTGATTACTGATACAGGTGCATCTGATCATATGATTAGAGACTCTAATCAATTACATTCTCTCCGTCCTTCTCCTCAATCAGTTATTTCAACGGCTAATGGTACTACATGTCCTGTTGTTGGGAAAAGACCTGTCACCTTATCTAATACTCTTACATTGAATTTTGTTTTAGTTGTGCCATCTCTTAAAAATAATCTATTGTTGGTTGGACAAATTACTTCTACCCTTAATTGTACCGTAACTTTTTGGCCTTCATTCTGTGTTTTTCAAGATATTCTGACCAGTAATACTCTTAGTTATGGTGTTAAACAAGGAAAATTGTATTACTTGGAGTTGACAAAGAATGGAGGATAAAAGTTCGGCTAAGCACATCATACTAGTAGTCAAGAACACAACAGAATAACTATCTGGCTATGGCACCGATGATTGGGTCATCTTTTTTTTTGGATATCTTAGGAAATTACAACCTCATCTTTTTTTCAAACTTAAGTAATTCATATTTTCACTATAATGTTTGTGAATTGGCAAAGAGCATCATGTTCCTTATTTATCGAGTTTAAATAAAAGTTTTGAGCCATTTAAAGTTATACATTCAGATTTATGGGGACCTACAAAAATTTCTTCGTTATCTAAGGCTACATATTTTGTTACGTTTATCGATGAATGCACACGTATCACTTGGATATCATTGCTTTATAAAAAAAGTGACGTTTGTAAAGCCTTTCAAGAATTTCGTAACATGGTGAGCACCCAATATCAGAAACAAATACAGGCATGGTAAATGGATAATGCCAGGGAGTTTATGGATGCCTCTCTTAGGAATTTTTTGAGTCGGCATGGAATTCGCCATCAAACCTCTTGTACCTATACTCCACAACAAAATGGCTTAGCGGAAAGAAAGAATAGATAGATACTAGAAGTAGTTCATGCTTCTTTCTTTGGGATGAACATGCCATGATTTTATTGGGGTAAGGTCGTAAAATATGCTATGTATCTCATCAATCGCTCCCCATCTTGAGTTTTAGGTTTTTAGACTCCTCTATAGAAAATGCAATCTTTACTTTCAATTCCTCACCTTTCAAAACTTGAACCTTGAGTTTTTGGGCGCACAATATATGTTCATATCTTTAAAGCCTTGAGAACTAAACTTGATCCATGTGCAAAAAAATGTGTTTTTGTGGGTTATTCATATATTTCAAAAAGGGTACATGTGTTACGATCCTTAAACTCACAAGTTGCATATAACCTTGGATGTTCTTTTAGAGAATCGAAACCTTTTTATACATTGAGACCTTCCACGTATTCCCTTCAGGGGGAGAATGATGGAGAAAGGAACATGTTGCAAGGCATGAAAAAAAAATATATAGAAGAATATACATAGTTGGATGAAGAAGTCAACTTCTTAGAATTAGAAGAAATTAGTCGTCAAGGGCTGAATGGAAGTAATGATGAAAACAACCACCATGGAGAAGAACAAACTGAGAGTATAAATCTTCCTTCCTTAACACCATTAATCGAAGAGTCTATTCAGAATATCTAAAATGATAACTTATAGGTAACCTCAATTCTAATATCTAATAATTCTACTAGTGAGTTTCTTGTCGAAAATTCAGTTCCAAGGTACCCAAAAAAATTAAATAAAGGTATCCCAAAAAAACAATATAAACCTAATCTTAAAGCCACTGTCAAATATCGTATCAATAATAATGTTTTGAAACAAAAATTGCCTAAGGTATATGCACTTAATGTTAATCAATTATCTAGTGTGTCTATTCCTAGTAATGTGCAGGAAGCTTTAGACGATCAAAGATGGACTAAGGTAATGAATGAAGAGATAGAAGCTTTGCAAAAGAAGCTTGCTTAGGAACTCACTTCACTTCTGGAAGGAAAGAAAGCAATCGGATGTAGATGGGTATATACCGTGAAACTCAAGGCTGATGGGAGCATTGACAGGTGTAAAGCAAGGCCAGCCGCAAAGGGTTATACACAAGAATATAGGGTGGATTACCAAGAGACCTTTGCACCAGTAGCTAAGCTAGATATAATTCGCATTCTTATCTCCATAACAACAAATCAAGAATGGCTTCTAAAACAATTCGATGTTAAGAATGCCTTCCTTAATGGGGAGCTGAAGAAGAGGTAACATGGAGTTGCCGCTAGGTGTAAAACTTGATTCATCAAAAGGAGAAAAAGTTTGCAAAACTAAAAAAAAAAATCATTATATGGGCTCAAGCAGTCACCTATAGCCTGATTTGGGATGTTTTCTATGGAAATGAAAGTTTTTTGTTATTAACAAAGTGGTGCATATCATATGTTGTTCATAAAACACAAAGAAGGAAAAGTGACAACTTTAGTTATGTACGTAGATGATATGATTCTAACCGGAGATGAATATGAAGAAATGAATCTTCTACAAGATTACCTGGCTACTAAATTTGAAATGAAGGATTTGAGATAGCTTAAATACTTTCTGGGCATCGAAGTAGTAAGGATGTATCAAGGAATTACTCTTTCTCAAAGAAAATATGTACTTGATCTCTTGACTAAAACTGGAATGCTAGCATGTAAACCTGCCAAAACTCCTATAGAAATATATCATAAGCTTAGAATTTTTCCTAATCAAGTTCCAACAGATAAAAGACAGTATCAACGGCTAGTTGGAAGGTTAATTTACGCATCCCATACTAGGCCAGATATAGCTTACACAGTAAGTGTTGTCAGTCAATTCATGCATCAGTCAAGTGAAGAACACATGGACGCAGTGTACCGAATTTTAAGATACTTAAAGATCTATCCAGGAAAAGGTTTGTTCTTCTCAAAAAATAATGTTTCTGATATAGAAGGATATATAGATGTAGACTAGCCAGGTGATTAAACAACCAGAAAATCTACATCAGGCTATTTTACTTTTGTAGAAGAAAATCTTGTAACTTGGAAAAGTAAAAAACAAAGGTTGTAGCAAGGTCAAGTGCAAAAGCTGAGTTTCAAGGAATGGCCTATGGAATTTGTGAGTTATTGTGGATTAAACGTGTTATATTAGATTTGGGGATCAAGAATGCAAGGCCTATGAATTTGTATTGTGATAATAAGGCTTCCATTGAGATTGTGCAGAATCTTATACAACATGATCGCACTAAACATGTTGAAGTTGATAGGCACTTCATCAAAGAGAAGTTGGATCAAAAGATTTTATAATGTCCTTTTATAAAGTTTGAAGAACAGCTTGCTGATTTTCTTACAAAAGCAATTTCAAAGAAGGCATTTCATGATGTGATTGGCAAGTTGGGTATGTTGGATTTTTATACTCCAACTCGAGGAGGAATGTGGACGTGAGTTATTTCTATATAAGAGTAGTTGACTGTGAAAAAGTAGGATGTGAGTTGTTTCTATATAGGAGCCATTGACTATGTAAAAATAGTAGTTTTTTTTATAGGAAGTAATTATAGGAAGACTATAAACTATTTTCCTACAATAGGATTCTTTTCTTCTTTCTTAATAATATATGTACACACACACACACACACTACCTTCAATAAGAGAGAAATGAATATACTGAATTCATAAACCTAAAACATCGTCGTTAACAACTTTGCTATAAAATACCACTCAAGATATCGCTCACGGATCATTCGGTAATGCTTAGCTTACACTTTGTTACTTTTTTCATTTCATACTTTTTATACTCTACTGATTTAACTATTAGGTTGCTTCAAATAGTCACCCATGCCTACTGACTTTTTTTTTTTTGCAAGCTCAGCTACGATTAAACCTCTATCTAATCAACTCTATTAGCAAATTTAATGCAATAGCAAGTTCAAATCTACAAGGTTCAATAATAGAAATATTTTTTCTTTTTTGAAAAAGACACTATTTTTGAAAAGATAATATTTGAAAGGGCCATAGAAGCAATGCCTTTTGTTTTCAAGATGTAGTATTTTTAAGTAGCTGAATTTAAATAAGGCAAGGTAAAAAAAAGCTTTCAAAATTATATATCATAATCGACTAATGATTCGATGTATGCAGGGAGTTATGTTGTTTTGCATTAAATATTATAAAAATTTTGGGTTAAAAAAAAAGCTTTCGAAATTCTATGCATGTATCTATGTATATGTATGTATGTGCATATATGTATATGTAAGTAATAGATTTATTTAAAAGCTTACCATAATCAGCATATCAAAGATAAATGTTTTCAATTGTTTTAAATATTTTATAATTACTAAATTTAATTTTAAATATGGGTTTTGTATGAACATTAGCGGGTTTTCCATGTTTTATATAAAATGTTGTCTAATATAGAAGAATTACAATTCCAGTGTTGCAATTCTTTATAAACACATTAAGTAAGGATAAGCATATACCTTATATTTCGTAATACCTTGTTTAGCCAGGAGGTAGATTATAAGTAGGCATCAAACAATGGACTCCTTAAGATAAATCACTACCTCTATAAGCTTTCTCCACATAGACATTTGCATTTACCTTAGAACTAGACACTTTAGGATATACAGAGAACAATTATAAGGTACTATGTATCTATTATTTAAACATTATTAAATAATAATGAATAAAAAAATATTATTTTTGTGCTCTTTAAGTTTTAAGTTATTACAAAAAGAAATTATAATAAGCATATAAATAATAAAAAATAAAGACAAATATGAAGTAGACGATTAGACAGTCTTAAATTATACATTGTAGTGATTTAGAAGGTAATACATGCTACATATGTCTACATGTGATGCATAGATACCAATCATGTTTTAATACATATTAAAGAAAGTGCTAGTATCTAAGATCATGTTAAGTGCTAAGGAATTAGGTGACATATCAGTTCTTAGCAACATCTTCCTTTTAGGACACGTCATTCACACAATTCCATATGCTAAATTGCTAATGATCTACCTTTTTGAAGTTTTCTTTTTGGTAACTTTTTTAGGTAAACCAATAGAAAACATAAATACATTATATTTAAGGTATTAAATTGCATATAAGAATCTAAAACAAAAGGACTGAAAGATCTTTAAGGGAAAGAGTTTTTTAAGAAGCTCGCATGACACCTATGGCAATAACTGAGGTCCTTACATAGAGCATGTTCAACAATATCCTTGACACAATTCTATATGTTAAGGACCTACCTTTGTGAGTTTTTTCAAAACTATTACAAGGTCCTTCACTTTTTGCACAAAAATTTATCTTTTATTTTTTCAAAAATTTCGACAAATGTCATGCTAAACCAATGGAAAAATAATTAGATAATATTTAAGAAGCATACTAAAATAAAAAGACCCGAATAGAGTAAAGAGGTTCTCTTAAGAAACTAACATAACAAGCAGAAACACTAAACGGGTTCTTACCATTGAATAGGTTTTAAGAACTTTTTAATTTTACATGAAATTTGTTATTGCCATGTCAATTTACTATTCGTTATTTATTTTAAAAAATAAACAATATAAATATATAACTTAGACGATTGACATATGAAAAAAAAAATAGAAATACAAAATGGATATTTTGGGGATCTTTAGGAACTTATCATAATGGTAAATCTTAGTACGTATAAGGAATTGTGTCCGTAATCTCCCATTAACATGCTCTAATACATTTACAAATAATATCATGTGTCAAAAATATGATTAGTTCTTACTTACTTCGTTTAAATTAGCATATAAGGCACGATAATGTGAATAGATGTTAAATTTTTTAAATATCTTTTGAGTTATTATGAAAACATTAATAGTCCGAAATTGTTGAAAATTTTCCATGAAATTTTAACACTATTGAAGGGTAGGTTCAAAGAGGTAGAATTTTCAAAAAAGTTAAAAGAAAAAGGCACTGTGACGGGGAAAAAAACTAAAGAAGCAAACATATACGGAACTATTTTTTAAGAGGCATGGTCTACTAATAAGATTAAGATGGATTGATAGGGCAATGAAAAAGATTTCACAAAAATATATATCATAATAGTGATACTTAACCGGAATAAATAAATAATGGTGGATAAGTTCAGATAGGAAATTAAAAAATTAAGTGTTTAAGAAAATGGATCAACGTTTAAATAAAAAAAAAATCTATGTTTCAACTTTTAACTAGATGAAAAATCAACACTAGAAAGTATTTCTTCTCTTCACCACTTTTTATGATGTTGATCTTTGATTTTTTGACCATGAAAAGGTCGCCTATTTTTACCACTATGTATAAGTTTGATATATTTTATTAACTATCTAAAATATTAATACCTTATTGAAACTTATCTCAAAACATTGATTCATTTCTATATAATTTATCTTGTCACAATATTATAAATGCCACATCATTTCATGAAAGACCGTGATATTCACATAATACTATAACTAATGACCACGCACCAGCATTGCGTGTACAATATTTAAATAAAGCAATATTTAAAAGAAATAATATAAGCATTAGCCTAGTAAAAGCATATACATCATATAATATATCAACATACAAAAACATATATAAGAACAACCATATAACAAATGAAAATAACCAAGAAATTGTGAATGGAAACAATTGTGAGTACAAGTAGTAGAAACTATAAGTGGTAGATAAGCTTCACTTTGTACTAATTGTTGAATATAAAAATTGATTAGGTTGCCAATATTAGCAGATTTATTGGTTAATAACTTTAGGGTATATTTTTAGGAGCTTCTATTTTTTAGGAGATTATGTGCTAATCATCCATATCTTTGAAAATTTTAGTGTTGAATATTTTGTATTTATTATCTTTTACCACTGTAATTTAGCATTGAATATTTTGTATCTATTATCTTTATGTATTTTAGATAGTATAAATAGGACCTTTGTATATCATTGTAAAATATACACAAAAATTTCACTAATCACTATTTCTTTGTGTGTCTTTTTCTTCTTGGTGTCAAAGCTATTTAAAAACACTATACCTATGTCAAGTGACACAATAGAAATCAATGCATCTAGAAAGGTTGTGATAGCCATCGATCTTTCTCTTAATCCAGCATCGCCTTTCTACCTTAACCCATTAGACAGGCCTATCTTGGAAATTTTCAAATTTAGTTACTTTGAAAGAAAAAAACAAAGCAGGATTTGTTGATGGAAGTATTGCCCATTCAAATCAAGATGATAAAGATTTTCATACTTCGAAGAAGAGTGATTCAATGGTTCGCTCATAGATTCTCAATTCCCTAACTGAGGATCTATATGAGAGCGTTGTTTAACTCTCTTATGCAAGACAAATCTAGGTAGATCTTGAAGAGAGATTAGCACAAGGAAATGAATTTAAATTATAGGATATAACGAAGCAAATAATGAATATGAGATAGCATGGAATTTTTATTCAAACACACCACACTAGGCTAAAATCCTTATGGGAAAGATAGAATACGTATCTTGATATTCTTATTTGTACTTATGGATCGGCACAAGCTTTTGCTAAGGCAAGAGAAAAGGGAATGATACATGAATTCTTAGCTAGACTTTTTGAATAATTCAACAGTGTAAAGAGTCGGATTGTTGCTATGGATCCACTTTCTAATCTTAGCAAAGTATATTTAATGCTTGTGGAAGTGGAAAGGCATTTACAACCAGATGTGAATAGCATAGCTAGTGATTCATCAGCATTCAACGTCAAAGGAAATCAAAACACCAACAAAAAAAAAAAAAATGAAAGTTCAAGGAAGCAAAAAATGTGGCCATTACAAACGTTTAGGACATACTAAGGAAAATTGTTTTCATTTAATTGGATACCCTCCAAACTGGCGTGGATCATAAAGAAAAACACCTGTTGCATCTATTCATTTAGCTATTACGGCTGATAATGAGACAAAGGTCATGAAAGATGAGTCTCAAGTGAAACAACCTCAAAACAATTACTCTCTTAGTGGTCTCTCCGCTTAATAGCTTGAGCAACTCATATATGCTCTCAAATCATCATCTATGAATATGGTTAGTGAGAAATGCTAATTTATTAAAGGATCTAATGGTTGGAAATTAGATAGTGGAGCATCTGATCATATCTGTTCCAATGCTTCACTACTCTCAAATATGAGACAAATTGATGGTACGAGCATTACATTGGCCAATTGTACTAGGATCAAGGTGAAATTTGTTGGAGATTTATGTTTGAATACTAACTTGAAATTGAACAATGTCTGATATGTTCCATCTTTTGCTTGCAATTTAATATTCATACATTAGCCGTCCAAAGACTGAAACTATAAACTGATTTTCAAACAAAATTATCGTGTCTTGTCGGATCAAACCTCAGCGATGGTGATTAGAGTGGTTGATCAAGTTAAAAGGACCTTTATCTTCTTAAGGAAATAAAAGCGGCACGCACAATTCCAAATAAGGCTAGCGGTGTAAAGTCATATTTCATAGACTTTTCATGGAACAAAATGATAATTAGTTGTTATTGCTTTTATAGAAATCTAAGGAAATGGCACTTAATTATGCTATATTATGATATTTCAGGTCATGAAGAACTTAGAAAGCAAAAATATAAAATTTGGAGGACTTTTTATAAATTTTGGTGAAGAATTGAACATACACCGACCAATTTAATAGATACACCACCAACCCTCAACATTACAACAGGCATCCTTCAAACATATCAACAAATACCGCCAGATTTGAAGGAAATTTTCACCAGCATTTGGAATTTACATTGTACACTGTCAATTCTCCAGTCTACACCACCGGTGTTGAGCTGACCTTACTGAAGAACATAATGTAATTCTTTAATGTTGGCATCAATACTGCCAGCATACAAATGGAATCCATTGACCTTCATATTTTTCAATGTACACCAATAATATAAAAACCTACACCGCTGGTGTAGGACCGATGCTGAGCATTGACAATTTGCAAAAAATCAAGACTAATGCTAAGCTATTAGTTACTGCCTCTACGCTACCGACGTTGAAAGTGTAACTACCGATATCTTTGCAACTTTTGAAAATCCTTGATTTTTGCTTATAAATTTCTAAGGTTTGGTTCATTTGAGACACGCGAAATTCCTAACAGATATCCTCCATATCTAGATTAGATTATAGATCTTATAATAGTTTTGTTGAGAGTTTTTTGGATCTAATTCTATTGTCGATTGAAGCTTTGTAATCAATTGAAGATTGGATTGAAGACTTTGTTTGAAGTTTTGCAACAAGGATGCTTTTGATTGAGTTTAGTGAATCCTGACCTTTTCTTATTCGTGCAAATTCAATTGTTGATTGTGATAGTAATGATGAATTCTGTTGTTGTGTTTATTTGATTCAATCAATGAGTTTCTAAGTTTTCATTGTGGAATATGATGAAGCCCTAGGATAACTAAGATGATTATTGTAATCTTGTTATAGAATTGTTAGGTTTGTGGAATATTCATGCTGCAATTCCAACTAAAATTGTGCTTCTTGTTAAGCTAGGTTTATAGGAATCTTGATAACTTGGAAGTGAAATTAGGGTTCAATAGGAATTCTTAAATTTGGGTTAAATGACAATTAAGGAAGCGACATGATTTAATCTGATTTAGAGATTATCTATTTAAGATTTATGCAATGTTTTAAATTAATTTCTCACTAAGGAATTAGGAGAAACTGGTTCGGGGCATTAGTCAATCATAGAATTGGAAGATTCATAATTGTAATTTCGATTCCACTGTTAATTTGTGTAGCAGAAGCTAATGGATTAATTGGTAGTTTGTAAAGATTTTGAACTTTGTAAAAGCATTGAGATCTTTGATAATTTCATATGGATATCTACAAAGCTAACTATTATTATAACATGATGGCAATTTGATTAGCGAACTGGGGTGGGTTCTGTTCTTCCACATTCAATCGATATATTTTTCTTAAAAACACTCTCTTTGGTCTCATTAGTAAATATAATCTAGGTTAAGTTGTAGTTGATTATTTAATTGTTTCAAGATCGATTGCCTGAATAATAGTAGAATCTAATAAATGTTTAGTACTTAAGTAATCATTGTGGAAACAATACTTTGCTCATTATTGTATTACTTGATCTGACCTAGTATACTTACTGGTAGAATTCGCTTAATTTTTATATATACGTTTGCAGTGGATCACAATGATGTACAACTATGGCACTGTCCTATTGGTCATGTACCTTCTCATTGTTTATTTGTTTTGCCTATGCTTTCCGGTCATAACTTGAGCAATTTAAATCTATTGCCTTGTGATGAGTGTCATAGAGCATGACAAACTCGTAGTTCCTTTTCAAGTCGCGACAATAAAGTTAAATCATGTTTTGAACTTGTTCATTTAGATATATAGGGTCCTTATCCTATTAGTACCACTACTAGAGCACATTACTTTCTTTCGATTGTTGATGACTATTTTAGAGCAACTTAGGTGTATTTTCTAAAACACAAAAATGAATTTGTTCATTGCTTTATCCAATTTGTGCAAATGGTTTCCACTTAGTTTGATAAGTTAAATCTGTTAGATCTTATAATGTTCTAGAATTTGTGTTTGGAGCATTTCGTGATTATGTGTTGAAACATGGGTTATTACATTAGACATCATGCTCCTACACTCTACAACAAAAAGGAGTAGTATAAAGAAAACACAGACACATTCTTGAAGTAGGAAGAGCCTTAAAGTTTCAATAAAATGTTCCAATAAAATATCAAGGGGAATGTATTTCTATAGCTGTTTACATAATAATCACATTGCCTAGCTTTAGACTTGACAATAAATCACCCTTTGAACTTCTTTCTGGCAAACAACCTTTATATGGCAACTTGCAAGTTTTTGGATGTCTTTGCTATATGTACATCAAACCAAAATCTCACGACAAATTTGATCCAAAGTCCGAACCTTGTGCTTTCCTTAGATACATTGTCTAGGGAAAAAAGGATATAAGGTGTTAAAACTCTTTGATAGAAAAATTCTCGAATACTGTGATGTTTGCTGTTATGGAAATAAATCTACTTTCAAAGAAAATCGGTTCTCTTTGTTTGAGAGTTCTTCATAGCACAACAACAGTCTTGATTAAACCAATGAACAACATCCATAATTATTTGTAGACATAACTGGATCAATCTATGCAGATGAAATACCATAAGAGCCACTACCATGTCAAATTGAAAACTCAAATTTGACTCATAATGATACAGAAACTATCAACACAAATCAAAGGTTACCATGTCTCCAAAGAACACAACTTATTCTAGCTTATTTGGAAGACTATGTGTGTGCTATTGCTTCTAGCAACGTGTCTTTACTTGATCATGTATTCTAATCATCACTGCAAGGTATGAAATATGCTAACACCTCAATAAGTTTAAGTTTAAATGTGCAAAGCTTGCAACTTATGAGCAAGCAATGAAAGATCCATGTTAAGCATTAGCTATTGACAAGAAATTGAAAGCTTTAAATGATAACAATACATGTGTATTTAAAGAACTACCAAAGGGAAAGAAAGTAATTGGTTGCAAGTGGCTATTTCGCATCAAGTATAAGGTCGATGGCTCCATTAAGAGATACAAAGCACGTCTAGTGGCAAAAGGCTTCAATTAAGTGAAAGGAGTAGGAGATAATTGGTGAAAAATTAATGAAAGCATATTTTAAGGAGGAAAAAAAATACACATTCATAACATTTCATTCTTATATTATAAAATGTTGTCTCTAAACATTTCATCGAATACCATAGAAGATATTCGGTGAAAATTCCAAGCTTACTTCTCTTTTGTTGGTAGGCAATGGCTACGAAGACACAAATGGAATATAGTAATAAAAGATATAGGTGAAATTTTGTTATTATTTTAATAAATAGAAATATAACTAGTTTTTCCATAATACAAATATTTTTGCTTTCAAGTTTTTTTACTGTTTTATATCCATATCTTATTTATATTTATTCAATTCTAATTTGTATATATTAAATTAATATTTATTATGAAATGACTTAAATAAAAAGATTATAAGAGGGTAAGATGGGTAATAACTAGGTGTAAAACAGGGGTAAATTTGTCCTAACAAGAAATATTTAAAAGATATGCCAGTTGATTCAAGACATTTTAAAAGCCAGGGATAACTGCCTCTCAATTATTCTTCATGTGTACAACAGTTCCTCTCCCTCTCTTTGAACCGCCTTTTATGAAATTTTGAAGAAATTATTTGAAAAAAACTCAACAATATGTGGGATCTTTCGTTTTCTTTGTTTCAATTTCCAACAATATTAACTATAGCAAAGTGAAATCTTGATGTGTGATGCGAGTTACAACATTTTTACAAAAGTAACAATAGATTTTAAAGCTTTCTCACGAGGAATTCGGAAAGAGTTTGAAGATTTAGAAGATAGAAGAGCTAAAAGAATTTGGATGAAGGTAATCTACTTTTCATGTGCCTACAATCTTTTAAGTGTTGTTATGTTGGGAATGTGTTGTTAGTAGTTTAGTCTTATGAGGGGATGTTTAATATAGGTATAAAAGAGTTTAAAAACGTTTTTCGGAGTGATAAAATACATGTGAAATGACTAAAATGAGTTTTGGAACACAAATGGATGAATTTTAGATAAATAAGGTGTTTTCCAGAAGGATACGACCTATACACAATCTTGTGTTACAATCCGTGTACCTCTTTGTATTAAAAGAACGTTTTTTAGAAATACATGACCTCCTATATCCAGTCGTGTATTTCTTTGTGTTTTTAACAAAAGGAGATTGAAAAATAATATGATATATACACGGTCTCGTGTTTTTGTCCATGATCCTCTCCGTGAATTTAAAAACTTTGCATGTAAAAGAACACAAGGAGAAACGTGGACTTGGAGCTCCCTGTGTATCCCTAATTTTGCTTGAGTTCTTCCCCGTGGACTTCTATGTTGCCATATTTTCTCTACCAAAGTGATGCCAACCCTTATATTCACTTGTATGCTAGTTTTATGTATGATAAAGAACCTTAAAAATTACCCTTTTATAGTCTAAAAATGATTGGATTCATTAAGTTATTCACTTTATGATTTAAGTATACTTTAAAATCTTAATAACATAGGTAGTAATAAAGCAGGACCGAGAGTGATAGGAATCTAATGAGAGTTTAACTTAGACACTTAGAAGTTTCTAAACAAGTTGATTATATGTAATTCAAATAGTAGATACCGGTTTAGAACGGAATGATTTCCAGGTACGTGTATACCTTACTTGTTGCTTGTTCTTGTTTATAATAGAAATATGAAATATTAATTAACTATCTGGCTTAATAAGAATGTGTGTTGCTTGTGCTCAATTGCTGATAATAGATAGGGAGTACCCATACTATTATTGCGACATCTCGATGATCAATGTGTGATGGTGTCTTAAGTCAAGTTGTGCATGGAAATGATCTGGGTAGATTTAGGTGTTTTAGTTTCTAGAATATTGGAGAGTATCCAATATTTAGTTTTGGACTCTTAGATTTTAGGGAGTACTCAACATTATACATATGTATATCATTATACTTACGTGTGGCGGGATACTAAGTTATTCCTATGTTGTTTGCCTAACTTAAACCAAAAATAGTAAAACATTAGTTGTTGCATTAATGATAGGTCTGCATGTGAGTGCCTACTTGTTGATCATATGTGTGTGTTTGTTTATGATATACTATAGTGGGCTCTAGCTTCTTCTTTTCTCTTTCAAGTACAGGTGATGAATATATAGACCGTTGTATCTTTAAGTGCTGATGCTTGGTGGTCTGGGAATATTGCTAGTATTGAGGACTCCCCTCCCCCCCTCCCTCTCCCGATGATGAGTAGAGGTCATGTGAAAATAAAGTAGTTGGTTTAAATAATAGTAGGTACTTAGTGTTTATTATAGAATATCTTGTAGTGAAAACTTATAATCCCTGTAACTTTAGTATGGTAGATATAATTCATATAACTTTAGTATGGTAGATGCCAATTAAACTTGTAAAGATCATAAATTACGTACCTATATGGTTTATTATGGTACTAAGTAAGCGAACTTGCAAATTCTTGGAGTCATTAATGTAGGAGTGACTTTGGAGTGTTTATTATGTTTATTGCCTAAGTTATGAGCCTTTGCATTACCGTACATGATGCGCACACACAATAGATTGTAAATGACCATAAATTAGGAGAGTTACATATTATCTATGGTGGCTTCAAATCCAACTTAATAAAACTTTCAAATAACTTTCAATCTATGTTAATATGCCACATCTAAGTTTTTAATAAAGAAGGTGGCATTTAATAATTATCTGTTTGCTTGATGTATAAGATAAGATATTTTTGTTTGATTAATTCACAATATTTACTCTATATTTATAAAAATTCATTCTATGTAATCTTAATATATCAATAATCATATATTTCAATTTTTTTTTTTATGACAATCAGGAAAGGGGTTTCGAATCTAATATCTTTCACTTGAGAAATTAGGGAAAAGTTACTAGGTTATAAGGCCATTAGTCATATATTTCAAATTGTTGATAATCATATCTCAACTAAGGGTCTAATAAGCCCAGCATTAGCAAAGTAAGTCACCCATGACTTTCTTAAGACCCATTAGTGCTCCAAGCTGCCTCGGCCGAGGGACTCAGATTGTTTATTGTCCTGAGCCATTCCCATACCAGGACCCCCTTCCTTCCAAATTCCCCTCCAAACCATATCTTCATGGCTCTCCATACCAGTTTGGAAACACATTGCACCACCTTAGTTTTCCATGTCTTAAGGAAGATAACTTGAACATTTTTGGGTATAATAGAGAGATCGGTTGCTGCCCCTATTTAGCTACCTTTTGTAAAAGAATCTACCTACCACCTTAGGTCTAAATTAGCTACCAATTGGGGACCACATTAGATAACAGAAAAATATTCTATGCCATCTAGACTAAACAAATCCTAATAGATTTCATTCCTTTGACTCTCTGACAATCCCATACTTACTTAAGCATCGAAGTGGCCAAGTCGAACAAACCTCCTACCCCCCTGGCATATTGACGGGTCTTCTTTGGTTGCAAGCCCATTCAATTTCTTCCAGTGAAATATCATCGGCAACACAAATAAAAGAATATCATTAAATATATCATTATCATTTATATTTCCTAAATATATAATATTTAATAATAATATTTTAGTAAATTTATTATTATCCATTTACAAGCTAAAATGTGTAAACCATTTGATAGTGACAAATAGATATAAAATATACGTTGAGTTATCCCATTCTAAATAAACAAATCAAACATAAGGGATAAAAAGGTAAATGCACCAATAAGTTATACAAGTTTAATTAGCGCTGGCAATTTGGGACCTAAACCCTAAATTTGGACACGACACGATTATAAAAAGGTATAGGTAGGCAATTTGGGACCTAAACCCTAAATTTGGACACGACACGATTATAAAAAGGTATAGGTAAGCAAAAGTCGACATGATTAATAAATGGGTTAAACCCAGAAACGACACGAATTTAAACATGTCTGGGTTCAGGTTTAGGTTTTAAACCCATACACGTGACACGCTTCATAAACAGAACCGAGTTAGCAGTTCCGGGTCTAACCCGTGAATCGTTAAGTAATAATTAAAAAAATATTATAGAAAATAATTATCCATTCAAATATATGTTATATGCAAATATATACATATATTGTATATGTTATATATGTATAACATATTATAAATTACATATAGAATATGCATACTTATATATGACATATATAAAATATATACCATATTTAGCAAAAAGAAATATATATATATATATATAATGTATTATTAACATAAGATTTATTTATTTTCTATATGTATGATACATATATTTACAATATATATAGATTATATAGCATATACACAAGATATCTATCACATATATATGTATATGTACACAATATATATTCAAAATCTATAAGTTATAAATACATAATCTATGTGTTATAAGGATTATATATATATATATATATATATAGCATATTATAAGAATACTTATGTTAAAATATAGACTCTATATAGGACATTTATTATATCATTATGTATATCTATTACGTAATCTACATGTTATATATATATATCATATAAGATGTATAATAAATGTCTAAAAAAAATATAAGTTATAGATTATAAATATATAGTCTATGTATTATATATGTTACATACATAAATCTTTTTACATGTATAATTATATGTTCATTTAAGTATGTGTATATAATTCATATTTTTACATATAATCAATATGTTATATTTAGGTTTATGTTATACAATTACATAATGTTACACATATATATAATATTATGTTTTTAACAAATGTCTATAACACGTATATATGTATATCTACGTCTATGCCATTTCGGAAGTTTATAGGAGGTCGTTACAATTCATTCTTAATGTTATTATATTTTACACAAATCTAACAATTAAAATCTACACTTGAAAAACATATATAATCTTTCTTGTTTAACCATAGATTAAACTCATTCTACATTGCCTCTAACATAACACACTGTCATTGTGATTCTTTGTTGCCGCTTCTGTAATCACTTTTGCTTGCAATTTCATCATCAATACACTACGATTCTGATGTCAACGTCCCCAATACGATCACAGGTTTGTATAACTTCAAAACCCTAACTTTTTACTTGATGAAATTTGAAATCAATTAAGTGCAGTGATATTGGCTAAACATCCTAGTCTTTGTCTTTCAAATGTGTGAAATTTATTAAAGACCCTAGATTTATGCTTAAATGAAGCGAAATTGTGTAGAAATTCTAGCTTTCATCTTTTTTCAAAGTAAGATTGATTAAAAACCTTGTTTCTATCTCTTAATGAAGTGAAATCTATTGACTGAGTTTAAATAAGAAAATATATTGTTTATGGTTGTTTATCCTACGTGTTTTATTTTTCTTGCTAGATTCATTTTGTGTTGAGATTTTATCAATAATGAAATTGTGTGCATACAATATAGAGATGAATAATAACCTATGATTTTTGTTTGACATATAGATGGAGATGGATTCACCTATAGAAGATTTTGATGAAATGGAAAAATTAAAAGCTAATGAAGAGGATGATGTGGTTGAAGTTTTTCCATCAACTAATAACTCTAAACGACAAAAGAGGCTCACATCTCTATGGTAGAAAATTTTCACTCATACTCATGAAAAGAGATCAGATGGATCAATTGTCACAAAAGCTATATATAAGTCGTGTAAGATTGCTTTAAAATGTGATAGTCAATTTGGGACGGGGAACTTAAAAAGGCATGCTAATAAATGTCCAAAACGTAACAGTAGAGACATTGGTCAGATGCTTTTGTCTGCTAATATGAAATGCAAAACCAACAAGTTTTATCCAGAAAAATATCGTGAGTTATTTGTTGCTGCTATTGTTAAGCATGAAATGCCTCTTGTATTTGCAGAGTATAGCAGATTTAGGGCTATGTTTGAGTATTCGAATGAAAATGATGTCTATATTTCTAGAAATACTTTGAAAACTGATGTATTGAAGATGTATAAAAGGGAAAGAAGTAGGAATCAAAACATACCTTTGGAGTATTTAGGTAGAGTTTGCTTGACATCTGATTTGTGGACATCTGTAGCACTGGATGGATATATATTAGTGATTGCACATTTCATTGATAAAAGTTAGGTCTTACAAAAGAGGATTTTGAGTTTTACATATATGCCACCTCCACATTCAGGTGTTGCATTAACTGAAAAAGTAATGACATTACTAGCTAATTGGAGTATCGAAAGTAAATTATTCAGTGTGACTTTGGATAATGCTTCAGCAAATGATCTTTTTGTGAGTTTATTAAAGTCACAACTAAATGTCTGAGGTGGACTTTTGGCATCAAGTAATTATTTTCATCTAAGATATTATGCACATATTCTTAATTTGATTGTTTAAAAAGGTCTGAAAGAGATTGATGGTGCTGTGGATAAGGTCAGGGAAAGTATGAAGTACATGAAGGGTTCTCAAACACGAAAAATAAAGTTTGCTGAATGTATAACCCTATTATGTTTGTCAAAAAATAAAGGTTTGAGACAAGATGTTCCAACTTGGTGGAATTCCACATATTTCATGTGTAAAGACCCGTTCCTCTAAATCTCAAAACTTAGAGTACCGAGTCCCCAACCACATATAACGTTTTCACATTATATGTAAGGTTGTCCTAAAACTAACAGTTTATGAAAATTGTTTGATCAAAACTACTATAACTTTATAAAGAACTTTTAACAAAACAAGATTGCTAACAAAAGCAATCTATACATACATTTACATCATATAAACACTGTTTAGTGTCAATACAAGACACTACAAAATTTACATGTTTTCTTAAAACAAAAGAATCCTAAAGGATCTTAAGGTCTTTACAAAAATAGGCTTAACTATCAAGCCTTCTATACATAACTTTTCCCTTAGCAAAATTCTTCAAAAAGTCCAGGGAGTTCGAGTCCTATTCGTCCCATTCGTCCAGGAATCTCTCGAAATCGGACCCATAGCCCAAACCATCATAAAACTCGTCTCCAATACCTGCAAGGCAGCAAAAGTGAGCCAAAGGCCCAGTACACAATAACATATGCAAAAACAATTCATCAAGTCAATGTAATGCATCATTAGACAGGTGATTATCTTTATTACATTTTCGTTCACAAATCAACAGGAGGGTATTCAAACCCCGGATCACGCTTTGGGAATTTAGGGATCTTGAGTAACGGCAGCTGCTCAGGGGGTTGATATAAGCAGTCCGAATACTTATATCTCCTATATCTATTTCATGAAGATAATAGCTTCATTTAGGGTTCAAAAGCCGTTGCCCAACTCTACTTAAACTCAGTCCATAACATGAACCTAGTTCACAAGTTCCCATAAACTTTGAACTAAATCATGGTATTTCCCCCTAAGTTTAAGCAAACGTTACTCAGATACTATTTCCCCTATCGGCTACCCACTTAACCAAAAAGAATCGCTATTGCATCATAGCGTACCATTGCATCATGGTAAAGTCATTGCATCATGGTAAAGTCATTGCATCATGACGGGTTTGCTGCTCCTCGGACCAGATTAAACAGCGTAATAGACATCCAATTCATTCAAATATTAAGCCAAGTCAAATTAATTTGGATTAGGAATGCCTATTCCTACCAAACACCAAACAAGTTATTGCGTACCTGAACCCGTTAGTATATTATTATGATCTCTCGGTGAAGAACTAACCGAAGAGTCCTTAATTGAAATAAGAATATCAAAATAATCAATAAATAAATATAGATTCCTCATTCACAATTATATACACATATTATATCTATATATCGCAATTAATCAAAGAAATTCAAATAATTTAATACAAAATCATAACAAAGCATTTAAATGTCCTATTATATCCTAGATCGCTTAACAAATACTTAATTGATCAAATATCAAACTTTGAAAAATTTTGGAAAAAGTTTTTAAAATTCAAAAGCACAGGGGATATGCAGGCACTCAAAGCCGGCGGCTTTGAGCCGGTGTTCAACACTATGAAAATCAACACTGCCAACGCTGGCAGCGCTTAAGGGTATGCCGGCTGCCTTCATTCTACGCCGGCGGCTTTGAGCCGGTGTAGAATGCAAACTCCAAAATTTTTCAAAACGTCCAGAGAGGTGCAAACCGGCCGCGTACCTAGATATGCTGGCAGCCTCAACACATACGCCGGCGGCTTTGATTCCCAATAGCCGGCGTACAATATCAAAGAATGAACGCCAGCTGACTTTTCCAGCGAAAGCCAGCGGCGTTCAAACGGCTTTAATAATTTTAATTCTGTTGGTTTCCAACACCGCCTATAAGCCGGCGGTGTAGAAACCCCAGATGCCGGCGTACGTTTAAAAACAGGCCTATACAACTGAACACAAATCCCCTGTTTTTCCACTTCGAAAATTCTATCCTATAACACTTTCAAACCTTCCTCAACTACATTTTCAACTTCATATACTCACTCCTATTTACACTACTCAAACTTAGCAACTCAACACATGAAATCAACACATTTAAACACTTCCAATTCCACTTCCATCCATTCTCAACTTTCCTACACAAACCATCTTCATATCCTCCCAACACTTCATATCACTTCTACAATGCATGAACAAACTCACACACTCACAAAACACATTCCTAACTAATCTCAAAGCATGAACAAACCATTTAGATAACATTTAAACTCATTCTATACAAGAGTTCATATAACCATTACAAGAAAGGAAAACAAAACAACCATCATAGTTAAATCAACTCACATGTATATGCCTTGCCTTGGAGGGAACTTTGATTTTCAAAGTTTGCTATTGTTCTTGACTTGAACTTGGAAATGGAAATGAAAAAGGAAGAGAAAAGAAAGAAAGAAAAGGAAAATTCGTATAAAGGAGAGGCTGCCCCAAAAAGTAGTCCAATTAAGCATAATTAAGCCTTAAACATATCCCAAATTTACCCTTTAAGGCATATGCAACTTTAATTTGCATTTGGGGTGAATTTGAGTCTCATTTGAGGCTTATTCAAGCCTAATCACTAGTTTAACTAATAAGAACTTCTATCTACTAACCTTATGGAAAACCAAAATTGATCTTATAAATTTAAACTTAAATTACACCTTAATGTATAAAAGACACAATTAATAACTATACTACACACACTTTAATACATATAAAATAAAATATTAATTTCACTACATATGCAAAATAATACATTTAGACCATTACCAACACAACTATCCTAAACATCATGCTCATTCAATTCAATACCTAATATAAATAAACAACACATGGAAATTAAATAGAATTTAAATTTAGGTCATTTCATCATGCTTGACAATGTAGTTCATTATAAAAGTATCTTTTGTCATAGGTATTGTCTTTCTTTAGAAGCATAGGACATGCTTAAGAAAATGACCATATTCTCAAAGCTTTTTATGATTTCACTTGTAAATTCTCTGGAACAAAATATCCTACTGCCAATTTATACTTTCCATCAATTTGTAAGGCATATCAAGCACTGACAAATAATAAGGGTAGAAGTGAACTATATTTGAAAGATATGGCAAGTGTGATTGTGGCAATTGCTGTTACGTTGGATCCACGGTATAAGCTTGATCATGTTGAGTGGACTTAACAGAGGATTTATGGTGCTAACTCAAGTGAGTTTTTAAAAGTCAAAAGAGCATTATTTTCTCTCTTTGATGAATATGCGTTGATAGATGATGGAAGTTCAGATTAAAATTTTGCTGGCAATAAATCAAAGACCATGGAAAGAATTAATGATGAATGGAGCGATGACATCAAGGTAACTTTGTTTTTTATAATTATATATATTTTTACACTTTTCAAGCTATTTTTATTTCATATGATGCTTATCATTTTTTATTTTGTCTAGGATTTTCAATATTTTAAAAGCGTAAAAATGCTCAAGAGTGTTACAAAATCTGAACTAGAGCTATATTTAGATGAGGAGTGACATCATATGGTAGATTTACATATATTAGTTTACTGGAAAAATAATCAATTTCGATATCTTCAAGTTACATGAATGGCATGTGACATCTTAAGCATACCAATATCTACGGTTGCTTCAGAATCTGCATTTAATATTGGAGGCCGAATCCTCAATGAACATTGTAGCTCATTGAAGCCAACAACTGCAGAAGCTCTTGTATGTACAGAGGATTGGCTCTTTGGTGAAGAAGGTAATAAAATACATTATTTTAATAAAATTGTTAATAATTAATTTTTTATTCATACTATTCTTTTTTCATGGTAGGTTCTTTAAGTGTCTCCCTTGAGGAATTGATAGAGAATGTGATGAAACTAGAAATCACCACCAGTAACGAGGTCCCTTTAGGTCATGGTTTAACTTAACAAGATTTAGTGTTCAGATTTGTTCTTTTGCTAGCTTTAGAGATTATTGTGGTTTGATCTCTTATAAGATTGACTTCGTGCTTAAATGTTTATAGTATAATTTTATTCCAAGATGATGTTTTTGAATTAAAATATTTTATGACCCATAAGCATACCAAACACAAGGTTATTTATTTTAATTTTGATAAGACTAATTATATGTATTAGGTATCAATAGCTTGTAAGGGCTAGTTATTTTTGCTATTATGTGAGATGTTTTATAATATCTTCTAGTTTTATTGCAAACTTATGATGGACGAAAGTAAATAACCAAACTTTTTATATGCTCTTCAAGTATCGGATTCAATTTTCGATAAGTGGGTTGAACAAGACACGAGACATGGTATAAATGGGTCGGTTTACGAGTTTAAGTTTTCATACATGATTAATAAATGAGCCGGATCCCAAGTTTGGGTTTCCATAATATGAATCTATTTATACACGGATATGAGACACGATACAGTAACATGAATTGCCAGCCTAAGTACTTTAAGTCTTGCCACTATTCTCTTATGCTTTGTTTAATTTGTTTTTACTAAATGAAATCATCATTCTGCTTTTAAAACCATGGAATAATTGTTCCTTGCTTGATTTATAAAAAAATTTACCTCAAGAAATATTTATTTTATATAATATGGAACATAAAAAGAATTATAATTTCTTCATTTCACTAAAAGAATTGTTATTCCTCACACGATATAACTATTTTTCTAAAAATATCTCCAATCATAAAATAAAGGAATACCTATTCCATTATGTTTTTATTACATTCTAGCTAAACAAATATGACATCAAATCATTATTGGTTCCCCCAACTACAAATAAAACTCTAACCCCCTTTTTCCTTATTTTGTTGCCACTTCCAACCATGAAGAGCCATCGC
The DNA here is from genome assembly GCA_024138025.1 of Combretum micranthum. Taxonomy (NCBI): domain Eukaryota; kingdom Viridiplantae; phylum Streptophyta; class Magnoliopsida; order Myrtales; family Combretaceae; genus Combretum; species Combretum micranthum. The sequence continues at coordinate 1,694,310 of JAMXBD010000005.1, forward strand.
GCCAGTTCTCCATTTACACTAAAGAATCGATGCCTGGTGGCTGTTGTGTGTAGTAGAAGGGATTTTGTAATTGAAATAAACCATTGTTTCCTCATATGAATTTTACTAGGATCTAATGGTTAATAGGTTCTTATCTCAATTCCTTATACGTGCGGTGGAACGAAATTGTATGAATCACAACAGAACATGAAAAAAGACTATAAATTTATGTTTAAGCGTTATTTATTAATTATAACTCCTTGATTGAACCCAACAACATGAAAGGAATAAGCTATGATTGTATGATGATAGATATCGTGAGGACCAACCAACTTCCCACGGCGCCTAAAGCGTAAGCTTGGTTGATTTGACATGTGGAGTTCTGCTGTATAGATTTTACTGCATCAGTTTCCTATTATGTTATTTTTTTGTTGGCCAATTCTATTATGTTATTATTCATGTTTTTATTTTAGTTATTTTAGAAAATTGAGTTATATTATTTGCCCAATTTAATGATTTATCTCATCATTTAGTTAGTTACCAATTTCATATTAGGTTTTGTAGGGTTGTTGTAGGAGCTATAGATAGCTTGTTTTTGATTGATTGCTAATTTTTCAGTTTTGAACTTTCGAGTGAGTTTATGTTATAGAAACCTTTGTGGTTGAGTTATTGAAAATTGGGTCTTTGTTCTCTTTATTCTTTGAGTTCTCATCAATCTACTATTTAGATTGTTGTTAACTTATTGATCAAATCTTATAATTCTTTTAACAATCATGATAGTTTTATAATTCATGGTTTTTATTAAATTATAATCTAAATGACAATCCGATTTGTTTTTAATATTAGCAGTATATATTGAATATTGATTATATGCTCATCATAATTTAATATTTATTTTGATAAATCTAAAACTTGAAAATAGCAGCTTTTACATTAAATTAGTAACCCTATTAAGACAGATCATTTTGGTATAGGAATGGGAAGGGATTGGTATCATATGAATAGAGGTTTTTGGCAAGGATATCACATCATAGATAATAGTCTTACGAATAGGATACACCTGAATTCCTTCTTTCAATTTGATCTTGGAATGGGGGTGAAATTATGTAAAAGAAAAAATGTAATAATTCTCTGAATGCAGAGAATACAGCTCGTATGCAAGCAACAATTTTCCTGTGTATATCATGTATTTGGCATGTGTTGCCTACATATACTATTCTGTTACATGTAATCCAGCTCATGGTGGTTACAACAGAAATATTCTTCTAATTTTAAGCTTACTGTGTTCTATTTAATTGAGCCATAATTGACTAATGGATTGGGTTAAGCCCATGTTACACTAACACAAGCCCGGTCCTCCCAGCCTAGTCCACAAGGACAACAACACAGCAAATTACTACTACTACCTTAATCAACAAAGCACATGGTCACAACACATTACACGCACACTCACACTGAACTTATTCTTGTTTGTATCAAACCCTAGAGACCCTCTTCCGCTTCGGTTTATCAATTTCTAGAAACCCTTGTTTCAGATCTTTTAAAAAGTTGCGCCAATTGTGAGATTGTGTAAACCCTAGGAGTGGATGTTATTGTTGAATTGGGAATTTATTAGATTAGGTAATGAATATGGATTAAGAAATAGTGTTAACACAGTAGGATGATGGTTATTAGCCAAAAAAAAAAAACAAGAATAGGAAAACGGAAGTAATGAAATAAACAACGCATGAGGATTGGATTTTAACAATAAAAGTGATAGAAAACTTAATAGAAGATAGAAATTAAATCTTTTCCGATTTTATACCTATATTCTATTCAAATAAAATACTATTTGAATATATGTTTTGAACTAAGAGGTGACATATTAGTGGTGTTGTTGATATTGCTTGTTATGAGTGCTTGTAGGCTTATAAATAGAATGGACTAAAATTGATTTCACTATTAAATTGCTTATACTATTTGTATGGGGCTGTGCTAAGATATGCTGGTAAAACCTCGATTTTTTTTTCTTCAAAAAAAAAAAGAAAAATTAAACTAGCCTCATAAGGGTAGATACCTAGGAATTAGGATGACAAGATGGTTAGGCACCTAAATCACATTCTCCATAGGTCGTTGATGTGAGGAAACTGTAATTTGGCTTCGATAAGCAGGGAACATATTATAACGGATCAAATTGGTGGCAAGAAATGCCATTTCAAACGTCGTAGATGAACGATATTCTCGGTGGCACCAGTGAGTAATAAACTTTAAAATGAGATAATTAGTCTTGTTATTGTTGGTGGTGTCAATTTAAACAGTTCTCCATATGTATTGGGATGGTGCGAATTATGTGTCATTGTAGTTTAAAACGGGCTTTGCTAGAACATGATGGCGGTTTGACTTGGACATATTAGAGTTAAGGATCAAATTTGGTTTAACTGAGGGTTGAGCTACGGTCAATAAAAAATTAAAATTTAAGGTTATATTTTAATTATGAAAGATAAGTGTACATGGCGTCACTCGATTAAATTGATATTTGGACCAAATCCATCAATTAACTATCAAATCCATATAAGGCATATATCATAAAAAATAAAGTAAAATATAATATAATGATTACATTTTATAAATTTTTAATATAGTATGAATATGTATTTAAAACTCTTGTAATCTTTTCTTTCGGATCTCGATTCAATCGCCCGAGTTGACGTGGATCGATGCCAATCCAAGCCTAATGCATGGACCAACCCATTTTTATGGTTAAGATTTATTATGACTTGTGTGATGGAAGTGTTGGAATGTTAAGATTGCACTGAATTTTTTTTTTTTTTTGTTCATTCTATTAAATTTTGGTATGCATGACATACATGTGTTTGTGATGCAATAGCTATGTACAAGGTTACATGGTTTACCTATTTGGAATTTTTATTTTAGGTGATGGTAAGAATTGGTCTAATGTACGAAGAATGGGAGTGGTGCTTGCTTAGCTAATATTAATAGATTATAGGTTGAATTAGTTAGATTTAGGCTGACTGATATTGATGAAGTACATTTATCTTGAAAATGTAATTTATTTCATTATGGTCATGGGTGGAGCTTATGATCGCCCGACTTGGAAAAAGTTAATTGTTTGCTTTTTTAATATATATATATATATATATATATTGTATGTATGTTATAAAGAGCAAATAATGATATAAAAATAAAAATAGTTTTATGGTTATTTTTTTTGGCCAATAGATAGTTTTATGATTAGTTATTTGGTTTTAAATTCAAGAGATCATGGGTTTAAATTCTCATAGTGTACTTTTCGAGAATATCTTCACAAGTTTGCTATAGTAGATTATTATATCTCATGTTAGAAATGTAATATTTGTGTAAATTCTTATATCAAATATTCAACATGCGACATAACAATAGTAGTTTTGTAATTTTTTTCTTCAATTTGTATTTGTGTAATTTTTTTCCTAAAAAATAATAGACATGTCTTTCATCCTATACTTTTTTTTCAACATGCATTTATTACATTCTCTCTCTTTCTCTGTCTCAACTCTTTTCTTTCATTGTAAGTAATAAAATTAATATAAAATTATATTGCTAAAATACTTGTAAGCAGCTATTTTTTATTTGTAGTACACTACAAATAAGAAGTATTTGTTCATATTATTACAACTGCTCTGATATTATTCCATAAAGTATTTGTAGAGGGCTAAAATTAATTATATAAAATATCACGACTCTTGAGCAAAATGACTGGGACTGAAAAGTTCAATCCATATCTTGAGATGACTTGTGAGAGATTTGACATGATGAGCTTGGAGTAAGGATCATTGGACCAACTAATCCACTCTTAACCTTTCTAAGATAAGCTCACGTACTAAAAACTCAAAAGAGGCCTTATGGGCCTAAACTCAAGTTGAGCTCATGGAAGTATCTATTAGCAGAAGGAATCATCTCTATTGCCCACACTTCGCATGATCTAATGGATGTTGTCAACAACCAAATTCTATAAATACCTCAAGGATCAACAAGATTTCAAAGATTCAAAAAACCACTATCGTGCTATCAGATAATAATCTTGGAGATCAAACAGGGTTTAGAATGATTGATGCTTTGCCTCTTTCCAAGAATTGTAGGGTTGATGCTTCATAGCTCCTCCACTTGTTGCGTGTGCATCTGAGATTGAGTACTCCTTCCCTCCCGCCATCTCTTCCTAAGTCATCTTCATGTATTATTGCCAAGTCAATCCTCTAAAGCCACATTTAGTGTGAGGCAAACACTACACATACATGATTATTGCAATTAGATTCACTCAAGACAACATGGGGAGTATGGTGCAGCACAGCCTATACAAAGAATGTTAAGTCTCGGCCCATTAGCTAAACCCAGCCTTAACAACATATCAACAATTACCTTATCTTTCTTTACTCCACTATGAGCCTCTCATTTTTTTGCTAAGGTACAAAACCCTAATACTCTCTTTCTTTTTCGAATGTTACTCTCTCTAATGGTATTTGCATTTGCAAGTTGTAGCTTGTTGAAATCGAGCTCATCACACTCTTAATCTTACAAGAGACTCTAATGTTTCTCTAAATTCAGGGATGCCCAGTTTCCTTTCATTTATTTGATATTTATACATGTACATTGGGAATAGATCCATCTGTTACAATTTTGTTATCTATTAACTCCTACAATTAAAATTAGTTATTGTTATCAACTATAATATGTTGATTAGTTAATTTTTTCAACTGAATTTTAGATGTTCTTGTTCCTATTCCTTGTACTTGTACATGGGATGTAACAATTTCTTCGCTTATTCAAATCAACCTTATCCTCAAGGATGAATATTGCTGGTCTCCGTTGCTAAATTGGTTGAAATCTTCTCATGTTGTATCATTCAAAGCCACCTGTGACCCATTTGTTAGTTGCGTTTGTAAAATTATCTCATAAACAATTATGATGCTTATGAGACCGAATCCTTTTGGTAGAGTTTGATTTTTGTACTTGTAGTATATGGCAATGATGTTCTGGAATTAATTTTGATAAAAGAAAAAAAATTTACCAACCGAGCCCTAAACTTCATATCTCCCTATTATGCTATGCACGAATCGTGTTTAGTGAATCTTCGAAAAGAAAAATACCCGTTGCCCATATTTCTAGATATGTTAGTGTAGGGTTTGTTTTTGTTTGAAAAAAAAATCATCGAATTGTGAAAATGGTGGACTAAACGTCCATGTGCCATCTCAGCTTCGAACCTTCATGAAAACAATCTTCCAAAATCCCATGTACTGAACTAGTGATGATGATAAGATTGTTTTGAAAATTTGATGACTACCCAATTTGTGAAAATTCTTGGCAATAATCAAAATTTGAAAATAGAAATCTATCAGAAGCACATAAAAAATGAGAACCTAATGTGACAATGCTTCAATTTGTTGTGTTTGCGACTCCTCCATGCCCTTATGTGATGCTTGCATAATACTCTGTCCATTATCAATTTGTTTTCCACTATTGAATGATTTGACTGATAACACTCTTGTAAGAACTTTCTATTGGCTGTCATTACATGATCAACTTTGTCCCTATGTCAATTTAAAACAACTACTTGAAAAATTCCCAAATGGCGATGATGATAAATGAATTATTGAATATTGCCAACAGCTTATACTAATGGATATTAGTATGTAGATAATAGGCCATGAAAAATTAACATCAAGTTCTTGAGCCAAATCCCAAAAATTTTCATCATACTCTTTCCTTTATCTGTCCTCAATCTTAAGTTAGTGCATTGTGTTGGATCTTTAATCATGAAATCTATCCCATCATCATCCAATTTTTTAACATCCCCAAATTCATCAAAAGCACAATAATATGGATCTGAATTCTTATGTATCATGTGTTCATCAGAAACTTCAGTTTTAGTACCCTCTCCTTCCTCATACTCACTCTTGTTCTCTTGGTATCCAACATTTATATCAATCTTTGCACCCTTCTCTCCATCATCTTCAAAATCCGTCCCCTCTAGATTTTCAATAAGAAAAAATCTATCTTCTTTGCAATCATACTCAAATGGTCCAAATCGTATGATCAGTGCCTTAACAAAATGATCCCACATTTTAAAATGATTGCTTTCGTCCATACACTTGTACCAAAAAGAAGCTGCATCTTACATAGCAAAAATTACAAGTGTTGCATAATATTTTTCATCTGTATGGTAAAAATCCAGAAAACAAATTCCACTTTTAACACCAAAGAAATAGGATCTTGACATGAAAAAAGCAGTATATCTTGCTTAACTTTGTTTACTATGGATGGATTAAGTGATTGGAATGATATAGCTTGCAATATCTCAAAAAAAGGTTGATTAAGTTTTAATCTATCTAGTCTAGAATTTATAAATTGTAGTGATAAATCGGTATCACTTACTATTGTGTGGATACCCTCTAATTCGGATGGTGGAGATCGGAACTTTGATGTTGATAACAATGAATCTTGCTGTAATTTATTATATTGATCTTGTTGGCTCTAGTGTATAGATGTAAATGATGATTTCTCATGGAAATTGGATCATGATGACTCCTCTTTACTTGAAATTTGCTGAGATGAAATAACTTGAGTTTGATTCCTATCAATTATATCCATGCTTTCATTCAACTCTCCAAGATTTTTTTGAATGTCTGTTAACATCTTCTTTATCTCTTCTATATTACTTGTTTACTGTGATTTACTTATCTTTTCAACCATGAAGCTCAAGAACATGTAAGATTACAATCAAGAAACTAGAAATCACAAGGAAGTTTTGCTGCAATGGAGTTTAGGAATGAGAGCACCAATGTTAAGTCTTGGCCCACTAACTAAACCTAGCCCCAGCAACATATCAACAATTACCCTATCTTTCTCTACTCCACCATGAGCCTCTCATTTTTCTGCTAAGGTACAGAACCTTAATACTCTCTTTTTCTTTCGAATGTTACTCTCTCTAATGGTGTTTTAGTTTGTAGGCTGTGGCTTGTTGAAATTGAGCTCATCACACTCCTAATCTTACAAGAGACTCTAGTGTTTCTCTAAATTCAGGGATGCCCTTTTTCTTTTCATCTATTTAATATTTATACATGCACATCTGGAATGGATCTATCTGTTACAATTTTGTTATCTATCAACTCCTACAACTAGAATTAATTATTGGTATCAACTATAATATGTTGATTAGTTAATTTTTTCAACTGAATCTTAGATGTTCTTGTTCCTATTCCTTGTACTTGTACATGGGTTGTAACAAAGAATGACACACACACAAGAACATGATACTATTTACAGAAGTAGACACGTGAGTCAAGAATCCACCCATAATCGCCCACTGTGTGTTGAAAGCACACTCAACAAGCATGGCATCAAGAGGATGTCCATAGACAATGGAGCTTTTGTAAACATCATGCCAATGTCTATGTTCAAGGCAATGAACATAAACAATATTTTTAAATAATACTAATCATATCATATATTAGCTCTACTTTTTATAATAATTGATTTTCAAGTAATATATATAATATAACAGTGAAATCATAAATAAAATTTTTATACACATATAAAATGTAATATACGTATTGATAATTTTAATGTTAACCTAACTAAAATTTGGTCCTCTCAGTCGTATCATTTTGTGTCCGTTCGTGATTGTGATTCTTATGAGCTTTCAATAATCCTATTAAGTTATCAATTTACGTGGTGGGTTAAACACACTTTATAGCTTTGGTATGAGATATACAAAGCATAAAAAAAAATTCATATATACAAATTGCAATATATTATAAAAAAAAACAAATCTCATTCCAAAGGGATCTCATATTATTGAAATCTCATCCCCTTCTAAACAAGCCATTTGGATTGACTTTTCCTCAATATAGCACTCCGTTTGAAAAGTTCTCTCTCCAGCTCTACATCAATTGTAGGCCACAATCACTGTCATAACCTTCAATCTACCATGTTATTACTACTATTACCATAATTCTGCCAAACCCAACTTTATGGATTATGCTTATATCATTCAAAAGGAAGATAAAATTTAAATCTTGTATTTTTCCCGTCCTATTCATTGGCATTTTCTAAAGAATGCATTGGGAAGAGAATTCATTGCAGAAATATAATTTGAAAAACCAGATTTTTAAAAATAGAAATCAACATGGAACAAGGGTATACATTTGATCACCTAAATTTTCATCAACACAACCTCTTTGCATATAATACAATAGAAATATTCTTCATCGTAATGATTCTATATATAATTAGGACTAGGATCTTCTTATTCACAGATTAATCAAGGTATTGTTGCTAGACTAAACTACCTATCGAATCATCGTTTCGATACAGTTCATGAAGTTAGAGTAAATTTAGTTAACATATCTGCATTGACTTATTTCATCTTCAAGCTTGGCTATAATCTCATCTTTGGTAGCAATATCTTGTTGCAATCTTGTATTCTCTCCTTTCAATGCCTCGAATTCTTTCATAATGGCCTTAATTTGTTTGTCAATGGTTTTATTACTTAACTCATAAGCGCTCTCCACCACTCTAACAATCCTCCAAAGGCTTACCAACATAAGCAACCCACCACCTTTTCCTTCCAAAAACGCTTCCAAGAGCAAAGCTCCAATCACCACGCACCCATCCACGATGTGCCCGACTTGCCGAAAGAAGGTGGCCCCAAGACTCACCATAAGAGCCAATATCCTAGTAGAAAGAATCCCCAAAATGATGATACCTATCCAACGGTACCAAATACGTCGAGTTTTTTCATTTTTGGACTTGTGGGTTGAGCTATTGTCGCATGAAATAATAGAAGAAGAGAGTTCTAGGATGGTTATAGTTATGTCCGCTAGGAGCAACAAGAGGACAATGATTCTAATGGGGTTTGATTCTAGGAATTTGGCTAAACTGGATCTCCATGTTGTTGTGTTTAGGTTGTCTGCTCCTTCACTATCTTCTTGGCTGGTGATGTTGAAAAATCGATCCCATTTTTGTCTTCTTTTCCAGGTTTTGAACAGATTTTGAACCGAAGACTCAATATTTTCTATAGAATTAGGATTGCTAGAGCTATTACTATGCTTTTGAATTGGAGATGATTTTCCCTTTTCCATGAACTTGGAGCTATTCAACTATTTTCCCTTTTTCGGGGATTTTAAAGGCTATGGGAAAAATCACAATGTGCTTAGGAGTAAAAACAATGTAAGATAAAATTGTTTATATAACTAAGTTGTTAGGGGAGGCGGGTTGATGCGGATTTGCTTGCTTTTGGGTGACGTTAGACAACGGTTGATGCTTTAAGAGATGACAAAAAATTTTTACAGCTCACACAGTGATGGCGACATTTAAATTCTCGATTAAAAAATATTTACAGCTCATACAGTGATGGCGACATTTAAATTCTCGATTAAAAAATTTTTACAGCTCATACAGTGATGGCGACATTTAAATTCTCGATTAACTAAATTCTTTTATATGTTTCTATGTATGTATATACGGGAATAAATAAGTGTTGATTATATCACATTTATAATAATGATTAATTACAAAAAAAAATTACTATTTATTTATTTTTATAGCAGATGCGCACTAAAGATTAAATACAATCTATAATAAAATTTAAAATATAATGTAATTATTGAACCAACCAATATATTTTATTTTATTGATTATTTAAGAAAGAAATATATTCTTTAAGGTAGAAGTTATATAATCCAAAGTATAGAATAAATTTGTTTATTATTTGATGTAACTATTATTTTGGACGATGGTATATTATGGAAAGTATTTTCCTAAGATTAAAATGATTAACAAAATCATATTTAGGGATTGCTATTTATTCATTTGGGATGTGTGCAGCGTAAATTATTTTTATTTCGTTTTTTGATTGGCAGAGAAAAAAAGATTATATCGTAATTGTCAAACAATTGTTATGTCATATCCTTTAATTAAATCTTAATCATTATTAGTTGTAACATGACCATCATTAAATAAAAATGATGAAAATTGACAAGGGTCAATGTTATTTACATATACCTTAATTTTACGTCTTTTTGTAATTATATATCTGAAGTTTTAAATGATCACTTTCTATACCTAAGTAGATGTTTAATCGCTACCATTTGTACATCGTCTATTACTACTTTGTATTGATGATGTAGATTTTTGGTTATGTAGCAATGTGACTTTTCGACAATATATATATATATATATATATGACTCGGTATCCGAAAACTCATAGATTTCTCAATACTCTTAGATGAAAACCTTAGAGCTAGTATCAAAACTAAAACCCAAAAATCAGGCCAAGTTAAAACCGAACTCTAGAAAGCCTAAAATTAGTCCTAATTAATTACAAGTTCTGGAAACCTTAGACAATATCAGATAAGTTGAATAACTCTAAGTGTTTAAAAATGTGATGGAAAAAGGAAAACCATAAATATCAAACTCTAAGAAAAGAGTATTTTCGAAAACAAAATGAAAATACAATAATCGTTCTATTTGAAAACCTTAAATTAAACAATTTGTCTGTTTGATCCCGAACACGTAAATTGAGACATTATGTCAAAATAATATTTGATAATAAAATAATACGAAATAATTTTATATAATATAGTAATAATTTATCAAGTTGAATTTCATTGGTTAAACTAAACCATTTTGTAGCACACGAATCGAGATAGCATCACTAGATAACAACAAAGGATAAAATTATAAAATCCTAAATCCTTTAGTAGCTTTATAAATGAATCTTATATTCAAAATTTAAAACTAATATCAAAAGTTAAATCGAGTCAACCTTTAACCTTAAAAGCCCTAGACTCGATTAGATGATTCCGAGAATCCTAAAATATTAAATAAATTATAAAATAGAGTAAAACTCAAATTATGAAGCAAATATATATTATAAGTGTAAACTCCATAATTTATGATTTTACGAGTAAATTTTAGAGCCGAAATTCAAACTGAAACCCTAAAAGCCAACCTATGTCAACATTAAGTTTTAGATGATCTAGATCCGACAAGATCGCACTTGAAACTAGACATCATCACGGGGGCGGTTCCGAACCGTGAACCGCCCCGAACAGTCAACGGCGGTTCCTGACCCGGGAACCGCCCAGTCGGTGACGGTTCCGAATCATCCAAAGACCCGCTGGAACCGACGATTTCAACCGGGTCCTAAACCGCTATTTCAAACCAGGAACCAACGGTTCCAACCTGCCAAATATTTGAATTAAAAAAATAAAAAGTAAGAAGATTAAAAGAATGATTTGGGTGGAAGTGATGGGTATAATTATAAAAAAAAAAAAAAATAAGATGATGATGATGTTATGATGATGGAATGATTATCCTATGTCAATTTATCGCACATGTCAAGTGTCAACCATATTATTTTTATAATACTAGCGGACGCATCACGCAATGTGTGCCAAAATTAAAAAAAAAAAATTGGAGAAAACACTACAATTTATCCTAAAAATAGAAGGAGTTACCACAGAAAAGATAGGAGAGAGATGGCGGAGTAAAACAAGGAGAAGAGAGGGTGTAAGATAACCGTTATAAATATTAAAAGCAAAAGATAAATAATTACCATATTATGTATTTTAATTTTTTATATCAAATTTTGGCTTAATAATAGTAATAGATAAATGAGAAAAAAAATATTTCAGAAAAAAAATTATCATCTCATCTACTATCTATTAAGACGTTAAAAAAAAAAAAAAGACATATATATATATGCATATAATTAAAATATTATAAAGATTATGGTTTTTTTTTTTTTGCCTTTTAGTTTAAGATTTAATAAATATTATAGTCATTAGATCTGAATCTATTATATAACAAAAGGGGGGGTGGGGTTTGTTTATTTACTTCATTTTTCCCAAAAAAAAAAAAAAGGGTTCACGTGGAACCGAAATCGGAACCATGAACCGCCCCCGGCTCTAGCGGTTCTAGTTTTGGTTCCACATTACCGGCGGTTCCTGTTCGGGTCCGGAACCGACTCGAACCGTGCCGATGTCTACTTGAAACTCTAGAACAATAAAAATGAGATAACCTTAGATTATAACTCGGAAAAATGTCATATAACCTAAAAAGATTAGATTTGCCAAAAATTTGCCTGTTTTAGATCGGAACAAGATTAGTTTCTAAAATTAAGGCACCGACAAGCAAAACGAAAAAAAAAATTTCCACAACCAATTTAGACTCATAATGTAGCAAAGAATTGTAAGAATATCATATACAATTTTTATGGATCCTGAAAACGTTAGATATAGCCTTATTATATGTATTTTTATTATTACTAGTAATTTATTTGTCTTGTTTACTATTCATTTATTATTTGTTACTATTTACTCTTATTCACCCTTCTCTACTTTTTCTTATAGCTATCTCTTACAATTATCTATTTCTATAAAACTTTACTACACTTTTTACTTAACTTCTCTTATATTTCATTATATTTTTTTTCTACTTAAATTAATTTTTTCCTCTCTTCAATCTCCATGTGCAATTGCCGCCATTTTCTTTTTTTTTCCTCTTATTTATCTTATTTTTTAATTTATTTTTACATCTTCAATTCTCTCCTTCTTCTCTCTATAAACACCTGTCGCCTTCCTCTCATTTTTTATTCTCATTTCTCTTCCTTAACAAAACTCTAGCAAAATTTTTCCATAACTCTTTTCCCTCTCCTCTTTCACGCCACAAATACAAACACACACACACACACACACACACACACTCATTTGTTCTTTCAACTTTTCTTCCTCTATCCATCTTTAGATGAAACACTAAACTCCCTTCTTGGCTTGTTAACATAACATGAATAATATGAATGTTATGTTCCTATAAAAAATCCTCATGATGCAAATGCTAGGGAATGGGACCATAGAAATAACATCTTGTTCATGTCTTGTTTAACTCCATATTATATTTATGTTATGTTTTGTATTTATTTCTAACATTAACTTTGTATATGTTAGAAGTATATGTAATATATACAGTTATAGAGTCTAAATGCTCACTAATCTAACTCTTATATTATGCTTTTATTTCATTGCTTATTATTTGTTTTTTTGCTAATAAATTAAGACGAGTCAGAGTCAAAGTCTAGTCTTAGATTTGTCCATCTTCAAGTCAAAACAAAAAGCGGACTTGTCCATTTCTAAGTCTCGGTAAGCCTTGAACATAATCTAAGACTCCCATACTTTCTTATTGCTTATTACATTTTATTCTTGAGACTAGAATTGTTTCAAGTCTTGGGGAGCTTTGATAAAGTCTAAGACTTCTGTAATTGTTTTCTTGCTATTCTTGTTCTATTTATGAGATTGGAAATTATTTCAAGTCTCGGGAATCCTTGAAAAGATCTAAGAGTTTTATGATTTTTTTTCTTTGTTATTTTTTCTCATTTTCATGGTGACTGGAATTTATTCAAGTCCCAATGAGTCTTGAGATCAAGCTAAGACTCCCATAATCTTATTTTTGATATTTTGTTTCCTTAATTATCTATCTCTAATTATTATGAGTCTTTGCTAATAATCTTGTTCTTGGAATAGTTGTCGTATTTTCTTTTTACCCATGTATATACATGGTTATAAGTGATATTGTCATAATAAAAAAATTCAAAGATGTGAATATTGGAAATTCATTATTTTGTAATTTAACTTTCAAAAATTTTTTGCTCAATACTTGGAAAAAAAATTGTCATAAGAGGTAACAGAATAAAAATACGTATATTAAAGTAAATTCTCAAAGTATCAAATGAGTTTCTCATAAAACATAAATGTTGATAATTTCTTGTTATGCAATATTGTCCATAAGCTTACTCTTCAAACATGAATAAACCCTTTTTGTCAAAAACAAAAGCTTAAAACAAGTCTCTCATACAATTCCTTCTATCTAAAACTAAAAACAATTTTAAAGAAGTTCCTACCTAGAATAAATTTTAGGCACTAATACATAGAAATACATGATTTAGAAAATAAATAGTTAAAGGAAGGTTAATATGAAAACGAAATATTTATGAATTCAAAATAAATGTTAAATCATGAATTTCTTAAGTTAAGTTTCATGCTTGCAAGACCTTAGGATTAAAACTTTATCTCGATAAGAATTTAAAGGAAAATACACTTAGAATATCATGTCATAATAAGTAAAACCGATATAAAATATATGGAATTGTTATATAAGATCCTTAAGGTTTTAACATATATATGGAACCATAAATTTTGTTAAGTCACATATTTATAAAATTTATGATGGCACATTCTATCACAAGTCAAGAAAATGATTTATCATAAAACTCAATATTTTTACTTTCCATCAAGAATATTTTACAAAATTCTTATTTTGGAACAACATCATCAGGATCATGCATTTACTAAGAGTTGGTATCAATACTAAATGATTTTTAAAGATAGAAGTATTATTATGATTGCTATAGAGTATCCGAATGAGGTAAAACTTTGAAATATAAGAAAAACAAGGGTCGGAATATTTTAGATGCAATTTGTATGCTTTATTCCAAACCCCTAATGACCTTAAATGTTAAAAATAATCATAAAAATAGATAAATCTTTCGAAGTAGGTAGAAAACAACTACTAATATACGAAATTCCGAATTAATATGAGCAAGTTATAGCCATTTTAAATTAGAACTTCCGTAATCAGGAACAAATAATACGAGTAAAATAAATAGAGTTAGGAATTTAAGTAGAATCTCTATAAAATACTTATTATGAGTATTTCTTTTGTGTAGGTGATGAGGAATACTAAACCCCCTTTCTTGAGGAGAATTTTTGACTAAGTAGAGTGTGACATAGACAAGTGAGTTTTTCCTTATGATTTCATTATCTTACTTATGCTTTTAAAATAGTGGCACGAGTATACTAAGAAAATATAAAAATGGATATGTAAAAGGAATTCATGGGTTATGTATGTGATTCTATGCTTATGTGATGAAATGAAAAATTAAGCATATCGCGACTTTGAATTGTTTGTTTAAATGTTTTGCTTACTTACATATATGATTTCTTGGTGTTTGTTAAATTGTTTGATTGCCCCTAATGAACCTTAATAAGATTTGGCTCAAGAAAATGAAATGTTCACGCATTGCATATCGTCGAGTCATATTCAAAAGACGACTACTCTTATGCGAGTAATCGGATGGATTGACAAATTCGAATGCAATCCTGCTCCAAGCATGAGGTATGAAATGTTCAGAAATATGGCTTCACGCATCGTACTAATTGCTAAGAGCGAGTGCCTGGGGACTAGTAGAAGGAGGTCATATAGACTTGCCACAGCAATTCCTAAACCCTGTGACGGAGAGCATAAATCCCGTTCTATATATGATTTCTGGATGACCATATATACTTGTATGCTTATGTATTTGTTGCATAGCATGCATAGTATATGTTTGAACTTAATAATTTTGTTTGTCTATGATTGTTAGTATAAACGGTGGGAAATATCTCACTAACCATATTATAACTTACACCCCCATAGATTTTTATTGAAGCAGATATACTTAAGATCCACTCAAGGATAAGACATTAAGAAAACCACTGATGGATGTTAAGCCTTTATAGAAGAATTGGTAGCACATGATGAAGTTCAAATTTAAAAATCTCTTTATGAGCAATATATGATATATTATTATTTTGGAAACTTCTAGGAAATACTAATATATTTTGATCCATTTAAGGACATTAGTGGGGGTATGCCCTAAGAGTTGTCATTGACTTTAATTATGTATAATGACTTATATTTCTCTTGCCTTGCTATAATTGTTATCGATATAAATTACGTTACTCCGATGCGTTTCCTTTATTATGATGTATATTTTGTGCATAGTATGGAAGCCTTTGCGTGACTAAGATAGCTATTCCTAGGCTTAATATTATGTATGACGGACTGTTACGTTTATGAAAGCTTTTGGAGCGTGATAATATTAATATATAATACAAAATAAGATATTACAAGTGTCACATTGTGATTGGCTTTCTATGATTATAGAGATAATAGCAATTAACATAAAGAAATGATCTATAAATAGTGGCAATAAAACATCTTATTAGATGTACAAGTTGACAATTTAAAACTTCAATGTATAATTGCAAAAAAAGCATAAAGTTGAGGTGTAAGCTATGGTATTGACAAAAAATAACAATATATGTCAATTACTTATGGTTGATTATTATATGAGAATAACGATTGATGTTTTACAGGAGCATTTTATGATTACATACTTTTTAGAGTTTTTAGTAACCAATACGATGAATTTGTAACTAATATTATTTTTTTTCCTTTGTAAGATGTTGATGTTGGATGCAATGGTGTCTGAAGCGGTTGTTAAAATTGACACAAGATAGCGCATTAGAGATATCATTAAATTTCTTCTTATTAATTTGGAGTTCGTTTAAACAATATATCCAATTGAGAATCTTGTTATCAATTTGTATGATGGTGATTTTGGGAAAACTACTAGTTTGAATGTATCGAGAACTTTATTACTTATTTGTAAGATAGTGACTTGGGGTAACTACTAATTTCAATACTTTGTTGCTTGTGAGATTTCTAAAAGGTTAGTTAAATGCAACTTTATAATCTATGAGTGTGAGCATTATTCTAATCAAAATTTACTTATAAAATTATTTGTAATGTTCATAGGTTTTTTCATTACCAAGCTGAAAAAAAACACATATATTAAGAATAATTATTACTAATAATTATCATTTTAAATCATTTTTTATAATTCATTACATATTATTTTAAAAACTGTAGTATTTGGTTGATAATAAAGTGTTGTCTAAATAATGAAAACCATTGCTTATGAATAATACAAATTGTTGCACTAACTTTCATAACTGTTGTTTTAGCTACGGGATAAAACTGTTATAGATTTATATAAATACGATTAAAATAAGTTTACATAAACCTTTATTATTATTTTTTTTAATAATTGTTACTTATTTTGAACCTTGAAACCATTGTTTTCAACTGATACTAGCATATGATGCACCCATGTTATGTGTGCGGAAAAAAAAAAAATTAAAAAACATGTGTATGCGAAAAGATAAATAAATAAAAGAGTAGGAATAATTAAAAAGAGAGTAGAAAGTGAGAGGTAGAAAAAAAGAGAAAGAGAGACAGTGGAGAGAGAGAAAGAGTAACCGTCACCCATAATAAGATAATGTTAATATTTTTTGATAGCATAATCAATGATTCCCTTAAGTGGGAGGCAGAAGAGAGACAGAGAGAGAAAGAGAGACAGTTGGGAGAGAGGAGGAGTAACTGTCACCCATAAACCTCATATGACAAGAAAAAAAAAGTTAAGGTTAATATTTTTTGACACCATAATCAAGGATGCGCTTAATAATCTCTATTTTATATTATCTATTACTATTAATCTAATCTATTTGATTCATGTTAAAAAAATAACCTTACTTTATCTTAACTCTCCCTCTCTCTTCCCCCTCTTTCTCTCTTTCTCTCTCTTATGATTGCCAATCTAACTTTTTTATAGATTTTTAATTTATATATATTTGTTTAATATATTTTTCCCAAACTTATCGAGGTTTACTACATCTTTAATAATTGTTTTATTTTTCATTTAACTACCTTACTATTACAATTATTTTTATTTTCTATACGCGCAAAGTGAGTGCCAGTGTTTGAAAGTATGAGAAAAATGCAAAAAAAAAAAAAAATCCTTTTCATTTACACTAATATATGATGCACCTGCATTGTGTGTGTGGAAAAAAAAGTTAAAAAGTATACATGTGCAAAAAGATAAAAAAATAAAAGAGTAAGAACAATTAAAAATAAAATGAGAAATGGGAGGCAGAAAAGAGAAAGAGAGAAAGTGGGAAGGGAGGAGGAGTAACCATCACCATAACTGTCATAAGACAGAAGAAAAAAAATACAAAGTTAATAATTTTTTCCATTCATAATCAATGATTCATTTAATAATAGTATAGATGACAACAATTTTATCAAGTTTTGAAATTGAGTGCATCAACTGTTGCCTTATCAAAAAGTAAAAGTGGTCAAATACAGCAGGCGTAAAATCGTTGCTAGGTCAACAGCTTAAAAGGTCGTAGTAACCCTTTGGTATCATTGCAAAAACATAAAAGGTTGTATTGTACTAAAGCAATTAAGGATCAAAGACAACATTTGAAACATGTTTTGATATAGAAACTTGACGAGTGTGGCACATTTATTTTATGGATTAGGTTAATGTTTAGTTTTTCAAACATGATTAATGAATATGCCGTATTACAGTTGATGTTTTTTAAACACACTCTTTTAAAGATAAATCGCGCATGCTCCATTGACACAAGTTTCCCGCCTTCATCCATTGGCATAGCTATTAATGATTAAGATAGATAGATGCTGTCAAGCCTTATTTTTGTAATTGCCTATTTTCAACATATTCGGTAGATAAAGTATTTGCAGGTTGTTATATTATATATACTCAAAGTAATGGTAACCAAGACTCATTCTTACTCGTTACATTAAAATATTATTAATTTTATATTTGATAAGAGCTTTTTTTTTTTTTCTTTTTTGGGCCACTAATAAGAGCTACTGTATATATAAGAGAATTCCCATATAGTATGTTAATTTGAAATTCCTCTCCCTGAACTTGTGCGCTCTTGAATAGCCTTCAGATTATCTAAATACTACATAATAGAGCTTCCAATAATTTTTTTCGCAATGAATGAAGGATACCGGAGTAAAGTTCAAAGGACGAGGATGTCTTTGAGTATAAAAAACGATGTCTACACTGCTGGAGAGAACCCGTCGTAAAGATCACGTGGACGCTAAATAGAGCGTTGAATGAAGGGTTTGGTAACATCGGTTATCATCGACTGAACAATCGTTTTTGCAGCATGAAAGATCAAGACAAAGTGAAAAATATATATGTTGAAAACAGTTTCTCTGGTTATAATGAAAAATAGATAAAAAAAAAAAAAATTAAAAGACAATATTGACCTAATTCCAAAAAAAAAAAAAAAACTAAAGAAATCGGAAGGGAACACTCGGAGGAAAATAGACAAAGATGATTCTGCACAGGGAGAAAGCTGGATGCAGTTGAAAATGAAGATGAAAACAAAGAATAAAAAAAGGTTGTTTGTAACGGCTAGAACCTGGAAATGATACATGGAAGAGGTGACTTTTATGATTCTATCTTGAAATCATATCGTCACTGATATTATTATTAAATTGATTATAAAAAAATTAGTATAAAAAATTTAAAGGTTTCGATAACGGTTGGAATAGATTTAAGCTGTTCGATAATGTGTAGAACCGGTTTTATTGTCAGCTTTAGAGGACGTTAGAATTTTCTCACGAAAGAAATTGAGTAGTGGTTGCAAAACAAAAACAATGAACATGACATAAATAGATGATGATATTGCAGTTACTCCGTAAAAAATGAACATGGGTCAATTTAGATGTTAATCCATAATGTGGAGTCGAATTGCCGGTTCTGTCTTAATAATGATCGATTACATCAATGTTTCACTCATTTTCTATTTGAGTCTTCATCGTTTATTTTTTTTTTTTCATTTGAGTCATTAATGTTTGCAATTGTTAACAAACAAGCCCTTTTCTTAATGCAGTTGACTTTTCTATTAGTCTTAGACAAGTAGGACATTTTAGTTGGTAAAAATTATTAATTTAAAAAATAATATAAATAAATTAAGATAATTTAAAAATGAATACAGTAAAAAAAAATTATATTAAAATAATAAAGTAATGAATATTTGAAAGGGTATCACAAAAAATTATTTTTCATATTTAGAAAATTATATATTACTTCAACTTGATGCACTTATTTATTCCTATATGTGATTAATTAATCGGCTTAATTTGTAGTCTTTTTCTTCCTAATCGGTGTAACCATGATAGATAAGGCAAGTTTTCATTACCTTGCTACATTCTACATAAACAACTCTCTCATGAATGCCTCTTTTAGAAAAATAAAACGATTACAATGATGCGGAGTTTGACTTTGAAGAGCTGTTAATTGCTATTGCATTTGAAATAACCAAGAATTTCAATGCATAATTAATTATATATATGTTGATTTAATTAAATTATGAATTTTGTTAAGAGTTTAGTTAATGAAAATTTAACGTGTTAGTGTAAAAATAATATATGTTATGTTTTCTTGAAATATAGAAATTATGGTAAATAACTAGTTAATAAACTATGTTGTGATAATATAATTTAGTTGATAAATTATGCATGTTAGAATTTAATGTGCTAGGATGACTAGGTGTTTGTATTGCATAATGTTGTTAGCTTGATAAAAACTTAACTCATGTGATGCAAATTAAAGCCAAACCAAACATAGCAGATTTCTAAGTTATTTTTAGCCCAAAACAAAGCCTTAAATCAAGCTCCAAGCCCAAGCCTTTTCTCTAAGTATCAGCTGCCTCAAAATCAACAAATATAGGATAATATGAAGCTTGCTTTTGACAAATTACAAAGCTAAAGCAGACCTTAAAAACAAACCCCCCAAACCGATACTAACAACAGAAACTACAACAATGTAGTATGATTGTTAAAGCTTTTTAAGGTTAGTTTGCATGCTCTTATGATTGTTGTTTTCTTTGTTTTTATCATAAGAACGATTTCTTGCTATAGTAGTCTTATAGTAGTTTGAATATGGTTTTGATGATTCATGGTAATCAATAGGGTTAAATGAGTTTTTGGAGTGTGTTAAACAAGTATATGGAAGTGTTGAAGTTTTTGGGATAGATAAGTTATGGTGAGTAAGTTGAAGTATGTGTAGAAGTTGTTTTGAGTTATGCATGAGTTGATGAAAGTTGGAGATGAAGGATTTAAGTTATGTTGAGTGATATGGTAAGAATTATTTGATGTTGGGAAGTAAAGTTTATACATGTTTTGAGATGTTAAGAGCATGTAGTATGTTATATAATGCTTATATAGAGCTTAGAGTATAGTTGGATATGTGAAAATGTGTAAAAATCAAGTTTGAAAACAGGGGAAGTTCAGAAAATTCAAACATCCTATCGTACGGCCTGTATAGAAGGGTGTATGGGCTAGATACCCCTTGAAATGACCTGTATGGGAGAATGTTTCACTCTTTAGAGCTTTTTGTGTGTTTTCCTTGGCTTCAAATGGCTTCCGAAATGGCCCGTACGTGAGGACATTTCACTTTTTTTATGTTTTGTGAAATCTGGTCTGTCTTATATGCTGTAAGCCTTTCATTCATACGCCGCCGGCATTGCCCTTTTACACTGCAAGCATTGAGCTGGTGTACACTATAAAAATTTTTTTAATTAAATTTGTTTGATATAATTTTATTCCTTTATATATATTTCTTTATTTGTTGCTTGGTTTTGTTATTAAGTAGGAAGCTTATATAACCCTATGGTATGTATACATGTTAAGTTATTCTTTTATAAGTTTCTATTTGAATTTTTTAAGTGTCAAGAAGTTAATATTCAATTGAGAGATTGTGATGTTGATATGTAATTGTTTGAAATGTGATATATATATATATATATGTTGTGTGTATGAATATGAATTATGTATTGATTTGAACATTTCTTGAGTTTGATAAGGGTTTAAGGAATTAGTGTATAATTGTAACTTAACAATATTTTATATGAAATGATTTCTTTGATAGATTCCCTACTCAACTGAATTCGAATACTGGTCTTTTGCCTGATCGATCTATCTATCAAGGTATGCAGTAACATGGATATTGTTTGCTTAGGATAGGCATATTTTAAATTTATCTTAACTAAAGAAGGTTTAAAAAGTGATTATATTGGTTGTGCTTTCGTCTTTGAATCTGTTTTGGGGAGCGGCAACCCTATTCATGGGGTCAACATGGTAGTTTAGGCGCTTAAGCCATTTTAGTCATGATGTAATGACTTTTGTTAGTAGCTCAACAGATAATTGATAGGAAGTATAATATCGATGTAACATTTACTTACTTTTAAAAAGATGTAATATGATTTAGTTCACGTTTTATGGGGATGATTGAACTGGGTGATATTATGGATTAAGTTAGATAAAGTTGAGTACTAGCTGTAAATCCTAGATGAAATTATTTTTTCTTTATGAGATTATATAAGAGAATAAGTATTGGGGCTGCTTATATCAACCTCCTGAGCAGTTGCGGTTACTTTAGACTCCTAAATTCCCCATAATTGAAATTGGAGTTTGAATACTCCAGTGTTGTTTTGTTGACTTAAATAAAGGGAAGTAATTTATGATTTTTCCCTTGCATTAGTTTAGGAGTGTTATTGTGTACTGGGCCTCTGGCTTACTTTTCTCTTTCAGGTATTGATGAAGACAAGTTTTATAATTCTTTGGGCTATGAGACGGACCTTGAGGACTTTTTGGATGAATGTGATGATTAAGACTCTTGGACCAACCTTGTTGTTTTCTTTACAAAAGAGACCAAACCAAGTTTTGTTTTTGGATTGCAATAGTATAGACATGGCTCGCTTATAAGTCTAAGTTTGTATTATAAAGTATTTAAGTTTCCCTAGTATGTATGTAATATATGGTTTTGTAAACTTTGAGATACCAAGTTATCGGTATCTACATCTTGTTTTATCAAAATATCTACTTTTTGATGAGTAGTCTTTATGATAAAGTTTGTATCCAAACAGGTTAGACAGACAATCTACATAAACAACTACTTTTTCAAACAGCCTCAGTATAGTACTTAGGTATTATACGTGGCTAGGAGACTTAACCTGTCAAATATGATAAATTGGACATGTCAGGTCTTTACAACATTGCCCCAATATTTTTAGGCTTATTTTCTAGAATTAAACAAAAAAAAAAGGACAATCTTCTCAATAGATTGAAAAGTATTCTTGCTGAAAGAAATGGAGGATTTTACAAAATTAATTAATTGACCAAAGGTTTTACCATAAAGATTGAAAAAAAAAGAAAAGAAAAAAAAAAAAAGATTTCTTTACCCTTCTTATATTATTCTTTATTCACTTACACTTATATGAAAAATGGATGAATCGTCAGTAAAAAGCGAGTCAATGACCTCTCGATTATACCTATTTACCTTGATTAATTTTAAATTTGTGTTCTCATTCTTCTTTTGTATCACAAGTAATATATAAAAATTATTTTTTTATATTTAATAGTTATAATCACAACATATGTTACTTTCTTAAATTGAAAAGGGAGTGAAACATTAAGAACTAAAAATATAGTTTTAATTTTTTTTGTGATACCCTTTCATTTAATTTCTACTTTATTTTTTAATTTAATTTTTTTTGTTTTTTATTATATTTAATTATTTTTTAAAGTTATCTTAATTTATTTATATTATTTTTTAAAATAATAATTTTTAACCAATCAAAATGGCTTGCTTGTACAAAACTAAAGGACCCTTAACATTTGCAAATGTTAAGTACTTAAATGAAAAAAAAAAAAAAAAAGATGAGGATTCAAATAGCAAAAGAGTGAAATATTGCAGATTAAAAGCATCCTTTTTCCCATTAATATACATAAACTATATAAGAAAATAGAATAAATAAATAAATAAAAGAAGAGAAAACATACAAGAGAAACAAATTCTTGAAAATGGAAAGAAAGGAAGTACATGTGTGTATATACATATGCATATATAAGAATGATATAAAGTACAATCATCAAACCTGGATACTAGTAGTTTATAGAAATCCTTTATCCTTCCAATTTTCACATGTCTACTTGGATTTTGAATTCCTGGTTTAATTTCTTTTAATTCGACTTGTATCAAATCTAAACCTGATTGATATAAATTCTCAACTAAGAATTAAAAAAAATATATATATATATAATTTTTGTAAAATCTTTAAGGAGTCAACACCTAATTGAAATTGGGAAAATTATAGGTTAAAATCAATGGGTGGTTGATCCTAATTTAATCACTTAGTCTATGATGAAAAATTGATTTAAAATCAACTCTAATAAACTAGAAATTATTGGATTCAGAGGTTACTCTATTAAAACCATATGGTTTCGAACTTAAGTTCTTTGACTAATTTCGTTGCTTTAATGTTTGATATTTGAAATATTTACAAAAACAATACACAATTATATAACAATATTTATATTATAATTAATAATTATATTTATTTTACAAAGTTATAGTATTTATTTACTAATTAGAATTTACAAAGTATAATATTTACAAATGGTCACATTAAAATTTACAAAGATACAATATTTTACAACCAAATATTAATCAAATTAATATTTGAAAGATAAGAGTGAAGAAAAGCTATTTCATTTTTAAGTCGTATTGTAGATGTTTACATATACGCTAATCAGAATAAGACGTCACGTGCTTCTTTTAAAAAATATTAGTGGATTGGTAATTTTCATCTTATGGCTCTTTCATTATAAGTTAATTAAGTCCTATTATTTTGATAAAAAGGTCAATCTTCAAATATTGAATAATGAATACTATAGATAGATTATCAAATTCACCTTTTTTTTATTTTAGAAAATAAGGTTTTCTAAGTGATAAAATATGCATATATATATATATTATTCACATTCTGCTAGTTATTAATATTTTATTTTTTAAAATTATTTATTGTTATTTTTATATATTATGATCTCTTTATTTATTTCTATACAAGCATATTGAACTACCAATTCTGATTATTTTACCTTTTTTTATTATTTTTGTTATTTTTTTATCTTCTTTTTTTACATTTTTTTCTTTTTCTTTTTTTTTGGTTATTTTTTAATTATTAGACTAATTTAATTAATCAATTAAAGGAGGCGGAAATTGCCTGGTATGCGGATCTGGAGTGCAGGTCAGATCAAAGCGGGGCACACGGGTTGGATCTTCGAGCGAGTTCGGGTCGCGGTTGGTGAAGGAAGCTGGCAACTGGTGGAGGCTGTTCTGGCGGTTCCAACGATGCTTGTGAGCATTGATACGGATCAAGAGCATGATTTCGAATTAGGGTTCCAAAATTTTTAATCATGGAAAAAAAAAATCACAAATCGAGTGATTTTGATTCTAAAAATCAAATATTCTAAGGATTACAATTGATCTTTACACTCAAGAAGCTTCGATTTTCGCCCAAATTTGTCCAGATTAGACTGGATCGAGTAGATAAAAAAGTTCGATTATTATAATTTTTTTTATTTCCAGCTTCGATTTGATTCTCGAAAACTATGAATCGGGACTACTTTTTGCTCCGATTCATAGTATCCCACGAATGCTTTGTGATTTCACAATTATGTTGATGAAATCACAAAGAAATCTCGGCCAAAAATGGCCATGAAGTAGTTGTCATGGAAATGGAAATCGTAGGATTTCTGGAGTACTGGAGGAAGGAGATGAGCTGGCGTCATGCATGACGTCAACGGCTCCAACCGATCGCATGGTGCCAGTGAGGCGGCGCAAAAATAAAAATGCTCCAACAAGATTTGACCTTCACCTGAGTCATTATTGGTCCATAGAGGTCTTTGGGTTGTATCTTATTTTATTTCGTAAGCATTTACTTACAAGGCTTGTATTTGGCTTAGTTAAATAGACCAGCTTATTATGGCTCGTTTATTTGGATCCTGATTGAAATTTATGCAATGTTAAGTCTAAAATTATTGTTCTTTAATATAACTAAAATAATTTTAATATATTAAAATTTTATAATTATTTTTACTACTTCCTTAATACCTTTACTTTGTTTGCTATTGTGTAAGATATAATTCATGGTTGAATCTTTACAACCTTTTCTAATACTATTTAGCATTAATGAGCGCATCTTTCAAGTTAACAAACAAGAGAAATTGAGTTAGACAATGTAGTAAAATCAAGTAGGAAAAATTTGATTGAATATTACATCACTTACTTTAAAGTTTAAATATCAATTTTTTGTTTTGGGCAAAATAGATGAATTTCATTAGCAGAATTACATCAACCATATAATTGACACAACATGATTGGCTAACGAAGAGTTTGATATATGAAAACCCATTTGACTAATAAAACAAATCTTTTTAGGCATCAAAGTGTCTCTCAGCAGAGATTTAAATTATCTAATAACAAAACTCGTCCTAATGATAAGTAAAACAAATCCTACATAGGGGATAGCACATTTTCATGTCGGAGATAAAACAAAAAGAAGAAAAACAACAAATGTAAGAAAAAGAAACCTGCTTAATTAAAAAAAAATTGATAAATTAATATCAATTGACCACTAAAATTTTTTATCTAACCAAATTTGTTGAAAATTGACTTATAGTGGTGGAATCATAATACGTTGATCAATGATGATGGGAGTGATGGAAAAAGACAACAGATGTATAATTAGAAGATGTATAATTAGAAGTGATAAATCTATAAATACTAATACATCCGTAACGATGGATTTGCAAATTTGTAGTAATGGGAGAATAAAAAACATATAGAAAGGAGGAGTGGATGAGGAAATAAAAAACATTTAAAAAGAAAGGGGTGGCTTCGGCCAATGCTAGTGGCTCCTATGTTAGAGTTGGGGTTCTTTAGGTGTAAGAGAGAAGTCTAGCTAATAATAAATTTGACATCTTTTTTGTATTATATTTTAATCACCTATATTGTCGTCAAATTTAATAAACCAAATTCTAAATGAATTAGTTGGCGACAACTGACTAGTCGTCTAATAAACCAAAAAAATTATTTGGAAAAGCATGTGCGAGTCAACCACGTAACCTTACAACTTTACCTTCTTTGCATATCACAAAAACAGACGGAACACATACTTCTGGCCACCACCATCTTGCTTAGCTCTGCCTAACCAGAACATCAAAGTCAACATTGTAGTACACCTGAAACTGAAACACACCATGGCAGCAAGTATCAAAAGGATGAAGTTGGGTTCGCAAGGACTTGAGGTTTCAGCACAAGGACTTGGATGCATGGGCATGTCTGCTTTCTATGGTCCTCCAAAATCTGAATCTGATATGATTGACCTTATCCATCATGCCATCAACTCTGGAGTCACCTTCTTTGATACTTCGGACTTTTATGGACCTCATACCAACGAACTTCTTCTTGGCAAGGTCTGTTTCCCATCATCCACTTTCCTTTGATGATTACTTTTCATTTCATTTTATTTTTGGGTCAATCGAAATATGCATGTGCCGTGTAATTGGACCAGTTATCTCGGAACTTTTTTTTCTTTTGGACCAAAAGTTATCTCGGAACTTAGGCACCATCTATGGTTGGTCCTGGGGAACGCAAGTACACGGGTTTTTATGGTTCACCCGATCCGTTTAATTGGATAAATATTTCATAGGTTTGGAACGGATTTTTAGATAACTTTCAAAATTTTATAGAGTTTTAGATCGGATTACAGCATGGATACGACATCCATTAAAAACCTGAACCTATTAAGAAAAATATTAAATTTATTGCAATTAATAAAATTAAAAGTCAAATTAGTTCTAAGTTTATGTATTTTAATTATTTTAGGTATTAGTTTAATTTCATGAATGATATATGTATTATTAAATTGGTAGCTTAATTTAATAAATGGGTATATGTATTTTTAAAATTATAAAGCATTCATTTTTTGTAATATTTTATTTTAATTAATGATGATGACTTATTGAAATATTAAGTTAATAAAAAATAAATTTAGAAAAATTTATTTTATACTCAAATATTAATGAAAATAAACTTTTATGAGTAGATAAGAAAAAAATTATGGATATGTATGTTATGAAAAAAATATTTTTTTAAATGACTTTAAACATAAATAATCAAAGTTGAAATATTTATAGGCCTATTGAGTTCAGATTCAGGTATCATATAGGGTTTATTTGGCAAGTTATGAGTTTATGGATAAAAACTATATAGGATTTGGGATGGATTTTGAAAAGCATAAATGGTATTGGGTTCGGATTCGGATTTTGTAAAGCTCATACTAATTACATCCTAGTTAGTACTATGTAGATTTTTTTGAGACATTGGTACTTTAGTTTAAAACCCTTAGTAATTTTTATGGGATTTTTTTTTCAATTATATTGGTATTATATAAGAGCATCTTTAGTCTTAAACACCTTATTTGAAATTTCTAAACTCCATATTAGGATGTCAAGAAATTCTCCCTTTTAAAAAAGTTTCTACTTTATTCTAAGAGTTGAAGAGCCCCGGTACATAGGATCTCAAAAAAAAAAAAAAAAAAAACATGAGAATCTTAATATGGATATCTTGATCTACGAGCTTCATTGAACATGTCTAAACTTTACCTGAGCAGCTAGGTGGATAATAAAATAACACATATTGTTTATATACATACATATATACACGTCCCATGTTGTATGGTCTGGTTAGAAGTTAAATGAGACGAATGCATGGTTATTGGGAATTATCACGCCCAGCTATAAGGAATGATGGCTGCTCTTTATATTTCCCTCGGGATGAAGCCTGTAAACATACCTCAACTTTTTAAAAGTTTCATTTTAATCCTTCATCTATGTATGACTTCATTTAAGAAGTTGAAAGCTTTAAATCACACAAAATAGGACCTCCGTTGATACCTCTGTAAACGAATGTTAAAAACCGATGACATGGCATATCCTAATCAAAAAGAGGAAGCTATTCTTCCACCGTTAATGTATATGGTGTGTAATTTAGAGTTAATGACAAACAAAGGAAACAAGAGATAATATAACAAAGGAAGGAAAACTACCTAAACTCTAACTGCATCCTCAAATTTAAATGAAGTACACATTCCCATTGCACAATCGCCATAAAGTGGCCCTTTATATTTGCTTCCCCATTTGGCATAAATGTGCCTTGCATACATCTGATGTTCGATTGCGGGCATTAACTTGTTTATTGCATCTACTAGGTCCTGTATATGGAAAAATTAATCGATTAAAAGAAGAAAACAAATAGAAAAGCCATAAGCTATTATGCTATCAACATGAAGCATACCTTTTCGTTGTTGTTAATAATGGTCCATCCTTTACCTTCATCCTGTCGATTTATAAATCCTCCATTAATTGATCCATAAACTAAGTCGATGTATCTTTGTTCTCTATTTTAACAACAACCGATGCAATGGAAACATTTGATCATTTGCATCTTGACCTATAGCAAATAGCACTTCTCCCTTACTAACACCTTTTGAGAAACAACTGTCAACAGCGATTACTCTTCTACAACCATCAAAGAACTCTCTCTTGCATGCAAAAAAAAACATACATAAAACATAACTCTATTAGTATCAAAGTTCCTGTGAACATTCAATATGATGATGGAACCCGAATATTTGGTTTGAAGCTCCTCGATGTAATCCCATAACAAGGCATACTCCTTCACTTCAAATCCCATAAGCTCCTGAATAACCCTTAACTTAGCTCGTCTACATTGGGATGTTGTAACACCAATGCCCATTTGTTTCCTCACCAAATCTTTTAGAGCATGTAACTTGATACCAGGTGTAGTTTTCATAGTCGACCTAAATACTTTTGTTATCATTATACTTTTAACTCGTTTATTTTTTGAAGTGATACCACAAGTGTGTTTTGGTATGTATGTTTTCACATGAAACGTCTATGTATTCCTCTCGAGTAAACCACACATTAACCATGAGCAATTTTCCTTCGCACACTGTGCCCGTACTTGACTTTTGTTATTTTTTACAAATTCAAACTCTCTTTTGCTATAGAATGTTTCAAGATTGCATCCTTAAACTCTTTTGGACTTGTTAATATCATGGACACACAAAAAGCAGGTTCCTTGGCCTTACTATCATAGATTGGAAATTTCTAACCTTCGCAACTTCTTCCTCTCACTTCCTTCTCCTTGTAAAATTTTAAAATCATCCATATGATCAATCTCATCACTCAAATGATCATCATCTCCTTCAAATGGGTCATAATCAAAGATGTCATCACCAGTAACAAACTAACAATTGATCCACACATGCTTTCATGATTAACCTGCTTGCTTATAATAACAGATCGTTGCAGTGCTAACTTAAGAGCCCTATGAGCTATGTAAACGAATGTTAAAAACCGATGACATGGCATATCTTAATAAAAAAGAGGAAGCTATTCTTCCACCGTTAATGTATATGGTGTGTAATTTAGAGTTAATGACAAACAAAGGAAACAAGAGATAATATAACAAAGGAAGGAAAACTACCTAAACTCTAACTGCATCCTCAAATTTAAATGAAGTACACATTCCCATTCCACAATCGCCATAAAGTGGCCCTTTATATTTGCTTCCCCATTTGGCATAAATGTGCCTTGCACACGTTTGATGTTCGATTGCGGGCATTAATTTGTTTAGTGCATCTACTAGGCCCTGTATGTGGAAAAATTAATTGATTAAAAGAAGAAAATAAATAGAAAAGCCATAAGCTATTATGCCATCAACATGAAGCATACCTTTTGCTTGATGTTAATAATGGTCCATCCTTCACCTTCATCCTGTCGATTTATAAATCCTCCATTAATTGATCTATAAACTAAGTCCATGTATCTTTGTTCTCTATGTTAACAACAACCCATGCAATGGAAATATTTGATCATTTGCATCTTGACCTATAGCAAATAGCACTTCTCCCTTACAAACACCTTTTAAGGAACAACTATCAACACCGATTACTCTTCTACAACCATCTAAGAACTCTCTCTCTGTTAGCATCAAAGTTCCTGTGAACATTCAATATAATGATGGAACCCGAATATCTGGTTTGAAGCTCCTCGGTGTAATCCCATAACAAGGCATACTCCTTCACTTCAGATCCCATAAGCTCCTGAATAAACCTTAACTTAGCTCGTCTACAATGGGATGTTGTAACGCCAATGCCCATTTCTTTCCTCACCAAATCTTTCAAAGCATGTAACTTGATATCAGGTGCAGTTTTCATAATCGACCTAAATACTTTTGTTATCATTCTACTTTTAACTCGTTTATTTTTTATAATGATACCACAAGTGTGTTTTGGTATGTATGTTTTCACATGAAACGTCTATGTATTCCTCTTGAGTAAACCACACATTAACCATGAGCAATTTTCCCCCACACGCTTTGCCTGTACTTGACCTTTGTTATTTTTCACAAATTTGAACTCTCTTTTGCTATAGAATTTTTCAAGATTGCATCCTTAAACTCTTTTGGACTTGTAAATATCATGGACACACAAAAAGTAGGTTCCTTGGCCTTACTATCAAAGATTGGAAATTTCTAGCCTTAGCAACTTCTTCCTTCCACTTCCCTCTCCTTGTAAAATTTTAAAATCATCCATATGATCAATCTCATCACTCACATGATCATTATCTCCTTCAAATGGTTCATAATCAGAGATGTCATCACTAGTAACAAACTAACAATTGATCCACACATGCTTTCATGATCAACTTGCTTGCTTATAATAACAGATCGTTGCTGTGTTAACTTAAGATCCCTATGAGCTTCATTGAGCTCCTTATCTGACTCCTTGTCACTATTAAGACTGCCAAATAGTCATCATCCTCTTCACTATCAATTTCTTGTGCCACAACATTACTTCTTTACTTAGATGACTCCCTAAAGCTAGTATCACCAAATGGATGTTGTACATATACTTTGATAGTGTCACAAATATCAAAATGACTCCTTAAGCTCATACTATTGAAGTCATTAAAAATTACCTTAAGACCATCTGCCATCATTTTTCCAAGAATTCTATATCTAATAACTTCTATATTTTTGCAACTAATACTTGATAGTTGATCTGTGATGTATTGGTGAGCCAACACACTTACTTGAACAACAATGACCATATGATTGTCACCCTCAGAAGACACATCATGTTACTCCTTCCTAAAGGCTCCATTGAAGAACACTATGAAGGACTTCTTGTCCATTTCCAGGTTTGAAACATAGTTTTCACGTATCTGAGCTAAACTCTTATAAGCACATCTTAAAACAAGGATAAACAACTAAACAAAAATATTTATAGAAAACAACATGTTTTCAAGAGGATGTGTTAAAACCTTTAGTGAAGAACAAATATACATATACGTATACGTATACATATACATGTATAGTACAAAAAAACCAATCTTAACCAATATTAGTAGCATACACACACACACACACACACACACACACACACACATATATATAACACCATAACCATTAACCATTAAAGGAACGAAAGAATACCAAGCAAATAAGGCTCATTCTATATACACAACATATTAAGGACAAACTACTAAACAAAAAAATTCAGAACATACCTTGTTATTAAACCACTTTGCCTTTCGTATCGGTATTAGATCATGCTCTTATATAACTTAAAAACGTATCTTGTGATATCATCACATCTTTGCGTGCAAATCTATAGTTGATCATTATCTCCTATCATGCTTGAAAACAACGTCAAGTAGAGAGTAAATGCGAGTAAATTAAGGGTAGTTGGATGCATTAAAGTAAATTGGTAGGGACTAAGAAGACAAAAAGTAAGTACAATCTTATAAAGAAAATCTTCCTTACGGATCTAACATAATTTTGTATTTAATGTCTTCCAATGCTTAGCTCTTGAATGTTTACTCCATTTCTTATTCTGCAATAGAAGAAGAGGATATCGATATAACTGAAGATGTGTTTTATTTTATTTTAATTTTTTATTACATTGTCAGTAGAGGACTTAACATTTGTTTGCCTATAAAGTAACGAAAGGACTTGTATAGGCTACTTTGAATAGTATAAGACCTAAAATGAAAATTTGATTAGTCTAGGCACTAAAAGGAACATTTTAAAAAGTTTGGGGATCCTTATTGGCTTTATCCCCATATCTCCCATTTATATCATAATGAAACTTCATTTCTTTTGAGACCATTTTTGGAGTTGTCTATGTTATGAGTCGGTCGGTTTAGACATCATCATGAGTAGATTTTGAATCAGGGAGCTAATCCTACCCATCATAGGTGGTTCCTGAATCGATAATTAGCCTGGAGGAAGGCGGGTTTAAACAGGCTAAAAACCCATTGGTTCTACCGAGTCTTTGGCAATTTCACAACCCAAAAATACCTAACCTAGCGGTTTGGGAATCGCTAGCTGGAGAATCAGCTGAACCAGCGATTCCCATGGTTCCACACCACAAAAATAAAAGAAAAAAAGAAAGGAAAAAGGAATAAAAGAAAATTAAACTATAATTTTAATTAAAAAAATATTTAAACTATTTTCGCTAAAAATTTATTTCCTATTCACGACATTTAATGTGTTATTATTAACAACACAAGTAACAAATATACTTACAGTTATGTGTTGTTGAGTTTATAGACTTCTAATCTACGTGAACTTTTTTTTCTCAATAACGTAAGACTTGTTTTTATATTTGTGGGACTTTGTTGTATCTTAAATATTTTAGAGTCTCATATTATTAACATAACATAACAACTAAAAGTGCAATCAATTGTATAAAAATAATGCACAACTATAAAATTTCTTTTAACTAATGGGTTATAGATAATTTAGCCCAATG
Source organism: Combretum micranthum (assembly GCA_024138025.1). NCBI lineage: Eukaryota > Viridiplantae > Streptophyta > Magnoliopsida > Myrtales > Combretaceae > Combretum > Combretum micranthum. Next base: position 1,727,774 of record JAMXBD010000005.1, read on the forward strand.
GTATTGGAAGTCAAAAGTTTATTTTGCATTTTTTTCTTACTTAAATTAAGGAAAGTTATTTAATTAACTTTTTTCTTATTTTTTTTAATTTAATGGTTTCCGGTTCCAGGGGAATTAGAATTGAACTGTGGGAACCAACGGTTCTCATGAACTGAGAACCGGACTGACTCTACAAGTTTAATTTCAGTTCCACCAAATTTAGAATTGAGAATCGGTGGTTCGAGTTTGATTCTGGATGCAAATTGACTCATGATGACGTGTAGGTCGATCAATAGAATCATTACATCAATCACATGATGTTTAAAATAATTATAAAGATTAATATAATAAATATCTTAATATATGCATGGTGGGGAAAGGGAAAAATATTTTTAATATTTAATGACGAAAATGCCAATAAGATGGAAAATAATATAAATTTTAGACAACTATGTCTCTTGAATAGATGAGTTCATATAGTTACACCTATTGCAATAATGAAAAAAACTCATCTTCTTATTCTTCTTAAACCGATGTGCATAAGATTAGTCTTAATTATATGTATTGATAGGATTAGGGTTGCAGTCGAATCGAATCGAGATGATACAATACGGATTTCAAATTAGAGTTTGATTTGAAATTTCAAAGTTGGAGTTTGATCAAACTTAATATTTTAAGCTCAAGTTCGACTCAAAATAAAATTATTATAATCTCGAGTTCAGATCAGTTAAGTTCGTTTAGGCTCGATTTATTAGAAAATATATTCTAAATTCTAATTGAAATAATATTAATATCTAAATTTGATTTGAATTTAACTAACATTTATGCTCGATAAAACTTGATTTCGATTCGATAAACTATTCGAATAGTTCGAATTCAAGTTCGATTTGATTATTTTCGAATCAAACTCTAATAAATATTGAATTGAACTCTAGTAGTTTGTGAGCCGATTTGGTTCATTTGCACTCCTAAGTAAGACAAACAATATACACAAAATAAACCAATAATAAATTGTTTTTCATAGCTGCTTAAGCGGGTGTAACTTTTGATTAGAGAGAAGTTATAGAATTTATTACTCCTTTTCGAGGATTGATTTTGGAGCCCCAAAACGAACCATTTTGATCTTCCCCGATTGAGATTGTTTCAATGTTAAAAAACATTGTTTAAGGCTTGTAACAATTGTTCTATGTTTTCGAAGTATGTAATATTGGATTTCCTTAGTTTTTTTTTTTTTTTTTCGGTTTTGGAGTCAATGGAGATTAGAGAGAGGATATGGGTTTTGTATTGAACTCATCTATTGAAAAACTAGTTTAGTGTGATTATTTTGAAGAGATAGTTTAGATTGAATGAAATTTCTCTCTTTTAACTTGCTTATTCTTACGAATTAGGATTATTTTCAATTTGATGATATTTTAATAATTTTTTATTAAAATATTATTATTTTTTTCCTTCCCCCAATCATCGTTATATATAAATTTAAATCTATAAATATTTATGGGACTAATCCATGAGAAGGAGATCATAAAATTAGGGAAAAAAGAAAAACTCCTTTACATAGAGATTCGTTAATTAAACAGGCATTCAAGATTCTACATTGTCAGGTGCTAATAGCCACGGAGGAAAACGCTCCCTTTAAAATTGGGGTAAATTACATCATAAAATCCTAATGTTTCTAATGGTTTAAACTAGGTTCTAATGGTTAAAAAAGTACGTCAATTAATATTTTTATCAATATGTGTTAATAAAAAAAATATTTAAATTAAATTCAGAACATCCAATACTTTGTAAATCATGTTAATAGGAATCTTAATTAATCAACTTCTGTAAATATTGTGATCTCTTATGAACCACTTAAAACATTAAAACTTTAAATAAACTTATTTCAAATATTGAAACCTTTCGATATAATTTATTCTTTAAAAATGCAATAGAATAATGTTAAAACCAACCTTAAGGCAAAAAAGAAAAAAACATATTCTTATAGATAAACTGTATATATTTGTCTTAAATAACTTTCGTAATTACATTAAAACCTTAAATTTTGTGTAACTCTTAAATTTCACGTGAGAATGGAAATTTGTAGTACTTCTAGAATAGAATAATATTAGTACCTCAATTTGAAATTTATATTATTAAAAACTACCGATTATTTTTCACTTGAACAACTCCGAATGATATCAAACATTTTTAACTAACCATTTGCGGTCTGTTGTTTGAATTTCCTTTTCCCCGTCCATTGACTTTGGCCTTCACTCAAACATTATATTTAACGAAAATGAGATGGCAAATCTATTTATTAATAAAATATATTTTTCCATGAAAAGATTTTCCTAAGAAATTGTATATTTTTTAATAATTATTTAGTTTTATGAAAATAGTTTTCCTCTATTTATATAACTTCAAGGCAACCAATATATTTTAAGTATAAAATAACAAAAAATATATGTTTTATAATGAGAAATAAATCTATCTAAACAAAATATATTAAAAAATTAATAATAAATATTCCTGAGTGGTAAATGATTAGTAGGTAAAGCTTGTAAGTTAATGAAAAAATTACTTATGCTTTTATAATCAATAAGTTGTTTTCTATAAAATAAGTTATGAATAAGTATATATTTTCCAAAATAAGAAAAAAGATTTTCCAATAATTACCTTATTTTTAAAACAAATATTGGAAAATGAAAAAAACATTTTCATAAAAACAAATGGGCCTAACTAAACACACACACACACATTATAAAATTAATCACCTAAGAGATTTTTATAAAGTTGGACTTATTTATTCTTTACTTTTATTCATTTTGTAACAATACCAATTAAAATTTTCTTTTCCAATGCATATATATATAAATATCTAAACCATCTTTTTTTTTTTTGCTGAATATTTAAACCATCTTTTTTTAAAAATACATGGATTTCGCTTTTCAATTGTTATGTTATAACCCAACCATCACCTCTATCATAATCATTTAAACTTGATTGATTTTGGGTGTTAGTTGAGTTAAATACCATATTTCTTAAGTTTGACTTGATAAATTATTCCGGTAATTTGAACTTGAGCACAACACAACTAATGTTGAATCAAAATTGAGTAAAAAACATTTATTAGATTGTGAGTATGTTAAAATTTGAGCTCGAGTTAAAATTAAATCAAACTCGAGTAGCCTATAAAAGAGTTTGATGTTTATAAATCTTCTTATATACATTTCTCTTATATATAAACATATTACAACTACATCTATTATACCCCAAGATTGAGGCATGACGGATCCACTACACACATACGAATTTACGAGCATGTAAGGTATTAAATTCTACTAAAAACATCCAAAACCACATAACATCACCAATAAATCTCAAAAAGTAATTTAATCCAGAGATCGATCCCAAAAATAGGTAACCGAGAAATCCTCAAAACATATGAACGTTCATAAGCCCACAACTAAAGTTTCCAATAGCAAAAGCATAAACGGGATAAATTTCTCCAAAATCTATCTTAAATGATAATAAGATCCTCTTCCGCCAAGCAGCTAGCGTCGACTCACCATCAACGTAAAAATCATACACCATTTAATCGTAGTGATAAAGCTCATCATCTCGGCTTAAAAAATTTCTATGCTATGATAGATTCATATATTGTCTTCATCAATCTTTAACTTGAATCCATTGATCTTCCTCTTTGAGTAGTTATCTATTTAATCCATCTGTAAGTTAAATTATCAATTAAATCAAGATTCATCTTATGGTTGATTCTTTGGGCTTAAGAAACAATCGGCCTACATTGATTACGCTTACAAACTTGCAACGAAAAGGAAGTTAGGGTTCGGTTGCTATAAGCCATTATCCTCAAATCTCGGTTTCCTGGCGACATTTGCATTCTATGCCTTATACAATTATGCTTTCATATGACGTTTTCAACATGTAGAAATTCCATACAAATTATTTTTAAATAAGATAGGAAAGTACCTTATCATATTCATATTCCGACGAACACACCATTCAACTTCTGTGAAATCCACACAACAAACAACTTTCAGTTTTGAGGATTTTACAATGTAGTAATGGATAAACGACAAGGAATTAGGTAGCTTGACTTACATTGTCAAGGTATTGATTTTGTTATTAAAGGTTGTGGGTTTTTCTTTGATGAGAGAGCGGTTAACAAGTCTAAAGGTATAGTGAAGGAGTGAAGCTAGAATTTCAGAGAGAAATTCAGAATCTAAGGAATAGCTTATAAGGAATCTATAAGAAGAATAAGGCTTTGGAATAAAGAATTTTGCCCATGCCATCAAGTACAAGCAAGAAAGTCATAGATGATACAAGGAGATTACTTGGTTTTAGCTTGCTAATGGAACAATAAATTGGTGGTGATTAGTTTGGAGGCTTATTAGGAAATTTCAAAGACACAATGTGATTTGTTAAAGAGAAGTTCTTTTGACTAAGATGACCAAGGACGCGCATAAGGTAGTAGAGAGGCATGTGATGCGTAAAAAAGCTATGAATAGGAAGTAAGCTTTAGAATTTATATGCCACTGCCTATATTATCTTAACCCAACTCAAATCAATATGAAGGACCCACTTTAGACAAAAAGGGGGGAGGATTCTGTCTTAGTGGTAATGAGTAGGTTTAACAAAATGTCACACTTCTTCCATATCATAAGACCGATAATGGATTACTTATTGCTAACTTCTATTCACAAGAAATTATAAGACTACATGGAATCCCCTATAGGAATGTCTTTGATTTAAGTATCATGTTTCTTAATTTATTTATGGAGACACTTTCGGGAAAGTTGAGAACTAGGCTCATTTTTAGCACTTTTTGTCACCTCTAGATTGATGGTTAAATTAAATTTGTCAATCTTACTATGGCTGCTTTATTTAGAACCATCCTTAGCAAGAATCTTATTTATTGATATCATAGCTTATTGTTGCAGAATTTGTTTATAATAGGACTATACATAGTTCCACTACTAAGTCTCCATTTGAAGTTATTTATAAGATAATCTTTCAATTACTCTAGATCAATTAGCTACATGAACTACAGAGGGGAAGAGTCTCGATCGGATTAAAAATGCTAAATAGATCCAAAAGTCACATTAAAAGGTTACAAATTAGCTTAGGAATCTATTTATTAGGTAATAAAAACATGACAATGAGGGAAGGATGTGTATGAGTTTCTAACCAGGTTGCTTACTGTGGACACAACTACAAAAGGAGAGGTTCCTAAGCTAAAGTTCTTGGAAGCTTGCACTTAGAGTTGATTGTCCATTCAAAGTTCTCAAGAAGGTCAATGGCAATGCATGTTAGTTCTACCTTCTAAGTGATTATGTTGTTTTTACGAACTTCAATGTAAACCCCCAAATTTTAGAGGAAGAAGAAGAGCCACAAGAATACCCATTAGATTTGAGGGAAATTCTTTAGTAGCCCTTAGGAAATAATGGGAATTAGGTTTTAGCTCATGGTTGTCCAATGACCTAAGCTCAAATCAAGAGCCTGAATAACTTAATTTAAGGATTCTTAATTGTTCTTTGCTGACAAGTGAGCAAATGTTTCAAGATATATTTATGATTCATATTTTTAGTTTGTGAAACAACTCATTAATATTGGACTTAACCTCAACTTGTAACTTGTGCACTTATAATTTGAATGCAACTTATGTTTTTCATTTGGCATATGCATGAGGCTTTTAACTCCATTAAGCATTCTACTTATGAAATCATTATAACTATAAATTATGCTTGAAAACCAAATGCTTTTTAAGGTTCTACATTAGATGGTTTAGATATATCGCTTAAGAAGTTCAACTATACCATTTTTGTAGTAATTTAATTTCCTTTGATGGTATTTTATCGATATATGGATTTGGCTACGAATAAATAATCGCTTGTAAACCCCAATGAGTTATCATTGGATGAATTATACATTTTATTGTTGAGATATTCTCTTCCTATTTTCTCACTCTTACCAATCTCTTTAGTCGTGCCATGAGAAACGGTAAATTTATTTAAGGTATCGATGTTTGACAAGTAGTTAAAATGGGGAGTTGACATTTTGCAAAATGAATCATATGAGGTATTAAAGTTTCACAAAATTTATTTAAGATATCAACATTTTGATTAATTTTAAATTAACTTTCCTTAGTTTTCTTAAACAACCAAGGGAAATTCTATGGTCCCATCATTAATTTTGATGGGATCGGTCCTATCGATTATCCAACAGCTCATACCATATCCAATCGTAATCGAACCATATTGTCGAATACCTAACAACTCATATCATACCCAATCACGATTGAATCATTAAAATAGTTAATATTCCAATTATTATATTTATTTTAATGGCTAGATGGTTGACTGAACGGTCCCATCGACGGGACCATAGAAGCTTCGACCAACCACTTATGAATACCTTATTTGACTTATTTTATAAAACTCTGATTCTTCGTTTTAACCACTAAAAATGTTGATACGTTACATGAATTTATTTCCAAATATTGATTTCTCTTTTTAATCTCTAAACATTAATATTTTAAATAAACTTATCAACGAATGTTGATACCTTTTGATATAATTTACCTATATGTGAATTATTTCAATCAAATTAAGCGTAGTAAGATCCTTATGCATCATGTGTATGGAAGAGTCATTGGTATCCCACTTTTACTATAAAACTTATTAATTTAATAAAAAAATGAATATGTCATTTTTCTATCAAGTGTTTTTGTGATCTATTACGTATCCTTTGAAGCATGTTGGCTGGTTTCTTAAGAGAGTGAGGTAGCCTAGGGATTGTATTCCTAGGCACTTAAATAAACTTATCATTGAACGTTTTGATATAATTTACTTATATGTCAATTGTTTCAATCAAATTAGGTGTAGTTAAATCCTTCGTGCATCATGCGTATGGAAGAGCCATTGGTATCCCACTTTTATTACATAACTCATTAATTTAATAAAAATATATGAATATGTGATTTTTCTATCAAGTGTTTTTGTAGTCTATTGTTTATCCTTCTAAGCATGTCGGTTGGTTTTTTAAGAGAGTTAGGTAGCTTAACAACTGTCCTCCTAAGCACTTAAAAAGGAAACAACTTTTCTCGTGAGAGCCTTAAGAGTAAAACAAAGAGTGGATTTTTTTTCAACTTGAAGAGAAGATTACTTCAATGCCTTTTTCATTTATTTATTTATTTATTATGGCATTGAAAATTCTAAAGGTTGGTATCACCGTCAAAGGAGTAGATCTTGGTACAATTTAAAACCTTGAACTTGAACATAGATTTTTTAGAATTAGGGCTTTGACCTAGAAATTTATTATTATAAATTTAGATAAGGAACTTATTTCAATTGATGATACTAAACTTTAATCATTTAAATCGGGATAATTCCATGGTGTTGTGAAATTACCGTTCAGTCCAATTTAATTACATGTAACCAAGCATAATCTAAGTTCTATAATTTGTTTCTTTCTTTCTTCTTCTTCTTCTTCTTCTTCTGTTTAGATTTATTTCATTCTTCTTAAGGTTTTATTTGATTATATGGTTAAACAGGCTTTGAAAGGAGGAATGCGAGAAAAAGTTCAAATAGCCACAAAATTTGGTGTATGTATTGTAGATGGGAAGGGGGAAGTGAGGGGTGACCCCGCTTATGTGAGGGCTGCTTGTGAGGCGAGCTTGAAACGACTAGAGATTGATTGTATTGATCTTTACTACCAGCATCGAATTGACACTCGAGTGCCAATTGAAGTGACAGTATGCCTCTTAGTTGCCTTTGCATCATCCTTCTTCATTTGTTCAATTTTACATTGGTCTTGAGCCAACATTATCACATTATTTGTAGAATCCACTTATTTGCATCATCTTGATTTGCTTGTTTTAACTTGAAATAGACAATTTCCACAATAATCCCCTTTTTTATCTTAATATTTTAGCAAATACAAGAATGAGAAATTCATTTTGCATATTTGCTTTGCTAATGATTTTAGGACAACTCTCATGTTGCTTTGTATTTTTAATTGGAGGAAAATTTCATTAAAAGATATCGACATTTTGGGGTAAATTCAAATAAGGAATCAACATTTTAAATGATTTAAAAAAGGGATCCATGTTATGAAAAGTTTTGCAAATAAAGGAACATCTGAAATAAAAAAAAAAAAAAAGAGATTTCTTATTTGCACTACTCTATATAACATTAGCAATTTTTTTGCCATTTAAAACGTTAATCCTTTACTTATACCACTTTATATTATGTTGATACTTTATTTCAACTTACCTTCAAATAATTTGGTGAGACATGTATAGTTTTTTGAACTTTAAAGCTGGATGTAAAACAATCTATGGTGCATAGTGTTTTCTTTTTTCTTTTTCTTTTTTTACTTTCTCCTTTACTAAATATGATACGCCATGTTTCCCACTTAAGGCATATACTTGCTAGCAAAAAACCAATCTCAAAGATATTATAAAGAGTTCATTTCTCTTAATTGATGTTAGAAGCTTAAATGTGTATCTAGATGAGAAAATTACAAATACACCTCATAATTATTAGTTATATATATATATATATATATGCTCCTCATGTACATTCCCTTAATTTCTATTAACTTATCCCCTTAGATGTTGCCATGTGGAATGAGATTATAACGAAGAAGATAATGTGACAATGATATCACAAACTAGTTAAAAAATCTAGGTAATTCCAAAATTTGGAAATTATTAGAATCAAATTCAAGAGAGGTTATTTCTTATAGATAAATCATTTTACTCCAAGTACGTTTCTTTGCCTCTCCTACAAATATGCATTTTCATTTTTTAGCTATCACAAAAGTTCATAAGCCATCGCATAAAGGCACATGAATAACAATGATATTGAGAGCTTTAAAGATGGTAGAGAAGATAGTTGTATAGTTTATTTTTCCAAATTTATGTAGAGGTAAAATCATATTTTGGCGTTTGGGCATGAAATCACTATATGATTATGAAACATCATACCATTTTCACTTATTTTTTAGATCAGTGAGCTTAAGAAACTAGTTGAAGAAGGAAAAATCAAGTACATTGGTCTCTCCGAGGCCTCTGTCTCAACAATTAGAAGAGCACATGCCATTCATCCAATAACAGCTATCCAATTGGAGTGGTCATTATGGACACGAGATGTGGAAGCAGAAATAGTTCCCACGTGCAGGTATTAAAGTAGCATCTCCAGTTAACTCATTTTATTAATGATTATAAATACTTAAAACTCTCTGGTTTGTTTACTTTTGTTGTGATTTTATCAGGGAACTTGGTATTGGTATTGTCACATATAGTCCTCTTGGGCAGGGTTTCTTTTCTTTGGGATCAAAAATTGCTGGGAACTTCTCCCAAGGTGATGTTAGACAGGTTTGTATTTAACACAATCCAAATTATTGGTTGTTAAATAACAATATAGACCTTTATAAAATTTACAAGTTTAAGCTTTATATAAGATGGATACGATACTAATCTCAACATGGTATTAAAAACTAGTAGCCATGTCATTAATACTCTCCATCACCACCATCACATACATTAAATCCTAGTTGCTATCATATAGATTACAACCATTGTGCTTCAACCTTACCTTTTATATGCTAGAGTCTAGCCACTTCATATAGATTTTAACCACTCATCAATCTTGATCTCTACATATGAAATCCCAACAATCAACGTTTATTTCAACTACCTTGCACTCATTTTGACCACTGCAGATCAAAAGTTAGCTATTACATGCCAATTTTGACAATCACACACTAATTTTGATCCCTTTTGACTAAAACTTAGCCATTACATACTCCTTTCAACTTGATCTTATCAAAACTTAGTCAATATATACCAAATTACACTTGATTTGCCAAAATCTAGCTACCACATACCAAGTCCAAGTCAATTTAGCCATAACCCAACCACTTCACACTATGTCTGATGTGATCTAACTACATCTCATTCATCATACAAAAGCTTTAGGTTTTCAATATGATGAATCATGAGTGTTAGAACAATGTAGTGATTTTAGTGAAGGAAAATTGTGTACTTTCTCATTTATATTATATAATATAATTTTGTGCTAGAGTTTTGCTTATGATAGGGATTAAATGCACATATGTTTAATTTCAGTACCTTCCAAGGTTCCAAAAGGAGAATATGGAGCACAATCAGAAGTTATTTGAGCGTGTCAAAGACATAGCAATAAGAAAAGGATGTACCTCTTCACAACTGGCTCTTGCTTGGGTCCATCACCAGGGAGATGATGTATGTCCCATACCTGGGACAACAAAAATTGAGAACTTAAATCAGAACATAGGAGCCCTGTCCATTAAACTCACACCGGAAGAAATGGCTGAGCTTGAATCCATTGCTTTAGCAGATACTGTGAAAGGAGATAGGTGTGCAGATGCATCAACAACATGGCAATACTCTGATACACCACCTCTTTCTTCATGGAGAGCAACCTAATTCTTGCTCTTGCTTAACTAATGTTTGACACACTAGTTGTAAGTTAAATGCTCCTATGGAATATTTTATTTCATGTAAGGAATAGCACCACCTATTACGAGTAAGTGGATTTGACCTTCAAGCAAATACGTGAATAAGTTTACGTGTATAAGTTTTATTCTTTCGATATGGTGACTGTGTGTTTCTAGCTTGTTGTGGAAAATATTGTTTTGCAACTACTTGTGCTCGATTTGTAACTTTTTGTACCTTACTTAAGGTGCATTGAAAAGTCAATTTACCATTTTAATTTGCATATATTTTATGTGAAAACCTGAAACAAGTTTGACAAAATAATCTGAAAACCAATCATAAGAAATCAAAATCAAATAAAATGAATAGAATCCAATTAAATTTATATGTATATTTAAACTTTTAAATTTTCAAAATTAGTGCCCAAAATGAAAACCTAAACTTTGAAAATTCAAAAGCAATCTAAAGGAAAGGTTTTTTAAGAAAAATCAAAACAATATCTTTTAGAAGCTTTGATTTTGCAAAATTATGGTTTTACCTTTATTCGGGAACTTTTGTGCATTAAAAAATCAAAATTGTAAATGACTTGGACTTGGTTGATATATTTAAATCGTCATTAAAAAAAAATGTAAATGACTTGGACTTGGTTGATATATTTAAATTATCATTAGCCCAAGATATTAATTAAAAACCCCAAACTGTTTAAACAAGTTAAGGGTCTTGCATATGTAAGATTTAGACGCACCAGATTGTGCTATGTGGTAAAAACCCTAAAAAGAGATCCTCTTTCTCTTTATCAAAAACCCTAATTATGCCCTTTTCTCTCTTCCATATAAATATTCTCTTTCTCTTTTTTGCCACCCCTTTTAGGAGACCCTCTCAAAACGCTAAGGTAAGGTTCTTTAAAACCTTGACACCTTTTTAATACTAAATAAGTGGAATTAGCAAAAGTATAGTACTAATTAGCTCATGTGATGTTTTTTACATGAGGAAAATGAAGAGGATAAACTAGTGTTATAAGGGGATGGAGACCCAATATCACAATAATATTCGTGTCAAGATAAGCATTAGATCTTAAGATGTTGCAATGTGAGTATTTTAGCATTTTGAGTATAAAAAATGACTTGAGTGAGTTAATACATGTTTAAGGTGTCAAGAAATCAAGTCTTGGAGTTATTTTGAAGCCTTAAATCCCCTTCCCAGTTGATGCAAGTGAAACTATTGTTGGAATGAGGTAAGACATCAAACTAACTTATTTTCATGAGATTAAGATGGTTTTGGACACTGGTCTGCTATGGTAAAGTCAAATGGTGTTTTAGGTATGATTTGAAGGTTGGCTTTATTTGAAATGGGTTGTGAGTGATGGATTTTGATGTAGTTGATGTTAAAGGAAGCTAAATGAAGGTTTGTCTACAAAATGTTTTGGGAATTTCAAAGAAAACATAATTTTTTTTTGTGGCTGTTGTCAAAACTAGAATTTTAAGCTTTCAACTTTGATTGAACAAGTTTTAACAAATGAATGATGAAAATGTAGGAGACTATGCTTGAATACGGCCGTATAATACATTTAAGATTACCAAAATTTGCTCCAAAACATGTTTTTGAAGAAACAGATAATAAATATAGGATGAACCCAGAAAAGCACAACAGGAACACGAGGAAATACATGCAGTTGTGTTTCCCCCATGCTTCTCTCTATTTCAAAAATGCGTTGAAACCCATAAGAACTTGAGAAGATGCATGCAGCCATGTTCCCCTCCGTGCTTCTCTTTGTCTTAAAAAAATGCTTGAAACCTAAAAGAACATGGGGAGATATATGCAGCTGTATTCCCCCCATGCTTCTCTCTTTGAAATAACACAAGAGGATACGTGCCTTCGTGTACCCCTTCTTGTTTCCCTCTTTGAAAGAACACAAGGGGATAAATCTCTTGTGGACTTTGCCAACCCCATCATAAATTTTTCTTTTCTTGCCCAAATCGCAGAAAACATGACTCGGTTCTTCCCTTAATCTTAAGTAACCTTTCAAGATCTTCAAAATATTAACAAGTACTAGTGCCCCATTCATAGTGTACATCACTCAAACACTTAAGGCCAAAATGCCTCACATAAATTAGAGTAATTCATAATTGTTGGTGGATATTAGGAATCAATTATTGAAAAGTCAAGAATTAAAACCCACAAAAGTAAATTTCGCTGAGAGTTGGTTAACGTAAGCCCCAAAATCGACCCTAACTTACATAGTTAACTAGATAACTTGACTCAATGAAATAAATGATCCATTAAACACTATCTTTGAGTAGATATGGTTAAACTAAAGTGGTCTAGATGTAACAAAAAATATATCTGAAATAAAGGCAGTAAATCTTGAACTAATTTCTAATTTCAATCATGAACAGTTGTTGGATATCAAGCTTGGAAAGGGCTTTGAAAGTTCAAATTGATTGACAGATGTGCATTGATTGAGTGTTACTTGCTATGATAGTATTAATAACTGGACAAAAAATTTAAACTCGACTTAATTGATTGTTGGTTGCTGCTTGACTGCTTACTCCAACAATAGCACTCTTGGATTGGGTTATGAGCCTGATCACAACTTCGGGATGATGTAGTGGACCCCCCACGGAGTGTGCGGTAAGGATAGGTGGGTAGTCAATAGGAGATATTTCGAAACCAGACAATCAATTAGAAGCCGGTGTGAAGTTGCAACGGAGTTATGCGAGGATATGGGATCTTGTGTAAAACATCGCAATGGACTGTGCTCATTGATGATTGTTTGTGTATAATTAATTTGTATGAGACTACTTCTTTCTTTTCTTTCCAGTAAGTTTTGGGGACTTATTGAACTCCCCTCTTTGGTACATGATTCGCTGAGGGAACTCTACCCCCTTCATTTAGCGGGAGTATTTTGAGTGCTCTTGTGTATGTTTGTATTTCGAGGATGTTGGGAATACTTATTTGCTAATCTAAAACTTAATTAAACTCTATTTGTACTTGTTGCATTAGACTAGGTGCGCATGACAAGCATGTATGTGTTTGATTACCATGTACTAGGCTTTGTCGCTCACTTTTCATTATTTCATGTATCAAGGATGATCACTTCGTGAACCTTCATCATAACTCCATAGGTTTCAAGTCTAAGGAGTTTAGAGAGTGACTTAGAGAGTAAAGGGCCATATGGAATTTGAGAAAAACTATGTGAATGTTTATATTCTTATTTTTATAGATGATTGTAAACTTTAAGCTATTTTATTACTTTTAGGACGAGTGCTAAACTTTATAATCAGATTAAGCATATCTACTGTTTTGTGGCTACTATATGAAAATGTTTTAGACTTTAAATTTCATCTTATACGCTTAACTGCTTTTTTCACGTGTTTTGGATAAGAGGTTCTCAACTTTGTAAAACCGTCAAACTAATCACGATTTCACAATAAAATTGAATAGTTACATACTAAATAATGAAAGTTTTGCACATGTTGCTTGGAGGCGATGTATGTGGCGAAACAACTCCACCCTCAAGTACCCTAAAGATTGGGTCATTTCATTTGAAATATTAAAATGGTAATGTATGGAGAACTATATGATTTCATTAAAGGCTTCGCTATTTTAAAGCATTTAGGTCTTGTGATATGATAACATAGTTATAATACGTTAAGAATTAAATTATGCAAATAAGAGTATTACAACAAATTTGAAACTTTTTATAAACTATGTGATTGGCATCTAAAGGCAAAATGTAAGTTTAATTTATGCTAATGGATTAAGATTACTCCAAGAACCTCGCATAAATTTTACCTCTCAAAATAAACCCACCCTGACAACCGTAGGAAAATAACTTTTTATAAACTATGCTATTCTCTTTGCTCTCTCTTTCATGATTTTGTCTTCACTAACAAAATAAACCCACCCTGACAATCTTAGGAAAGACCACCCCTAGTTGGCTAATATTTGTTTTACCACTATTTTTTCCTTAGTCCTTATCCAATAAAATTTGTTTGTTGACTCCTTGCCGATACCCTATTTTTGCTTCCTCCTTCCTTTAAAAAGAAAAGAAAGATGAAAAAAAAAATCGAGAAAAAGATGATAAATATCAAAAATAAGAAAAATGGAAAAATTAAAAATTAAAAGGAAATTAGGATACCTCCTCCTTTAGATAAATAAATTTAGATAGAAATTGTAGATATATGTATTTAAATCGAGAAAAGAGAGAGAGAATTTTGAAAAGAGAAAAAGAAAAATTTTGATTATTATGCATATAAATATAATAATAATATGACACATATAAAGAAAGGATATATATGTGTGCATGTGTTAGATTATTATATGTTATGTTCTTATTTTTATAGATGATTGTAAACTTTAAGCTATTTTATTACTTTTAGGACGAGTGCTAAACTTATTTTAGCCTAGTTGGTTTTAATTAGGCCCATTTCAATTTTAGGCCCATTTCCATACTTATTATAGACGAATTAGGCATTAGGCCCATTTCAATTTTAGCCCAGTTGGTTTTAATTTAGGTGCGCATCAAGGGTTGTTTATTTTTTTTTTCAATGAATTAACACTGTGTTTGGTTGGATGAAATGGAATAGCTATTCCACCCTTATTACCCATTCCCATGTTTGGTATATAAATATCTTTTCCATGAGTAATAGTTATTTCAAGTGGGATGGAATAGATAATTAATACCCATTATTTACCATGACATCACGAATGACAATTCCTTGTGTAATACAAAAATTTATTCCAAAATAACCCCTACCATAAAATGTTTACCCATTTTTCCAAAACCAAGGAAAAAACTCTATAAATGAAAATGAACCTTTGAGATGAACATCTACGCCAACATCTTCCGATGATTTGATTGTAGGCAACATGTCGTTGATTTAGTTGGCATGAAAACCATCTCCTATATTTGCATAATCAACGACAACCTTTGTTAACAGGTATGTTGTTGATTCTATGCTACGTTGATTTTAACATCATGATGTTATGAAAGTAGGTTGCATACGTGCTTTTATATTGACTATCACCATTATGAAGGGTTGTAGAAGTATAATAAGTTGAAAAGTTGCAAACATTTTAAATAAGATGGTGTGGGTTTTTGTCTTGTTCAAGAAGTTGAGAGTTTTGAAGCTTAGGGTACCATGAGGGCGATTGAAATTAATGGTATTGAAGTTTCTATTCACCATTGGTGGAATAATATAATAGTCGACACTGATATGCAAATAACATATTTTCTTCTCCTAGATACAAAAGATCTAAAGTTGATCCTTTGTTGTTGTCTTTTGTGAACTAGTTAAAGCTTACTTCTATTTGTTTTTCTCTTGTCAAACATAAAGCTATTTACCAATTGGGTTGTACAGTAAGGAAAAAAAGATAAGAACATCTCATTTAGGATGCCCGTGATTATGGTCTTAGACTTGAGTTTAATAAAATTTCTTATTTTATTGAAAAATAATAAATCAAACTAATTTTAGATGCAGGCATGACGAAGAGCAAGGATATAGAACCAAGCTATAAAAAATTTTATAATAGATAAATAATTGGAAGAAATCAATAAAGCGCATTTTGCTCTATTAGTTAAAAAGTTACAAACTTTTTTTTTTTTTTTTTTTTCGTTTGTGAGGATGACATAACATACTAGAAGTTATTGAAACCAAGCTTTTAAACAATTATATGAAGTTTCTTATTAGTCATATATTATCTTCCATAATATATATCGTTGGCTATATTCATTTCCTTTTCTTTCTTTTTGACACTATGGAGTTATAAAACAAGTATCTTATATGTTTTATGAGCATTTATATATGTATGATTTTGATATTGCAGCAATGGATGACATGCAATTGACCTTCAATGATCCAAGAAAGATATAGATCATCGTTACTTGCATTTTCAATAAGCGGTTGCTATTTTGTTCTATCATAAGTTCATTCCTCCCTATTTTATCCCCCATCACTATCCTTCTATACTTATTAACCTTAAAGTAGATCATATGTCTTAAATTTTTACAAGATTCATGCATCAATTAGAGGACTTGTATATGAGGATGACATAACATGTATTGAACAACTTAGAATGGATTGACATGCATTTTTCAAACTTTGTCAAGTGTTAGTAAATATATGCACCTTTGTCTTGGTTAGGAGTTAGTTTCTTGACTATGTTTATAGGAAGCTGGTGTTATGGTGAAAAAGTATTATGCCTATATTTTGTTTTTTGGGTTGCATTCCATAACGAAACTTATTTTATGGAATTATATAGATGATTGGTGTATAATATTGTGAGCCACTTGTTTTCAAGCATTATCATAGAAATTGGAGTTATCATTGTATCTAAATTTAGAAACACTTTAAGATGTTGTTTAATTTAAGTAGTCCAAATGATGCTGGATTGAGATTTGGTGTTGGGTCATCCTTTGATATGTTTGGTCGTATTGGTTGGTGTAGTGGTGCATTCCATGCTCTATGGCTTGTGGTCAAGACTGGTGCAGAAAGATATGGCATGGTCACAAGTGCATTGCATTTCTACTACATCTATAGATCTTTTGGGTCTAAATTTTTATGTCACTTCTATATAATGTTATAACAAAAGGTTATCTCTGCATTGAGGTTCTTGTATAAAAAAAATGTTGTCAGTCTTTGATTCTTTTCTTTTGATTTTATTCACTAGTCATGTTTTCATAGTATACGATACTACTTTCCTATTAGTGAAGCAAAGTGTAAGTTTTTTTTAATAAAAAAATAGAAAAAGAAACACTTTTAAAGTTATTTTACAATCTCCTTCCTTCTCTCCCTCCCCCCCCCCCCCCCCCTAATGATAGTAGCTTCTATGCATAGTGAATATATATATATATATTCATAATTTTGTATGTAATATGTGCACTATAGATTCCTTTTAAAAATATAAAGTACATTAGTTATGAATTTGTACTTGAAAATGACATTATTTTTCAGTCTTATCTTATTTTTGTAAATATAATATATTAGTCTCGTACATGACGTAAAAAAAAATAATATTTTTTAATCAATATAACTTCAATTTTTCATTATGCTATATCTAGGGGTATATTGGTACTTTTCTACTTATTCAATATTTATTCCTTCAAACATTCTAACTAACCAAACAAAATCATTATCATTTTACTCGAGTCAACCAAACATCGAAATAACAATTTTAACCATATTTTATTCTTAAGTAATAGTCATTCCTTTCCGGTTCTATTCCTTTTTTTGTAAACTAAATACAGTATAAGTGAATTGAGAATTAAGCTTAACTAAGTGGATTGGGGCATGATTTGTACGGTAGTGGTCATGGGTAGAGTTGCAAATGAGCCTAACTTGAACTCAAACTCAGGCTTGTTTAACTAAATGAGTCAATCCTGAGCTTGTCTTCAAGCTTATAAGCCGGCTCACGAATGGGGTTATTAAGGGTTGCAAGCTAAGCTGGGAAGCAAGCTCGTTAAGAGCTTGTTTAATATATATATATATATATATATAACATTTATATTATATTATTAATATATATTAATGTAATATTATATATAATATATTAATATAAATTATATATGATTATTTATATTAATTTAATATTATAAATATAATTAAAAATATATTTATATACGATAAACAAGTCTAATGAGTCGAGCTCGAGCTCGAAAAAGCTTAATAGGCTCGAACCCAACATTCCAAGGCTAGTTAAAAGCCTTGCTCAACTCGAGTTTGTTAACAAATAATCGAGCCAAGCTTGAGCCGGGAAAAGCTTGGAAGATTTACACCCTAGGTCGTAGGTTTTTTTTTCCCCTCTTCAATCTGGTGCGTACAATGCCCGTGCTAGCCATATGAGGGTCGAGATGAGTGCATGAAGATCAAACGCTTCATCTTCTTCACTATGCTCGATCTCTATTGAAATGAACTCAATATCAGTTTTTGTTCAATTTAATGAAGTGGGGATTTTGGTGTATTTTTTATATGACTTTATTACATAAAGAGTATGTCCAAGGATTATAGTTTCCAGTCTAATAAGAAGACCCAAAATTGCAAAAAGTGCACATTTATAGTTGTGTTTCATCCGAGCTCCAATTATGAACATAAGAAATTGAAGTGTGTAATCAAAACAGCCCGCATTATCAAATAGTGAGGAGTGCAATTGCTATTTTTGAGCTGGAAGCAAAGTAGCATACTCAAGCTTTCGTTAGAGTGCCTAGAGTTGCAATTTAACACCAAAAGCTACTACAAGGGTGTCCATCTGCTGTAACTTGAATTCCTTAAGGATTCATGGACATGACAAGGAGCGCCTAGGCTTAGTTTGTGGCCATGCATGTACTTGACGTGCCTAAGTCATGTGAAAAAGAGCACTTAGGAGAGCCCATCGACAACGATTTTACAGAACACAATTTCAACAGCAACTAAACTTCCAAGTTTTAAGCCAGACATTAAAGAAAATATCGTGTGGATCCAGTTCAAATTGATGAAGTGCAGTCTGAAGCTCTTTTACCAGAATTTTCGAATTGATGAAGTGGAGTCTGAGGCTCCTTTACCAGAATTGAGCTAAACACCCTAGTAAAACATTATCGAGTTTCGAGCTACTTCACATACTGACCTAACTCGAGTTTTGATGGTAATACAAGGACCTACTTGCATTAAGTGACAACCTATCATTTTAAAACTAACTTACCACAGTCTTTTAACTAAACCTACTGCTTTAAAATCAAACTACCACTTTGTGTGCAAGATCCAGTGGTGGATCCTGAAACTTTCACATAAATCGCTAGTAAGCAACTTAATCCAATAATTTCCCACAAAACAAGGGATACCCTTGCTTTGTCAGTTGAGCACACATGGACTTTAATTGATATTGCCACTACAGTAGAATTTGGAGCACTCCAGCCTTGATTTTGCCGTGACCATAAATTGGTCCAAAATAGCAACAGATCTCAAAGTTTCTACTGGAGCATTAATAGTCTTGTTATAAATGCAACAACATACTCGCTTGTTTGAAAAACATAATGGAGTTTTATTAGAGACTTAATCCAAGCTGCTGCTTCTTTGAGAAATTGTAGTAATTCTTTGTCTTTTTTTTTTCCCTTTCCATGCCTCAAGAATTTCAACAAAAAACAACACTTCGAATTATAGATAAGGAATTTCAACAAAAAACAACACAACAAAGATCGAAGACGTTTTATGACAGCATATCAAGTTACATTTGAACATGTTGAAGCCATGCTCATTTGAAGACCATAAGTAGTATTTCAATCTTCACTTTTGGGAATACCTTATCTAGTTCAAGCTACTCTCATATAAATTACTCGAGCTAACTCGAGCTTTACAACATTTTCCCCATCAATAATAAACTTATTGTAAATTTAGCTTAGGGACCATTGCACTCTTCCATGCACTCACCCGCATTTTATCACTACCCATTTTTCTTATCCAACACTCTATAGACATCGGACCCATTTTACGTTTCATTCTTAGATTATCGTATTTTTATTCTACACACATCTACCATCTTTTATACCTTTTACACATCACTCTCCAAAACATTTACTACACTTTTTTTTTGGCCACTCACATTTACTGCACTTCACTCTTGATACTCATGAACATCTTCCTTTCAACATATCAATATCACCTGCCTCTATATCATATCTTCATTTACATCATATTTAAAATATTTAACCGATGCTCATCATTGTAGAGTCAGTCCTTGAGATTTTAGATTACCTTTTTTTTTTTTTTTTTTTTTTTTTTTTTATAATTTTTGGGTGTATTCTTCGCTTCAATCAACACTTTAAACAATGAATATAATTGTGCTCCGCTCAATATTATCAATGAAATGATGTAATTGTTTATGTGGAATTTTTTAATAGACAGATGGATTTCCCGATTTATTAAGTTGTTTTCATAATGGGTATTATTTGTTTTCATTATTCCTTATTCAATGTTCATAAGATTATTTGTGTATGAATGTCTTTTTAATTATGATTTAAGATAAACATAATTGATTTAAGAAATTCATTGAAAAAGGAAATAGGGTTTCAAAATCGATATAGATACATACAATTTTGGCTTAAGTCTTAGAATTTATGTTCATATTGCGGTTGAAATTGTGGTTTAAAACACCGATGCATTTTTTTAATTGCTAGTTCAATTGATTTATGAGTGTTTAATAAGTGATTATAGATGGACTACTCGAAGAGATCAATGCTACAATCAAAGCTTAGTGACTCGAGAGATATGTGGGTTCCTGTGAGTTTGATTAAAACCACTTAAACCAACCTAATTATAACTACAAGTCAATTAACAAAAATTCGGCTTAGACCCTTATATAATCTCTCACTTGTGCATTGAAGAATTCTTGCAGAGTAATTTGTTGTTTTAGCATAATTTTGGAGGTAGACATAATTTTAGTAGTTAGATTAGTGGTAATTGTAGTGTATTAACTTTTGAAAAAAAAATTGTTTGCTTTTATTAGATTTGAAGCAATATATATTATACTTAGCTTGATTTTCCTTAAGAATAACATAAAGACATTGATTTCTTACCTAATACTACTTGTACAACCCATATACTTACCTTGTTGAGATTCATCGAATTCATTTTGGTAAAAAGTGAAATGAAAATTGTAAATATGTTTGAAACTCTTGATAAGGGTGACACATATAAACCAAGCACTTAGCTGTGATTTATGTTTAATGAACTCAGATAAAGTTAGTCTAATTTGATAATTATCCATATCTTTTATCCTTTCAATCTATAAATACATAAAACTTTGGTTGAAACACGTGTCTACCAAGTTTTTAAAAAGAAATTACACAAATACAAACTACATAAAAATAATTACCAATATACCAATGCTAAATTACATATGGAACATGCGATTTGCATTTTTCTATAGGAATCGCCTGTATAAGATGCAATTTAACAAAAGTTACATGGAGCAAAATCACATCTAAAAGACGCGATTCATATTAAATGTTAATGAATTGCATCTTTTAGCAACAATTCATGCATACATAGTTTTCTGCCTTTTCTTTTCTTTCTTGTTGCTTTAGTCATTTTAATGGCCATGTCTTGTCTTCTTTTGCTTTTGCTTTTTTTTTTCTTTTGTTTCTTTTCAAGTGGACCTCCTCCTTTTCCTGAACCATAATTTACTTTTCCAGCTTTAATATATGTCTTGTCTTCTTATTCCATTTTTTTTTTCTAGTTGTTTTCCCAGTGGGCTTCGCTTTTCTTAAACCATAAAAAAAATTTGCTTTTGCAGGAATGGTAGTATAAATAGATAAGTTTGCTCCTTACACATGTAACTGTTATATAGATACCAAAATTGTGTCTTGTGTTTGTATTGATAATTAATTTTATGTAATTTATATTTGTGTAATTTTTATTTAGAGGGTTAGTAATAATACAATTTCTTAAGTTCATTACTTTTCATTATTAAAAACTTAAAATTATCTTACCCAACAGTATCCGCACCATAGATACACTTGTCTTTTTTTTTTTTTATGTATGTACTTACCTTGTTGAGATTCATCGAATTAATTTTTATAAAAAAGTGAAATGAAAGTAGTAAATATGTTTGAGACTCTTGACAAGGGTAACGCCAATAGACTAAGCACTTAGCTTTGGTTCTTATGCTAAGAAACTCAATAAAGTTAGTCTAATTTGATAATTATCCATATCTTTTATCCTTCTGATCGATTTTGGAACATGTTTTCCATTGCTGGGGAAAAATATTTACTAATATACAAATTAGATGAAATTAATTGCTAAAATCCTATTGTAAAATCACATCTATAAAATGGGATATTGATTTTTTTATACATAAATTGCATTTCATACTTGCGATTTTAAGTTTGAATACAGTTGATTTATCGCGTGTGTAAGATGCTAATCATTTGTCTCTTCCTCATTCTTTCCCATCTCTTGTTTTATCTTTTTTCTTTCTCTCTCTCACTTGTCACTCTCATTGTCCTTTCTCTCTTTCTTGTCACGCCTGTACCACCCCAAGTACACCTCAGTGTGGGGGCACTTCTATCGATCCTTGCAAGTTGTAGCTAGAGGGTCAATTCATCTAAGTGTAACAATATCTTCTTATGCTCTGGTTGTGGTTGTGGTGCACTAAGGGGTCAATGTACCTAGCATCACGACTGTCTGTCCAGGATGGTCTGCAAACCTAAAGGCGCCCCCATACTGAGGTGTGCTTAGGGTAGTACAGGCGTGACATGAAAAGATTTCTACTATTCTCTCTCTCTCTCTTTCTTTTACTGCACTTGACTTTTTTGTTTTTAGCTGGTCTTTGTTGCTCTAAATTTCGCGTAGTAGTAACACAATTTAATACTTTTTATATCCCTTTTCAAACACGCTATATTACAATAGTAATTTAGTAATTAATTTTGATTCAACCTTAATTAAGTAATTATTTTTCATAAGACCTTAAATAGGTAAAAATTTCCTTCCAATCTATAAATACATGAAACACAATAAAGTTCACTATTTTTTTCTTTTAAAAACCTAAATTTATCTTACCCAATACCACTTGCACAGTGATACACTTACCTTGTTGAGATTCACTAACTTAATTTTGATCAAAAGTGAATGATAGTAGTAAATGTGTTTGAAAATCTTGAAAAGGGTGATTTTAACAAACCAAGAACTTAACTTTGGTTCTTGTGTTAAGCAACTGAGATAAACTTAATCTAATTTGATAATCATCCATATCTTTTATCCTTCCAATCCATAAGCACATAAAACTCCATAAAGCTCATAACTAATGACCATATCTAATGCATATCCGATTCAATATTATGATAATGAATAAGGAATAGAAAACCATTTTTTTTCTTTTTTGCAATTACAACTGGAAGTGAGGATTCAAACACAGTGCTTCCGGCTTGGAAAACCAGGGGTAATGTCATTTAGCTATAAGACCATTGAGCAACCATTTACTTATATTTTGAAAAAAAAAAAACAAAAGAAAAAGAGTTTACTTGTCGAATATATTCACAAAGATTCTTATAGGGAATGATGGCATGAATGTAAGTTTTCCAATAGGGAATGATTTAAGTTGTAATAGATAACATAACAGCATAAAAGAAAGCCTATTTGAATTGTCCTTTTTTTTTACTTTATTTATATCTAATCTGCATTTGTTTTGTATTTGACTTTTCTATTTGAAATCATGTAATTGGAAAACTACTTTATTTGTGTGTAATTGGTTTTTATTTCATAATTATGCATGAACACAATAGTAATTTACACATTGTCAATGGTCTAAATTGGAACATAGGCCACTTAAGCCAAGCTTAGCCCTTGAATGGACTGGGGCTACTCCATTGGACTTAGGTCTTAGCCATGAACCCTACAACATAAGGCTTTGTCCAAATGATTGTGACTCCTTATTTGACATCCAACCTCCATCAAGGCAGTGGGTCAGTCCTAATTTGTATAGCACTTGGCACTATTCACTTAGCTGGATTCAACACACAGTAGTGGAAGTAGTGGGTCTATCCCACGTACGCACTCAACCACTCACCGATGATCACACGACACACATAACCGCCAAACTGATCATCTATAAATACTCACCTATCCCTCTCAAGGAAACAATAATGCCGCATTCAATCCGTCTTGTCCATTCAATTTAGAGGCCTTCTACTATGTCTATTGTGTACGCATCAAAGTAGTCATGTCAAGCCAAGTTCTTATTTTGCAAGTCATACTCTCATCACAACTGTCCAAGCCTAAAATATCTTGATCCAGTCTCTATAGGATTCGAGCAAGCAACAAACATGAAAATTGAGATGCGAAAACTCAAATACTTTTAAAAGTAAAAAAAGAAAATTCAAAATTATATTTCATATGTTAAAAAATAAAATTTTAATTGCTATTTAATTTTAAAAGAAATATACGTCTTCATTCTTTTGGCATTTATTTATTGACAAATAAGTCCTGTTAAATGAGCATTACAAATATACCAAACAAAAAAAATAAGATGGATCATAAGCACCCTGATTAAAAATTACATTGCAAATTAAACCAGTCAAAAGTTAAGTAAGCAACTCGTGATTCATTTTCGGAGAAATTCATGAATTTCGAAGTAAATAGTAATTAGTCTCCAAATTTTCGTCAGCAATTACGTGAGGCGACCTTCTCTCTCTCTCTGTGGCTCATCTTGGCTTTTCAACTACACAGAAAGCTGACAAACGTCCACCCGTACAATTATGTGAAGAGGAAAAAAAATGTAATTTGTAAATTTAAAATTTACTAATTTTTAGTATGATTCATATTGAAATGGTAATTGCAAAATACAGATAGGAAAGTGATTATTTATTTATTTTTAAGAAATATAATTTATATATGGGAAAAAAAACATATATTTAGAAAAATCTTACAAATCCAAAATTTCAAAAATAACCCATACTAAATGATCGCGTTGACTCATATCGTTTTGGAATGATTTCTTAATAGATTGAAATGATCCTTACAAGAAAAAATTTCAACTGATGTAGTTACGGAATCACTTTTAAAAAGTTTGGATTTACGAGGTCTTTCGAAAAAACACAAATTTTTTCCTTAACCAATTTATATATTGATCATTTTTTATTTAAATAAGATAAAAATAAAATTCGTCAGATTTTATAGTGATTTATTAGACATTTAATTTTATAAAAATACATATTTATACTTTTATCTTTAAAACAGTTTGATACCAAAAATGATGCTATAAATATTCCACTACTCTATTATCCTCAAGCAACTCGATTCCTAGCTGTTTATATGATAATATATTATTTGGCAATGCAATCACTACATTTGTATAAAAACATAAATATTTTGAACGAAGATATTAAGTAAAAACATTTTAGAATGATTTTGGTGTAGTTGAAATAACAAGATATGTTAATATATATATATATATATATAATTGAGATTTGATTTTGGTATTTGTTAAAGAATGATATAAAGGATAGTTTAATCCAACATGAAAATTTAATGGTAATTATTTACTTATTGATAATTTTAACAAGAATAATAGTAAAATTAAGGCTATATATTTTATGCGTAAACTATATTTTAAGGATATGAGTAAAAAATATATTCTTACTTAAGATAAAAGGATAGAAAGAGTTTTTTTCCCTCTTTTTTATTTTTTTCTACAAAAAGTTAAAAAAAAAAAAGATGTTTAGTTTACAGGCTACAGCCCGCTCACCTAAGGGTGTTCACGGTTCGGTTAACCGATCCGTGGCCCTATTTTTTGATCCTAACTGTAATAATCGGATTTTCAATATCCTGATCCTAAACCTATCCATTATGAACGGTTAACCGCCTTAACGGTTAACCGTTTTTTTCGGTTAATTTTTTCGGTTTTTGGTTTTTAACCGTTTGACATAATGGTTATGCAAATTTTGCAATTAACCATACTTTTCAATATGTCCATAAAAATAATTAGAGTATTTTTTTTGTATAATTATATTAAAAACTATAAATTAAGAATGTAAGACATGTAAAATGGTTATTAATATATATCGGTGTCATCAAGATAATAATCATAATAGCTTTTTACTCATGTGTTCTTATCAACCTCGATCAATTAAGCTCAATACAAAATCTCAATCAAATACCACCATTCTAATTTTCAAACATATATGCATTTGTTTATTTTTATCTGAATTATTCACTTTAACATAATTCATATTGATAATACTAAAAAAAATAATTATATGGGTATATTATAAATTATATATATATATATAATTATGGATCGGTTAACCGAATCCATCGGTTTCTAGAATCTAAAAACCAAAACCGAAACCGAAAACCGGAAAAATTAAAAATGCTAATCCTAAACCGAAACCGATGGATCGGTTAACCTCTTTTTTCGGATTGGTTTCTCGGTTTCGGTTCGGTTATCCTAAACATTCGGTTTTTTTGCACACTCCTACGCTCACCAAATAAAAAACATGATATTAATACTGGTCGGTCCAGTCATTTATCAATTTTTTTTTTTAATTGCCATAAAACAGAAAAGTCTGAAAATGGTGCTGGAGATAGACATTGGGTCACTATGTTCGGATATTGGAAATGGAAAATTCCGGAAATAAAAGGAAAATGATGTAAACGGCCAAAGCACATATTTGGGCAGTTTAATAAAAGTTGAAAATGAGTCGAAGTGTTTGTATATTATCGATTCATTGCAAATTTATTTACATATATTATATATATATATCAATTATATAAAAAATTAACATAAATACTATAGTAAAATGACATGAAATCAGATATGGGCATGGTCCGGTTTCGAACCGGGAACCGGACCGGCGGTTTTGGAATCGGAACTGAACTAGCTTATTAGAATCGGAATCGAACCGGCCCATTCGGTTTTGGAACTAGATTGGAACCGACAATTCAACTGGTTCCTGGCTGGTTCCATGCTAGGAATTGGTGGTTCCAGGCCTGTTCTCAAAAAAAAAAAAAAAAACATGCTGTCGTCTACAACAGTTTGCCGTGAAAGTCACAAACCAAAATATGGAGAAATTTCAAAAGGTTGAAAAGGCAGCCTAAATTACGGTGAAAAGAAAAAAAAAAGATGAAATACCTGTAGCCAAGCTCATCTAAGTTGGATAGTAAGAAAGTAAAGGCTGCCAAAAGCAGCCTTAATTTCGAGAATTAAAAAAAAAAAAAAAGAAACATGAAAGACCTGCAATGCCGAGCTCATCCAAGTTAGATGGTAACAAAGTAAAGGCTGCCAAAAGCAGCCTTAATTTCGAGAATGTGTAAAAAAAAAAAAATGTGCCGACATTTTGGAACAAGTTTAGTCTTAAACATAGGCATGTAAGTTGGACTTTTGGGAAGGGGACCCCTAGGACGTCTAGCAGAGAGAGCGAGGAAAAAAAATAAAGCAAATTAAAATATGATATGCCAGAAGTCTAAAGTAAGATGTAGTATATGGAATTGCATGAACGAAGTGAAATTTCAATGTTTTAGACTGTGGAGCAGCTGCGTTAAATTATGGCTGTAAAAGCAGCAATATTGACCAGTAGCCAGAACAAAACTTTTGAAATTGGAAATGTTACGAATTGACGAAATCAGTCTATAAATTTAGACATACACAAACATTCATCTTCACACTCTCACTTTCTTGCTCACAGACCTTTATTTCATAGATTTGGTTGTTGTTCTGAAGATGTAGTAGCTATCTAATTTTTTGCCCTTTACATTACTATGTCCCACAAAAAAATATAGAATGGCATCATTCTTTCGAAGATCATCAAGTAAGTCAAAGAAATCAAAGAACGAGGGAAAAGGAAAGGAAGCCATGGGCGAGCAACAACAAAACGAGTAGTATGATTACTATGACTTTAATGAGTTACGAGTCGGTGACTTGCTTTCGGATGAAGTCCTTCCAGTTTTTGCCCCACAAGGTTTCAAGCACATAACACCTATGTACAATACAAATGCAAAAACAGACTCACAAGACCCGAAAGTGCAAGTTATTCCACCACAAAAAATAGAAGAGGAAGGTGAAAGCAATAACGGTCTCCGGTGCAGTGGTGGAAGCAATCAAAGTAAGCTCCCACGACTATTAAAATCAGATATTTTTTCTAAACATTTTCGGAAAGGCACAGGACTAGATGAAAAGGGACGAACATATTGCAATTACTATAGCGAGAGTTATGCTTGGAAGACCGGAGATTGGTACGAGACTTTGACAAAACATATGCGGTCACGTCATCCATCTAAATATATTATAGACCCATCACAACAACAAATTGCCTGGTCATCAACTAGCGATCGTGCTGCTCTGTTCCGCTTCATAGATAAGAGATACAAGAAAAGGCTAGCCCAAATGATTGCAGGTATGCACTTATCTTTTATAGCAACTAAACATCCTAACGTCAATTATGTAGCTCAAGAATGCCTCAATCTGAATGCACGGAAGTACAATGCCACGACGATGCATCGTGAAACATTGAAGTTATATCATGAGGGTAAGCGGGAGCTCGCCTATACGTTTCTTAGTCTTGATACATGTGTGTCTATATGCTCAAACATTTGGTCAGATAGTTGGCAGGAACACACATACATCGGAGTGACATGTCGTTGGATAGATGAGAAATGGGTTATGAATAAACGATTAATTGCACTTCGAAAAATGGATGGACGGCATAATGCACAAAATATCTATACAGTTATTAGCATTATCTTAAAGGCATATAAGCCAACGAAAAAAAATCTTTTCCATTAGATTAGATAACTCCTCAACAAATACATCAAGTGTACCAAAACTACAGGATTTATGTCAACCAATTTTGGGAGGTACATTTTTCCATATTAGATGTGCATATCACATCCTAAATCTATGTGTGAAGTAAGGAATGGGCATCTTAGATCTCAAATACTCACCAATCAAACAGGTAATCGACTACATGCGGATGAGTTTAAAGCAATACATTTATTCAAGAAGCAAGATGAGCTTACATGTGGAAGCCATTGGCACTTGCAGTTGAGTTTTAAGCAGCGGTTTTATTTTGCATTTAGAAAAGACCTTTTATGTTCTAAGTTTCTCTAAGAATTTGATTTCTATTTTAAGACTTGTAACTTTGGGTTTTCCCTTTAATTTTTTGGATTCTAATTTTAGTTTTATCCAATAAATATGAAATTATTAGTTATGGTATGTTGTCTGATGGTCTTTACTCCATTCAGTTACAAAATGATGCTGCTTATAATTCTATGCACGTTACCGCTGGGTTAAAATGATGTGTTGTGAATGAGGAATCCTCTCTATTATGGCATCGGAGATTGGGTCACATCTCTAATGAGAGAATTAAAAGATTGGTAATTGAAAGGGTACTTAGTACTTTGGATTTGCTAATTTTGAGACTCGTGTGGATTGCATTAAGGGTAAGCAAACTAATAAGTTTAAAAAGGGTGCAAAGAGGAGCACAAATCTATTAGAGATCGTACATGTAGATATTTGCTATCCAAACATGTAAGGAAATGGTCTAAAATACTTCATCACCTTCATAGACACAGTATATATATCTCTACTTACTTCAGTCTAAGGATGAAGCCTTGGATACCTTTAAAGTTTTTAAGGCTGAAGTGGAGAATCATGTGGAAAACATATTAATATCGTGAGTTTAGATAGAGGTGGAGAGTACCTTGTTAGATATATCGAGAATAGACAAACACCTAGTCCATTTGCAAAGTTTCTTTAGGAACATGGGATTGTTGCCTAATACACTATGCTTGGTTCTTTGGATTAGAATGGTATGGTAGAAAGAAGAAACTGAACTTTAATGGACATGGTGAGAAATATTAGGAGTAACATAAAACTACCTGAATTCTGGTGGACTAAAGAACTCAAGACGGTTGTGCATATATTAAATTGAGTTCCAACCAAGGTTGTCCCAAAGACACCTTTTGAGTTATTTAAGGGTTGGAAATCAAGTTTGAGGCATATACACGTTTGGGGATGCTTATCTGAAGTGAGAATTTATAACCAACAAGAGAAGAAGCTAAACCCAAGGAACATTAGTGGATATTTCATTGGATATGCTGATAGGTCTAGAGGGTATAGATTCTATTGTCCATCTCATAGCACTAGAATTGTGGAATTAAGAAATGCAAAATTTCTTGAGAATGACTTTATCAGTGGGAGTGGTCAATTTCAAGACATAGTTTTTGAAATGGGAGATTATGAAGCTCAACCCTCCGATTCAAGTTATAGATTTATTATCATTCACACCCCTTAAGTTAGAAAGGGTATTAGACAACTAGCTATCGAAGTTCCACAAGTTGTTGATAATGATCTAGTGGATCAAGTTGTAAATAAGATGCATTAAGAAATTGTTGAGCAACCAATTGAACAACAGGTTGAGCAACAAGTTTCTCGAGAGGATGATGGTACAACATTGAGGATTCCTAGTGATTATGTATCTACAAGAATCAAACTATAACATTGCAATCGAAAATGATCTTGAAACGTTTTCACAGGCCATGAGTTCTAATAAATCAAATTTATGGTTTAATGCCATGACAGATGAGATGGATTCTATGGCATCCAACCAAGTCTAGGATCTCGTTGAGTTGCCCAATGGTGTAAAAGCCTTTGGATGCAAATGGGTCTTTAAGATAAAGAAAGATTCACAAGGCGACATTGAGAAACATAAAGCAAGACTTGTTGTCAAAAGGTTTGCTCAGATGGAATGAATCGACTACTTGAAGACATTTTCTCCTATATCTAAGAAAGATTCTCTGTGTGATTATGGCATTGGTAGCCCATTTTGATTTTGGGTTACATCAAATGGATGTGAAAACGGTGTTCCTCAATGGTGATCTAGAGGAAGAAGTTTACATGAAGCAACTTGAAGGATTCTCCTCTAGTGATGGTGAGCATTTAGTCTGCAAGCTTAATAAATCTATATATGAATTGAAACAAGCCTTCCGATAGTGGTATTTAAAATTCCATGAGGTCATCACTTCATTTGGTTTTGAAGAGAATGTCATGGATCAATGTATATATCAGAAGGTTAGTGGGGGTAAGACTTGTTTTCTTGTGTTATATGTGGATAATATTTTGCTTGTAACAAATGATAAGGGTTTGCTATATGACGTGTAGCAATTTCTCTCAAAGACCTTTGATATGAAAGATATGGGTAAGGCATCTTATGTCATTTGCATTAAGATCTATAGAGAAAGATCTCGAGGCATTTTGGGTTTGTCTCAAGAGACCTATATCGATAAGGTTTTAGAGAGATTTCACATGAAGGATTGTTCACCAAGTGTAGCACCCATTGTGAAGGGTGATATATTCAATTTGAGTCAGTGCAAAAAAAAAAAAAAAAAAAAATGATTTCAAATGGGAACAAACAAAGAACATTCCATATGCTTTAGCAATTAGAAGCCTTATGCATGCTCAGGTCTGCACTAAACCTGACGTTGCGTATGTTATTAGAATGTTAGGTAGATGTCAGGGTAATCCCGGTGTTGACCACTGGAAAGTTGTAAAGAAGGTTATGAGATATCTTCAGGGGACAAAAGACGACATGCTCATGTACAAACGAACTAATGTTTTGGAGGTGATTGGCTACTCCGATTCAGACTACGCTGGCTGCATTGATTCACAAAAATCAACATCTGATTATATTTTCATTTTAGCCGATGGAGCTATATCTTGGAGTAGTGCAAAGTAGAACTTGACTACTACTTCAACTATAGAGGTTGAGTTCTTTTCTTGTTTTAAGGCTACCTCGCATGGTGTATCGTTGAAGGGTTTCATTTCTAGGCATAGAGTTGTGGATTCTATTTCTAGGTTATTGGGGATATACTATGACAACTCAGCTGCAGCATTTATGGCTAAGAACAATAGGAGTGGGAGTCGAAGGAAGCACATGGACATCAAATATTTAGCTATAAGAGAACGTGTTAAGGAAAAGAAAGTGGTCATTGAGCACATTAGCACTGAGTTGATGATTGCTGTTTCTTTGACTAAAGGCATGCCACCAAAAAATTTTAAGGATCATGTAGTGCAAATGAGACTTGGTTTCGTGATGTGATTTTCATTGTACATACATTTATTGTTTCAATGGAACTCTTATTCAGTTTGATGTTTTCTCATATGGTTTTGTGCACATATTTATTTGTTTGTTTTGAGAAATATGATTTAGTTTGGATCTAGAATGAACATATGGTTTATTCATTAAGCTTAAAGAGCTATTATTGAGAAACTTGATATATTGTAATACATGAAAGATAATACTAGCTTATTAGAGGACCTATTGTCATGATTTATATATTAGTTTCTTGTTATGTTTGACGTTTGGGTTAAATGGATCAAGTGGGTGAATGTTGGAATTCACTGATATATTTGAGGAGATTGCCCTGTTTTGAAATGGATTTCAGCTGAAATCCTTTGCTGATTTTTTGGGAAATATATATTTGAACGTGGTCCATTTTTCATGAGATCAACCCATATCTATATCAACATTTAGTAAATATCTGAAATGCGAGAAACTCTCGCTCACACCCCTTGCATCTATACATATCCTTATCTTTTGTGATGGGCAGAGCTCTATAAATGGGATGTGATGCTATCTGATTTGGATCACTGAGTCTGCTTCTCCTTTAGAAAAATTACACCATCAAATTGTGAGCGAGTGAGGATTTAGAAAACCAAAACAGAAAATGAGCATTATAACTCGAGAGTTGGACTTTGATCGCAATGGCTGGAGGTATGATTTCTAGATTTATTTTGCTTCTGCTATTTGATCTAAATATGTTTATTTAGTTTTCCCAACATGTTTGGATTGGTTATATTATTTACAGTATTCACTTAGCACATCCGATTAACTTATTATATTAATGACGTCAAAATAGTTGAACTTTCTGGTTTGCTTACTTTTCTTGTGATTTTAATAGGTAACTTGGTATTGGTATTGTCGCTTACAGTCCCCTCGGACGAGGATTCTTCTCTGTAGGCTCAAAAATTGTTGAGAACTTCTCCCAGGTTGTATCCAATGCTTACACAAATCACATGTCAATGTATAATGAGATCTACGAATATATAGCAATATTTTTCCAAAAATCCGTAATTTTCAAGTTGTAGTCCTCTTTTTTGAGTGGAAATAACAGATGAAATGAAAATCCCGAGACGAATACATTAACTCAATGATAACATTTAAATTATATCTCTTGTTGGTTTGCTGACTTTAAAGATCTGAACCGACGTTGTCTTTCATATGTAATGGAACTCATATGCTTTTTGTGCATGCCATCCTCTTGTTAGAAGGTCAATAAGTTTCTACATATGTTGAATATATTTGTCGCACTATGATATTTGTGATGCAGTTATAACTAGCCTTACCAGATAATGCTTTTTGTTCTTACACCAAAATGTATGTAGTGCTACAGTTAATACCTTTTTGTGGCTACAAGTCCCTCGTAAATTTAGCAAGGATCAATTTGGTTCATAAAGTTATGGACCACATAGATTTTGAATCTTGTCAATGCAGCATGAAGGTCTTTAATGTATGCGAATGGTCCAAATAAATCCCTAATTCATTACATGGCACCTACTAGGTTTAATGGTTTGTAATCATAAAGTAAGTTATGTCTCAAGAAAAGTCAATGAATTGCGATGTCACGTAGGATATGACTCCATGGAGTTTGCAAATGCCATAAAATTTTGACCCAATATTTTGATAATCTTAGGGACTTGTTTGTCTAATGCTGGGGAATCATATTGGTCCTTCTAAATCAGTTCAGAGGATCAGTTTAATATTTTTGCCTTTCTATAATGATAAGAACATTTTAGTATGTACCAACTTTTTTGCAATATGCCTGGCAATTTGTAAGGCCATACTCTTACTACCTTGAATTAGCCTCGAGACATGTAATCCTTTTGTTAATGGAAAACTTTATGCATATAATCTTTTATTGCTCCTAAATAACTCCTTATTTTATTTATTTTTTTTATATCGTTGCAATTTATGGCTAAAGCTTGCCAGAATTTTAGCTATCTCTGCAAAATTACATTTGGATATTTGTGTTGAATTTCAGTACCTGCCAAGGTTCCAGAAGGAGAATCTGAGAACAATGAGAAGTTGTTCGAGCGTGTTAAAGAGATAGCGGCAAAGAAAGGATGCACCCTTTCACAATTGGCTCTTGCTTAGGTCCATCACCAAGGAGATGATGTGTGTCCCATACCTGCGACAACAAAGATCGAGATTTCGACCAAAACATTGGTGCTTTGTCCGTTAAACTCACACCAGAAGAAATGGCTGAGCTTGACTCGATTATTGCTTCAGCAGATGCTGTGAAAGGTGACAGATATGGAGACACTGTCAAAACGTTGATACACCACCTCTTTCATCATGGAAAGCCACATGGTTACTTCCTGTCTTCCAACCGATGGTTACTGCACTGCTTATGGGTTGAACTACTTGTGAGTTGCTTTGTTCTTGTGGAGTATTTTTCATATTGTAAAATGACAGTGCTTCTTGTTATATAAATAATGAAGAGGCTATTGCCCTAGAGAATAGGCAAATAAGAATCATTCGCTGTGGAAATGTTCTCTCTTAGCTATTTTGCTGGAAAATATCTGAACTTTTCTTTCCTTGTTCAAGGAACTGTGCAAGGAAAAGTTGCCCAATACTTAGGGAAATTTCTACTTTTATTGGGATCTTGTTTTTAAGTTTTTGCTAAATACTTCTATAATCCAACTTAAGATTATATACTCATAGCCGGACAAGACATAGGGTTTTTATTTTTTTTCTTTATATTATAATTTAGGGTCGATTTTGCACTACATGTGAATAAAATATAATTTCATATGACTGAATCATTCATCCAAATAGATTAAAATATAAACTGAACAAAGTTCATCGAACGTCCAGATCCAGAAGCAATAGGATTGTTGATTATCCAGTTGCCATGTACAAAAAGATGTCCAATGCTGGTGGCAGTTGCAGCATCAAGTGAAGTAGTAGTCGCTGCTTTTATTGCAAATAGGAGGGCTAGTGAGTCCAGTGTGTCCATAGAGGTAGAAAAGAATTTAAATTCAAGATGGGGCCGTAAGGAAGTTGCTGAAGCAGTGGTGACTGAGGCAGGGGATGACATGCCAGTGTAACTCAGCAATCGCGTCTTGTGTGTGTTGCAGGGTGATTGATTGCAAAGTTTTGTGCAAAGTGCTTTTTGTACAGACAGAGGCAAGAGATACCAGTGTAACTTTTAATATGACTGGATTTTCCTTTAATATATTGTGCCTGGTTGTATTAGATGTTGTTGGTTATTAATACATAGTGAGATCTAAGGCGACCTCTTGTGATGATCTTGTTGTTATGACTTATATGAATCATGAGGAGAGTTAAAATCCAATTAATTGTTGTTTGGGGATATTGTAAAAATACTCTCTAAACTTTAAGGGTAGTGCGAATTGATTTTTCATGCTTCGAAAGTATGTTTTTTGACCCCGTATTCCTTAAACAATTAGTACCATTAAAGATTTCTGTACTTTTTCATCATTTTCGACACTTTTTTGTACAACTATTGTATAAAAAGTATCATTAGGAATAGTATAAATGTTGTGCTTCTTGGAGAAAAAATGCAAATGTCTGTGCTAATTGTTTATAAATTAGTGCGTTAAAAAAGCTACTTTCAAAGAACGAGGGTCGATCTGCACTACCATTAAAGTTTAGGCGGTGTTTTTTCAATTTACCTTATTCTTTGACAATGGGTTGTTATTGCTAGTTCTGAGGCGGATCTGATCAACCTGCTATTAACTTTACTTTGTTAATGTTGAATTTTTTATTAGTTTCAATAAATTGTTTAAAAAAAAACAACAATAAAGGCGAAAAAAAAGCGAAAAGAAACACAATCCTATAGTTACGTGACGAGTATAATAATCTACCATATATCTATAAACTTAAGTGTTTATATTAGACAATTGTGATACGAACTGGAATATGATAATAGAGTAGGAGGTTAGAGTAAAAATGACTATGATGCTGACCTTAATATTTGTAAAGACTTGTCATGTACTATATTAA
Organism: Combretum micranthum; assembly: GCA_024138025.1. NCBI lineage: Eukaryota > Viridiplantae > Streptophyta > Magnoliopsida > Myrtales > Combretaceae > Combretum > Combretum micranthum. The sequence goes on from JAMXBD010000005.1 coordinate 1,763,785, forward strand.
AATATGACATCTCAAGTCCCCAGTCACATATAATATACTGATATATTACACGTAAGGTTGTCCAGAAAAGGAGTGTTTCTATGAATTGCCTGTTTAACCTGTTTTAAATACATAGCTTTAATAAAAACTGCTCATCAAGGAGTAAATACTTTAATATAACAACATATGGATACCAATAACTTGGTATCTCAAAGTTTACAAACCATATACTACATGCTATATAAGCAAAAAGTAAATACTTTATATTACAACTTATACTTATAAACAAGCCATGTCTACACTATTATACTTTTAAACAAAACAAATTTTGAGTTGGTCTCTTTTGCCAGGAAGACAACAAGGTCGGTCAAGAAGTCCTAGTCATCATACTTATCCAAAAAGTCTTCAAAATCCGTCTTATAGCCTAAGGAATCATAAAACTCATCATCTTTAATACTTGATAGAGAGAAAGTAAGTTAGAGGCCCAGTACATAGTAATACAAACAAATACGATGAGGCATACACTCTTGAATTAATGCGAGGTAAATCATAGTTTATTTTTCTTTAAATAAGTCAACAATACAACACTGGAGTATTCAAATTCCGAATTCAATCTTAGGGAATTTGGGAGTCTTAAATAATCGCAGCTGCTCGGAGGGTTGATATAAGTAGCCCGAATACTTATATCTCTATTATATCTTTATAAAGAAAAAGTAATTTCATCTAGGGTTTACACCCGTTATCAACTTTACTTAAATAATATCACTTAGTTCAATCGTCCTCATAAACATGAACTAAATCATATTATATCTTTTTAAGAATAAGCAAATGTTATAACGATACGATACTCCCTATTAATCACCTACCTAGCCACTAAGAAAGGTCATTACATCATGACTAAATGGCCTAAGCGCTTAATCTATCATGTTAACCTTGTCAACAGGATTGCCGCTTCTTAGACCGGATTCAACGACGAAAAGCACAACCAATTTAAACAATTTTTAATTCCTCTTTGATTAGAGTTGGTTTTGCAAATATATAATCTTAACAATCAACAATCACATTACTGCGTACCTTGATAATTAGGTTTATCAAGCAAAAGTCTAGTATTCGAACTCAGTTGAGTACAAGAATTTATTAAAGAAATCATTCCACATAAAACATAGTTAATTCATAATCACTCACACAATATATATATACATATATATATCACATTTCAAACAAATATATACATATATATCGAATATCACCATTTCTCAATTAAATATAATCCTAATTAGTTTATGAGTATTTAATATTCATTAATCTAAAATCAACTCATATAATAACGTAACTTAGTATCAATACTCACAATAGGTTCATATAAGCTTTTTAATTAATCACAAATTAAGAAACGATTAAGGAAAAACATATAAAGTAATAAAAGTATTTCAAACAAAAAAAATATTTTTTTTTAAATTTGAACGTACGCTAGCTCAACACCGGTGGTGTAGAAGGAGAAGGCCGGCGGTGTACGTCCTAGGCCGGTGGTGTACAAGTGTAGACAGGTTCAACAAGAAATCAGTAAGCACAACACCCCTTCCCGCAGGCCGTTTCCAAAGCCGTTTGGATCCAACTTAAATATATAAAAATTCCAGAACGTACAACACCCCTTCCCACAAGCCATTTAGGGGGCTGTTTGGACCATGAACTCCCCAAACACCCTTTCAAACAGGCCATTTGACAGGGTCTTTGAAACTTTTTGAACTTTCCCTGTTTCAAACTTGAATTTGACACACTTTTTACTACTTTAACCTTGCTCTAAGCCTTATACAAACGTCATACAACATGTCTTAAGCATTTAACAACACAAAACAAGTATAAACTCCACTTCTCAACATCAAACAACTCTCAGATATCAATTAACATGAATTAACTCCTTTCTTTCCAACTTTCTCCAACTCATGTGCACTCAAAATAACTCCTACACATAACATCACTCATCCAACTCCAACACTTCAACTCAAAACAACTTTAGAGCTTATAATAACTTATTTACTATAACTTCAAGCATCTACAAGCTCTCTTAAACAACTCATCATACCAATACTGCTTGTAATCTACCATAAGACTAATTTTTGACAGAAATTCATGGAACAAAATGGAAAATAAATAATCACAAATGACATATAAACATACCTTAACTTGTAGATGATGAGTGGAAGAGAATTCTTGATGATTTGAGTAAGGAAATATGATAAAAAAAAATGTTGGAGAATTGTGCTTAGAAAATCCAATGAATTTTAGGGTCTGTTAGGCTCTGTTTTGGTTTTGATATTATTGACAAAAGGAGTTGATATTATCCTTATTATGTTGACTTTGAAGGCAGCTGCTATGGGAGAGAAAAAAATGCATGGGCTTAGGCTTTTAATTGATGAGTTGGGCTTGGTTCAAGGTTCAAAATCTGCCATGTTACATTTGGGTTTGGTTTTGGTTTAAGTTTGTTTTAATAACTCAAGCTTTACATGCATTAAAACCAACAATCAACATAATTATCACAACTCACTAACACATTATATTATAACATGTTTAATTTGTCAATTAAGATATATTCATAAAATTTTCATATTTCAAACAAGTAGAACATATATATGCTACACACTACTATTACTAAATTACACCAACACTCCATATTTTATTAACTAACTATCACAATTTTCATATTTCAAGCAAACATATGATATTGTCATCAACCAAACACTCAATAAAATTTCATAATTTAATTAAATCAAATTGTATATATTAAATTATCATGTATTGAGAATTATGCTATTTCAATATTAATATTAAAAATTTGTATTTTTTAAATAATTCTAACAATCCAGTCAAGATATAAATATTCTTAAGATACAACACATGTATTAATATGTAGAGCACGATCATGTTAAGTTATGTCTTCAAAATATGATTTCAAAGCATGTTTAAAAAACTTTTTTCCAAGACATGATTTTGATATGTAATATATCAGTTAGAGTTGCGATATTCAAATCATTTTCAAAAGTGCTACTATTTTTTAATCATTCAAAAAATTATCCAAAATTTACATCACTTGAAAATCATTAGTAAATTTCATAAAATGACATATAATTTCTAGCTAGCCAAAAAGAAAAAAAGACACATAATTTCCTTTCCACGATCCATTCAATCACATAAATATATTGCACATGTTGCAATTTCAACTACATGAAGAGTTAAAACTCTAATACAAACACTTACAACACTTCACAACTCAACGAGAAAACCTTAGACATACTTAAAACTCCTCAACTATAATAAATCTTTTCTAAAAGCCATAAGAAAAAAGTTATAAAAAAGAGTCAGGGACAACAACTTTAAACAAAAAAAAAAAAAAATTAAAATTTTCATTCACTATTGATTGAGTTTATACAAATATAAATTGCAAATAAAAATGGCAAAAATATAGAAAAAAATGGATAAAACAAAATCTAGGGATGTCCTCTTTGCCATCACTTAAAAGTTCTGATCTTTAACTATCAAGTTGGGTACCAACTTGAGACTGCACCAATTGATTCATATCTAGCTAGTTATATAATCCGTGTCTTTACAGTATATATCTAGTGAACTACAGGGAGGAGTCACATGCATTAGAATTAAGTTAGGATTAGCCCATATGAGCCCTTTTTCCATGTCATTGCTATGAGCTTCAAGTCACCTCTTACATAAAGTATGAGTCATTTCAATGCAAGTGGTTAAGATTGGTGTATGTAATGTCTAGAATGACATTAATGGCAGTGTAAATGGACATAACTCATAATACTAGTATGAGGTGGGAGTAAGAGATGCCTAAGGTGAGAAGTCATGTTAGGAATATATTATCTTTGATCAACACATAATCAATGAATTTGCCTCCCTATCCACGTCACCCGTATGTCTTCTTTGGTGTGGTTGGGATGGTGGGGAATCTCACACCTAGTATTATCTGCACTTCCTATGCTAATACCACAATGTTTATAGTGATACCCCTGAATTGATGAACAACTCTTATTTACCTTTGGTGGTGTTTCAAAAATATTATTATAGTGTTGCATTTAAGACAACAAGTCAATGAAATTAGCTTACACTCATTACTAGATTTGTTATAAAATGTAATATAGCAAAAGAAATATCATTAAAACTTTGTGCAGGACCCTAGTTCAACCAATGTAATACTTGGTGATTGATGGTGATGGTGATGCTGATAAGGAGTTGTTGGTGTACATACAGAATTTAGTGGCAATGTATGTGCAAATATTTGAAAAGGAGTTGTCACATACGTTTGAGGTTGATATTGGTAGAGATATTGACTTTGATGGAAATGTTGGAAGCTAAGGTGCGCACTTTAGGTCCTTAATGCTACCTAGACAATAGCTAGTAGCCAAACCCATATAGGTAGCTTTGAATCGGGTACATCCCATGTGAGTAGTGAGATTGATATCAATGCAACATAAGACATGTTCATTAGTAAATCTAGTGATGATTATAGTGAAGGTGGTATGGGATTGCTATAATCGATCCCCAATCCTCATGGATTGCAAGGAGGAATAATTGGTTCCGTTTGTGGCACCAATAAATGTGGATGCAGTTGGGAGCTCAGGGCCAGGGTCATATTTCACAGTAGAAATAGGTTGTGGATGTGCTGCATTTGATGATGAGTAAGAAACCAGTGATGGGAATTGGAACTTCAGTGATGAATTCAAGTTAGGAATATAGTTGCAAAGTAAAGATCACCTCATATGGGTAGTTAAGATGTAGCACATATAAAACCACTACAACTTCAAGTTAATTGACTCAAATCCAAAGTTATGGGCAGTTAAATTTACTGATTCCAACAATAGGGTTTGTAAGTGAAGACGTAAAGTGTGCTACAAGAGACATGATAGGTGCTTTCAAATTAGAAAATTTGTGGCACTGCACACATATGTGAATGAAATTATTGGACAGGATCACTCTCTGTTGGACTCCACTATCATGTCCTACAATGGAGATTTGACATTCTCCAAGTGTGAGGGTGAATGTTCTCTAAACAAACATTCTAAAGGATTTTGGGTACAAGGTTCATCTAAAGAGAATTTATGAGGCAAAGCGTAAGGCTATTAAATAAGTGTATAGTAAGTAGCAAGAGTTTTATGTGGAGCTCTAACACCTATTAAATGCCATACAAAATGCAAGTTTAGGAACAAATGTGGAGCGAAGAATTGTTGAATCAGACACCACATGGCATGTGTTCCTTGATAAAATTTTTTGTGCTTTTGGACCTTACATTGAAGTCTTTCCACACTGCAGGTAAGTTATTGAGAAGCAGTTACCTATAGTTAGTTTACCTGCGTAATTTGTTTAGTAATTGATCTTTGTTCATGCTTTGTAGGTTTATTATCACAATTGATGATACCTTTTTGTATTGAAAATATAAGCACATGGTCTTTATCACTGTAATGATGGACGGGGCAAACTATATTATTTTATTAGCAAATTCCCTTGTCAATGAAGAGGCATAAAATACATGGAGTTGGTTCCTCCAAAAGTTACTTGAACAAGTCATAAAGGACCAAACAAACATTTGCTTGATATTTGATCACTAAGTTGATATAAAGAGTGCGGTTGAGGTAAAGAATGTCTTGTGGCTTAGGGGCTGGTGCATTTGTTATGCTGCAGACAACTTCGACTTAAATGCTAAGAATAAAGAGTGTAAAGAGTATGGCATGTTGTCGGTATAAAGAGCTTGACATGTTATTGGTATAAAAGACTGTGGCATGTTGCAAGCGACTTTAATAGCGTTAAAGCAACCTTGTCTCTCCAAGAGATGAGTATAATTGTCTAAATATGAGATTATTTTTGTTCTTGTTTGTAATTTTTTTAATATTATTATATATTTCCTTTTCCCATATGTTGGCTTTTACCTATCACTCTCTTTCATTTTGATGGATCTCGTTTCTTTCATAATGTTACAAAAGAGTTATGGTCTTTGAACAAATATTATTATTGGTTCATGATTTATAGTTTTGAGTTTTACAAGACATTTTAAAGACCCGATTGTCTAAATTTTCAAACTTATGAGTTTGAGTTATTGAGTCTTATGTCGGGTTTAATTAAGTAACTCGTTATTTTTATTATGATCCATAACAATAATTGTTTATAATGCATTAGTTAAAAGAAATTCTATAGTTATGCATTTATTTATATACAATCACTTGCACTTTTTTACTGTCATATTAGCAATACGATACCATAAAATATTCAAGATACAAATAAGTCCTAACAACACAAAAACAAATCATACATTATTAAAAAAGAAAGTATACTTTGGTTAAAATTCTACATAAATTTAACAACATATTATTTTAAATATATTTATTACTTGTATTATTAATAACAACACATTAAATATTATGAATAGAAAATACATTTTTTTTTATTATTCATACGAAAATAGTTTTAAATATTTGTTTTATAATTATAATATTTTATAATTTTTTTTCTTTTTCTCTTTCTTTTTTTTTTTAATTTTTATCGCATAGAATTGCAAGAATCGTTGGTTTTATCGATTCTCAATTGGTTCTTAAACCAATGGTTCCGAAATTACTGGATCATGCGGTTCTTTAGGGTGGAACCGTAAGGACCCTCAGGCACTAGCGATTCTTTTGCCGGTTCGAACCCGCCATTTCCAGGATAGTCTCAGTTCATAAGCCGCCAGTAACAGGTCAGATCGGTTCTCGATTTGGAACCAGCCCTTGATGATGTCTATTTGGCTATAAAATATCCGACTCTGCAATATTAATTTAAACATACACGTTTTATTGTGTTATTGTTTGTTGTTAAAATGGACACCATCAAATAAAAATGAGAAGAGTGGAGAGTGGGAACGTAGATGTAGATAGAAAAGTAGGGGGTCTTTTTTTTCCTTCGGCAAGTGAAGTGTTGATTGCCAATTACCTTGAGTCTCAGTTCCTTAATCTTTCACCTGGATGTGCTAAATTTGAATTTCTCCTAGCGTTGTAATAAAGGAAAAATGATGTTGATCGAGTGCTAAAGGGATAAGATAGAAGTTAATTACCAAAAGCGGAAGTTGTGGGCCACCATTTCCAAATATTTTTGTCTTGAAAAATAAATCAATAAAAGAGTTGGACAATATTGATCATATTCAAATAATTACGTAAAGTTGGATGTCGATGTCTCCCTCTCTCTCTCTCTATACAGTTAAACTTTAATAAAATATAAATAAATATTTTAAATTTTAAATTAATTAATTTAATATCTAAAATTTAAAATCAATTAATTTAATATCTAAATTTAAAATTAATTAATATAATACCTAAATCAACTTTTATATATGCTAATAATATCTCTGTCAATTTATATTAAATACTAAATTAAATTAATTTTAAAATTTAAAAAAATTAAATAAATTAATTTTAAAACTTAAATATTAATTTAATATTTTTAAAATTTAGTTAGGCCGTTACATATTTTGTCAAATTTTGCACACTATGCATATCAATGAATTCATGCGTGCCTACAAAGGGTTAGTCCTGCAGTTTCGTCAGCTATTGCGTTAGGTGACCAACTCTCTCTCTCTTTTTCATCCTCGGCTTTTGCAGCCACTCACCAATTTTGACTGTAGACACACGTCCAATCGACATCCGACCCCAGTTTTCAGTATTTACTCTTATAGCTTCTTCACTTTAGGTTATAATAAAATTTTTATTAGGAATGAATATGATAGAACTATAATAAAAATTTTTTATTAATTTTTATTTAAATTATAATATTAAAAAAAAAAGATAGTTTCAGTATTGAATTGATATTTATAGATTTGAATAAAAAATATCATTCAATGCTTTATATAATAAAGATTTATTGTGAAATCGTTATTTAGTAAATCAAACATCGTAATAGCTATTTATAAAGAATAAACTTATAATAAAATTATAATTATAGTGAATTGAACGAGTAATTAATAATGATTAGGATTCAATAATAAAATCTATTAATTTAACATATTTTTAACCTGGCACCTTACTTAAATATATTATACATGATACTAGCGACTTAATGTTAAAGATCTAACACAAAATATATTCACTTAGCACTTTTTGTGCTAGGTGCACTTGTACATAAGTCGTCATGCCCCTTGATCTAATAATTTAAACTAAACAGGAACACATACTTTAGTGTCCAGCTTCTTGGTCAACTCCGAATTGAACACACAACATCAAAATCAACATATACCATACTAGTCCTGAAACTGAAACACAACCATGGCAACAAGTGTCAGGAGGATGAAGCTGGGCTCACAAGGACTAGAGATTTCTGCCCAAGGACTTGGCTGCTCGGGTATGTCTCGTTTCTATGGTCCCCCAAAATCTGAATCTGATATGATTACCCTTAACCATCATGCCATCAACTCTGGAGTCACCTTCCTTGATACTTCTGATCTTTATGGCCCTCATACAAATGAACTCCTTCTTGGCAAGGTTTGCTTCCCATCATCGGTGTTAGGCCGACACCAGCTTATATAGCTTGGTCATTTTTCTTGTATATAGATTGTGATTGGATTGATCTAATAATTAAAGAGAAGGTTGTTAAAGGATCCATATTTAACGCATAAGTTTTACTCGTTAAGGAAGAATCCGACGATTTCTTGGCTAGGACTCGTTAGAGAGAACCTTACGATCTTGTACCTAGGAGCTCTTAAACACAAAATTATCGAAAGTAACTACCAAATGCCTAATTTTTGTCTTATTGTTATACATAACAAACACGTGTAATTTTTTTCTTATAATTTACTTTTGCACTATTGGCACATGTCCTAGCTTTTATTCATCATAACACACATATTACAACACATGCACCAGACACTGTTCATGCACTTCACACGAGTGATATAGCATTACTCCTCCCTTCGAAAATGTGCTTGTCCTCATACGCAAACCACATATTTGTTGACAAATCATGTCAACATCTTCCTAATATGCATCTACTGGAATATAGCCATCCTGATGCTCCAATGCTTATGGTATAGCAGTATATTTGTGCACACCTTCTAGTCACCTTGGTGAAGGTATCACATCCTTGGTAAAGGACAAGAATAGGCTGTGGAGATACACTTTCTTCAATTTTTCTTTTTAACTTTGGATTTGACACATGAAAAACATAATGAATCTTGATCCTTCCATAAAAATTAGCTCTAATATCAAATGTCATAGTATCGATATTTAATACATAAGTTTTGAGTCCATTAAAAGAGAACTCTGCAATCTATTGGTTAGGTCTTGTTAGAGAGAACCCTAGGATCTCTTGGTTAGGTCTTGTTAGAGAGAAACCTACAATCTCTTGGTTAAGGCTCTTTAGAGAGTAGCCTACGATCTCATGATTTAGGGCTCAATTAGAGAGAACTCTAGGATATCTTGAACACAAAAGTTATGAAATTTTTCTAACAAATATGATTTATCTCTATTCCCTTTCTCTGGTTACATAGTTATTGCTACGTTCCTAATTTTTCTCCTATTATTACACGTAACAAATGTATGTAATTTTTTTTTCTAATTGTTATAAGATAAATGTAATAGCTCGTACCATAAGTTTAATCTCTTAGATCAGATAGTTGTGGTGCGAACCTTAACATGGTATCAGAGTAGGAGGTTAAGAGTTCGAAACTTTGCGCACTCAGTACAACTCCTGATGGATCTTTATCAAAATGAAAATCCTGCCCTACAAGTGAGGTGGAGTATTATAAAATAAATGTAATAGCTCACGTCGTATCTATAAGGCTTTTATTACCTTAACAATAATAATTGACCTTTGCATGACTGACACATGTCTTAGCTTTTTGTCCATGACAACTCATGCACAAAACACTGAACACGCACGGTTCACATCACTTCACACAAAGGATATAAAATAGGCACTATGTGTGTTTTTTTTCTTAACATGTGACGCGGTCTAGCTAGAAGTTAGATTGGGACTAGATAGATGGTTTTTTTACTGAGTGCATAGGGTTGTTCTTGGTACAGTTTAAAAACCTCACCTCTGAGCTTGGATTTGAAAATTAGAAGTTTGATATTAAAGAATATAATCTTTAATGCAGTTAATGAAATCATTTGGGTTGATTTAAGCCAAACCTCTCATGGCAACTATATGATGATGAAATGAAGGGAAAAAAATAGATGGTCAATACATAATCTGTGGATTTGAGGTTATGAAATTATCGTTCAACTCGATTCACTTCCATGTAAATAAGCACAATCTAAGTTCTATAGTCGGTTCCTTTTACTTGTTTAGATTTGGTTCATTTTTTGAAAGGTGCCATTTGGAAATATGGTTGAACAGGCACTGAAAGGGGGAATGAGGGAAACGGTTGAGCTGGCCACGAAATTCGGCGCCATCTTTGCAGATGGCAAGAGGGAGGTGAGGGGTGACCCCGCTTATGTGAGGGCTGCTTGTGAGGGGAGCTTGAGGCGGTTGGACATTGATTGCATTGATCTTTACTACCAGCATCGGATTGATACTCGTGTGCCAATTGAAGTGACTGTATGCCTCTTAGTTTCCTTTCCATCTTTATACTTCATAAGTAGTTCGATTTCCCGACCAAGGTTGATTTTCATGATTCATAGGTAGTAAAACAAATGGTTTTTGGATATCATAAAATTTTCACTGGTTCTGACTCAGTCATAATGGCGGTGGCACCAGTTATAGAAGTTGATTGCTTGCATCACTCTACTTGTTTTAACTTAAATAATCTATTTCTACAGCATGCCCATTTTAATATCATCTTTTTGAAAATCCATAGATAATAAAATTCAGTTTTGCTACATTAACCAAAAAAATCTCTGTATGGCTCTCTACTTTTGCTAATGATTCTGGGAGAACTCTAATATTTTTTTATATAGTTAAACTGTTAAGTGTTGGGGCCAGTGCAGCGGAAGTAGTAAAATAGGAGGCAGATAACTGATAAATAAAACATGAGAAAAACAAGTAAAATAAATAAATAAATGGTGCCAAAAATTTTGATTCACTCAAAATGGGAGTTTTGGGGATGTAGTTGGCAATTAAGCCCCATTTAAGTTTTGTGTTTCATTGTTAGTGACTTTCTTTGCAAATAGTTCATGTACAGAAATCAGAAACATCATTTTATTTTTGCTTGTTTTCTAGATGGGTGAGCTTAAGAAACTAGTTGAAGAAGGTAAAATCAAGTACATTGGTCTCTCTGAGGCATCTGCCTCAACAATCAGAAGGGCACATGCTGTTCATCCGATAACAGCTGTCCAGTTGGAGTGGTCATTATGGACACGGGATGTGGAAGCAGAAATAGTTCCCACATGCAGGTATTAAATCAGCACCACCTGTTAATTTATTATATCAATGACCGCAAAATACTAAAACCTTCTGGTTTGCTTACTTTTCTTATGATTTCATCAGGGAACTTGGCATTGGTATTGTTGCCTACAGTCCCCTCGGACGAGGTTTCTTTTGTATGGGCTCAAAAATTGTTGAGAACTTCTCCCAGGATGACTTTAGACAGGTCTGTATCTAATTCTTACCCATATTACAGGTTAATGTACAATGATATATGTAAATAGTTTGCAACATTTTCTTTGAAAATCCTTGATTTTCAACTTGTAGTCCTTCTCTTTGAGTGGAAGCAATAAAGATGAAGATCCCCAGACAAATACATTAACTTAGTGAAAACAAATGGATGAATCTTTCGTCTGGTTTGCTGACTTTAAAGATCTGAACCAACGTTCTGCTTTTTATTTAATCAAACTAGCTCTTTTACATCTCTTAGTAGGTCTGGAAGTTTATCTGCGTTTTGAAATTGTTTGTCTCTGATATTTGTGATGCAGTTATAACTAGCCTTACCAGATACCAAAGTGTATTTAGTGCAACAGTTGACAGCTTGTAAGGCCAAAAAATTGAATGGTCCTGACTCCCGGGTAAATTTAGCAAGAACCACTTTGATTTATAAAGTTATGGACTACATAGTTTATGGGAGTTTGTCAACAAAGCAGCCAAGTCCTTAAAGTTTGCAAATGCTCCAAATAAGTCTAACTCATGAAAGGGCACAAATTGGTACTAGGTTTTATGATATTCATAAAATCTGTGAAGTTGTGTCTTAAGAAAAGTCAATGAACTGACATGATGTGTGAGGGAAAACTTAATGGAGTTTGGAAATTCCAACAAATTTTCTGCCAATGTATGATTTTTATGATATTAGGGACTCATATGATTTTAAGTTGGGGAATTAAATTGGTTTTTCTCTAAAAAGCAGAGGATCAATTCAATGTTTAGGCCTTTCTATTGCTTCTAATTTAGTCGTTACCATATTCTTTGCAATATTTGGCCACAAGTTTGTCAGAATTTTAGTTGTCCATGTAAAAGCAAATGTGAATTTTTGTCTGTAACCGTTTTGCTTGAGACGGGGACTTAATGTGTGAATGTGTTAAACTTCAGTCTCTTCCAAGGTTCCAGAAGGGGAATCTGGAGCACAATGAGAAGTTATTCCAGCGTGTTAAAGAGATAGCAACAAGGAAAGGATGTACCCCTTCGCAATTGGCTCTTGCTTGGGTCCATCATCAAGGAGATGATGTGTGTCCTATACCTGGGACAACAAAGATAAAAAATTTTGACCAAAACATTGGTGCATTGTCCATTAGACTCACACCAGAAGAAATGGCTGAGCTTGAATCCATTGCTTCAGCTGATAATGTTAAAGGAGACAGGTACGGAGGCACCTCTCCCACATGGCAGACCTCTGATACACCACCCCTTTCTTCTTGGAAAGCCACCTGATTACCCAATTCCGCTATCCTGTGATTACTGTACTACCTATGGGTTAAGTGGTTCCTGTGTGTTATTTTGTGTTTACCTCCATGTAAAAGGATAGTGCTGCTTAAATAATATAGTGCTTTTGACCCTTGAGAAAATGTCTGTATAATTTTCAATTGCATCGATCTTATTCTTCTGGTGCAGCAACTAAATTTTTGTAATTCGCTGTGGGAAAATATATTTCACAGCTACTTATGTTTATTCTGGTACTTTTTTAGCTTGTTCAAGGACCAATGAAATGTCAGCCAATGTAATATGGAAACATTGAGTAAAAATCTGAAAGAAGGTGATATATTGTCTTGGTGACGTGGGAAAAGTTCTCTACTTCGGTTCAAAACATTGTTTTGTTAGCTTGTGTCTTGTTAGCTGCGTTTTATGTGTCATATGCAAGTTTAAGGTGATCTAAATGATAAGGACCGGCATAAATGAGTTACAGTACGCACGAAGCACGAAGCACGGACCAGGATAAGGCAGACATTTCCAATACCAAAACTAAATCATGAGTTTAATTTGTGTGACTGGAACCAAATTCAATGAGACTGTGAGTTGAACTTCTGAATACATCCTGTCACGATAGCATTGGCTTTCTCATGACATCTTAACTTTTAACTCACGATATCCATTAATTTTGAGAGGGTGTATTATGGCGAGTCCGTCCGGGAGAAGCCATAGACTTGGGCTTCTCCCGGATATTAGACGTCGTAGAGATATCTTAATTCAAAAAATTCACTGTTTACACCCATGGATAAATAGATGGCTAGATGAAAAATTTATTGACTCATCTATTTAGTGGATGTAGACTTCTTGGATTAGGAATTTTTTTTTTTTTTAAAGAAAGCAATAGACAATAAAAATTTGACTCATTGTATTCATCTAATAAAAAGCAACTAAAACAAATACAACTCAAATAGCGGGAAAATATTTAAATTCAAAGCTCATTATTTCTCCTAAATCAAACAAAATAACATTAGTCTTCTTCCTAGCGTTCACTACCACTCAGATCTACTCTAATATCCGGTCACTTTTGCTCCCATTGTTCCCATTGTTATTGATCTATTTGCATCACGTTGACATCACTACAAATCGCATTTATAGATTTTATTGGGTTGAAGATTGTAGCGATTGAGTTAATGTTGTTTTGTTATTAATATTATAAAAAAAAAATGATTGTTTTTTCTTTTCTAATGTGTCTGCTTTTATCTTATCTTATCTTTTTTTTTTTTTTCCCTATCCTTTATATAGGTTTATGTTATTGATTTTATAGGATTTAGGTCACTTATCGGATGAGTTTCGTTCTCTTAGGAGAATTATTGATATCCCTATGTGAGACATAAGGGTCCGTTCAGATTACCTAATTTTCATTTGTATTTTATTTGTTTCTCATCTGCAATTGTATGTTATCTGTATCTGATCTATATCTGGTTTATTTGATATGTTTATGAGTAAAATGTCTATTTTTCATTTGTATCTGTTTTTTAACAAACAAACTGTTTGAAAACGACTAAAAGAAGATGTTAAAATAACCAAAATAAAACAAACCAAATAGACCCTTTGACCCTAGAAAAGGTTTGCTTGTTTATATATATGGCTTGGTCTCTGTTCCTTCAATTCTTTGTTTGACAATTTTTGTTGTATTAACTAATATTATTGATACAATGCTTTTCTAGTGAATGAAATTTATCTTTATTTGGAAAAAAAAAATAGAAAAAAATGTGTTGTCTTTGTAATATTTGAAACTTAAAAAGAGTGTATTCATAATTTACCGTTTAATTTTTTATGTGATACTTGAGTTTTATTTTTTCAGTTGCTTTTTATTGAAGTCATTCACCCTTATTTCTTTTTCAATTTTGTACCACTTAAATAAAAATCCAAATCTAAGAAATCCACAAAAAGCTAAATAGATGAATTGACATTCCTCTTCAAGTACTAATTTACCAACATAACAAAACTAGTGAGACCAACATTTTTGTTAGGGATGTTCATGGTTTGTTCAATTTGGTTTAGGGTTAAACTGAATCACATTTGAAATGGTTGGGCTCAAATACTTAATAGGGCAAACCTTTCTAAGTGATTTAAGGTTTTGAATTAAACCACTTTAAATGTGGTTTCACTTGGTTTGGATTGATTCAAATTGCTTTTTGAATATACCTTATTCTAATTGATAATGTTAATAATTATTGAAGTTTTTAAGCAGAAGATTATAAATATTTAATTTTGTTTTCAAAATTTATCATCATCATCACTATGCGCTTTTATGTCCCATCCTTATCCCTAGATGACCATGGAATGGACCAATACGTGAAAGATAAGAAAACGTAATTAAAAAAAAGGGAAAAAATAAGTAAATTGAAAGAAACCTTGACTAATGGTGGGTAAAAATTTGCTGTCTTTGAGATGCTGTCACGTTCGTATCTCAGCAAATGATTAATTGACATGTGTTTTAAAGTATAATTATTGCTTGCACTATTTTAGGGTTTTTTTTTAAATTTTATATATGTTAAATATTCATTCGCTGAAACACAAATGAGATAGCATCATGAGGACAACAAATTCCCATCCAACTAATGATATACATTCTTGAGAGAATAGCGAAGGAACGTCAAAATGACATTAGAATGAATTATAATTTTCTAGCGGCTGTGATGAGAAAAGAAACAAAACAAAAATAAAACATGAATATTTAATATGGTTTTGAGAGTTGTAGACACCCTATTTTTGCTCAATTAAGCTTACAAATATATAAATAAAAATATTTGTATATTTTAAAATATGATGAAAATAAAATATCATATTACACCTAAAAAATCACATCCTAATATTTTAAAGAATAAAATTGGCATGAAAATTTAATTTCATAAGACTTAGAAAATCTATTCATGTTTAATATAATATGATTTTTATCATATATTAAATTTAAAATTCATTTAATTAAATAATTAATTTGAATGAGTCTATATTACAAGCTTTGAATACATTTTGCATGTACAAGAGTGGCCCACATGTGCGTTGGTGTCAGCATCATCTTCCTCCTTTTGACATGCGAAACTCGAGCAAACATGGTTGGTGGAGCTATTTTGAGGCTATTTTTTTTCTCTATTTAAGCTTCGCAATTTCACCAAATTAATGGTGAAATTACAAACTAATCATGGAATACTTCACATTGATAACAAACTTGTAGATTAATCTAGGGGTTTTGTGTATTGAAACAAAGAGGGAAAATTGCAAAAAATCATTTCATCACTTTCCAAAAATCAAGATTTAATACAAATTTATATATTTTAAGTAAATTGAAAGATATGATAAGCTTCCTAATGATCTTTAAGATGTAAATATATAGTTTAATTAGAAAATATCTTTAAAATGGGCAAAAACCCCAAAGTCATGCTAAAATTGACCCAAGGACCTAGATGCTCAATTGATAAAATTAGCAAATTTAGAGGAAGAAATTAAAACCCTAGTACTATAAACATGCTATGAGCATCATAATCTAAAGAGGTTTTGGCTCTCAATTTACCCAATTTTCTTAATTCGTGTTCTTGAATTCGCGAATTAAGGTTTTGAATTTGATGTTCTAATTTGTTGTTTTGTAGGCGAAATTGAGCAAATTGGATCTCATAGAAGGCTTTAGGAGGTCTAAATCTATAGGTTTACGGTCTCGGATTTCGCCAAAGGAGGCCAAAGTAACCCCGACGAGAACTGCCACCGCCATTGCCTTTGGAAGCCACACATTGCCACTGCTACCGTTCCTTGAGCTGAACCAAACCCATTGGACCGCTTGCTTCACCCCTCCCTTGCCATCCGACAAACACCCAAGTGCCGAAGACCGCCAGATCGGTGAATTTCATCACCACCGATCGCTGTGCTCCTCGGTGACCCGATAACCGGGATCTGACCCTCTAGTTCAGCCCTACCTCGATCCTTTCCTGCACTTCGACGCTGCTCTAGTTCGTCCGGGTAAGTTCTTCCATACTGTTCCCTTCTGTTTTTATTATTTAATAATAATTATTATTACTATAATAATATAATAATACTAATAATAATAAGGATTAATTACAAAAAATTACCCTGCGTTTTTTATAGAGGACTGACCTGAAATAAAGTTTATTTTGTCCCATCCAAATTAAGTCGCTACATCTTCCCATGTTTCTCACGTGGCTCTTGAAAAAAGACCCACCCTCTCTATTTTCATTTTTTTTTCTTTTTTCGAAAGAAGAGGAATTACATTAGATAATGAGAGATCTTGAAGCTCAAAAGCTCGCAACGTCAAGTTTAGAAGCCGTTAGTCCCTCATTTTTTTTGTCTTTTTTTTTTTTTCCCCCCCCGAAAGAAGAGTGGTAATATCAGCTAATGAGAGATCTTGAAGGTTGCAAGTTCAATCTGATGAAGGAAAAATCACAATTAATTGATAGCCATTGCAATGGACTATATTCTATTCAATTATTAGTGCTTTCCTTTCTAATCTAGGGATCAGGACTGGAGTTCTAGGGCATTGATTTAAAAGATTCGTATGTCGAAAAATACAAGCCCTAATAACCCTCGATTAGTAAGAGAGAGAGAGTGGATTTGGAGGTGTGTTTGTGTATGAGAACTGAAAATGACAACCGAACAGACAGAAGTTGAAAGCTCAGGGAAGAGAGAGTTTCGCTATCAATCTCGGAGAGATTGCCTTCATAGGAGTGGCTTTGGGAGCAAAACTCTGTCAATCTTTCTAGTGTGATTTCGAGTGAGAGAGAGTGAGCGTTTTCTATGGTTGAAAGAGGAAATAGAAAATGTTCACATGAGAACATGGGAGGAATTAATGGCTTATTTTAGACGGGACAAAATGGGCTTAAAAAAGGAAAAAAAACTCAAGTCAATTAATTGCAATACGGTGAAAACACGGATTAGGTTTTTTTAATTAACTCTAATAATAAAAATTCTGATGTCTTAATGATAATATTATTCTATTTATATAATGTGTGCGTTGCCTTGAAAATTTAATAGTGTGGATAATTAATGATAATGGTTATTTTTTTGTAATTTCACGAATATTTTGTCTTTTTTATGAATACTTGACTTGTATTATATAGAATTGTTATCAAAATCCCTTTTCGTAAATGTTTACTTTTCACCATGATGAACATGTGTTTATATATATAAAAAAAAAAAAATTGTATTATTGTTACTTGTTTTAACATGAAAACTTTGGCTAGAACACTACGTATTGAATACATGATTTTCTTTTTCTTTCAGACTAAAGTTCTGGGCCTATAATAGGTTGAATGACGATGTATGAGATAGTCTTTGAATTCCATGTTGCCATGATAATCTTGAATTTGGCATGAATTTTGTGATTCTATCATAATGTGTATGTTCATGAATTGTTTTACAATCTTGTCATAATAATAATTGTAATCATGATATTGAAATGAAAATTTTAAGTTAGACATGAACTTGGATATATATTCGATTAAATTTTTTTGCATTTTAAATAATATACTATATTGAACCTTGTGAATAATTATTCATGATATCATAAATTGACATCTTGCTATGATTAAGGTGATATACGAAATTTGGCCATATCTATGAGTGTAACATATTGAAAATTGATATTTGATTTGTAATGATATATAGGTTAATGTGATATGCATTTACTTATCATTCAAAAATCTTTTTATCACTTAGAAAATTTGATTTTTCATAAAATTGCAAAATTTAGTTTGATAGACTTAGGGTTCATATTAAAAAAGCAATCTTCATAAAATTAACAAAATTTAATAAATTTAAAGAGACAAGAATTATAAGATTAAAATAAATCAACAAATCGAAATTTTCATAAAGAACTATATATTGTCTTATCTTATAGAGTGGATATGTGATTGTGTATGTATTGCTACTTTTGCGTTATGATTAGGGTTAATGTCGCATTTGATAGCCAACAAGAGCAACATGTGTCCCGGAAAGTTATATTTCAATTTTTAATTATTTTTTAAATTTTTACAAGTAATACAATAATCATCATTATTTTATTTATAACAACAAAATAATTTTGGTTCTGAAGCCCCATTTCATTAGGGCACACACACCCTTATGGCCTTTTACTATTAACCGTGACTCCTACTATCCTTATATATAAGGCATAATGGTGAAGTTTTGCTAATGTGGGATAATGGATCTTAGCTTGCTGTTTGCACCATAAACACCAGTCACTAAATTGGGAATAATTCGCTATCACTAACATTAGTCGCCTTGCTTCCTTCACATACTCCACCATTGCAGTAGCAACCACATCTCCTTCGCTTAAGTTTGGCATCATTACCACTTTTACGGTCCCAACACTTCCTTTGATCGTCATAGTTCATTAACATCTTTGGCACCACGGTCTTTCTTGCCCCACCCCAACTAAACCCTTCACGTTTGGGATCGTTTGCAACCATTGAAGCAACACTGAAGCCATATCCAATGCTGTTAGGTTGCTTTCATGAAACAACGACGATTTCTTTAGTAACCACTTTTTTATTATTTTTTTTTGTATCGTTGTATATGTTGCTGTAGGAGCTTGTTATTATTTCTCATTCATATGATGTCGTATTGAACAGATGCATAAAAAATGGCCTTCTGAATTCGAAGTCATCGTGGATGCTCAATATTCTACTTTAAGATCATTACATACAGGGAAATTAATGCATTCATTTGAGTGATAAAAGTGTTGATTTTCATGAGAAATTGATGGATATAATAATAAATTGATACCAAAGGCTTATAATCATAAATCGTCTAACACTTTTGAATGAAACATCAATGTTCAAGAATGCTTTGTTTCAAAAATGAAAAATATAGCAAAATATTAGAATTTATCATAGCTGAAAACCTGTAATCGAAAGATAGGGAAAAAAAACCAAAGATAAGTGAATGTTGTATCTTTGAGAGGCGCTCGTAGTGGAGGTGGTGCAGGGTAGGCGTTGTATTTTGTTGTTGGGGGGGGGGAGGAGGAGAGTGGGGGGAAGGGAGGAGAGGAGGGTGGGTGGTGTTGGTTTGTGGGTTCAATTGTCTATTTGTCTGTCTTTTTATCTATAAACCAACATTTTCTTTTCATGATAATAAATAATTTTTTTTTTTTTACTCTCATTTCACATACTCCACATATTACATATACAAACATCATCATTATTCCACTTATATTACATGCACTTACATTGGATTTATTTTAACTCCAACTCCATTGGACTAATGGAAATGTATCAAAACTCTACTTTAGTCTTTATATGATGCCATCTTTGGTTTTTATTTTGTTTGATAATTTTGAGTTGATTCAAGAGGAAGATTATATATATTATCAATAGATGAAGTTATCCCACATTGTTAAAATTAATCTATTGGTGCAGTATATATAAAGATAATGGAAAAGTTTGGTTAAAAGAAGTGAATACAGGAGAGAAATGGAAGGATAGTGCTAATGGGCTAAATTCCTAGCAAGCTCAAACAATAATAATACTTAAACAATAATGCTAATAATAATCTAAAAATAAAGTAATTAATAGTAAATATAAATGAAATAATATAATATCGAATTATATCATATTAGACATGTGTTGCTTTCTCAACCCTAAATAAAGATAAACCTAGAACTTGATCGATTGGTAGTCTTGAAAAACAAGTAACCTGTCAATTAAAAACAAAGATAAACGTAGAACTTAATCAATTTGTAGTCTTGAAAAACAACAACCTATCAATTAGAACCAAGTTTGTGATCGCCACAAGTTATTAAGTTGACCATAAAAAGTATAGAAATTCTGCAAATGAAAAAATGACCATTCTTCCCTCACAAGTTATTAAGTTGATCATAAAAAAGTATAGAAATTCTGCAAATAAAAAAAATGATCATTCCTTCCTCATTGATTATTTACTAGCCTTTATATAGGTTGTTACAAGATAGTAACATAACTGATAGCATAACAAAAAACATAATTATAGCTAAACCCTGCATTAAGTCCCAAATAACAAAAACACAATATTTAAAACCCAAAAAGAGAAAAAAAAAAAAAAGGAAAGGAAATTGCTACAACAAATCTTTAGGGCTTAATTTGAATATTTATTTCTTTACTATTATCATTGGAAATGCTTGATATATTCAAAATCACCCTTTTATTCCTTGGCTTGCTTATTTTGGCAAAATTCAACATTTGATCTAAATGATCTCCAACAAGCGCATTTAAAGCTCGTTTCATGTGTTTTGTCCTTGCCCTCATTTTCAGTCTTCTAATTCCTTGTAATGTATCCTTATAATGGTTGGAAGTAGGAGCTGGCATCATTCCCTCCCTCTTTAGAAGGATTTGTCCTCGATTCACCTACATCATATAAGGATAAGTCAGCAACATTAAAAGTAGCACTCACATTACCATAGTTGCTTGGCAAATCGCATTATCATCAATCCTTTTTAACTCTTGAAATGGCCTATCTAGTCTAGGAAGTAGCTTGTATTTCCTTTGAGAAAGAAACCTCTCCTTATACAAATATACCTAAACCTAATCTCCAGGTTAAAAAACAATCTTAATGCGTCCCTTATTGGCTTACCTTGCATATTGCTCATTCTTCTTCTCTATATTAGCTTGAACCTTGGCATGCAACTCCCTAACAAGATTTGCCTTACACTTGCCATCCAAGTTCATTAGTAGGAAAATGTAAGATTTCTAAAGGAGTTAAAGGATTAAAGCCGTATAAAATCTCAAAAAGAGAATATGAAGTAGTAGAATGAACAATCATATTGTATGCAAACTCAATATGCGGCAAACATCTTTCCTATTGCTTTACGTTCTTTTGAATGATGGTACACAATAAAGTAATAAGTGTCCTATTCACAACTTTAGTTTGTCCATCCGTTTGGGAATGTGCAACAATTAAAAACAGAAGTTTAGTCCTTAACTTTTTCCATACGGTATGCCAAAATGACTTAGGAACTTAATATCTTTATCACTTACTATTGTCATTGGCTATCCATGCAAGCGTACTATTTCTTTAAAGAACAAATCAACAATATGTGTTGCATAATTGGTTTTATAACATGCAATAAAATGTGCCATCTTACTAAATCAATTAAGAACAACAAATATACTATCCTTACCAGTTTGAGCCCTAGGCAACCCTAATACATAATCTATAGAAATATCTGTCTAAGGTTGATTAGGCATGGGTAACAATGTATAAAAACCAAGTGGTATTACTTTAGACTTTGTTTGTTTACATGTTATACACTTATAATAAATAGATCTCACATTATTCTTCATGTTAGGCTAATGAAAATGTTGATGCAATATGTCTAAAGTCTTTTGTACACTAAAATGACCCATTAAACCTCCTCCATGAGATTCTTTAACTAGCATTTCATGCAAAGAACACATAAGCACATACTATTTTTCTTTCTTAAACAAATATCCATCATGCCTATAATACTCTCCATATGGATGTTTAGAACATGCATTCCACACTTGGTAGAAGTCAACATCATTTGCATACAAATCTTTAATGAACTCAAAACCAAGTAACTTTATTTGCAATGAAGTGAGCAATGCATACCATCTAGACGATGCATGGGCTACAGCAATTTCCTTTCCATTCTTGTATTTAATCACATAAGGAAACATTTCTATAAACTCTAGCCACTTAGCATGCCTTCTATTGAGCTTACTTTAAGATTTCAAGAACTTTAATCTCTCATGGTTAGAATGAATGATGAATTCCCTTAGCCACAAGTAGTGCATCTGTATTTTAAGAGTTCTTACTAATGCATAAAATTGCTTGTCATATGTAGAATAACTCAATATTGCCCTACTAAGCTTCTTACTAAAGTAAGTGATTGATTTGAAATACTGCATCAAAATATCCCCTATTCCAACTCCAGATGCGTCAGATTCAATCTCAAAACTTTTTCAAAGTTAGGAAAATATAATAAAGGTGCATCAGTCAACCTTTCTTTCAAAGAGTTAAAAGGTCTTTCATGCACATCTTCCCACTTAAATATAGCATTATTTTTAACAAGTTCATTTAAAGGTGTAGCAATAAAACTAAAGTCCTTTACAAACCTTCTATAAAAACTTGCTAAACCATAAAATCTCCTTACTTCACTTGCATTCTTCAGTGTAGGCTAGTCCTTAATCGCCTTAACCTTATCTTCATTTTTACTACCCCTTGTAAACTCACAACATAGCCAAGAAAAACAATGGATTACATGTAGAATGCACCCTTCTTGAAATTAACATACAATTTGTGATCCTTTAAGCACTTAAAACAGCATGCAAATGTTCAACATGGTCATCCAAATTTTTGCTATATACTAAAATATCATCGAAGTAGACTACAACAAATTTCCAAATGAAAGCACTAAAGCATGATTCATTAGACTCATAAAGGTGTTAGGTGCGTTAGTTAAGACAAATGGCATCACTAACCATTCATACAACCTGTGTTTTGTCTTAAAAGCAATTTTTTCCATTCATCACCTTTCTTTATGCAAATTTGATAATAACCACTCTTTAAATCAATTCTAGAGAACAAACACAAACCATGCAACTCATCAAGCATATCATCTAACATGAGGATAGGAAATCTATACTTTATCGTGATTTTATTGATGGCCCAACAATCAACACACATGCACCATGTTCCATCTTTCTTTGGAACCAAAATGATAGGATTTAAACATGGACTAAGACTCTCGCTAATGGATCCCTTTTGTACTAGTTCATCCACTTGTCTTTAAATCTCTTTAGTCTCTTCTGGATTTGCTCTATAGGTTAGTCTATTAGAGATTGATGGACCAGGAATGAAGTCAATATGATGTTCAATACCTCTTAAAGGAGATAATCCATTTGGAACTTCCTTAGGAGACAAATCTTTAAAGAGTGGTGTAAGTCACTGGATAGTGACGGGACCATCAAACTTCCCTTGTTCAATTCCCCCATCGTTTCATGTGAAGTTTCTTTTTTTTTTTTTTTTTGTATTTTAAATACAATTGCAATTGACCCATTAATTGATATTACATAAATACTATTCAATATGATATAATAGTTTTTTTTTTTACTTTTATTATAATAATTATGCTCTTTATTTTTATACCATGTAAATAATGTAATGGCATGTAATAGTCATTATAATTCTGTTACATTTCTACTAAATTGCGATTCGATCCCCCTTTATTTTATGTCGTAAAGTCAATAGGCTATTAGTGGATGTGATTAAATTTTCTATGCACTAAAAATATGAAGACAAAGAAAGGAATGAATAAGTTCAATGATGCATATATTTTATTTATGGCAAATGAGACTAAGTTGGATCACAGTGCAGTAGGAATTGAAGAAGTTATTTGTTGTTGTTTGAGGTCTATTAATAGAGTATTAGTTTGATTAGGCCTTGAAGGAGCTACGCCTACAAAACCTAATAGGATTAGTAGGCACTGAAAGTTTGTCTAGCGCAACCACTTTGATACTTAAGTAAATAATTTGTGCAAATAATTCAACTAAGTAATAGTATAGTATAAAAAATGTGTAGATGATAGTATTGAGAGTTAATGATGCCTATTTATACCGTAAAGATGTGACTCAATAAGAAAGGTTGCCATTATTATTATTATTTTTTTTGTGTGTGTGTGTGTGTGTTAGGGGCTCTCGATATATTCGAGTAATGTATAATATACTAGGAAAGTAATATTCCCATTAATGGTGACTTTCGAGATCTTTACATAATGATTTAGAAGCTATTGGCATGTCTACTAGTCACTTATTAGCACGTCTACCATGTCTCTTAGTAGATGTCGACTTCACCTAGCCAAGTTGGAGCTCTTTTCATGGCATCCAAAGAGTTTGCATAATAGCATGCTTAGAATGATTAAGTACTTATTGATAAGGAAGCTTGGTTTATCTCTACAAGGCTACCTTAAATCTACAAATCATATATTAGATTGGGCGCAAAAAGATAAACTTAAAGTCCTAATAGATTAGTATGGACATAGAGGGACCATGTCCAAAATAGCTTGTCAATAATACAATATGAGGGCATTATGTATGATTGAGTGGATGTATTTCAATAAGTAGGCACTAAGAGAAATTCATTTGAGCTTGACTAATGGTGTTTTGAAAAATAATGTTGGAAAAGATGATTGTAAGCTTTTAAATGCTAGCCTTACTGATAAGTTTCAACAGACTCTTATTTTTAGTGCTCATGTAATAATATTTTATATGTACTTTATGTGATTATAATATGAAAAAGGATACTTAATTGCTTATATATTAATTTTAGGGATAAAAGAAGATATTTGAAAGATTTGAAGATGATTCAAGCAAAATCAAGGCGAATTTGGAAGAATATGGACATCAGTTAATTTTTATACATGCACTACCTAGTGCATAGCCATGCTAGATGCTAGGGAAGAAGTGAAAAAGTGACTAGAGAGCACCCTGTAGTGTAACCTAAGTTTAGCACAAGTAGTGCTGGAAGTTGTTTAGAGTGAAGAAAATGTTCAAAAGCTAAAGTTGTAGTTCTGCATTAGCATTAGCATCGCTAGGGAAGGAAGTTGTGCAGAGAAGCAAAAAATAACATAGTTAATGATTTCCAGTTCTACACTGGCTCAAGCATGGCCAAGGAATGAGGTGGTACAAGACTGTTATTTGAGAAATTTGATTGTTCCAATCGAGCATGGCTAAGGCTGCATGGCCATGCAGGGGAAGAGTGCTTGACCGACATTTGCCATAACTATAAATGGATGTGTTATTTCACTTGTTTAGCATCTTCAATCATCTTTTACCCATCTAAAAGCCTTAGGAGAGAAACCACGAACTTCAAGAGAGAAGTGTTGTACCTACATTGGAGATCACAAAATCATCATTAAAGGTTTATTCTTTTCATCATGCTTACGTATTACTCTTCTAGAAATTCTGTTTTATTGTAAACTTCATGGAGGAGCAATTCTCTATGCCCTAAATCTTGTGAAACCTTAAACTATGTGATTGAATTGCTTTTTTGTTAATAAAAAGTTTATCTCTTTATATCTATTCATGTGATTTTATTGTCTTGTGATTAAGTTATATGCATGATTAATTGCATGTTTTATTCTTATTAGATAGAAAAAGGTTTCATCTAATAAAATAGATTCTCATGAATAAAGAGGAGGTAGAGAAACTTCAATTTTCTAAACAAATATTTAATCTTTAATATAGAAATCATGAACCTTAATGCTATCTTATAGGACGTTAGTGAGGACAACATCTCTACTATCTCATGTAGGGTTAAGAATTAATTAACTCAAGGTAGTAATTGATTTAATTAAGAGTTCTTGTAATGCAAAGCGTAAATAATTTGTTAATCAATCCATTATCATATGAAAACTAAGGTTCAAGGTGGATCAAAATGAAGGGCATGTTTCGTGATTGAAAATATCACATGAAAGCACTCATAATTAATTCTAAAATTTGCTAAATTAGTTAATTAGTAGTTTAAATAATTAATTATCACCTTAAGAGTTAGGCTAGATAATAGAAAAATAGTAATTTTAGTAATTGCTTTCAAGATCCTTGGGACAATACTTGCTAAGATCTAACTACATTAGATATGTACACTTGCCTAAGTTAGTCATTAGATTTCTTTAGGTTTATAAATTTATAATTTGATACGATTGTCAGAGTGACCATCACTTACACGACCAACTCTCTATTGAATTGATTAGTCTCAAAACAAAGGTTGTATTCCCTTCTTGTAAGCAAGAGGTCATGATAAGCGCTAAGCACAAATTAGGATGTAATGGGTCTTGAATGTGAGTTTGCAATGAAGTAAAAGATATGGACATCGTTATTATCGGATATTATGCACCAATAATAATCCAAGCTACACACTCTCTCACTTGATATGACACATAAGCTAGATTAAGTGGTTGTTCATCACAATCATGATAGATTGATAAGAATTTGGTATTTTTCCCTCAAAATAGAAAGACAAAATGAAGTGGGTCTTAAATGTAATGACTTGATTAGGGTTTACAACATCAGAGTAGGTATTTATATAACTCTACATTAATGGCAAACTTGTAAATAATACAGCTTAATAAAGAGGAAATTCGTGCAAAATACAAAATAAGGATCACGTCGGTGATCACGGACGTTATCTACATCACGGACCCCATCAAGGCTATATCACAGGCCGTGATCTCCTTTGAGCAAAAATTCCAATGTTAGCCGAAGGCTTGATTACGGACCGTGGTTGAGAAACAACCCTCATCATGGGTGGGATATCATGGGCGTTATGTGACTCGTGATCTCCTCTATATCCCCTTTATGTAATTATAGCTATGATTGGTGAGTCTCCTTCTCCTTTTCCTTCTCCTTCTTCACAATTTCTTTCTAATTTTCTACAAATTGATTGATTCCCAATGTAGTGATGGATACCAAAGCCATATTGAAAATTATATTCATCTTCAATAGGTTGATTTGAAAGAATTCTTAAAGCTAAGTTTTGTAATCCCTTAGCTCTAGTTCTTGTAATTGGTCCTACTAGAAGTTGATGCCTATCATCTCCCCTTGGTTGCTGAAGATTTAACCTCAAATCTTGTAGATTGATTTCTTTATCATTTGACACATAGGGTGTGAGATCTACAAGATTAAAAGTAGCTGAAACTCCATAATGACATGGTATTCTAGCTTGTAGATATTGTTGTTGATGCATTCCAAAACTCAAAATGGTCCATCTACTCGTAGTGACGACTTCTGATTACGCTTGTTTGGAAATAACTCCTTTTTAAGGTGAATCTACACTAGATCTCTTAGTTGAAAGATCTTAACTTTTTTGCCTCAATCACCTCATTCTTTCTTCTTGTCTACCTATTTTTGTAGATGATCTGTTACTTGCTGGAACTGTTTTTGGATCTCCTTGGATCTGTCAACCCTACTTACACTTTCATCGTTAGAGACTGACACGGATACCATATCAAGTGGAATGGTAGGATTTTCTCCACACACGATCTTAATTGGTGTCTTGCTAGGAGAACTATGTATGGTCCTATTATAGGCAAATTACACAATAGGAAGGCATAAGTCTTAATTTCTTAAATTCTTATCAGCAATTGCTAGAAGCAAGGGCCTAAGGGTCCTGCTAACAACTTCAGTCTGGCCAATAGTTGCTTGAGGCAGTGCTAAAAAGCAATCTGGTTCCGAGCCTTCTCCATGGTGTTTTCCAGAAATAACTAAGGAATTTGACATTACGATTGGAGACAACACCATGAGGAATTCCATGAGGTCGCACAATTTCTTGTAAGAAAAGGTTAGTAATAAAAACAACATCATTAATATGATGACAAGGCACAAAATGCATCATTTTATTGAATCTATCTACCACTACCATGATAGAATCCTTCCCCCTCACAGTTTTTGGCAATCTTAACACAAAATCCATTGATACATCTACCCAAGAGCAAATAGGTATCGACAAAGGCATATGCATTCCAAAAGGCTCCTTCCTACCCTTAGCCCATTTGCAAATGGCACAACGCTCTATAATTGCATTTACATCACTCTTCATTTAGGCTAATAAAAATGTTCTTAAAAAATTTCAAGAGTTTTCTTCTCTTTAAAATGGCCCGACAATCCTTTTGCATGAGCTTCTGGTTCTAGACTGTTGGATTATTGGTTTGTTGGAATCAGATTAAATCACAATTTCAGAACACAACTCAAAGTTGAAGTTTTCAAAATTTATAAAAGCTAATTGTTCTTTTTTTTTTAACTTTGGTTTAGCAACTTCCAACAATCGTAGCAAGCGCACCTACCGAAGTAGCATAGGAAAAATTAGGTTGGTCCCAAGGAAATGGTGGCAACTATTGTACTCATAACCCATCCATTATCTAACCAAAGAAAATTAGAAACTCATAACTAAAAAAAAAAAAAAAAGTTAACCTATGTTAACTGGGAAATATTCACAAGCATTTATTGGGCAAAAGTAAAAGATAGATTTGTAACTTCTGCAAAATTTGCAACCTAGGGTTCACTGCACCAATTCCTTATCAAGCGATTTCTTAAAACAAAGCTTCTTTGGAAAAGCTTTTGGTTGGGATATTTGCATTGTCGGACCCACTAATGTAAACTAAAACTTTTCTCGAAGTTAGTAATTCTAGATCTAGATGCTAGATCCATATAAAAATTAAGAATCCTTTATTTTGAAAACCAAACTTAATGAATTTTAAAACAATTAACAGAAAGTTTTCACTCATCCTCAAACGAGGTAGTTAAGATCAACTCCATTAGCAACCACAGATCTTATTCAAAAGAATAATCTCTCAATCTATTTAATTGAATTCAATGTGGATCTAGAAGGGTACACCACTCTCTTAAAACCCACAAAATGCAGTTCAAGTTACTAATTACAAACACCCAATCAATTAACTTGAAAGTGCATTTGAAATAAGTTGAATTAGGAATTGGATTCACAAACCCTAAGTTGTAGGAGATTATTTCTCCATGGATTAATCAATTACACACAAATATGAAGAAATAAAATCGATTCGAAAAAATAATTCACTTTGATTGCTTAGAAATTTACAAAAATTACAAACATTAGGGTTAAAATGATTTTACCCATAAACTTTAGAGATTTCCAAAGCAAGAAGAAAACAAAAATTCTTTCACCTTAGAATTCTTTGAAAACTATACAACGTTAGCTGTGGTATACCTGTTGATACATTGTACATCCTATCACGTGCCTTTGTATGTTTACCACGAAAATCATGAAGATTTTATTGCTGACGTGGCAGATCTTTATAAAGGAAAGCAAATTCTTTGTTCATGCAAGCGTTTGAATAGTGTACTCAATTGTTACGGGTCACATGAAAGCTATGGTCAAGTGCTTGCAAAAAGAAGAAATCGGGCTTGACACTTGAAACGCTAAGTGAGTTGTGGGTTTTTTTCCATTGCTCTATCAAGGGTGGAATTGAGGAGGTCGAGGGTTGAATGGTTGAGGCTCAAGGCAAAACTTTTACAGAAATTGGTTTTTAAAATACAACTATCGAGGGTCGATACGAGGCTCGACTTTGAGGCTCGATAACTACTTTTCTCTTGGATGATGCTCGATCTCCTCTAACTGAAGTCGAGGGTCATATCGAGGGTTTGAAATTGAGGCACAATAGACCATTTTTTCTTGTTTTTCTTCCTTTGTTTGGCCTCGATAGTGATTCCTACGGGGCTCGATTTTGTTCTTCTTTTGTTTGTTATTTTTGCTCCAAATCTGATCTAATCACTTATATTCCACTTCCTTGGATTCAAAGAGCTACAAAAAAACAATTTTCATTAAAAAAATTTAATGAAAATTTAGCTAAAATACCAATCTACATATCTCCCTTAAAAAAATTTAGCTACTACGGTTGCAAAATCCCCATCACTAGCATATAACTCAACAATAACTCCAAACCCCATTCGAATTTCCTTTCATATATTTGATCACATAACCGAACCTCTCTATAAACTCTATCCATATAGCATGTTGTTAAGATAATTTGTTCTAGCTCTTCAAGTGTTTCAAGGACTCATGATTGGTGAAGACAATAAACTCATGTGGCATGAGATAATGTTGCCAAGTTGTAAGAGCTCGGATCAAGGAATAAAGCTCCTTGTCATAAACAAAGTAATTTAATGTGGTTCCTCTCAATTTCTCATTGAAATAAGCAATGGGACATCACTTCTGCATCAACACAACTCCTATCTCAACCCCTGAACCATCACACTCCTATTCAAAGACCTTCTCAAAGTCGGGTAACACAAGCACTAGAGTAGTAGTCAGCTTCTAGTTGATCTCTTCAAAACTCCTTTGAGCCTTTTCATTCCACTTAGACTCTTCTCCCTTCTTAGTAAGCTCAGTGAGTGGTGCAAAAATAGTGCTAAAGTTTTAAATGAATCGCCTATAGAATGGAGTAAGTCCATGGAACCTCATATATATTATGGGGAGTAGGCCATTCAGTGATAGCCTTAATCTTCTCCTCTCTCGACACTATAAACCCCAAAAACACAACTTCCTTTTGACAAAGCACACATTTGGCTAAATTACCATACAATTTCTCCTGTCTTAAGACTTCAAACACAGTAGTCAAGTGCCCCACATGCTCTTCTAGATCAACACCATATATGAGAATATCATCAAAATATGCAACAACAAACTTACCAATGAATTCCTTCAATACATGATTCATTAGTTGCATTAAAGTACTAGGAGCATTAGTACGTTTAAACGGCATCATAAGCCATTCATAAAGACCATGCTTGGTTTTAAAGGTTGTCTTCCACTCATCTCCTGGCCTCGTTTGGATGTGGTGATAATTACTCCTCAAACATATCTTAGAGAATATCTTGGCACCATGGAGCTTATCAAGTATGTCATCCAATCTAGGTATTGGACAACGATATTTGATAGTAATTTGGTTGATGGTACGACTATCTATACACATCAGCCACTTGCCATCTTTCTTTGATACTAGTAAAGCTAGCACTAAGCTTGGACTCATACTTTCCCTCACAAATCCTTTTTAGATCAATTCATCCACTTATCACTTGAACTTATTTTCTAGGTTCATGTGATAAGCAAGTCTATTAGGTAGTGTTGCCCCTTGAACAAAATCTATTGCATGCTCAATCCCCTAGATAGGAAGTAATTCTTTTGGAAAGACATCAGCAAAGCGTTTCAAAAGATGATGAATCACCTCAGGTAAGGTCATCTGGCTATCAAGAGCTTGCTTTAACTTACCTTTAGTCATCATCAAGGCCTCCTTATTGGGTGTGTTGATATCTGCATATGCGATTC
This sequence comes from Combretum micranthum, assembly GCA_024138025.1. NCBI lineage: Eukaryota > Viridiplantae > Streptophyta > Magnoliopsida > Myrtales > Combretaceae > Combretum > Combretum micranthum. The sequence goes on from JAMXBD010000005.1 coordinate 1,795,426, forward strand.
TAACTTCAGCTAGACTCATCGGCCTTAGGAGTATCTTCTTGCCATCCTTCACAAAGGCATAAGTATTTTTTATAGCCATAGTGAAGAACTCACCATCAAAGAGCCAAGGCCAACCTAAAAGAATATGAGTAGCACTCATTGGTAGAACTTTACACAATATCTCATCTTGATATCGTTTTGGAATCGAGACCGATACTTTGACCTATAGAGTTACCCGAACTAACCCTTTATCACACAACCAATGTAGCTTATAAGGACATAGATGTGGAATAGTAGGAAGCTTAAGTCTTTCAACCATAGAAACAACTGCAACATTCATGCAACTTCCTCCATCTATAATGACAGCACAAACTGAATCCTTCACCTTACACTTAATATGAAATATATTTTCTCTCTATTTATCATTAGTGGTCTGAGATACATTCAAGGCTCACCTCACTACTAAGGACATGTTACTAGCAGGACCTAATACTCCTACAGTACCATCTCCCTCTTTGTCAAATTCTGCAATCGATTTGCATCCTCCTCTTTCTCATCCTCACTTATTACTTCAAGCTCTGCATGTTTAGACATAGTATCCATAACTCTTCGATTTGGACACCGAGAAGCAATGTGTCCATACCCTAAACATTTGAAGCATTTGACCTGGCTACTCTGTCTACCAGCCGTCTACGCCTCAGTATTAGCATTACTAGTATTAGCAACCGCCTTACCTCAGTTGTCATCTCTTCTATCCATTTTCCCTACATTTGCGCTACTTTCTTTCTTCAGCCTCCTCTCTGGAAATGATTGGTGGGAACTAGATCCCCGATTACGAGGAAATGAGGATCGATATGGAATTCTCATTCGTTGCCTTTCGACCTTACAAGCTAAGTCGATAGCTTCCTCCAATGTGTGAAAACTCTAAAGTTCCATAACACTGGTGATCTCAAACTTCAACCCAGTTATGAAGCATGCTATGGTCTACTCTTAAGGCTCCTTTATTTTGCACTGAATTGTCAACATTTCAAACTCCTTGACATAATCCTTCATACTCATTCCACCTTGGCACAAAGACTACAACCTCAAGTATAACTCTTGCCAATAATAATATGGAACGAATCTCCTATGCATCATCTATTTCATCATGTTCCATGTGGTAATCACAACTTCTCTACTCCTCCTTCTACTACTCCACATAATAGGCCACTATAATGCAGTATACATAGAGAATTCTAAAGCTACAAGTCGTACTTTAGTGAGTTCATCATATTCACAGCACTCAAAAACTTGCTCTACATGTTGTTCCCTATCTAGATAACCATTTGGCGATCCTCTCCCATTAAAGGGTGGGATCTTGATCTTAACCCTTTTGGTTCCCTCATGGGCTTGGACTTTCTAGGCAACATAATTGTCACCCCCACCTTCGGCTAAGGGTTGTCCCCTTAAATGCCCCAACATACGTTTCATCAAAATTGTTAACTGACCAAGGCATTGATCAATGGTCATTGTGTTAGCATCTCTAGGATTTTGCCCCTGATTAGTCGAGTTTCCACTGTATGTACTTTCGTCGGACATAACTGACTTGAACAACAATGCAACACTTCAAAGGATTTTAATTAAACACTTGGTGTGTGAAAATATTACCCTTACTTCAAATGCAATTCCAAGTGTCACAATAACCCAACAATGCCACAATACTTCACCAACACAACAAATAACAAAATGCAACAACAATTACTACCCAACTGATTCAATAGTAAAGACAAACTTGGTTGAGACATTTCATCAAGCACTTGGTGTACATTCTCTTAAACCTATAAGAACACACCATAAACAAGATCACAACTTCCCAATACTTAAATGTAGTGATGGAAACAATAATATTACAAGATCCTACAACTTAATCCACTACTACAAGTACCAGATCTAGGATTTCAATAGTGAGCACAATGTACTTAGGGTCTTCTACACAATACTTACCCTTGTCGTAACCCGAAGCTCTAATACCAAAGATGATATGCGTTAGGCACATATTAGGATGTAATGGGCCTTGAATTTCAGTTTGCAATGAAGTGAAAGAAATGAATGGCATTATTATCAGATATTACACATCAATAACAATTCGTGCTACACTCTCTCTCACTTGATATGACACACAAGCTAGATTGAGTAGTTATTTGCTACAATCATGATAGATTGATAATAACTAGGTAATTTGCTATCAAAATAGAAAGACAAAATGAAGTGGATCTTAAATGTAATGACTTGATTAGGGTTTACAACATAAGAGAGGGTATTTATATAACCCCTCATTAAGGGCAAACCTGTAAATAATATGACTTAATAAAAAGAAAATTCATGCAAAATATAGAATAAGGATCGTGCTCGTGATCACGAGCATTATCTACATCACAAACCCTATCATAGCTGTATCATAGGCCATGATCTCCTCTTAGCAAAAATTCTAATAATGAGCGAGGGCTTGATTACGGATCGTGGTTGAGATACGACCCTCATCTCAAGCTTGATTGCGGACCGTAGTCAACACATCAAGTTTTTGATCTTTGGATCCAAATAAGGTTTTAAATTTAATTTGATTGTTTACTAATGGTGAATACATCCAAAAACTTGATGTATTAACCAATCGCAATCAGTTAAATTAAAGTTAAAACCCTATTTTTACTTTGCGACTAATCTCTAGGTAAGTGTACTTATCAATTGTAGTATCGGTGTAAGCATAGGGGTCATTCCACCAAGACTTGTAATTACTAGTATTTACCCTAGTCCTACTATTAAGCTGATATAGTTGGAATGATAATGATATGTTTAAGAATTAATTAATTAACTAACCCTAGCAATATAAGTGTCGCGCTTTAAAAGTATCAATAACAAAACTAACCCTAATCTTGATTCACCACTAACCCTATATTTTAATCTTTATAAGATATTCATTAATGGATATTTAGATTATTAAACTACAGGAATTCTATATTTAATTAACATGTCTTTCAAGAATATTAATTTCTAACCACACACGATTAATTGAAAATGTCTTTCATTATTAATTATATATGAGATTGCATTATAGTTTAAGATTCATAGCAAAGATTAAGTCTTTATGTAGAAAGTTTATGCAGTCTATGTTTAGATCCACTTCGAATTTCTCTATTCATGCTAGATCTATCTCATCAATAAATCTTTCGACTTAATTAACAAGAATCATGCATTGATCTAATATTGTCAACATATTAAATCAAAGAATACTAATAACATATAAACAAACTCAAGAAAGCATAAACTTCCATTAATGAAACAATTGAGTCACTACATTAGGGTTAGGGTTTCTCAAAATCTAAGGTATAAAGATTTATTTTTCCATAGATAGATGACTACAAAGATAGAATAATGAAAAATAGAAAGAGGTGATGATTATAACCCTTTTAAATGATGTATTGTGATCTTCAATGAGCTCTTGTGTCTCTCCACTTAAAAGTACCTATTTTGTCTCTCTAAGGCTCGTAGGAATAAAGATATTTATCTTAACTAATGAGTAAAGACGGTTATTTATAGATAGGATTGAAAATAGTTCTACATAACCATCCTATATGGCCATGTAGGATGGTTGTGCAGGATGAAAACTCATGATTTTCATAAAAAAAATGACTTTATCTAGCCCTGATCACAGCTTGTGCAGGAAGCCCACGTAGAATGTAAAAACGCTTTTGATCATTTTCTAGCTTTCTGCACATGCATGATAGATGGCTTATGTAGCTACTTGTGCATTTCAAAATCTCTTCCTAATCATATTTCGCTACACTAGTATTTTGCACAACTTGTGTAAAATGATCATGTATGTTATAAATCTTTACTTTGCCCAATTCTTTATAAAAATCTGCTTTAACTCGTAAAAATGTCTTCATTAAGCTCTTTATCTTCTTTTGTTCCTGAAATTAATATTTTAATCAAATAAGTATCATTTTCTTCAACAAATCATATAAAATTCTCATAGTACAATATCAGATGAACGCATATAATAAGGGTCTTTAGACACTTATCAAACTTTCCCACACTTAAGGATACGCTAGTCCTCATGCAAATAATTAAGAAGAATGAAATCCATCATCAATTACACATAAAAACTTAATGAAAATTCAAATCACATAATACAATTCATATTTTCAATTCTGAACATAGCAACTTCAAACTTGTGTACCTTCTGGTCAAACCTACTATACTTGTACTTAACATACCAAAATCAAGATTCTAAAACTAATCTAAGTAAGTCAAACTTTACCCTCACCATTTAATAACAGCTTCTAAAGTTATAAAGTAAACACAAAGTCAAGCAGAGAAAAATAGACCCAGTTACATTTCAATGACCTATTTAAGATTATATAGCTCTTTTAACCACTTCTCTAAGCACACAAATCAAAAGTGAAAGTATTTTGCATCCATTTTCCCTTGGATTTTCTCCTTTTAATCGATCTCCCTAAAATTTTTGTTCATTCCTTTCTAATTTAGCTTAAGCTTCTTGACTTGTGCATTGAGTTTTTGGTCGATAATTTTGGGTTTGTCACCAAAGTTAACAAACGTTATCCCCTTTAAAAGAAGACGTCCCTTAGACTTGCTTACTCGAGTCAATAGGCTCATTTTCTCTTCTTTTCTTTTCTTCCTTTTTTTTTTTTTGAATTGATAACGGGAAATGAATTTCGCTTTTCTAAGGGACCAAGACTCACCCATATCAAGAAAATTTTCTTTTTATTGGCATTTTCTTATCTATAGAAGGGTCAAACTTCACTCTTCTGAGGGGCCAAAGCCCGCCCTTATTAACTAACCCTTTTTATTTCACTCATATATATATATATATATATATATATTGAAAAGATTATCAAGGAGAATCACCAAGTGAATAATTTCATTTGCCCTTTCACTAGAGATTAAATGAGCTCTCAAAATTTTTTAAAAGAAAATATACAACTCAATAAGCTTAGAAACATAACCAATTTACTTTTAACAAAGGACTTTGATCCACTTCTAAACTCTACATTCTATCATTGAACAATAGGTAAGTTTACCTCACCTAGATTTCATCATACAATTTTAACTAGGTATGCCCAATTCAAAGTAAGAGAGTAAAACTTTAATTATTGAATGCTAAACTCAATAAGAAAACTAATGAGTATAATTTTAGGATTTTCATAATTTCCAGAATCCATACCATTTATTAGGGGAATTTTGAATAAAAGTGCATAATTCATTAAAATAAAAAATAAGACCACTTAGTTTAATCTTTCTAAATTATTCTTTCCCCACACTTAGAATGAGACATTGCCCTCAATGTTTATTATATTAGATAATTCAAAGAAAGAATAAAAAGAAAAAGGAACTAAGACTTCCTTGATTTTAAGATTGACAAATAGCAAGATCAAAGAAGTCATGTAAGTGCAACCAATTGTAGTAGCAAGTCATGTAGATGAGAACCCAATAGAAGTTTATGGTTGTACACCTTAAGTACTTGCCTTAAAACCTTTGTACGGATCAACTCTTCCCCACAATTTAAGCTTGAAAATCACTCCCATACATGAATGTTTAGTTCGTACACCTACAAAATAGAAAGCAAGGACTACGGATAGTGTAGGAAAAAGTTAAGAAAAAGGAACTAAACATACCTATGTTAGACATGGCTTCTTCCTATGAAGCGCTTTGGTTTCACATCGTTAGCTTGACATCCTTCTAAATTCCGCTCAATTGGTGGTTCAATATATAGTTTTAATCGTGCTTATGAACTTATAGACATCTCCTTGAATCCATTTTTAATTAAAATCTTATCAATAGCTCTTAGCTGAAAACATCTTGCATCTATAGTTAAATTTAGCTCCAATGTATCCTTACAAATTGTATTCTACACAAAATCTAAAGCAGAGGCATCAATAGTCTCAATAAAAAAACAAGAATCATTAGAATCCATAGACTTTTGAGTATTGTGCGGGCTTTTACTGTCAGCTCATCTCTCCCATCTCTGAGGTTAACTTACCATCCTCCCACATGAATTATAGCTTTAGGAGTAAGTAAGAATAACCTTCCCAGATTTAGTGGAACCTCCCCATCTTCATCCATGTTAAGTATTTCAAGGTCTACAAGAAATATAAAATCTCCCATTTTCACTAGCACATCCTCGATAATCCCTTTAGGAGCTTCATTGAATGATCTGGCAGTTGTAAACTCATTTGGGTAGGATGAGGTTTACTTAAACCCAACCGTTTGAAGAATGAATATGGCATCAAATTGATGCTCGCCCCTAGATTTGCCAAAGCTCTCTCTTCATACATTTCCCTAATCAAACACGGGATTGTGAAACTTCCTGGATCCTTGAGCTTCGTTGGCAAGTCATTTTGAAGGATCATTGAACATTCTATTCTAATCATCACTATAGATACCTCTTCTAGAAATGTCTCCTCCAAAAATTTTGCACCTTTACGCATCTGTGATAGGGCTTCAACAAGTGGTAAGTTGATATGAAATGTTTTGAAAGGTTCCAGAAACATTGCAAATTGTTTAGCGTCATGATCCTTCTTCGGACGAGCTAGATATGGTATCCATGGCTTGTATGCTTGCACCTTCGGAGATTGCTCTTTCTATTTCTACACCTCTTCTTCCTCGGGTATCTTTCTTTTCTAAGGAACAACCTCTCCTTGTTGGTTAAATTATAGATCTTTTCCACTCATAAAGGTTATTACATTTACTTACTCTTTGAGATTTAGCTTAGCATTGCTAGCAAGTGAACCAAGTTGTCTCTCTAATAGCTTCTTAGCAAATTGCCCAATCTGGTTCTTTAGGTTATGAATGGAAGTTTTATGATTTTGATGGTGAGCTTCAAAAGTATGAATGAACTGTGTCATTAACTCTTGTAAACCAGGTTTCTTCTCTTAGGTTAGAGGTGGAGGAAATTATGGAAGTTGCTAAGGAGGTGGTAGCAGTAGCAGTAGCTTTTGGAATCCGAGTGCTGGGTAATTTGCTCTTTGCATATTTATGTTGTTAGCATAGGAGAAATTAAGGTGATTTCTTTACCTTGGATTGTATGTGTTGCCGGAGGGTTGTTTTGGTATCAACCCTGATTACCGAGGTAATCTACTAGCTCAGGTGTTTCTAAGTAAAAGATGTTAGCACTAGACTCTCTATACTGGATTTGAGGTACTTGTGGGTTCTTTATCCCCATGACAAGCTTAATCAAAGCATCCATTTTAGCAACTAGAGTGGTCATTATATCCACTTCATACATATCAGTTGCCTTTTGCTTCCTACATTTATTGCTTCATTGATAGTTGTTATTAGCCATTTCCTTAAACAATTTAAGTGACTCTTCAGGTGTCTTTGTATTAAGAGTACCACCAGCTGCGGCATCTACCAATTAATAAGTGGCAGTATTGAGACCATTATAGAAAGTCTGTACTCGCATCTAGTTAGGTACTTGATGGTGAAAACACTTCCTCAAAAATCCTTCTACCTTTGCTATGCATCGTAAAAAGTCTCAAAGTCTTGCTGGCTGAATGATGAGATACCATTCCTCAACTTAGTAGTCTTGGAAGGTGGGAAATATTTATCAAGAAATTGCTCAACCATGTCCTTCCAAGTTGTTATGGCTCCTGGGCCCAATAAGGATAACCATTGCTTTACTTGTCCCCTTAAACAAAAAGGGAATAGGTGAAGTCTCACAACATCATCTATAACTCCATTGTTCTTAAATGTTTTATAGATTTCCAGAAATGTTTGAATGTGAGCATGTGGGTCTTCATCTGGTAACCTATTGAATTGATAGTACTGTTGCAGCATTTGAATAACCACACTCTTGATTTCAAAAATTATTTGCTATAATATGTGTATTCACTATAGTTAGTCTAGTCCTCTCATGCGTAGGCTTAACATAATTCAAGTTGGTCTTTGGAACTTCTTCATTGATATCACCCATGGTTATGTCAAAATCCAATTTTCTGGCAATGTTTCTAGCTTTGAATATGAGTTTTCAGTGAAAGGTTTTGTTGATTACGATATTAAAATCGAGAATTCTTGTAGATGAGCTTTTATCTTGCACTTGCAAGAAACGAAAGTGGAGTTAGATTCTTATAAGGAATATCAAGAAAAAAGAAAGAATAATCATAAAATAAAAAGAAGTTAGTTAAACTAGTAGATTTGAGGTGTTCCTAATATTGTCAAGTTCCTAGCAACGACATCAAAAACTTGATGTGTTAACCAATCACAATCAACCAAATTAAATTTAAAACCCTATTCTTACTAGTGTACCTATCAATTGTAGAACTGGTGTAAGCAAAAGGACTGTTCCACTACAACCTATAATTACTAGTATTTACCATATCCCTACTATCTAGCTGATATAGTTAGAATGATAATGATATATCTAAGAATTAATTAATTAACTAACCCTAGCAATATGAATGTCACACTTTTAAAAGTATCAATCACAAAGCTAACCCTAATCTTGATTCACCAGTAACCTTATATTTCAATCTTTATAAGATATTCTTTGATGGGTATTTAGATTCTTGAACTGTAGGAAATCTATATTTAATTAACATCTCTTTCAAGAATATTAATTTCTAATGCCACATGATTAATTAAAATGTCTTTCATCATTAATTACATATAAGATTGCATTATAGTTCAAGATTCTTGGCAAAAATTAAATCTTTATGCAGAAATTTTATGCAGTCTATGTTTATATCCACATTAAAACTTCTCTATTTATACTAGATCTATCTTATCAACCAATCTTTCAACCTAATTAACAAGTATCATACACTAATCTAATACTACGTATATAGTAAATCAAAGAACAATAATAACACAAAAAACATACTTAAGAAAGCATAAACTTCCATTAATGAAACAATCGGGTCACTACATTAGGGTTAGGGTTTCTTAAGATCTAGGATTTAAAAATCTATTTTTCCATAGATAGATGATTACAAAGATAGAATAATGAAAAATAGAAAGAGATCATGATTACAACCCTTTTAAATGACGTCTCATGATCTTTAATGAGCTCTTGTGTCTCTCCACTCAAAAGTACCTATTTTTCTCTCCAGGGCTTGTAGGAATAAAGATATGTATCTTAACTGACGAGTAAAGGCGGGTATTTATAAAGAGGATTGAAAACAGTTCTACACAACCATCCTACATTGCCATGTAGGATGATTGTGTGGAATGAAAACTCATGATTTTCACAGAAAATAACTCTGTCCGGCCCTGATCACAGCTTGCAGGGAGCCCATGTAGAATGGAAAAACGCTTTTGATCATTTTCTAGCTTCTACACATGCATGATACATGGCTTATGTAGCTCCTTGCGCATTTCCAAATCGCTTACTTGTCGTATTTCACTTCTTACACCAGTATTTAGCAAAACTTGTATAGAAGGATCATGTATGTTATAAATCTTTACTTTGTCTAATTCTTCATCAAAACGTCCTTTAACTAATCAAAATATTTTCATTAAGCTCTTTATCTTCTTTTGCTCCTAAAATTAACATTTTTACCAAATAAGTATCATTTTCTTGAACAAATCACATAAAATTGTCATAACATAATATCATATTAGGATATAATAGGAATCTTTAGACACTTATCAGATTTTCCTAAAAATTGGCAATCCTCATCAAAATTTTGTTTTTCAGGTAAGTTGAAAGATATGGGAAGCTTCTAATAGGCATCTAAGATGCAAATATCTAATTTAATTGGAAAGTTGCTTCTTAGTTTAAGAAATCCTCAAATTTCATATTGAAATTTGCCCAAAGAACCCGAGATTAGAAATTTGTCCAAATTGGCAAGACTTGAGCGGTAATTCCCAACTGTGATACTATAAATAGGGCACAAACAATGCATTCTAGGCATGAATTAAGAGAAATTAACAAAATCGAACGTCGCTGAAGTCTTCGGGAGGTCGAGAACCTCAACCCCGACTACCACTAGGAGGCCGTTGTCGTAGTTTTGCCTCCGCCGCTGCCCCTGGAAGCTTGAAACCCCACTGCTAGGTGTTTTTCGAGTCAATCCAACTAAGTTGACTGCTCGCCGTCATCCCGTGATGCCATCTGACCAGCCGCTGATCACCACGCCACCTCTGATTGCCGTGAACCCATTTGCCACAGTCGGGTCTGAAATCTGACCCGATTGGATTTGCCTAGCCCTTCTTGTCATCGGATCTCCCCAGGCGCGCACGAGTAAGTGTCCTTTCTTTTTTAATAATAATAATAATAATAATAATAAATGTTATAAGTAGTATAAAAATCTGGTTGTAATAAATAACAAGTAATAATATTATAATTTGACATTGTAAATGATGCAGTGTTAATGTTTTTTGAAACTTGAAAAAATTGTGATTAATGATAGTGTCTTTTTTATAATTACGATATTTAAATTTGTATTATAAAATTGACATTAAGAATTCCTTTGCATGATTTTTGTAAAATTTTGATACTCACCACAATGTAAACATGCATATGTGATTCTTACTATTGTACCGACCTCTTGTTCTGCATGAAATTCTTGATTAAAACAATGACATTCAACATTTTTTGAATTGACCAAAATTTGTAATTAAAATATTATACTCCAATTATTGAAAACTTTAATCTTTGTAAATATTTGACTTCACTTTTATATGTCATGAATTGATATTGTAATATTTAAGCGATACATGAAATTTGAATATAGTCATATAAGTTCATCTTATTGAAAGTTAACATTGATATTTCTTATTTTGATAACATGTGGATTGAATTGATGTCTTTGTCATGTGATTTGTATTTCTCATTCAAAATTTTTGTCACTTAGTAAAAGTGATTTTCATAAAATTGCTAATTTGATAGAGTTAGGATTCATCATAAAAATCAATTTTTATGAGATTAATAAAATTTAATGAACTTAAAACGACAAGATTTCAAGTTATTAAAATTAATCAACAAACTAAAGTTTTCATCAATTCAAAAGAACTACACTTGTCTGGTCCTAAATATAGGGTACGTAGACACCAAACAAGCGACTTAAAAAATATCAAAAAAATATTTTTGTGAAATTGATGTGATTTGGTAAATATCTATATTCTTGTATAGTTTAGTTAATGCTTACATGTAAATTAATTTTCTTCTTTGTAAAATTTAATGAAATTGACTAATTTGTAAATAGTGTGAAATTGGTAATCTCTTTGTAAACAACATATAGAAATTCAAATTAGGATATAATTGGAAAATTAAAAAGCAGTAATTGTTTAAATTTTAATAAATAGCTCCCAAACTTAGCAATTTCTAGTTTTGTTTTATGAAAACAATTTTTTGCAATTAGTAGAAAAATTAAGACTGACCTACCCATTAGTCTTAATTTAATTTTTTTTCTTGGCTTTAGTCAGGAGGCGACTTCAAAACATTTTTGTTCTAAATTTAGAATTCCCTCTAATTCTTATTCGAGGGTTTATATTAAACGGGTTAGGGTTTAGTATAAATCGGATTAAAGGAAATTAAACTGAAAATCAAAATCCAAGCTCGGCAGTATACTTTTCTATATTATATGCGACATAGATCATCTTTTGGATACACTCAAGGATTATTACAAAGAATAGTAGGCAATTATGAACAGGTGGGTAACTTTGACTCTATTCACATTGTTTGTCCATATAGCATAGTCGCACCTAAGTAAAATATAATAAAATGACTAGTATGGGGATTAGGATTATGATTGTTGCAAAGATGTGTGATTGAACAAAACAACGTAATCAAAGAGAAAACCAAATTGTGTGACATTGTTGATTGTTAATTTAGATGTTTGAGTGTGTCTGCAATACGATTAATCATTTAAACTGGTAATATATGGCGATATAATTTAAATGATCATGCATAGCACGAATGCATAAGCATTACATTGCATTGAGTAGTCACTTCTGCGACGTATTGCATTTCGAGCCTATGGTATGATTAGGGTATCTAAAGTAAATGTTGGTTAAGTCTAAGACTTCCATGAGACTTGTTGGCTCCATGAGAACTACAAGGTAAAGTGACAAACGCTACTCATGGTTTCAATTTGAATTAGTAATACTTAGGGAGTTTTTAAGTTTTCAAGTAAGCAAATGATTTTAAAGAAAACCTGGTTTTCATATGATATTTTACCTAGTATTCTCAAATTCTCTTGGACTTAAGTGTCGAGTGCTAAGTTCCTTGACCCCATTGAGAAGGTGTAAATCTCTATCCTGTTTGGATTTCGATTATCCAAACTTGTATGTATGATCATGTAGGGTTTTTATACGAATTTTCATAAAAATTTGTAGCGGAAAATTAAAAAACCCTAAAACCGGAATCCATGTGCTTTGATTAAATTTGATAACAAGAGGAATAAATTCTTGATTTACCTTGCACTTTCGTATCCAGAGATTTGAAATCAAACTCTTGCGATCCGAATCTACAAGACACCACGATTTCGTTGTGCCCTCTACGTAGTCCACACGAACAAGCCACCCAAAAAGGAATCAATTCTTGCGTGCTAGCGCAATCTAGAACCTTTCTAGATTGATGAGGAAGATCTAAGTTTTTCTCTCTCTTTAGGGTTACAGAGTTTCTCTGCCGTCTAATGTGACAGTAAAAGTCTTAACCCTAATGAGACACTATCACACCTATTTATATTATGTCAGTATTTTGCACTGACAATAATGCCCCTAATCTTACTAGGGTTGGTAGTGATAGTAAATTATTATTCATAATAATAATTTATTTATTCTTCCCATTGGATTTTTTTTAAAAAATAAATCACTAATTGGTGATTGGCCTCTAGTACATGAAATAATAATACTTAGTAATTGGCCTAGGGTACAATCACTAACAGATCATATGTTTAATTATTGCATTACATATGAGTGCTAACTAAACTTATTGTGTTAGCTTGATATGTATTTATAGGCTGGTTACTTCACTAAGCTGTGGTTCGCTCATGTCTTTATAGATATCACAGGTTCTGCGGTAGCCCATAGCTAGTATCTATAAGGGATCTTATCTCGGTATGCATTAGAACCTTTAGGGAAGGAAAGGATGGGGGAAGACAGCAAGAAGGTGAAAATTGCTAAAGTATATTTTAGACTATTTTAATTTCCTATTTACATTGTAGTAAGACTATTATAGCAAGAAGGTGAAAATTATATCATGATGTTATTATGAATGTATGTACTTTCATCTTTATTTTAAACAACTTTGATACCGCATATGCATGTCACATCTCTTTGCGTAACCTAATCATATCATACACTTATGTCTCTCTGGGAGCCTAGGGTTAATTTCATTTAAGAATCAGGCTATAGTTATTCATAAGGCAAGATAATATGTTTAGGGTACCTCTTGGGACGTGAAACATCTAGCTATATTACAATGATATAAGAAATCATTCAAAAACTTTTTGACATTTCTCCAGTCTTTCAATCATAATTGTTCTTATGTTCACATTGTATTCATTTGTACTTGTAAATCATTAGTTATATTTGGTTAGGTACTCATCACCGACATTGTAATTTTATTTGTAATATTATAAGGATTAGTTCCCAATCCTTGGTCTGCTGGGAATTTTGTGGAGAACCTTCTTTTATAGCTTTATCATAATGCTCTTGTATTGTCTCTTTAAAAAATTTTTTTTTTTGAAACATCATTCATTTGTGTACTATTATTAGGAGCATTACCATTGTCCCATTTCTTAGTTACTAATTGCATCTAGGTACTCAATACTTGTGGCCATAATTGTGGATTGTGTGCTTCTAAGTTGAGAGTTTTACCAGTATCTACTAAATCATTTTTATTAAATGTTTGTAAAGGAATCCTTTTTCCTAAAGATCTATGTTCTCTTTCTAGTTCCCTACACTATGTTCAAGGTGTCCTATGTAAACCCCTTAAATTTTACGCAAACCTATTTTTAATAGTTGAATAGACTCTAAAAATTTGAGAAGCTTTAAGAAAAATTACAAAGATTATTCCTAATTTTTTACGATTTAATAATATTAAAATATGAATATATTAATTGTATTTTAAAAATTAAAATCATTATCAATAAAATTTTGAAATACAAAATGTAATTTCCCATAATTTTTGACAATCGATGATGGATAACGAATCAACGAATTAATGATGTAACCATTAAGGCTTTGGAAAATTTAAAAGAACTACACAACAACTAAGGATCAATTTCAAAAAAATAATTAGACAACAATAAACATGCCTCGAAAACTCCTTAATGATAAATCACGTAATTATTCATCAAGGCTTAAGTTCTAAATCCTCAAATTATTTAAAACCTTCAAGATAACTTAATTATAGTCAACTTATTTAAAACAACCTAAACTATAAATATAAGAATAATAATCATTAAAAAATATATAATAAATAAATATACCATTGGTTAAACTCTAAACTCATCAAACTTGCTAAATTAAATAACACCTAGCAAGTACATCCCAAAACTATTATAAATAAATATTTTTTTTGTGAGCTTATAATTAAAAATAATGGTAATCTCTCATAGAAGCCATCTAGTTACCTCCTTAAATAAGCTATTCACAAACAAGTAGTCTCTTAAGGAAATAACTTCTCTTAGAATTAGCTTCTAAAGAAGCAACCATTTAAAGAAGCTAACCACATCAACTTCCTTAGTAAGAAACTTCTCTTGAATGTTATTCAAATCCATATGTTAAAACAAAAATTAATTATATAAGGTCATATTTATATTATACTACTAATACTATGTTTTATAATTATAAAATACTATATTATAATTACATTATAAATGATATCATAATATTAATGAGCTATTGTAATAATTATAATTTAATAGTCATAGTGGTAATAAATAATAATAAAGAACGTATAATAATCATATCACTATAACATATAATATAATAAGCATAAGGGTCGTAGCCCGCAGGCTGGCCTGTTTACCCGCTCAAAAAAGTAGGTCGTGGTCAATTTTTTTTTGCCCTGTTTAAATACGGGCCAAAATGGCCCTGCTCGTTTAGCCTGCTGGCTAAAGGTGTCGGCCCGAGCCTGGGCAAATAAATTTTGGCTCGTTTAACATGGGGGTCGGCCTGACCTGGCCCGTAAAGCCCGTTTGCCTACCTCTAGATACTATTATAATGATTGTGATATTGTAATGATAAATCGCCATAACATGTATTGTAATATAACATTTAGTATAAGGATAATAATGAAAATGGTACCTAAACTTTTGCAAAAAGAACCATTAGGTACCTAAAGTTTGATTTTAAATAATTCGGTATCTAAACAAAGTTTGTGTTGACTTTTTTCATACCTGAAGTTTGGTTTTGATAATTTTGGTACCTAAACAAACTTTTTATTGCTTTTTTTCATACCTCATTTCACTTGCTTCAGGTATGAAAAAAGTTAACAAAGACTTTGTTTAAGTATTAAACTGTTCAAAACCAAACTTTACGTACCTAATTGTTCTTTTTGCGAAAGTTATGTACTATTTTCGTCATTAACCTTTTAGTATAATATTATAATGGGGTAAGTTACATTGCAATGTCATAACGTTTGGGGGTAAGTTTATTTGAGGTTTCAGCGTTTTGAGTAGTTAAAAAGAGATAACAAAATTTAGAGAAATGGCTCAATGGAGATCACTGTTGACATGCCTCAACAGGAGAAATATTTTAAATTATAATTTAGAAGATTTGGCACGTTATGACACGTGTTAATGGTGACCTTAATTTTACCCATTTCTCTAAACATTGTGACCTCTTTTTAACTACTTGAAACATTGTAACCTTAATTAACCCACTTCTTAAAACTTTATGACTTCTTTTTAACCACTCGAAATGTTGTGATGTCAATTAAACTTATCCTCAAACGTTATGACCTTCCGATGTAATTTATCCTATTATAATGATTATGATAACATGTAATAATGAGTACTATATTATGCAATTATATATCACATTATGATATTATAGTAACAATATCATTATTATAATTAACATAAATAATAACATCTCATTAGTATAATTATTGTATTAATAGTTATAAACTATAAGATGAAATAATAATAATAATAACAATAATAATTGGTATATGCTATTGAATTTAAGTATAACTTCTATTATATCTTACTACATATGAATTATATATAAACTTAAATGTTTAAACAAATAAATCCACCTCGATTATTTTAACTAACCTCCATATAACCTAATTAAATAAATTTGTCAACCCTTGGAAAATTTGATAATTCGATATGTCAATACTAGGGTTAACTTTGCAATCAAAACCATACCTCATTCTCGTTGAGCACCAAGCCCAAAAATCTTAGAAATCATAAACACAATATGATAAACTTGATATACTTAAAATAGAGATTGTACGAAATTAGATAGTGAAACCTTAGAGTCAATCACTTAGGGAATTGTGCAAGTATCGACATCAACTAAACATTTAGTAAATTATTTAGTACAGTGAATACCTTATTAAGTATTTATAACATCAGATATCAGGCACATAAATTGATGAAATTTAATAATATATTATAACGAAAAAATATAAACCAAATTCTTATATTTGAGTCGATAAATTAAATAAAGTCTTGAGATTTATTTTGATTGCTTCAATTATTTTATATTTAATTGTGTAATTTTTCCTCTTTTCTCTCAAAAAAATAAGGAAAATATAACTAAAGAGAAAAAAATTAAATAAGGTCTTAGTCAAGTAAAATTAAACATATAGCGATCTTGATATTTCTACTAATAACATGTCTTTATATTTGTCTTTTCCATGCACTATTCATGCGCAATGACTTTTGTACTTATAAATCTACTTTATGTGTTATCATGGTACGCATGTAAATGTACTAATATGACAAAAAGAAGATTGATTCGTACCTTCTATCCTTCTTTTCTTTATTCTTTCTCTTTCTCCCTCTTCTTGCCCCCCTACACCCCCCAAACTTTTCTTTATCAATTTTCTTATTATTTCTAGCCATCTTTCATGTATCTTGTCAAAGTACAAAATTATACAGGGTAATGAAGACTGACACCAAATGTGACCCTTGAAGCTCACAAAGAGAAGTTTCTCTTAACTTCTAAACTTTAAATCTTGCTTGAACTTAATTGCTTTAAATTTGGATCCCCTGTTTGTTTTTCATGACCATAAACATTGAGGACAATGTTTAGTTTAAGTGTGGGGGAGGGATTAGCAAGATGATGAGTCAACTGTTGAATTGTTGAAATTGTCAGTATGTGCTGACAAAGATCGATTTCCCATACAATTTCATAAGAAATCAATGAAATAGTTAAATTTGACCAAAATTCTTTCGAAAATCACTTAACTAATCGATTAATGAAGTTGTTTTGAAATTGAATTATTTTTGCCTTGTTTAAATCAAATGATAATATCCATATGAAGTAATTTTATTTGTCATTTAATTTAGAAATTTAGAGCTAGAATTAGCTTAAGGCCCTTCGTAAGGTTACTCACTTATCTTGTAAAGGCTTAAATGATCTATTCAATTTGATTATTTTGAGAACCGTTTAATTTCTAGTGGATGTTCAAATGATGATCATAACTTGATGACTTTTTCTTGTGCAATTAAAACTAAAAAGAAAACAAAAAATTAAATGTCAACATATGCTTATGGTTGAAATGGGATTGGGTTGGTCCATCGGAAGAGTAGTTTCTTTTCCCCTCTTTCAATTTTAAATAAACCATGATGAAAAAAGAAAAACAATTGTGCTTAGGGTTGAAATGGGCTTAGGTTGGTCCCATAGAAGAGCAATTTCTTGTCCCCTCTTTCAATTTTAAATAAGCGAGGGTGAAAAGAAAAGGGCAACACCCCGTGTAGAGAAATAAAAAAGATGCAGGTATAAACCTGTCCCTCTGAAAATTTGAATAAATCAATAAAGTTAAAAATAAAAAGCATAAACAAGGAAGAAAATTTAAGGGATGAACCGATGTATATGCATTCATTCTTGATTACTTTACTTAGAGAAATGATTAAGGAACTACATACATTTATATACAAGGGGATAAAAGTTGATTGAGTCTCTTTCGTACTCTAATAGATTATTTGAATAGTTTTTGCTTTAGAATTCATTATTAAATGATGAGGGTTAAAGCCGATTTACATAGATAAATCTTTTGATTTCTCCAAAAGTAACTTTGGTACAGTCAATAGAGATGATTGAATCTTCGAAGTGCTAAGATGATTTGAGCTTAATGAGATATGGTCAATTATCCATTCATGACTTGTTTGCTTACTAAGCCTTGTTCGTTTGAAATGATTATTTTCTTGAGTACAAGCAAAGGCTTAAGTGTAGGGGAATTTGATAAGTTCATTTTACTCTATCGTTTTCATAGGAATTTGGAGTTTATTTTGATTCATTTTGGAGAAAATTCCTATGAAACCGATGCTTTTAATGAAAATTGTTGTTTTGTAGCTCCTTGAATCCAAGGAAGTAGAATTTAAGTGATCAGATTAGATTTGGAGTAGAAATAACAAACAAAAGAAGAACAAAATCGAGCCTTGCAGGAATCACTATCAAGGCTAAATAAAGTAAGAAAAACAAGGAAAAATGGTTTATTGTGCCTCAATTTTGAGCCCTCGATACGACCCAACTCAGGCAATATCTATCGCTGCTCAATTATGATGATTTTAACAGATAGAACCTGACTTAGGCAACATCCACTGTCAAAACATTACTCGAAAATGTCATAAGGTTATTTCACAAACTATTTTAGTAAAACTCAGTAATTTCAAAAGACTGAAAGAGTGACTTGAGAAAATCTAAGTCATGTTTCTTTAGAGATACATTTTGAAAATACTTTCAATTGCAAATCCAAGACATTTCCTTTTGTTTGTGTGTGGGGGGGGGAGGGGGGGGGGGGGGGGTTGGTTTCAATCACATGCTACAAATATACCCAATTGATTTAGCCTAGTATTTAAAATTATCCATTTAGTCCGGTGATCATGCAGATGATGGCACTCACAATAACCAATCACTAAACATACAAGAAATGCAACCAATATAAAAACAAGTAATAGTAAGTACAACAGCATCATAAGATTCGAGTCACTTACCTGTGCATCCTTTTTATAGATCATAGTAATCTCCTGCAAAACTTGAAGTCTTAGTTAAAAGCTTCTATAACAATGAGGTAAGACTCTTATCAGAGCTTTCAGTGTTCTAGATTGTCGTTATAACTTCTTAACCCATGCTCATCCCATCGCGTATTACTAAGGTTAGCTTAAAGGCCCACCGCTGCACAACTAAGCTCATGCCTAAGCAAACTGAGGGTCGATGGTCACTTAAGAAGGGTAACGAGGTACATAGGTACAAGAAAACATGTTGCATCTTCATAAACTGGGGATCGAGTATTGTTAAAAATGTTTACATCTTGTGTCAAGGGCTTGACATTATGCCTTAACCAGAGCTGTGCTCAAAATACATTGTTTAAATTTAGCCTTGACAACCCTCAGTGACTGTCATGAGGTACATCGAAAGCTCAATAGTAGGTCATGACGGTATTATGCTCCAACACTTAAAACATATAAAAAAACTCCAAAATGTCTTTAACTTCTTTAAAAGAGATCTTAGCATCAAAAAAGCACATAAAAACAACATAAAACGCATTAACATTATTAATACACTAGTTTAACATGAACTCCATCTTCTAAACTCTAACTTAGATCCAACACAAGAGCTTAACCGATAGGTCTTCTATCATATTGCATGTTATGTTGATTAGTTGAGATAAATTAAGTTAGCTTTATTTGTAAACTTTCAACAGACTTAACATAACTTTAGGGCTTAACGAGTTTAGAAATAAGTTTTGCACTTTTTAGAAAAACAAGGCCCATATAACTTTTGTTTAAACACATTTAACAAACATTATTCATTTTAAGCTTAAGTAACTCAAAAAGCAGGTTGTTGTCAGTTTTAACATTTCTTAGCAAACCAAGTTTTGTTTTTCAGTTTTCTAAAACATGATATTTGCTAAAAACAATATTTCACTCGTGAATGGTGAAATGTGCACATGCACTGGTATATTTGACAAGGACTCTTTCTACAACGATCGAAAACAAGGTAAAATGAAGATTTTTCCTATAACTTCTTAAAAATAAGATAAAACGAAGTTGCCTATCATGCTTTTGTAGATAACTCCACTTTCTTCTTTCCGAAACACTTACTATATAACTTGTAAACATGATCTTGGGATTTTTGAAACCAAGAACACGAAAGTTTAAGAAGAAAATATTTTTGTGCAGGTAAAAGAGAGTATTTTTAGAAAAGGAGATACTTCGAAAATATTATGTTTACTTTCTGAAAACAACAATAACGCCTTGTTGGTGTAAACTTTCATATCGTGATTACTTTTCTTTTACGTAAAAGAAAATAAGTATGGTTTAACTAGAAATTGTCATATCCACATTTAATGAAAGAAGATTTATTTAAGAGAAATGACAGTATGTCCATACTTTAAAGCTTATTGTGATGGCTTGCATTAAATTTCTAGTACTTTTAGAAAAGGTTTAATTATAAAATATGAAAAATCACAACCCTTTTAATGTATGCAAAACAACAAATTGCATGACTAGAAAATTTCAATTATTATTTTGCCAAAACATTTATTATTTTTCAAGTGATTAAATCATTTTTAAATTTGAATTCTTTTTAAATCTTTTTAACATATGCTTTGGCCAAAACCCAGGTATTATGAATATGCTCTAAAGATTATAAATATATATACATATTCTCATGTAGAAAGCTAGAGTAAAATGAAAACAACATAAATATAAACATAGACACAACATTGCATGACATAAACTCAATATGTTGTCTTGTATTTTCATTCTTTAACATCATGCATCATGGGAATTTTTTAGGAAATTATTTTGTAAAGACTCGACATGTCTAATTTCTCATAATAGACACACCAAGTCTCTTAGCCACGCATAATGCCTAAGTATTACACATAAGGTTGTCTGAAAAAGGAGTTATTTATGTGGATTACCTGTTTAACATGTTTAGAAATACACAGTTTTAACAAAAACTACTCATCATTGAGTAGATACTTTGATATAACAACATATAGATGTCAATAACTTGGTATCTCAAAGTTTACAAACCATATATTACATACAATAGGGAAACTTAAAATACACTTTATATTACAAACTTAGGCTTATAAGCAAGCCAGGTTTGTACTATTACATTCTAAAACAAAACTTGGTTTGGTCTCTCTTGCAAAGAAAACAACAAGTTTGGTTTAAGAGTCTTAATCATCGTACTCATCTAGAAAGTTCTCAAAGTCCATTCCTATAGCCCAAAGAATCATAAAACTCGTCTTCATCAATACCTAAAAGAGATAAAAGCGAGTCAAAGACCGAGTACACAGTAATAAAACAAATATGATATGGCATATACTCCTGAACTAATGCAAGGCAAAAATCATAAATTACTTCTCTTTATTTAAGTCAACAAAACAATACTGAAGCATTCAAACTTTGATTTCAATTATGGGGAATTTAGGGGTCCTGAGTAACTGCAGTTGCTCAGAGGATTGATATAAGTAGCTCAAATCTTATATCTCTAATATAATCTCATAAAGAAAGGTAATTTCATCTAGGGTTTATAATCATTACTCAACTTTACTTAATTTAATCTATAATGTCACCTAGTTTAATCGTTCCCATAAAATGTGAACTAAATCATATTATGTCCTTTTAAGAATAAGCAAATGTTATACCAATAATATACTCCCTATCAATTACTCGCCGAGCCACTAAGGAAAGTCATTGCATCATGACTAAAGTGGCCTAATTGCCTAAACTATTATGTTAACCTCGTTAACAAGGTTACCGCTCCTCGAACCAGATTCAATGGAGAAAAACACAACCTATACAAACACTTTTTAAGCATTCTTTAGTTAAGATAAATTTAGAATATGCATAATTTAAGAAAACAACATCCATGTTATTGCGTACCTTAATAACTAGGATTATCAGGTAAAAGACCGGTATTCGAACTCAGTTGAATACGAGAAATCTATTAAAAAAGTCATTTCATATAAAACATTGTTAAGTCACAATTATACACTAATTCATATTCATATACAACATATATATATCACATTTCAAACAAATATATATCAAACATTACTATCTCTTAGTTGAATATTAACCCTTTAACACTTAATAATTTCAATTAGAAACTCATAAAAGAAGAACTTAACATATATACATACAATAGGATTATATAGCCTTTTTAATAAATTACAAATTAAGAAACAATTAAGGAAAAACATATAAAGTAATAAAATTATTACAAACAAAAAATAAATATATATTTAAAACAGGGTATGCTAGCTCCAGGCCGGTGGCATAGGAAGGAAAGGATGGCGGGTATATGTTTGGATCAGTTTTGCGTGAAAGGTCAGAAAGTAAAATGCCCTTGCATATAGGTCGTTTCGAAGGCCATTTGAACCTAGGGAAAACACACAAAGAGCTCCAAAGAGTGAAATACCCTTGCATACAGGCTGTTTCAAGAGTTGTATGGCCTATACACCTTTCCATATGGATCGTATGATAGGATATTTGAAACTTTTTGAACTTTCCCTGCTTCAAACTATATTTTTACACACTTTTCATGCATCCTACCATACTCTAAGCTCCATACAAACATCATACTACATACTATATGCACTTGACAACTCAAAACATGTATGAACTTTACTTCTCAACATCAAATAGCTCTCACTACATAACTCAATCCTTCATCTCCATCTCTTATCAACTCATGCATAACTCATAACAACTTCTACACATCCAGACACTTGTTAAACATACTTAAACCATTTATACACTTCAAAACCATAATTTCCACTCACTTCACATTCATATAAACATGTTCCAACATTCTCAACACCCATAACACCATCTACAACTTCATTTTCATCACCACCCACTCATCAATTCAATATAATCATGATTATCACTAACTCATTCATTAATTCAAAACAACTTTAAACTTACAATAGCTTATTTACTATAACCTCAAGGATCCAAATGCTTTCTCAGTAAACTCAACATGCCAATATTACATATAACCTACCAAGAGACAAGTCTGATAGAAATCCATGAAAGAAAAGATGACAATTCATCACAAAAGACATACAAACTTACCTTATATCACTTGTATTTGTGAATTTAATCTTGATGCTAGCCTTAGGAGGATTGTTTGAGACAAAGGAAAGAAGAAAATTAGATTGTTATTGTTGTTATTGGTATCGGTTTGGGAGGTCTATTTTTAGGGTCTGTTTTGGCTTTTTAATTTTGGCAAATTGAACTTTGATATTTATCCTTTAATGTTGACTTTAGGTGGTTGATTATTAGAGAAAAATAAAGAGGCTTGGGCTTGGGTTTTAGCTTGTTTTTGGGCTTGGTTTTGTTTAAAAAAATTTTTTTTTATGGCTTAGTTTTGGCTTGGTTTTAGTTTGTTTTAGTAAAACTTGAATTTATCATGCATTAAATAACTATAAAAAATATAATCAAATTATACTAACACATCTTGTTTTAACATGTATAATTTATCAACTAAAACATATTCATAAAATTTTCATATTTCAAATAAGTAAAACATATACATATTATATACTATTATTACTAAATCATATTATCACACCATATTTTATTAACTAGTTATTTACCATAATTTCTATATTTCAAGCAAACATAACATATATTAATCTTACACCAACATATTAAATTCTCATTAACTAAACTCTTAACAAAATTTATAATTTAATTAAATCAACATATACATAATTATTTATGCATTGGAATTCTTGGTTATTTCATATTCAAAGACATACACATGTCAAATAATATAATATATGGAGGGGGTTTAGCGTGTTTACCTAAAATGGAGAGTTGAAAGAAAAATTGAAGGGGGAGAAGAGGAGGAGCGAAAAATTTGAGTTTTGGTAAGGAAAAGAAATACAAAGTGTAAA
Source organism: Combretum micranthum (assembly GCA_024138025.1). Classification (NCBI taxonomy): domain Eukaryota; kingdom Viridiplantae; phylum Streptophyta; class Magnoliopsida; order Myrtales; family Combretaceae; genus Combretum; species Combretum micranthum. The sequence continues at coordinate 1,819,451 of JAMXBD010000005.1, forward strand.
AAAAAAAAATGAAGAGCGAATGTGTATTTATAAGTGAAAAAGAAGGGAATTAAAGATGAAAAATAATTAAAAAATTAAAAATTAAAACAGAAGGAAGGGAGGGAGAGAGGGAGAGGGAGAGGGAGAGGAGGAGAGAGAGAGAGAAGAAAATAATTTAAAAAAAAGTATTAAGAAAAGTGTAATAAAGTATGGTGATTAGATATGTATAATAGTAGGTTATGTAAGATGTAAGAATGTAGTGTAAAAGTGTAAGAAAAATGTGATTGATATAAATAGTAAAAAAATTAATTATTTATCGGTAGAATGTAAAGTACAAGCATTATCACTGTAACTGATGTTTTTATGAGCCGATAAAATTTTACTTGATATTATATGGGTATCTTAATATTATTTTAGTATTAATTATTTGTCAGAATATTTTTACATTGATTTGCGTGTCGATAATCGAATACAGAAACTAACATAAAAAAGGTTCGAAATGATTAACATTTTGGAAAAACTTACTATTTTAGGGTATATACTTTATACTTGACTTACATTTTAAATTCCTATTATTTTTCTGAGTCATCTAATATTTTAGGGTCTTAGTATCCTATTTGATCCAGTCTAGGGTTTTTAGGGTTTAAGGTCGACTCAATTTGACTCTTAAGGTTACGATTCCAATATCGACTCTAAGGTTGGTTCATAATACTATTGCTAAACCTAGGGATTTACACGTAGCTTTGTTTCTTGTGTTAAGAAACCCGTATAAAGTTGGTCCAATTTTATAGTTATCCATATTTTTTTATCCTTGCAATCGATAAATACATAAAACTCCATAAAGTTCATTACTTTTTGTTATTAAAAACCTAAAATTATCTTACCCAATATTACTTGCTTGATGGTATATATACCTTGTTGAGATTCACTAACTTGATTTTGATAAAAAAGTGAATGAAAGTAGCAAATATGTTTAGAACTCTTAATAAGGGTGATTCTAATAGCTAAAGAACTTAGATTTGGTTTTTGTGCTAAGTAACCCTCATAAAATTAGTATAATTTGATAATCATCCATATCTTTTATCCTTCTAGTTTATAAATACATAAAACTCCATAAAGTTCATAACTAGTGACCATATCTAATGCATATCCATTTAATACTATGATATTGAATAAGGAATATACAACCTTTTTTTTTTTTTTCTTTTGGTAATTACAACAGGGAGGGGGGAATTCGAACATAGCGCATCCCACTTAAGAGACCATAGGAATTGCCATGGACAACCATTTACATATGTTTGAAAAAAAAATAACAAGAGGAAAAGAGTTTATGTAATAACCTAAAATAGTACAACTCAAATATAAAAATCATTAAGTAAATAATGAGAAGCTTTTGGAAATGTTTTAAAAGAAATCACAAAAAACATTCCTAATTTTTTGCGTTTTAAAAATATTACGATGCAAACAATCTAATTGTTGATTAAGAATTTGAATGAATAATAATAAATTTTAAGCTACGATTTTCGATAGTTTTTCGCAATCAATAATTGATAATAGCTTAATAACATAATGAGATAACCTAATTTCAACTTTAATAAGATAATGGTAATTTGGACAATTATGTAAAGAGCAAAAATGAGACATCTTGATTTTAGTCTTTTCAAGATGATCACGTTAATAAAATTATAAAACATAATATCTCTAATAATTAAAAAAAAATATGAGCACTTATATTTCATATGCACATTGTAATATATTTTCATATAAGAATAGAAAAGCGAGTCTATAACCTTCATTTGTTGAGTGTGTCGTGTTGTAAGTCAATATCATGTCGTAAGTTAATGTCATGTCACCATGTGTTGTCTCAAGTCAATGGACAAGTGGAATCGAGTTAAGTCAGGTTGATTCAAGTTGAGTCTTCAATCGTTTGTTGCCCTTGCCGGGTTAAGTCTTTTCAAAAATCAAGTAAGTGAAGGTTAAAATCGGTAAATTAATTCTTATTGTTTATATATGCTATACTACATAGAATATCAGTTGCGTAAAGTTAAAGGAATATTTTAAACCCTAAAAGTATGGAATTGAAGAAATAAGTGATGAGTAAATCGATAATTATAAAGAAGTAATATTAAACCTAAACAACAATAAATTTCAATACTTTTCATGAAAGTGAAAATAGTATGAAGTATCAAATAAATATGATCAAAGGTCAAAACAATGTAAATATGATACTGGTAATTAACAAATAAATTAATTGAGATTTGAGATTTCAAATATTCTCTTCATGTAACCAATTTGTTTTAATAAGTTATTTTCAACAAATTAAACTCTTTTATCTTTTATTAAATTTTAAACTATACTTCTTTTCTTTTAATTGTAAATCTCTAGATCCTTAGAAAAATTCAATTTCAATGTTTAGTAAATTTGAAAACTCCAAATTTTAGTCTATTTCATAAATTGATTCTTTGTAGTTATCAATTTAGACCCTTTCTTTTAATTTATATATGACTCAAAATTCTCAAGTTCAAGTATTCAAATTTATAAAATGTCCTAAATTAGTTATTTTTAACCTACATTCTATTTACTTAATCCTCATAAATTTTGAATTCCACCGCTTATTTAAAAACATTAGTTTTAAGTCCAAATTCAGATCAAATATCAAGCTTTTACAAATTTAAATTCTCCAGCTAGATTTTCGATTTAAACTATTGATTTCTATGTTATAAATTCTAAAATTATTTCCTAATTACTTTTGATAACCAAAAAAATCATCTGAAAGATTTAAACCGAATCTCTTTACTCATAAATATCTTTAATTATTCTTGTCCTTATCCTATTTATTGCTTTTCCTTTTCCTTGGCTACCATTGCTTTTCTTCTTTTCCTTTTTCTTCTCCTTTTACATCTCCTTTTCTTCCTCTCTTCTTTTTTTCTCAAACCCCACTCAAAATCTCAAGTTTAAAGGAGATCAAAGAAGAAAAGGAATACATAAAACATGAAAGAAGATGGAGACTATGAACATGGAAGCTTCAAGAACTTAGGGGGGAGTGGAGATAAAGAAAAATCAAGAAGTTTGAGTTGTCCAAAAGAGATAAGTTGTTATTTGCTTTGTTTTAGTTGTTGTTTATGTTTATATGTGTTGATATGATGCTTGATGCAAGTTGGGTTTGTCATGAAGATGATGAATAGTAGATATAGGGTTTGATGAAGTGGTTTGGAGGTGTTACATGTTGTTGAATGAGTATAGAAGTGTTATAAATAATGAAAACTAGCTTGTATGATGCTTTGATGACATTTTAATGGAAGTAAGATGTGTAAAAGTTGAGAAAATTCTATATAGAAAACAGAGAAATCACGTGATAGCTGCTGCCCAATTTTTCATATCAATACCGACATGTACATGCCCGTGCAAACAAGTTTTAAGCTACTAGGAATTTTTTCACCTCAACACGGCCTCCAACATGTTCATGCAGCAAGTCATGTACTTGATTCCACCAGGTTTATAAAAAAAATGAATTAAAAGATTAATGTATAATAGATGTGATATATTAGAATTCACAATTAGAGATTCATTGAAAGAATTAATGGATTTAGAATTGTATTGAGTTAACATGATTTTCAAGCATAAAATGAGCTTATGTAAAGAACTTATGTTCAACTTGATTTAATGAAATTTAATGAGCTAAAATGAATTAAATTGATTAAGTGTATTCGACTTGGCTAACATTAAGTTAATATAGACTTTATAAAATAAAATAGGTTCAATATAGTATAATAAATCATGATGAGTTAAAATGAGTTAGCTTAATTTATAATCTTGTAGGATATGTAATATTATCTTAATGGGATGAATGATTACAATTTAGTAACTAAACTAGATTTAATGCGGATTTTGGATATAAAGTAAATTAGTTAATAGACTTAAGGTTAATTTAACTTGAAAGGTTGTAAGAAGCTAACATGAAATTGATCTAAAATATAAGATTTAAATTAATTGAGGTCTTAATAGAGACATGATTATGATCTAATGAGGTAATTGAATGTGACATAATAATCGGATTAAGTAATTAAGCTAAGTTAACCTAGATCTAACTAGTAAATGAGTTAGATGTAATTGTAATGTGATAAACTTTAATTGGTAAAGGAAGGATGTTTGTTCAAATATTGTTTACTAAGATAAAGGATTGTTTTCCTAAATGTTAAGTTATTTAAAACTTAAAAGTGAATAAGAAATGATAATGTTTTATAGTAAATAATTTATATGAGTTTATTTTCATGAATAAAAGTTTGTCTTTGATCTTATTTTCTTTTTTGTGATAGGTTTAGCCAATCTTCTGTTTCTATTTGGATTTCAAATATGATGGGAGTTGATGATGTTGATGATGATTTGATGCTAATGATGAGGTTGATGATGGTTTGATGTTGATGGGAGGATGAGTTGAATTTCTTGAAGGATTGTTAGGACCTGGCTTTGACGTTAGGTGGGTAACATTGACCCTATCATCTTGCTTATGCTTGTAATGTAGTTGCACCTAAATTTGAGAGAAATATAATTGAATATGTGTAGGGATTAGGTATTCGATTGTTGTTTGATGATTGCTTTAGTTGATAAATTACTAACATCAAAATTGATCACACATTGCTTTTAATGATTGGATGATTGTTATTGATGAGTGTTTATCAATTGATTAGTCACCCTAATAAATAGACTTAATACTAATTGACCATTTAATTAAATGAACATAAATTGCATTAAAATGTACTTGTATTCGCATGGTGTTCATGTCACGTATTAATATTCCGATTCTGTAGTAGTGCTTTTGAAAGTCTAGTAAATCTTGTTAAGACTATTATAGGGTTGTCAGCTTCACGAGAACTAATCAGGCACCAAAGGATGTCGCCTGTATTGGAATCGACTTTAAGGATTAACACTTAGAGAGTTTCTGAGGTTTTGAAAGAAGTGAAGGTTATTTTGACAATATATGTATATATATCCAAGTACAAAATGAGTTTCAAGATGAAATCTTCCCTCTTTAGTTCTTTAAAGGAGAAGTTTGAGGTTATGTTAGTAAAACACACACACACACACACACATATGTAAATGGAAATGAGCTAAGAAAGCAATGAGTTGAGAAAGCAATACATCTCTTTTGGTTTGGATTCCGATCATCCATACTGTGCATATCATATGGCTAAGTGTTGCATTCATATGTCTATTAACAAAACTTGCTTGGCATTTGTTATTGTGTGGTTTGGTCATTATTATTCACTGGGCTATGGTTGAGCTCACACCCTTATAATTTTTGTGTAGGAGTAGCTCAAGTTATGAATGGGCTAAGATTGTATTGAAGAGAGATCTCACCTTTAGTAATACCTTTGAAAATAATTATTTGCCCTAAAAGCCCAAAATAATTATTTTTTAATTTTAAATTCAAATATCCGTTACAGTTAACGTTTTTAAATCGCTAAGCATTAAATGCACTTGAATGGCTTTTTTCTTGCCACATCAGCTTTAATATTTAAGTCGTCACGCCTCAAATGCTTGTTGCGTCTTAGTCAGTCAAGCCCCAACTTTGCCCTCGATAGCCTCTACATACGCACTCTTCTTTGAGCCCTAAAATTTGAACTGTCACGGCCTAAATCTATAGAGATTTATATAAAAGTTAAAATGAATGTTATAGTTAAGGATTTTGTTTATATTAGCATGTGTAGAATGAATTCAATAAGAATAGATACTCAATTCTCAATAAATTTATTTCAAAATTTTTGTTATTTTCTAATTTTCGTATGAAGTAGCATTTTTGAAGCTCAAACCTTCAATTATAAAATTTTCATTATAGATTAAATTAAGGAACTTTCATACAAATAAATTTCTAATTACAAATGGGCTAAACTATGTGATGATATTAGTCTTTGTTTCTTGTTCTTAATGTATAAAAGGCCAGTTATTATGCAAACCTAAGCCCACAATCCTATTTCCCCACTCTAACTATCACACACACACACACACACACACACACACACACTATAGCTTTTAAATGCCTCAAAAGTCCAAAGCTACTTTATCCAAATATTAAGAGATAATTATCAAAAATATTTGTCGAAAATATCTTCTTCTTTTTCCTTCTAGTAGGTGCCATTTCCAACCCTCACATACACCATTTTTTCCTTCATTTTTCTTCCTTTAAAATTCTCCAAAAATCCATTTCAAGCTCTATTTTCATGTTAAGATCCCATTTGAGTAAGTTATTACTTACTTTGCTTTGTTTATTTTGTAAAATAAATAAGTATAGTTAGTGTTATGTTGGTAAATGTTGTATATGGAGTTATTGAGGATATTGGTTTTTGATAAGTAAAGATAGGTGATGATAATGATAGTTTAAGGCTTAAAGTGAAGATATAATGGATTTTAGTTGGTTGCCTAACGTTGAAATAGTGAATAGTTGGTGTAGAGTAAATTGGTACGTGTAAAATCATTTTGAAGTTGTAAAAGAAGTATAGAAACCTTATATTTAAGTGGGAAAGTGTTTTTTATAGAAACAAGGTCATAATAAATAGTTAGAAAGTGTAAAATTTCAAAGTTGAAATACAATTTAGGATTACCAGATACAGGCATGATGGAGGGGGTAATCTTCTCAGATCACATTGTTTTGCCATGTCACGAGTGTGATAGAGCCCGTTATCTTATCGGATGAAATTTCCTCAAATGATCATTGGCATGATCAGGCCGTATGCATGATACGGCCTAGATAACAATCTTAATAATGAACGTGATCTCCTCAGGTTGCTTCTTTCTCAAGTGATCATGAGCATGATTACGACCATAATTCATGACACGGCCTATATCACAACCGTAATAAAGGGCATTATATCCTCTGTGCCTTAGTCAAAGTTTAACCCACCCTTGATCATAGGCGTCTTGAGGATCACAGCATGGGTCACGACTGTGAAGTTTTCCCTATTTCTTATATATACATATATTAAAATATATACACACACACACATAACATTATCTATGCATATATAAATGCTAGTTTAAGATCTTTTAGAAATTTTAATCAAGTTAGATAATAAAATCATAGACTTAAGATATGGTAAGTTATGATACCTAGACTTAAGAATTAACCAAGTTTGTATAGTTCAGTAATACCTAAATCTTAATAGAAGTTCTTACTTAGTTATATACTTAGAAGTGTATGTTAATTATTTTATAGGAACCTTAAGTTAAGACTTGAACTTTTTGTTTAATTATTACGACGACTAACCAAGATGCACCGATGAGTAACTGAATTCTTTCTCATTTTATTTGTGATTATTGTAAAGTAGTAGCACATGCTTTTAATAAAAATTGAAATTGGTGAAATGCATGGGGTTTGAGGAATGTTGCATGCTATTTGTTGTTTGAGTGAATGATAACACTTAATTTTACAACTGAAAATTAATTGTTTGATATTGGTTGTTGCATTTATTGTTGATTGTCTGTAACTAATTGGTCACTAAGAAATTGAACTTAACTTTCATTTGATTACTAATTAAATTAGACATGCATTACACAACATCATACTTGCATTAGCATGGTAATTATATTATGTATTAATATTTGGATTCTATGGTAATGCTTTAGTGAATCCAATGAATCTAATTAAGGTTACCATAGAGTTGTTAGCTTCACATGAACTAAGTAAACAATGAAGGATGTCGCTTGTGTTGGAGTTGGTTTTAGGGTATTAATACTTACCGAATTCTAAATGAAGTTGAAAGTATAAATTTACATTTAATTATAAATAATAAATGACTTTGACAAAATTTCTTCTTCTTTAGTTTTTGGATTCTCTTGGGCATAAATTACTTGAATTAATCTTTCAACCCCCAAGAGAGAGTGTAACTCTCTATGGGTTTGGATTCCAGTAATCTAAACTGTGCATGTCTCATATGATTGATTTTTCACAATGTATATGTTTGATAATTAAACATGTTTTATTTTGAGTATATGGTACTAAGATTTAGTTATTTATTGAGCTTGTTGTGCTCATACTCCATTAAAGTGTTGTTTAGAGGACTATAAGAGGAAGATCAAGATCAAGACCAAGCGTTGGTGTTAGTACAGAAAGTAGGGCTGTTTAATTATGAACTTGGAATATAGTTTCGTTTATGTGAGAGTTTGGAGATTAATGTTTTGTAATAGTATAAGTTTTTGAATTGTAATCTTTTTTGAAGATCTTTTGTTGTAAGTGTATGAATGAAGTTCTTGAAGGCATAGTTTGTAATTTATCTTGTAATAATTTTGGACTTTTGTAAAGTGATTCTTATATATGACTTATATATATGTGCGTTGTCTTTCTTATTCTAAACAACCTTTGATCATGTTATATCCGTCCACACCATAGGGCATGTTATCTGTATAATGATCATGTACCTTTTTAGATGCCTTAGTTGATTACATGATACATCGTTACAATTAGGGTACCATGTGGGGGTGTGATAAAGAGTCTTATGTAGAGCTTCCACACCTATTAAATGCCATATAAGAGGTAAGTTCGGGAATAAGGGTGGAGTGGAGAACTATAAAATTAGACATTGCAAGGCATGTGTTTCTTGATAAACTTTTTTGGGCTTCTAGAACTCGCATTGAAGCATTTCCACACTGCAAGTAAGTTATTAAGAAGCCGGTACTTGTACTTGGTTTACCTGTGTAATTTGTTTAGTAATTGATCATTGTTCATTCTTTGTAGATCCGTTACCACAATTGACGATACCTTTCTGTATAAGAAATACAAGCACAATCTCCTTATTACTATAGTGATGGACGGGGCAAACCATATTGTGGCCTTAGCAAATGCCCTTGCCAATGAAGAGGCAAAGAACCCATGGAGTTGGTTCCTCCAAAAGTTACTTGAACATGTCATAAAGGACTAAACGGACATATGCTTGGTATCCAATCATCACACCGGTATAAGAGTACGGTTGAGGGGGAGAGTGCAGTGTGGCCTAAAGACTGGTGCATTTAGCATGTTGTAGGTAACTTTATCTCAAAGGCTAAGAATAGAGTGTAAAAAGTGCAGCATGTTGTTAGGATAAAGATTGTGACATGTCACAAACAACTTTAGTAGCATTAAAGCAACATCGTCTCTTAAAGGAATAATATCGGCTACTAATACCTCATTTCTTCAAAATATAAGTTTAATTATCTAAATTTGAGATTATTTTTGTTCCAGTTTATACATTTTTTTAATATTGTTATTTATTTACTTTTTATATACATTGGTTTTTACTTATTACTCTCATTCATTTTGAAAGTTAAAAGATATCTTTTCTCCTTAAACTAATATTATTATTGGTTCATGATCTATATTTTTGAGTTTTACAAGACATTTTAAAGACTTGATTATTTAAATTTTCAAAATTTAGGTTTTGAGTTATTGGGCTTTGTGTGGGGGTTCAATTAAGTAACTCGTTATTTTTTATGATAATCCATATCATATGGCAATAATATATCTAATGGGCTTAGTCCACCAAATATTGGCCCAATCCACCAGAAACCGGACCAAATTTACCCTAAAGAGAAACCGATCCCAATTCCCTTCCTTCAATTACTCTTCGGTAAGCCTCGCCTCTTTCAATACTCTCTATCTCGTGTTTTAGGGTTTCTACCATTCCTAACTTTCTCTCTGTGTTTGTGAATTTGTAAGGAATTGCAGGTGATATACAAGCTTATTTGAGAAGCCACTCTCCAGATGTCACAAGATTCACTAATTTACAGGGGGATAAGTCATCCTTTTCCCTGTTTCGTTTATTTATAGAATGTTGTTATGCTGTTTACAGCTTTGTTATACAATCTGTTTAAGATCCGTACAATTCTGTTTGAGATCCGTTCCTCTATGATGCTATTACAATTGTAAATTCCTATATATTTCTATTACAATACAACTGTAAATCCCTATGTATTTCTGTTACACAAAATCTTTAAGCCAGCTAAGCTTCTTGTGCTGACGTATATTTCTAGTGGTTGTATCATTTTTCCCCCCATCTGGAAAAGCAACCTTGTCCGCAAGGTTGAAATCTGGATATGTCAGTTTAAATTGGTCAAAATCTTCCCAAGTTGTTTCTTTTGGAAATAACTCGACCCACTGAACCAAAATTTGTCGAACCTGTTTGTTATTAACTAAAATAACTCGGGAGTCCAAAATTGTGAGTGGTTGTAAAATAGTATAACCACTATCTGACCCCGGTGGTAATTGTGGAGATGGCTGAGAGACGCCTGTAGCGTTCTTAAGTAAGGAAACATGAAAAACATCATGTATACGAGCATGAGATGGAAGCTTGAGTTGATATGTTACTGTACCCACCTTCTTGAGAACTCGATAGGGTCCCTCATATCTTTTAGAGAGTTTATGAACCTCAGAACTGAGAGACTTTTGTTTGTAGGGATGAAGCTTAAGATAGACCAAATTGCCTGGTGCAAAAGAAACATCAGTATGATGTTTATCAGCTAGCTGTTTCATTCTGTTTTGTGCTTTAGCTAAATTGTCCCTCAATAACTGTAAAGCTTTATCTCTCTGAATTAAGTCTTCCTCGACGGATTCCAACAATAAACTTCCCCTGATATACGATGGTATGGAAGGAGGTGATCTTCCATAAACCAATTCAAAGGGGGTACATTGTGCTCCTTCATGAAAAGAAACATTGTCAGCATAATCTGCCCATGGTAGAAAACGAACTTAATCCCTCGGATAATCCATAAAATAGCTCCTGAGATAGTGTTCAATTGTTCTGTTCAACACTTCTGTCTGACCATCTGATTGAGGATGATATGCACTACTCATGTGCAGCTTAGTTCCATTAAGATAGAACAATTCCTTCCAAAATCTGCTGGTAAAGACTGGGTCTCTATATGAAACAATAGAGCGAGGGAAACCATGTAGCTTAATAACCATTTGAATGAATAATGTTACCACCTGAGCAGCTGTAAAATGAGGCCCTAAAGACCCAAAATGGTAGTATTTGGATAGTCGATCGACTACCACACATATCACTGTGAACTCTTGAGACCTAGGGAGAGACGTTATGAAATCCATACTAACATCTTCCCACACTTGCTCAGGGATAGGTAAAGGATGTAATAGTCCCGCTGGTGATTGAGTCAAATATTTGACTTGCTGACAAATAGTACAATTTCTGATATAATTCTCCACATCCTTTTTCATACCTTCCCAAAAAAATCGGAAGCGAGATGTTTATAGGTCTAAAGCACACCAAAATGACCTGAAGCTGGTGAACTATGAAACTCTTGGAGTAGAAGAGGAATGACTTTGAATTGAGGCACCAAAAACAATTGAGTCCTTAAATATAATAAGTCATTCTTCCACTGCAAGACCCATTTCATTTGTTTGCCCTTCTGTAAGTCAGACAATATAGATTGAAAAGCTGGTAAAGTGGCATATTCCTGCTTAATTTCCTCAAAAATTTGAAATTGTGGCATGGAAAAAGCATAATAGTGGCCCTATTCATCAATTTGCCTGGAAAGTAAGTCAGCCACAATATTGTCTTGACCAGATTTATAAGAAATGGAAAAAGAATAACCCAACAACTTAGAGAGATATTTGTGCTGTTCTGGAGTTTGAATAGTCTGTGTCAATATTTCCTTCAAATTGCAATGATCAGTTTTAATAGAAAAATGAAACCTCAACAAATACGGTCTCTACTTCCTTACAGCTTCAAGTATTGCATATAGCTCTCTGACATAGGCAGAGGCTTTTCTTAAATGCATTGGAAGCTTTTTACTAAAATATGCAACTGGTTGATTTTGCTGAAGGAGAACAGCACCTATCCCCACTCCTAATGCATCTGTTTCCACTATAAAAGGTTGTGAAAAATCTGGTAGCTTTAATATTGGAGCCTCACACAATGTGTGTTTGAGCTGCTCAAAAGCCTTAGTAGCATCTGTACTCCATGAAAACTGATCTTTTTGTAACATGTTTGTTAATGGCCCCGCAATAGAGGCATAATTTCTGATAAACTTTCTGTAATATCCTTATAACCCCAAGAAATCCCTCAATTCCTTTACTGTGGATGGTCTAGGCCATGTTTTAACAGCTTTAACTTTTGTTGGATCTGGTTCAACTCCACTACTGCTCACAATATGTCCCAAATAATCGATCGTAGATTGACCAAAAGAACATTTGCTTTGTTTCAAGTAAAACTGATGGTGCAATAAAATCTGAAACACCACTGCTAAGTGTTGAACATGTAGATCCACTGATGAACTATAAACCAAAATGTCATCAAAGAAAACTATAACAAATTTTCTGAGATGAGGCGTGAAAATATTATTCATAATGGCTTGAAAAGTAGCCGAAGCATTACTCAAGCCAAAGGGCATTACAATAACTCATAATGGCCCTCATGAGTTCTGAATGCTGTTTTTCCAATGTCTCCCTCGTGCATGCGAATCTGATGATATCCAGATCGCAAATCCTGTTTAGAAAATATGGTTGCTCCATGTAACTCGTCCAGAAGTTCATCCACAGTGGGTATGGGATACTCATCCTTAATAGTAGCTTGGTTTAAAGCACGATAGTCTATACAAAAAAGCTAAGTTCCATCCTTTTTCTTAACCAATAATACTGGTGAAGAGAAAGGACTAACACTGTCCCGAATGAGACCCTGGTCCAACATTTCTCTCACTTGCTTCTCAATTTCATTTTTTTGAAAATGAGGATACCTATATGGTTTGACGTTTATAGGTTGAGTCCCCTCATTTAAAAAAATTCTATGTTAGACTTCGCGTAAAGGAGGCAAGGATGATGGTGTCTCAAAAATCCTATCAAATTTGCCCAACACTTCATGAATAGTAGTGTTGTTAGTGGATTTAATTACAGAATCTGCCCTCTGAGCCTCCAGAGAAAAACAGTAAGCTACTGCATTGATATTGAACATCCTCCGCAATTGATGTGCAGTAACTACTGATGGAAAAGAAGTTTCACCAGATAAAGACACCCTCTCGCCCATGTTAACAAATGATAATGTCAACGCATTATAATCAATGGTCACAGGACCCAATTGCTTAAGCCATTGGACACCTAAAACTATCTCAGCCCCTTCAATAGGTAGAATATAAAATGGAACACGAAATTAAATTCCTTGAATAACCAGAGGAACATCCAAACATTGACCCTCACATACCAATTTTGTCCCATCGCCAATCATAACATCGAGTGATGCAGTATGTAGTACAGTCAAATTTAAATGTTTCACTACTCTAGATTGCAAGAAGTTATGAGTACCACCAATATCAACTAGAATAGAGAAGTGATGATTGTTAGTCTGACCTTGAAATCGCAAAGTCTTTGGAATAGACATCCCAGCCAAAGCATACAAACTGATCATCCCTGAATTCTCGTGATTTCCTGCATCCTCACAGTCTATATGTGGATCATGCATATCCTCATGAGCAACATTTGCATCATCCTCATTATCATTTGTCATCAATAGCAAAAATTTAGATTTACACTTATGATTACGATGGTATTTTTCATCACAATTATAACATAAACCTTTTTCCCTTCTCTGAGCCATCTCTTCAGAGGTCAACTTTTTAATTGGAATGGTGGATTTTGGTGTACTAGAATTAGATGAAGTAACGACAGAAACGGGTAAGGATGAAGGGTATTTAGGTGGAGGTTTAGAGAATTGAATGGTAGAAGAATTAGAATAAAGGTTGTGTTTGGAGAAATGGTTAGAATGTGATGGTTTATATGTATCTACAAATTTAGATTCATAAATGCGTGCCAGAGACATAGCATTTAGTAAATCAGGAGGCCTTGCAACTTGAACTTCTCGCCTAATTTTAGGTTTAAGACCTGAAATGAAGCAACTAGTATGAAAAGAGTTTGGTAACCCAGTGATTTGATTCGAAAGATGATGAAATTGAGATTGGTAATCAGAAACAGTTGTGGATTGAGTTAATTTGGAAAGTTGACCCTGAATGTCTTCATATAATGAAGGACCAAAGCGATCCTGAATTGATTTCTTGAAGGTAGTCCAAGAATTTAATTGTTGGTTATCATACATCCATTGATACCGGTCTAAAGCATCACCCTCTAAAGCAAAAGAGGCAATAGTGATGCACTGTTCATCCTGAATATGATGAAAATTGAAGAATCGATCTGTTTTGAATACCCAACCACGAACATCTTCCCCATTGAATTTGGGAATTTCCAATTTGATGCCTTTTAAAAGATCATTGCCTTCGATGATGGAAGATGATGATTCATTAACAAAAGGAGGAGAATGAGTCTGATTCCGTTCATTCATCAATGTAGAAAATTTCTGTTGAATAGAATCCATAATGAGTGAAATTTTCTGATCCAAGTCTTGATTTAGTTGTTGTTAAAATTTTTCCAATCTGTCTTCCAACAAAGTATTTCTTGTATCAAGTGCTATGGATGAAAAAGCAACTCAAGAAGAATGGAAAAGCAAGATGAAGGCAACAATGGAGGATGATCCGAGAACAAGAGCACCAAATAATGGGCTTAGTCCACCAAATATTGGCCCAATCCACCAGAAACCAGACCAAATTTACCCTAAAGAGAAACCAATCCCAATTCCCTTCCTTCAATCACTCTTCGGTAAGCCTCGCCTCTTTCAATACTCTCTATCTCGCGTTCTAGGGTTTCTACCATTCCTAACTTTCTCTCTGTGTTTGTGAATTTGTAAGGAATTGCAGGTGATATACAAGCTTATTCGAGAAGCCACTCTCTAGATGTCACAAGACTCACTAATTTTTAGGGGGATAAGTCATCCTTTTCTCTGTTTCGTTTATTTATAGAATGTTGTTATGCTGTTTACAGCTTTGTTATACAATTTTGTTTAAGATCCGTACAATTCTGTTTGAGATCCGTTCCTCTATGATGCTATTACAACTATAAATTCCTCTATATTTCTGTTACAATACAATTGTAAATCCCTATGTATTTCTGTTATACAAAATCTTTAAGTCAGCTAGGCTTTTTGTGCTGACGTATATTTCTAGTGGTTGTATTAATATCCGACTCTGCAATATTAATTTAAATATACATGTTTTATTGTGTTATTGGTTACTGTAAAAATAGACACCAACAAATAAAAATGAGAAGAGTGGGGAGTGGGAAAATAGATGTAAATGGAACGATAGAGAAACAATTTTTTTTTCCCCCTTTGGCAAGTGAAGTGTTGATTGCTAATTGCCTTGAGTATCAGATTCGAATTTCTTTTATTTCTTTTGCTGTTATAATAAAAGAACAACAATGCCGATTGAGTGTTAAATTGATAAGGTAAAAGTTAATTACAACAAGCGAAAGCGGTGGGCACCATTTTCCATATATCCTTGTCTTGGGAAATAAATAAATAAAAGAATTAGACTATTGACCATATTCACAAAATTACATAAAATTTGATGTCTATCCATATATTTGTGTGTGTGTGTATAAATTTATGAATTCATGTGTGCCTGCCAATGGTTAGTCCTGCAATTTCGTCAGCTATTGCGTTAGGTGACCGTCCAAATTTGATCATCCGGCATCCGACACATTATTTAGTATTTAGTATTTACTCTTATTGTATTACTACATATACAAAACAGAAACAGCACTTATTGTCTCCCACTTGAACTAAGCACACAACATCAAAGTCAACATATTCCATACCATTCCTGAAACTGAAACACACATCATGGCAACCGGTGTAAAGAGGATGAAGTTGGGCTCACAAGGGCTGGAGGTTTCAGCACAAGGACTAGGATGCATGGGCATGTCAGCTTTTTATGGTCCTCCAAAATCTGATACTGATATGATTAACCTTATCCATCATGCCATCAACTCTGGAGTCACCTTCCTTGACACTTCTGATATTTATGGCCCTCATACCAATGAACTCCTTCTTGGCAAGGTTTGCTTCACATCATCTGTGTTAGGCTGACAGCCAGCCTGGAACATGGTCATTTTTCTTGTATATAGATTGTGATTGGATTGATCTAATAATTATGGATTAGGCATAGTTTGTTTTAATTGAAACGCGTCATGTGACGTGGTCTAAGTGGAAGTTAGGTTGGAACTAGATAGATGGTTTTTCACTGAGTAATATAATTGAAATTTTCTAAAATTGATACCACCTTTAAAGGTTTGAAAATTAGAAGTTTGATGTTAAGGATTGTAAACTTTAATGCAGTTAAGGAACTCATTCGGATTGATTTAGGGTATATTTAGATTGTATGATTTTTATATGCATCTATACTTTATATATGTCTTATGTGAATTTGGATCGTTTTATATATTTATATGTAATTTTTTTTTTTAAAAAGATAAAAAATAAGATCAACCTAAAATCGATGAACCAAACCCTTAACCCAAACCTCTCATGGCAACTCTACGATAATGAAATGAAGGGAAAAAATAGATGGTCAACACATGATCCATGGATTTGAGGTTATGAAATTATGGATCACACGATTCACTTCCACGTAAATAAGCACAATCTGTTTCTTTTGCTTTTTTAGAGTTGGTTCATTTTTTTTGAAAGGTGTTATTTGGCAATGTGGTTGAACAGGCACTGAAAGGGGGAATAAGGGAAAAGGTTGAGCTGGCCACGAAATTCGGCGTCCGCTTTGCAGATGGCAAGGGGGAAGTGAGGGGTGACCCTGCTTATGTGAGGGCTGCTTGCGAGGGGAGCTTGAAGCGGCTGGACATTGATTGCATTGATCTTTACTATCAGCATCGAATTGACACTCGTGTGCCAATTGAAGTGACTGTATGCCTCTTAGTATCCCTTGCACCATTATACTTCATAAGTAGTTTGACTTCTCGACCAAGGTCGATTTTCGTGATTCATAGGTAGTAAAACAAATGGTTTTTGCAAATCATAAAATTTTGCACTGGCTCTGACTCATAGTTATAGAAGCTGATTGCTTGCCCATTTTAATATCATCTTTTTTAAAATCCATAGATAATAAAATTCTGTTTGGCTATATTTAAACTGCTAGGAACTTATGCTCAGTGAGGTAAAGCTTTGATTCCATATCTCAGTTATGTAACATTACTTTTAAGCTAATCACTGGGGAAGGCATATAAGATTTTCGGAAAATTTGAAGCTAGATCTCTACTTTCTCATCTGCTAAATAGGATGCACCAAATATCCCTCTTGACGGCATATATGTATCACCAAAAGACCAATCTTAATGCTATTCAAAAGAGCTCGTTTCTCTCAATGCTCAAGGCCTAAATCAATATTTAATTGAAATAGTTGCTAACACAACTTAGAATTATTAGTCGGTTGTATATATACCCCTCAGGTCCCAAAACGTTTCTTCATGTTCCTAAAATTTTTCAACACATGCATTTAATAATTTTGGCAGTTGGATGGGAAGGTAAGTGTATTTTTTTTTAAAAAAAAATAAAGTATGGAAACATAAAATCACGTCTTAGGAGTTTTGGGGATGTTTTCGGCAACTAAGCCCCACTTAAGCCAGAAACATCATTTTTTTTTTTTTTTTTTTTTGCTTATTTTCTAGATGGGAGAGGTTAAGAAACTAGTTGAAGAAGGTAAAATCAAGTATATTGGTCTGTCTGAGGCATCTGCCTCAACAATCAGAAGGGCACATGCTGTTCATCCAATAACAGCTGTCCAGTTGGAGTGGTCATTATGGACACGGGATGTAGAAGCAGAAATAGTTCCAACATGCAGGTATTAAATTAGCACCACCTGTTAATTTATTATATCAATGACCGCAAAATACTAAACCCTTCTGGTTTGCCTACTTTTGTTGTGATTTCATCAGGGAACTTGGTATTGGTATTGTTGCCTACAGTCCCCTCGGACGAGGTTTCTTTTCTATGGGCTCAAAACTTGTTGAGAACTTCTCCCAGGGTGACGTTAGACAGGTCTGTATCTAATTCATACCCAAATTACAGGTTGGTGTACAATAATACATGCAAATATTTTGCAACATTTTCTCTGAAGATCCATGATTTTCAACTAGTCGTCCTTCTCTTTTGAGTGGAAGCAATAAAGATAAAAATCCCCAGACAAATACATTAACTTAGTGAAAACAATTGGATGAATCTTTCGTCTGGTTTGCTGACTTTAAAGATCTGAACCGACGTTCTGCTTTTTATTTAATCAAACTAGCTTTTTTACGTCTCTTAGAAGGTCTGGAAGTGTGTTGAAATTGTTTGTCTCTGATATTTGTGATGCAGTTATAACTAGCCTTACCAGATACCAAAATGTACTTAGTGCAACAGTTGACAGCTTTTAAGGCCAAAAAATTGAACGGTCCTGGGTGAATTTGGCAAGAACCACTTTGGTTTATAAATTTATGGACCACATAGTTTATGGGAGTTTGTCAACAAACCAGACAAGTCCTTAAAGTTTGGAAACGCTCCAAATAAATCTATCTCATGAAAAGGCACAAATTTCTACTAGGTTTTATGATATTCATAAAATCTGTGAAGTTGTGTCTTAAGAAAAGTCAATGAACTGACATACTATGTAGGGGAAAACTTAATTGAGTTCGGAAATTCCAACAAATTCTTTCCCCGTGTCTGATTTTTGTGATCTTAGGGACTCATCTGACTTTACGTTGGGGAATTACATTGGTTTTTCCTAAAAAGCAGAGGATCAATTCAATGTTTTGGCCTTTCTTTAACAAGAAGAAAATTTTTGCAAGTACCAAATTATTTATGATTTGTGCAGCAATGTATAAAGCCATATAGCCACGGGTGGTATAATCTTTTGTAAATTGGATAGTCTATGCATCTAAACTTTCTATTGCTTCTAATTTAGTCCTTACTATATTCTTTGCAATATTTGGCTACAAGCTTGTCAGAATTCTAGCTGTCCATGTAAAAGCAAATGTGAATCTTTGCCTGTAACTGTATTTGCTTGAGATAGGGCCTTAATGCGCGCGTATGTGTATTAAATTTCAGTATCTTCCAAGGTTCCAGAAGGAGAATCTGAAGCACAATGAGAAGTTATTCGAGCGTGTTAAAGAGATAGCAACAAGGAAAGGATGCACCCCTTCACAATTGGCTCTTGCTTGGGTCCATCATCAAGGAGATGATGTGTGTCCCATACCTGGGACAACAAAGACCGAAAACTTTAACCAAAACATTGGTGCATTGTCCATTAAACTCACACCAGAAGAAATGGCTGAGCTTGAATCCATTGCTTCAGCTGATAATGTGAAAGGAGACAGGGACGGTGGCACCTCTCCCACATGGCAGACCTCTGATACACCACCCCTTTCTTCTTGGAAAGCCACCTGATTACTCATTTCCGTTTATCCAGTGATTACTGCACTTCCTATGGGTTAAGTGGTTCCTGTGTGGTATTTTGTGTTCACCTTCATGTAAAAGGATAGTGCTGCTTAAATAATGAAGTGCTTTTGGCCCTTGAGAAAATGTCTGAATAATTTTCATTTGCATTGATCTTATTCTTCCGATGGTGTGGTGGTGTGGGGGGTGTTGGGGTTGGGGTTTGGGGGTTGTGCTTGTGTTTGGTTTTCGTTGCATTGCATAACATAGACCCTTTACTAAATGCTCCTATGATCCAACTCAAGGCTCCTCTACTTACGGCCCGACATATTTAGGTTTATGTCGTATTAAGCCCCCCTAGGTTGCTCGTGGCCTGTTGAAATGGTTACATGGAATTCTTCTTCACTAGATATGAATATCCTTTCACATCGAAACATTCCATGGGCATTGGTTCAAAGTAATAATTATAACACCACATTAATAACCATTTATTCAAAGAGATTGCTATGCAAATATATAAAGTAACAATACTATGTATGATTAATTCCATGAAATAGGAGGTAAACTATAAAGCAGTAAACTTTAATTATTATGAAAACGACTTGAATTTAAAAATTTCAATGCTTACACCCATAGTTAAATATAGGTCCCATTTCTGTTATATGGTTGACCGATGGCTAGGTAAAAAGATTGTTAACTAATCTATTTAGTGGATGTGGATTTGTTGGATTTGATTTTTTTTTTTTTTTTTTTTTTTTTTGTAAAGAAAGTGATGTACAATAAAAACTTGACACAATTGTATCGATGTAAAAAAATGCAATTGAAAAACAAATTACAACTCAAGTATTGGGGAAATATTTAAACTCGAAGCTCTGCATTACATTTCTAACTCTACTTGGTATTTCCAACCAATATAAACATTGGACTAACTCCATGATATTTTTATTAATCTATCTGGCATTAGATTTCTAATTCCAATATTACCATCGGTTGACGTGGTACTTCCAACCTGTATAAATATTAAACTAACTCCGTTAACACTTTAAACCTATATAAACATGCCACGTATACAAGTATAATATTTAATATTTTTTTCATAAAGGTTGGAAAAAAGCTAGATGCAGATGGTACACTTCCTTTGACTGCTTTAGGACTTTATCGATACCGGTTTTGCGGCTTGCATTGTCTTCCTTACTCTTTCTCTTTTGGCTAAACAAAATATTACTCAAGCACAAGATAATAGAATTTCTTTTTTGATAATAAGCAAAAGAAAATTTGACTAACAAAGTTTAGTTTTAACAGCTTATCGCAGAACACTTGGTGAAAAGAAAAGTTTACTAATGAGTGTCTTGAAATGCTCTTTACATTCTCACTCAGAAATTGATCAGGATTGAAGAACGAGACCTTACTGGTGGTTTTGTACAAGGTACCACATATACCAGTTTGGTTTAGGGGTTAAATTGAACTATATTTGAAATGATTCGAATTAAATACCTAATAAACCAAATCTTATTAAACTTTAAGGTTTTGAATTAAACTGCTTTACATGCAGTTTGATTTGGTTTGAATTGGTTCAAACCAATACGCCTTACTCTAATTGATAATATTAATAATGATTGAAATTTTCAAGCAAATGATGATATTCTTTAATTTTTTTGTACGTGCTTTTTTTGTCTCATGCTTATCCCTTGATGACCATGCAATAGACCAATACATGAAACACGAGAAAAAGTAATTTGAAAAAATGAATAAAGTGAAAGAAGCCTTGACTAACCGTATACATGAGATTAGTGGAGGAACGTCGAAACTAGATTAGATGAATTATAATTTTCTAGCGGCTGTTATGAAAAAAGAACAGAGCAAAAACCAAACACCAATGCTATAATATAGTTTGGAGAGTGAAATACAAGGTATGTTTTATTTTAAACGTAGGAATAAAATATTAACGAATAACGTTAATATACCTATCCATCTATATTGAGTAATACATCTCTTTTAAGACTTTTCACCCCTTAAAAATATATTTTATTGCATAAAATATGAAGGTTTAACTTTATTGGCGCATTTAAAAATATCTTGTCATTGTGATAAATGGTAGTTTTCTTGTTAAATAGACTATCTAAAATAATTCAAGATAATTAATAACAAAATGCAGTCTAGTTAACATGGCAGACCTTTGATACACCATCCCTTTCTTCTTGGAAAGCCACCTGATTACTCATGTTGAGATGATTTACTTTTATTATTTATAGGTATTTTTATAATTTTAGTCATATATTATATAATGTGATATTGTGTTAGGGTTGATTATAACACTAACACTTCAAAAGTATCATAGTCTAGTTGACGGTTGTCATCGATCACTAAACCACCACCCAAGACAGCACCGCCACCAACATCAGCGGCTATCGTCATGTTTTTTTTTTTTTTTAGCTGATCGCTATTTCCATATTCACCCCAGACATAATCACACCACCATCGATTCGCATGTATATGATTTCAGCAACAAAAACCTTTTAAGAAATCCTAAAAACCCCTCATGGAGCAACCATAATGGATGTTAATAAAAAGAAAATACAAAAATCATACAATAACTCAACCGGCATCCAGCTTTATATTAGGGACCTTCTTGGACAGCGATGATCGTATCGTCGTGTTAGACAAGGTAAGAGAGGCCTACACCGCGTAATCGGAGTGCACTGCGAGTAGGGGTGTTCACGATTCGGTTAACCGGTCCATGGCCCTATTTTTTGATCCTAACCGTAATAATCGGATTTTCAATATCTTGATCCTAAACCTATCCATTATGAACGGTTAACTGCCTTAACGGTTAACCCTTTTTTTTCGGTTTTCGGTTTTTAACCATTTGACATAATGGTTATGCAAATTTTGCAATTAATCATACTTTTCAATATGTCCGTAAAAATAATTAGAGTATTTTTTTGTATAATTATATTAAAAACTATAAATTAAGAATGTAAGACATGTAAAATAGTTATTAATATATATCGGTGTCATCAAGATAATAATCATAATAACTTTTTACTCATGTGTTCTTATCAACCTCGATCAATTAAGCTCAATACAAAATCTCAATCAAATACCACCATTCTAATTTTCAAACATATATGCATTTGTTTATTTTTATCTGAATTATTCACTTTAACATAATTCATATTGATAATACTAAAAAAAATAATTATATGGGTATATTATAAATTATATATATATATATATATAATTACGGATCGGTTAACCGAATCCATCGGTTTCTAGAATCTAAAAACCGAAACCGAAACCGAAAACCGAAAAAATTAAAAATGCTAATCCTAAACCGAAACCGATGGATCGGTTAACCGCTTTTTTCGGATTGGTTTCTCGATTTCGGTTTGGTTATCCTAAACATTCGGTTTTTTTGCACACCCCTAACTGCGAGTTTCGATTTGGAGCTCAGCTTGAGGAATGAACAAATGAAGAACCTTGATGCCGTTTCTTTTGTAGTCGCCTGAAATCTTCTTCAGTGAACAAAATTAAGAGGACCATTCTGATGAAACATGTCATATAAAGTGCTCACGCTCATTAAATCTTTTTTATGTTTGTGATGTTTTACATTTAAAAAAAAAAAAAAAAAACCTACCACCCGTGAAGAGGAACCCTTAATTTTTTTTTTCTTTGTAAGAAGATATAAAGAAGAAGAAGACATAAACTGCTCCATTTTCCAACTCACCATAAACAAGGCCAAAACTGTTTGCCTCATCTAGGACAACAGATATGTAAAGACCTAATCCACTAAATCCTGAGATTTAGTGTATCGAGTTCCCAACCACATATAACATTTTCACATTATGTGTAAGGTTATCCTAAAACTAACAGTTTATGAGAATTGTTTGATCAATATACTAAAACTTTATAAACAACTTTTAACAAAACCAAATTGCTAATAAAAGCAATCGATACATATATACATTATATGTACAAAGTTCAGCATCAATAGAAGACACTATAAAAATTACAAGTTTTTCTTAGAATAGAGATCTTAAAGTCTTTTACAACTTAGACTTATTAACAAGCTTTCTGTACAGAGAATTATGCTTTAACCAAAATCTTATCCAAAATCAATGGGCATTCGAGTCCTACTCATCCCACTCGTCCATG
Source organism: Combretum micranthum (assembly GCA_024138025.1). Classification (NCBI taxonomy): domain Eukaryota; kingdom Viridiplantae; phylum Streptophyta; class Magnoliopsida; order Myrtales; family Combretaceae; genus Combretum; species Combretum micranthum. Next base: position 1,842,864 of record JAMXBD010000005.1, read on the forward strand.
AATCTCTCAAAATCTGACCCGTTTCCCAGATCATTATATAACTTATCTTCATTACCTGTAAAGCAGCAAAAGTGAGCCAAATGCTCAGTATGCAATAACAAATACAAAAACAATTTATCAAGCAAACTTGAATCAAATGAAATGCATCAACCATCAAGTCATTATCTTATTAAGTTTCTTTAACAAAACAATGGTAGGGTATTCAAACCTCAGAATCACTCTCTGGGAATTTAGGAGTCTTGAGTAACAGCAGCTGCTCAAGGGATTGATATAAGCAGTCCGAATACTTATATCTTCTATATTTATTCCATAAAGAAATAGCTTCATTTAGGATTCAAAAGCCGTTGCCCAACTCTACTTAAACTCAGTCCACAACATGAACCTAGTTCACAAGTTCCCATAAACTTGGAACTAAACCATGACATTTCCCCTTAAGTTTAAGTAAACATTACTCGGATACTATTCTCCCCATCGGCTATCCGTTTAACCAAAACAAATCGCGATTGCATCATGGCGTACCATTACATTATGGTAAAGTCATTGCATCATCATGACTTAGGTTAAGCGCCTAACTAACATGTCATTACATCATGATAGGTTTGCTGCTCCTCGGACCAGATTAAACAACATAATAGACATCTAGTTTATCAAAGTACTAAGCCGAATCAAATTAAATCAATTTTAGTAATGCCTATTCCTAGCATACATCAAACAAGCTATCGCGTATCTGAACCCGATAATGTTTTACTATATTCACTAGGAGAGGAAATAACTGAGGAACCTTTAACTGAAATAAGAAATATCAAAACAAATCAATAATCGAACGTAGAATATATATATATATATCACAATCCTAGGCAAACTATACAAGGAGAGTCGTTGAACTTAACATATAGCTTTAACATCTAATTCATACATTAAATATGGTTATATAGCTTATAAATTCATTAGAAGATCATATATGAAGTAAAGGAGGACAATTGAAGAAGATTGAGTTTGTAAAACTCAGGAGATACGCGACCTATCTACACAGGCAAAATTGAACTGAACGTCGGCAATGTTGAAATTATACGCCGGCGGCGTTAAAAAATTTTATTATGTTCGCATTCAACATTGGTTGAAGGCCGGTAGCGTTGAAGCCCTAGTGGTCGGCGTACGATTTGAAAAATAAACGATGGCTAATTATTTTACAAAACCGATGGCGTTTTAAGCGGTTTTAGAAAAATCGGTTTTGATCACATTCAACATCACCTCTACATCGGCGGAGTTGAAGTACCAGATGCCTGCATATACTCAAAAACAGACCTATTCGAAAAGTGTTTTACTTCCCCTGTTTTACACTTTGAAAATTGGAACATATAACACTTTCAATCCTTCTTCAAACACATATTTAATTTCATACACTATCTTCTATCCACATTAACAAATCCTAACAACTTTGGACATTGTAACAACACATCAAACTACTTCATTCACATCAAATCTTCTCCTACTCTTCACTTCAACTTCAACTACTCAAATCAACTTCACTTCTCACAAACTCCTCTCACTACTTTCATATTACATAAACAAGTTCACATATCAATAAAGTACAACCTAACATATATATATATATATATATATCAATATATAAAACCATTCAACTCATATGACATTAAACTCATCCTAGCATATATTTTACATCTATAATACAAGAAAGGTAATAAAATAAAGAGTTAATACTAGTTTTAACTTACATGAAGAGGCTTTGGCTTGGAGGGGTTGTTGAATCCAAGAGCTTGATATTGGTTTTGGTTTAGGGCTTATGGTTTGAAGATAAAAGGAAAAGAGAAAGAAATGAAAAGTAGAAATTCGTATGAAAAATGAGGGCTGCCAAAAGTGGCTCTAATTAATCAAATTTGGGACTCAATTTTATCATAAGTTTGACTTTTGGGGCATATATGACTTAGGTTTAATTTGGAGCTAATTTGAGTTTAATTTGAGCTTGAAAATGGGCTAAATTTGTTGTAAATTTCTGCTAACAAAATCTTAAACAATTCAAAAGCTGTTTTTATAATTTTAAACATAACATATACATATTAATTCATAAGAGACATAAATATAACTTATACTATATACACATTAATATATATAAAACAATAACATTAATCTCATTACACATACTTACATACATCAATAATTTACATCAATAAAGAGAATATATATTAAACCTATTTCTACACATTCATTTTCATATAGAAAAATTACTTCAAACTTAATATTTAGAACTAATATTGTAATCACATGAAAATTTAATTATTGAATAAATTAGATTATTTCAAGATATGTCCAATTGTCTTACTCTATTGTATCCCGAAAAGTAAATCAATGATTTGTCATGGATTCTATATCTACTCATATTACTTTAGATTCAGTGTATGTTATGCCTAATTCAGAGTGCGCCATAAAGAACCCGAGTCGTTTACCGTTACCTTATCACAAGAAAAATATATTTGACTCCGTTAGTTTTAGAATGCCTCGTAGACATCTACATCTTCTTTAGCTTTAGTCCAGTAAGGTAATCCAACTATCTGCTTTACTTAGGCTTCTCCATAGCTTTGAGTTATTGATTTTGATGCCATTGATCACATGTTAGGTACATCGAATTGCTTTTCGCAAATTACTCACTATTCTACTTTGCCAAATGTTACCTTTGCTAATTGTTCTACTTCACCGTTTATTGGGATTGTTTCTGCATTGCCTCTTCCATCACTTTCCCTTAAATCTGTTATGTATATACCTCAACTACCTTTAACTTTTTATCTATCATTAAACTCACTACTTCTTTAATTGTCTCATCACATTCTTTCCTTCATCCTTTGGGACACAAGATTTGAGAACGGGGAAGATGATTGGTGGAGGACATGAGTCTTGTGGGCTATACAATATGGATTCAACACCTAGTGCCATGGCATGCTCAGCCACAACACCAGATGCATTGTTGGTTTGGCCATCCATCCATGAAGATTCTTCATCTTATGTGTCCCAATTTAAAGTCTTGTCCTAGTCTCCGGTCCCAATCATGTCAGTTGGGCAAACAGAGTCATGTTTCTTTTAGTCTAAGTGTCAATAAGCAAGCTACTACTCCCTTTCATCTGGTTCATTATGATGTTGGGAGACTCACACGTGTCAGTTCTCTTTGTGGTTTTAGATACTTTGTCAAATTTATTGATGATCATACAAGAGTGACATGGTTATATTTGATGAAAAATCGTTCGGAGTTATTTGATATCTTTTGTACATTTCATTATGAACTACGAAATCAGTTTAATTCTTCCATTCATTTTTTTAGTACAAATAATGCCAAAGAATACATGTCTAATGTCTTTTAGTCATACTTGCAAAAGCATGGTATTATTCATCCAAGCTCATGTGCTCATACTCCATAACAAAATGTAGTTGCTGAGTGTAAGAACTAACATCTCATTCAAATTGCTAAAACGTTACTGATTTATATGAATGTGCCTAAACACATTTAGGCTGATGCCGTTCTTACTGCATGTTTTCTTATAAATCGAATGCCATCTACTATACATGGTAAGGTTCCATAGCATCTCCTTCTTGACCAATCACCTTTTCCTTTACCTTTTCATGTCTTTGGCTGCTTATGTTTTGTCTGTCAGTTATCTCTAGGGACTGACAAGCTCGATCCTCAATTGATACATTGCAATTTCCTTAATTAATCTCATAGTCAAAAGGGATACTGATATTATTCTCCTAAACATCATAACTTTTATATTTGTCCCAATGTGTCTTTCTTTGAATCTACTCCATATTTTTCTGTTCCTTTTGTGTCAGCTAGAGAAGAGTCACCTATGAATTGTGTTCCTCATATGTTTCCCATTTCATCTTCACATGATTCCTTTTCCATGGATCAATGTGCTTCTACTACTATACCCCCGTCACAGCATGATTCTATCACTCTGCCACCATCTTAAGGATTTCCTCATCTTAACCGACCAAACATGTAAGTTTATGTTCGTCGACAACATACTACCCTATAGGACTCTTTGCCACCATCAAATCCTCCTCCGGACTAAAGTCCTTTATCGAATGATCTTGACATTCCAATTACTTTAAGAAGGGTAAGCGCTCGATTCATTCTCCTATTCGTCATCCTCTTTCAAATCTTCTTACATACTCTTTTCTCTTACCATCTTATGCCTTTTTTGTTACATCATTATCTACTATTTCTATTCCAAAGTTTGTTTATGAAGCATTCACTCATCTTAGTTAGCTCGTTGCAATGCAAGAAGAAATGTCTACCTTATATCATAATGATATGTGGGATCTTGTATCTCTTCCTCCTGGTAAATCTACAATTGGATGGGTATTCTCTATGAAAGTCTTACCTAATGGCACTGTTGATCAATTGAAGGCAAGGTTAGTTACTAAAGGCTATACTTAGATATATGGTGTTGATTATTAGGATACCTTTTCACCAGTAGCTAAGATAACTTCTGTATACCTTTTAATTTCACTTGTTGTTACTCATAATTGGCCCCTGCATTAACTAGACATAAAAAATGTCTTTCTCCATAGTGATCTTAAGGAAGAGGTATACATGGAACAACCACTAGGATTTATTGTTTAGGAGGAGATGTATTTAGTTTGTTGCTTGAAGAAATCCTTATGTAGGTTGAAATAATCTCCATGTGCTTGGTTTGATAAGTTTAGTTCAGTTGTGACTGAATTTGGCCTTCGCAAGTGTGATTCAAATCATTCTATATTTTAATGATAATATAATGATAAGAAAATTATATTGGTTACATATGTGGATGATATTGTGATTTTAGGAGATGATCATGCAAGCATTGAGAAAATAAAGTGTTTCTTAAAATAAAAATTCCAAACTAAGGGCATGGGTAACTTGAAATATTTTGTTGGAATTGAAGTTGCTCGATCAAAGAAGGGTATATATCTCTCCCAATGAAAGTATGTGCTTGACTTATTATCTAAAACTAGTTTAACTGGTGCAAAACCAGTTGATTCACCTAAGGATCCTAATGTTAAGCTCTCACTTGATGAATGAGATGTTTTAAGTAATCTAGAGAGATATAGGAGGTTAGTTGGTAAACTCAATTATTTAACAGTGACATGTCATGATATTTCATTTGTTGTTAGTGAAGTGAGCTAGTTCATGGGTTCACCCTATACTAGTCATTGGAAGGTTGTGATTCATATTTTTCATTATTAAAAAGATCTCCAAAATGAGGTATTTTATATAAGAATCATGGGAATATGCATGTTGTTGGATACACAGATGTTGATTGGGATGGATTACCATTATACAGAAGATCAACCACGGGATATTGTGTGTTTGTTGGTATTAATCTTATCTCATGGAAGAGTAAGAAGTAGACTGTGGTGGCAAGATCAAGTGCAAAATCAGAGTATAGGGCAACGGCATCCACATCATGTGAATTATTTTAGTTTAAGTATCTTCCAGAAGAACTTGGGTTTCAGGCTGCTATGCATATTGCATCAAATCCAGTTTTTCATGAACACATAAAGCGCATTGACATTGACTATCGCTTTGTTCATGAGAAATTATTGAATAAGGAAATTGATACATCTTATGCTAAATCAGAAGACCAATTTGCCAATTCTTTTAATAAGGTAAAATATATATGTAACAAGCTAGGAGCATGTGGGCTTGAGGGAGAGTGTTGAGATGATTTAGTTTTATTACTTATGGGTATTTTTATAATTTTAGATATATAATATATAATGTGATATCGTGTTAGGATTGATTGTAATACAAACACTTTAGAACTTATCAACTCACTTCCATTTATCTTGTGATTACTGCACTTCCTTTGGGTTAAGCGGTGCCTGTGTGGTATTTTGTGTTTACCTCCATGTAAAAGGATAGTGTTGCTTAAATAATGAAGTGCTTTTGGCCCTTGATATAATGCCTGAATGATTTTCCGTGGCATTATTGAACTTATTATTCTAATGCATCTACTGAATTTTTGCAATTCGCTGTGGAAAATTTATTTCACAGCTACTTGGATTGTCCCGTTTAACAGGGACATGTTTTTAGCTGCATTGCACAACGTAGACCCTTCACTAAATGCTCCTATGATCCAACTCAAGGCTCCTCTACTTACGGCCGGACAAATTTAGGTTTATGTCATATCGAGCCCCTGCAGGTTGTTCGTGGTCTTTTGAAATAATTACTTGGAATTCCTCTTCACTAGATGTGAATATATTTTCACATCAAAGAACTACATTGAAACATTCCATGGGCATTGGTTCAAAGTAATAATTATAACACCACATTACTAACCATTTATTCAAAGAGATTGCTATGCAAATATATAAAGTAACAATACTATGTATGGTCAATTCCATGAAATGAGAGGTAAACTATAAAAACATCTTGTAAACTTTAATTATTATAAAAACATCTTGAATTTAGAAAATTCAATGGTTGAACCCCTTGATAAATTGTGAAAATACACCCTATAGAATTTAGATATTACAAAGATATCTTAATTCAAAAAATTCAATGCTTATACCGTAGATAAATATAGGTCCCATTGCTTTTATATAGTTGACAGATGGCTAGGTGAAAAGATTATTAACTAATCTATTTAGTGGATGTGGACTTGTTGGATTCGATTTTTTTTTTTTTTTTCCAAAGAAAGCAATATACAATAAAAACTTGACTCAACTGTATCAATCTAATCAAAAGCATATGAAAAAAATTACAATTAGAGTAATGGGGAAATATTTAAACTTGAAGCTTGTTATTTCTCTTAGATCAAACAAAATAACATTTGTAATCTTCCTAGTGTTCCCTACCACAAATCCGTAGTTCCATCTTTAAAATGTGGTTACTTTTCTATTGTTACCATTGTTATCAATCTATCTGCATCGCATTTCTATCATTACAAATTGCTTCTACAGATTTTATTGGTTTGAAAATTATAGCAATCGAGCTAATATTGTTTTATTAATAGTATTATAAGAAAAAAGGTCAATATCATGAATGCTACATCAACTATTCAATTAACTACTTGAACTTTCAATTAGTCAATTTACTATTCAATTCAATTTTTCATTACTCGGATGTGACACTTCAAACCTATATAAACATAGCACGTATACGAGTATAATATATAATTTTTTTTTATTATCTTACAACAATTAAATTAATTTTTATTATCATAAAAACATTAAAACAATTTCAGCCTACAAAACCAACATGAAATCTAACCCTAAGCCCACCGTATTCATTCTCCAACCATCAAAATAGACATTATATGGAAGATTAGAGGTTGATGATTTAACAACGTGGGACATAAATTCTCAATTCTTGCTGATGCTTCACTTGGAAATCATCTTGTTCTTGGCATCACATCAGAAAAAATAGGGCAGGGATGACATGGAAAGCACCATCAAATCTTTGTGAAATATACGCTTTACACAAATCCCTTGCTTAGTGGAATCATTACTTGTTTAAGTGGACAGTGGTGACATGAAAAAAAGTACCTTTTGAAGTTCCTTTGGATGACATGAAAGAAAGGTTCAAAAGTAGATCAAAGTTCTCCCTGGTGCTCCTGTAGACCGAAGTACAAGCACGTTGGATATGGCATCGAAACAACGAAACAAATTCTCATGTTGCCGATGAGGTATGGCTAGAAAAATTGGTCAAGTCAACAGCTTGTATGGGATATGTTGAAACAACCCAACCATCTTCAACGAACAATAAACTTTGAATAAGACTTAATAAACACTACATGGCTAGATAGCTTGGTCAAGTCAAGAGCCCCGTATTTTCTTAATGTGACTCGGAATTTGGAAGGGTGGATATTGTGTTAAAGCTTCTTCTCTTAGTATTTGTTCCCCAAATATACAGTGACTTGGACATATCTCAGCCTGCTTTAGATGCATTTCCAGGAGAGTATACGGGCTTAGAGACAGCACTAATGTTCAAATATATAAAGTCGAGTCCACAATGCAGTGGGTAAATATCATGACAGCAACTTCTCCTTATAAGGGGAAACAATGGATGTCCATTTCGTTGTCCATTAATGCACAAGAACCATATGATGCTCCAATAATTTGTGTAATAATGCATACTCTGTTTTGAGGAAGGAAAATGGAGGTGCTGTGACTTGCTTGGCTTCTTCAGCGACTCTTTTGGCCGCTCTCCTCTTCGACTGCGATGGAGTCCTTGTCGGTATTAAGAAGGATGGTCATCGTATCTCCTTCAACAGCAGTGTAACGGAGGTTGAAAAGAAGAAGCATAGGAAAAGAACTTTTTCTCTTGACCGCTCTCTCAAATAAAAGAAGAACAATCTTCTTCTTTGACAACCATTTGCCCCTTTCTTGCTGTAAACTCTCAACGCAGTTTTCTCTCTCTATCTCTAACTCTAAACCCATTGGCAAAGCCACCTTAAAAGGCAAAAAACAAACCAGAATGTCAGCTACAAAACTACTTGTCCCTAGGGAAGTGGAGTTTTAATCGATTTGATTACGCTTACCGTCAGAGCCTTAGCCCATTGGGATTTTATTATTAAAGGTAAATAAAATAGCACTAATTATAATGATAATGATAATAAATTGCAATGTCAATTGACATATGGCAGATTTTTATTTGTTGATAATGCCACGTCAGCTAATACACGTAACGGAGTATTCCAGGTAGTCGTGGTGAATACGAAAAAGTTGAATTGAATAGTAAATTGACTAATTAAAAGGTTAGATAGTTGAATGAATATTTAAATAAAATTGAGATAGTATTCGTAACATTAGCTCTAAAAAAATTGTTTTTTTTTATTGTGTGTTTTTATCTTTGCTTTTTTTTTTCTATTTTTTATATAGGATTATGTTATTGATTTTATAGGAATTAGTTCACTTGTCCTGTGAGTTTCATTCTCTTCAGAAAACTAATGATATTCTTATGTGGGACACTGGGACTTTTTGACATAGAAGAGGGTTGCTTGTTTGTATGGTTTGGTCTCTGTCCTTCAATTCTTTGTTTGTCATTTTGTGTTGTATTAATGTATATGATCGATATAACGCTTTTCTAGTGAATGAAATTTAATTTTATTTGGGGAAAAATGTGTTTTCTTTTTAATATTTAATACTTACAGAGGGTGTTTTCATAATTTACAGTTTAATATTTTACCCGATACTTGAGTTGTATTTTTTAGTTGCTTTTTATTGGATAAGTCTTTTTTTTTTCCCAATATCGTACCACTTTAAAAAAAAAAAAAACAAAGTCCAAAAACCCATAAAAAGCTAAATAGAGGAATTGACATTCCTTTTCAACTAGTAATTTATCCACTAAATAAAAAATAGACTGACTAACATTTCTATTATGATTCATTCAGTTTGGTTTGAGGGTTGAACTGAACCACATTTGAAATAGTTCAACTAAAATGCCTAATAAACCAAATCGCTTTAAATGCGATTCGATTTGGTTCAAATTAGGTTAAATCACTTTTTGAACTCTAATTGATAATATTAATAATTATTGAAGTTTTTAAGCAAATGATGATATTCTTTATTTTTTTCCCCCAAAGTTATTCATTATCATTATATGTCTATGCTTTTTATGTCCCATACTTATCCTTTGATGACCATGTAGTAGATCAAAATGTGAAAGACAAGGAAAAAAAATAAAAAGAAAAAAAAATGAACAAAGTAAAAGAAGCCTTGACTATTGGTATATATGAGATTAGTAGAGGAACATTGAAACAAATTAGAATGAATTATAATTTTCTAGCGGCTGTAATGAGAAAAGAAACATAGCAAAAACAAAGAACTGGTGCTATAATATGGCTTCGAGAGTGAAATATAAGGTAGGTTTTATTTTAAACGTAAGGATAAAAAATATTAAGGAATAACGTTAATATATCTATCTTTTTATATTGAGCAATATAGGACTTCTCTCCCATTAAAAATATGTTTTATTGCATAAAATATAAAGGTTTTAACATTATTGGTGCATTTAAAAATATCTTGTCATTGTTATAAAGAGCAGTTTTGTTGTTAAATAGACTATCTAAAATCATTCAAGATAATTAACAACCAAATGTAGTCGAGTTATTCAAAATGTAGCGACAAAGTAGTAATAAAGCAAAGGTTAATTTGCATATGGGAGACCTACTACATGTTTATTAAGGGGAACAGTTGTTCACGTCCACCATCGTTTCATTTGAAAATTTTTGTGTATTTTAAGTGCGAAAAATTCTATGGTCCCACAATTAATTTTGACAGGAATGGTCCAGATATCTTCCAACGGCTCATGCTATGCCCAATCATGATTGAATCTCTAAAGTAGTTAATATTTTATTTACTATATTTATTTTAACGATTAGATTATTGATATAACGAGACCGTATAAATTGCTATTACATAAATAGAATTCAATGGGGTATAATGGATATTTGTACTTTTATTGTAATAATTAAGTTCTTCATTTTTATACTAACTAAATAATGCAATTGGCATCTAATAGTTATTACAAATCGATTACATTGTTGCTAAATTTGAATTTCACCCCCCTTTATTTTATACAGTAAGGTAAATGGGCTATTAGTGTTTGTGATTAAATTTTCTATGCACTAAAACCATGAAGGCATATCATGGAATCAAGAAGTTCAATGATGCATATATTTTAGTTAAGGCAAATGAGGCTAAATTGGATCACAGTATGGTAGGAATTGGAGAAGGCATTCGTTGTTGTTTGAGGTTTGCTAAAAGAGTATAAATTCAATTGGGCCTTGACAAAGCTAGGCTTAGAAAATCAAATAGGATTAGAAGGTAATGAGAGTTTGTCTTACATGGTTACTTTAATACTTAAATTAATAATTTACACAAATGATTCAACTAAGTAATGGTATAGTGTCAAGAATGTGTACATGATAGTATTAGGGATTCATGATGCCTATTTATTGTGTAAAGATGAGACTAGATAGGAAAGTAGATTACCATTAATCTGAGAGGGTTAGGGGTGAGGGGAGGGAGGGTCCCGATATATTTGAGGAGTGTATAATATAATACGAAAGAAATCTTCCCAATAATGGTGATTTTTGAGATATTTGCATAATGAATTAAAAGTATTGGCATGTCTATTAGCCACTTAGTGGATGTTGACTTAATCCAACCAAGTTGGAACTCTTCTCATGATATCCTTGGAGTTTGCATAATAGCATGCATGGAATGATTTGATAGTTATTGATAAAGTAGCTTCATCCATCTCCACAAAGCAACATTAAGTCTACAAATTATATAGCGTTAGGCCCAAAGAGCTTAACTTAAAGCCCTGATAGATTGGTATGGGCATAGAGGGTCCATGTCCAGAATAGTCTATCAATAATATATTGTGAGGGCATCAAGTATGATTGAGCGGATGTTTTTCAATAAGAAGGCCCTAAGAGCAATTCATTTAAGCTTAACTAATGGTGTTTTGGAAAAGCTAGCATTGGAAAAGACGAACATAAGCCTTTAAATGCTAGCCTTACATGACCAACTTGCTTTTAGACTATTGAGTTGATTAGTCTAAAAGCAACGGTTATATTCCTTTCTTATTAGTAAAAGGTCACTAGTACGAGATTATATCTTTGAATTCATGCCTCTAATTAATTGATCGAATCATCTATAATTATAGAGAGAGAGAGAGAGTCTAGGTAGCTTTTACTTTTGGGATAGCATCAGTTGGTACTTAAATAGACTCAAAGTCATTTACACTACCTATGTTAATTTTGTATTTGACTATCTATTTTAATAAAGATTATTCCAATTAAAGTATGTGATTTTTTTTTTATTATTATGGAGTGTGTCACTCATGTTAACTCCACCTTTCAAAATGTAGTTTTTACTATTAACTTGTATGCTAAGTATAAAGTCTTAATTAGAGCGATCATTTACGACAAACTAAATCCAAATTTTTTTTTTTTTGTTTAGGGTCCCTATTAATGATAATTACCCAAATAAGGTCAATTGAAAATAATTACCAATATACAGTTGCAAAATCATGACTTATACATGGGATATACAAAAACTATAAATATGACATATATCGCGATTTAAAAACGTGACACCCATACGTATATCTATATGAATATTGTGTTTAATAAATGCATTAAAGATGTAAAAATTAAAATGAAAAAAAATCAAAAATGGAAAAGAGAAAAGCAATGAATAGAAAAAAAAAAAAACAAAAAGCAAACAGAGAGGAGAGAGAGGAGAGAAAAACAAAGAAGAGAGAGGAGAGAGGAGTCAGAAGGAGGAGCGAGAGAGAGAGATATATAAAGACAGATGTAACAAAAAGAAAGTGAAAAAATAAATAAATAGAGAGGTGGTGTCAAAGAGGGATAGAAAGATGAATTTATACTATTCATATATCACAACTTTAAATCGTGATTTGAATGAAAAATACTATATCTTGGCTATCAAACGCGATGTGGGTGTAGTACTAAAACATTAAATCGTGATTTTCAAGCATGATTTGTGTGTAAATTTTAATATCCTGATTTATAAACGCGATAAAGGTTTGAGATTTTGATAATTATTTTGATTTTACTTGTATATTGGTTTTTCTTAAGAAAAAAAAGGAATTATATTTAATTCCTTTATCATATATTGTTTTTTTTTTCAAAATTATATAATTTCTTTTGTTCATTTATCAGGATATATATATATATATATATTTTTGGTCGGAGGGGTTTGTATTGAAATTCAATAAATATATATAATGTAATAAAATTGTTGTAATTATTATGTGTCTCCTGTATTATTTAGTTGACATAGGAAAAAAAGGAATTATATTAGAGTAAAAAGTAATATATCTATTTTACATCTTTAGGATAAAAATGAGTCTATAATAGTGGTGTTTCCATGATGGGGATACTTAGATAATAAATAAATGTATGGATTGCAATTCATGGGGTTTGGGCTATTTATGAAAAGACAAAACTATAAATTTTTAAATAGTAATTCATGTGTAGGAGTATAAGTTCTTATTCATTATTTTGCAGTGTATAAAATACAACTAAATACGTAAAACCAATAATGGATAATGTCACAAATGATACTTGAACTTTGACAAAATACACAATTAGATACCTCAACTTTGAAAATGATCAATTTAGTGTCTGAAATTTGAAATTAATCAATTTGGTACTTCAAAACAAAATTGAAGCCAGCTACAAAGTTGGACCTTCAATGTCTATTTAAATTAAACCAAAAAAAAAAAAAAACTAAAATGTAGGGGCTTGGGGGAAGGCTTTGTGTGTGTGTGATGTAATTATATAAACAAACAAAAAGCTGGTTCTCTGGTTTTGGAATCGGATTGGAAACTAATGGTTCTCTAGGAAATGGAATGAAACCGGAACTACTGGTTCCAATTCTAGTTTAGGTTGGTTTTGAACTAACACAAACATCTATGTTGAATAGCTTATAAAGCTTATAAAAGAGTTTGATGTCTATAAATCTTCCTATATACATTTCTCTTGTATATAAACATATTACAACTACATCTGTTATACCTCTAGATTGAGGCATGATGGATGCACTACATACTCAGACGAATTTACAAGCATGTAAGGTATTAAATTCTACTAAAACATCCAAAACAATATAACATCACCAATAAATCTCAAAAAGTAATTTAATCCAGAGATTGATCCCCAAAATAGGTAACCGATAAATCCTCAAAACATATGAAGGTTAATGAGCCTATAATTAAAGTTTCCAATATTAAAAGCATAAATGGGATATATTTCTCCAAAATCTAAAAAATTTCTATGGTATGATGATTCATATATTGTCTTCATCAATCTTTAACTTGAATCCATTGATCTTCCTCTTTGAGTAGTTATCTATTTAATCCATCTATAAGTCAAATTATCAATTAAATCAAGATTCATCTTATTGTTGATTCTTTGGGCTTAAGAAACAATCGGCCTACATTGATTACGCTTACAATCTTGCAACGAAAAGGAAGTTAGGGTTCGGTTGCTATAAGTCATTATCCTCAAATCTCGGTTTCCTAGGGACATTTGCATTCTATGCCTTCTACAATTATCCTTTCATATGACAATTTCAACATGTAGAAATTCTATACAAATTATTTTTAAATAAGATAGGAAAGTGTCTTATCATATTCATATTCTCATGAACACCATTCAACTTCTGTGAAATCCACGCAACGAACAACTTTCAGTTTTGAAGAATTTACAATGTAGTAATTGACAGACGACAAGGAATTAGATAGCTTAGCTTACATTGTCAAGATATTGATTTTGTTATTGACGGTTGTGGGTTTTTATTCGATGGGAAAGCGGTTAACAAGTCTAAAGGTATTGCAAAGGAGTGAAGCTAGAATTTCAGAGAGAAATTCAGAATCTAAGAAATAGATTATAAGGAATCTATAAGAAGAATAAGGCTCTGGTTTAAAGAGCTTTGCCTATGTCATCAAGTACAAGTAAGAAAGTTACAAATGATAATAGAAGGAGATTACTTGGTTTTAGCTTGCTAATGGAATAATAAGTTGGTGATGATTAGTTTGGAGGCTTATTAGGTAATTTCAAAGACAACACGTGATCTGTTAAAGAGAAGTTCTTTTGACTAAGATGACGAAGGTTACAAGTAAGGTAGTAGAGAAGCATGTGATGTGTAAGAAAACTAAGAATAGGAAGTAAGCTTTAGAATTTATATTCCACTTCCTATATTGTCTTAAACCAATTAAAATCAATACAAACGACCGCTTTAGACAAAAAGAGAGAAGGACTCTGTCTTAGTGGAAATAAGTAGGTTTAACAAAATGTCAAACTTCTTCCATATCATAAGACCAATAACATATTGCTTATTGCTAACTTCTATTTATAGGAAATTGTAAGACTACACGGAATCCCCTATAGTATTGTCTCTGATCAAAATATCACGTTTCTTAATTTTATTACGAAGACACTTTTAGAAAGGTTGAGAACTAAGCTCATTTTTAGCACTTTTTTCCCCCTCTAGATTGATGGTTAAACTAAATTTGTCAATCTTACTATGGTTGCTTTATTTAGAACCATTGTTGGTAAGAATCTTATTTATTGATATCGTAGCTTATCGTTGTAGAATTTGTTTATAATAAGTCTATACATAGTTCCACTACTAAATCTCCATTTGAAGTTATTTATATGATAATCTTTCAAGTGCTCTAGATCAATTACCTATATGAGCTACATGGAGAAGAGTCTTGGTAGGGTTAAATATGATAAGCAGATCCAAAAGTCACATTAAAAGATTACCAATTAACTTAAAAATATATTTGTGAAGTAATAAAAACGTGACAATGAGGGAAGGATGTATATGAGCTTCTAACCACGTTACTTACTGTGGACACCATTACAAAATGAGAGGTTCCCAAGTTAAAGATCTTAGAAGCTTGCACTTAGAGTTGATTGTCCATTCAAAGTTCTCAAGAAGCTCAATGGCAATGCATGTTAGTTCTAACTCCCACGCGATTATGCTGTTTTTACGACCTCCAATGTATCCCCCCATATTTTAAAGTAAGAAGAAGAGCCACAAGAATACCCATTAGATTTGAGGGAAATTCTTTAGTAGCCCTAAGGAAATAATGGGAATTAGGTTTTAGCTCATGGTTGTCCAATGACCCAAGCTTGAATCAAGGGCTTGAACAAGTTAATTTAAAGATTCTTAATTGTTCTTTGCTGACAAATGAGCAAACATTTCGAGATATATTTATGATTCATATTTTTAATTTGCAAAACAACTCATAAATATTGGACTCAACCTCAACTTCTAACTTGTGCACTTCTAATTTAAATTAAACTTATGTTTTTTGTTTGGCATATGCATGAGGCTTTAACTCCATTAAGGGTTTTACTTGTGAAATCATTATAACTATAAATTCTACTTGAAAATCTAATGCTTTCAAAGGTTCTACTTTAGATGGTTTAGATATGTTGCTTAAGAAGTTCAAGTATAGCTTTTTTCTAGTAATTTAATTTCCTTTAGTGGTACTTTATCGATATATGGACTTAGCTATGAATAAATAGTCGCTTGTAAACCCTAATGAGTTATCAGGATGAATTATACATTTTATTGTTGAGATATTTCTCTTCCTATTTTCCTACTTATCAATCTCTTTAGTTGTGCCATGAGAAATTATAAATTCATTTAAGTTATTGATATTTGTTAAGTATTTAAAATGAGGAATTAACATTTTGTGAAATGAATCAAATAAGATATGAACGTTTCATAAAGTTTAGTTAAGATATCAACGTTTAGATTATTTTTTAATTATCTTTCCTTAGTTTTCCCCAACAATAGGACCATAGAAGCTCCCACCAACTAATTATGAATACCTTATTTGACTTGTTTTAAAAATTTGATTCTTCTTTTTAACGACCTAATACATTGATACCTTAGATGAATTTATTTCCAAACATTGATTTCTCCATTTAAGCTCTAAACGTTAATACCTTAAATAAACTTATCCCCGAACATTGATAACTTTTGATACGATTTACCTATATGTGAATTATTTCAATCAAATTAGGCATACTTAGATCCTTGGCGCATCATGTGTATAGAAGAGTCATTGGTATCCCACTTTTATTACAAAACTCATTAATTTAATAAAAAATATGAATGTGTAATTTTTTTGTCAAGTGTTTTTGTGATCTATTGTTATCCTTCTAAGCATGTCGGCTGGTTTCTTAAGAGAGTGAGGTAGCCTAGCGATTGTCCTTCTAAGTACTTAAATAAACTTATCCTCGAATATTGATATCTTTTAATATAATTTACCTATATGTGAATTGTTTCAATCAAATTAGGTGTAGTTGGGTCCTTGGTGCATCATGCATATGGAAGAGTCATTGGTATCCCACTTTTATTACAAAACTCATTAATTTGATAAAAAAATATGAATATGTCAATTTTCTATCAAGTGTTTTTGTGATCTGTTATTTATCCTTCTAAGCATGTCAGCTTGTTTCTTAAAAGAGTTATGTAGCATAGCGATTGTCCTCCTAGGCACTTAAAAAGGAAACAACTTTCCTCATGAGATCCTTAAGAGTAAAACAAACAGTGGAATTTTCTTTTTTAAACTTAGAGTGAAAATTACTCCAATGCCTTTTTCTTTTATTTATTTATTATGGCATTGAAAATTCTATAGGTTGGTATCACCTTCAAAGGAGTAGATCTTGGTATAATTTAAAACCTCGAACTTGAACATAGATTTTAGAATTGGGGCTTTGACCTAGAAATTTATTATTATAAATTTAGATAAGGAACTCATTTCAATTGATGAAACTATACTTTAATCATTTAAATCAGGGTAAATCCATGATAATAAAATGAGGGCCATGGATTTAGTTTTGTGAAATTATCGTTCAGTCCAATTTAATTACATGTAACCAAGCACAGTTTAAGTTATATAATTTGTTTCTTTCTTTCTTCTTCTTCTTCTTTTCCTATTTAGATTTATTTCATTCTTCTTAAGATGTTATTTGATTAAATGGTTAAATAGGCTTTGAAAGGAGGAATGAGAGAAAAAGTTCAACTAGCCACAAAATTTGGTGTTTGCACAGTAGAAGGTAAGGGGGAGGTGAGGGGTCACCCTACCTTTGTGAGGGCTGCTTGTGAGGTGAGCTTGAAACGACTAGATATTGATTGCATTGATCTTTACTACCATCATCGAATTGACATTTATGTGCCAATTGAAGTGATGGTATGTCTCTTAGTTGCATCTGCATCATCCTTTTTCATTTGTTCAATTTTATAGTGGTCGTGACTCAATATTATCACATTAGTTGTAGAATCCACTTATTTGCATTATCTTGATTTGCTTGTTTTAACTTTAAATAGCTAATTTCCATGATAATCCCCCCTTTTTTATCTTAATATTTTAGAAAATTCAAGAATGAGGAATTAATTTTACACATATGCTTTACTAATGATTTTAGGATAACTCTCACATTGTTTTGTACCTTTAATTGAAGGAAAATTTCATTGAAAAGTATCAACATTTTGGGGTAAATTCAAATAAAGAATCCACATTTTAAAAGATTTTAAAAAGGGATCCATGTTATGAAAAGTGGCGCAAATAAAGAAACATGTGAATAAAAGAAAAAAAAATGATATTTCTTAATTGCACTACTCTGTATAAGGTTAGTAATTTTTTTACCATTTAAAACATTAATCCTTCACTTGTACCACTTTATATTATGTTGATACTTTATTTCAAATGATTTCGTTAGAGATGTACAGTTTTTTGAACTTTAAAGATGGATGTAAAACAATCTATGATGCATAGTGGTTTTTTTTTTTTTTTTTTTTTTTACTTTCTCCTTTACTAAGTATGATACAACATTTTTCCCACTTAAGGCATATAAGTGCTAGCAAAAAACCAATCTCAGAGCTATTATAAAGAGTTCATTTCTCTCAATTGATGTTAGAAGCTTAAATGTGTATCTAGTTGAAATAATTACAAATATACCTCATAATCATTAGTTATATATATGGATGCTCCTTATATGCATTCCTTTAATTTCTATTAACCTATCCCCCTTAGATGTTGCATGTGGAATGAGATTATAACGAAGAAGATAATGTGATAATAATATGACAAGCTAGTTAAAAAATCTAGGTAATTCCAAAATTTATAAATTAATATAATTAAATTCAAGAGGATTATTTCTTATAGATAAATCATTTTACTCCAAGTATGTTTCTTTGCCTCTCCTACAAATACGCATTTGCCCTTTTTAGCTGTCACAAAAATTTATAAGCCATTGCCTAAAGGCACATGAATAGCAATGATTTTGAGAGTTTTAAAATGGTTGAGAAGGTAGTTGTATAGTTTATTTTTCCAAGTTTATGTATAGGTAAAATCACATTTTTGGAGTGTGGGCATGAAATCACTATATAATTATGAAACACCATATCATTTTTCACTTATTTTCTAGATCAGTGAGCTTAAGAAACTAGTTGAAGAAGGAAAAATCAAGTACATTGGTCTCTGCAAGGCCACTGTCTCAACAATTAGAAAAGCACATGCCATTCATCCAATAACAGCTATTCAATTGGAGTGGTCATTATGAACACGAGATATGAAAGCAGAAACAGTTCCCACATGAAGGTATTAAAGTAACACCTCTAGTTAACTCATTTTATTAATGATTAATGAACACTGAAAAGTGTTTGGTTTGTTTATTTTTTTTTTCTTTTATTAGGGAGCTTGGTATTGGTATTGTCACGTATAGTTCCCTTGGGGAAGGTTTCTTTTCTCTGGGATCAAAAATTGCTGGGAACTTTTCCCAAGGTAATGTTAGACAGGTTTATATTTAACGCAATGCAAATTGTTGATTGTTAAATAACATTATAGACCTCTATAAAATTTACAATTATAAGCTTTAGATATGATGAATATGATACTAATCTCAACATGGTATTAAAAACTAGTAGCCATGTCATAAATACTCTTCATCAACACCATCATATATATTAAATCCTAGTTGCTATCATATGGATTTCAAACCGTTGCGCATCAACCTTACCTTTATACACTAAAGTCTAGCCATTACGCATGGATTTTAACCACCCATCAATCTTGATCTCTATATATGAAAGCCTAACAATCAACATATATTTCAACTACCACATACTCATTTTGACCACTGTAGATCAAAGGTTAGCTACTACATGCCAATTTTGACAATCACACACCAATTTTGATCCCTTTACTAAAACTCAGCCATTACACATTGATTTCAACTTGATTCGACCAAAACTTAGTCCCTATATATCAAGTTACACTTGATTATCCAAAATCTAGTTACCACACACCAAGTCCAAGTCGATTTAGCCATAACTTAACCACTTCACACTATGTCTAATGTGATCTAACCACTTCTCATTCATCATACAAAAGCTTTAGGTTTTCAATATGATGAATCATGAGTGTTAGAATAATTTAGTGATGTTAGTGAAGGAAATTTTTGTACTTTCTCATTTATATTATATAGTATAATTTTGTGCTACATTTGCTTGTGATTGGGAGTTTAATTTTAGTATCTTCCAAGGTTCCAAAAGGAGAATATAGAGAATAATGAGAATTTATTTGAGCGTGTCAAAGACATAGCAAGAAGAAAAGGATGTACCCCTTCACAATTGGCTCTTGCTTGGGTCTATCACTAAGGAAATGATGTATGTCCCATACCCGGGACAACAAAAATTGAGAACTTAAATCAAAACATAGGAGCCCTATCCATTAAACTCACACTAGAAGAAATGGTTGAGCTTGAATCCATTGCTTTAGCGGATACTGTGAAAGGAGACAGGTGCGTAAATGCATCAACAACATGGCAATTCTCTGATATACCACCTCTTTCTTCATGGAGAGCAACCTAAGTGCTTGCTCTTGCTCAATTAATGTTTGATTCTCTAGTTACAAGTTAAATGGTTCCTATGGAATATTTTATTTATGTAAGGAATAATGCTACCTATTACAAATAAGTGGCTTTGACCCTCAAGCAAATAAGTGAATGAGTTTACTTGTATAAGTTTTATTATTCTGATATGGCGACTATGTGTTTCTAACTTGCTATGGAAAATATTGTTTTACAACTATGATTTGTAACTTTTTGTACCTTGAAGGTGCATTGAATAGTGAATTTACCATTTTAGTTGACATATATTATATGTGAAAACTTGAAACAAGTTTGATGAAATGATCCAAAAACTAATCATAAGAAATAAAAAACAAATAAAGTCAATGGAATCCAATTTTATTTATATGCAAATTTAAACAGTTAAATTTTTCAAGATTACAAAAATTAGCCCCTAAATTAAAAACCTAAATTTTGAAAATTCAAAAGAAATTCAAATGTCAAAATAAATTAAATTATAATTTTATAACAATTCTTTAAAAGAAATTTTTTGTAAGAAAAATTCAAAACAATGTTGTTAAAAGCTTTGATTTTGCAAAATTATGATTTTATCCTTATTTGAGAACTAACGCGTATTGAAAATTCAAAATTGTAAATAACTTAGACTTGGTTGATATATATAAATCATCATTAGCCTAATATATTAATTAAAAACCTTTAACAGTTTAAAACAAGTTAAGAGTCTTGCATATGTAAGATTTAGATGCATTGGATTATGCCATGTGACAAAAACCCTAAAAAGGGATCCCTTATCTCCTTGTCTAAAACCCTAATTCTACCATTTTCCCTCTTCCATATAAATATTCTCTTTCTCTTTTTTGTCACCCCTTTTAGCAGACCCTCTTAAAATGCTAAGGTAAGGTTTTCCAAAACCCTAACCCCTTCTTAGTACTAAATAAGTGGGATTAGCAAAAGTATAACAGTAATTAGCTCATGTGATGTCTTTTACATGAAGAAAATAGAGAGGATGAAGTAGTGTTAGAAGAGGATGGAGACCCGCCATCACAACAAAATTCTTATCAAGACAAGCATGAGATCTTAAGATGTTGTAATGTGAATATTTTAGAATTTTGAGTATTTTGGGTATCAAGAAATCGAGTCTTGGAGTTATTTTGAATTCTTAAATCTCCTTCCCAGCTGATGCAAGTGAAAACTATTGTTGAAATGAGGTAAGATATTAAAACTAGCTTATTTTCATGAGATTGTGATGGTTTTGGAGTTGGGTCTACTATGGTAGTGTTAAATGGTGTTTTGAGTGTGATTTGAAAGTTGGGTTTATTGGAATAGGTTTGTGAGTAATGAATTTTGGTGTACTTGATGTTAAAGGAAGTTAAATAAAGGGTTGTACATAAAATGTTTTTGAAATTTCGAAGAAAAGATGATATTTTTTGTGGTTGCTGTCAAATCTAGAAGTTTTAGTCTTTCAACATCAATTAGATGAGTTTTAAAAAATAAATGATGAAAATGTATGAGACTAGGCTTGAATACGACCGTATAATACATTTAAGATCACCAAAATTTGTTCCAAAACATGTTTTTGACAAAAAATAATAAATATAGGATGAAGTAGCACAAACCCCTGAAAAAACACAACAAGAACACATGGGGATACATATAGTTGTGTTTCCCCCATGCTTTTCTCAATTTCAAAAATATGTTGAAGCCTAGAAGAACAATGGGAGATACATGTAGTCGTGTTTCTCCCGTGCTTTTGTTTGTTGTAAAAAAATGCTTGAAACCTACAAGAATACGAACAAATACATGCAGCTATGTTCCCCCTGTGCTTCTCTCTCTGAAAGAACACAAGTGGACACGTGTCCTCATGTGCTCCTCGTATACCTCCCGTGCTCTTTGCCAGCCCCTTCATAACTTCTCCTTTTTTTGCCTAAATTGCACGAAACTTGACTCAGTTTTTCCTTTAACCTTAAGCAACCTTTCAAGACCTTTAAAATACAGATTTAACAATTACTAATACCCCATTCACAATGTACATCACCCAAACACTTGAGGCCAAAATGCCTCACACAAACTAAAGTGATTCAAACTTAATAATTGGAATGGGATTCTAAGGAATATATGAGATTAGTAAACTTTGGGAATCAATTCTTGAAAAGTCGAGAAACAAAATCCATAAAAGTATATTCTACTAAGGGTTAGTTAACCTAAGCCCAAGATTGACCATAACTTACATAATTAACTAGATAACTTGGCTAAATGAAACAAATGACCTATTAGACATTATCTTTGTGTAGATGTGGTTAAACTAAAGTGGCTTAGATTTAAAAAACAATACAAATGAAATAAAGGTGGTAAATATTAAACTAATTCTCGGTTTCAATCATGAACAGTTTTTGGATATTGAGCTTGGAAAGGGATTTGAAAAATCAAATTGATTGACAGGTACAGAGTAATTGTATGTTACTTGCCTTGCTGTGATGGTATTAATAACTGGACTAAGAATTTAAACTCGACTTAATTAATTGTTGGTTGTTGCTTGGTTGTTTACTTCAAGAGTAACACCCTTGGATTAGGTTGTGAGCCAGATCACAACTTTAGGATGATGCGGTAGTTATAGGTGCTTAGACCCCTCATAGAGTATGCGGTAAGGATAGGTGGGTAGTCGATAGGGGATATTCTAAAACCAGACAGTCAATTAGGAGCTGGTGGGAAGTCGCAATGGAGTTATGTGGGGGTATGTGCTCTTGCATAAAATGTTGCAATCGACTGTGCTCATTGATGGCTATTTGTGTGGAATTGATTCATTCGAGACTACTTCTTTCTTTTCTTTCCAGTAAGTATTAGGGACTTATCGAACCCCACTCTTCAATACATAATTTGCTGAGGGAACCCTACCCCTTTTGTTTAGCGAGAGTTTTGACTTTTGAGTCCTCTTGTGTGTGTTTGTATTCTAGAACGCTAAGAATACTTGTTTGTTCCACCTAAAACTTAATTAAACTTCATTGGTGCTTGTTGCATTAGACTAGGTGTACATGATATGTGTGTATATGTTTGATTATTATGTATTGGGTTTCGTCGCTCACTTTTATTTTAGGTATCAAGAATGATCACTTCGTAGACCTTCATCATGATTCCATGGATTTCAAGTCCAAGGATTTTGGAGAGTGACTTAGAAAGTAGAGGGCCATACGGAATTTGAGAAAAACTATGTGAATGTTCATATTCTTATTTTTATGGATGAATGTAAACTTTAAGCTATTTTATTACTTTTAGGTTGAGTGCCAAACTTTATAATTGGATTGAGCCTATCTCCCCTTTTGTGGCTACTATCTTAAAATGATTTAGATTTTAAATTTCGTTTTATACTCTTAACTGTTTTTCTACATGTTTTAGATAAGAGGTTTTCAATCTTTGCAAAACCATCAAACTAATCATGATTTCACAATAAATTTGAATAGTTACCCACCTAAATAACGGAAGTCTTGCATATGTTATTTAGAGGTGATGTGTGCAGTGAAACGACTACGCCTTTAAATACCCTTAGGGTTGGGTCATTTCATTTGAAATACTGAAATGGTAATATGGGGAGAAATTTATAATTTCATTAAAGTCTTCGCTTTTCAAAAGCATTTAGGTCTTGTGATATGATAACATAGTTATAATATGTTAAGAATGAAATTATGCAAATAAGTGTATCACCACAAATTTGAAACCTTTTGTAAACTATGTGATTGGCATCTAAAGGCAAAATGTGAGTTTAATTTATCCCAATGGATTAAGATTACTCCAAGAACGTCACATAAATTTTACCTCTCAAAAGCACGCAAAATTAAGCTATTCTCTTTTCTCTCTTCTCTCTCCTTCATCATTTTGTCTTCACTAACAAAATTAACCCACTTTGATAACCTTAGGAAAGACTGCCCTATTTCTTTTACCACTTCTTTTTCCATTATCTTTATCCAATAAATTTTTTTTGTTAACTCCTTGTTGATACCCTATTTTCGGCTCCTCCTTCCTTTAAAAAGAAAATAAAGATGAAACAAAAATTGAGAAAAATATGATAATGACCAAAAATAAGAAAAATGGAAAAATTAAAAAAAAAAGGAAATTAGGGTACCTCCTCCTTTAGATAAATAAATTTAGATAGAAATTGTAGATATATGTATTTAAATTGAGAAAAGAGAAAGAAATTTTTGAAAAGAGGAAAAGAAAAATTTTGATTATTACTCATATAAGTATAATAATATGAAAAATATAAAGAAAGAATATATATATATATATATATATGTATGTGTGTGTGTTAGATTATTATATGTTATGTTCTTTATAAGGCCCAATAGATCATATAATAGGCTTGAAAAGACAAATTAAGCATTGGGCCCTTTTCAATTTTAGCGCGGTTGGTCTTAATTTAGGTGTGCATCAAGGTTTGTTAGATTTTTTTTTTTTTTAAGAATTAAGATTGTGTTTGGTTGGATGGAATAAAATAGCCATTCCACCCTTATTACCTATTCCCATGTTTGGTATATAAAATATGTATTCCATGAGTAATAGCTGTTTCAAGTGGGATGGAATAGACAATTAATACCTACTACTTACCATGACATCAGGAATGGCAATTCCTTGTGCAATACAAAAATTTATTCCAAAATTACCCCTACCATTAAATTTTTACCCATTTTTCCCAAACAAAAGAAAAAAAACCTATAATTGAAAACGAACCCTTGAGATGAATATCTACGCCAACATCTTTCGATTATTTGATTATAGGCAACACGTCGTCGATTTAGTTGGCATCAAAACCATCTCTTATATTTGCATAATCAATGATAACCTTTATTAAAAGGTATGTTGTTAATTCTTTGCTACAGTGATTTTAACATCATGATGTTATGAAAGTGCTTTGCACATGTGCTCTTATATTGATTATCACCATTGTGAAGGGTTGTAGAAGTATAATAAGTTGAAAATTTGCAAACTTTTTAAATAAGAAGATGTGGTTTCTGTCTTGTTCAAGAAGTTGAGATTTTGGAAGCTTAAGGTATCAAGAGGGTGATTGAAATTGATGGTATTGAAGTTTTTGTTCACCATTGGTGGAATAATATAATAGTTAACACTAATTTGCAAATAACATATTGTCTTCTTCTAGATGGAGAAGATCAAAACTTAATCCTTTGTTGTTGTCTTTTATGAACTAGTTAAAGCTTACTTCTATTTGTTTTTCTCTTGTTAAACATAAAGCTAATGTGTGTTTACCAATTGGGTTGCATAATAAGGCTTAAAAGGGTATGGGAATCTCATTTAAGATGTCCATGATTATGATCTTAGACTTGAGTTTAATAAAATTTCTTATTTTAGTGAAAAAATATAATAAATCAAACTGATTTTAGATGCAGACACAATGAAAAACAAGGATATAGAATCTAGTTGTAAAGAGATTTAAAATAGATAAAATAATTGGAAGAAATCAATAAAGCGCATTTTACTTTATTGGTTAAAAAGTTATTAACTCTTTTTTTTATGGGGATGACATAACATGCTAGATTTTATTAAAACCAAGCTTTTAAACAATTACATGAAGTTTCTTATTAGTCATATATTATCTTCCATAATATATTGCGTTGGCTATATTCATTTCCTTTTCTTTCTTTTTGACACTATGAAATTACAAAACAAGTATTTTATATGTATTATGAGCTTTTTTATATGTATGATTTTGATATAGCAATGGATGACATGCAATTGGCCTTCAATGATTTAAGAAAGGAAAAGATCATCACTACTTGCATTGTCAATATATGGTTGCTATTTTGTTCGATCATAAGTTCATTCCTTCTTATTTTAGCCCCATCACTACCCTTCTATACTTATCAACCTCAACGTAGATCATATGTCTTAAATTTTTATAAAATTCATAAATTCATTATAATAAGACTTGTACAGGGGATGACATAACATGTATTGAACAACTTAGAATGGATCGACATGCCTTTTTCAAACTTTGTTAAGTGTTAGTAAATACATGCACCTTTGTCTTGGTAAGGAGTTATTTTCTGGATTATGTTTACAAGAAGTTGGTGTTATGGTGAAAAAGTATTATGCCCATCTTTTTTGTTTTTTGGGTTGTATTCCATAATAAAACTTGTTTTATGGAATTATATGGATGATTGTTGTTTTCAAGCATTATCATAGGAGTTAGAGTTATCATTATACCTAAATTTAAAAACACCTTAAGAAGTAGTCTAATTTAAGTTGTCCAAATGTTGCTTGATTGAAATTTGGAGTTGGGTCGTCCTTTGATACTTCCGGTCCTATTGGTATGAGTAGTGGTACATTCCAAGTTCCATGGCTTATGGTCAAGATTGGTGCAGAAAAATACGATATGGTTACACATGCATTGCATTTTTGCTACAACTATAGATCTCTTGGGTCTAAAATTTTTTGTCTCTTGTATATAATTTTATAACATAAGGTTGTTTCTGTATTGAGGTTCTTGCATAAAAAAATGTTGTCAGTCTTTGATTCTTTTCTTTTAATTTTACTTTTTATTTTACTCATCAGTCATGTTGTCATAGCATGTGATGCTACTTTCCCATTAGTGAAGCAAAGTGTCTTTTAACCCACCACCACTACCACCCCTAACCCACCCCCACCCCACCAAAAAAAAAAAGAAATAGAAACACTTTTAAAGCTATTTTACAATCTCTTCTCTCTCTCTCTCTCTCTCCTCCTTCCCCTAATGATAGTAGCTTATATGTATAGTGAATATATTACCATAATTTTGTATGTAATATGTGCGTTATAGATTCCTTTTTAAAATATAAAGTATATTAGTTATGAATTTGTACTTGAAAATGACATTATTTTTCAATCTTATCTTTTTTTTTTGTGAATATAATATATTAGTCTTGTACATTATTTAAAAAAATAATGTTTTTTTATTCAACATAACTTGAATTTTTCATTAAGTTATATCTAGGGGTATTTTGACACTTTTCTACTTATTCAACCCTTATTCCTTTAAACATTTCAACCAACCAAACAAAGTCATTGCCATTCTACTCCAGTCAACCAAACACTGAAGTGGCAATTCCAACATACTGAAGTAGTCATTCCTTTCCAATCCTATTCGATTTTAGTGAACCAAATATAGCTTAAGTCAATTGAAAATTGAGTTTAACTAAGTGGATTGGGGCATGATTTGTATAGTGGTAGTTGTGGGTAGGGTTACAAATGAGCCAAGCTCAAGCTCAAGCTCAAGCTCAAACTCAGGCTCGTTTAGCTAAAAGAGGAAGGTCTGAGCTTATTTCAGGCTCACAAGTCTACTCATGAACAAGCCCGTTAATGGCTCATTTAATATATATAATATTTATATTATATTATTTATATAATATTATATATAATTATTTAAATTAATTTAATATTATAAATATAATTTAAAATAAAATATATATGTTAAATGATTCTAACGAGTAAAGCTTGAGCTCGAAAAAGCTTAACAAGCTCTAGATCGAGTCTACACATTTCATGCTCATAAAATCCCCACTTAGCCCGAGCCCATTAAAACATAAACGAGGTGAGCTCGAGCTGGCAAAAGCCCGGATGATTTGCACCTCAAGTCGTGGGTTTTTTTTTTCTCTTTTCAATTTGGTGGATAGAGATGCAATCGGGGTGGATTAGAGATGGGTCTTTTGAAACCTAAACCCGACCTGATTCTTAATGGGGTGTCTCAAAACCCGAGAAAAATGCTATTGGGTTTTTTTTATCATTCCCAAAACCCAACCCGATAGGGTTTTAAGGAACCGATAACCTGACCCGACCCGATTCCAAAATTTTCAATTTTTTTTCTTAAAAAAAGAAAGAAAGCAAAAGAATGAATTTTGTTTTAAGTCATTAATGATGCAAACACTTATATTGAAATAATAAATGTTAGACAATGATATCATATAAGAGGATGCAAATACTTCATTTCTACTTACTTTCATATACATATAATATATATGGGATTCTTGTCTTAATAACTTAGTACTTGTAATTTTTTCCTTATATATTTCAAATTTATAACAGGTTGGGTTTTCCCAACGGGTTATATATAAACCCAAAACCTGACCTAATAACTTATTAGGTTTTTCTTTAATCCCAAAACCTACCCGAAAACCCTATACTGTTTGACCCTATAGGGTTTTATGCAGGTCTGGTGGGTCGAGCACCCTATAACGACCCACTCTAATTGCATCCCTATTGATGGCTACAATGCATGCGCTAGCCATGTGAGGGTCGAGATAAGTGCATGAAGATCAAAGGCTTCATCTTCTTCGCCATGCTTAATCTTTATTGAAACGAACTTTTTTTTAGTTCGTTTTGAGCATATTTTACTACATACAAACATGTAAAGCTTATTCCAGTAGATTTAATCTTCAAGAAATAAACTTTTTGTTTGTCCAAAGGGATTCTTGTAATTGACTATGACCTATGGGCTTCCAAAATTGTTGTTAAGGAGAACATACACATGCAATACGAAGAAGGGGAATTATAGATCTAGATAAACCAAAAGCTAAATTCTCTCTCACTCTCTTCTGCCCCCTCTTGTTTCTCTTTTCCACTTAGAAACTACTAGCCACACACACACCAACCCAAAAATTTAATCAAACCATGTGCATCCACCACCTTACCCATTCTTGGCTAAGAAACAAATTCACTCGCAATGATCACCTCTTACTACCAAACTTGAAATTCAATAGTTACTTGAATAGCTTGAATTCAAACTTGACTTGACTCGATTATTGTCAATTATCAAGTTGAATTTGAGTAGCTCGTGAGTAAATTTAGCTTAGTTACAACACTAAAACTCGTGATCACCATAATCAAACATGATTGATTGGTTCTAGTGAGAAAGAAGAGAGATCATAATTTTTGGATAAATTGCACGGATACCCCCTAAAATGTTTCATAATTGAATGGAGCCCTTTGTTTTTAAAAAGTGAGCATCTATACCTCGTGAAATGTATTTATTTGCTCATGTGGAAAAAAAATTAAATAAATTAAGTGCCACGCCAAATTATGTGGTGACATACTAAATATGAATCATTTTTCTTTTATTAATTCGGATGTAATATTGTAACCTGATCTAACAAAATCAAACACGACCCAAAATTTAACCTTTCTTACCACAATACAAATGAAATAACAATATTTTTTCCAACCTACCCCGAAGCACACATTTAACCTTTCTAATCCCATTTTTTTCCTTTTTTGTTTTTCAATCCAAGCTCATGGTTAATCCACATGCTCATTAATAAACTCATCAATATAATGCTTATATATACTATGTGTGAGAATTCAGCTTTCTCCTCATCAATTTAGTCTTCAAGTCAAATGCCATCAAACAATTTTCTTTTGCACCACTCAAATGCCATCAGGCAATTTAAGTTCAATGTCAATCTAGCACAATATTTACATTAACTGTTAAAGTAAAAATAATTGCTAAGTTAGAAACAATTGCATTGAGACTAAAAAACATAGCCTATGCCTGCAGTACAATAACTTATCACGAATAACCTTACTCTTATTCTATTTTATTATTGTTACAACAAACAGATACAAATAAGCAAACAATTCAACCATCCAAGTCCCTTCTCCGTCACGCTCCTTGTTTGTTGTAATTCACTAGTTATGCCATCTACCATGAATGTATATGAATATTAATCTCTTTAGGTGGCAAGGTAAGAGATTTGTTATTGTTGTTCTAACTCTTCTTGGATTGGAGGACACCAACCAAGAAACCACAAATATCACAGACATAATTCTTCTTGCTTTCATGAGATTTTTGAATTGTAGTCCATCCTTATGAGTGTTCAACATCGATGAGGAGCTTTATGATTCATGTAAAATGAAATAGTTGCATAAAAACAAACCAAATAATTGAATGATCAATAAATGAGACAAAAAGAAAGAAAGTAAGATTCAACTTTATAAGTACATTGCACTTATAGTCCCCTCTTTCAAAGAGAGCCAAACTTAAAATTTCCTTCTAAACAAAATCTCTCTATATCCCCTTCCCCATCTTAAAACCTTTTCTAATTAAAAAAAGCATTATATTTTTATTTTTATTCTTTTTTATAATAATCTTACATAAAGCAGACATCTCAACTCCCACACATTAGAAGCAACATCAATAGAACGATACAATGCAATGCAAACAATTATCTATCCATAAAAATTACTTTAGAGGAGTCCTACAAAATTAAAAAACATTAAATAAATGATTCTACACAGTTACAATACAATGTAATGCAGTTAAAAGTTCATGCAGCAACCCTAGCCCCTTGCAATCTCTCTGCATTCCCTTTCTTCATCTTAAAACCTTTTCTAGACAAAGGAAGCATCATTATTTTATCAGTTTTTTTTTAACTTACAAAAAGCAAATAACTCAATTCCCTTACCTATACTTACTATCAATCTTAAGATCTCTTACAATCAAAGAAGACACCATTGTTTTTAGTGATATCACATTACAAAAACAAAGAGATGATGATCCATTAATGAAACTGGAATGACCAAATATATACCACCTACCTGGGGTTTTTACATTTCTTCTTGCCACTTAGCCACATGGTAGTTGGCTTGAGATTTTTGATAGAAGAATTCGATTTTAGGACTCCAACACTGATAGTTTAGGTTAGGGTTTTCAGTATATTACAAGGGTTTCTACCTTTATGATTTCATGTATAGATTAGGGTTGGGTATTTTTGCCTTTGGTTTAAGAACTCCATTCCATGTGTGTTTAGGGGTAGGTTAAACAAAAAATTGGCATTGTTTCATTAGTATGAAAGGTTAAATGTTTGGGTCGAGTTTGATTTTGTTATATAGAGTTTTTCCATTCAAGTTTTTTTTTTTTTTGGTCACATTGCATTTGGGTTAATAAAAGAAAAATGGGTCATATTTTCCATGTTAACATATAATTTGATGTGGCATTTAATTTATTTAATTTTTTTCACATTAGCAAATAAATGAATTTCTAGGATTGTAGGTGTTCATTTTTCAAAAACAAGAATGTCAATGCAATTATGAAACAATGGAGGGGGTATCCAAGCAATTTACCCTAATTATTTTCCCTTTTCCCTTTTTTGACCTATGTTCCAAACGAATCTGACCTAATCTACATTATAACTTGTTCGACCTGCTCTGTATTATTATAATGAAACTTATCTGAAGGTATAGTCATGTACTAGTCCAATTCAATTATTTTTTGTTTTAACTAATTCTTATGTAATCTATTTATTTAGGGTAAATATGTAATTTAGTATCTAAATTTTGCACAGAAATTTAATTTAATACTTAGACCTTAAAGTGATTAATTTAATACCTAATTGAACTTTTGTGTCTATTTATACTATATCCTTAACAAAGTTTGCTTTGTCTGTAAACATTGAAAATGTAGCATATCATTGCCTTTTTACAAATACTCTCAACACTGTTTAATACTAATAGACTATTTATTCTATATTAGAAAATAACGTAAATGGTGTTACAGGGGTAGTAAAAATAGTTATGCTGCAAAAACTTTGATTGGATATTAATTTAACTACTTCAAAGTTCACGTATCAAATTGATGTGAGTATGTTATTAATTTGTGTGATGCCATGTATAGTATCTAGTTGCCCATCATATTCAATACTTGTAAATATATGCACAACACATTTGGCATACGAGTATTGAAATATTCCAAACCTGCACCCAACTAATTTAGGAATAGTAAAATTGAATAACATAATAGGTAGTTAAGTTTAGACTTGAATTAGAATTTCATTTAGAGATTTAGATTAGATAGTTTAAATAGTTTAAGTAAAACAAACAACGAGTTATGATTAGATAACTTGGCACACTTAAATTAGTAAACGGATTTGAATTGAAATGGATATTTTACATGTTTTTCCAAATCATCTATTTATCCTCAATAACTTTTCATAATAAATTAAACTATTCAATTCTTCCAAATCCTTCATTTGAACTCCCTTTACTTCAAATTTAAATTCTTAAATCTCAAAACAAATATTTTAAATGTTTAGTAAACTCCTAAACTCTTGAACTTTGGTTTAACTTTCATTTTATCAAATTCCTATAATTTTTGAAATCATCTATTCATTTCAAATTATAAGTTTTTAAGCCAAACTCAAACTTAGTATCAATTTCTTATAGATTGAATTTCTAAACTAGATTTGTGATTTAAGATATTAATTTTTATTATATAGACTCTCAAATTATTTTCTAACTATTTTCGATATTTGAATTAATTATCAGAAAATTTTAAATCTAATACTCTACCTATAAATATCCTTAAATCCTTATTCATTTCCCTTTTTCTTTTCTTTTCATGCTCTCCTTTTCTTTCTTCTTTTTATTTCTTTTCTCCCTCTTCTTCACGTTTTCTCCTTCTTCTTCTTTCTCTTTTCTTTTCTCAAAATCCAACATCAAATCTCAATTTCAACAAGATCTTAGGAGAGAATGAAGATAGAAAACAAGATAGAAGATGAAAAATATGCATGAAGAAGCTTCACCAACTAAGGAGTGGTAGTAGTAAAAAAGATCAGGTAGTTTAAGTTGATCAAACAACAAGTAGTTTAAGTTGATCAAACAAGTAAGTTAAGTTATTTCTTTGTGTCGATTATTGATAAAGCATGAGAATGATGAAATAAAACTAGAAATATGATTGGTTTATGATAAAATTTATAAACATGTGATGTATTAATATGTATATCAAAATTTAGGTTGTTTGTGCATGTATTAATATAAAGATCTTCACTTCTTACCTAATATTATTTGTACAACCCATATACTTACCTTGTTGAGATTCATCGAATTCATTTTGGTAAAAGTGAAATGAAAGTTTTAAATATGTTTGAAACTCTTGACAAGGGTGACGCAAATAAACTAAGCACTTAGCTTTGGTTTTTATGCTAGTGAACTCGGATAAAGTTAGTCTAATTTGATAATTATTCATATCTTTTACCCTTCCAATCTATAAATACATAAAACTCTAATGAAACACGTATCTATCAAGTTTTTAAAAAGAAATTACACAAATACAAACTACATAAAAATAATCATCAATATGCCGTTGCTAAATCACATATAGACCATGAGATTCACATTTTTTTTATAGGAATCGCTTGTATAAGATGTGATTTAGCAAATATTATATAGTGTCAAATTGCATCTAAAAGACGTAATTCATATTGAATGTTAATGAATTGTATCTTTTAGCAGCGATTCACACATGTACAGTTTTCTGTCTTTTCTTTTCTTTATCATTGTTTTCGTTATTTTAATGGTAATGTCTTGTCTTCTTTTGCATTTTTTTTCTTTTTTGCTGTTTCTTTTCAAGTGGGCCCCCTCTTTTTCTTGAACCATGATTTGCTTTTCCAACTTTAATATATGTTTTGTCTTCTTTTTCCATTCGCTTTTCAGCAGGCCCCGCTTTTCATGTATCCATAAAAATTTTGCTTTTGCAGGAATGGTAACATTAATATATAAGTTCACTCCTTACACATGCAACTATTGTATAAATACTAAAACCGCATCTTGTATTGGTATTTTAGTAATTAATTTTATGTGATTTGTATTTATGTAATTTTTATTTAGAGGGTTGGTAATGATATAATTTCTTAAGTTGATTACTTATCATTATTAAAAACTTAAAATTATCTTACCCAATACTATTTGCACCACCGATATGCTTACCTTGTTTTTATTTTTCATTTTTGTTTTATTTTTATGTATGCTTACCTTGTTAAGATCCACTGAATTAATTTTTATAAAAATGTGAAATGAAAGTAGTAAATATGTTTGAAACTCTTGACAAGGGTAACTCCAATAAACCAAGTACTTAGCTTTTGTTCTTAAGCTAAGGAACTCAATAAAGTTAGTTTAATTTGATAATTATCTATATCTTTTATCCTTCCAATTGAGTCTGGAACATGTTTGCCATTGCTCGAAAAAATATTTATCAATATACAAATTAGATGAAATTAATTGCTTAAATCCTATTGTAAAATCACATCTATAAAACGGGATATTGATTTTTTATACACAAATGGCACTTCATACTTGTGATTTTAAGTTTGAATATGGTTGATTTATTGTGAGTGTAAGATGCAATAGTGCAAAAATCCAAGCATATCTCTATTTTGATTGCGATATAGTACAATACACATTTGCAAACACATCTAATCATTTGTCTCTTCCTTCTACTTTCTCATCTCTTGTTCTATATTTTTTCTCTTTCTCTCTCTCTCTTTCTCTCATCTGTCACTCTCATTTGCAAATACATTTAATCATGTGTCTCTTCCTCTACTTTCTCATCTCTTATTCTATCTTTTTTTCCTTCTCTGTCTCTTTTCCTCATCTATCACTCTCATTGCCCTTTTATCTCTTTCTTATTTCTACTTTCCTCACTCTCTTTTTCTCAAAAATACTCACTGCACTTGATTTTTTTTTTGGTAGTCTTTGTTGCTCTAAATATCGTGTATTACTAAAGCGATTTCATACTTTTTATATCCCTTTTTGAACCCGTGATATTACAATAGTAATTTAGTGATTAATTTTGATCCAACCTTAATTAAGTAATTATTTTTCATAGGATCTTAAATAGGTAAAAATTTCCTTCTAATCTATAAATACATAAAACTCAATAAAGTTCACTACTTTTTGTTTTTAAAAACCTAAAATTATCTTACCCAATACTACTTGCAAGGTCTCATCCTGCTATTAGTCTAACTGTTAAAATAGATATAGTAAATGAAATATTAACTATTTTAGTGATTCGATCACGTTTAGGTATGGTGTGAGCCGTTGGATGGTGAGGAACTGGTCCTGTCAAAATTAATGGCGAACCATAAAATTTTCCAAAAAGTGAATGAAAATAGTAAATGTGTTTGAAACTCTTGCCAAGAGTGATTCTAATAGATCAAGAACTTAGCTTTGGTTCTTGTGTTAAGCAACCTAGATAAATTTAGTCTAATTTGATATTCATCCATATCTTTTATCCTTCCAATCCATAAACACATAAAACTCAATAAAGTTCATAACTAGTGACCATATCCAATGCAAATCCAATTCAATATTATCACAATGAATAAGGAGTAGATAACCTTTTTTTTTTTTTTTTTGGTAATTATAATGGGGGGTGGGGATTCAAACATGGCATTTTCCACTTGGAAGCCCAGAGGTAATGTTATTAGGCTACAAGACCATTGGACAATCGTTTTCTTATCGTTTGGAAAAAAAAACAAAAGGAAAGGAGTTTACCTATCGAATATATTCACAAAGATTCTTATAATTGAATTCACAAAGATTCGATGGCATGAATGTAAATTTTCCAACCGAAAATGGTTTAAGTTGTAGAACATAACAATATAAAAGCCAATTTGAATTGTCTTTTTTGTTTTGGCTGAATTTTATTTATATATAATTTTTATTTTTTTTTATATTTGACTTTTCTATTGAAAGCCACGTATTTGGAAAACTACTTTGTCTGTGTCTAATTGATTTTCATTTCATAATTATATATGAACACAGTAATAATTTAGGCATCATCGATGGTCTAAATTAGAACATATGCCACTTAAGCCAAGCTCAGCCCATAAGTGGACTGAGGCTACTCCATTAGACCTAGGTCTCGACCATGAACTCTACAACATAAAGTTTTGTCCAAACAACCATGACTTCCTACTTGGCATCCAACCTTTGCCTAGGGACTAAGGAGTGGGTCAGTCTTAATTTGTACACTACTGGACACTGTTCACTTAACTAGATTCAACACACAGTAGTGGAAGTAGTGGGTACATCCCACGATCCCCATGACTGTAGCTAACTATCCACTCACCTACGATCACACAACGCCACACAACCACCAGACCGATCATCTATAATACTCACCTAAACCCCCCTTCTCCTCTCAGGGAAACAATAATGTCGCATTCAACTTGTCTTATGTATTCGATTTAGAGGCCACCTACTATGTCTACTAAGTTAAGCATTGAAGTAGCTACATCAAGCCGATTCTTGTTTTACAAGTGATACTCTCATCACAACCGTCCAAGCCTAAAATATTTTGATCCAGTCTCTACAAGATTTGAGTAAGCAACAAACATGAAAATTGAGATGCTTCAAAAACTTTTAAACATAAAAAAATTCAAAAATATATTTCATATGTTGAAAAATAAAAATTTTAATTGCTATTTAATTTTAAAAGAAATATATGTACTTTTATCTTCATTCTTTTGGCATTTATTTCATGAAAAACAAGTCCTGAGCATTACAAATATACGAAACAAATCAAATAAGATCGATCATAAGCACCCTAATTAAATTTTTCATTGCAAATTAAACTAGTCCGAAGTTAAGAAAGCAACTCATGATTCATTTTCAGAGAAATTCATGAATTTCGAAATTAGCAACTAGTCTCCAAATTTTCGTCAGCAATTACGTTAGGCGACCTTCTCTCCCTCCCTCCCTCCTATCTTGGCTTTCAACTGCCCACCCAAGCAGACAAACGTCCACCCGTCATATAACATCAATTCTATTTCTATTACAATTATGGTGAAGTGGAAAAAAAAAGTAATTAGTAAATTTTAAATTTACTAATTTTTAGTACGATTTATATTGAAATGGTAATTACGACATACAGATAGGAAAGTGGTTATTTATTTTTAAGAAAAATAATTTATATATGGGAAAGAGAAATAAATATTTAAAAAAATCTTACAAATATGAATTTTCAAAAATAGCCCATACTAAAAGATCAAGTTGACTCATATAATTTTGGAACGATTTCTTAATAAATTGAAACAGTTTTTACAACAAAAAATTTCAAGTGATGTAATTATGGAATCATTTTTAAAAAGTTTGGATTTACGAGGTCTTTTGAAAAAACACAAATTGTTTTCATTAAACAATTTATATATTGATCCTTTTTTAATTTAAATAAGATAAAAATAAAATTTTTCAGATTTTATAGTGATTTATTAGACATTTAATTTTATAAAAACACATATTTATGCTTTTATCTTTCAAACGATTTTATACAAAAAATGGTGCTATAACTATTCTACTATATTATCCTCAAGCAACTCAACTCCTAGCTGTTTATATGATAATATATAAGCTGGCAATGCAATCACTATATTTGTATAAAAAAATAAATGTTTTGAACTCAAGAGCTTAAGCAAAAACATTTGGAATTATTTTGGTGTAGTTGAACTAATAAGATATGTTAATATATATATATATATATATAAATTGAGATTTAATTTTGATAGTTGTTGAAGAATTATATGAAAGATAGTTTAATCCAACTTGAAAATTTAATGGTAATTATTTACTCATTAATAATTTTAACAAGAATAACAATAAGATTAATCCTATATATTTCATGCGTAAAATATATTTTAAGAATACGAGTAAAAAATATATTCTTACTTAATATAAAAGGATACAAAGAGTTTTTTTCCGTCTTTATTTTTTTTTACTATAACAAGTTAATAAAAAAAATCTAGTTCGTCTTATTATCAATTTTGACAGGATTAGTTTAATCATTATCTAATAACTGATAATCATAATCAAACTACTAAAGTAATTAATATTTTAATTTTTATATTTATTTTAATATTTAAATAATCAACTGGATGATTTTATTTACGGGCTACATCCCATTGACCGAATTAAAAACACGATATTAATACTGGGCGGTCAGTCATTTAACAATGGGTTTTTTTTTTTTAATCTTTTGAATTGTCACAAAACAGAAAAGTCTGAAAATGGTGAGAGAGATAGACATTCTGCCACTATGTTCGGATGCTGGAAATGAAAAAATCCGGAAATAGAAGGAAAATGATGGAAACGGCCAAAGCACGTAAGTTTAATAAAAATTGAAGACGATTGGAAATGTTTGTATTACATAATAATGGAAAGTAACAAATTTATATGTACTCGTTTTTTATTTTCATATGAAGATATTTATATATTATAGATTCATTACAAATTTATTTACATATATATTAATCATATAAAAAACTAACATTAATACTATAGTAAAATGACATATGGGAAGTTCAATTTTGTACATAAGTCATGCTTAGGGCCTGTAAATTCTTTTACAAATTGTATGTTATAAACACAATTTCAAATTTCAAATGACATATGGAATGTTCAATTCTGTACATAAGTCATGCTTAGCGCCATAATAAAAGGTGTTGAAAAAAAAAAAAAAAAAGAGCAAACACCGACATGTCTTTTGCTCTGATCCACAAATCCTTTTTACCCCTTCATGTACATAAACGAACGGCACAGTACACTCACACTTCTTGCCACCATCTTCTGAATGCTGATAATCCTGAGCTAAGTACACATCATCAAAGTCTATATTCATCCCAGTACTCCTAAAACTGAAACACAACCATGGCAACAAGTGTCAGGAGGATGAAGTTGGGGTCACAAGGACTAGAGGTTTCGGCACAAGGACTCGGCTGCATGGGCATGTCTGCCTTTTATGGTCCTCCAAAATCTGAATCCGATATGATTAAACTTATCCATCATGCCATCAACTGTGGAGTCACCTTCCTTGATACTTCTGACGTGTACGGTCCTCATACCAACGAACTCCTTCTCGGCAAGGTTTGTTTCCCCTCATTCAATTTCCCTTATTAATACTTCCTTTTCTCAGTGGCCAAAAAAATACTTCGTTTTCTATTTTGTCGAATGAAGTAGTCTTATGTTGTCATCATTGGACCAGTTATGTCAAGATATTTGCACCATCAACAGTGCTGTGTGGATATTTTCAGGAAGTGCTTGCAATGAATTTTTAATATAAATTTATCCACCATAATCTCTGATGAGGAAATTTATTAGTCATTGAAATGATCTTATATACAATCTAAGTTCTATGATTTGTTTCTTTTATATATGTGTGGGTGTATAGATTTAATTTTTAAGGTTTTGGTAATGTGGTTGAACAGGCTTTGAAAGGGGGAATGAGGGAAAAGGTTGAATTGGCCACAAAATTTGGCATCTACTTTGCAGATGACAACATGGAGGTGAGAGGTGACCCTGCATACGTGAGGGCTACTTGCGAGGGGAGCTTGAAGCGGCTGGACATTGATTGCATTGATCTTTACTACCAGCACCGTATTGACACTCGCGTGCCTATTGAAGTGACTGTATGCCTCTTCATTTTCCTTGCATAATCGTTCTTCATAAGTAGTCTGGTTTCTCGACCGAGGTAGATTTTCATGATTCATTAGGCAGACAAATAAATAGCTTTTGGAAATTGTCATGTTTGCACTGGTTATGACCCAGCGTAATGGCACTGGATGTAGCTGCTGAATATTTGCAACACTCGACTTTCTGGCTTTAACTTCAATCACCCTTTCTGATATCATTTTTTAAATTAAGGTTAATGTTACAAATGGAAACTGAATTTTGATAAAATATGAAATTACGTACTTAAAATTAATCAATTTAATATCTAAAAGAAATTTTCATTTGCTCCAACAATACTCCATGATATTGGTTAGTGTATACGAAGAGTTATTTCAAGTACAAAATTGATTAATTTCAAACTTCTGTATTAAATTGATCAATTTCAAAGTTTATGTATCTAATTACTAGTTTAATCGCCAGTTGAGATACTATTTGCGATATTTACCATTTGAATTATCATGAATAATAAATCCTGTTTGGCTATCTGCTTTGCTAATGGCTCTAGGAATCTCTCTTGTTATTTCCTGAACATAACTCAGAAACATCATTTTATTTTTGCTTATTTTCTAGATGGGTGAGCTTAAGAAACTGGTTGAAGAAGGTAAAATCAAGTATATTGGTCTCTCCGAGGCCTCTGCCTCAACAATCAGAAGGGCACATGCTGTTCATCCGATAACCGCTGTCCAGTTGGAGTGGTCATTATGGACGCGGGATGTGGAAGCAGAAATTGTACCCACATGCAGGTGTTCGCTCTGCACCTCCGATTAACTCATTATATTAATGACATCAAAATAGTTGAACTTTGTGGTTTGCTTGCTTTTCTTGTGATTTCAATAGGGAACTTGGTATTGGTATTGTTGCATACAGTCCTCTCGGACGAGGATTCTTCTCTGCAGGCTCAAAAATTGTTGAGAACTTCTCCCAGGGTGACTTTAGACAGGTCTGTATCTAATGCTTAAACAAATCACAGGTCAATGTATAATGAGATATACAAATATTTAGCAATATTTTTCCAAAAATCAGAAATTTTCAGCTTGTAGTCCTCTTTTTTGAGTGGAAGTAATGGGTGAAAATTCCCGGACGAATACATTAACTCAATGATGACGTTTAAATTATATCTCTTGTGTAGTTTGCTGACTTTAAAGATCTAAACCAATATTCTCTTTCAGATGTAATGGAACTCATTTGCTTTTTGTGCTTGCAATGCTCTTCTTAGAAGATCAATAAGTGTCTCCATATGCTTAATATTTTGTCGCACTATGATATTTGTGATGCAATTATAACTAACCTTACCAGATAATGCCTTTTGTTATTCCACCAAAATGTATGTAGTGCTACAGTTAATACCTTTTTGTGGGTAAAAGTCCCTCATAAATTTAGCGAGGACCAATTTGGTTGATAAAGTTACGGACCACCTAGATTTTGAATCCTGTCAATGCAGCATGAAGGTCCTTAAAGTATGCGAATGGCCCAGATAAATCCCTAATACATTACATGTCACAAATTGCCACTAGGTTTAATGGCTGGTTCTCATAAATTAGGCTGTGTCTTAAGAAAAGTTAATGAATTGCAATGTCACGTAGAATATGATTTCATGGAGTTTGCAAATGCCATCAAATTTTGACCCAATATTTTGATGATCTTAGGGACTTATTTGGTCTAGTGTTGGGGGTCAAATTGGTTCTTCTAAATCAGTACAAAGGATCAGCTTAATCTTTTTTCCTTTCTATAATGATGAGAACATTTTGGTATGTACCAACTTATTTGCAATATGCCTGGCAATTTGTAAGGCCATACCCTTACCATCTTGAGTTAGCATCAAGACATGTAATCCTTCTGTAAATGGAAAACTCTATGCATATAATCTCTATTGATTCTAAATAAGTTCTTTTTTTTTTTTTTTTTAAATCCTTGCAATTTCTGGCTAAAGCTTGTCAGAATTTTAGTTGTCTCTGCAAAATTACATTTGGATATATGTGTTGAATTTCAGTACCTGCCAAGGTTCCAGAAGGAGAATCTGGAGCACAATGAGAGGTTATTCGAGCGTGTTAAAGAGATAGCGGCAAAGAAAGGATGCACCCCTTCACAATTGGCTCTTGCTTGGGTCCATCACCAAGGAGATGATGTGTGTCCCATACCTGGGACAACAAAGATCGAGAACTTCAACCAAAACATCGGTGCTTTGTCCATTAAACTCACACCAGAAGAAATGGCTGAGCTTGAATCCATTGCTTCAGCAGGTGCTGTGAAAGGTGACAGGTACGGAGACACAGTCAAAACATGGCAGGACTCTGATACACCACCTCTTTCATCATGGAAAGCCACATGATTACTTCCTGTCTTCCAACCGATGGTTACTGCACTGCTTATGAGATGAACTACTTGTGAGTTGCTTGGTCCTTGTGGAGTGTTTTTCATATTGTAAAAAGACAGTGCTTCTTGCTATATAAATAATGAAGTGGTTTTGGCCTGGAGAATAGGTAAATAAGAATCAGTAGCTGCAGAAAATGTACTCTCTCAACTATTTTGCTGGAATATATCAGAACTTTTCTTTCCTTGTTCAAGGAGCAGTGCAAGGAAAAGGTGCCAAAAACTTAAGGAAATTTCTACCTTTAATGGGATCATGTTATTCAGTTTTTGTTAAATACTTCTGTAATCCAACTTGAGATTATATATACTCATAGCCAGACAAAATATGGGATTTTTATTTTTCATTTTTTTAATTTAGGATCATTTTTGCACTACATATAAATACCATATCTTCATTATAACAGTCCATGGTCATTTATTTAAAGATAACAATTATAATTTCATATAACTGAACTATTCATTCAAATAGATTAAGATATAAACTGAACAATATGTAAAGTAATAGTACATCGAATGACCTGATCCAGAAGCAAGTAGGATTGTTGATTATCCAGTTACTATGTATGAAAAGATGTCCAATGCTGGTGGCATTTGTAGCATCAAGTGAAGGAGTAGTGGCTGTGATTTGCTTTTGTTAGTGAGTCTAGTGTGTCCATGGAGGCAGAAAAGAATTTCAATTCAAGATGGGACCGTAAGGAAGTTGCTGAAGCAGTGGTGACTGAGGCAGTGGATGACGTGCTAGTGTAACTCGGCAATCGCGTCTTATGTGTGTTGCAAGATGATTGCTTGCAAAGTTTTGTGCATAGCGTTTTTTGTACAGACGGAGACTAGAGAGACTAGTTTAAGTCCAGGGGAAGCTGCATGATGGTTGAACGTTTAGTGTCAGAGATCTAAATATGATTGGATTTTCCTTTAATATGTTGTGCCTTGTTGTATTGGATGTTGTTGGTTGCTTAGACATAGTGAGATCTATGGCGACTTCTTGTTTGATCTTGTGGTTATGGCTTATATGGGTCATGAGGAGAGTTAAAATCCAATTAATTGTTGTTTGGGGAAATTTAAAAAATATCCCGTAAAATGGTAGTGCGGACTGATTTCCTATACTTTGAAAGCGTATTTTTCAATCCCATAATCCATAAACAATTAGACAGTCAAGGGTACTTGCACTTTTCTATTATTTTTGGTACTTTTTTGCATAAATATCGTACAAAAATTATTATTAAAAATAGTATGGATGTATCTTTCGGACAAAAAAGTATAAATGTTCTTAACGGTGCTAATTGTTTATAAATTAGAGGGTTTAAAAAACATGCTTTCAAAGTATGAGGGTCAATTTGCATTACATTTAAAATTCATCTGATGTTTTTGCAATTTACGTTGCTTTTTCTTTTTTTTTTCGCAAAGGGTTGTTGCCGCGAGTTTTGAGATCAAAGATCCGATCAACCTGCTATTGGCTTGACTTTGTGAATGTTGAACTTTTTATTAGTTTCAATAAATTGTTCAAAAATAAATAAATAAACAAAAAAATAAATTAAAAGGAGAAAGAAACACAATCCTATAGTTACATGGTAAATGTAATAATCTACTCCAAATCTATAAAGTTAAGTTTTTTTATCATATGGTTGTGATACTTAACTTGAACATGATAATAGAGCAAGAGGCAATAGTAAAAATGATTATGATGCTAACGTTAATATTAAAATTAAAATTTGTATTATTTAAATAATTCTAACAATTTGGTAAAGATATAATAATCCTAGGACACAACACGTTAATGTGTTGAGCATGATCATATTAATTAGTATTTTCAAAATATAATTTCAAGACATGGTTAAAACTTGTTTTCAAGTTGTGATTTTTGATATGCAAT
Source organism: Combretum micranthum (assembly GCA_024138025.1). Taxonomy (NCBI): domain Eukaryota; kingdom Viridiplantae; phylum Streptophyta; class Magnoliopsida; order Myrtales; family Combretaceae; genus Combretum; species Combretum micranthum. The sequence continues at coordinate 1,886,784 of JAMXBD010000005.1, forward strand.
ATTTCAATAGAACTCCAATATTCAAATCATTTTCATAAGTGCTAAGACTTTTGAATCATTCTCAAAATTATCCAAAATTTACATCACTTGAAAATCAGAATTAAATTTCATTATATAGATTAATTCCTTTCCACAATCCATTCAACCACATATCATATACATATATTACACATGCTGCAATTTCAACTACAACAAGAACACTAAAAACTCCATACAAACACTTACAAACCTTCTCAACTCATTAAGAATATCTTAGGCATACTTCAAAATTTTTTATTACTTTTTGTTTATGATTTTCAGAAAAGATTTGTAAATTAGGGATAACAACTTATTTTGTTCATTATTCATTGAGTTTATACAAATATAAATTGTGTATTAAAAAAATGGAAAAAATAAAGGGGAAAAAAGAAAGATAAAACAAAATCTAGGCATGCCCTTTTTGCCATCACTTAAAACTTATAATCTCTAATTTTCAAGTTGGATACCAGCTTGAGACTACACCAATTGATTCATATCTAGCTATATAATATGTCTTTACAACACGTGTCCAGTGGACTTAAGGGAGGAGTTATATGCTTTAGCCCCTTTCTCATGTCATTGCCATAAGCTTCAAGTCACCTCTTGCGTAAAGTAAGAAGCATTTGAATGCAAGTGCTTCAGTTTGGGGTTGGCAATGTCCAAATTGACATTAATGGCAGTTTAAACGGACATAACTCATAATACTAATATGAGGTGGGAGTAAGAGATGCTTAAGTTGGGAAGCTATGTTAGGAATATATTATCTTTGGTTGGCACGTTATCAACAACCTTGCCTCCCTATCCATGTCCCCCATGTCTCTTCTTTGGTATGGTCGGGATGGTGATGAGTCTCATATCTAACATTATCTACACTTCATGTGCTAATACCATATTGTTTATAGTGATGCCCTTGAATTGACTATCAATTGTTATTACCTTCGGTGGTGTTTCAAAAATGATACCACGGTGTTGCATCTGAGACAGAAGGTCAATGAAATTAGCTTATATTCATTACTAGATTTGTTATAAAATGTAATACAACAAAAGAAACAAAAGAAATATCATTAAAACTTTGTGTACGACCCTAGTTCAACCAATGTAACACTTGGTAATCTCTTGATAAGAAGGGGCATAATCTTAGAATATACCTTTAATTAAGCTAGAAAATGGCTCAAGTTGCATGGTACGAATTGAATGGCCAACCAATTGAGCCAACCAAGTGGAATGAATTGATAGTGACTCTATTTGACCTCTTATGTCTATATTACCTCTTGATATTAGTACGAGCTTATATATGTTGAAGAACTTCCCATTGCTTAGCAATTCTTCAATTATTTTTTATGGTACATTCGCGGAAAAGGAAATAATTAATAATTTTTTAAAAAATTATGAAAATAATCCTAGATTTTGGGCAACTTAAACTCTTATCTTGAAGAGATGGGATAGTAAATGACCAACTTCGTCTTTCAAGAGATGAGGTTGCTTTAACGCTAGTGATCTCATCACTTGAAGAAATGAGGCCGGTAGACATTATCAGCTTGACCTTCTTCTTCTTCCTCATTTGTTCTTCCCCAATTCCTTTATAATTTTTCTGCACCTAAATCTTAACCCTATCCCCTACATCAAATCCTCCCACTTATTTAACCAAATTAACATGATTTATTGGTTAAATTTGTTGAATCCTCACCACCTAAGCATCGATTTGTGCTTATTGGAACTGATTTATCTCGAAAATCAATGATGGACATGCTATTTTCATAAGTAAGTTGCCTAAACTTCTCCTTGCAATTTCTCGTGCTTTTTTTTGTTGCTATGTTGATTTTTATTGATATATATAGCCGCATTCTATGTTGATTTCGATTTGTGAAGCCACATTGCATTTTGATGGTCAATATATGCACACGTAATAGTGGTTGCTTGTTTTTTTCTTTTTTTTTTAATTTGAAATTTATTTCCTATCATGTAAACCCCCAAATTTTTGGAATCGGTTTAGCTTAAAACCTTAATCTGGAAGTCAATCGGAACTCTAAAATCAATAAAACCCTAGTTTGACGTAATAGCTTAAGTCTGGCAATCCCGAATAAGCAACACGAAGAAAGTAAGTAAGAATTTAGTATATAGAATAGTGCGTAATTACCTAAGGAAGCTTAAAAAAAAATCAGATTAGTAAAATCACAAATCGTCTTGAACCCGATCAAACACAGTTCTTGAAAAACGTATCCCGGAGCTCGGAATAGTAAAAATATTCCGAATATACCGTTAGTCGTAAAAATATAAGGATTTCAAAAATATCTGTTTTATAATTTTTCGATAAGTAAAAATAACAGAAATCGCAATTATACGTGTATTTTTTTACTACTGGTACTTTATTAGTTATATCTACTTTACATTACACTATTCACTACTATTTCACACTATTCTTTTATCTTTACTTTTTCTTACACCTACTCTTACACAAACCATAACCTATAACCTTTACTTTTTACCTTTCCTATAACTTTATTTCACATCTATCTTACTTATCACTACATATAATTAACAAAAATACAAAACAAAACACGCTATCTCTCCCTCTCCTTACATGGCCGGCGCCCCCTTCCCTCTACATCTCCCTCAATTTTTTTTATTTTTCTTTTATTTTAATCATACAAAAATCACTCCACATTTTCCTATAAATACCCCCCTTCTCTTTCACTTCTTTCACACAATTACTACTCACAAATTCTCTACAAAAACTCTTTCAAATTCTCCTCTCAAAACTCTCTCTAAGTATCCTCCCAAAAACTCTCCCAAAATAATTACAAAACCACTTTCTACCTGCAACTAAAACCTATAACCACATAATACTACAAGAACCCTCTTTAGGTAAACTTCTCTTATTTTTTTTTTTTCTTCTCTTCATGTCATGTAACTTTACATGACTACAGTATGAGTTTCTAAAAACTAAGTGTTATGGAAGCTACACTATGTTTATGCATTGTTCTTGTTCATGAAAATCCATTTATGTTTATATTGTTTTTATTTTGTTCGTGTTATTGTTATTATATCTAAGTATTATTATGTATCTATATATATACATATTCTTTAGAGCATATAAGCTCACTTGCAATTTATTTAATTTCATGCAAAGCAATTTATTTATTTCTTTCATTACAATTTATTTACTTATTGCTATTTTAAGACTAGTCTCTAGTCTTAGACTTGTCCTCATCAAGTCAAAACAAATTTTTCTTTTTTTTATTTGATCTTCTTTTGGGACTAGTCTACTTCTTAGTTCCGGGAGCCTTGAAGAAGCTAAGACTCCCAATAGTTGACCTTATTTATTATTTATGTTAATTTTTGTTTGCTATTATTTCTCATAAATCATGTTCATTAAGATGGTTGTCCAAAATTTTCAAGTTCTAAAAATAATTGATAAAAAGGAGATTTTATCACTTAGGAATAAGTTTATATGAAATATAAAATCTATGGTTTAACAAAAATAAAGTCCTTCCTTTTTCAAGTTATTAGAAAAACTCACTACAATTTTAAAAACTATTTTTGTTATGAAAAGTTTTTTTTTTTCAAATCATTTATTATTCCATTTTGTTTTTCAAAAAGAAAATGATTTTTGATACAAAAGTTATTTCTATGAAAAACATAACATAAGAAAGGAATGTGAGTTTTCAAACTAAGATCTTTTCAAACAAATGGTCAAAAAAAGATTGTATAGAAAACAAATAGGAAGAATAGCACTAATGAAGAGAACGTAGAAAATAAGAAAATTACTTTTCAAAAAGTCATTTAGGAAAAATAAATAAGTCAAACATAAGGAAATTCTTTGAAAACAAAAGAATCAAAGTATTCATTTTAAAATATTTACAAAATGAATTTTCTTAAACTATATATTTCTAAAACACCAAATTGTCATTGTTTTAACTCAAAGAAACATGAATGGACAACAAACACTTGAGCATAAATAAATACGAGCTATGTAGCTATAAAAAGAGGATTTTTCAACTATATAGATAACTAAGTATTTATCAAACAAATTTTGAATGATTTACAGTTTGAAACAAAATTGTTTTTGAGTTGGAAAATTCGTGGTGAATTTGATCACCACTGTTTCGGGCCTAAATGGTTTACATTGATAAAAATAGTTTTAGAAATGGATAGATTTTTTCGAGTAGGTAGAAATCGGTATATTATATGTGTTCCGAGTTAAAATGACCAAGTTATGACCATTTTAAATTGGAACTCTCCTTTATACGAACTTTGATGTTCTCATGATATTGTTTTGACAAAATTCAAGAATATCTTCAAGAAATACTCATTTTGGGTATTTTATTTGGCTAGGTTATTCCAAGAAAGGATACCTTTACCCCGATGACTATTTCGATTAAGTGGAGTGTGTGAGCTACTCATCCGCTAGAGAAATCGTCGTCATGGCATCATGAGTTTATTTCCTTAAAATGCTTTACTTGTTTGTTGTCATGCCCGAAAATAAGGCCTAGTAGTATCATCCTGTAGTCATCATACCCCGTGTGCACCCGTAATATGAGAACCGTCTTGCAAGTCAGATATTACAAGACTCTATCTTATAATTGTTACATGTAATGTAGTCATACCAATATATTATATAAATACTAAGGATTCCGATTTTCCTTAGTTTGCCAAAACCGCAGAGAATCGGTATCCCCTACCAAATAATGAAATTGAGATAAAACCTATAAAATACAAGATCTTAATCAATTATACCATTTATCTAATTTGTTCTTTGAGACCAATATAATCTATGAAACTATCTTCAGCAAGGTCTTTTGATGTAGCACTCTTCACTTATGCTTAACCCAATCCCAGCTAACGTTATACCTGCACAAAGATTGTTGGGGGGTGAGCGAACCACAGCTCAGTGAGATAACCTGACCAAACCACACATCAAACCATAACAAACAAGTATAATTACCAATCATATGCAATGTAACAATCAATCATATGTACATTACAAGCTTGGATGATCTAGAATCCAAAGCAGGATGGAGATTTACACCCTCTCATCGGGGTTGAAGGATCACAATGCTATGGCCCACCTACCCAGGAGAGACTAAGCATACAGGAATATAGCAATACTCACTTTAATTATCTCATTAAGTTAACCATATCTTAAATCTCTCATTTCCTGTTTTCTGCATTAGAAACTCCACTAAGTGTTAGTCCTTTCAAAGCGATACTATAAGCGGCATCCTTCGTTTACCATTTAGTTCCTATAGTACCGACAGCTCAAAGGTAACCTTGTGTTGATCTAACAGCTTTTAGCCTAGGTCAACCAAGCATTATCAAAGGACCGAAATACTAACACGTAGTAACTTGCTCAAATGCTATTTATGCAAATCGTGTAATGCATGATCTTTTTTCTTTTATGGTATCAAAAGCTTTTAGTCAGGTTTAAGGTAATCATACAATTACAGACAAACATCAACATGCTCCATACAATTGTTATCATACAATGAAATTTTTAATTATAATAAGGTGTTTTGGCAATCCTACATACACCAAGCAGCATGCAATTTACCCAGACCCACATGCAATTCAGTTTGATATGTTATTATCAATGCAACTAACTACAAGCACAAACAATATGATAAGGTCAAAGTCCCTCACCTGTGGTCCTCGCTATATTGTTGTAATAAGCTATTGGTAGTCCGAAAACCGATTTATATTCCTATGGAATGAAATAATATATATTTATTATTATACGATTATTCTGGTAAGAGAAGTCTTCATAAAATTAAGGGTGCTAACTTTAATCGCTTAATTTTAGATTAAACTTAATTATTACGGTGTCTATTAATTTAATCGAATTCCTATGAATATTTAAAGATTCTGTATTTGATAAAGTTTCTATTGTTTCTAAGGACTTTTGAAGGTTCTAACTTTTATAGTAAGAAATAATTATTTGTTATTTATTTTCATTTTGTTTTTCTTGATCTTTAATTGTTATTTATATTTTCATTTAAGAGATTTACCTTTCTTTAAGTTCTACCACCTTACATAGAAGATTTTTATTTATTAAATATTTGTCTCTCAATCATATCCGTCTTTTATATTTAGTATTTTTATTTATTTAAGGGCATATTTTAGTATCTATACCTTTTTTTAAAAAAAATTATTTTAATAAAGTCGTATGTATTATGGAGTTTGGATATATCAAATATGTACATTTACTGCGTTTAGCAAAATCTTAAATTTTTATTTCTAAATATTCTACAATATGGATATACCATCTTTAATTCGATTAATTGTTAGAATTTTATATTTATTTGATATTATCATTGCTTTTATATTGTTTTTAGTTAATGGATTATAGTAACCATTATTTATCTTCTATTGTTTAATTTTCGTAGAGTTTTTCTTAATGTATATTATATACTTATCTTGTAATTTTTAGATATCACATTGCTCGTAAATTAAGCCTTTAAAATTTTTCATTGTTGTATAGTTTCTTTATATATAAAGATTATTTTATTAATTTTGAAAATCTTATTTTTATTAGTTACCAAAAATCATATCTTTTATTTATATAATATACTAGTCTTAGTATTAGTGATACTCATAAAAATAGTAGTAATACTAGTATTAAAGATAATGGTGATTATATTAGTTTTAATATTACTACTAATAGTAAAAATAATTTTAATTACAAAAACAATTTAATAGTTTTAGTAACAAAATCAATAATACTAATATTGGTAATATCAATAGGCTTAATAATAATTTTAATATTACTACTAACAACATTAGTGATATTAGTAATAGATCAATAATATTCGTAATACAAGTAATAATATTGCTTAAGAAAATAAACTTTAATGATAAAATCAATATCAAAATATTTATTCATTTTTATATATTATTTCATTAATAACATAAGTAGTTCAAGTTATATTTCTATTATTTTTAGCTAAAACATAAATTACGGAATATTTATTATCATATTCATTTATTTAGATTAATTTAATTAATTTATCAGTTATTATTATTATTATTATTATTATTATTATTATTATTATTATTATTATTATTATTATTATAGTTCTCGCCGAGGAAAACTTCATCCAGGGGACGTGACGTCCCCCTAATTTTAGGATATTTTAATTTTTTTTTTACAAATAATATTATATATATTAGTAATTTTATAAATAAATTCGTAATTGATAAAAATATTAATTTTTAAAACTTTTTACATTACTAAAATATATACTTATTTTCTATATCTTGTTTAGCTTATACTAATAAAACTAATATCAAAATTAATTAAAAAAATTAGTAATATTCCAGAATTAATAAATACAATAATATTAATTAATTTATCTAACCAAGATTAATAAAATTATATTTTTCTATATTTTCAATAATGCTAAAGTATATACTTAAATGACTATATATTAATAAAAATAATTCCAAAAATTATATAAAAATAATAATTTTCACTTTAGAATAAAATAAATATATATTTTTAATAGATTTTCAACCAACCAGAATTAATAAAATTATTTTTAAATTATTAATTTTTTTTTAATTTTCTGCAAAATTTGTGTTACTATTCACGTGAACAGTACCAGGATACTATTCATCATCTTCAACCTTGGTTCAAGTCCGATTTTGCATCATTTTACACGTCCAAATCCATTCTAACTCATTCCTAAGCATTTATACATGATATTTCTACATATATATCAACTCAAAACATCTAAATAACCCCATGATTCAAGAATTTCGAATTTGCATGGTGTATTAAAGTTTTCGAATTTACCTTGCTTGGAGATTTATGTAACCATTTCTGGACTTTTCTTGGTGTTGGTTATGATCCTAATATCATCATAACATCATTTAGAACATTGTTTTAATACAGTTTTGATTTAAAACGAATTTAACGTACCGTAGTTTTTCTTGTCCTAAGCTTCATCTTTAATGGAGTTTGTTTGTTTCCTGTTTTCAGTTCGTTTTGGTGGCTATGGAGGAGTGGATTCGTTCTGGAAAATTTGAGAAATAAAGAGGATGGTTTGTTTCCTCATTAAGGTCATTAAACGTATATATATAGAAGAGTGAAGGATGGAGTTGCGGCTGCATTTCTCCTTGAATTTTCTTCGAATTTGATCTCATTTGGCTGTTATTTTTACTTCAATTAATGCTCTATTGACTTGTCATTATTTGGTTGATCTTTTGGGTTGATTTAGTTGACAAAAGGATGCATTATTGATCCAAAAATCCGACTCCTCTTCCTCGTAGCTTCCCCACCGAATTTCCATCGAAACTTATATGTATATATTAATTTATTATATTAGTTAGTCGATAATTATTTTAGGTTTAGGATATATATAAATAAAATATAAAGAGAAGATGATGAATTTATAACTAACAATGGTATAAAGAGGGGGTAAAATATAAATTTGTGAACAAAATCAATTTTGCGGGTTTAAGTGATACGTATGTTAAATACTGATTTAGTAATATTTTTTGATGAGAAGTTCCATATTCGCGTTATTAAATGTTCTAAACACTATAATATACATAGAATTTCTATTAAAGATTTGTATATATGTGTTTGAATTTTTGCTTTTTGTTGAAATCATATTTGCGTCCAGGGAGTTCCAATTCAAAGCAATTCATACGTAATACGAAACAAAACCAAAACAATGGAAAAAATGCAAGTTAGTTAGGATGTATGGAAATATAAAAATAAAAAGAAGATGATAAATTTATAACCAATAAATATGTAAGGAGTGGGGGAAAATATAAATTGGTGAAAAAAATTAATTTTACGGATCTAAATGGCACGTATGATAAATACTGATTTGATAATATTTTTAGATAAAAATTTACATATTAACGATATTAGATATTCTGAATATGATAATATACATAGAATCTTTAGTTTAATACTTTTACTTTTCTGTTTTTATACCTGCTATCGTAAATTATATTTTATTTGTTTAAAATTTTTGTTCTGTGGTATTTTGATAAATTAATAATTATATTGTCCTTAATTCGACTTTATTATAAATTTTTAAGATTTGAAATTACATATGAATTCATTTCTATTGATAAATTTATTCTAGACTTTTTATTAGATTAGAAATTTAATTTTAATTTTATATTTGTTACTTAGTTCTTTTTACTAATTATAAATTACCAGATTAGATCATAAGTTTAGTTTTTATAGACTCAGAATTATTTAACTTGAAGGTTCTAATATATATATATATATATATATATTTAACATTAAACTTAGGTTCTTAAATATTCAATAGTTTTCTTTATTCTTTATTATGAACTTTTAAGGTCTTAGTAATAAAGATTCTTTATTCTAATTTGTTAATACTTAAAAATTTAAATCGCGAAAAATTTGGAGTGATTTCTGATATTTTTATTATAGTTCTTTTATGATTCTACATTTTATTTATAATATTCATTATAACCGGGTTATGTAAAATCAAGGGGATTACATTTGTGCTTGTAATTTAGTTGCATTAGAATTAGGAAAAGACAAATGGATATGTATGAAAAATAATTCTTTGAAAGAATCCTAAGAATATCGAGGCCGGAATTGATTTAATGTTTGTTTTAGTATAACACTTGATTTGTATGAGATTCTTTTATCACCTTAAATCTGATAATAATAATGTTATGATATCATAAACAAATGGATTCATGCATACCACGAAGTGAGTCACATTGTATTAAATTATCATCCTTGGGTGAGAAGGATTGTAGCTCTGGTCGAAAGCAACACTTGGCGGAGTAACCGAAAGCGATTGCTTGGCGACATTAAGAAAATGCTTGATGGAAGATCCGAAAGCAAGGCTCGACTCAAGTAGACTTCATATGCTTGGCGATATTGGTCGAAAGCATAAATCTTTTTAACTAAAACTACTTGTTTTAAGGTTACGTATCACCAAAACCCGAATGGAGGGCGTAAATCCATTAAGCATATAGTTCCCGGAAAACTATATGTCTTGTTTGCCCACGTGTATGTTGCATCTCATTTGATTGCTTAAACAACTTGTTTGAAATTTTGTTACAAAAAATTATTTATGGAAATAGTTCTCACTAAGCCTATTAGCTTATACCCTTATAGACATCTTTTGCAATTCACATATTTGCGGTTAAGGCCACGTGGACCTGCAGCCAGGTATTTCCCTTTTAGTTAAGGAATTTCAAGATAAAGTTAGTGTTGGATAAGCTGTAGCAATACTCTTTGTAATAAATTTGTCTATAAGAGAAATGTCCCTAAGCTTTGTAAGATCATTGTTATGAATAAATAAATATTATGAATTCTCTTTTCTTAATCTGTTATTATATCTTCTTAAGCTTTATAGTTCCATATATGCTTCTCTAAATTTGCGAGAGCACGCTTTACACTTAATATCAAAGCTTTTAGGAGTGGCTAAGGTTGTCATACTTAAGCTTTAATATTGAGTGTGGCAGACTGTTACGTTTAGAGTACCCCTTGGGACGTGACATATCATGTAAGCTTGGACCTACTATTTGAAATGAGATAGATACTATATGCTATTTGATATAAGTTATTGGCAAGTTATCTTATTTAATGGAGTTGGACATTCTCAATTTGCAATTGATTTTACACAAAATCAATATAATATTTGCTAACCATCAAAGGATTATGCTAAGCTTGTCTGAGTTACTGTTTTCATGATATGGAGCTCATGTAGTTTAAATAAAAAATGTAGCAAACACTTGGATTATGATAATTAGGATACATTGTCACATTGCATGCATTCAAGCTTTTTTTTTTTTTTTTTTGGGCTAGCAAGTTAAGGATGGAAATAATCAAGGCTAAACTTGTGTTATCTGCCCATGAGAACATTGTGCAAGCTAATGATGGTGTAGGTTATGATAAGCCGTCGGTCATTGTAGCTGGTGTGTGTAGGAATTCTAGTTATGAGTGGGTCCTCAGCTATAATATACAATCGTTTTAAAATAAATAGGACGACACTCCGAGTTAAGCTATTCCATAAAGTTGCTCTTAGTGACATGACCTTGCAATATGATGTGGTTCCACGATTAATGATGATGCTGCTTAGGAGTTGTTAGTGTACACATTGGCTTCAGTGGCAATATATGTTCAGATATTTGAAAAGAAGTTGCCACACATGTCTAAGGTTCATACTGGTAGAGATATTGATTTTGATGGAAATGTTGGAAGCCAAGGTATATACCTCGTATCCTTAATGTTGCCCAAACAACAGCTAGTAGCCAAACGAGTAACTTTGAATCAAGTACATCCCATGGGAGTAGTGAGTTTGATATTAATGCAATGCAAGACCCATTAGTTATTGGATCTAGTGATGATTTTAGTGAAGATGAGAGTGAATGTGGTGTGGGATTGCTTTAGTAGATCCCTTATCCCTATGGATCACATAGGAGGACTGATTGGTGCTATTTTTTGGCACTAATAGGTATGGATAGAGTTGGGAACTTAGGGCCAGTGTCATATTTCATAGTGGATGTAGGTAATGGGTTTGTTACATTTGCTGGCGAGCAAGAAACAAGTGTTTGATTGGAGCTTCAGTGATGGATTCAATGTAGAAATGTGATTTGAGAGTAAAGATCACGTTATACGGGTAGTTAAGATGTGACACATATCAAACCACTATAACTTCAATGTATTGGAATCAAATCCAAGGTTGTGGGTATTTAAATGTACTTATTCCAATAATAGGGGTTGTAAGTGGGAACTAATATAGTGCTATAAGAAACATGGTAGGTGATTTCATATTACAAAATCTGTAGGGTTGCACATATATTTGGATTAAATCACTAGTCAAGATCACTCTTAGTTGGACTCTACCAGCATGTCCAGGTGAATGATAATGGAGATTCGAAATTCTTCAAATGTGACGGTGAAGGTTCTCTAAACAAACATCTTGAAGGATTTTGGGTACAAGGTCCATCTAGAAAGAATTTGGGAGGCAAAGCGTAAGACTGGCAAGCAAGTGTCTGGCAAGTGGGAGGAGTCTTATGCGGAGCTTCCACACTTATTAAATGCCATATAAAAGGTAAGTTCAGGAACAAAAGTGGAGTGGAGAATTATAAAATCAAATAATGTAGGGCATGTGTTTCTTGATAATTTTTTTGGGCTTTTGGATCTTGCATTAAAGTTTCTCCATACTGCAGGTAAGTTATTAAGAAGCAATTACTTATTGTTAGTTTACCTATGTAATTTGTTTACTAATTAATCATTGTTCATGCTTTGCTGGTGCGTTATCACAATTGATAATATCTTCTTGCATGGGAAATACAAGCACAACGTCCTTATAATTGTAGTAACGGATTAGGCAAACCAAAGTAGCAAATGCCCTTGTCAATGAAGATGCAAAGACACATGGAGTTGGTTTCTCCAAAGGTTACTTGAACATGTCATAAAAGATCGAAAACACATCTCCTTCATATCTGATCGCCATACTACTATAAAGAGTGCGGTTGCAAGGGAGAGTGTGGTATGGCCTAGGAGCTTGTGTATTTGGTCTGTTACAAGTAATTTTATCTCAAAGGCTAAGAATAGAGAGTGTAAAGAATGCTGCAAGTAACTTCAGTAATATTAAAGTAATTTCGTCTCTTGAAAAAATAAAATTTGCCACTACTATTTTATCTCTTAAAAAATGAGTTTAATTGTTTAAATGTGATATGATTTTCATTCCAGTTAGTAATTTTTTTTAATATTGTTATTAAATTTCTTTTTCTGTACTTCGGCGATTACTTGCCACTCTCTTCCATTTTGAAAGATCTCTTTTCTCTTTCTCCATAATGTTACAAAACAGTGCCGTTCTTTAAACTAGTATTATTATTGGTTCATGATCTATATGGCTTTTGAGTTTTACAGGACATTTTAAAAACCTGATTGTCTAAAATTTCAAAATTTAGGGTTTGAGTGGTTCGGTTTTGTGTCGGGTTCAATTAAGTAACTCGTTATTTTCAATGACAATCCATATCACGTGGCAATAAAGTATCCGACTCTGCAATATTAATTTAAGTATACACGTTTTATTGTGTTATTGGTTACTGTAAAAATAGACACTAACAAATAAAAATGAGAAGAGTGGCGGTGGAAAAATAGGGGAAAAGGAATAAAATATTGATATTTATGGAAATGCCATCGGGAAAAAATTATTCCCGATTTTAGGCAACATGGCCTCCTCTCTTCAAGAGACGAGGTCATGAGTGACTGACCTCGTCTCTTCAAGAGATGAGGCCTCATTTCTATAGTGACCTCGTCTCTTGAAGAGACGAGGCTGCTCTGATGACCTCGTCTCTCCAAGAGACGAGGTCAGTTATTCCCCCTCCCAACTCATTCTATTACTTGAAAAACCCAAAAAATTATAAACCTGTCAAGTAGAAATATAAATGGCTATACGAGCCATTAAACAAATTCAACACGGCTATAATACCAATAAGCCTAAAAATATATGCTGAATCCCAATTTGAATCATTCAGTCACAGCGGTATTGTGATTGTTTGTCAGCACAGTGCAATAAAAATATGGGAATTTGTTGACTCGTAACAAGTAATATGAAACGAAATGCTGATTCATTGTTCTTTTAAAATGTATAAGCGAAAAGGAGTACAATATACATACAAAAACAATACAATAAAATAAGAAGCTATATGCAACAATGAAAATAAAGAAAATCTATCATCTACTACTGCTGCTGATGTGTGTCCCTCCTACGTTATCCTCAGCCTCTACCCCGCCTCACGTACGTCCTAGGTAACGGGGTACGCAAATGTGGATGCTGTGTAGGTCGAACAATATTTGTAACTACAGTATCCTCATGTCCAGTAGCAGCACTGTACTGGTGGAACGGGACAAGGTCTGGCTCGACCTGTGTGAGCCCCTCCCCCATATCATGTGATGGCGATGGTCGTCTCTTCTGTGGAGCTAAGGAGGTATGGAACTCTGAGTATGACGGGTCTGGTATGGGGGTGTCCCCCATATAGTAAGATGTCGATGACGGGCCAGCCTCGTCCTGAATGACCTGGAAAGGACCAGGCTCATCATGTGAAGGTAGATCGGACGGCTCAGGCTCATCTCTGATCTGTATACCCGGTGCTCGAGCTCGTCCTCGACCCCTGCCTCGTCCCAGCCCACGCCTCTCTCTAGGAGTCTGTCGTCTCTGTGAGGTATGAGACTGTGGGTCACCCTGTGTTGCAGGTGATGATGAAGCTGGTGGCACTGGATCATTGAAATTCTACCCTGTAAACTCTTCCACCACACGACAGACATCTCGTGCAGTGGATAGAGTGAGCTCTGGGGGCATGTTTGGGATGCTATAAATGAAATCAGCCTGCGAATAGCAGTAAAAAATTATATCGGCAAGTATCTGCCAAGCCAGTACAACTCCATATAAAAGCTTGAAGAGGCAGTTATCTTACCATGTATCTTATGATAGCTCCCGTGCGTCCGATCCAGCATCGGGTGATCGCATGATACCACTGGAAGTAATCGTCAGATGTCCCAGCAGGCAAATTCGGCAGCTCAACTATGCAATCACGCCGAGCATCCCACTCAGCTATCCACCTGGCATGCTCCACCTACCAGTTCCACTCGGAACGTCCTCTCATGTCAATCTCATGGAGAGGTCTCATGTCGGCAAGGGGAGCTAGAATCCCCTGGAAGCCACCAAACTGTATGAGCACTCTATCAGGATAGTAGTGCTCGACAAGGTAGAAGCATACCAGGGGGACCCGTGCACGCCACACATCGCTCCCCGCTAGGCAGTATGGCGGCAGGGAGGGCAAGATCGAACTATATGGGTCCCACATCACCTGGTGCAGTAGCAAAAGTAAAATATTGCGTTAACAAAGCATCGTACTATAACAATGTAACAACAGAAGTCATTGCAAAACAATTAAGGTATAGGAGGGAACAGATGTCATACCTGATGCGTCGTTTGTCGATCGAAAGATGCGCGGTACTCAATCAGCAGATGTGTCGATACTCGGGTCATGTCAAAAGTCGCACCCCAATGGCTGATGAGAAGGCGGCCCGCGGTAACTGATGTGTGCAGGCGACGAACTGGGGTAATGTAGGGGAAGTGCTCCCATGCCCATATCTGCAGGACAACTAACGGTCCTGCCATGTCCCCCGTGTCAATGTGGGAAGCCAAGCACAGCTGCCTGTATAGCCATGCTAAACATGCAGCTCCCCACGCGTGCTGCCCGGCCGTCTCGAAGTCTCGAAGCAGCTGTAGGTACATGAGATGAACGTAGTTAGAGGACTTGTCTGCGACAATGAATCCCCCAAGCAGCAGTAAAATGTATGCCCGAGCGTGTCGTCTGATCATCAGATCATCGGCAAAGTCAGGTAGGTCGCCGAAGTGGCTATCCAACCACGACATCTTCAGGCGACCACCATCCATATCAACGCCAGGCTGTGGCCGGAGTCCTAGCAACTCCTCGCATAAATCAGGATAATCAAGCCTAGCGGTGCCCGTCACTACCAATCCATCTATCGGGAGGCCCGTAAGGACAGAAACATCCTCCAATGTCACAGACCACTCGCCCGTGGTCATGTGGAACGTATGTGTCTCTGGTCGCCACCTCTCGACCAAAGCTGTAAGCAGATGCCAATCTAGCTGAATGAAAGGCATCTGGGCTGCCCCTATGAACCCTGCCTGAGACAGGAATGGCAACAGCCGCTCGTCAACCTCTGTAGGTACTCCTGCTGGTCGCCTGAGCCTCGCCTCTCGCCGGCAATGCAAAACCTCATGCTCCTACAATAAAGTTATCGCATTAATTAAAGACCACTCTCACCTTAGCCATCAAATCTGCAATCACTGAATTTGAAAGAATGAACTAACCTGTCCATCCCAGGCTAGAATGGACCTGTGTACAGGCTGCTGTGTCAGTAATGAGCTATCGATCGGTCCTGGATCCATCTGCGAAGGAAAAAGAAAGAGATGTTGTCAAAGTCCACACATGTTGATTAAACACAAGCATAACAAAAATACGTTAAATCATGACTCATTAGTGCAGTAACAAAAAAATATGCGAATAAAGAAATTCCATTACCACCACGACTCGACTGCCCCGTAACTAGTCTACCCGCCGATCCCGCATTTGGACAACTTCTTATGTTGTGGCCCTGCTGCCCACAACAATCGCATGAATAACCTCGGGGGCCCTCTCGAATGTCCATCTCATTTTGGAATCGTTTCTCCTAGGCCGGCCCCTTTTTCTAATAAGTCCTGGATTAGGGTGCCACTTTGGTAAGTCCAACCGAGTCCAATTTGCCTTATCGGCTGCGGGAATGAAGGAACGACCATACACTCTTAGTTGGTGGTCCCACCTGTACCACTGTCCTACGTAGGCAACACAATCCATGTGCATTGTCCCCATCACTGCCATCGCATGCGAGCATGGAATTCTATATGTCTGCCACTTGTTACACGTACATCTACATGATCTTAACTCCACTTTTTGTATATGGTCCCCCTTCTGACCATACATTGTTGGACGTGGTGCAGTTATAACCTCGTATATCCGTTCTTGGTAATCGAAACAAGTAACTCTATGGGAACTGGATATGTTGTTCCATCGCTCAAACTTATTCGCAGCGTATTCTGTGAGCAACTTACCCATAACTCATGGCTTCATCGCTGGCTTCACACTTGCCTTTTATTAAATATGGAGTTGCAGTTGTAGAAGGTTTTTTTTACCAATGCTGCCACAGGTAAGCACCTGGCATCTTTTATAACTGAATTGTAACTCTCAGCCATGTTTGTTGTGCCTAGGCCAAATCTGACACCTTCATCGTAAGATAAAGTCCACATGCATGGGGGCAACTCACGAAAATATCGTGTTATCCAAGGATTGCTTTGCAGTGCAACATTGAAATATCCGTGGAACTTGCGACTTTGGGCTTGATAGGCAGCTCTTTTTACTATTTCCTTACATTCCTTACTTTTGGCATTCGAATTAAAGTTTTTTGCAACATGACGGATACACCAACGCCATGGCCACCCCCTAGGCCACACCGCATTCTCACCTTCGACTGCACTCCTGATACCGGCATGCCTGTCCGATATCAAGCAAATATTGGATCTGTCTTTGACGACGTATTCCAACACCTTTGTAAGGAACCAACTCCATGTATCCGCCTTCTCCTCATCCACAAGGGCATAGGCCAACGGTATTATATGATTGGCCCCATCTATTGCCACTGCAATAAGCAATTTGTGCTTGTACTTGCCATACAGGAAGGTATCATCCACTGTGATCACAGGTCTGCAATGATTTAACATACATAACATAGTCAGTGAATATCAATAACCTACAACAAAATTTAACAATGATTACACTACATACCTGCAGTAGTTGAACACCTCAATATAAGGACCAAATGCCCAAAAAAGCTTATCTAAGAATACGTGGCCGGCGGTATTTGAATCTTGAGTTTGCCACTCAACCTTTGTTCCTGGATTTGCCTCAGTGATTGCATTAAGTAGATGCGGAAGCTCCACATAAGATGACTCCCAACTTCCATACACCTGCTCAATGGCCTTTCTTTTTGCCTCACGAATTCTCTTGATGTGAACATTATACCCGACCTGCTTTAATATATTCGTTTGGAGATCTTTCGCCCTCACATCTGGAGAATTGCGGATCTCCAATATTATGGCCCTGGACAAGCCGGTGGAGTCCAACTGAGAGTGATCCTATCCAGTGATTTCATCTAAGCAAGTGTGAGGTCCTTCATATCTAGTGATGTGAAACCACCCACCATGTTTCTTATAGCTGCCTCTGAGTCTCCACTTACAACCTCTGTTGTGGATATCAGTACACTTAACTGACCATGCTCTTGGGTCCGAATCCACTATCTTGAAGTTGTAATGGTTCGTTATGTGTCACATTTTAACTGCTCGTATAAGATGATCTTTGGTCTCAAAACGCATCCCGACCTTGAATTCATCACTGAAGCTCCAATTCCCAGCACTCATTTCCTGCTCATCATCATATGCTGCGTAAGTATTGCCAACTTCAGCATTGAAAAACGGAACTGCCGCTGAGCTCCCTACTGCATCAACGCCAGTAGGAGCAATAAAACGGTCCCAGTTATTTCCCCTTCGTTGTACCTCGGGTAATGCATATTGTTGTGGAATTACTTCATCATTAACATTTTCATCATCGTCATTGTCTTCACTGAATTCACTTGCCGATGAGTCTTGCCCACCATCCATATCATCACCACCTATTGATGTAGGTACACACAATTCAAAGTGACCTATTTGTACTTGTGCACTGCCCATTGTCTGAACTGGAGTAGAGTTGGAGTCTACAAACCCCTGGCTTCTAATATTTCTATCATTGCCCATTTCCCCTGCAAGTGCCTGTGACAATTCAATTTCCAAAATCTGCACATAAACAGCCACTGAGCCTTCTGTTTATAGTAACATCTCTTGTGCCGCATCATCATTGATCACTGGAATAATATCATAACGTAGCGTTCTATCTCCAATAGCTACCCTATGATATAGCTCCACCCGATGTGTACACATATTTACCTTTAGTCTATTGCAAATAATCTCCACTATTTGCTCATATGTTGAATTCCTACTAACACTGACCATAGTAACAGGCCGCTTATCATAACCAAAACCATCATCCCCTTACACAATATTCCCATGAGCGTACAGTATAAACTTTACTTTATCCATTTCCTCGCAAATCCTGCCATCTCATCAAAATTAGCTTCCACGTATCAAATTCAAAAAATCACACTTATCAATTGCATTCCTCGTAACATTTAACATAACTCCTAAACCTGCACCTCCACTTTCAAAGTTGAAATTTAATTTTATAGTCTCTTCTGCTTCTTACAAATATTTTCTTTTTTCATCGCATTTTCCCATGCCATATTAAATCGCCATACCAATGCTAAGGTCCTAAGTACACCCCGTTAACGACAATTGAAATTATTTTCAATTTTTTTCCGCACACTCAATTTCCTAAAATAATTATCCAACAATAACTACTTATGACTTAATTTTTTCCAAAGGAAATATTATACATATACATCTCTATACAACATACGACAACCAAAAAAAAAAAAACCTTATTATAAATAATTTGTATTTATATTTCCGATCAACAATGTCTTAGCTAATAGATACACCGGTCTATTATTTTGTTACCCTAGTTTGTCATTGTAAACTGATAACTATTCCGTTATGGTTGTCAGCTAAGACAATAATTTCTATAAGGTTTATTTTGACACAAAATGGTTCTACTAATAAAGTAATTTCTTTGTCCTTTTCATAACAGGTTTCAACACTATTTTAAATATAAGGATTAACCTTAGGCATATCATTTACAATTCAACCAAATAATAATAATAATAATAAAAAAGCAGTAGTTTATTAGACATCTTGCGGATATATATTTATTGATCGAACACATTATTAATTACGGCATCTATCTAGGAAAATTCTATTTTTATAGTAATAATAACACTACATAGAATTACATGTGTCCTTGAATTCATAAGCTAGTTCACATGCTATATCAATTATTTAGATTTTGAAGCAAACAAATTTATTGTATCATGAATGATTGAAATTTAATTTTTAAAAAATAAAAAATAATAATAACAAATTTGTTTCAGACCAAGTATATTTTACAAATACCGTCATGTGTTACGAAATAATTTACTTTTACCCACCATCACGCCATGTTTATGCAACTCGCTGTAAAACTTGGCACGACATATATTATTTAGCTGTTGTGATGATCATTTACGAATCATGCTATAAAATTATTCTAACAACACATACAATCTTAATTCAACAATGCAGCAAGAATGATTAAAAAAAAAAACGAAAACACGTGGAAATCCAACCTCAAAGTTTGCCGTTCGTCGCCGGTGGTCTCGCTTCAAATCTCCTTTTTTCGATCCTCCTACCTAGCCAATCGCTACACAATCAACTTTGGATAAATCAGGGATAAGCGATTACGGTCGATTTGTGGATTTGGTGCGTCAAAAATTGATGGGAAATCCCGATTTGACAATTGCGAAATCGGGGAATTTAGGGTTTGTCGTCGGATTGCAATGGAGGAAATGGGGAAGAAGATGCGCGCGGGAAATTTAAGCCGATGACCTCGTCTCTTGAAGAGACGAGGTCAGTCACTCATGATCTCGTCTCTTGAAGAGACGAGGCCATGTTGCCTAAAATCGGGAATAATTTTTTTTCGATGACATTTTCGTAAATATTTTCAAAAATATTAATATTTTTTTTCTTTTCCCGGGAAAATAGATGTAAAAGGAAAGATAGAGAATTTTTTTTTCACGTAATTACATAAAATTGGCTGTCTATCTCCCTCTCTCTCTGTATATATGAGTCTGTTTGTTTTGACTTTTTTCCGACAGATACAGACACTTTTTCAAACTTTTTGCTAACAAATTATTTATCAAGAAATAGATATAGATAAAAAAAAAGTTGACAGTTCTCATCAAAAGATCAAATAAAATAAATATAGATAAAATTTAAATGTACATCGAATATATTTATACATATCATTTTAAAAAAAATACAAATACAGATAAAAAACAGACAATCCAAACAGACCCGATGTCCTGCAATTTGTCAGCTATTGCGTTAGGTGACCGTCACACACACACTCTCTCTCTCATCCTCGTGTTTTGCAACTAGCCAGTAAATTTGAGCGTTGACACGCATCCATCCGGCATCCGACACCATGGTTTAGTATTTATTCTTATTATATAACTACATAAACAAAACAGAAACACCCACTTCTTGTCTGCTACTTCTCACTCAACTCCGAGCTAAACACACAACATCAAAGTCAACATACTCCATAACACTCCGGAAACTGAAACGCAAACCATGGCAACAGGTGTCAGGAGGATGAAATTGGGCTCACAAGGGCTGGAGGTTTCAGCACAAGGACTTGGATGCATGGGCATGTCAGCTGCTTATGGTCCTGCAAAATCTGAATCTGATATGATTAACCTTATCCATCATGCTGTCAACTCTGGAGTCACCTTCCTTGATACTTCTGATATGTATGGCCCTCATACCAATGAACTCCTTCTTGGCAAGGTTTGCTTCCCATCATCTATGTTAGGCTGACAGCCAGCTTATAGCATGGTCATTTTTCTTGTATATAGATTGTACTTGGATTGATCTAATAATTAAAGATTAGGCATAGTTTGTTTTAATTTGACATGTGTCATGTGACATGGTCTAGGTAGAAGTTAGGTTTGAACTAGATAGATGGTTTTTCACTGAGTAATAGTAATTGAAAATTTCTAAAATTGATACCACCTTTAAAGTGGGTTGTTCTTGGTACAGTTTAAAACCTCATATGGGAGCTTGGATTTGAAAATTAGAAGTTTGATATTAAGGATTGTAAACTTTAATGCAGTTAAGGAACTCATTCGGATTGATTTAGGGCATATTTGGATTATTTGATTTTTATCAAACTGTTTGTGTAAAATCTGTTCTGTTAATATAAAAATAAAAATAAGATGTCAAAACGCTGATCCAGTCAGACCCTAAGCCAAACCTCTCATGAGAACTCTACGATAATGATATGAAGGGGAAAGATAGATGGTCAACATATAATCCATGGATTTGAGGTTATGAAATTATGGATCACACGATTCACTTCCACGTAAATGAGCACAATCTGAGTTCTATAATCTGTTTCTTTTACTTGTTAGATTTGGTTCATTTTGTGAAAAGTGTTATTTGGCAATATGGTTGAACAGGCACTGAAAGGGGGAATGAGGGAAAAGGTTGAGCTGGCCACGAAATTCGGCATCAGCTTTGCAGATGGCAAGAGGGAGGTGAGGGGTGACCCTGCTTATGTGAGGGCTGCTTGTGAGGGGAGCTTGAAGCGGCTGGACATTGATTGCATTGATCTTTACTACCAGCATCGAATTGACACTCGTGTGCCAATTGAAGTGACTGTATGCCTCTTAATATCCCTTGCACCATTATACTTCATAAGTAGTTTGATTTTCGTGATTCATCGGTAGTAAAACAAATGGTTTTTGGAAATCATAAAATTTGCACTGGTTCTGACTCATAGTCATAATGGCAGTGGCGCTAGTTATAGAAGTTGATGGCTCGCATCACTCTACTTGTTTTAACTTAAATAATCTGTTTCTATAGCATGCCCATTTTAATATCTTCTTTTTGAAATTCCATGGGTAATAAAATTCTGTTTGGCTACAATACCCAAAAAAATTTCTGTTTGGCTATCTACTTTGCTTATGATTCTGGGAGAACTCTAATAGCTTTTGCTATATTTAAACTGCTAGGAACTTATGCTCAGTGAGGTAATGCTTTGATTCCATATCTCAGTGCTGTAACATTACTTTTAAGCTAATCATTGGGGAAGGCATATACGATTTTCTCATCTACTAAATATGATGCACCATATATCCCTCTTGATTGCATATGTGTATCATCAAAAGACCAATCTTAATGCCATTCAAAAGAGATCGTTCCTCTCAATGCTGAAGGCCTAACTCAATATTTAATTGAAATAGTTGCAAACACAACTTAGAATTATTAGTCGGTTGTATATAGACCCCTCAGGTCCCAAAACGTTTCTTCATGTTCCTAAAATTTTTCAAAACATGCATTTAATAATTTTGGCAGTATGATGGGAAGGTAAGTGTATTTTTTTGAAAAAACAAATTATGGAAAAGTGAAATCACGTCTTAGGAGTTTTTGGATGGTCTGTTTTTCATCCGTATTTATATTCATATCAAAACGATATATGTAAATATGGCTAATTTATATTTATATTTTATCTATATTTGATCTTTTCGTAAGAACTGCCAATTCTTTTTGTCTATATCATTTCTTAATAAATAATTTGTTAGGAAAAAAGTTTGAAAAAAACTTGTCTACATCTGTTAAAAAAAAAAAAAAAAGAAAAAAGCTAGACAAACAGACCCGTAGTTGGCAACTAAGCCCCATTTACTTTCTGTTTTGTGTTTCATTGTTAGTGACTTTCTTTTCAAATAGCTCATGTACAGAGGCCAGAAACATCATTTTATTTTTGCTTATTTTCTAGATGGGTGAGCTTAAGAAACTAGTTGAAGAAGGTAAAATCAAGTATATTGGTCTCTCTGAGGCATCTGCCTCAACAATCAGAAGGGCACATGCTGTTCATCCGATAACAGCTGTCCAGTTGGAGTGGTCATTATGGACACGGGATGTGGAACCAGAAATAGTTCCCACATGCAGGTATTAAATTAGCACCACCTGTTAATTTATTATATCAATGACTGCAAAATACTAAAACCTTCTGGTTTGCTTACTTTACTTGGTATTTCATCAGGGAACTTGGAATTGGTATTGTCGCTTACAGTCCCCTTGGACGAGGTTTCTTTTCTATGGGCTCAAAAGTTGTTGAGAAGTTCTCCCAGGGTGACTTTAGACAGGTCTGTATCTAATTCTTACCCAAATTACAGGTAAATGTATAATGAGATAGGGCAATATTTTGCAACATTTTCTCTGAAAATCCATGATTTTCAACTTGTAGTCCTGCTCTTTTGAGTGGGAGCGACAAAGATAAAAATCCCCAGACAAATACATTAACTTAGTGAAAACAATTGGATGAATCTTTTGTCTGATTTGTGACTTTAAACATCTGAACCAGCCTTCTGCTTTTTATTTAATCAAACTAGCTCTTTTACATCTCTTAGAAGGTCTGGAAGTTTATCTGTGTGTTGAAATGGTTTGTCTCTGATATTTGTGATGAAGTTATAACTAGCCCTACCAGATACCAAAATGTATTTAGTGCAAAAGTTGACAGCTTTTAAGGCAAAAAAATCGAATGGTCTCGACTCCCTGGTAAATTTAGCCAGAACCACTTTGGTTTATAAAGTACGGACATAGTTTATGGGAGTTTGTCAACAAACCGGACAAGTCCTTAAAGTTTGCAAACGCTTCAAATAAGTCTAACCCATGAAAAGGCACAAATTGCTACTAGATTTTATGATATTCATAAAATCTATGAAGTTGTCTCTTAAGAAAAAGTCAATGAACTGAAATACTGTGTAGGGGAAAACTTAATGGAGTCGGAAATTCCAACAAATTTTGTGCCAATGTATGATTTTTATGATCTTAGGGACTCATCTGATTTAAGCTGGGGAATTACATTGGTTTTTCCTAAGAAGCAGAGGATCAATTCAATGTTTTGGCCTTTCTTTAACAACAAGAAAATTTTTGCAAGTACCAAATTATTTATGATTTGTGCAGCAATTTATGAAGCCATATACCCACGGAGGTATAATCTTTTGTACATTGAAAAGTCTATGCATCTAAACTTTCTATTGCTTCTAATTTAGTCCTTACTATATTCTTTGCAATATTTGGCTACAAGCTTGTCAGAATTTTAGCTGTCCATGTAAAAGTAAATGTGAATCTTTGTCTGTAACTGTTTTGCTTGAGATGGGGATTTAACGTGTGTGTGTTAAATTTCAGTATCTTCCAAGGTTCCAGAAGGAGAATCTGGAGCACAACGAGAAGTTATTCGAGCGTGTTAAAGAGATAGCAACAAGGAAAGGATGCACCCCTTCACAATTGGCTCTTGCTTGGGTCCATCATCAAGGAGATGATGTGTGTCCCATACCTGGGACAACAAAGATCGAAAACTTTAACCAAAACATTGGTGCATTGTCCATTAAACTCACACCAGAAGAAATGGCTGAGCTTGAATCCATTGCTTCAGCTGATAATGTGAAAGGAGACAGGTACGGTGGCATCTCTCCCACATGGCAGACCTCTGATACACCACCCCTTTCTTCTTGGAAAGGCACCTGATTACTCACTTCCGTTTATCCTATGATCACTGCACTTCCTATGGGTTAAGTGGTTCCTGTGTGGTATTTTGTGTTTACCTCCATGTAAAAGGATAGTGCGGCTTAAATAATGAAGTGCTTTTGGCCCTTGAGAAAATGTCTGAATAATTTTCATTTGCAGCAACTAAATTTTGTAATTCGCTGTGGGAAAATTTATTTCACAGCTACTTTGATTGTCCTGTTTAATGGGGACATGTTTTTAGTTGCATTCCATAGCATAGACCCTTTACTAAGTGCTCCTATGATCCAACTCAAGGTTCCTCTACCTACGGCCCGACATATTTAGGTTTACGTCGTATTAAGCCCCCGCAGGTTGCTCGTGGCCTGTTGAAATAGTTACTTGGAATTCTTCTTCACGAGATGTGAATATCCTTTCACATCAAAGAACCACATCTAAAAATTCCATGGGCATTTGATCAGTGTAATAATTATAACACCTCGTTACTGACCATTTATCCAAAGAGATTCCTATGCAAATATATAAAGTAACAATACTATGTATGGTTAATTCCATGAAATAGGAGCTAAACTATAAAAACATCTTGTAAACTTTAATTATTATAAAACACGTTGAATTTTAAAAAATTCAATGGTTAAACCGCTTGATAAAATATGAAAATACTCCCTTATAGAATTTAGATATTGCAGAGATTTTTTAATTACAGCCATGGTTAAGTATAGGTCCCAGACAGATGAATTCATCTATTTAGTGGATGTGGACTTTTTGGATTCAGATTTTTTTTTTTTTTTTTCAGAAAGCAATACACAATAAAAATTTGACTCATTGAATCGATCTAATAAAGAGTCTGTTTGTTTTGGCTTTTTTTCGATAGATACAGATACTTTTTCATACTTTTTGCTAACGAATTATTTATCAAAAAATAGATATAGATAAAAAAAAGTTAACAGTTCTCATCAAAAGATCAAATAGAACAAATATAGATAAAATTTAGATACAAATCAGATATATTTACACATATCATTTTAAAAAAATATAGATACAGATAAAAAATAGACAATCCAAACAGACCCAAAAAGCAACTGAAAAAAAATAATAATAAACAACTCAAGTCTTGGGGAAATATTTAAACTCAGAAGCTTGTTATTTCTCTTAGATCAAACAAAATAATATTGGTAATCTCCCTAGTGTTCACTACCACAAATCCGCAGATCTATCTCTAATACCTAGTTACTTTCTATTGTTCCCATTATTATCAATCTATTTGCATCACATTTCTACCATTACAAATTACATCTACAGCTTTATTAGTTTGAAGATTGTGGCAATTGAGTTAAAATTGTTTTATTAGTAGTATTACAAAACAGGAGCTAATGTCATGAATACTTTGTCAACTTTAGTTATATAAAGTGACTAAATTTTTAATTAATCAATTTAGTATCTAATTCAACTTTTTCTTACTACCTAACTAATTTCGTTAATATTGTTAGCTGACTTGGCATTTCCAATTCAACTTTTCTTACTACCTAATTAACTTCGTTAATATTGTTAGTTGGCATTTCCAACTCATATAAATATGCTACGAGTATAATATTTAATATTTTTTTTTCATTGTCTTACAACAATTAAATTAATTTTTATTATCATAAGAAGTTTAAAAGAATTTCAGGCCTACAAATTTAATAGAAATCCAACCCCAAGCCTACAGTCTTCTTATTTGGCTTTCTACTTAGGCTACTATCTATCAAATTAGACATTATATAGAAGACCAGAGGTTGATGATTTAATAATGTGGTAAATCAATTCTCAGTCCTTACTGACTTGCACTTGGAAATCTCGGACCTGGCATCACACCAGAAAATATACAATAGGGATGACATGGAAAGCACCATCAAATCTTTGTGAAATATACGCTTTACACAAATCCCTTTACATTGGACATGACATCGAAATAACGAAACAAATTCTCATGTCGCCGATGAGGTATTGGTAGAAAGTTTAGTTAAGTCAAGAGCTTGCATGGGAAATGTTAAAACAGCCTAACCATCTTCAACAAACGATGAACTTTGAATAATACTTGATAAACACTACATGGCTAGATAGCTTGGTCAAGTCAAGAGCCCCAAATTTTCTTAATGATACTTGCATTTTGGTTGGTTAGATATTGTGATAAAGCTTTGTCTCTTAGTATTTTGTTCCCCAGATATCTTGAAATAGTGACTTGGAGATATCTCGGCCTGCTTTAGATGCATTTGCACGAAATTATACGGGTTTAGAGACGGCACTACTTTTCAAATATATAACTTTGAATCCACAATGCACTGGGTAAATATCATGATAGTAAATTTCTCTCTATAAGGGGAAAACAATGGATTTCGTTGTCCATTAATGCACAAGAACCATATGATGCTCCAATAATTATCATAATTTGTATAACTATGCATACTTTGTTTTGAGGAAGGAAAATGGAGGCAGTATATAACATTCTGGAACTTCGTCCACCAAAGTATTATTTGCTTTGGTCCAACAAACTCCTAACTGTTATACTAAAAGGTGCATATGTTATTAGAGTTCTACCGTCTGTATTTAAAGACTTCTTGCTAGTAACCTACTCTGATACTCTCTCTAACACCTCGAAAATCCATCCACCAAGTTAGTTACCACTTTGGCTACACGTCGCACGGTTTTTTCTTTTTGTGCCCGTATTTCCCAAGATGTCATCTATTCTAGGATTACTCTGCCTAGAGCACGTTTAGCTTTGGAGTTCCGACGAACTCCAAGCCATTACACCAAAAGACACCTTTGTGATTAAAGTTTCACGGTCTATATTTAAGGGGTATCACATACTTCTCTACTTATAGAACTGACATTCTCGTTAATTTCGTTTCACAAGTCCAAAATTACACTAGGTAAAAAGGACAGTCCTCCACTTTTGGCTGGTGAACTGCTCTAATACTACTTGTAACGCCTTGGAACTCCACCCATAGAGGTATTGTTCGCTTTAGCCATACATTAGATGATTTTGTCCTTTAGTGTCAGCACTTCCCAGGAGATCACTAATACTAGAATTGCTCTACTCAGATCATGCTTAACTTTGGGGTTTCGACAAACTCAAAGCCATTATACGAAAAGGCACTTCTGTGATTAGAGTTCTACCATCTATAATTGAGGGTTATCATACGTTGTGACTTGCTTGGCTTCTTCTTTGACTCTTTCGATCGCTCTTCTCTTTAATTGCGATAGAGTCCTTGTCGGTAGTGAGAAGGATGGTCATCATATCTCCTTCAACAACGATGTAACGAAGGTTGAAAAGAAGAAGTAGAGGAATTGAACTTTTTCTCTTGACCATTCTCTCTTTTAAATAAAAGAAGAACAATCTTCTTCTTCAACAACCACTTGCCACTTTCTTTCTCTAAACTCCCTCA
Source organism: Combretum micranthum (assembly GCA_024138025.1). Classification (NCBI taxonomy): domain Eukaryota; kingdom Viridiplantae; phylum Streptophyta; class Magnoliopsida; order Myrtales; family Combretaceae; genus Combretum; species Combretum micranthum. The sequence continues at coordinate 1,915,087 of JAMXBD010000005.1, forward strand.
ACACAGTTTTCTCTCTTTAACTCTATCTTTAAATCCATTGGCAAAGCTACCTAAAAAGGTAAAAACAAACCAGAACGTAAGCTACAAAACCACTTGCCTTTTGGGAAGCAAACTTTAATCAATTTGATTGGACTTACCATCAGAGTCTTAGCCCATTGGGATTTTATTATTAAAAATAAATCATATAGCATTAATTATAATGATAATCATAAAAATGATGATAATGAAAAGTGTAAAATACATTAAAAATAATAATAATAAATTGCAATGTCAACTGACATATGGCATGTATTCATTGATGGTGCCACGTCAGCTAATACGGATAATGGAATTAGTTCATGTAGTAATGGCAAATGCGAAAATTTAAACTGGGTAATAAATTGACTAATTAAAAGTTTAGGTAGTTAGATGAATATTTTAGTAAAATTGAGGTAGCGTTTGTGACATTATCCCTAAAAAAATGGATTTTTTTTTAATGTGTGTTTTTATCTTTTTGTTTTCTGTGTTTTATATAGGATTATGTTATTGATTTTATAGGAATTTGTTCACTTGCTAGGTGAGTTTCATTCTCTTAAGAGAACTAATGATGTCCTTATGTGGGACATTTTGACTATATAAGAGGTTTACTTGTTTAAATGGTTTGGTCTCTGTTCTTCAACTCTTTGTTTGTCATTTTTTGTTGTGTTAATGTATATTATTGATATAATGCTTTTATAGTGAATGAAATTTAATTTTATTGGGGAAAAATGTGTTTTCTTTGTAATATTTAATATTTATAGAGATTGTTTTCATAATTTACCCTTTAATATTTGACTTGATACTTGAGTTATATTTTTTAGTTGCTTTTTATTGGATGAGTCTTTTTTTTTTCCAATATTGTACCACTAAAAAAAAATCAAAGTCCAAGAAATCCATTAAAAAGCTAAATAGAGAAATGGACATTCCTCTTCAACTTATAATTTACCAACTAAATAAAAGCAATCGTATATAAACATTTCTATTAAGGGCATTCATGATTCACTTAGTTTGTTTTAGGGGTTGAAGTGAACTACATTTGAAATGGTTCAACTTAAATACCTAATAAACAAAATCTCTTTAAACATTTAGGGTTTTGAATTAAACCAATTTATATGTGATTCGATTTGGTTTGAATTAGTTCAAACCACTTTTTGAATATACCATACTTTGATTGATAATATGAATAATTATTGAAGTTTTCAAGCAAATGATGATATTCTTTTTTTTTTCAAAAATTATTAATTATTAATTATTATTATTATATGTTTGTGCTTTCTATGTCCTATTCTTATTCCTTAGAAATGATCCAAACACCATCCATAATAAATTAAATTCAATTAAATGGCCGGAAAAAAATCAGGAATTAAAACAAGACAATGAATAAGAATTTATTTGTGAGTTGGGGTAAAATAGAATTTAAAGTTAGTTAACTAATGGAATTAGGTTAAGAAAATCTGCTAAAGAAAAGCCTAATGCAAATGGACGGCTGTGATTATACCATGTGGCACTCTAAGAAGAGACCTAGAAACCCTAGACCCTAGACCTTGGCCCTTATATACATACCCTTTATTTTTCTACCATTGCCTTTTTAGAAAACCTACTATAACCCTAAGATGAGAAACATAGATCCTAGCCTTTATTTAAATGTTAATTAAGTAACGTTAAAGGATAATTAGCATTAATAAGCTGAGATTACCCATTTTATGATAGGAAATGTGGATAATGAAGGTAAACTAGGAGAAAGAGTAGTATAAGGAACTCAAGAAAATTCGTAACAAGGTACGTGTACAGATTTCAAGTATTAATATGCAATATTTAAGGTGTTTTAGATGTATATGCTTACATAGGGATGTTAGTAGGAAGTGAAGGAAGCAAGGAAATCAAAATTTGAAAGTGTTTTGAGCTTGGAGAATCACCCCACAATTGCAACAATAGGGTAACACTTGAAAATTGACTTTTAGTATTATAAATGTGTGTAATGATGAGATAAGATAAGTCTGAAGATGTTGAAGAGGAAAAGTGAGTATGTTTTGGTTGGATTCTTGCTAGAAAAAAACTTAAGAAGAAATGGTTGTTGCCATGTGTTTAAAGATTACGAACAAGATCATGTAATGAACAGGGACTGATGTTATTGCTGTTAGGATAAGTTTGATGAAGGATTTCACATAAAAAACTTTGAAAATTTCAGAGAAAGCATGATAACTTAGTGTTTGCTGTCAAACATAGATGATTGAGGATTTGACCTTAGATTAATCATGTTATAGCATGCTAGAGATGAATATAGTTAAGTCTAAACATAAATACAATCATCTAAAACCTTTACGACCACTAAAATTTGACCCAAGAAGCATGTTTTGGACAGAAATAGCAAGTTGAATCACGAAATATATTAAACCTATAAGAGCATGATAGGAACACGATGATGTGTTTCCCACTATGCTTCTCTCGGGCACACCATTGAACAAGAAATGTGAAACCTACAACAAAAAGATGGGAACACGACATCTTGTTTCCCATCGTGCTTCTCTCTGTCCAAAAATATAAAGTGAAACATAAATCCAGAAAAGTATGATGGAAACACATGGATGTGTTTCTTACCGTATTTCTTGTTGTATCAAAAAACACCATGAAACACAGGTGAACACGAGGAGATACACGACGTCGTGTTTTCCCCGTGCTTTTCTTTGGTTACACAGATGTAATGACATGCAAAGAAACATGAGGGGATACATTTAGTTATGTTTCCCCTGTGCTTCTTTTTGTTCCAAATGTGCTTTAAGCGTTGAGAAACACAGGGTGATACACTTCCCCATGCATCAATCGTGCTTCCCCTATTTCCTTCAATTTTTATTTAAATTTAAATAAAGCTTGTTTCAATTCCTTACTTAGACTTAATTAAGCCTTTTAAGTATGATTTTAGGGCAGAATGACTAATTCAATACAACCTAGATTTAATAAACAAAGTAAAGGAGATTGGAGTAGATAAACATGAATTGATTTCATTTTCTATTATAAACAGTTATTTGACTCCTAGCTTGAGAACTGATATTAAACTCAGATTGATCAATTGGTACGCAATAATTCTGTATTGCTTGCTAGGATAGTTTTAATAATTGGCCTAAGAATTTAAACTCAACTTAAATGAGTGTTAGTTGCTACTTGGCCGCTTAATCTAGAAGTGGCATCCTCGAATTGGGCTTGCGAGTCTGATCACAACTTCGGGATGATGCGATAATTTAGATGCTTAGGCCTTTATGGATGAGTAGTTAGGCTCAGTGGGTAATCGATAGGGAAATTTTCGGGATCGAATGGTTGACTAAGAGTAGGTATGAGGTTATAATGAGTTATATGGTGTTATGGGACCATGTATAAAGAGTTATAATGGACCATGCTCATTAGTGGCAGCATGTGAGGAGATGACCCAGACGAGACTATTTTCCCTTATTTTCTTTCTGGTAAATTTGGGGACATATGGAACCCCTCTCTTCGGTGCATGATTCGCTGAGAGAACCTACCCCTTTTGTTTGACGGAAGTCATGAGTACTCTTATGCGTATTTATATTTCTAGGACACTAGGAATACTTAGTTTCTGGCTTAAATTTAATTAAACTTAATTTGTGCTTGTTGCATTAGCCTAGGTGTGCTTGAAATGCGAGTATGTGTTTGATTACTGTTGTACTGGGCTTCATCACTCCCTTTATATTATTTGAGGTACTGGTGAGGGCTCGTATGTGGATCTCCATTATGATTCTATGGGTTTCAAGACCGACAAATAAGGAAAGCGCTTCTAACATATTAGGACTTAAATGGAACTTTAAAAAGACTAATTAAATGCCTGTTCTTATTCTGTTTGTGGATGATTGTAAAATCTAAACTTCAGTTTTACTTTTGGGTCGTGTGCCAAAATTATAATTGGGTTGAGCCTAGCTCCCCTTTTGATTGTTATCTTAAAATATTTTGAACCTAAAAATTTAATTTCTACTCTTTCTTAAAGCACTTTTAAGCTTAATGCTATAATGATTTCTAAATTCTCTATAAATAATCTTTCAACTCAACATGGTTTTAATAAAGAGCATAATTATGATTTCATAACTAAAATATGATTAGAAACTCACCCAAACATTGGAAGCCTTACGTATGTCACTTGGAGGTGATGTATGTGGTGAAGCAACCTCACCCTTAAGCACCCTAAGGTTGGGTCGTTTCACCCTTGATCCATGCAATAGATTAATATGTGACAGACAAGAAAAAGTAATAAAAAAAATGAACAAAGTGAAAGAAGCCTTGATTAATAGTTTACATAAGATTAGTGGATGAACCTCGAAGCAAAGTTAGAATGAATTATAGTTTTATAGTGGCTGTAATGAGAAAAGAAACAAAGCAAAAACAAAACACCAATGCTATAATATGGTTTTGAGAGTGAAATACAATGTAGGTTTTAATTTAAATGTAGGAATAAAATATTAAGGAATAACATTAATATATCTATCTATCTATATGGAGCAATACATTTCTTTTAAGACTTCTCACCCCTTAAAAATATATTTAATTGCATAAAATATAAAGGTTTAACTTTATTAGAGAATTTAAAAATATCCTGTCATTGTTATAAATAGTAGTTTTATTGTTAAATAGACTATCTAAAATAATTCGAGATAATTAATAACCAAATGTAGTCTAGTTATTGATAATGTAGCAACAAAGTAGTAATAAAGCAAAGGTTAATTTGCATATGTGAAATCTTCTACATGTTTATTAAGGGGAGCAATTGTTCACTTCCCCCATTGTTTCATGTGAAGCTTTTTGTATTTTAAGTACAATTGCAATTCAATTACATAAATACAACTCAATGGGGTATAATGGATATTTGTACTTTTATTATAATAATTATGTTCTTTATTTTTATACTAAATAAATAATGTAATTGGCATCTAATAGTTATTACAACTCTATTTCATCCCTACTACCCCGTTTATTTTATATGGTAAAGTGAATCAGCTATTAGTGTTTATGATTAAAATTTTCTATGCACAAAAAACATGAAGGTCATGGAATCAAGAAGTTCAATGATGCATATGTTTTAGTTATGGAAAATGAGACTAAATTGGATCATAGTGCAGTAGGAATTGGAGAAGGTATTCATTATTGTTTGAGGTTTGCTAATAGAGTATAAATTCAATTGGGCCTTGATGAAGATAGGCCTACAAAACCAAATAGGATTAGAAGGCAATCAGAGTTTGTCTTACATGATCACTTTGATACTTAAGTCAATAATTTATGTAAATAATTCAACTAAGTAATAGTATAGTGTCAAGAATATGTAGATAATAGTATTAAGGATTGATGATGTCTATTTATCGTGTAAAGATGAGACTCGATAGGAAAGTAGATTGCCATTAATTTCAGGAAGGGCCGGGAGGGGGGTGTTGGGTTGGTATATATGAGGAGTTTATAATATAATAGGAAAGCAATCTTTCCATTAATGGTGATTTTTGAGATCTTTGCATAATGAATTAGAAGCTATTGGCACTTCTATTAGCCACTTAGTGGACGTCAACTTGACATAGCCAAGTTAGAACTCTTCTTATGATATCCTAGGTGTTTACGCAATAGCAAGCATGGACTGATTGGACTGTTACTAATAGGGTAGCTTGATCCATCTCTACAAAGTTACCTTAAGTCTACAAATTGTATGGGGTTAGGGTTGGAGAACTTAGCTTAAAGCCAAAATAGATTGGTAAGGGCATAGAGGGTCCATATCCATAATAGTCTATCAATAATATAGCATTCAATAAGAAGGCCTAAGAGTAATTCATTTGAGCTTGACTAATGGTGTTTTGGAAAAGCTAGCATTGGAAAAGACGACCATAAGCCTTTAAATGCTAGCCTTATATGACCAACTTTCTATTGGGTCGATTAATGTAAAAACAAAGGTTATCTTCCCTTCTTGTAATAAAGAGGTCACTAGTATGAGATTATATCTTTGAATTCATGCCTCTAATTAATTGATCAAATCATCTATAATTATATATAGAGAGAAAGAGAGAGTCTAGGTAGCTTTTACTTTTGGGATAGCATCATTTGGTGCTTAAATAGACTCAAAGTCATTTACACTACCTGTGTTAATTTCGTATTCGACTATATATTTTAATAAAGATTATTCCAATTAAATTATATGATTTTTTTTTTACAATTATGGAGTGTATCACTCATGTTAACCCTACCTTTCAAAATGTTTTTTTTACTACCTACGTGTATGTTAAGTAATATCTTAATTAGAGCGATCATTTAGGACAAACTAAATCTAAAGAAACAATTTTCTATTTAGGGTCCTTATTAATAATAATTACCCAAATAAGGTTAAATTAAAAATATTTATCAATATACAATTGCAAAATCACGACTTATATATGAGATATAAAAAAATTATACATATGATATATATTGTGGTTAAAAAACCCAATACCCATATGTATATATGTATGCATATCGCATTTAATAAACACATTAAACGTATAAACATTAAAATGAAATAGATTCAAAATGGAAATGAATAGGAAAAAAAAAAACAAAAAGCAATCCAAGTGGAGAGAAGAGAGGAAAAAAAAAAAGAGGAGAGAGGTAAGAGGGGTTAGAAGGAAGAAAGAGAGAGATAGAGGAAAAAAAAAAAAAAGAGAAAGAGAAAGAAAAAGATAAAGACAGAGGTGACGGAAAGAAAGTAAAAAGGTAACAAGAGAGGTGGCATCAAAGAGGGATAGAAAAATGAATTTGTACTGATTATATATCGTAACTTTAAATCGCGATTTGCATGATAAATACTATATCCTAACTATCAAATATGATATAGGTACAATACTGAAACACTAAATCGTGATTTTCAAGTGCAATTTGTGTGTAAATTTTAATATCCTGATATATAAACACAATATAGGTACGACATTTTGGTAATTATTTTGATTTTACTTATATATTGGTATTTTTTTTAATGAAACGGTACATAGGTGTTTGATTCTAAGTCCAAAGGTGGAAATGTAGGATTTTGAAGAGATTTATGAATTTTGTTGTTGTGATGATGATTGTTGGTGACCTTTTTTGTCATTATTGGGTAGTCATGCCTCGTGGCTATTTGCATGATGATAGATTTTTCACATCTCCTTTTTATTTCTAACCATATTCTTCAAGGCCATCTTAATTGTCCCAACAATATTGAATAAATGATCAAACAATTGAAGGAAACCTAAGAACATGGACCTTAGCTTGTTCATTTTTCATATTCAATAGGTTGAGATGTATTGAAATTCAATAAATATACATAATGTCATAAAATTGTTGTAATTATTACATATCTCTTATATTATTTAGTTGACATAGAAAAAAAATTATATTAAAGTAAAATGTAATATATCTATTTTATGTTTTTTACGATAGACACAAGCCTATAGACTATAGTAGTAGTGTTTCCATGATGGGGATACTTAGCTAATAAATAAATGTCTAACTTGCAATTCATGGGTGCTAGGGTTTTTATGAAAAGATAAAATATAAATTTTAAGTAGTAATTCATGAGTGTGAGAGTACAAGTTTTTATTCATTATTTTGCAGTGTTAAATACGTAAAAACAATAATAGCTCGTTTAGTTGATGTGAATAGCTATTTATCATAAATACTCTTGCTTTAAAAATATCATCTATATAATTATCCTCTCTCTGTAATAAATGCATAGAACATTATAAATATTTTACCTTTTCACTTTAATAATTACTTGTTTTACTTGTTATATTAAGTGAATATTGTAATAGCCATTATAACTCCATTATATTTCTTTAAAATTGGAATTTCATTCCTTCCTTATTTCATAGGGTGAAGTAAACGAGTCGTAAAGGATAATGTCACAAATGGTACTTGAACTTTGACAAAATATGCAATTAGGTACCTAAACTTTGAAAATGATCAATTTAATACTTGAACTTTGAAATTGATCAATTTAGTACTTGAAAAAATTTGAAATTAACAAATTTAGTACCTGAAAGAATATAATGGAGGTACTATTAGCATACATGAAAAGTTCTTTTAGGTACTAAATTTGTTAATTTCAAAGTTTGGATACTAAATTGATCAATTTCAAACTTTAAGTACTTAATTGTATATTTTGTCAAAATTTATGTAATATCTGTGATATTAACCCAAACAATAACAACTTTATAAAGAAAATTATAAGTAAGAAGATGGTATCACTAATAGCTTTATAGTCTAGTGGTATTACTACGAGTCTTCCTAATGGAATGTACTAGACTCAAATGTCCCCCTTCTTGCTGTGATGGAAAAACATGGACAAAAAAAAAAAAAAAAAGATCTATATTGGGGTTAAGCTCAAATGAAGAATCGAACTTCTCCAAGTGATTAAAATAGAAAATCAATAATATGCTAAGTAAGCCAAATAGAAAAACCGGCCATTGTATCATTATAACACTATTAAATTGAGTTAACGTGATATATTACAGGACAGTTATTAGATTCCTCTTTAAATCACTTTAACACAATATTAGTCTTTTATTTTAATCATTTGGAAGTTTTAATCCTCTATTTCAACCACTTGACATATGGTTGACCTACTATTTTAACCACTTAAATGTTCTATCACCTATCTAAAGTTGATTTAAATGTTAATCCCTTGCCTTGCAATTTTTTTCCAAATTTATATATATAAGGAGGGAATGGAAGGAGAAAAAAAAACGAAGGAATGAAATAACTATTTAGTGTAATAAACGATAAATCTATAAGAACAGCCAATAAGCTTCAACTTCAACAATCAGAAGAGCACACGCGGTTCATTTTATAACTGCTGTGAAGATGGAGTGGTCATTGTGGGCGCGTGACGTAGAGGCAGATATAGTTTCCACTTGCAGGTAAGGAATTTGAAATTCTTGTGAACATTCCATTCATCAACCGGCTACTGGCAATGCTAACTTTGCTTCAATTCACAAATTCATTGTTTATATCCGTGGAGAATAATCATATCATACAGGGAACTTGGAATTGGATTTGTTGCATATAGTCCACTCGGACGAGGATTTCTTTCTCTAGGTGAAAAGGTGGTCGAGGGCTTATCCAAGAGTGACTTTAGACAGGTTTGTTACGCAAATATTGCCTAGGTAGCATTTGATTGTAAGGATTTTTAATAAGACCAGACGGAACAATTCTCTTGTATCATGTTTGATATATCCGGTGCTGGAAAATATTGGAAACATTCTTATTAAGAGATTTCATTTCTATTTAGTTTCAATTTTTTCATGATAACTTGTCAACGATCAACTAAAAGTTCTGTGGCTTGTGCTGTCCTAGAGTTACACGGGCATTTGTTATGTAAAAGTAATCGATGCATATTGTTTGCATATGCCCTCTGGGGATGTAATCGACATGCCGCTTGCTTTTTGCAGCGTCTTCCAAGGTTTAAGCCTGTAAATCTGGAGCACAATGCAAAGTTATTTGATCGTGGGAGAAAGGGATGCACCCCTTCACAGTTTGCAGTTGCTTGGCTACATCACCAAAGGTGATGATGTCTGCCCGATACCTGGAACAGCCAAGATCGAGAAACATTGGAGCTTTGTCTACTAAATTGACACTAGAAGAAATTGAAGAGATTGAATCTATTGCGGGTTGTGTTAAAGGTGATAGAAATGGAGGGATTTCAGTTACATGGGAAAACTCAGATACTCCACCTCTATCATCTTGGAAATTTGCCCAATTGTCTTTGGTTTCTTTCAAATTAAGTGTGTTGTCTTTGAGTATTATAAACTAGTAATAAGGACATAGCTCTTGATTGTCAACTATAAGAATATCTTTGCAACCAAGTTAAACTGGACAATTTTCGTTTCCAGAAAGAACCATTTGTTAGTCCTTTAATCCTCGGACTTTTCACCTCATGATGGATTTATGTTTAATACAGGTAAATCTTTAGTCCACAATCAACTGATCTAAAAAATTGAACCAAATCTTAAACCTATTAGATTTGATGTGATTTGATGTGGTTTTATATTTGGTTAACAAATACAACAAGATCTCTTCGAAAATGTTATTACTGATGTCTAGCAAGTTATATAAGTGAGGAAGAAAAGAACGGCTATCTTTTTGAGAAAAAAGGGCAAGAGGAATCATTGCTGTATTGACAAAAAGCTTCTACGAATTCATTTGCCTTTTCAAGTATAAAACTCAACTTAAGTCACCAAACTGAAACAATTGCTATCCTCTAATGTTGATGCACGATATTGAAATCAAATTTGGAGGATCTTATGAAGATTTTTCTACAGTTAAAGGAAAAATGAACTTTTCGTTGTCTGCATCTGAAAAGCCTGGACTTGGATCCCTTCCTTCAGATATTGTCTTCCGAACTTTATCAACCCGTTCAAGTACTCCCTTGATAGCTACATCAAAAGCATCCTCAAACTTAAAGCGTTTTGATTTGGACCGAAAATCTGCATAAATGATCCTAGGAATCATCTTGATTACCTCCTCTTTCATAGCCTGAACATCATTGCTAGACATCCGGAGCAATGTCTGACTGATGCTGAAATTCCCTTGTTTCACATCCTTTTCAGGAATGAACACAGAATAGGCTGTGAAATTCTTTGGTAGATGCCATATGTACTGCTTGTAAGCGGATAAAGGATGAAAGAAAACCGGAATGCACCCTGCCAGAATTGAATCAAATGTTGACCTACGGGTAGGTGAATCTCCTGGTGGTTGTAAGCAGAAAACTGAGTTCTGAAACACCTTCATTACAACAAGAGGATTTCCACAGTCATTCTTGGCAGAATTGCAGTCTAGCAAAAAACAGCTATATTTTGATGCTTGACATTGATTGATTAGCTCACCCCGAATTGAATCCTTGAGGCTAGGTCTCGGGGCGCCCACAAATGAGAACAAGTTTTGCCTTTTTAATCTTCTCAGTTTATCCTGCCATTTGATGAGCTCGGTATTACTAGAAGGGTGGAAGTATGTCGGGTATGGCACAGCGATTTCATTATTGTAGATACTTGATTCAATGGAAAGTAATGTCATGTTCTTAGATTGGGGCAGAAACATAAGTTTGTTACCCCAGTCAGATTCATTATCACCCCCTCTTCTAAAGTCCCAAGCAATCCTGCCTCCAACCAAGAAATGATCTCTCCCCCACATTTTCTTCCATTCAGGTCTCTTATCAATCCACCTGACAAGATCATTTGCAAGAGAATCTCTCGTAGATATGTTAAATCCCCAGAGATGACGGCCGATGTCTAGACCAGCATAAAATGGGACAAACACTGCAGAAGCTAGTGAGGAGTCATTAGTTAAGCACTTGTACTGCTTCATTCTGTTACGGAAAATGACCTCTAATGAGAATTGGTTTGTTGCAAACCAACCCGTCTTAAAAAAGACTGTCCCTGGATCCTTAACCTGAGGACCAAGTCCATCATTTCGCAAGGAAGGGCACATATCAAACCATGGAACAAGTGATTTACATTCCTTGATCAGATCATCATTGAATCGACTTGGTAGATCATGGACGTATATATATTTACCTTCACAGGCATCCACCCTCTTTTCTCCACTATTCCTAGAGCCAACCTCACTTCTCGTCACATCCTTAGTAACCCTCAATACATCATTGTGGCGGCCACTGAAACTCGACTGCAAAGAACCCGAATTCAGCGTAGTCTCAACTTGAAGAGGTGATATGATTTCAGGGTACTCTTTGAATGAAAGGAAGATCCCATTTCTGTTACCATCAAAAGGGATATAATCTGAGTGTAGGAAAAGCAAGCTTACAACAAACGAGACAAGGAAAAAACATATGCACCGGCTATGAAACCTTGTTGTGGGGAACTTTTCCATATCATTTGACATTGGAAAAAAAAATGAATTTCTCATCAAGGATCAAAACGTAGGGTGAGCCAGACATTTTCTCTTTATATTCTTAAATAAATTAGGTTGACTAGGAGTGAAGCCATTTGAGCATCCAAGGAAAGGATGGAAACCTGTGGAATATAATCAACTCTCGATTTCATTCCTCATTTATGCAGAAACTTCTTATATCATGCATTGATGTTACTGCGTGTATTCATATGGCAGGTTATCAGAAAATTTCCTCACCAGTCTTTATAGATTGTATGTATGGTAATTTAGGAAGTAAACTCAGACAACTAAACATTGAAAGGCAAAGCATCGTGTTTTTTCATCGGACTAGTCTTATTTGTTATTTAAAAGTTTAGGTTTATACTCAATCATGATCATTAATGCATTTGCGTCCACAAGACCTTACAAATTCTTTGAAAAACAATAAATCATAATTATTGTTTCTTGGGAAGAAGGTAATCATTATCTAGCCATCCAAAAGTATGAGATTTACTATATCATTATCTAGCCATCCAAAAGTATGGGATTTACTACGGAATATTACTATTTTTTTTTTTGTATGTTTTACTAATTTTTAGAACTATTTAAATAAATAAGGAAATTAGTTACAAAAAACAATAGAGTCTATAGGGAAAAATTAGGTATTGTAATATTCATTAACATTCATGTGTATTAGGGATTTTAACGCAAAATTACTTTAATTCTGAAAAGTCATATTTCTTTAGCAGATTTACGCATTCTAAACAGATTATTGAGTTTTGAGGCTGATCGAAATTTATAAATTTGAAGATAATTTACATTTCTTAAAGTAAAGTTGTAGAAAACAGCTACTCTAGGTGAAAAATAAACAGAAAAACATTAGTTGAGCAATGCTACATTTTACAAAGGGAAATCACGAAAATTTGTATGTTAGAAAAATCATATAAATATATGAAATTCAAGAAATTTATAAAATAAATTATAAAGGATATATAATTGTGTGGTTGTTTTAATTAAAGATTTTGAAAAATAATAAGTAAAGTTTAGGATGAATTTTAAGATATAAAGGCTAATTACGATTAGTTAAGCAGACATTAAAAAAGATTTACCTAAGAAACAAAGCAAGTTACTAATTTTAAAAGAATAATTTTTCGTCAGGATCATGATGTAGACTGTAGAGTGGCCACTGGCCAGCACAATTTCTGTTTATTCTTGAATGAATGAAGTTGCATTATTGGACGGCCAAAAAAAGGAAAAAGAAAAAAAGAAGTTGCCTATTATTGAAGTCATTGAGGCAGATTAGGAAGGAAAATATGGAATATAAGGCTCCTATTTCGTGCATTATTCGCACAAACATTATATATCTCATCATTATTGAGACCAAGAAAGGCAGCATATCATAAAGTTTGTGCGCTAGTCTTTCTGAGTTATAGTAGCATTGGCAATTTTGAGTTCACCGGCAAACCCAAACATAATAGGACACAATTATAAAAGGATTTTGGTAAATAAAAATTAATATAAAATCATAAATAGATCACATAAAAAAAATACAACGAATTTAAACGTGTTTGGTTCGGATTTTGGACTCAAACCCATTTACAAATAATTTATTCAACAAATGTAGGCTAACTAATTAGGGTTAAAACATGATATCATTGCTTTGTTTTCTTATTTAGTTAAAATATATATTATTGCTCTAACTAAATAACATAATGACACAAACAAAGTACATTAGAAACAATTCATATGTATATGTAATTATACATAAACTAGATATTTTATAACAAATATATGTATAGATATAACACACATATAATGAGTGAAGCCTATCGATTATAAATATATAATTTACATGTTTAATAAAGATTATGCATACAATATATCATAAATTTATATAAATACACGACAACAAAAATGGGTTAAATAAATTTTTTTTGCAAAAATCATCATTATTGATTCTATTTGTAGAAATTGAACTTCTCTAACCAATTTTCTCTTGCAAAATTTTTGCCTTTGAGGATCAATTTTCTTGCGGTGATATCATTATTAAAATTTAGATAGCATATTGAACATTTATAAGGTTAAGTAGGTTATATATAATACATACATGTTACTTATAGAATACATATAAGTATGAATTATATATAATGTATATTGCGTAGATAGATATAACATAATCTATATATATGTGTCACATAACATATATATAACAAATATTTATAATTATTGTAAACATTGTTTCCTTTCAATGTTAGTTTGCTTTTAGGTTTTTGTAAAATTGATTTTGTGTTTGACAGTATTTTGGTGTTTTGATTTAGTCGTTTGATGGTTTGAGTGGTTTATGCATTGAGTTTGATGCCATTGAATTCATGGGCATTGGAAAGATTTAACTTGTTAATATTATTTTGTATTGCGTTTTTCAACGATGATGATTTATTCTTTTAATATTATGTTTATTATATTATGAACTTTAAGCATATTAAGTTTGTTGATAAAGCTGGAGGGAAAAATATTGTAAATATGGTATGATGTTATGAAGATTTCATGCTAGTATTTGACCCATGTATATGGGTAGGAAGTCATTTCACGCCTCTGGCTATAAAATATATATATATATATTTTTTTTTTTTTCCTTTGCCCTTTATTTCTCTTTTAATGAAAGAAGAATAATACTTTCCATCATTGGATGATATCGTTTCCCATTCAATTAAAAAACTAAAAAGCAATGTTCAAAAGAAAACTAGGAATCCTATTTACTGTAGAACTTTCTATGTTTAGCATATTTTTATCAATTCACGTGCAAACACTTGATTTGATAATGGATATTAAATCTCTCCGTGTATCGATTTCTTATCCAGATACTTTGGAAACAATAGATGGACAAATATCTAGATTTTCGTCTTCACAAATATTTTCGTATTTCGCCAAATTTTTTTTTCCCTTTACCAAGGAAGCCTCAAATGAGGCTTGACGTCTTCATTGTTTCTATTTACTATCTATTTAATCAATTTTTAAGGTTATTTTTATCGTTTTTTTAATATCATTTGCTCTGTATGCTGATATGAAAGAGGATTCATATAGTTGAATTAAACTATATCTCTTAATAACATTGATAAATTACTAGTGTTGGTGAAATAATAAAAATAACTACGAAAAATTTAATTAGGTATTAAATTGATTATTTTAAAGTTTATATACAAAATTGAATTCTTATATAAAGTTCAAGTACTATTATTATAGATTATTTTGAGGAAATTTCTTCTTCGTTTCCTTTTTCCCACTTACTACTTCCTTTTATGATTTATGTGGTTAAAATAAATTTCATTTTCTATATATTGCTAGCTATACGTAAGATATTCGATTTGATAGATATATGGTGAAGGACATTGCTTCATCGATGATTTTGTTGTTCTTCTCAATCGTAAGATGCGTATTGATTTGAGAGAGCGTATGAAAAAGATCCTGTCGTCTTCGGATGCTAAAAAACAAACAGGAAAAATCTGTGTGTTTAGATTTTGGCACATGCTTCGTTTCTTGCCTTGGAAAAAGATGGGCTTGCTTTTCGCTTTGGCAAAATTAAACACATGCAGGACTTTGATTACCCTGTCAGTGAACTCCATTCAGTGTTCATCATTGCACAAGTAATTAGGGAAAGAAGATTAATAGTTAACTACGGATGGGTATAGGCAAGTTGAAGTTAGATATGGTTTAGAATAAATCTAAAGTATTAGGTCAGTTTACTATTTTATAATTTTTTTTTTCTTTTTTTCCCTCTAAATTAGGATGTAGCCAAAGTACATACCCATTTAGCTTTGCTAAATTGCATGTTGGTCATGGTGTGACTTAGCTTCTTGCATTTTATAAAAATAAATTGCATATTGGAAATACGATTTATAAATTGCATCTCCATCATGTGATTTTAGTTGACCTCTTCTTCTTTTGTCCAAGTTTTGTGAAATGAATATTAAAGAAGTTGCATGTCTATTATGTAAATCACATATTGACGATTTGATTTCATTTTGCATAAACGTTGCATGCTAGTTATGCAATTTACCCTACAACATCACCATCCAAAGCTTTTCTCACACCATGCAACCACATTACAGTACGCTAGCAAATGAACATTTAAATCAGTATACATTTAACAACACCAATCAAACCAACTTCAAATACAATATATTTCCTTGCCTATTCATCAAATACATCACATTCTTAAGTTTGGCTAAGTTATCAAGGAATTTGGAAACTCCATGACAGTTCCAAATTCGTAAAGATTCTCATCTTCGCAACGACTTAACACCATACAAAGCTATCAACTTATATTGATATCTAGCACACCCTAGTTTAGTTCATTTACAAGTAATATATAAAGAAAGACAAGATATTAACTATATACATTAACTATTTAAAATCATAAAAGTATATTTATGTGCAACATGTACAAAAGTAATGGTAGAGACATGTTTATAAGAATGAAGAATAACTATTTATAATTATATACAAAAAGAACAAAAAATATGTGAGCCCCTTCCTCCAGCATTGTTGGTGATGGTATACTCTCCAATATTAACCAAAATCATCTCTGATATGAGAAAATTACAAGAACCCATTGCATTAGGATGGATTGGGCATAAAGCAATGGCTTATTCCAAAAAGTATGTTAGGGATCATTCTATATAATGCCCCCTCTATTGATATTAGATGTTTATCATAGAAGTAGCCATACCCATAGCAGATCATGAAGGACCAGCATCAAGTGTAATAAATTGCATGAGATGTGATGGGACAGGTGGATCAACCTTTTGAGTGGATGGGGAGAATCAAGCGCTATGTGACAAGGAGGCATATGCGACTTGTTATAAATGAAGAGAAGCTTGAAGCTATAGTGGTATGGTTTACATGACTTACTCATGCTCCAAGCATGACTTTGGTTTAGCTAATGTACAAGTTGGTTAGGGCCATATCGTTATGCTTGAGCTAAATAAAGGAGGACTATTGTACATTATTTATCTAATTATAGTGGCTTGCTATGTTGTATGATAGTTTCTTTGTTAATTATCTAATTACAACACCTTGCCTTCCGAGGCTTATTTTTCTAAGCCATTGGCACTACGGAGACAATGTAATTATGATGTGCTTGAGTTAAGGATAATGCCAACAAAAACTAAGCATATATCAAAATACATTATTTATTACATATTTTTAAAAATATTGCAAATGCATAAAACACATAGTTTTTGGGCATCAAATTTCTTGAGTGCAATATAGATAGAATTTAGTTATCAAATATAACATTAATAGCCTTTCAAAATTTATTTATAGATCAAAGCCCATTTATGCTCTCAAAGATCCACACCCTAAGCTTATACTCAAGTGTTATCTCTATCTTTAAAACTGGAAGTTAGAATAGAACTAATCTTTCAACATCAAAGTTAAGTGAGAAAACAACATTCAATAAATTATAGACAACATTATAAGCATACCAATAACCAAACACTTATCAATTACCACATAGCAAATGCATATGAAACTATATGCCATGCTAGTGTATGGAACGTGTATTCGCTAATACGCTAAATAAGCAAATAATGAGCAACCCTAGGATACTTCCAAGCGATAAATGAGTGAAACTTAGTATATTCCAACCAAATAAGGACAATTTATGTGATAAATACTAAACAACCTCAGTTAATGTAATAAAAGTTCATAATATCAAGATTGCAATTCACTTTTTTCCCTTTACTATTTTTATGAAATTATTCTTTAAGCGTTCAAATTAGCTTTAAAAAGCCATGATATTAATTTTTTTGCCAGGATTTAGAAGGTCATTATCCTTTCAATCTTAAACCATGTTAACCTCAATCCATTTAACATTGAACTCAACTAAAGATCAAAAGTTTTTATTAATGTTTTTTTTTTATTTTGGATTGTCCAATTCAAAATTTTTTTCTTAGTCATGAATTGAAATTCTGAGAGATAATGTCACAAATGGTATTTAAATTTTGGTTAAATATACAACTAGGTACTTGAACTTTGAAAATGATCAATTTAGTACCTAAAAAAAACATTAAATTGATCAATTTGATACTTGAAAGAACTTAATGTCACGACCTACTATCCTAGGCTCCACCACAGCGGAGGGGGCACCCCTAGACCCTTAGGCCACTCTGGGAAAGATCGTGATGCCAAGTACACTGGCCCTCCTAGCGCACCATCAGGCACAACCAGGACATCAAAGATATTGTCTAACGACTCGAAACTCTACCACCAAGGTATTATTCGCTTTGGCCACACGCCGCACGATTTTGTCCTTTTGGTGATAGTACTTCCCATGGGGTTATCCATCCTGGGATTGCTCTGCCCAAAGCACGTGTAACTTTGGAGTTCTGACAAACTCCAAGCCATTACACCCAAAAGGCACCTTTATGATTAGAGTTCCACGATCTATATTTGAGGAATATCACACTTGACGAAAATACTATAGCATACATGAAAAGTTCTTTCAATTCTTTCAAATACTAAATTGGTCAATTTCAAAGTTTAGGTACTAAATTGATCAATTTTAAATTTTTGGTACCTAATTGCATATTTTGTTAAAGTTTAGGTACAATTTATGACATCAACCTAAATTCAAATGAGTGGTTTGATTCAAGATTCAACTACTAGATTTAATGAAAAAAAATTGTTGGGTTTGAGGCTTCACGGCCTTAATGTCACATTTGGTATGGAAAAATGATTTCGATTGGAATGGAATATAAAAACGACAAATTCATTTTTATGTTTGGAATCGAGATTCCATCTTTGAGAAGGCAGAATCCAGATTTTATTTTCTTTGTGTTGAAATGGAATGGAAGAATGATGAATTCATTCTCATATGTTTGGAATCGAGATTCCACATTTGAGAAGGTAAAATTGAATTTTTCTTTAAAGTCAAATTCATGATTCTTAAGTTTTGCTTCTTTATAGGCTTGCAAACATGGAAAAAGGGAATGAAATTATATTTGAGGCTATTCCTACATATTAAACATTACATGTAAGGTTATTTATATTTAATGACTTTTTGAAGGATCTTTAAGATAGTAGGTCAAATTTGAGATATCTAAAGAAACATCATGATACTGTTTTTTTTTTTTCCTTTTATTGTGTTATTCTTTATTTTTATCATATATATATATATATATATATATATTTTTTTTATGAAAAGAGTCTAAAATGTTATTCATATGTTAGTCATAATTAGACCTTTATAGTTCATTTTAATTTTATAAAACTTTACTTTGTTAATTGAATTAATTTTTATTCCAAGCTTTGGGTGGGGGGCGGTTCTTTACAATCACTTTATACCTCCAATCAAGGGCTTCACTCGCGCATTTATTGATCACCATAAACACAGTTATCAAAAGAGCTACGATTATGATTACAAACAATAAATTTCAAGTGTAAAAATTCTTATAATAATTGCAAATGATCAAACTTAACACTACACTCTCTCATTCTCTAAAATTTGTGAAAATTGATATGCAAGAGGACAAGACCAATGAACACTTAATAACTTTGTTGCATAGCAAATAAAAAATTCAAGAGAGTGTATTAAATTTACCCACCAACTTGTATTTATAGGTCTTCAATAAATTTAGACATTGAGCACAAATTCCCCTACAAAATTCTTGCATAACATGCATTCCAATGGCTATAAACCATATAAAGAGTTTAAACTCTTCTACTTAGTTTGAATCAACTTAACATACTTTATTTCTTCTAACATTTTGATCTTGAGTTCACCAGGAATTCTTGGAGATGATTTGGACCAACTTAAATTGCTAACTTCATCCACATTATGATATTTCGTTAGTCTACACTTCTATAAACTTCTCACTTGAAGAATTTGAAGTAGTCTGCACTACTGGACACATGCACATCTATCAAAAAGAGTTCTCTTGCATACGTTTGGACTCCTTTAAGATGATCTTGACTATTGAGCATTATCTACACAAAATATTAGACAAATGTTTGCATAGGTCTCAACTACTTCAATTTAGTCCATATCAATGTGCATTAACACACAATGCAAACATATATGCAGTCTAAACTTAAATATCACTTGCATAAGTTATTATTCTTTGCTTATAAGCAACACAATATTTTCTATTTTATCATTTTAAGAAATTTAAATTAGCTCAAGCATTTGAATAATTGTTTTAGAGATTTTTACATAATAGTTGCCGATATAATTTCAATGATTGATTGTTTGATTGAATTTATCTATTTGTCTCATTAAAACTAGTCATGAACTTTTTAGTTCAGCATTATTAACATTAGCCAATTTTTTTAGCAACCCTAGCTCATAACATATACTTTCTACTCTCCATAGGATATGGTATGGTCTAATAAATCCCGACTTCAACTTCTCTTTTCCTTAAAATCTCTTAACCCCATTCATCAATGACATGTTTTAGAATATAAAGTCTCCTTCTTGAATCTCTAGGGACATTTTGTGCACATTTGCATAAATTTTTTAGCCTTTTTTGAGTAGTTTCAGTTTATTTTTTTATCAATTGGACATTATCTTGAAGCTCTTAAAGTATAACTAGTTTTATTATCCATCTATTCTCTACATCATCTTAATAGATTGAGGACCAAATGTTCATATAACGCTTCACAGGTAAGCCATCTAAATAGTGTTGTAATAATTGTTGTTGTAAGAAAACCCAATTAGTGGCAAATGCTCATCTCGATTTCCTCCAAAATCTAGCACAACTATTCTTAACATTTCTTTTTGATGTCTAAATTTATGCCTATGGATTCTTGTAAAGTTGCCCAATCCTCAACATAAACCATGAGTCTCAATTTGAAACCATTGAAAATGGAATTCTATGCATACTTATTATGTCTTCAACATACATGGTATATCAATGATGATAATAGCATTTGAAGAGGAAAGAATAGAAAGTGAGTTGATTACATTGATTTATCTGCTATGACCTATACAACATTTTTTTGCCAAGTTTTAGGCAACTCAATCACAAAATCCATCATAATATACTCTCATTTTCATTTGGGTATAAGAAGTGATCGTAATAGTCTGATTGATTTTTAGAGTATTGTCTTTACTCGTTGAAATTGAAATGATCTAAGCACCGATCATAAGTTATTAAAATCATATGAATTTAATCAAAGTCAATTTAAAAATTCACGATTCAAGCGATCAAATTTTTCAAAAAATCTCAATTTTGTCCCTAATTGAGAACCGAGATGAATTAAAATTTGAAATTTATTTAAAATAAATAAAGTAGACTTAATCAGGTTATTTTTGGCAAAAAAAAAAAAAAAGGTTATCGAATTCATAAATTGTTCATGTATTTATTTAAAAACCTTAGAATAGTTTAAAACTAGTCCATTTCAACACATATATGAAAGTATGATACTTAAGATTATGATACGTGGCACAATGTGAAAAAATGTGGAAACTGTTAAGGACAAAACCGTAAATTGGTGTTCAACTAAACCCTAGGTATTTAAACTCCGTTTTCTGTCTCTTTCTTCAGATGGTATGTTTCGAAAACCCTAACTCTCTGTTTTTCTCTCGATCTTCTATTGTGATTGTCTTCTGTTCTTATTCCTTACTAATGCTAACTCTCTGTATGTTATGTAGGTTAATCCTATTCGAGCTGGATCAGGCTCCTGTACTCAAGGCACCACAACTATTCGGGCAAAAGATGAGGATACTCCTCTGTGTATCTCGATCTCTTATTTATACTGTTTTTGTTACATGCATTTTGCTATTTTTTTGTTATACAATTACATGACCGTAACTATCTTGCTGAAAACTATATGATACATGCTATTCTGTTAAGATCTACTTGTACTACTTTCTGAGATCTAAGCTATATCTGTTACATCCTACTCAAATCCAGCTGTAACTATAACTGAAAGTATTTATGTGTAGTAGTCTTCCATCCAAACTGGTTTGGATCTATTCCTAGGCTGTTTGTCCGTAACAAGTTTCTCCTGTTCTGGAAAAATGATCTTGTCCTCAAGGTCAAAGTATGTCGAAACTTGTCCCAATCTTCCCAAGTAGAATCCTCAGTGGCTAATCCCTTCCATTGTACCAATACTTGGGGAATAGAGGCAACTTGTTGAACCACATAGCGGGAACTTAAGATAGACATAGGATGAAGGAGTGAACCAGAGTTGTAAGACTCTAGAGGAAGCTCAAGAGGTTGTAAATCAGTACCATGTGCTGGTTTCAACAGAGAAACATGAAAAACTCGATGAATTTTAGACGAAGGGGGAAGATCCAATTCATAAGCACACTGACTAATCTTCTTGAGTACAGTAAAAGGCCCATAAAAACGTTTAAACAACTTATGGCTCTTATGAGAAGCCAATGATAGTTGCCTATAAGGTTGGAGCCTGACATACACCTGATCCCCCTCATTATAGACCACATCGGATCGATGCTTGTCAGCTAAACTCTTCATTTTAGCTTGAGCATGCTGTAAATTAGCATGTAAAACCTTAAGAGCTTGGTCTCGAGAAACCAAGTCTTGATCCACTGCTGCTACTAGTGAAGAGCCCCCTAAATAGGAAGGTAAAACAGGGGGTTCGCTGCCATACACAATCTGGAATGGAGTCATTCCAGCTCCCTCATGGTATGAAGTATTATAGGCATACTCAGCCCAAGGCAAATACAAAGTCCACCTCTCAGGATAATCCATAATAAAACAATGAAGGTATTGTTGAATAGTCCTATTCAACACTTCAGTTTGACCATCCGATTGAGGATGGTAGGCTGAACTCATATGTAATTTCATCCCACTCAAACGAAATAATTCTTTCCAAAATTGACTGAGAAAAATAGAATCTCGATCAGAAACAATGGATTTAGGGAATCCATGAAGTTTAACAATCATGTTCAAAAATAAGTTAGCAACCTTAGTAGCTGTAAAATGACTATCCAGAGCCCCCAAATGGCAGTATTTAGATAATCTATCCACAACTACTAATATCACCGAATAACCATTAGAAGAGGGAAGATGTGTGATGAAATCCATAGCAATATCTTCCCAAATTCTAATAGGAATTGGCAGAGGGGCTAATAATCCAGCCGGGGCAGTAGTCACATACTTAATCTATTGACATATGTGACAATTTCGAACATAAGCTTCAATCTGTGATCTCATCTTGGGCCAATAAAATTGACTGGCAATACGTTTAAATGTCTTGGTCACTCCAAAATGGCCAGCCATCGGTGAACCATGAAATTCCTCTAAAATTCGAGGAATTAATAAAGATTCAGGCACCAAAAATAAATGATTCCCACAATATAGTAACCCATGTTTCCATTCAATCTTCTGCTTGGAAACAAGACCTGCTTGTAATTGAGAAATGAGAGTCTGAAAGGCAGGTAAAGTCTGATACTCCTGTTTAAGATCATCAATACAATTGAAAATGGGCATAGAAAAAGCCAATAAAGAGGCATCATTGTATTGACGTAATAAACCATCAGCCAACACATTGTCTATTCCTTTCTTGTAGACAATCTCATAGTCATAGCCCAACAGCTTGGTTACATAACATTGCTGTTCAGGTGTCTGAATGACCTGTAACAGTAGTTCTTTCAAACTTTGATGATCAGTCCTAATTTGAAAATGATTACCCAACAAATAATGTCTCCATTTTCTGACTGATTCTACAACAGCATACAGTTCCCTAACATAAACAGAAGCTTTCCTTAAATGATTGATAAACTCAGAAAACTAATATAATTTTCATCTCTGAATTGACACTTATTTGTGTTAATTATTATAAAAGCAAAGGAATTGGTATTTAGTTTTGTGTCATTTGTTCTGAATCAGGTCAGGAATGAAAATGGAAATTTGCAACAAGGAAACATGAAGAATTGTGTGAATTGGCATTGAAAAGCATAAACACCGGTGAATTTGGGCTCAACACAGCCAGCGTTGAGAGGGCTGGAAGAGTACGCCGGCAAACTTAAAGGCAATGCCGCCGGCGCTTGAGGATGGATACACTACTTGAATTTGAAGGCAACGCCGGCAAATTGAGGAGTACGCCGCTGGCGTTCAAAGGCTGCGTTGAAGACCATCAGTTTACGAATCCTTAGCGCTTCATTGAATGCCGCCGGCATTGGACGAGAAACCGCCGGCGTTGGATG
This sequence comes from Combretum micranthum, assembly GCA_024138025.1. Classification (NCBI taxonomy): domain Eukaryota; kingdom Viridiplantae; phylum Streptophyta; class Magnoliopsida; order Myrtales; family Combretaceae; genus Combretum; species Combretum micranthum. Next base: position 1,939,151 of record JAMXBD010000005.1, read on the forward strand.
CAGAAGTTACACAACAGTTACACGAAAAGCATGTATTTTTACATGCTTTGAGGAGAGAGAAAGGGACTTACATTATGCTTCCATTTTCAATTTCACCCATAGTTTAGAGAGAGATAGAAGTAGAAAATAGAGATGTACTTGGATCTTCATCAAATTTGTTCTATTTGTTCGTAGATTGAGTAGAATTTGCTAACAAGGATCTGTTACAATTTGTACGGTTTGTTTCTCTAATTACTGGTAATTTCTTCTTCACTTGCTTTGTTATTTACATTTCATGATGAATATTATCATAGTTGTTATTAGTATCTTGTTAGATAGAGTAGAAATGGTTATTAGCTAAATTTGAACGGTGGGAAATGGTGAAATCCTTGATTTTCTGAAGTGATTGTTGAACTAGTGTTATTGGGTTGTAAGAATGATGTATATCCTTGTTAAATTCAAACTAATAACTTAAAATTCGGATGAATTCAAGTTTGAATGAAATTGGGTATCTTGGCAAAGACTTTAATTTCGTTTGAATTTATATTTGGGTGAAAAATTCAAGTATGCGATGGCAAGAGAGTTTTTAATCCTAGTAGATCTATCATTACTGCTCAAACATTGTTTTAAATAAGTTTTAAAGAAGGAATTCTTTAATTTTTGATTTAGGACAATGAGTCAACTCAGATTTGGGAAACTCTTAGTTGCACAATTGATCTGTCAAAATGCTCAGTCGTGGAAGCTATTGAGTGTTTTAGGTAGAAAAAGGTTTTCAAATTCTTTTAGAATTTGTCAATCTTGGTAGATTCACATGGATATGCATGAACTCTAACAATTTTAATAACCGAGTTCAACATGATTGGAGAAAATAGGATTTTATCTAAATCCCACTAACCTTACTTGTTAAGACTTGTGTGAGTAGAATTAGTAAATACTAGACATAGTATAGTGTAGATATTATAGTAAATATTTATATAAAGAATTTGTTTCTTGTTGCCTAAATATTGAAATGAACTAATAATGTTTAGTAATTAAACTTTCCTCGTGGGATCGATACTCATTCATCACTTTATTACTTGATCGACCCAGTACACTTGCTGGAGAATTGGTTTTAAAATACTAAACATTTCAAGCGGATCAAGTTTTTGCGCCGTTGCCGGGGAAAGATTAATATTAAACAATTTTGTTTGTTAGTAATTTAGGCTCATTTTACGGTTTGGTTTGTTTCTGTTTCTTTTCAGGTTGTATGCACAGGAGTAGAAGTAGGGAACTTCTACCCCTCAATCTTGAGATTGAACGTACACTACGTTCATTAAGAAAAGTGAACAGACAAAGAGAACAAGGACAAACAAAGGATGGCAGAAGGTGAAAACAACAATAATCAAATCCAAGCCCTGCCAGGGCATTAAGGGATTACACAGTACCAACTGTGTCTGGAAATCCATTAGAAGACCAGCAGTTCAAGCCAACAACTTTGAAATCAAGCCAGGACTAATTCAGATGGTAGAAGCTCATCAATTTGGAGGATATCCAAATGAGACACCTGATGATCATCTTGCTAAATTCCTTCAGTATTGCAACACCATCAAGATGAATGGTGTTACAGATGAGGCAATAGGTTGCAGCTATTTCCTTTTTCATTAAGGGACAAGGCTTTGGCTTGGTTCAATTCATTACCCCAGGAGTCCATCACTAATTGGACAGATTTGTCAAACAAGTTTTTGAGGAGATTTTTCCCACCGGCTAGGACAGCTAGGTTGAGGAATGAGATCACCAACTTTACAAAATTTCATGGTGAATCCTTGTATGAAGGATGGGAAAGATACAAGGAAGCTATCAGGAAATGTCCTCATCATGGACTACCTGATAATCTCCTCATTGAGATATTCTATCTGAGTTTGGATGAAACTTTGAGATCACTTGTAGACGCTGCTGCAGGAGGAGCATTAATGGGTAAGAGCTATGATGAAGCTAGCTCTTTGATAGAAGAAATGGCTTCAAGTGCTCACAATTGGAGTTGTGAGAGGACTAAACTTAAGGTAGCAGCTGTGCAAGATAATGAGGCCATGTCTCAACTTACAACTCAGATTTCGGCTTTGGCAAATCAAGTAAGTAAGCTCACTACTTCAAGTTCTATTATTCCTAACCAAGTTTTGTGTTGTGAGATTTGTTCAGGTTCACATTCATTCCATGATTGTCCTCAAACACATTCACCAACTTCAGCTAGTGGAGAGCAAATGAATTATGTGGGGAATTTTCAAAGAGGAAATCAAGGACCTTATACAAACACTTACAATCCAGGATGGGCCAATCATCCGAATTTCTCATGGAGGAATGAGAATAATGTCTATCGACCGCCTGGATTTCAAAGACAAGGTCCGATGATTCAAGGTCCAGTGAGGAATGCTTTACCACCACCACCACCTCAACATCCACATCACAACAACAGAACCATTCTTCGGTTGAAGATCTGATGAAAACTTTCATGCAGAAGACTGAGACGTTGATTAATAATCAACAAGCCACTATTCGGGATCTTCAAGGGCAAATAAGTCAAATTTCTCAGCAGATAAGTAGTAGACCTTCAGGGTCACTACCCAGCAAGACTGAGGAGAATCCAAAAGGAGTGAATGCTATTACTCTTAGGAGTGGTAAGGAGGTGGAAACCCAAATGGTTTGGTGGAAGAGAAAGAGGAGGTGCAGATAAGAGATAAAGGAAAAAAAAGCTTGAGGAACCGATGTTAATTTCACCTAGTGTGAAGCCTTATGTTCCTCCAGTGCCTTTTCCAGGAAGGTTGAAGCAGCAGAAGTTGGATGAGCAATTGCTAAGTTCTTAGATGTGTTTAAGAATTTACAGATTATTCCTTTCTTGGAGGCCATTCAAGAGATGCCCTCTTATGCTAAGTTCATTAAGGAATTGCTATCCAAGAAGAGGAGGATAGATGGAAATGAACCGGTTGTTTTAACAGGAGAGTGCTCAATGATACTTCAGCAAAATCAAGGCTTGCCTACAAAGCAAAAAGATCAGGGAAGTTTCACTGTACCTTGCACTATTGGTAATATTTATTTGATAAAGTGCTAATTGATTCTGGTGCAAGTATAAATTTAATGCCTTTCTCTATTTTCAGGAGACTAGGAATGGGAGAATGCAAGGAAACCCATGTGACCTTGCAATTGGCTGATCGGAGTATCAAATACCCTAAGGGTATTGTAGAAAATGTACTAGTGAAGGTGGACAAATTCATATTTCCTGTGGACTTCATAGTCCTGGAAATGGAGGAAGATAGAGAGGTGCCCATGATCTTGGGGAGACCATTCTTGGCTACAGGTAAGGCTTTAATCGATGTTGAGCAAGGTAAGCTTACTCTACGTGTTATGGATGAACAGGTTACATTTAATGTATATGATGCTATGCATAAATTTGATGAGAAAAGAACCTGTTTTAATATTGATGTTATAGAGGAGCTTACATGTGAATTTGGGAAGATGAAGTAGGAATTGAGACCGTGGAGTCGGTTTTGAGAGAGTTTGATGACTGGAGTGATGAGGAGAAAGAAGTAGATTGTGAGGAAGTGTCTGAAATTCGGGTTAGAATGTATGAGGAACTTGGAACAAGTGAGAAGAAACAGGTTCCTTCCTTGACACAGCCTCCAGATTTAGAGTTAAAGCCATTACCTGATCACCTAAGGTATGCTTATTTGGGTCATGATGAAACTTTACCTGTAATTGTTTCATCGTTTTTGACAGAAAATCAGGAGGAGAAGTTGTTGAAGTTTTAAGAGAACATAGAGAGCAATAGGCTGGACGATTGCTGATATCAAAGGAATTAGTCCTTTGATTTGCACTCATAGAATCTTGATGGAAGAAGAGTGCAAGCCTACAGTGCAACCACAGAGGCGATTGAATCCTACCCTTAAGGAAGTAGTAAAAAAGAGGTACTTAAGCTTTTAGATGCAGGAATGATCTACCCTATTTCAGATAGTAAGTGGGTTAGCCCTGTCCATGTAGTACCTAAGAAAGGTGGTATGACTGTAGTGAGGAATGAGGCGAATGAATTGATCCCTACTAGGACAGTGTCTGGGTGGAGAGTTTGCATTGATTATAGGAAGCTAAATGATGCCACAGAAAAGACCATTTCCCACTCCATTTATTGATCAAATGGTTGAAAAATTGTCAGGGCATTCATTTTATTGTTTTCTTGATGGGTATTCGGGATACAATCAAATCCCGATTGCCCCTGCTGATCAAGAAAAAACTACTTTTACTTGTCCTTATGGCACTTTTGCCTTTAGGAGAATGCCTTTTGGCCTTTGCAATGCACCGGCTACTTTCCAAAGGTGCATGATGGCTATTTTTTCTGACATGCTTGAGAATTTTATTGAGATATTTATGGATGATTTTTCGGTTTTTGGAAAATCATTTGATGCTTGTCTAGAAAATTTAGCCAAAGTTTTACAAAGATGCAAAGAGACCAACTTGATTTTAAATTGGGAGAAGTGCCATTTTATGGTGCAAGAGGGAATCGTTTTAGGGCACAAAGTGTCAGAAAGAGGGATTGAAGTAGATAAGCAAAGGTTGAAATCATAGAGAAACTACCCACCAACAAATGTCAAAGGAGTTAGAAGTTTCTAGGACATGCGGGTTTTTATAGACGGTTCATTAAGGATTTCTCTAAGATTTCCCGACCTTTGTGTAATCTACTTGAGAAAGATGCTGTGTTTGTTTTTGATGAAATGTGTGCAGGCATTTGAACTTTTGAAGGAGAAGCTCATCACTGCTCCGGTGATCATAGCACCAGATTGGGAGCTTCCTTTTGAGCTGATGTGTGATGCCAGTGATTATGCTGTGGGAGCAGTATTGGGACAAAGGCGAGGTAAGATTTTCATACTATCTACTATGCAAGTAGAACTTTGAATGAGGCACAAAGGAATTATGCAACTACTGAGAAGGAGTTGCTAGCTGTGATTTTTGCTTGTGATAAATTCCGGCCTTATTTAATCGGTTCTAAGGTGATAGTATACACTGATCATGCTGCTCTTAGATATTTATTTGCTAAGTCTGATGCTAAGCCTAGGTTAATCCGTTGGATATTACTATTGCAAGAGTTTGATTTAGAAATTAAAGATAAAAAAGGAGCTGATAATGTGGTAGCTGATCACTTATCACGTTTGCAAAATGATGAATCAAACTTGCCTATTAATGAAAAATTTCCTGATGAGCAGTTGCATGCAATAGATATCCAAGGATTACCATGGTATGCGATATAGTTAATTATTTGGTCAGTGGAATTATACCATATGGTTTGTCTTTTCAACAGAGAAAAAAATTTTACATGATGTAAAGTTTTATTTTTGGGACGAACCATATCTTTTTAAAACATGTGCTGATCAAATAATTAGACGATGTGTACCCGAGATTGAGCAAATGAGTATAATTGAACATTGTCATGCTAGAGAGGCAGGAGGTCATTTTGGAGTTGAAAGGACTGCTAAAGTACTATCTTGTGGATTTTATTGGCCCAAGTTATTTCATGATTGTAAAAATTTCATCAAAGTGTGTGCTCAATGTCAAAGATCAGGCAACATTTCTAGAAAACACGAGTTACCATTAAACAACATTCTGGTGATTGAACTTTTTGATGTATGGGGAATTGACTTCATGGGTCCATTTCCATCATCTTTTTCAAATAAATACATACTTGTAGCAGTGGATTATGTATCTAAATGGGTTGAAGCTATTGCTTTGCAAACCAATGATGCTCGAGTGACAAAATTTTTGAAAAAGAATATTTTCACCAGATTTGGGGTACCTAGGGCAATTATAAGTGATGGGGGTACTCATTTTTGCAATAAACAATTTGACAAGCTTTTAGCTAAATATGGAGTTGTCATAAAGTAGCTACCCCATATCACCCCCAAACAAGTGGTCAAGTTGAGATTTCCAATAGAGAAATTAAAAGGATTTTGGAAAAGACAATTAATGCATCACGAAAGGACTGGTCTTTAAAACTGGATGATGCATTATGGGCATATAGAACTGCTTTTAAAACACCTATTGGAATGTCTCCTTACAAGTTAGTTTATGGTAAATCGTGTCATTTGCCTGTTGAACTTGAGCATAAGGCTTATTGGGCTATAAAATTCCTCAATTTTGATGGAAAAGCTGCAGGGGAGACAAGAATGCTTCAATTAAATCAGTTGGATGAGTGGAGAAATGAAGCATATGAGAGTGCTCGAATTTATAAAGAGCGTACCAAACAGTGGCATGATAGAAACATTTTGAAGAAAGAATTTTCACCAGGAGACAAAGTGTTGTTATACAATGCACGTCTCAAGTTGTTCCCAGGAAAGTTGAGATCAAGGTGGTCGGGACCTTTTGAAGTTATCCGTGTTTTCCCTTATGGTGCAATTGAGTTGAAAACCCAAGATAATAGAACTTTTAAAGTCAATGGACATTTACTCAAGCACTACTATGAGGGAGACATTAGAGAAAGTAGAACCACCTTCATCAGTGAAGGCAATAAGTGAAGCATTGGCAAGTCGGGCTAAGCGACTTTAAACTCTAAGCGCTGCATGGGAGGCAACCCATGGTTGTTGTTGTGTTTTGTGTGTATATATATATATAATTGTGTGTTGTGTGTTGTGTGTTAAGTTGTTTCAGGTACAGTCAAGTGAGTGATGAATTGGTGTTTAGTATGTTGAAGATTTGTGAGAAAATGGGAAGTCATATACAGATGAGTTTCCAACGCTGAAGTCTGGAGAAAGAACACGGCAAAATTTTGGCAGTGTAGGAATTGAACACCGGCAAATGATGATTGAACGCCGTCGGCTTTCAAAGTGAAGCTTGGAAAGCATAAGCATCAACCCTTAACGCCGGCAAAACAGCAGTCAACGCCGCCGGCGTTGATGTTTGGGAGTACTACCAGAAAGCAATTTCTTAACACTGGCAAATACAAAGTTCCAACGTCGCCAGCGTGGGATTTATTTCACCGACGTTCTCAAAGAGCCCATCAAGGCCAGATTCAATTTTTCTAACGCCGGCATTTGCTGTCAATAACGCCGCTGGCGTTGATTAAATTTTAGCCGGCGTTTGGTTTGTGTGTGCATTAAATGCTAATCCCCTGCATGTAAAGGGATTAAAATCCCTATTCTTTCTCTTTCATTTGTGCTCTCAAAGTTCCTCCTACCGAAATCCCTTCTTTTTATTTTTTGTTTCTTTTTCTCTCTCGATTTCTATTTTTTTGTTGTTGGTTAGGCATCTGAATTCGTGTTCCATAGTTTTATTGTTAAATCAAGCATGGATTGATTGGGGGGTTTTTGATTAGGCTTGTAACCGTAGAAATTAGGGTTTGTGTAATACAAATTGGGGGTTTTTGATTATTTGTGATTATGGAAATATGCAATCAATTGTCAAGTATAATTTTAATCTAAAGTTTTGAATCAAAAACCATTTTCACTATTCATCGAGTTTTTGAAACAAAGCCCTAACGATTACCCTACGCTGTGTGCCTACGCCGGCTAGCAACGCCGGATAGCTACGCCGGCATTTTTAGGATTAATTTGCCGGCGTTCTCTACAAAAAAAAAAAAAAAATGGAAAGAGAGAGAGATATAGAAAAATTGAAAAAGTTGGCAATCATTTGGTGTAATTTATGCTTAACTGTGTTATCAATAGCAATTAATTAATTACATCAAATAAGAGGATATGTTCTAATGTGCACATATTGGTTGTTATTGTGAAATATGCTTTCTTGTAATATATGTGGAGTGTGTTGTGTATGTGTTACAGATATGGCTCCAAAGAAGAAGCAAAGAACAGCTACTACTAGTCAAGTAAGGAATGTCTTGTCTAGTCAACTTTATGCACAAGAAAGCAAAGAGAGACTTATGAAAAGAGAGTTTCATAACAGTCATTTTCTGGATTGGCCTGTCTTAGAGGATTATGGAATGCATGAGACGTTACAAAATGCAGTGGAGGACAAGCGATGGTTCAAAGTCTTTGACATGAGGGAACCGGCTTATAAAAAGATCACCATTGAATTTCTTTCTACTATGAGATATGGTAGGGAAGATGATGATGATGATGATGATCAAGGGGATACCCATATAATCTTTCAGATATATGGGGAAGTTAAAAAAGTGCCAATTAAGAAGATAGGAGTCTACCTTGGCTACTATCAACATGAGGATAAGAACTCTGCTCTCCCGACATCTTGGCCTCCTGATGTAACCATGGAGCAATTCTGGTTTGAGTTGATACATCCAAGGACTGATCCTTTTGAGCCTTCAAAATCGATCAACTCATCTTTTAAAAAGCTAGAGCATAAACTTCTTCATCATATTCTGGCTCATACTTTGACTTGTCGAAAGACAAGTCATAGCAAGTTAAGCACTTCAGATATGATATGTTTGTATAGCCTTATTAAGAGCTATCCATCGGATTTGGGCTGTGAAGTGGCTAATTTTTTGTTGAGACAAGCTGAAGACACCAGGACCAATTATATCTTCTGTGGGGGATATATCACTCAGCTACTCAAGGGCATAGGGGTTTTTAGGGAATTGCAAAATGATATCACAGTGGCCAGCAAAAAGATATCTTCTGGGCCTTTTAGAGCTTGGGGTTTGGTGAAGGTACCTAGGGGGGTACAAGATATTCAGGCAATTGCAGTTATTGAGCCCCAATTTGAATTTCCACAGGGCGATAGGCCATCTTCATCCTCAGCTCCACCCCCTCCTCAACCACAGGTTCCACCATCCTCCTCTCAACCAGAATCGTCTTCAGCTGGATATACCCTAGCTAGATTGGGATATGAACTGAGAGAATTGCAGGAGGATCTTCTTAGCGAAAAGAAGAAGAACAAGAAGTTTAGACGTTCATTGATGTCAATGTTGAAATCTGCGTTTTCTTGTATCAATGCAGCTGCAGGTGAAGCGATGAAGTATTCTACTTCATCCGATGAAAGCGAATCCAGCACTGAACCTGAAAGCTAGAGTTCCTGCTAGCTTTAACTTTTTGGGGATATTTTCATTTCAATCTTATTTTTGTACTTAAGCACCCATTTTTGGGTAAACTTCCTTTCTCAAACTCACTTGGTCTGTATATATATGTTTTGTGTTATTATGTTTTTCTTTCTATCTCTGTCATGTATGTTTCTTTGATGAGAGACAGGTCTTTAAAGTAATCTCTGCAAATTCAAAACTCCAATGGGAATGTTGAACAAGGAAAGGAAAACAGGAAAGTTCAATTGCTTTTATTTAGTTTTTTTCTGCCTTTTTATTGGTTAATTAGAACAAATAGTGAGGACACTGTTCGGTTTTAAGTATGGGGAAGGGAGATTAGGCTGAGATGAAAATGAAGTATATTATGGGTTTAAATATATGTTGACTTGGTATGTTGTTTTGCAAGTGTATGAATTCTTGAGAAATATGAAGTCAATATATGAATTCATAGGTTTCACACACTTGCATTTAGATGTAGACATATATAATGCATGTCCTCAAGAAGAAAACAAATTTGCAAAATTCAGGCAAAATTTTTTTTTTGGGAAATCTGAAACATAAAACAAAAGAAATTTTTGACTTGTAAGATGCCGTGCTCACTAAACCATGTGATTGGCTTACTTAGTTAAAATTAAGTAGATAAATCTTTAATTGACAAACTTACCTTCTGGTTAACCTAGGAAATAAAACTTATGTAAATATCTGAGTCCTATTGTGAAAAAATGATCATGTTTACTTCTCAAATATTCTTTTAACTTTTAGTTAATCTTTGTAACACTTGGTAGAAGAGGTAGATGAAGCTATTAACTTAGTGATCCGGGAAACAGAGTCAAAAATTGTGGAAAAGTGCATTTAGTAGTAAAAACAAATAGAGCCATTACTCAATTGATTCAAGTAATTGAGTCAAGAGTATTTACATTCATGATAAGGTGAATGAGAGTTCTTAGGGGTCCCTTTAAAACCTGGTCACTTGGGTGATGAGCCCGGGATGTGCCGACTCAAGGATTTCACTCTAACTAAGTGATGTAATATGGCTAATGAGCTTGAAAAGATATGGGCTACACCCCGTCCAGAGGAAAATTCAAGATGGAGGCAAAAACCTCTCCCTCTGTAATTGAAATGCACATATTAGTGAATTAAAAGACTTTGACTATGGAAAAATCTAGGGAAATGGTAGATACCACATGCTTATACCTTGTGTTGCTAAGATTTAACTTGAGTTAAAAGGTTGATGAAGTTGAAATGATTATTTTTCCTTTGTGGACTAATTAGACATTATCGAAAAGTTATAGCTTAAGTTAAACATTGGGATTAAAGTTTGTTTGGTCTAGATTAGCTAATTAATTTCAATTCAAGTAAGCAAATCACATAATTCAAGTTTGGTTACAGCTAGAGGCATTGTATTGCAAGTCATGAAATTTGAGAAGCAAGTTTTGAATTAAAAAGTCAGATTTCAGTCTTTAAATTGTTTTGCTTGAGGACAAGCAAAAGTTCAAGTGTGGGGAAATTGATAAACTCAGAAAACTGATATAATTTTCATCTTTGAATTGACACTTATTTGTGTTAATTATTATAAAAGCAAAGGAATTGGTATTTAGTTTTGTGTCATTTGTTCTGAATCAGGTCAGGAATGAAAATGGAAATTTGCAACAAGGAAACATGAAGAATTGTGCGATTTGGCATTGAAAAGCACAAACACCGGTGAATTTGGGCTCAACGCAGCCAGCGTTGAGAGGGTTGGAAGAGTACGCCGGCAAACTTGAAGGCAACGCCACCGGCGTTGAAAGGTGGAGTTGAAACACCACAGAGCCTAAGTCCTTAACACCAGATCCAACACCGCCGGTGCTTGAGGATGGATACACTACTTGAATTTGAAGGCAACGCTGGCAAATTGAGGAGTACGCCGCCGGCGTTCAAAGGCGGCGTTGAAGACCATCAGTTTACAAATCCTTAGCGCTTGATTGAACGCCGCCGGCATTGGACGAGAAACCGCCGGCGTTGGATGCAGCAGTTACACAACAGTTACACGAAAAGCTTGTATTTTTACATGCTTTGAGGAGAGAGAAAAAGGGGACTTACATTATGCTTCCATTTTAAATTTCACCCAATAGTTTAGAGAGAGATAGAAGTAGAAAATAGAGATTTACTTGGATCTTCATCAAATTTGTTCTATTTGTTCGTAGATTGAGTAGAATTTGCTAACAAGGATCTCGATTACAATTTGTACGGTTTGTTTCTCTAATTATTGGTAATTTCTTCTTCACTTGCTTTGTTCTTTACACTTCACGATGAATATTATCATAGTTTTTATTGGTATCTTGTTAGATAGAGTAGAAATGATTATTAGCTAAATTTGAACGGTGGGAAATGGTGAAATCCTTGATTTTCTGAAGTGATTGTTGAACTAGTGTTATTGGGTTGTAAGAATAATGTATATCCTTGTTAAATTCAAACTAATAACTTAAAATTCGGATGAATTCAAGTTTGAATGAAATTGGGTATCTTGGCAAAGACTTTAATTTCGTTTGAATTTATATTTGGGTGAAAAATTCAAGTATGCGATGGCAAGAGAGTTTTTAATCCTAGTAGAATCTATTATTACTGCTCAAACATTGTTTTAAATACAAGTTTTCAAGAAGGAATTCTTTAATTTTTTGATTTAGGACAATGAGTCAACTCAGATTTGGGAAACTCTTAGTTGCACAAATTGATTCTGTCAAAATGCTCAGTCGTGGAAGCTATTGAGTGTTTTAGGTAGAAAAAGGTTTTCAAATTCCCTTTTAGAATTTGTCAATCTTGGTAGATTCACATGGATGTGCATGAACTCTAACAATTTTAATAACCCGAGTTCAACATGATTGGAGAAAATAGGATTTTATCTAAATCCCACTAACCTTACTTGTTAAGACTTATGTGAGTAGGATTAGTAAATACTAGACATAGTAGAGTGTAGTTATTGTAGTAAATATTTATATAAAGAATTTGGTTTCTCTTTGCCTAAATATTGAAATGAACTAATAATGTTTAGTAATTAAACTTTCCTCGTGGGATCGATACTCATTCATCGCTTTATTACTTGATCGACCCAGTACACTTGCTGGAGAATTGGTTTTAAAATACTAAACATTTCAAGCGGATCAGTGATTAGGAAGTTTCTTACTAAAATATGCAATTGGGTGAGATTGTTGTAACAGTACTACACCAATGCCCACTCCAGATGCATCTGTCTCAACTACAAAGGGTTGATTAAAATCTAGCAAAGCTAAAATAGGTGCATTAATCAAAGCCTCCTTTAGCTGTGAAAAAGCTTGATTAGCCTCTGCTGACCAATGAAACCCATCAGTTTTCAATAAATCTGTTAAGGGTCCAGCAATAGTAGCATAACCCTTAATGAACTTTCTGTAATAGCCCAAGAGACCCAAAAATGCTCTCAATTGTTTAACATTTCTTGGAGTTTCCCAATTACCTACTGCATCCACCTTCGAAGGATCTGGCTTAAGAGTATTGAAAGAAACCACATGTCCTAAATATTCAATAGTAGATTGTGCAAAAGAACACTTACTCTCCTTCAAGAAAAATTTATTATCCAATAAAGTTTGCAAAACCAAAGTCAAATGTTGCAAATGATCTTCCATGTTACTGCTATATATCAAAATATCATCAAAGAAAATAATGACAAACTTCCTCAAATAAGACTGAAACATTGTATTCATAATAGATTGAAAAGTGGAAGGTGCATTACTTAATCCAAAAGGCATTACAAGAAATTCGTAATGACCTTGGTGAGTTCTAAAAGCAGTCTCTCTTTTTATTTTTTATTATTTTTTTTTATTTTTTACCATATCGCATTCCCTCTTCTAGAATCCTCTTTAAAGCTCTAAAGTAAGTATGCCTAAAACCGTAAACTGTAATGTCATTTTTAGTGTTAATTATGTAGGATTAATAAAAACTAGCATTAATTAATTACCAAATCATGTTTTCTACTAAGGAATGAAGAAAACTATTAAGTCCTAAAACCATAATTAGTAATAATCCGACATGATTTTCAAATGCTTATAGTAACTTAAAGATATCCTACCAAAATTAGCTGGTAACCACAAGACTCAAACTATTAGCCAAGACTTAAAATATACATACTGAGTCAATCCCTTCTTGAGTATTGCTTACTTACAAGTATAAGACTAGGCATGGTGGATAGGGTCTTCTCCCTTTTTACATTCAATTCAAATGGAGAGATGAATTAATGTATTTTTTTTATTGGATTTGATTCCGTCGGGACTCGAACCCACAGATTCCGCCTTAACAGGGCAATGCTCTGACCAATTGAACTACAATCCCAGGGAAATGAAAGAATGGAGTATAAATATTCTACTGATTGTATTTAAAATTTAATGCAGTTCTATTTCAATTAGAATCACCGTGTTATAACAGTTATAACAGGGCACGGTAATCGTTGACCTCTTGCCAATTGATTCTAGGTAGCTTTATCAAGATCCGAAGCAAATTGAATAAAAGATTGAAGAGGGTAGAGAGTCCATTAAGTTAACAAGTATACCTGTCTCCGAGTTATTTGTTCTTTTCTTATTATAATACCTTGTTTTAACTGTATCGCACTATGTATCATTTGATAACTAATAAAATAAATACCCTCCTTTAAGTCTGATGAGAATAATATTCTACGATTAGCAATTCATTTATTTTCAAATCAACCCATTTACTATCGATTATTTCATTAACTACTCCTAGTAAACTTGCACAAAAACTATAGGTAGAGAGTTAAATTTCTACGTGCTCAGTGAGTGGAAAGAATCCTATGGTATACGTAGTAAAGAGTAGTCAAGCATTTTATTTATATGAGCATGATATCAAACCAATGTCATCTACACAACATTAACCGATCTATTGTGGCATTAGAGATATTGACCCCACTCCAATCTAGCTTCCAAGGAGTTTGGTGTAAAACGTCTTCCACTAAATGCAAGTATGTGCAATGGATCGTTATCCTCCTAGAAACCATCTAATACTATCTATTGATAGCCTTTAACCCCTATCGCAACCTCTCTACTGTCACTTAGTTCGATAAAGGATAACGAAGAAACATACCCGATTTCTTACCTTGACAGTTGGTATTTAGTGGAAGCAAGTATGTGGAATACGAGATGCTATGAAAAAAGATTATTACATTTGACATATTTTTAATGGTTTGTTTAGTTTAGGTGATCAAATAGACGATTCGCATTCATATAATCTAACTAATAAAATTAGCAAAGCAAGGCAAGCACGAGAGAGGCTTAGCCATTTACAAGCAAAAGCAGTCAACTGCCTTAAAGATCCTTAAATAAATGAGACAGTGAAGTCAAGCCAACTTACACGTACGACAATTGATATCAAATCTTTCCAAAAGTTGCAAAGTGAATCCTAAAAGAGAAGGATTTTATTGGTTAGTTTTATGTTGTGAGATTGGGTTTAAGGAACATAAATCCAATTTTAGTGATTCATTAAGACATTAATATAGAGAATGATTTGTTGTTTGAATTCAAATTTTAAGTGTAGTTTTAGAGTAGTTGTTTAATGCATATAGAATGCTAAATTATTGTTGTTAATAATATATAATTGAGTTAAGCTTATAAAAAGAAGAATTTTACTTATACTATTTTAACGTTTGAGTGAATCTAACATGTTAACTATAATAATAGTGTAAAATGGAAAATGTAAATGCTATAATGGTTATGGGTGTGTTCCATATTAATAGTAAATATAGATAAAATAACACCATTACTAATATTATATAAGAATGTGATAAATATTATGTTTAATTGTTTAGAAATTTGAGAGAAGATTCAAAAACTAAAAACTTTGGCATAATGGTAGTATAATTATTATATAACAAAGATACAACAAGTTTATCAATTTTTTTCAAAGCATTTAAGTAGCTTAAATTATATCAATTTTTTCAAAGTGTTTAATTAGTTTAAATTAATTACCGGTTCATTGATATTTTGGAATAATGATTACTATACTTGTGAAAATGATAAAAAATATCACATATGCAAGATAAAATCTATTAAAATTATATGTTGCATATAATATTACTAAGTACTTATTGTGTAAACAAAAAAAAAAAAAAAAAGAGCTTAAAAGACCAATGTTTAATCTCCTAAATAATTTCTGCCAGAGTACCAATGGAGCTACTATAAATGTAATTGGATATGTAGAGATGGATTTCTTGACAAGTTATAAAATCTAATTTGAATTAAATGATTAAAGAGTTTTACTGATGTTGAATTGTGTAATTTGTAATATATAAATTGTAAGGACCCGGCCTACTAAATACCCATTATTAGGCAAGCCAAATCCACTAACCATGCATAATACCTAAGTATTATAAAACACTCAAGTATCATACGCAAGGTTATCTAAAAAGAAAATGTTCGTATTGATTATTTGTTTAAACCTATGATAATATCATAGAACTTTAACATAAAACTACCTAATAAATGAGTAGATCAACTTTACAAAACTTATAATAACTTTAATATCAAATCCATGGCACTTCAAAAGATATAAAATTCATTTATGAACAAAGCAAAAGAAACTAACTTAAAATCTTATTTTACAAACCAAGGCTTCAACAACAAGCCCATAACAAAAAACACATTTCTTCTTCAAAGTCTTTAAGAAAACTTGATCAAAATATCGTGGTTCACACACAGGTTTCCTAGCCATCCCACTCGTCTAAGAAGGCTTCCTAATTAGTCCTGTAACCCATATCATCATAGCAATCTTCATTAACATCACTTGCAAGGTAGAAACATGAGCCAAATGCCGAGTACGCAATAACATAAGCAAATACAAGGTGGCAAGCACACTTAAGCTAAATGCAATGCAATAATCAATAAATTATTTATCTTTGACTAAATAAGTAAAACAACAGTGAAGTATTCAAACTCCGATTTCAATCATGGGAATATGGGGGTCCTGAGTAACGGCAGATGCTTAGGATGTTGTTATAGGCTGTCAGAAGACCTATAACTCCTACACCTACAGAACAAAGTAATAATCTCATCTAAGGATAACCGTTACATAACTTTACTTAACTTAATTCATAATATCATTTAGCTCAACTAGTCCTATAAACGTAAACTAAATCATATTATTTCCTCTTAAAAATAAACAAATGTTACTCGATACTATCTACCCTATCAATTACCCACTTAGCCATTCATTATTCACCATTGCATCATGGAAAAAGAAAAGTCATTGCATCATGATAATGTTGTATACTCTGATCTATCAAGTAATATACATGTGTTCAAACACAACTAAGAGTATGAGTCTGTTAAGAAAATTATTTCACATTAAACTTCTTGTTCATAATTACATACTAACTTATTACACTTAAACAAGATTCTAATCGTTTCACATTTTACTCATTTAAACATAAATACTCATATCATATTTCATTAATCATCTATTTATTATCATCAAGAATTTATTTATTTATTTATTATTATTATTATTATATTGCCGTGATCTTGGCTCATGATGAAAAAAATTGGCCTTGTCACGGCTATAATAGGAGATAACACTCCCTATCACAGTCGCAATATAGACCGTGATGAAGATTACGCTCGTATTAAGCTTTATAAGAAATTTCCAAAAACAACTCGAGTAGATAACCATCTCAATTATGGCTGTAATCTAGCTTTAAAAACCACACAGAGAAAATAACAACCCTTGCAATGGCCATCATCTAGGTCTTATTAAGCTTTTAAAAATACTCAGAGGAGATAATGGGCCATGTAATGGCAGTATTTGATAGGGGAATGCAAATTTGAGAAGATAACAACCATGATTACGCCCATAATGAATAGGACATTATCCTACGGTACTTGTTTCAAAAAATTTTTGAAGTCATGTGTCCTCTAACTCTTTACTAAGCCTTTACACAACTAGTCTATGAACACATATTAAGCATTACCAAGCTCATTCGCTCACATAACTCCATCTTATACACAAATATACAACAAAATTAACCTAAAAACATAATCTCATTATTTATGCTTGTTAACCCCTATTATTACCCTAATCATTCAAATTCTACTTACTTATCACTAACAACATCCATACATGCATCATATCACTATAAATTCCATATTTCTTTTCATCAAACACCTAAGATACATATATCTATTTACATACCTAGATCAATCTGTATAATAGCGTGTCCTTAGATCATTCAAAACATTAAAATTCTACTCTTATCTAACATTAACATCATTCAAAATCACAATTGAACAAAACAAATAATAAATCAACTTTTACTTACTTTTAAAGCTACTTCTAGAAACCAAGTTTGTTTTTCTCACTTCCTTAGCTTGATTCCCACTTCTCTTAATCTTAAATCTTACTTCTTAATCTTCAATCTAGTTTGAGATGGCTTAAAAGGAATTTTAATGGAGAAATTTTGGGTTTGTTTGAACTTGAGTGCAACAAGAAATGGAGAGAGAGAGAGACGATGGAAGATAGGGTTTTCTTTCGATTGTGATATTTGTTTACTTTTTTTTACTTTTAGAGCATTATGGAACCCTTTAGAAGATTTCATATACATGGGCTTGGGCTATGGGATATTTGTGGGCTTTATTATTTAAAATTAATTGGTCTTGGGTTTAAAGATTTGGGCTTCAAATCTGTTAAAAGTTTCTTAAAACACACATACGTCTGATTTAATACAATTCTACAAACATATATATATTGCTAAATTCTACTAACACACTTATACTTCAATTACAAGAATTTTTCATACTAAGAACTTCTCATATCATCAAATTAAATTATACTAACTTAACTATAATAATTTAAATCACAAACCATCATTTAAACATATAACAAGAAAATTAATTTTAGTACTACAATTTTTTTATTATTTATATATATATATATATATATATATATATGAATGTGTTCAGAATTGGTCACTAAGTTGTGTGATGGGGAAATTGTTAAATTAGCATATAATTAACCTAAGCGGTGATTGAAATGTTTTGATTGAAATAAAATATTCATGGACTATTCGAAATGATTTAAAACGATAATATAGTGAATTGGTAATGATTCATTTCAAGGAGTAATATAGATAGAGGACTTGGTATATAGATTTTATAAGGTAGGATTGACAACATTAAGAGAATTGAGAGTTTATTTGTGTGTGTAAGTACTGAATTGGGAAATTTAGTAATCTATAATCAAATATGTACTTAGGAGACTTAGGAAATATGATGAGGAACTATAAGTGTAATTGATATTTATATGTGATCGAATGTTACATGAAGGAGTAATTAATAAATTGACACTTGTATGGGAATTGTGAATATTTATATGGGATTAAAAGGTTGGTTGGATATGAAACATGAATCTTAGGGAACATGTTGAAAATTTTGGGATTTTATATGATATTGATGATGAAACATATGTGAAACATAAAATATGTGTGAAACATATATTTAGGCTTGGATTACTAAACTTTCTTATATATAAGTTTAGGTAAATACATAGAAAGAAATCAACGTTTAGAGGTAAGTTTATTTAAAGTATCAATATTTCAAGTGGTTAAAAAAAGGAATCAATATTTGGAGAATAATTCATTTAAGGTCTCAACGTTTCAAGTGGTTAAAAGAGATATCAACATTTTGCAAAGTAAGTGAAATAAGGTATTAATATTTGGCCATTAACGAAACGTAACGAAACTTAATTGAAAATTAATCCAAATGTTGATACCTTAAATGAATCTTACAAACATTGATACATTATTTGATTCACTTTGCAAAACATTGATTTCTCTTTTTAACCACCTAAAACATTGATATCTTATATGAATTTACGCCCAAACGTTGATACCTTCTACCATATTTTACCTATATAAGTTCTTTGTGATGTATAGGTTCAAAGGGTTGTGAAATATGACATGCAACGTGTTTATTGAATATAGAAATAGTTAATAACTTGGTTATATACACAAAATTCATATTAGACATAATCAAATTACTAGGTATATTCTACCTTTTTTTACCAATTGTGTAGGTAAATACGGATGGACATTGGGCTCATGTAAGTAATCAAGGTAATTTATTATAAGAAATACACATATTGAACATAATATGAGCTATAGGATTGTCATATGTATTAGAACTCATTAATGAAAATAAGAACCTAAAAATAATACAATACAACTTAAAGCTTATTTATGAATGTTGTAAGATGTTTTGAGTGAATGTCGAATCTAAATTGACTTCTTATGTAAAGATTGTTTTTATGATATGCTAATAAGTGAACTTTCAAAAAGGCTAATTCTTGACATTTTAGTCCTTTGATAACTCATAAGTTTATTTAAGACTCCCTTCCTCTTCAAATATCGGCAATATTGAATTACTTCAAAAACATGGGCCAACATGATTACTAACATGGCAATTTCGCCGATCATGTTGATAGGCATGACCTCTAACACGGTTGTGCTAATGCAAGTGTTAAGCTGTCGATCAGAATATGAATCCAACACGATTGTGTCCTACCTGTGTTAGGAACACGACCATATTCAGCTTGTGTTGAGAATATCCGTGCCATACCCATGCAGGAATAGACCATAATGGAATTGTGATTCTAGCTTCCATTCCCTTTCCCAATGTTTAAAAACGTTTTTAGAAACTGGAATCGAGATTCCTTAGAATCAGAATTGATGATTCCGACTTTGAAGGGGAATCCGATTCTGCCTTTGAGAAGGTAGAATCGTGATTCATGCCACCGTTATTAATTATATGTAGTGTAATTACTTTTTTATCCTATCATGTATTCATATTTTACATTTATTACTAAGGATATTCTCGATAATTATACTTTTTAGCCATTCCATTCCATGTAATTTTCTAGACATAGGAATAGATTTGTCATTCACAAACTCATTCCATTCCAATTCATTCCTGCATACCAAACATGGCATAAGTGATTAGTAGATTGTGAGAATCTATTCATGGAAAGCCAATAACCAGAACTCTTAAAAATATAGCTCACTAAGGATTGATTAACTTAAACCCTAAAACTGATCATAACCTATATAATTAATTAGATAACCTCACTAGATGAAATCGATGATATAAAAACCCAGGATATGCTACTTATCCAATGCGCAAACTCAATGTATGCAAATGAGATGAGTCATAAACTAAGATTCATAAACTTATGGACCCTAAATAGAATAATTCAAATAGTGGAAGTAAGAAAAAATTGATTAACATTACTTAAGACATTATCTTAATGCAAGTCTTTTGAACTCGTAAATAGTTATTATTAGTTAAGTTTTGGAAAAAGAAAAATTATGGAAATAGATATCAGGTATGTTGTAAATGCGTGTTGCTTGGTAAGATATAAATAAAAACAAACTAATATTTGAACTCAACTTAATTGTTTATTGTTTGCTACATGTCTACTTATTCTACCAAGTGACAACCTCAAGATAAGTTGTGAGCCTCATCATAACTTTGAGATAATGCAGTAAATTAGACACCTAAGTCCCCACAAAAAGCGTAATATGGCTTGGTGGGCAGTCGATAGGGGAGCTTCAAGACCAAATGATTGATTGGGGTCTTGAATGAATTTGCAACAAGTTCTATGGGATTATGAGGTCCAATGTAAAGCATTGCAATGGCATTTGCTCATTTTATGGCTGGACATGAGGAGCAAGCTGGATGAGACTACTTTTTTTCTTTTTTAACAACTGCTAAAGGCTTGTCAAACCAAACCCATCCCCCTAACACACACACCATCACCACCCAAATGCTTGTTGTGCGATTCCGTCTATTTCCTATTACTATTTGGTGGAAGTCATGAGTATCTTTGTGCATGTTTAGTATTTCTAGGATGTTAGAAATGTTTAGATACTTGACTTGTATTTAATCATATTAATCTTGTGTTGTGGTATCATATTAGAAGCAGGTTATACATGTGAGTGTGTTTATTTACTATGAACTGGGCTTTGTTGCTCACTTTTTAATCATTTTAAATGCTACTGATGACTTGTATGTAAATTTGCATTATGATTTCCTTAGGATTTGGAAATGGGGATATTGAGTGAGAATTTAGATAGCTTGGTGTATATCACAAGACATGAACCTTTATTTTGAATTTTTTTCTAAAACTATATTAAATTTTATTTTACGGGTAAATTACACCAATAGGTATCAATATTTGTAGGTAAGTTCATTTAAGTATCAATATTTCAAATGGTTAAAATGAGGAATCAATGTTTCACAAAGTGAATCAAATAAGATATTAACATTTTGCAATATTTATTTAAGATATCAACATTTCGATTAGTTTTCAATTAAGTTTCCTAAGTTCTCATCAATAGTCAATTATTAATTTCTTATTTGACTCATTTTACAAAACATTGGTCTCTCTTTTTAACTACTTGAAATGATGATATATTAAATGAATTATTTTTCAAACATTGACTCCTTTTTTGAATTGCTTAAAACATTGATATGTTCAATAAACTTACCCTCAAACGTTGATACATTTTCATATAATTTACCCTTTATTTTATTGCTAGAAAACTTTTTCTAACTTAACTTTTACTTACTATTAATTTTATGATGGACCCCTGGGTCTAAAATTGTTTTATGGAATGAGCATTGCTTGAATAATATGCCTATAGTAGGTCATGTTTATATCTTAGTATCTTATGCAAATATCTCTTAAGAAGGAATTTCATAAGTTCTCAAATTTACCTAAATCATGTAAAAGTAAACAATACTCTATCAAAATTTCTAAAAACTAATGAAGGATTTCATAATTAAAACTTGGATAGAAACCCATTTAGTTTAATAAAGTGGAAAACTGGTAAGTCATGTGTGCTTAAGATGTAATGGACATGTTACACGTTGAGATAAGACATTTATATCCTTTTTTATACTTGACCACCAAGATCAAATAGGCAAATTAGGTAAGTTCCACTATAGTTGCTTGGGAACTGCAAGCTTTATGGCTAAAGCTCCCTACATTCCTTTGTCTATTGCTTATGCATTCAAGACAATAAGATTCTAAGACCTATTCCTTTTCCTTATCATTCTCTTTAAATCATCCCATTAAATGTCATTGACTGGTTAATACTTTAAAGTCATATGCAAAGCACAAGATCCATATGATATGATGAGTCATTTTCACTCTACTTAATTCATAGGGATTCATGCCTGATTTAATCCACTATTAGATAAATTCTTATAAATGTGTGATATTATTGTGAAAATGTTGTTTTTCAACTCTTAAGATCAAGAAAAAAAGAGATA
The DNA here is from genome assembly GCA_024138025.1 of Combretum micranthum. Taxonomy (NCBI): domain Eukaryota; kingdom Viridiplantae; phylum Streptophyta; class Magnoliopsida; order Myrtales; family Combretaceae; genus Combretum; species Combretum micranthum. The sequence goes on from JAMXBD010000005.1 coordinate 1,961,465, forward strand.
AAGTGATTTGAACTAGATTTGGAGCAAAACAACGTTGTTAGTATAAGTAAGACTTGGTCCCTCCGAAGAGCAAACCTTGAATCATCTACTAATAACTAATCAAATCAAATATAATTAAAAAGAGTTTAAAAAGACTAGCTGATATGGGTATGTCTTGGTCCTTCAGAAGAGCAATGATTCATCCCCTCTATCATGATACGTGTATGGCCATTGCAATTGGAACTATAAATCTATGCTATCTTATTTGTCATCATGGTCAACAAATTGCTACACCTATTTTTACTCAATATCATCAACGACAATATTTACTTTTAAGGTGTGATAATGTATGCATAAATCTATCTTTAAATAGCTCTAACTATCTTTTGTGGCACATACCTAACTTTATTTGTGTAAATATATACTTTAAGGTGGTCAATAATCATTGGGATGGGAACAAGGAGCAATAATGAGTTTATTGACTATTGAGTTCTCTCTTAAATAAGTTTTGATGATAACAAAAAGGTTAGGGGATAACTAATAAATTTGTTTTAAGTATGTAGAATGAGGTATTTCGTTAATATGACAGACACTAAAGCAGGCAAATAAAAAGAAATTATGTTTAAATAGAAACTCAATAAGACATTTGGAAAGATAATAATTTGTACAGATTAAGTAATAATGCATAATATCTCTATCATCAAAGTATAAGTTGGTTTTAATTGAAGGCCTAGTACACCTAATTCATTCTACATAAAGAGGATAATAATCCATGGGGATTATCTATGAATGCTTTCTCCGAGTTTTTAAGAAAATTTATACAAGGTTGCATCAGATTTCTTGTTTTGAATTTAGTAAAAATCGTTTTATAAAAATTTATTCTTTAGTATCTTTTGTCAAAGTCGCCAGGTAAAGAAAGAAGGTATGCTCTTTTTAGATTTTTAGTATCGGTTAAAGCTTGTCCAAGATTTAAGGATTCTTTAAGATTTTAAATTCAAGCAAAGGTGTGAAAGAATCAAATGAAGATAAATATCAAGGACTCATTATCTACAAGCATCTAAGGTCAGTAATTGAGATAAGATATGATCAAGCTTTTTAGAATTTTGAATTTTCCAATAAGTTTTTCACATCCCACAAATATAGAGATATCAAACGCATCAACTTAACCAAGGAAACATTGGAAGATTTTATGGGATATTTTGAATGTTTTAAGATATCATTAATAGAGTCGTTCAAAGAAGCATACATATATTCCAAAATTCAAGATTCACAATATACAGCACTGGAAGTTTTCAAACGCACTTTGCAAAAAGCCCTTTAGACATTCTAATAGATACTTTGACAGACATTGTAAGCTTCATCTCTATTTATACATTTATTTCTCATATTGTAACTTTTCTCTTGCTACTTGATAAGAGTTAGTATAGAAGTTAGGTTACAAAGAAGTTTTTTAGTTTATGCATAGTCGAGTGGTAGGCTAAAAAGACAGAATAAGAGCTATTAATATTTATAATACTTCTTTGCTTATTAGATTAGTGGAACGACCAGTGCGGAAGATTGGATCCTCAGTAGTAGAGCTAGAAAGGAGGACTGATTCATAAGGAGGAACCTCTATAATTCATCATCTCCTTTATTTTCTTAGTGTTTAATTTCTATCATGTTATTTGTAGCATATCATTTGCATTCATATCAACAAACAACTTAAGTATCAAGTGTTATAAGTTTGCAATTATTTAAAAAAAAATCGATAAACAAGTTTCATGAAAAAGTTATGTTATTTAAATTTCTTGAGAAAAAAAGTTTTAACAAACAATTCAACCCTCTCTTGTTTGCCATTTCGAGAGCTACATTGACCATTTTGATTTAGATGATGTGTTACTTAATTATGATTTAAAAATTGTAAATATAAATTCTAAAAATAGAGTTTTGATGTTCATAATAGCCATTAAAGTGGGATGGCCATTGTTAAGAGAACCTCTAATAGGTTATGACAAAAATAGTAGAGGTTATATATTGACTGGAGTAATAAATCTATCACTATGAAAAAAATCATGTTGAAAATATAAGTTGGGATTTTTTAAGAATAAATAAATAAGAATAGAGCTTGTTGGGATTTCCAAACATTAAAAAGAAAAAAAAAATGAAAAGAAAGTGAAAAAAGAAAGAAAGAAATACACAAAAGGGTGATATTCATTTTGATATTGAAAAGACTTTCCAATAGGCTATAAAGAGCTAGAAATAAGAATCCTATTATGAGACTTTTTAAGGAGCAACTATTCACAGTTACCAAGAGTCAACAAAAAAAAAAAAATCCACTACAAGCATACAAGTATTTAGAATGACAAAGAAAATTCAAGATTATAGTTCCATGCCACATTTATAAGGAAAAGAAAAGTCAATGTAACAATGTGTATGGAGCAAATTAAACTTACATGTTTAAAAATGCCATCAAGAGCTAAAAAAAGTTCCACTATATAATATTTATTTGCAAAGCATTTGTTTAGAGTTACTAGAAACTATTTTTAGCTTGAAGAATGTAGTTTACTGAAGTAAATACATATTTTTGGATTAATGACAACCAGACAAAATAATTGTAAATCTCAAAAGTGACAATATTGTATTAGATATGTTTGTAAAGAAATTTACTACTACTATTGTCACTAGCGATTCTAAGGTCTCACTTAATGTAAAATTATTGAAAAATTTCTTATTCAACATAATTTTCTAAGGTTTCCAATATTTAGCATCACTTCCACATATTCATTTCTCTCCTCAAATTCAAGAATAAAGGAACTAATGAGTAGCTTCAAATCATTGACAACATGCCTCAAGTGTTTAGCGACTCTCTTACAACAAAATCAATGTGAAGATAGAATAGTTCACATCAAGAGGCAAGTAGAATCACAAGAAAAGTACAAAGTTATCCTATTACACTCATTCAATGGATGAGCATACAAGAAACTCTCAATCTTATGAACAAGTTAACTGATGAAGGCAATTACTCTACAATTTGCACTTGTTAACCATCTCGCTCATCCATTTCAAGACCATTCAATAGCTCCAAACTCTATAAATAAGCTTCCTAATTAAACATTTTAAGCATTAATAAATTTCTTACAAAGATCTTTACTCTACTCTACTTATATTGAAATCAGTCCATAGGAAATTAAACTAATGAAATGGTCAACAACAAATTAAAAACACATTAAGGACATTAGAACCAACCTTTTGTCACATGTGTTATATAAGAAATCCAGACTTACAATTCTCTAATTCTCTTTAAAACCAATTGCACACATACCGCATGCGACTGGTCCATATATATCAAAATTATTTAATACTAACTCGATTTCTAATACAAAATAAAAAAAAATACAAAAAAAAAATTACATTTAGTTCTATTTTTCACTCTTCTATTTTCTTTTCTTCATGTTTGGCCACTTTAATACTATTTATTTTATTTATATATATATATATATATATTTTCCAAAACACATTATTCACCAAGGAAATGGGGAAAGGCAAATAGTATTTAATATTTTTAAAAAATTACAAAAATACCATTGAAATAAAATAATATCAGTTTTAGGCAAATAAATAGGGTCATTAGTGTCTGAACTTGTCTCTTTAAGAGATGAGGGCTTATGGACAGAGAAACCTTGTCTCTCGAAGAGACGAGATAGCAACACAAACATACATCATCTCTTTAGGTTAGTATCTTATGACCTCATTTTTTCAAGAGATGAGGTTAGCAGGCATATTTGTCAGCTATTATCTTCTTCTGCTTCATTCATTCGAATGGCATTAAAAGAAAAACCCAATTCTCATAAACCCAAACCTTAAATCCTCCTTTGCATGACCAATTTTCATTAAATTGGTGCATTATCTTTGTTAATTTCAATCACCAGGCCCACATAAGGTCATCAGTTCGTGCAAAAATAAGTAATTTGTGTTGAAAATCAAGTGGACACCAACAAACTCCATAAATAAGATTCTTGAGATTTCACTTAATTTTTCACGATTATTGATGTTACATTATAGATTTTTGGGTATTGTATATACTGTTGGACTTTTTTTTTTTTTATTTTGTTGTTGAAACACATTGTATTTTACTTGTCAAATGAGTTGTATTATAGAGTTGTTATGTGAATTTCGTGTTTATTGTATGTGTTGGTGATGCTGCATTTTGGATAATGTATGATGTAATTTTGATGTTATTATATACTTGTAGAATTGAGGAATCAAATTATGAAATTGTATGTTAGTATACGTCTTCCATTTGATCATTTATGGTGATGTTAGAACCCACGTCAGTGAAATAGTTTGAAAAGGCTTAGATGAATATACTAGCATTAGTAAACATGTCTAATATTATGGGAAGGCAATTCATAAGTCATCATAACATTTTACACATTCAACCTATGTTTTATGAGTTGACAAGATAGGTAAGGAAAATGGATAAGGCTAAGTTCATATTATATGCTCATTGCAATATTATGGAAAGGAATGAAGGGTCTGGTTAATGATAGGCGGCCAGTTCCTATGGTTAGTATTTGTAGGAACTCAATGTATGAGCAAACACTAGATACCATTTGCAGTAAACTTAAGGTGAATAAGTCTACACATTGGATTGAGTTGTACCATAGGGTGGCTATTAGAGATAGGATGCTGCGTTATGATGTTATTCCAGTGACCATTGATGATGCTGTTTAGGAGATGTTGGTGTACACTAAAGGGTCAGTGATTTTATATGTGTAGATATTTGAAATGGAATTTCCATAGGCTCCTATCAGTGCCATGCATCAATGGAAATGTTGGTAGCTAAGGGTTGATCAATTCTAACTCCACTCCATATCAAACAACAGTGGACCCACAGGTTTAGATGAATTAGTTTGAAATAGGTGCACTTGACTGGAGTTATGGTCATGATACTGATGTGATACAAGACTCACCAGTAAGTGAATCTAGTGACGACTATGATGATGATAGAAATTATGCTATGGTAGGTTTGTCATAGCTGGTGATTGCTGCTGATGCTCAACATAGGGGCAATGACTGGCATCGCTTCGTGGCTCCTATAGATATTGATGCAGTAGGGAGCTCAGTGCTAGTACCTTTTTCACTGTTGATGTAGGGTGCATATACTGCATTTGACGATGAAAAGGAAATAAGTGTTGGAAATTGGAGCTTCAGCGATGAATTCATGGTTGGGATGCGGTTTTGAGACTAACCATCATCCCATACAGGTAGTTAAAATGTAGCACATATCGAACCATTACAATTTCAAGGTGGTGGACTAGGACCCAAGGTCATGGGTAGTTAAATGCACTAATAATCACAACAGATGCTGTAAGTGGAGACCAAAAGATAGCTACAGGAAACACGTTGGGTGTTTTCACATCACTAAACATAAAGGTCCCCACACATCTTGAATGAAATCATTGAACAGGATCAGTCTAAGTTAGACTCCGCTAACATGTCCTGGTACATTATAATAGAGATTCGCAATTCTCCATATGTTAAGGCGAAGGACCCCTAATTGACTATATTGAAAGAATTTTTGTATAATGTTCATATTAAGAGAATTCGTGAGATGAAGCAAAAAGCTATTGAGTAAGTTTATAGAAGTTAGAGGATTCATATGCAGAGCTCCTGCATCTACTTAATGCGATATCAGAAGCAAATCCAAAAACAAAGTTTGAATGGAGAACAATTGACTCATATACTATAGGACATGTTTTCCTTGACTAACTCTTTTGAGCATTTACTCCTTGTATTAAAGTGTTTCAACACTGCGAGAATGTTTTTGACGCATGATTGGAAGTAGTTATAAATGCTTTTTAGTTGTGAATTAATTTATCTTTGTTAAAACTTTACAAACTCATGATCATAATTGATGGTACATTCTTACATGGAAAATACAAGCACAAATTGCCTATCACAATGGCAATGGATTGAGCAAATCATATCATGACACTAGCATATAATTTTATCGATGAAGAGAAAGAGGACACATAGAGTTGGTTCCTCAAAAAATTGCTTGAATATGTTATCAAGAATCGCTCCAACATTTGCTTAATATCCGACAGACATGTCAGTATTAAGAGTGCGGTTAAGGTGAAAATGATGTGTAGCTTATATGCTAGCCTTAGCAATGGTGTATCTGACATGTTGCCAGCAATTTTAACTCAAAGGCAAAGAGTAAAGAATGTAAAGATTTAGTGAAACTAGCGACATACTAAACTTAGATTAGAAAATACCATGGTTACTTTAATGTAACAAATCAAACTAGTCCATGGACATCGCATATTTTCATGAATTGCATCCTTGTATGCGAATTTTGTCTTATAATGAAGGTGTAAGGTTTGAAATTGGTACAACAAACACGACTGAAAGTTACAGCTCTATTCTTAAAGATGCTCAATGCTTACCGTTGGCAGTATTATTGTAAAAAAACCTTTTACAATTGCAACTCAATCTTCAACAGGCAAAGGCAGAAGGCGAGTGACACAATGAATTTAGGTATGGTGCTAACAGATTATTCTACAAAGAAGTTTGAGAGGTGAAACAATGTGTCAAAAGCCATTGTGTTACATGTTTCGACTACTACAAACATATATTTAAGGTTCTAATTGTACCACGACCTACAATGTATGATCAGAAAGGAGATCACATACAAAAAGTGGAGTTAAAGTTAGGTAGATGTACATTTAATAAGTGGTAGACATATAAAATTTCATACTCACATGCAATGGCAGTAATAGGTACTCTTCATATGGATTGTGTTGATCATGTGGGCAGTCGTATAGGTGGGAAAACTAGCTAAGGCTATATGGGTGTTTGTTCATACCTACAGTAGATAAGGTGAATTGGAATCTTATTAAAATTCCAAGATGGCATCCCATCTCTCATAATATAAGAAAAAGGGGTAGACCAAGGGAGAAATGCTTTTAGAATGAAAAAGATATTCAAGAGCACCTATGAGGTTACTCATGCGAGCCATGCATCCAGTTAGGCCACAATATTAGAAGTTGTCTAACTAGTAGTGGTATTAAATTGTTCATGTGATTTGTTCTACTGCATTGACATTGCTTATTTTATATGTTGTTTACTCTCTTTGTCACTTATAGCTTTGATGACACTAGTTACTACATTTTTTCTTTATAGATGGATTCGGGACCAATAGATGACTTGGTACTTACTGGGCAACCTGTTTATAGATATAGTCTTGCATGAAAAGGACATGTAAGATTTTTTCCTATCCTATTAAACTAGAATATTTAGGGATTATTTCTCATCGAATTGTTTTCAAACACAGGTGCACGTTATATTATATTGTTGCTAAAGAGAGGTGAGGTTGAAATGGTAGGGTAGTATGGCTGCACGGTTAGATGACGGACTTGTTCGTTTTCTGACATAGGCAAGTTTCATAGGTGTTGCACATATACCATTTTTCCAGTTGGATTGGCACCTAATTACCGCATTAGTAGAGAGATGGCACCCTGAGACATATGCATTTCATATGCCCATAGGGAGCAGACTATGACATTATAGGATGTTGCAGTATCAGTCAGTCTTCCCATCGATGGTCATGCACTTATTGGCACAACACAGATGGATTGGCTAGAGTTATGCACCTGTTTACTTGGCGTCAAAAGTTAATATTGATGGTAGGCGCTTGAAGATGTCGTGGTTAGATAGACACTTTGCAGCACTACCTCATGATGCAGATGACATTATTATTTGATGACATGCTAGGGCTTATATTCTATTACTGTTAGGGGGATTCATTGTTAGGGACAACTTGTCCAACCTAGTTCATGTCATGTACATGTAGCTACTCAAAGACTTTGAGATAGTAGGACATTATGCAAGGGAGCAACTTGCTTAGCATGGCTATGCAGGCAACTATGCATGGCATCACATATTGAGACAAGTGACATTGCAAGACCCCATGTTGTTTTGTAGATCTAGGCCTAGTGGCACTTCCCATACATCGCCCATATGCGACAACAGATCACAGCATTGACTGTAGAGCGCCTTCTCATTAGTTACTGGGGCGCCTCTTTTGATGTCACTCAATGCTCCACACATATGTTGTTTGAGTATAGAGGCTGCTCAGACTAACAGATCCCTGGCTAGGTACCGTTTTATATGTCCTATGTAATCTTATATGTACAATTTCATTATTTTTGCTTATGTAAAGCTTACTTTTTTCATGAATAAGTTGTTTGGGAGCCATACTCTATTATTTTGGGTTTCCTACCCGAGTACTGCCAATTTAACATAGATATCTGGCGATCAGGGGTTCCTTTAGTATGCTTTCATGTAGTTGAGCACTACTATCCAGATAGGGTGCTTAGTGTTACGTCCCGAAAGGTACCCTAAACGTGGCAATCTATTATGCACAACATTAAAGCCTATGAATGACTACCTTAGTCACTTAAAGACTTCCATATTATGCACAAAACATACATCACAACAAAGGTTATACAGCGAAGTAGCACAATTTATATTGATAACAATTAAGTAATAAGGCAAGAGAAATATTTTTCATCAAGCATAAAGTTAATTATAAATCTTAGGGGCATACCCCCACTAATGTCCTCAAATGGTACAGATTGTATTACCGTTTCTTAGTAGTCTTCAAAAATAAAATCTTGTCACATATCCCTCATAAGGAAATTTCCAGAGGTTAGAGTTCATCTTATGCACCCAATTCTTCCACAAAGGCTCAAAGATCTACTGATGATTTTCTCAAGCATACTTGTTTCAACAAAAATCTATGGGGTATAAGCTTATAGCTTGCTTAGTGAAATATTCCCTTTATTCGTACTATATCTCAAACAAGTTTATTAATTTTCACGCATATCTATGCATGCTATATAACAACCACATGTTACAAATAATTATGTATGGGTATCTAAAAACCATACATAGAGCAGATTTACGTCCTCCGTATCAGGGACTTAGGGAAATGGTAATTGAAGATCTACGCGATCTTCATTACTATTCTCCAAACACTTTGCTCGTAGTGATTGATCGGCACAGCTCATCCTTGGATTATATCCTCGGTGAGCCTTAGTTCCTAAAAATGAGCATGGTCATGGGCCTTTTAATTTGTACAAACAAGATTGGCCTCGTACCTTTCCAATCTTCGCATAGGAGTAGCATTTTTCGACATGTAACTCGATGAATGCAATACGTGCCTATTTAGTTTATATTAAAGCCGAGTAAAATTAAAGTATACCTAATGGTAATCAAACAAATATTATGCACACATAAGTAACATGTAATATTGATGATATACTTAAACAACCATTTGTTGGTTTCGATATACTTAACATCCTTATCACATACTAATGGAAGCACATACATAAGTACTCATAACCCCATACACGTTCATTTTATCTTGTATTTGTAAATCTAGTGCAACTATCTAGAAGCATAAGTAAGATAATGAAATCATGAGGGAAAACTCACTCATCCATTAGAGTTATTCTTAGTCGAAATAATCCTCTAGAAATGACATGTCAAACTCCTTGTCACCTAAATAAAATAAATACCTGGAATGAGTATTTCATAGAGATTCCACTATTTTTTTTTTAACTATATTTATTGTATTCGCATTATTTTTCTTGATTGCGGAAATTTTAATTCAAAACAGCCATAACTTGCTCATTTTAACTCGGAATTTCGCATATTAGTAGTCATATTCTACCTACTTAAAAAGATCTATCTATTTCTAAGGTTATTTTTAACATTTAAGGCCATTAAAGCCTCTGAAAAGGATGGTATAGATTCATCCTACAATTCCTAGCCCTTAATTCTTGCATTTTCCAAAATTTTACTTCACTTAGACACTTTACAACAACATATAACTATTTCTATCTTTAAAAATCATTTAGTATTGACATTAACTCATATTATATGCATGGCCTTAGTGATTTTATTCCAAAATAAAACTTTATAAAACAATCTTTTGTAGAAAGTCGTAATGTTGAGTTTTATAAAAAATCATTTTCTTGACTTGTGATAAGATGTGTCATCTTAAATTTTATAAATATATGACTTAACAAAATTTATGATTTAATATATACGTTGAAACCTTAAGGGCCTTATAGAAATTCCCTATATTTTATATGGGTTCTACTTATTATGACATAATATTCTAAGTGTATTTTCCTTTAAATTTTTATCAGGTTTGGTTTTTTAAATAAAGTTTTTAATACTTAGGTCTTCCAAGTGTGAAACTTAACTAAAGAAATTCATGATTTTATATATATTTTGAATTGGTAAATATTTTGTTTTCATATTAATCTTCCTTTGTATTATTTTCTAAAGCATATATTTCTATGTGTTAGTGGCTAAAATTTGTTTTAGGTGGGAACTTCTTAAAAAGTGTTTTTAGTTTTAGATAGAATGAGAGACTTGTTTTAATCTTCTATGTTTGATAAAAAGGGTTTGTTCATATTTTAAGAGTAAGCTTATGGACAATATTACATAACAAGAATTATCAACATTTAAATTTTTAGAAAGAATTTATAATTTATAATTTGTTGTAAGAGAATTACCTAATTATTAGATTCATTATTTTTACACCAACTTAGCTTTATGAAGGTAAATTTATTTTCTAAACTTGATTCTTTATGTTGGTTACTAATTTTGCTCTAAGTTGATTTGAACTACAAAATAATTTTAAGTTTGTCATATGAGAGAAATTTGACTTGTTCTTGATTTTTAGCAAAATACTAATACATATACTTTTAGGAAAAATTTTAAGGAAATTTTGCATAATAAAGAATTATTAACATTTTACTTTAAACATTTTTAAAGAAAGTATGGTTGACCAACTGTTCTTATTCTTAAAGAAAATTTTCTTAAGAGTTGAAAATTAATTCTCTTAAAAGATAAGTCTCATTTTATGAGATAAGAAATAATTTATATTTTTATTTTAGATTTTTATTAAGATAACAACATTACTTCATGACCATGCATGCATATGAATCTAGTAATTATACTACGAGAAAAGTTGTTGGCATAAGCTTATGTAGAAATGAATAATAGAAAATCAAATAGGCAAATACAGATAAAATACTGATGTTGGAGTCTTAGCTTAATATCAAAACTTCCAGGAAATCAAATAAATTCTAGTCACCATGGAAAAATAAGAAAAGCATCAAGAAAGAAAACATGAAAGTTTTAGATTTATTTTAAAGCTTCCCGAGACTTGAAAGGATATTAATCTCATAAATAAAATGAAAATAGCAAGGAAACAATTATGAGCGTCAGACTTTAACAAGTATCCCCGAGACTTGAATATTTCTAGTCTCATGTAAATAACATAATAAGTAAGAAAAAGAATATGGAGTTTTAGATTATTTTTCAAGGCTCCCGCTACTTAGAAATGGATAAGTTCCGCACTTGTTTTGAATAGATTTAGGGCAAGTCTAAAACTGGAATTTGACTAGTCTTATTTTTGGCCAGAAATAAGTAATAAGCAACAAAATATAAGCAATAAGTAAAAGTTACACTACAAGAAAACTGGGCTTTAGAGACAAAAATTCTGTCTCTAAACGTGAATTTCCGTCGCAAAAACCATCGTCGCAGATTTTATTTGTCAAATTATAACTACATTTTCTAATTTCCGTCGCAGATTTTCTGTCTCTAAAGGCCTGTTTTCTTGTAGTGTTAGATTAGTGAGCTTTTAGGCTTTAAAACACATACATATATATATTTAGTAACATATATAAAGTTAAAGGTAGAAACAAGAATGTATCACATAACAAATATGAAAAAGGAGTTAATCAAGACATGAATAATATGTTGTTTCTATATTTCCATTCCCTAGCATATGCTCATGGGGAATTTGGAAACTAAACACACATATTTTTCATGTTATGTTAATATGAACTTGTGAAAAAGGTTTAGTGTTTTACCTAAAGTGGATGAATGATTGAAGTTGCAAGAATCAAATGGATGATGTGTATAGGTGTGTGTGTGTGTGGCGTGATTAAGCAAGAGAAGTGGGAGAGAGTATTTGAGAAATGATTTTAGAAGAGTTTTGTTATGTGAAAAATGTATGGGTAAACAATGGAAGAAGGAGGAGGTATTGATAAAGTTTTGAAGTGGAAATTAGATATAATTAAAATAAATAGAAAAAGAAAATAAATTGTATGGAAGAGAGGAAGAGGCGCCGACCATTAGAGAGATGTGCCGACCATTAGAGAGAAGAGAGAGGAGAGTGATAAAAAAATTAATTTAATTATAAAAAGTAAGTAAAGTATAAGAGAAGTTAAGTGAAAAGTAATATTAGAAAAAAGAAATGTAAATAATAGCTTTATAGGTTGTAAGAAAAAACAGAGATAGATGAATAGTAGTAAATAGTAATTGAATGGTAAACAAGACAAATAAATTACCGGTAGTAAGAAAAATACGCGTAAATAAGTTATATATGATATGCTAGAATCCGAAAATTTTGCAACTGATATTTTAGCATTTCTTATCTCATTACCGGTCTAGATTGATTTTTGGAATATTTTTATTGTTTTGCGTGTTAAGACCCTAATTTTGAAAATTGATCCCTATTAGGTTTTAAACGAGCAAAATTTTGTCTGATATGATCTTTTAAGGTTGTATGACATTTTTCCAGGTTATAATCTAGGGTAAACTCATTTTTATTGTTTTAGGGTTTCTACTACAATCTTGTTGGATTTAAATTCTCGATATCTTAATTTTAACCTGGGGTGGCTTTATGGATCCAGCTTCAATTACGACTTTTACTCATAAGATTATAAAATCTAGTGCTTTTATGTTTATATTGTATATTTGGTTCACATTTTAAGTTTAGTCTATTTTTTATGATTTATTTAATATTTTACAGTTCTTGGATTAACTAATTCAGTCTATGGTTTCGAAGGTTAAACGTTGACTTGGTTTGATTTTTGGTATTAATTTTGAATTTTTTTATTCTAAAATTCACCGAAGGGCCTAAGATGTTATAATTTTTTCATTAGATATTATTTAGACATACTGTCTCAATTTACATGTTAGAGATCAGATAGATGATTGTTCAGCGTAAGGATTTTGAGTCGAATGATTGTTAGATTTCTATTTTGTTTTTTAAGGTGCTCTTTTTCTTAATGTAACGCCATAATCTGAAGGCATTACAACCCCCTACGTATCATTACTTGACGTGGGCATGCCAAGGCTATTATTCCTCTAATTCATGAATTAATAACCATATAATATCGAACTCTCATATAAAGGGTACCAATTTAAAATATTTCATTCCATAAAACTTTATAATAACTTAGTTGGCATAAACCAAAGCTAACTTATAACATTGTGAAAAGTCTCATGAAGCTATAAATTTATAAAAGCATATAAAACTTCTTAAGTTCTTCAATTTTGTCTAACTCTAAATCTAGTTTATCTAGATATCAGCAGGAAAGTCGGGTCCACTATCATCTTCTCCATAGTCTACATACACGTCATAGCCTGATAAATAAAAAATTACTGGACCTTCACCTGCTCTTGGAAAATAAAAGGAATGAGTACAAATGTCTAGTACGCTATACTACAAACACATGCACATGAACAATCATAATACAATTTCATATACAACTTAATATCTAATGCAACAAACACGAGTTATTATCTTTGGTTAGTTAGCAAACAATATCGTTTAGAGCTGTTGGTCATTAACTCCAAAACGGAGTAACTCATGCTTTCGTAAAAACAATCATATAGAAAATGGATAATATATATATATATATATATATATATATATTGGTATTGGGAACATCTTACACACCTAGAGTACCATAATCATACCACTCATAGACTACTGGAATCATCTCTATGTAAGAGTCCACTCAAGATAACTTCACACATAGATCATCAGTGCACCATCCTAGTAGCAATGATCCTGCTAATCTAGTAGACCTAGACATACACAAGCAACAAACAAAATTTAAAGCCAAATAGTAATTAATCAGTTTACAATTTCTAATCCTACAAACACAAGCAGTAACTAAGGTAAGATCATACTTGAAATAGTTTTAGAAATAGGACCCTAATTTCACCAACAATAGATCACATAATCAAAACTAATATCAAAACATGTCTTTATAAGTCAACCCTAATCCTATCATCATCTAAAACCCTAAAAAAGAATAAAAAATTTTAGATATAATATACACCTTCTTCGCTGATTTGTAAAACCAAAAAATCTCCAAATCCCACAAATTAAGGTTTCCTCTTAATTTTCTCCAAAATTTGATTTCCTTCGAAATCTACTAAGAAATTTTACAAAGATTACTTTTATTTTATAGATAGAAAAGATTCATACTTATCTAGCACTTTGAATCTTTATTCTATTTAATTGTAGAACATCAAAACTCCAAGACTCCCTTTGAAAATCCGAAAGAAAACTTTAGGGAGAGATCAATTTCTTTAGATCTTTAAAGAATTGAAGAAAATCAACTTATCTTGATCTTGATTATTGTTCTCCTTTGATGCTAAGATCAAATATAGAGAGGTTTTTAGGAGGTTTTCAAGCTTAAGAATGATTCTAGAGAAGAGGGAGGCCTATGTTATAAAGAAAATTCGGAAAAACCCTTTAATTTCTGAATAACAAAGGTTGGCGATCTAAATAAGAAGGCTAGTAGCCTAAGGCTCTTGGAAATAAATCCGGGCCATGTAAACCAGCTAAAGGTCGATGTTGAATAGGGGCAAGGCCAGCGACCTTTAGCCGATGTATCTCTTATGCCACTTCATATTCCATCACGTGTCTGCCATTTGACAAAACATATAATTATACTTGAGGGTTGACTATAAAACCTTTTCATTTTAATCAAATGACACTTTTTCCCTTCATTATAAATAATTTTTCTTCATATTACACTTAAGGTTATGAAATTTCGTAGTTGATCTTCTTTAGGGTTTCTAGAGTTTGGTTTTAACTTGGGTCGATTTTAGGGTTTCATATTTGGTATTTAGCTTTAGGATTATTTTCCGAGAGTTTCGAAAAATTTAGAAGTTTACACTCAGACAGTTTGATGGTTTCCAAACCCTCAGCTAATAAGAGAGCCCTAAATGAGCTCGACTTACACTAGTGTTCGGAGTCGAACTGGACGGCAGCCTCACCAAGTGGGTCATAGAGTGGCATGATGGGCCTAATTGTGTTGTTGACTTACTGGACATCCTTGATAGTACATCCATAGATTACTTTGATTGGTATCATGCGGTAACTACGTGCTGGATCAGTCGTACTAGTGCTATTATACGATTTATGGTAAGTTCAATGATTAAAGAAGGTATATATGGAAGTATACTATGTTCGTTATTTCTTGATCTGCATGTTTGTTGTTACTTGCAGACAGATTTCATTTATAAAGTCCCAAACATGTCAGTAGAGAACACTCCTGCCATTGCACGAGATGTCATTCGTGTAGTAGATGAGTTCATGAGACTTTATACAAATGATCTAGCGCCAACATCAGGACTGGATGACCCATAACATCAGTCAGTATAGAGACGACAACCATAGAGACAGAGATGGGTAGGGATGGGGTTAGGAGCGAGGGTGAGGCCGAGCTGCAGATATTAGAGGCGAGCCTTCACCTTCGCATATACATGTACTTGATGAGCCTGGTCCTTCCCATTTTCAACATGACGAGTATGGTCCATCATCATCATCATCATATGCTTATCTAGCAGATGCCCCGATGTAAGACATCTCATACATAGAGGTCCTTACCCCCTTACTCCACAAGAGGCAATTGTCACTGCTACATGATATGGAGGAGGGACTCATCAAGGTGGATTTAGGCCCTATCCCATTTTACTCATACAATGCTAGTGGTGGAGATGGAGATAGTACACTCACATAGATTGATCCATCTATAGAGTATCCTCATGAGGATGTGCATCAGTGTACATCATTCCTTTGTACTTTTGTCAGGCGGGAAAGGGAGAGGTGGAGCACCAAGGAGTAGAAATTTTATTTTATCTATTCTTATGTTTTATGATTGTTGTACTTTTAATGTAATTAATTGAACAGTAATACAATAATTTTTTTATTATGTTTTATGAGTTTTTTATTATATTGGTGGTGAAAGGTTTGATAATATTATTGTGATTGGATGGACTGAGTTTGGAAATACTATTGTGGTTGGATTATATAGTCTAGAAGTTGTTTATTATGATTGATGACTAATTAATAATTTATATAGCTGATTGTATATAATTATGATAGTTTATAACAATTAATAAAAAAGAAATGATATATGAGACGTGTTGAAAGAATAAAATTTGTATTAAACTCGTCTCTTCAAAAGACGAGATAAAATTAAAAATTTTTTTCTCCTCTTTTCGTCAAATTAGTATTTTTATAATTTGTTAAAAAAATATTAAATATTATTGCCCTTTTCCCAGGAAACGTCTCGACCTGGGGATGCGTTCGTTTTCGCCCACGTGGCGGGACTTGGAGATATTTAGCACTGAAAAAGGAAAATTGTTGCCTTCATCTTCAACTTCCTGTCCTCTCTCCTTCATCATCAAATCTAAGACGAATCTACTTGCACAACACTTGCTGTCTTGTGTATTTTTAACAATAAATGGGTTCTTTACGTACTGGGTTGCAATGTTATTCATCTACTTCAAGAAAAGAACTCAGCTTTCTATCTTCTTCTTCTTCGTCACACTTTACCCATCCTTCCACCATTTCCGTTTTCAAACCAAGAACTTACTTTCACTATCCTCGTATACATCGCAATACCAGTCGCCCCAAACATCGTTCCTCTGCTGTCGTTTCCGGTGTTTCCGCTACCGAAACCAGGTAGAGTAATTCTATTTGCTGATTTTCCGTATATGTAAAGACTTTGCTTTATAGATTTAGAGTATCGTGTTTCTTTATTTGTTTTAATGTGGGGTGTTGTTTCTAGCGAGTTCTATATCATTTTCTGGATTGGCCCAATTTTGTCTTTGTTCTGTTCAAAATTATGAGGGTGCTATTAATGGATGCTGGCTGGCACTTGTTATAAGATGGAAAATTTTAATCTTTTCTAGAATGATCAAACAGTTTATGTGGAAAAGTAAAATGTAAAAAGTGGAAAAGTTTCTATGATTTTCCAGACTGTAAAAGGCTTTGCTTGATGGATTTCAAAACATCGTGTTACTAGGATCCATAAACTATGCACATGTTATTATGGACAATGTCAGCAAAGGTTAACAATTCAAAAAAAGTGAGATATAACCTTTGGAACTAGAACTTTGGACACTTTTATATTTAACTATATAAAGTTTGAACAAACTTTTCTAGATCATTTACAAAGTAGTCAATCGCAAAAATGGGCAAAGTGTATGTGGTTAATTTAAAAAATGAATAAAACAGTTAATTATAAAAATGGGTAAAGTTCATTAATTAAATGTGACATTTGCTCTTTGAAAGAAAGAAAGGAACTTTTTAATTTTTTATGCGCTCAGACTTTCTTGTGAATGTGTTATGTGGTTAGAACTTTCATACTTCTTTATTAAGTAAATAAAAGAAGTGCCCAAGAACAATCCAGGTTTTGGGGTTTTGAATGGCTAAGGTTTGATTCTTTGTGCATTATTATGATACGAGTCAATTGGCATGGCTTTGTGGGCAAACTATATTTGCTGATATTTGGATGCGCTATTTTGTGTTAAGTAAAATGAAAACAAAAGTGATATAAACTATGGGCATGTTTGATGTTGATTTCTGTATGAGTGATATATGCTTGTTAAACCGGCTTTATAATGTTAATGGCTATTTTGACAGAGAGGAGAAGAAAAAGATGAAAATGAAGTCGAAGCCTCAGCATGACAAAGAGAAAGTTCAGATCAATGTTCGGTTAGATCACCAAGTTCAATTTGGTGAAAGTGTCGCAATCTTGGGTTCTACAAAAGAATTAGGGTCATGGAAGAAGCAAGTCCCTTTAAATTGGACTGAGAATGGATGGGTTTGTGATTTGGAATTAAAAGGGGGTGAGGCTGTTGAATATAAATTTGTTATAGACAAGAAGGACAAGAGTATAGAGTGGGAGACTGGGGATAACCGTGTGCTTGAGCTTCCGAAGGGAGGAGATTATGGGATGGTTTGCAAATGGAATGCAACTGGAGAGTTGGTAGAACTGATTCCTATAGGCTCTGAAAAGGAGGAAGAGGAGCAGGCAGAGGATGTGGAAGCCAATGGTGCTTCAGTTGCTGATGCAGCAGATGTTGCTGAGGTGGGGACAAGTGCTTTTGTGGAACAGTGGCAAGGGAGGAACGCGTACTTCATGCACTCAAATGAACATCGCAGTAGGGAAACTGAAACGAAGTGGGATACTTCAGGTCTTGAAGGAATGGCACTAAAGTTGGTTAAAGGTGATCAGAATGCGAGAAACTGGTGGCGGAAGGTATAGTTATACTCTGGAATTACTTTTTATGTTGAATCAAAATATTGATCTTGCAGCTCAAATAAAATTATTATCCTCAATAATTCATTTTAATTATTATGACTTATGAGGCAATGCTGTAGTTTGTTTGTTTTGACTGCAGGCAGATCTTTTTCTGATGATATTTGAGTGAGCAAATGGATGTTATTCTATCATCTCGTTAACTTATTAATCATCACATATCCCCCTTTTTATTTTTTTTCCCTTTCAACCTTTTTCCGTGTCATCTTCTAACTCATTTACTTTGCAGATTATCTGAATGGTTATAATTCATGCCAATCCTCATCTTTCTTAAATGAGTTCTTTGAGCAAGTTATTGCCTGGTAGGAAATTTATTGATTTAATATTATTGTTTTACTCTGATTCATGGATCAACTTATTGCCATTAGTGTTTCAAGGTTTTTTCCCTTTTATATGTGGAGCTGCAACATCTTTTGGTCCATCAACATTGAATGAAACCTGTCAGTGAGCTTATATCTTTCAAATTAGGTGCCATGCCCCCTCCTCTCTCCTCCTCTTCCTAAAGAAAAGAAAAGAGGGAGAAGAGGAGAGAGAGGAGGAGAGAGATAGGAAGAGGAGGAGGGAGGGGTGGGGAAAAAAATGTGAAAAGAAAAGAAAAAGAGTTTTCTATCTCTGTGCGTGATAATGCTTAAGTTGCAAGTCCTGCTGCTTGTGCTATTTAGGACCAATTTCTATGGCTGATTTGTGTTTGATGTTGCTTCTTTGTTCTGTGTGCATTATGAGCAAAAGTACTTAGTAATCCAGGATCAACCTTCTTGTTTTTCATTTGACATTTTCCTTCTTTTGATTTTTGATTGAAGCTTGAAGTTGTGCGTGAACTCCTGGTGGATAGCCTACAAAGTGTGGATCGCCTGGAGGCTCTTGCTCACTCATCCATCTATTTGAAGGTTTAGAACTTTGACTACATAACAAATAAGTGGAATAGCCAAAAAGAATTATCATTTTGAAGTGCCTTGTTGGGTAGCTACCTCTGCTTTTTTTCTTATGCAGTGGATAAACACTGGACAAATTCCTTGCTTTGAAGATGGAGGCCATCGCCGACCAAACAGGCATGCAGAGATATCCAGGCTTATATTTCGCGAATTGGAGCGGATTGCTGGCAGGAAAGATGCATCACCTAAGGTGGTCTATGTGCTTTTGACAAGTAATTTAATTGTGATATATCTCATAATTGTGTCAAATATGCCAGAAATTTAACTTTTAAGATTTCTTGCAATTTTTTGTTTCATAGAACATGTTTCTTGAGTTCCATTTGATATCAAGATTGAATTATGGTGATAATGCTTGTCTAAGACTTATATGGTTACTATAATAGCAAGTTGATCTTGTTACAAACTTGTTTCTGCTCCTAGATTTTTCTTGTTCATATGATGTTTATACCTAGTTTGTTAGCAGTCTGAACTTATCTGTGGAGATGCATTTCTTGTCTACCCTTACTACTTACGAATATACTGTCTACTGCTATAAAATGCAGGAAGTTCTTGTTGTCCGTAAAATACACCCTTGTCTCCCATCATTTAAAGCAGAGTTTACAGCATCTGTTCCTCTTACTCGAATAAGAGATATTGCCCATCGAAGTGATATTCCTCATAACCTCAAGGTTGTGCTTCATCAAATCTTCATCTCCATGTATAAAATATACAATTATGAATGGCACCATAATCAATTTTTTTCAGCCAAAGTTCCACATCACTGATGCATACTTCTTACTAAAATTTAGCAAGAGATCAAGCATACAATCCAAAACAAGCTTCATCGAAATGCTGGCCCTGAAGACTTGGTTGCAACAGAAGCAATGCTTGCCAGAATTACCAAGAACCCTGGAGAATATAGTGAAGCATTTCTTCAACAATTCAAGATATTCCATCAAGAGCTCAAAGATTTTTTCAATGCTGGAAGGTCTGATTTTGACATTTAACCACCTCTATTAGCTGGTAATATCATGATGTACTTCTCTGAATAGGCAGAGAAAGATTATTGGCTTACTGTACTTTTTTCCTTTCTACAACCATCTTGAAGAGAATATTTTCTAGTCATATCATTTTCACTTAGGTTCAATGGACATGATTTGATAGTATGTATCATAATATCTTAGTGTGGAGTTCTTCTTCTTCTTCTTTATTTTTTATTTGTTTTTGTATACTAAACTTGGAACTTCAATTTTTTTATTGTTTTTCAATGATATTTTAAAATTTACAGTTCTTACTGCTGCCTGTGTCAATTAATTAATTTTCTGCTTCAGCATATGGATATGTAATTCATTAGGAACTGCATATTTGGTTCTGTGCTTTCTTTGAATGCTTTCTTGAGTGAGTAATAATGGAAAATACAAAAATATATACATTATTTGGCTTGGCCACAAGTTTTCCATTTCATCAAAAACCTCCATGTAGGGTGTAAATTTTTCTCAGCTTTCCTGTGCCTGGTATGACCCAAATCTCATAGCTTGACAACCTTGCTTTTGACATTTATAATATCCTTCTATTGTTTGGTTTTTGCTGATTAGTGCTTGATCTGATTATGGATGCAGCCTTGCTGAACAGCTTGAGTCTATTAAAGAGTCATTGGATGAACATGCATTATTAGCGCTTGCGTCATTTCTGGAAAGCAAAGAGGTAGACTCATTTTTCTCATTACTCTTGAAATTAATTTACGGACATGTTTTTCATGCATGAAGTTGGCATGTGATGTATTTGCAGATTGATTGAGCATGACAGGAAGATCCTGCATCCCCTAACTGGGACAATGAAATGAATCTATGGTTTCATGCGATTTGAAGAAATCACTTTGCATGCATAATAGAATCTGAATGAAAAAGGAGTTATTGGGATATTCTGAAAGTCAGGCTGGGTAATTCTCATTTTGTCCATATGGAAATAAAGGATTTCCATATAGAAAGTATGATAATAATATGGCAATTTTTTATTTTTTCATGCGGTGGTCTTCTGCAGCTAAGATTCTTCAATCTAGCAGTTCTTTATCCTTCAAGTGTAGCTAAGACTGTCCATTCATTTCCTGTTAGGATCTGTGCATATGGTTGATTTTAGTTGATTCAGAGTTATTGAAGCAATTTGTTGTTGATCTAAGTTAAGCTCTTGTTCCATTTGCACTCTTCTCTGTACTTTTGACCTTGTGATTTCTGTCTGGATTTTTGTGCGAACTGTTTCTACCAATGAACTCCTTGTTGGAAACTTACAATAGTTTTTCTGTTGTGTTAAATCAGATTTTGGATGCTTCAGTTGAGTCAATTGATGCTTCTGAAGACAAGGGTATGTCTCTACTGATCAAGACAATTCAGGCTTTGAGTGCTTTGAGAGAAAAAATTGTGAAGGGTCTTGAAAGTGGTCTCCGGAATGATGCCTCTGATGCTGCAATTGCAATGCGTCAAAAGGTGTGATCATTTTGGCTTTTATCCAGCATGCTATTTTACCTTTTAGGACATTTTTTTTTACAGTCCTGCCAGACCTAATGTTTTTCCTTTTCTGTTCAGCATGCTGTTTTAATTTTAAGGACATTTCTTTTTGGTCCTGGCAGATCTAATATTCTCCATCTTCTACTTTGATGCAGTGGCGCCTTTCTGAGATTGGCCTGGAGGACTATTCTTTTGTTCTTTTAAGCAGGTATATATTCTTTGAAGCTGCTTAAACAGGCATGTCCAACCTTTCAGATTTTTGCTGCACCCATCATTTGTTGTTTATCTTATGTTATTGCTAGACATGACAGCCTTCGTTGTTTTTTGGAGTGTGGACCATGCAGATCTGGCTATATATATTTTTTTCTTCTAATGTATCAATACACTAGATATTGCTAGGTTGATAATTGCTTGGACACTTTTAAACTTGAATAAATGCAGAGTGCTAATGTTACTGTAGGACCAAATAAAGACTGTCAAATGTTAATCCTGGAAAAAGGGCATCAATGTCATATTACTTTTAGAAGTAGATATTCTTTCTTATTACTGTTTTGTTTGAAGAACATGGTTACTTGCTCAAGAGAAGGTTGATAAATGTTAACTCAAGCATTTGGTTGGTACTTTGCTTTTATCCTTATGGTTAAGTCTCATAACTAGTGTCTTGTATTCCTGCACATGGCTGCTAGTTTTCCTAGTATTTTCTTACATTTATTGCATGATAAACATTATAAGCTGGATGTCTTTTAGTTTCCTAGTACTTCTGATGTCATTTTATCACTGTTCTGATATCAAAGTAATTATTTGATTGACTTACCCGGGCCAAATTACATGTTTTTATACTATGGATACTGCTAATCCACATGTTAACAATCTTGGTCTTATTGCAATTTTGCTCAGATTCCTTAATGCCCTGGAGGCTATGGGAGGTGCGTCATGGCTTGCAGAGAATGTGGAGACAAAGAAGATAACCTCTTGGAATGATCCACTTAATGCCCTTAGTATCGGCATTCGTCAACTGGGGTTATCCGGTTGGCAGCCAGAAGAGTGCACAGCAATCGTCAATGAACTTCTTGCTTGGAGGAACAAAGGTCTTTCTGAAAGGGAAGGTATAGTGCTTGTAAGCTCCAGATCTAGGTAAAAAGTTCTTAGCATGCACTGATATATGCTTTCTGCACTTAAAGGTAGTGAAGATGGCAAGACAGTTTGGTCACTGAGGCTCAAAGCTACTCTCGATAGATCAAGGAGGCTAACAGAAGAATATTCTGAAGCATTTCTTCAGATATTTCCTCAGAAAGTTCAGGTATGATGCTATGTTACTTTGGGGGGGCCATGTTCCTTTTAGCACAGACCAATGGAGGTAATTGTACCTCAGATACTTACTGGGCAATGCAGATGCTTGGGAAAGCTTTTGGCATACCAGAGAATAGTGTGAAGACATATGCAGAAGCTGAGATCCGTTCTGGGTATGTTAGTTTTTTTTTTCACATGGTTTTCAGAACCATCTGCATGTTTAGAATTAAACTTATTCTTATTGGTTATTAACTGTCCTTTTTTTTTTTTACTTTTATTTATTTATTTTTGGGGATAATTTCAAAATTAGCTAATGTATTCTTGGCAAACTGCTACATGTAGTGTAGTTTTTCAGGTCTCAAAAGTTTGTACTCTCCTCCTTAAAGCTCTCAGAAGCGCAATTGGTTCCCAAGGTTGGGATGTTCTGGTTCCTGGGACTGCTATTGGAACGTTAGCAGAGGTATGTCAATTAACAAAAATGAAAACGCAATTTAAAATTTTATCATTACAAAGTCTGATTAGGTTTTGGATTAGGTTGAGAGGATTATCCCTGGATTATTGCCGTCATCTGTAAAAGGGCCTGCTATTCTTGTGGTCAAGAAAGCGGATGGAGATGAGGAGGTTATTCCCACTGTTCCTTTTTCTTTTACAGTACTTTGAGTCTGCAAATGCACACAAGATGGTAAAGATGGTTAAAGTCCTGACACGTTTTCCAGGTTACAGCTGCTGGGAGTAACATAAAAGGGGTTATACTTCTACAGGAGCTGCCTCACTTATCTCATCTTGGTGTTAGAGCCCGGCAAGCAAGTGTTTTTTCCTTTCTTGATACAAATTTCTGGGAAGCAACTATCAAACTTTTCTGAAAGTAACTATTGTAATGTGATGAGCAGGAAAAAGTTGTCTTTGTCACATGTGAAGCAGATGACATTATAAAAGATCTACACCAATTTGCTGGAGAAGTTGTGAGGTCATTTCAACCTGAGAAATTTTGTATTGGCTGCCATATCTTTTCCCGTTAAGAGAACATGTGCATAAATCAATTTGGGGTACTTATTTTTATCTTATCTGTTGCTTCATTTTAGGTTGGAAGCATCCTCTGCTGGTGTTAAGATATTCCGATCTTCTGGGAGTATCAATGATAGTGGAATCCAGAATGAGGATTCATTAGCGTTAGGAGGCTCTATGCCTCAGAATCCTTCCTGGATCATCCCTGAGAATCCTTTCTTCAGTGAGGTGTGATGTCTCTTGATTGATTCTTTTCTCCTTTTATATAAGTATCTTGAGGGCTCCAGTTTCTATTACTTACATTGCTTTAGTGACAGACAATTTTTGCTTTCAGGTGGCCTCTGCTGGAGGGGTTGTACCACTTGTTAGTGCTGATACACGTACATCTGGTGCAAAGGCTGCTGCTTGTGGCCACTTAGCTTCACTAGCTGCAAGTTCTCAAAAAGGTAAACAGACTGCATTACTTGCTAAGAGGATGTCCATGTTGGCAATGAAAATACTTATTTATACATTGTGCTTTTTTTTTTTTTTCCTGACAATCGTCCTATTAATGGGTGCCCCTAGGTCACTTGTTAAAGGAGAGATGCCATTTAAGAAAAAAATAAATGCTGGAAAGGTGAAAAATTTCTTTGTTTGGCCTATTGACGAGTATGCCAAAGTGCCTGCTAACATTGCTTTAATAGTTCAAATAACCAGGGCACTATCTTTAATCATGTAAGTCACTTTATAGTTATACACAGAATTTCGACTTCAAAACTTTATTCTTTGAACAGTAAATATTGCTTAATATCTGACACTCCTGCTGGGATAAAAATATCTTGGCCTGTATTTCTCAAAGTATAGAAAGCACCACAATAATCTACCGGCTTAAAATTTCAAGTGAGTTTGACTTGGTCAAGTTTCAACATTGTGTAGGGGCTAGAAATCATGAGATTCAATTCTCAGATCCTTTATTTCCTTTACATTATCTTTATATCCCCATTTTGTGCTCCAAGTGACTTCGATCTTATTTACTGAATTCCATTCAACTAGGCATATTGCATTGTTTCCTTTGTGTATCTGGAAATCTTGTTGGTTCTTTAAACATCATTATGACCATAATTGTTACCAATTAACATCGTTAGGTTCTTTCACAAGGGGGGAGCGAATTAATATAAGAGGAATTTATTAACATGTATTTGATTTTTTATTTTCAAAGCACTTACATTATATATTTTACAAGAGTAGCCAATTTCAATGAGTAATTCTTTGTCTCCTTTTCTCTTTATTTATTTAATTTTTTCTAACAAATGTGTTGAGGCATTAGTTGCAACATGAAATCTGGGATGATTGAGAAATATAGGGTTTATCCTTAGAATTCTATTTCTGTTTCATCAATAGGACATATATTTACAAAAAGAACACTTCACTCGCTCACACATATGTATATGTTGACATTGTGGACAAAATGTAGAGATAGAGAAGATGAAGTTGGCAAGCGTGGATTTTTGTCCATTTAGTTTTGAGTCTAGTCTTTATTTTCATATACTAGACTAGAGTAGATACGCATACAAGGTTCATCAACAGTAGTTGTCAACTTCCACCCCTAAGTTGCTGAGTAGAAACGTTGTCTCAGCTATTCTTTTTAATAAGTTATTTAGATGGATTCCATTCTCTTTGGATGACTTAACTGTTAGAACTTTTGACTCACAGGACAGTATCTTCCACTCTATTGAATGCCAAAAGAAGTAATTGAAGTTAACACTTGAATTGCCCAAAAATAAAAAATAAAAAGAATAAAAAAAATATAAAAAGCTGTAATTGTGACATTCTATGGCTGATAAAGTCTAGCCTGATATTCAGCAGGCATGCGATGATGATGGGAAAACAAAGACTGTTTTGAGTTATCACAAAATTTATTTTACGGTATATATGGACTGCTTGGTTATTAATGATCTTAAACAAAAGGGATGGTAATCACTATCCTACCGCTGAATTGTTTACTGCCCTTTCCTAGATCCATCAATTTGTCATTAAAGTAGAAGAAATAAATTGCTATTAGGGCCACAAATAAGCCAAGTTTTATAACAATTTTAAAATTCACGTTTGGGCTTTGCTCGTTTATACAAACAATTTTATTTTGAATTCGAGCTCAACTTGTTTACAAATCAAGCTTGAGTCGGATTGAATTTTTATCGAGCATAAAATTCAAGTTCAAGTTTGGTTTATATTCAATCTAAGTTTTCCATCTCTTTATTGTTTCTTCAACATAAAAATATTAGATAAAAACTTTGTTCATGAGCTGGCTTGTAAGCCAAAATCAGTGTTTGGTTTGGTTTATAAAATTCAAGTTCAAGTTTGGTTTATATTCAATCGAGCTTGAGCCTGTCGGTGAACCTACTCATGAGCTTGAGCTAAATCTCCAGCATAAAAAGTTTATTTGCAAGCTGGCTCGTAAGCCAAAATCAGTGTTCGAATAAATGAACTTTGTTTTGAACTAGAGTTAGATTCATTTACTAATCAAGCTTAAGTTGAGCCAAACTTAAAGTAATTGGGCTTGAGTAGCTTGTAAGCGGTTCGGCCCATTGCTGCTCTACTTTTTGGTTACTCCAGCTTTTTAGTTCTATTGCAACTCCTAATTGGGATTCATTCAGCTCTGTCTCATGGCTGATGCCTTGTTCACCAGTCTTATCTTTTTCAACATGTGGAAGGAAAATTTCTCCTTTTTGTTGAAATTCTCCATGAAATTCTTAAAGGTGGAATGGCTGACATAGTGACATAGTTACTTGTCCTGGACCTCCTGGTGAAAAGACCTTAACAGTACATTGGTTTTCTAATTAGTAATCTATGTGGGAAGGAATGCAATTTTGCCATTGCTCAATGTCTGAACTATTCCAATAATGCTCTTTGATCACTGTAAATGTCACTCAATAAACCAGCTCTTGAAATAACCTGCTCAAGTTTTTGGCTATTGTTTTGTATATTTGTACCTACGAGCTGTTCTTATCAATCTTCTGAATGAGTTGGTTCGTTCTAGCCTGGGGAAAAAAAAAAAAATGAAAAGAAAGGGCAACAACTTGGTTCTTTGCCTTGTAAATTTTTTCAAAGTATAATTCTATATGTTCTTTGGCAGTTTATAGTGAGGAAGGGGTGCCAGCTTCATTCAATGTCCCTTCTGGAGCTGTAATACCTTTTGGCTCCATGGAATTGGCTCTAGAGCAGAGTAAGTCCATGGATGCGTTCAATTATCTCATTGAAGACATTGAAAAAGCTAAATTGGAGGATGGTGAACTTGACAAGCTATGTCATCAGCTTCAGGAATTAATAACTGGTCTACAGCCTCCTAAAGACATTATTGATAGCATTGCCAGATTATTTCCAGGCAATACTCGCCTGATTGTCCGTTCAAGTGCAAATGTTGAGGATTTAGCAGGGATGTCGGCTGCAGGATTATATGAATCAATTCCTAACGTGAGCCCTTCCAATCCTGCTGTATTTGGATATGCTGTCAGTCAAGTATGGGCTTCTCTATATACTAGAAGGGCAGTTCTCAGTCGCCGTGCTGCAGGAGTTCCTCAGAAGGATGCTAGGATGGCTGTGTTGGTGCAAGAAATGATTTCACCGGACTTATCATTCGTGCTCCACACGCTCAGCCCAACAGACCAGGATCATAATTCCGTAGAGGCTGAGATTGCCCCAGGCCTTGGTGAAACACTTGCTTCAGGAACCCGAGGAACGCCGTGGCGCCTGTCTTCAGGTAAGTTTGATGGGCTTGTTACGACACTAGCATTTGCAAATTTCAGCGAGGAGCTATTGGTGCGTAGTTCTGGTCCTGCTGATGGAGAGGTTCTGCGGTTAACAGTAGATTACAGCAAGAAACCATTGACAAATGATGCAAACTTCCGCCGGCAGCTTGGGCAGCGACTCTGTGCTGTTGGCTTCTTTCTTGAGCGGAAGTTTGGTTGTCCACAAGATGTGGAAGGGTGTGTAATCGGGAAGGATATTTTTGTTGTTCAAACCCGGCCGCAGCCTCATTAAAGGCATATGCTATTATCTAAGCACATCCCCCCGCGCTGCATCGAAGCGAGAAGCATGTTTGTTTGGGTAACATAAGCATTTCTTGTTAACTATGAGTGTGTAATCAGTGCTTTGCATGAATAAGGAACTGAAAATAGTATACTTTGATAATCCATAGGTGTGATTAAGGTTCTTGTTATCATATTATATGATGTGGAAAAAGTGAGAATGAAAATGAACCATGAGCAATATGGTTATACGATATGATATATAGCATAAATAAAATAGGAATGATTCAAGAAGAAATTTGTCTCCGAGGCCATAGTCAGATATAATAGCAAGTTTGATTATCCTAGCTAGACATCATTATGCGGTCTGTTCCTGACGTTGGTTCAAATGGGGAACTGACTTGATTTGCCATCAGGGGTTCTTGAATTGGAAAATGGTCTGGGGATGGTGAAATTGATCTAGTTAAGGACTTGTTGATTCTTGCGGATCGTTACGATTCCACTACTAAAATCATTTATCGTTACGATTCCACTACTAAAATCATTTAATTAGGTGGTTTTGAAACTACTGATTCAAGAATCGGTAGAATTAGTGGTTCCTAGTTTCATGCTAAAGAAAAAAAAAAAAAAAAAAAGAATCCGAGAAGAAAAGAAAAGTATAATAGAAATTGCAACTAAAAAACAAATATTTAAACTATTTTACATGAATGATGAAATTTTATTTTTTATTTAAGATATTTGATAAATATATTTGAAATTATATATTATTGAGTTTAGATAGGCTTAAACGAGACATTACTTTTGTAAGAGTGTGGGATTTGTTTTTGTGTTTGCGGATTCTTACGATTCCACCACTAAAATCATTTAATTAGGTGGTTTTGAAACTACTGATTCAAGAATCGGTAGAATTCGTGGTTCCTAGTTTCATGCTAAAGAAAAAAAAAAAAAAAAAGAATTCGAAGAAAAGAAAAGTATAATAGAAATTGCAACTAAAAAACAAATATTTAAACTATTTTACATGAATGATGAAATTTTATTTTTTATTTAAGATATTTAATAAATATATTTGAAATTATATATTATTGAGTTTAG
Source organism: Combretum micranthum (assembly GCA_024138025.1). Classification (NCBI taxonomy): domain Eukaryota; kingdom Viridiplantae; phylum Streptophyta; class Magnoliopsida; order Myrtales; family Combretaceae; genus Combretum; species Combretum micranthum. Next base: position 1,990,732 of record JAMXBD010000005.1, read on the forward strand.
ATAGGCTTAAAGGAGATATTACTTTTGTAAGAATGTGGGACTTGTTTTTGTGTTTGTAGGGACTTATTTGTATCTTGAAATTTTATAGTATTATATTGCTAACATGATAACTAAAAAAGTTTAAGCGATTATATATGAATAAATGCATAGTTGTAAAGTTTCTTTTTAATGAATGGGCTATAAACAATTGTTGTTAGATCGAATGTTCTTTCAAATTAAAAAATTGTTTTGCATTTTTTACTTAAAAGTTATAAAATAATATGTATTTTTTAATTTCACGGCTCCTGATTTTAGAGGAATTGGATATGAACTGTGGGAATTGAGAACCAAATCGACTTCCATAGGTTCAGTTTAGGTTTCACCAATTTTAGAATCGGGAATTGGTGGTTCGAGTCTAGTTCTAAACCTGAACGACTTGTGACTAAGGCTGCAAACAAGTTGAGTAGAGTAGAGTCGAGCCAAGTTGAGCTAAACTGAGTTTTTAAAGGAGAGCTCGAGCTCTAGCTCGAGTCAAGCTTTTTAACGAGTTTGAAATTGAGGTTTGAGTTTAGCTTGTTTAGTTAAATGAGCTTAAGTTTGAGTTCGAGCTTGACTCTTTTATGAAACGAGCTTGAGCCAAGCCAATTTTTTTATTGAGCCTAACGAGCTTTTATCGAGTTTCAAATTTAAGGCTGAGCTCGACTCATTTAGATGATCTGTTTTCTATTTTTTAAACTTAAAATATAATATATAAGCGTTGTTATAATATATATACATAATTATTAAATAGAAATTAGTTTTTATTGTTTTTTATTATGTAGTTATAAATAATATATCATGTATAAAAGAAATTCATAAATCCACTAATGAGCTTATTAATAAGCCTATTAACGAGCCAAGTTGCGGGTCTGTTCACAAGCTTAAATGAGTTTGTTCACGAGCCAGCTCGTTAACTTAAATCAAAGCTCAAGTTCGGCTCGTTTAGATAAATGATATTTACTTTAGGATTAGACTCGGCCTCGGCTTGTTTACTAATTGAGCTCGAGTCAAGCCGAGCTTGAAGCGAACTAAGCTCGAGTAACTCACGAATATTTTCGCTCATTTATAGCCCTACCTGTGACGACGTCTAATCCTAACCAACCAAATTTGAATATAATGGCATTTGATTCATTAAATATAATTTTATATTTGCCGACCTACTAAAAAAAATTACACAAAAAGCAATTGGACAAAATTAATTATATATATACAAATGTAATGCAATATTAATTTTTTTTATTATCTCGCACTATATAAATGCAATATTAGTACATTATCTTTTGCATGCGGCACTCTATATGTGAGATTATTTTTCCTATATGTTAGCATTTCATATATGAGATATTAATTTTTGTAGTATATTGATATATCACAATTATTAGATGGAATATTCATGTTATATTTAGTTTCCTAATTTACGCATGTGATGTTAAGTTCGAATTTTTATAATTAATTTAAAGAATTAATATTTTAGTAATTTTATTTTAGGTAATGATTGACATGAGTTTTATCCTGATTCATTATGTCATCCTAGATGTCGACTGACTGACTGACTGATAACTATTAAAAATGAATACTTTGATTAATATGCAAGATTGTCGTATTATTTACTTCAAAAATGAGGCGCGCATATCAGCACTAAATTGAAATAAGCTTATTATAGGCTAAGTTTTTCTTTAGAATGAAGTTTATAATGAGTCCAAGAAATATTATAAAATGGTAAGAGTAAGTACGAATTATATGAATCAGTAAACCAAGATCATAAGCCATTGGGTCCAAGATGAGAACTATGTTACCTAAGCAATTAGATCACATGACCCATGGAATGAGCTTTGGTACAAATAGGATAGGATGGGCCAAAGAAGGCCATTACAATAATCTGAATATGGAATAAATGAAAGTTACGTCTTAAGGGATTTGGACAAATAATTAGTTATCTTAGATAATTAACTTCTAATTGTTTAAGTATTGGTCAGTTATAAAATAGATTACTCTGGGTTGATTTACTTAATCCATAGAATAACTCTACCCTAAATAATCAATATGACAATTTGGTAGAAATAAAATCAATGATATAGAAAATAGGAAATCACGTACCAATAACCTGGACTTATCGCACGGAAATAAGTTAAGTTTTAAACAAGGATCCATAAACTTATGAACCCTAACCCATTTAATTCATTAAATGAGAAATAACGAATTAACAAAGGTTAGATGAGAAACTATCCTTATACGAATCCTAGACTTATAGATAGTTAATAATGACTTGAGCTAATTGAAAAATAGAGGTTGGCTTTTGAACTAGGTATGTAGTAATTGCGTGTTGCTTGTTAGGACAGTTAATCAAAATTAGATTATATTTAAGCTTAGCTTAAATAATGTATTGTCTCTTGTTGCTTATTAGGATAGTTAACTAAAATCAGCCTAATATTGAAACTTAGCTTAAATTGTGTGTTTTTTGTTATGAGGTCGCTTATTCTAGTAAGTGGTAACCTTTAATTCTGTTGCAAGTCTAATTGCAACTTCTGGATGATGCAGTAGTTAAGTGCCTAAGCGATGGTAAGGCTTGATGGGTAGTCAATAGGGGAGTTTTAAGATAGAAATGTTTGGATAGAGTTGGAAAGAAGTTGCAGTAAGGGTATACAAGAGTATAGACTCCCAGATAATGTAGTAGAATGAAGTTTGCACTTTAATGACTAGTTATAAGGAGTGAACTGAATGAGACCACTTTTTTTTTTTTTATATATATATTTTGGGCAAGAATTATAAGCTTAGTAAAACTTGGATGCTTGATTTAGGCCCTTATCATCCCTCGATATTTTGTTTGACGAAGTCATGAGTACTCCGTGTGTGTTTGTATTTGAAGGACACTAGAAATGCATTAGTTGTTGGCTTGTATATAATTAAATTTTTATATTTGTGTGTGTTGCATTAGTTTTGGAGAGTGGCATGTGAAGATAGATTTGATTACTGTCATATTGGATTTTTTTTGCTAAAACCTTAACATTTCAAGTACTATGGATGAGTTATATGTGGATATGCCATCATGATGCTATGGATTTTGAAGATGATAGATTTGATTACTGTCATATTGGATTTTTTTGCTAAAACCTTAACATTTCAAGTACTATGGATGAGTTATATGTGGATATGCCATCATGATGCTATGGATTTTGAAGATGAGTACCTCGATTGAGACTGTAGATGATGTGATGGATTTTGGCTAGATTTTGAAAAGATGACATAGGGTTTTTCTTTAAAAGTTTTGGTTGAAATTGCTTTTAAACTTTTGTGATGATTGCATTTAAATTTAAACTACTTTACTTGTATTATTGGTGTACCATGAGGTCCTTTGGTTTTCAGATCATTGACTTAAGCTCACATATGTTGCTTGAGTTAGGCCCTATCTGTAGACAAATGTTTTATGATAATTTTTATCTTGTAACAAGTTTTCACAAGTTAATAAGAACTAGGATAAATGTCACATTTGGTACCTGAACTTTGCCAATTTTTGCAATTAACCACTAGAATTTAAAAATGTCGATTTACTGCCTACAATTTTTTCAAGTTCATTCATAGTATCTATATGAGGTAGTTAATTGCAAAAATAAGTAAAATTTAGGTAGCTAATTATAAATTGGGCAATTTAGGTCGGTGATTGCAAAAATTGATAAAGTTTAGTTTGTAAATTAACACTATAAACTTTAGGTAGTTAATTAAATAAATTGATAAAGTTCAGGTACTAATTATAATATTTACCCTAAAAACAACTCAAGTCATTGAACAGCTAACACTCTAGCGAAATTTCTACAAAATTAATAATGATTTCTTAAAACTTGATTAGCAAACCTACTTATCTTAGGTATGTCTTACATATATTACTTAAGTGATATATGTGGCTAAACTGATATGTCCTATTCACTTGGGATGTGACAATTTGGAGTGTTTATCTTAAGGGTAAATTATATAAAAAGTTATTGATATATTAATGTTTTGAGTGATTAAAAAGAGGTATCAACGTTTGGGGAGTAAGTTCATTTAATGTATGAATGTTTTAAGTGGTTAAAAAGATGTATCAATATTTAGCAAAGTGAGTTAAATAAAGTATTAATAATTAATCATTGATGGGAAATTATAGAGATTTAATTGAAAACTAATTAAACGTTGATACCTCAAATGGAATTTGTAAAATGTTGATATCTCATTTGATACACTTTTCCAAATATTTGTACTTCTTTTTAACTACTCAAAATACTGATACCTTAAATGAGCATACCTCAAACGTTGGTACCTTCTGGTGTAATTTACTCTTTATGGGGAAATGTCAAATTTGATACCTAAACTTTAAAATAATCAATTTAACACTCAATTAAATTTTTTGTAACTATTTTTATTATTTCACTAATATCGTTTACTCTATTTATTGACATTTAATAGTAGTTTATCAATATTAGATAGTGCTATGGGAAGTAGTAAAAATTCAACAATAGACTGCCTCTTCTATGTTAGCAAACAAAACAAGTGAGGTTAAGGTAGTGGTAAAAATAGCCACAGAGAGTTTGATTAGTCATTAAATTAACCATTTCAAAGTTTAGATATCAAACTTGACATTTACCCCATTAATAAATAATCTTGATTAATATATTATTAATCATTGTCAGATGACACGATGTTAGAGAATTGAGATTTGTTATGAAAGAACGATATGACTGGTGTTCATGTAAAGAGAATAAGTAGGAGGCCGAATATTTGGATAAGTGTTTGGAGAAATGAGTGTTGCATGTTAATATATAAGGATGAAGAGTCGAAAGTATATCTATAAGGAGCCATAGCAGAGGATTGAATCAGTTCTCTCATTACAACTATAACTAAGATAAAAAACCTACAATTGCTACTTCAAATTGTAAAAAACACAATATAAAAGCAATAAGAAGATGGAAAAGGGGAGGCACCCTAGTTCTTGTAGTCTCAATCTTGAGATTAGGGTAACTAGATACTCGAAATCTCATAAGCCAAATTTTTTTCCTTACAGTAAACATGAAACAAAACCCTATAGTTATATTTTTATGCACAAACTTGTAAATACTTGTAGTAGATGAAACAAATGTGTGATATGTTCTACTTGCTTTATTTGTAGAGATTGGACATTAGATGAAATTAAGCAACTGTAGCTTAAGGAAGGCATACTTGGCAATTGGAGTTGTAAGTATAATAAGGGTTTAGGTTTTTTTACTTTTGTGAATAGAATGTACAACATAAGGTTTCTTGTTGTGTTTTGTTTATGTTGTATGGTAGATGCTTTGTGTGGTTGAAATTGTTTGTCCTATTTTCAAGTGTAATGGACTTGGAATGAGGTTTGATTTGAAATAAAAACTTAGTTTTGGCCTAGGGCCTATTAATTTGGTGCTTTCATCGTTTCTTGATTTATTACCTCCAATGGCGAAAAACACTAGGGGAGTTGTTCATCTCAATCAAGAAGTTTTTTTTCATACTAAGTAAACTAATGAATTGACAAAAAAATTTGGTGCTTTAACAACAACAATGAATAATGTGGAAGATTGAATTAATAGTGCGGATGATAATTTGCAATTTACTGTGAAATATGTTAAAAACGAAATGGAAAAGGAACAACATGAGAATCAAAATACTACACTAAATTCATTATCTTCTCATGAAAAATTAAACTAAAATTACCCATGTTTTGAAGAGCTGATCCGATCGGGTGGATTTTTGAAGCGAAGTGGTTTTTTTGATATTCATCATGTGCCAATGTGTGATAGGATGCATATGACAACTTTAGCTTTGGAAGGAGATACATTAGAGTGGTTTCAATGGATGTCGGAAATGATGTTCTTTTCACTGGGCAATCTTTTTTATCAGCAGTAGAAATCAGATTTGGACTTTCATTATTTGAAGATTTTCAAGGTTAGATTTGGACCTTTAGGCATTTATTATTTAATTGTTACTTTTATTAGTAATATAATGATAATTTCGTTTTTCATATTACAAATGTTTCGTCTTATCATATCAATAAGTATCACCAATTATATGACTTGGTTTAGTGACTTTTTTTTTTTTTAATTACTATGATGTATAATTATTAAATGATTGATTATTGACTAACTTAAATTCCTTTTTTTTGGTATTGTTAATTAAGTAATCATTCATATATGAAAAAGCAATTATAGAATATTAATATTCACGTAAATTTTTTTCTAAATGGAGTTTTTATTGACATATTGTCTAATCTATTTTTGTTGATAACAAAAATTATATAATTATGTATTGTATTTTTTTAATGAATTGGTAGATAAATATAGATTAATAGATGTGTTATGATGAAAAGGTGAAATAAAAAAAACATTTTACAAAATTATATGATTTTGTGTCCATCCTTGACCATGATGTGGGTGACCACATGAGTATGAGTAATCTACCACCCAAGGTATACAGTTTTCACCCTTTTCATCTAAGGTTTTGCCTTAACTTAGGCTTTACATTTTCTACTAGTTATAATATAATCTATTTTCTTATTTCTTGTGCTTAAATCTAATTAAGATTTTTTTATATTATTTTGTCTAAACTAATTGTACATTTCTAAATTGATTGGATGAAAACATTCAAAATTATAAAATCACCTTAAACTTCAAAGACTCTTAAGGTTGTATTCATGGTTTGTTTATCTTATTATTCTTATTAGGTTAACTAGATAATTTCTTTTCTTCTTTTTCAAAATTTCATAAATCATGTTTAAATTACCGGTTTTCCTGAATTTTTGTTTAATTAACAATCAATCTTAATTGAAGTTAAACAACAAATTTATCATTTTTATCCCAAATTGGCGATAGATAGGGCTACGGTTTAGAATTTAAATCTTATCTCAAGGATAGAATTTGATGAACATATATGGCTAAGATTATGTCATTTTGTTGAAAATGGAAAGAGCTTTAACTTACGAACTTTCTTGGAATTGTACACGACCTCTGGGCCACTCCTAGTAAATAAAAATTTAAGATCTTATTCGTAGTATCAGTAATGGGTTTAAAGTTTGTCTTTATCTTAATGTAGATATTTAATGTCAATAAAGTTTTTTCATTAACCATCTTATTGTAAGTTGTGGATATATAGATGTGTATATATTTATATATATCTTTCTCTAATAATGTTGTCCAATAAATTTTTGTTTCCTTTTTAAAAATTACATGCATGTAGTCCAATAAATTCTTTTTATTTTTTTTTCAATCTTGACTTTTCGTGTATATGTCATTATTTAAATATTATATACAATTATGTGAAGTTCTACGGTCCCGTTATCAATTTTGATAGAACTGGTTCAGTTGATTATCCAACGGCTCATATTATATCTAGTCGTGATTGAACGATTAAAATTGTTAATATTCTAGTTACTATATTTATTTTAACGGTCAGATGGTTGACTAAACGGTCTCGTATATACATAAATATAGATTTTATTTAGTTATTTCATTAGAAATATAAATTTTGGAGCACTTCAATCAAGCCAACCACCATTATCTTCAAACTATTCATACCTATGGCAATGGATTTGTGGTGGTCCATACATAATGTTGATAGATTGAGGGTGGTAAATACATAGGGAATCTTAGGACTTGTGCCTAATTGAAAACTAGGAATTTGTAGATATTAGAAGGTGAATATCTACGGTTTTAGAATAATAAAACGATGACTAGCGGTCCTACTACGGCTAGGTTTGTTGAGTTTTTAAAAGCGAGAGACGGCTGCATCTTTTGCACATTCTTAATTATATCAACCATCTTTCTCAATCAAAGACCTAATTTTAGATCCCATCTTCGCATTCTCGCTAGTTAATTATTATTTGTCTTTGCTTTAGTAATTACATGGCATGTAGTGAATGAGAGTTCTATTAACATAAAACTTGCTATGAATCCTATGAGGTCTTAGAATTTCTCTTAATACCTCATTCCCTCATTTAATTGCAAGATCATTATCGGAATCTATCTCCCTTTCATCTTTTTGCAAGAGTTTACAAATGTTAAGGACTAAAATGGAAAAAAAAAAGGTTTATGGTTTAAATTGAAAAATGATGAAAGGTTAAGGACTAAAAATAAACTTATTTCAAATATATATATATATATATATACATATATATATATATGAAAAAACAAAATTATTTCATAAAGCATGTGACATACTAGTGCATTTATAGTATTTATGGAAAAAGAGGAAAAAAATGATAAATGTCAAATTTAATACACAAAAAATGAATTTGGTAAATGAATTTTGAAGTGGTTAATTTCATATCCAATCAAAATCTGTATATATTTTTACTAATTCCTTAATGTTGTTAGTTCTATTTGCTAATGTGGAGGATATAAGCCCCATAATTTTACGAAGGAGAATTTAAACAATAATGACAATAAGTGATAAAATTAGGACCAGATTTGATAATATATATACATATCTTGTAAGAGAATATATATATATATATACAGGCGTTGAAACAGGACAAAAGTTTCAACTCTTTCATGCGTTGAAACAGAGCTTTTCAGCAGTCCATGCACGTCAGCCATGTCAAGAAGAAACCAAGGAAAGCTGCTACAACACCCGTGAATTTGAGAAGAAACATGTGCTTTAAGGTATGATCATGACAACAGTAGAGGCGCCTAATTGAAATGATCAAAGAAGGATTGCCCCACATGCATCCTGTTGCTGCCCTTTTCAGTGGAGAAGATATAATTCTTTTCCTCCTAACCAGAACAAAATTGGCAAGGAACCATGTCAACTTAACTCCAACCGATGCAAAGTACAAGATGACACCTATGCTATACCTGACCGGAAAAGGTTTCTCACATAATAGCACAAACTCCATGTTACACGAGCTGCTGAAATCATCATTTGAAGAATTGATATATCACAACAAAGAATTTCAAGACCAATCTTTCTGTCACCTCTGCCGCTGCTGCTGACACCAAACAAAGATAGTTGGAGAAATGTTCCGTGGACAAACAACTAAGTGAAATCATCATACACTATATCCATAAAGCTCAACGAACATAAAAGTAGTTATAATAATAATCAATAAATAAAATTTAGGTGGAAACAACCAGGCAGATCGTATTTTACGTGCATATGAGAAGTAACGCAAATACATCAACAATTATAGTACTGGTTCCACTGCTTGAGACAGATGAAAGGACTGCAATGGCTTCCTTTTTCCTTCTGTACGCTAACACAGGACAAATATCAGCTTTTCATCTAATCTGGCATGAGCGATCACCTTGAGGTAAACACATATGAAATGATTGAAGAGAGATATTTGTGTTAACCTGTGCATACCAAACCACGGCTAATGACTGAGGTGTAGAAAAGTATCAATCTCCTGAAAAATCCATGAACAGAGAGCACAAAGAAGAACGGAGAAGAAAACTCCATTTTAAGAGAGAAAAATAAAGTTTTTATGTGTTACCACTGATTTCTGTTTTCTTGCTATTTATACTCCCTAACACGTATAAAGGAAATAACAAAAATGACCTCTAAATACAAAAAGTTATACAACCGTATACAACCATATAAGTTAAAAGGAGTTCAAGCTAATCCATGCTTAACTTAAGATTGGGAAACAACCACTTTATAACCGAAAAATAGATTGGATGCCTAAACCTTACACTTGCACTGTAGCCCTTAAACAACATCTTTGTTTCCTTCCTTGACTTGGAATGGGCAGCTATAAGGAAAGTAAATTTGGTTAATCCAAATCCAAATAGGAACCACCACCACCAAAGTAAATGTGCTCCTTATACAAACTTCAACCACTAGTCCCCAACTTTGGATGAGCATAAAGGGAGACAAACCAAACAGGTACCATTGATTTAGGTACAAATCCGTAGCTACCCCTGTTTTTTGTGAAATGAACTTTCTCACTAATAATTTCTGTCCTGCCCTTCTTAAGCCAATGGCTATTTAGTGCGCTTGAGGCCGACTAGTGTAGAGCCAATGTCCGCGTCTGCCTAGCCCAGGAATACCAAATTGAAGTGATCTCGTGTTTAACCAATTTGCAGTAGCTGACGGAGACCATATCAAACAACAAGTGAGCATTATCGTGATCCTTTCTGCTCTGTACCCTCTCCTTGTGAACCTTCGGACATGCATGAATAGATGTTGATAGAAGTACAGCATAACAACTGGCCTATATATAATATATAGATATACATATGAATGTATACTCCTTTTTCTTCCTTGCGACTCTGTATGACAATGAGCATTAGTAAAGAAGAACCAAAAACGTCTAAAGCCACTTATCAAGATGGGATTTACAACGTAGTTTATATTGTAAACCCTTAAAACTTTCAGAACTCATAGAAAATAATCCTAGATATAAAAAAATAAAGGCAAAATCGAACCCTAAAACTGACCTAAGTTAAAACTGAACTCTAGAAATCCTAAACAAGATCAAATACGAATTTTCTTAACCTTAAGAAAATGAGAGTCTTAAAAAACAAACTGAAAAAAAAAATCAATAATCGTTTGACTTAAAATCCATATGCTAAACAATTTACCCATCTGACCTCTAACATGAAAATTAAGACAGTATATCCAAGCAATATTCGATGAAAAAATTTTAAAACCTTAAACCCTTCGATGAATTTTAGAATAAAAATTTTAAACTACAACTAGTTAAACTGTAACGCCCTAATCTAAAGACGTCATCAACTCGCCATATGTCCTTACTAGAATAAATATGCTAAGGTTATAGATTTCTAAAGCCACAAATATGTATTTCAAATATCACCAATCACTCATATAAAGGGCAACTTTTAAAAACTTTTTATACCAAAATAATTTGTCCTCATCATCAACTAGCATAACTTAAAAATCCAATCTAAAACAGAAATAAATTTCTTACAAATTACTAATAACTAATTTCAATTATTAGCAGGATGGTCATAACTGCTATCGCTCTCCCCATCATCGATGAATACATCATAGCTCGTCAAGTCATAAATAATAGAATCTTTACCTGTACCTGTGGAAAAAATAATGATTGAGCGAAAAACGCCCAATACGCCAAACCGAAAACACATGCACATGAACATGCAACACACAATATCACATATAGTTTATATTCTAATGCAATAAGCATAAATTAATTATCTTTTTCATTAGTCTGTAACCAACACAGTTTAGGACTATTGATCACTAATCCTAAACCCGAAGTAACTCATGACCCCGATGAAAACCATAGTATAGATAATAAATACATATATAACTACGTTCCACAATTAAGCTGGTAACGACTCCTAATCTATCGGAATCATCTCCAGGTACGGTTCCACTTGGGATAATGCGACACAAGGATCATCAGGTTGCCAGCGTTAATATCACCCTCCACCATGGTTTCACTCTACCATGAGTTCTATACTAACTGTAGCCAGGCACAACTAACATTCGATTCAATTAAAATCAAATATAAATTAGTTAGATTTAACAACAAATCCTACAAGCACAAACATACAAGCATGTAAGGTCGTACCTAGATTTGCTTTCAAGCCAAATCTCTCAAACAGTTACTATTAACAAAGTAGGAACCCTAATCTCACAATACTCCTATTTAACAACATATGTCGAAATCAATTTCAATTGTAAATATAACACCAAACTCTCACCCTATTTCCATAAATCTAACCGAAGATCAACACATCTATTATCCTTCTTGCACTTCACAAAAACCTTTTTTACAAATTCTCCAAAGTTCTTAACAATCTCCACAAATTCCATTCACAACACATACACACATATATATAATCCTCTATGAGCAAGTCAACTATGCAAATTTATAACTTTAAATCCACAGATGAAGAACGGATTCATACTTACTTAGATCTCGCAAATCCTGTTGGCAAAGAAACCCTAATTCGTTCAATCAATTCTCCTGTCACCAATAATATACTATTGCTATAATCACTTTTTTATAATTTATCAATCCTAAATATCATAAGACTAGGATATGACTCTTACCTTTACTTTGATTTGAAACCGAAATCCTCCAAATCTAATTTAGGATTTTGCTCTTAGATCTCCTTTAAATGTATATAAAACTAGGATTAGACTAATCTAACTAAAGAAAAGAATTGAAAAAACCAAGATTAGACCCACGTATCTTAAGTTTGTCTAAGAAAGAGTTGTGACAATTTCGTGGGGTCTAAGGTCTATATATAGAGGGGGTCGGCTTTGGAAAAACACAACCCTAGCTTTGGAAAAACGTCACTGTAGGCCGGCCAATACGTCAGCGGCCATCTTGCCTGCATAAGTGCAGTATCTCTTACAAAACTTCGAAACATTAACGTTGAAGCTTAGGTCGTTGTCCATTATATTTAGACTGGCAGCTTAGGATTCAAAGCTGGTAGCTTAGATGCCGGCCTAAAGCCAAATTTGTCTGTTCATTCGCACGGAACTTCCTAGGGTCCAAAATCATTTGTTCAAGGACAAAATTAGCCTCTTAACAACATTTTATTACATATATACCCTTCATTATAGATTATTTATTTGTATCTTACATCTCTCTCCTGCTAAAAGAAACTTTTATCCTCGAAAGTTACCTGATTCATTGAAAAGTTCGGGATACATGGCCCGCATCTCCTCTTCTAACTCCTAAGTTACTTCTCACTTAGTTTGATTTGTCCACAAGACCTTCACGTACTTGATCACACGTCTCCTCAATATCTTTTCCTTCGAACCTAAAATTCTTACTAGCTTCTCTTAGGTTAAAAGATTAGCTTAAACTTCCAATGGTTCTAAAGCTACAATTTGATCAGGGTCTTGCACATATTTTCTCAACAGGGATACATGAAATACATTGTGCACTCCCTCTAAACTTGGTGGCAACGCTAGTCAATAAGCCATGTCTCCAATTCTTTCCAATATTTCGAATGGACCAAAACTTGCCTCTCATATCGAATCTAACAACACCCTTCATTGGTGATATCTTAAGCAACACATGTTCCTCTCATGCCAAATCTAAGGATTTTGGTTTCGAATCAAAGTAAGACTTGTATCCTAGTCTTGTGATATTTAGGATTGATAAATTATAAGAAAGCGATTATAGCAATAGTATATTATTGGTGATAGGAGGATTGATTGAATGAATTAGGGTTTCACTCCTAGATCTCCTTCAAACATATATAAAACTAGGATTAGACTAATCTAACTAAAGAAAATAATTGAAAAAGACCAAGATTAGACCCACGTACCTTAAGTTTGTCTGAGGAAGAGTTGTGACAGTTTCATGGGGTCTAGGGTCTATTTATAGAGGTGGTTGGTTTTGGAAAAACGCAACCCTAGCTTTGGAAAAACGTTACTATAGGCTGGCCAGTACATTGGCGGCCTACATAATACGCCAGTGGCCTTCCCTTATACACCGGCGGCCATTTTGCCGGCGTAAATGTAGTTTCTCTTGCAAAACTTTGAAACTTCAACGCCAAAGCTTAGGTCATCGTCCATTATGTTTAGGCCGGCGGCTTAGGATTCAAACCTGGCAGCTTAGATGCTGGCCTAAGCCAAACTTGTTCGTTCATTCGCATGGAACTTCCTCGGGTCCAAAATCATTTGTTCAAGGACAAAATTATCGTCTTAAAAACATTTTATTACATATATATCCTTCATTATAGATTATTTATTTGTATCTTATACAAACCGAGTCAACATATGATCGTAGACTTGACTAAACAGTCTCAAGAATCAAAGAAATAAAGCAAAACTTGAACTTTTGAACGAAAAATATAAGTATGACATAAACCGTTAGATTTTTTATGAGTAAATCTTAAAGCCAAAATTGCGATTGGACCCTAAAAGTCAACTAGATTAACAACAAGCTTTAGTAAACCTAGATCCGGTAATCTCACATGTGAAATTCTAAAACAATAAAAATGAGATAATCTTATATTTTGGTTTGAAATAATGAGATATAACCTAAAAAGATCAAATTGATAAAAAATTTGCTCATTTCGAACCTAAATGGGATTGATTTTCGAAATGAGGGTCTCGACATGCAAAATGGTAAAAATATTCCAACAATATAGTTAGACTCATAACAAATAAGGAATCATAAAATATCAGTTTTAGAATTTTCGATTTCTATAAATATCAGATATAGCCTATTTATGCGTATTTTCATTATTACCGCTATTTTATTTGTTTAGTCAACTATTCATTCATTATTCACTACTATTCATCTATCTTTACTTTTTCTTACAATGTATCTCTTACAACTTATAAACTTATTTCTTACATTTACATTACCAATACTACTTTTTACTTAACTTCTCTAATACTTTACTTACTTTTTTTTACTAAAATTAATTTTTAATCACTCTCTCTCTCTTCTCCTTCATGTTGTCGTTAGGGGTGTGCACGGTACGGTTCGATTCGGTTTGTATCTCGAACCGAACCGCACCATAATTTATGGTTCGGTTTTTCTTTTAAATTCGAACCTAACTATACGGTTCGGTTCGTTTCGTAATTTTTTCGAACCGAAAAAAAAACGGTCTGGTACAGTTCGATTTGCGGTTCGAACCGTTTTTTCATAAAATAAAAAATATATTCTATCGAAAAAGTTCAATTACATATTTCTTATCACTAATGCAAATATAAACAATAATATTTAAAATTAATCATTTATCAAATAAACATGTAAAACTTATAGGAAGGAAAAGATTTCATCAATTATAAAATTATAACTATGACTAGTCTCATTTTTTTGAATTATCTTGAACTATAATGATATACTAGACTTTATCTCAATATAAGACATAAAATGTAATTCGTTGTATGCTTCTAACTAACATATTACCAATTATATAAATCAATAAGTAACTAAATAATATAACTAAATTAATTAGTAAGACAAATGGAAAAGAAATATGCAGAAGTTAGAATACTATAGGTTAAATTCTAAAATCTACCTTACTTATAAATAACATAACAATTAAAACATATTATAAAAAATCTAATTTTATTCTAATGAATAACACATATCTAAGTAAAAAAATTTTACAACAATTAATTTTTTAAAGTTAGAATACTAGACTTTAAATTCTAAAATCTATCTTACTTATAGATAACATAACAATTGAAACATATTATGGAAAATTTAATTTTATTCTAATGACTAACACATATCTAAGTGAAAAATTTTAAAAAAATATTATTTATTTAAAAAAATTAATTGTTTTTAAAATTTGTTATATAGATATGTATCATTAATAAAATAATTAAGAGTAAAAATAAAATGTTTAATTTTTTAAATATATAAAATGGTTCGGTTTGGTTCGAACCATACGGTTCGGTTCATAGTCCCGAACCGAACCGCGAACCGTTTGCTCTTCAATGAACCGAACCGCGAACCGAACCGTTTCAAAAAAGAACCGAAATTTCGGTTCGGTTCGGTCTGGTCCGGTTCGGTTCATGGTTCGGTCGGTTTTTTTGCCCAGCCTTAGTTGTCGTCCACTCCTCCTCTCTCTTCTATCTATTTTATTTTTTTTCAATTAATTTTTGTCACACAAATTTCTACTCAAAAATTCTATAAATACCTCCTCTCTCCTTCACTTCTTACATACCTTTTTTTTTTTTTACCATAACAAAACTCTACAAAAATCTTTTCTCAACTTATCTCTCTAAAATTTCCTCTCAAACTTCCTCTCTAAATTTCTCTTCTAACTTTCATTCTTTCATCTACTCATATGCAATCTTTCATCTTTAGGTAAAACACTAAACCATCTCTTCCTTTCATGTTACCATAACATGAAAAATATGTGTGTTTGGTTTCCAAATACCCCATGAGCATATGCTAGGGAATAGAAATATAGAAACAACATATTATTCATATCTTGTTTAACTCTATAATTTCATTTATGTTATGATATATTGTTATTTCTAACCTTAACCATATAAATATGTTACTAAGTACATGTATGTGTGTATGTGTGTATATATCTTAGAGGCTAATGCTCACTAATCTAACTTTTTATTTATGCTTTTACTTTCTTGCATATTTATTTATTTTATGCAAATGATTAAGACTAGTCATTCTAGTCTTAGACTTGTCCTTATCAAGTCAAAACAATTTTCTTTTTTCTTTTTGGACTTGTTTATCATCTATATCTAGGGAGCCTTGACATAAATCTAAGACTCATGATTTTTATTATTTGTTCTCTTGATTTTCTTAAGGGACTTGCCCATGTCTAAGTTCGGGAAGACTTGAATAAAAATCTAAAACTTCCAAAGTTTTCTTCTTTTTCTTTTCCTTAAGCTTTCTTATGCATTTTCATGTTTCTTTTTGGAACTTATCCATTCTAAGTTCTGGGAAGCTTTGATGCAAACTAAGACTTCACAATTCTTGACTTTATATATATACTTAATGAATTTTCTATATTCTGTATGAGTTATTTTTCTTTTATCATACAACATAGTCATAAGTTCATATTTATGCATGATTATAATGTTGTTGTCTTAATGGAATTTTTCAAAGAAATAAAAGGAGTTCTTTTCTTTTATAAAAATAAGACTAAACTCTCTATAAAAATAATTTTTGACACTTAGGAAAAGCTTCCATTAAAACTTATGATTATCATTCAACTATTAAACTATGAAATAGAATACCGAAATATGAAAATACAGAAAGAAAGCTATATTTTTTGTGTACAAGGATTACAACCCCTTATATACAACAATGTTAATGTCTATAAATGACAAACCTAGATAATCAAGGAATACAATTAGGTAACATACAATATGAATCATAAAATATTATGAAAGATTTTCTTCCTTAATTTTTGGTCATGCCTAGCTTGTAAGCCCTCGTTCTCTTAGCAACCTGAATTCGGTTTCGAAGGTTGGAATCGGAAACCGAAACCCTAAAAGACTACTCTAGGACTAGTTAGATCTATAGTCCGGTAATCCCGAGAACGAAACTCCAGAGCGATAGAAATGAGTTAACTCTAGGAAAGAGCCTTAAATAATTTATCAAAACATAAAAAGATCAAATTTTAGAGAAATTCATTCGTTTCGGACCCGATTGGGATCTGTTCTCAGAAACCAGTACTCGGGACTCGTAAATAGAAAAATATTATATAGGACTCGTTAGAATGAAATATAATAAGGAATTAAAAAATATAATTATAATAATTTTTCGGGTTATAAAAATTACAATTATAACCTTTTAATCATATTTTCATTACTACTGGTAATTTAATTGTCTAATCTACTTTTTGATTTCTATCACACTATTCACCAAGTACAACCACCCATACCCTATTTTTACATCTTTACAATATATTCTTACAATCTTACATCATTTTCCTTACATTTTTTTTTCCAATCCAACTTTTACTACTTAAATTACTTATTAAATTTGAATTTTATTACACAAAATAAATCAACACACCTCCCTCTCTCTCCTCTCTCCAAATCTAGCGCCCCTCCTAAACTACTCCACCCCCTCCCCCCCTTTGTACATGCCTTTAATTAGTTTTATTTTTCTCTATTAAATAATCACACAAAAACCCTAATTATTTTCCTATATAATCTCTCTTTTACCTTTCACTTTTTTACTTTCTCTCATTTCTCACAAAATCAAACTTTTGGAAAAAGTCTTTTTCTCTCCCTCTCTTCTCTCTATTGCCGCGAGCTTTCCCTTCCTTTACACACATAGACACAATTTTTTTTTCAAGTTTTTCTTACTCCAAACACTAAATAGGTCATAGATCTTGACCCTATCACAATAAAACATGTAATGGCAAGATTATACATGTGTGGTTCCACCAAAATCCCCATGAGCATTATGCTAGGAATGTGGAAAAACACTAAAGCATGATATTCTTGCCGTCACAATGTTGTGGATCTTGTTATTTAAGTTGTTTTGTTATTATTTTGCTATATTATGATCATATGATGTTTTTAATGATATTTTGTGCACATATTCTTTCTTTAACCTCATTTACATAATGCTCATATTTCATTTGCATCCATGACTTGCTTGACATAATAGATCTATTTGTTTAGAGTACATAAACGCCATAGATTTTTGTCTTATGTACATAAAAGACTTATAGTAGCTTGATAATAATGAGAATATGTTAAAAAGTTCAATATCTATTTAAGTTTCAACAAAAATGTTTTTTGAAAATTCGGATGGAAAAAGAAACCTATTTAGAAAAGCTATTTTCCAACTCTAAAATGAAGATCTTACATGTAAAATGAAGGGCTTAGGTGATAGGTATTATAAAGGAATGATTTTTATAAGTTTAGTTTTACTAAGAGAAATTTTCAAAATAAGAAAAAGGTTATAATAGATAGGTTAGAACTTGTTTCAACCCCAATGAGAGCTTGAAATTCGTAACTAGGGTGAATTGCCAAGAAAACACCTATTTTTCAACCTTAAAATAAGAGTTTTATTAAAGAGATGGAAGCCTTAAGGAGTAGGTTTGATTAGGATTTAATTTTTGAAAGATTGAATGAGTTTTACACAAGAAACAATCTCAAACATAAATTTCAAAATTCGGATGTAGAAATGACCTCCATTTAAACACCTATTTCCAAATGCCAAAATGAGTATTTTAATAGAAAAATAGAAGCTTTAGGGAATAGATGTAATAAAGACTTAATTTTGACGAGAATAAATGGATTTTATCAAAGTATAATCCTAAAACAAAGGAAAGGATTCAAACATGGATCAAACAATATTCTCGTTCCTTAAAATTTTCTAAAAGTTTTGTAACTAGGCAAAACCCTTATTTAAACATCTATTTTCCAACCCCTAAATAAAGAATTTTATTAAGATAATGAAGGTATTAGGCATATAGGTCATCAAGGCTTTATATGAGTAAAAATATTGATGATTTTCAAAGAAACAAAGCTAGTTTTTCTTAACCAAGAGTTTTTGAAGTTGTTGCAAAGTAAAAGTTTTCCAAAAATTCTTTTTAACCAAAAACCATTAAGGATATATATGTAGATAGCTCATATCATGTCATTCATGATAATATCTTGTTGATATTGCATGCACATACAATATACTTTGTAGGAACAATGCAAATTTCACAAAATAATTTCGGACTTGCAATTTCTAGCTATTGATCAAATCTGATCCGAGCTTTCCAAGACCTAAAAGGTTTCAAAACTTAAGAATAATATAAAAAATAGGTAAATCTTTTAAAGCAGATTGAAATCGATAGCTTATTTGTGAAATTCCGAGTTAAAATGACCAAGTTATGACCGTTTTAAGTTCGAATTTCCATCTACCACGAAATTACGAACTTAAGAGTTTTTATTTAATAGGTTGGAATTAGTTATAGTTTGAAATACTCATTTGGGTATTTCTTTCGTTTAGGTGGCTTTGCATCGGGAGAATTCTTTTTTTTCGGAGTGCTACTATTAGAGACCGGTGTCCATGGCCAAGTGAGTTCACTTTCCTTAAATTTCATGCTTATGATTGTACTTGTAATGGTAGTGGCATTAGAAATGAGACAAGATAAAATTGGAATGTGCATGTGAATTCTTCTTGGTTGAATCGATGATAAGAATATCGAAATGGGAATTGTTATAAATATATGTATGATTTAGTATAGAATTGAAGTATCTGAAATATCTATAATCACCTATAAATTCACTTAAATAATATGCCATGACCATATAACTAAATTGCCCATGTATAACATATGTGAGTCACATTACATTTGTTATTATATATTTGTGGGAAAAAGGCATAATAGCTAGGCAACGAGTGGGCCTGAAAACTTGGATAATGGCACAGGGTTGCCTGAATTAAAATAGAAGTGGAGTAAGCACTTGAATCAACTACATAATTAATGAGTGGGTGGGCACCTGAAACAACCACTAAATGAATGAGGAAAAATTGAAATTTGTGGTCGTCTGGGCCTAAAACACCTAACTCTGAATGGATGGCGTAAATCTATTCAACATAGGACTCCCAGAAAGTCTTTTATATTGTATGCTCACTTGCTTATGCATTTCGTATGATTGTTAATATAACTTGCTTGCCTTATTGATTGATGGAGTATTTAATTTAGGAAGTGAAGCTTACTAAGCTAGCATAGCTTATACCCCCTTAGCTTTTTTTTTATGCAGTTTTCGTACATATGGTTGCATCCTCGGACTTAGCTAAATCAGGTAATGTGAAGTTAGGAGTTTCCCTTAGAAGTTTATGATTAGCTTTGTATAGTATTTTATAGGAAACTTAAACGTTCGAGTTTTTATTAAAAACTAATATTTGGACTGATTATTTTTGGGAGGAAATGCCCCTTAATATTCTGTAAATGATTATGAGATATCTGTGGTTTATATTTTTATGCTTATCCTATTAAGTTAAACTATCTATCTCTAATTGCATGTGTATTCTATTGTCGTAAGGGAACGCCTTGCATCTAATACAAGACTTTTGAATGATTGTGGTAGTGATTCCTAAGTCTCGTTTAGCATGCGACGGACTGTTATGTTTAGAGTATCCTTTAGGGCTTGACATAGCTAATCAAGGAGTGCAAATAGGTAATATACAATATGAATCCCAAAATATTAGGAGACATTTTCTTCCTTAATTTTCAAGAAGATCTTCTTTGTTTGACATCCCCCCTCGTATTAATGGTTGTTGTTAACAAGCATCCATTTGCTCACAAGATACTCATGGTAAGCAAAGGACATAAGTTTAGTGAATAAGTCTGCAATTTGATCATGGGATGAAACATGAACAAGTCATAAAACTTTATCTTGAACCAATTCACGAATGTAATGGCAATCAACTTCAATGTGTTTGGTCTACTCATGATGAACAGGATTGGTTGCAATGCTAATAGCGCCAGTATTATCACCAAATAGAGGAATAGATGTATGATCACTAGGAACACCAAAGTCAAGGAGAAGTCGCCCAAGCCACACAAGTTCAGATCTAACAGAAGACATAGATTGATACTCACCCTCAGTAGAAGATTTGGATATATTGTCTTGCTTCTTACACTTCCATGAAATGGGCGAAGCACCTAGAAAAACAAACCATCCTATCAAAGAATGGCAAGTGTCAACACATCCTGCATAGTCAGCATCAGAATATGCTTGAAGAGTAAGAGGTGAGTTGGAAGGAAAGAAAAGACCACGGTCACAAGTGCCTCTAAGATAACGAATGATTCAATGGATTGTTGAAAGATGAGGATGTCGAGGTTGAGAAACAAATTGATTGACAACTTGAATAGCAAAAGAGATATCATGACGTGTGATGGTGAGATAAATAAGGCTACCCACCAAGCACCAATTTAAAGTAGGATTATAAAGAAGTGCACCATCATCACTAGGGGTAGGCACGGATCGGTTTGGTTCAGTTTTTCCTAAAACCAACCCAAACCATAATTTTCGGTTTGTTTTTTTTTTTCATCCCAAACCAAACATTAAGTAACGGTTTGGTTTGAATTAGGAAATTTTTAAATCATTAAATAACGGTTTGGTTTGATTTAGATTACGGATTAAATCAAAATTATAACTAAAAATTTTCTTTGTTCTAGCTTTTTTACATTTGTGTAGATACTTAAGTATTTATATCATTTTACAAAGTTTATATTATGAATTACGAAAAAATACTTTATGAATTCATCATACTTTTAATCTATAGTTCTCTATAAAATCAGTTATCCACTAATAAAATACATTCACCAACAAATACATAATAAATCATGATTTATAATTTTTAATACAACTATCAAGTTAATTATCGACCAATAAATTTAGTTAAAATAAAAAATCATCTATCAACAAAATTCCTCAACAAATAAAATGATCAGCTAACAAAATATATTAAACAATTAATATATTAAGAGTTTATAATTGAATAAATAAATTTCATACTTTATAAAGTTAAAAGCTATTAAAAAGAATAATATTTCATCATCAACAAAAAAATTCATATCATGAGCTTAAAAAAAAATTTGAAAATAAACATGTTGATTTTAATCAATATTCACTATATAACAAATATTAAATGAAATCAAATGAACATATAGAAAAATATTATTATATTTTTCTAAAACGGTTTGGTTCGGTTTTACGGATTGATTTGGTTTACCTTCCAAACCAAATCATTAATTTAAAGATTGGTTCGGATTGAAAAATTTTTAAACCAAACCATTAAAAAAACCTATATTTTCGGTTTGGATTAGTTCGGTTGGTTTTTTTGCCCGCCCCTAATCATCACAATTTACTTTCAAATTTTGTTCCATTGAAGTTGAACAAACTTTATTATCAGTCAAGGCGGCTAACTTAAGGAGATTTGTAACGTACTTGCATTGTGTAAGAAAGAGATCGTTAGAGGAAGATGACACTTCCAATCCTAAAAAATAAGTAAGAGTTCCAAGATCTTTTATACGAAAGGAATCATGAATAAACTTTTTAAACTCAATAATTCCTTGTTGGTCAATACCTATGATGGTGATATCATCCACATAAAGAAGCAAAATAATAATGCCATGAGAAGACCAACAAGTGAATAGTGATGGATCATTAGAACTCTGCTAAAAACCAACTGAACAAATAGTGGAATGAAACATTTCAAACCATGTATGAGGTGCTTACTTGAGACCATGAAGAGATCGGTTAAGTTTGCAAACCACATTAGAATCACCAAGAGAATAACCAGGAGGACACTCCATATAAACTGTTTCCTTCAAATGGCCATGAAGGAAAACATTTTTTTACATCCATTTGATACAATGGCTAATGTTGACAAGATGCAACTGCAAGAAGAGTTCTGATTGTAGTCATTTTTGCAACTAGAGCAAACGTTTCTTCGTAATAAATACCATATTCCTACTTGTAGCCTTGAGCTACCAACTGGGCTTTTTAGTGGGCTAGAGTACCTCAAGCTTAACTTTAATAGTATAGACCCATCTGCTCCCTATGAAAAAATATTAGATGGCTACGGGACTAAATCCTAAGTATGATTCTCTATCAATGCCTCAAGTGCCTCATCCATAGCCTTTTTCCAACATGCTTACTCTATTGCCTATTTATAAGTAGAAGGAATCTAGACAGAGTTGAGGGTAGTGAAAAGAGTTAAACGATCAGGTGGTTTACCAAAATTGACACTAGTGGATAGTTTTAGAGGAGGCAAAGTCGATGGTGATCTAATACTTGGGATAGTAGTGGAAGGACCATCAAGCTCATGATCGGGAAGAGGCACAACGGGCGTGTCAGAAGCAACACTAGATGAACTAGAAAAATGAAGGATCCAAAAAATTGTACAACATGGAAATGGTAGAATTTGGAAGCAAAGCACTTAGAGATGAGGCATAAAAATACAAGTTCTAAAAAAAATGACATTATGAGATACCCATAGGCGATGAAGCTGAGGATCATAACAAATGTAAACTTTTTATATATCACTATACCCAATAAAAACACATTTAGCAGTCTTAGCAGATAATTTGTGACGTTCATTAGGTGGAAGCAAGATAAAACAAACATAACCAAAAAAATGAAGATTCATGTGATTTGGTGATTCATGAAAAAAAGAAAAAGAATGGAGTTTGATCACTAAGTATAGGAGTAGTCTACCTATTTATAAGATGAACAACAGTAAATATAGCCTCTACCTAAAATTGAGATGGAACACGAGACTCCAGTAAAAGAGTTCCATCAATTTCCACAACATGATGATTTTTACGCTCCACCAACCCATTTTGTTCGGGAGTCTTAGGACAAGATTGTTGAGCTAAAATACCTTTTTAAGTGGAAAATTTGACAAGTTTAGATGCACAAGACTCTCTACCAGGATTAGATCGAAAAATTTTTATTGTCTGCCCAAATTGTGTTTCAATCATAGTGACAATTATTTTGGCAACATTAGCTAATTCACACTTAGCATGCAAGAAATATACCTAAGTATAATGTGTAAAAGGATCAATAAATAGAACAAAATATTTTTAACTAATCTAGATAAAATAGGTGAAAGTCCCCATAAATCACAATGAATAAGATCAAAAGGTGCATCAACTTTAGTAGTACTAGAAATAGAAAATAATTTAGCAAATTTGCCAAGAGCACAAGTTTGACAACGTCTAAGAATATTATTCTTAGCATTCAATCTATCCGGGAGAATCTGAGATGTAAACATATATTCTAACCTACTTGCATGTGGATGACCTAAATGACGATGCCATAGATCCTAAGTGCTTTTCTCATGTGAAGCAGATGAGGTGATGGTAAGATAAAAAAAAAAAGAGAATTCTTTTGCGAATCAAGATGAAGGTGAAACAAACGCCCATATTTATGCCCCTTCATGATCACTCACCTTGTTTGAAGGTCTTGCACATCACAACCACTAGATGAAAATTGAAGAAAACAATTATGATAAGTTAGTTGTCCAATAGAAATCAAATTAGCTATTAATCTAGAAACATAAAAGGTGTTAGGAAGAAAAATAGATTTTGAAGAATTAATTGAGAAGCAAGTAGTTCCAATTCCTTGAATTGGTAATTTTCTACCATTTGCAGTAGTGACAAATTGATTTAAGGAACAAGGTTTTAGATCAGCAGACACATGTTTTGTATTAGTCATGTGATTAAAGCGGTTGAATCGAGAAACCAAGGGTTTGATTTATTTAATGTACTTGATATCTTAGATACGAAAAGAACAGAAGAAATAACACTTGGAAATGTGGACGTCATGGAGTCTTGAATCATCTTTTGAACAACTTGTGGTGTGAGAGATAGTGCATTTGTATTTTCTGTCGTTGTATTCGCTGCCATTTGATCATAACTCATAGTAACATAGGTTGGTTAAATTTTCTTATTCTTCAAGATTCTACACTCTAAAATAACATGGCTTGGTTTCTTACAATAGTTTACATATATTCCGCTTCCGACAATGAGATTGCACATGCCCAAGTTCTTTGTAAAAGTTACATTGAAGATTTTCTCTGTTTCCATTCCTTTGTTTTGAATATCTATAATGCGACGTAAGAAATACAAAATCAACAATATTATTTTTTTTGTCCAATTGAGTTTGAGTTTTTAGGCATGTTTCATCATGAATAACTTCACCCAAAATAGATTCCATATTCAGATCATCGCGAAAGGACCTCTTACTGTCTCAAATTCAGGTCGAAGCTTCATGAGAAATTGCATCACTCTCCCGCGATTTCGTTCTTTCTTCACTTTAGTGGATGCAGAAGGTGAGATTGTTGCAAAAGAGATTATGTGTTGTTCTGTCCACAACTTTAGCATTGCAACATAGAAACTACGAATATCTCTATCCTCTTAGCTGATGTTGGCTATTTCATATTCAAGTTCAAATTGTCTTGACTGATTCACCTGAGAATAAATTCCATTAAGATGATCCATATAGTCGCTATGGTTTTGAAAGATCAGAGACTTAGAGCAATGTTAGGTTCAACCAAGTTGAGTATCTAAGTGATAATTTGTGCATTCTTTGTTTTCCAATTGTTTTTCGCCTTTGCATCACTTCTTCTTTTTCAGAGCCATCAAGAATTCTAGATAAACCTTTTCCTTCAACAAAAATTCGAAAATGGAACTTCCAAAGTGTAAAATTTATCCCATTGAATTTGATAGATATCGTTTCGAATTTGTTTATATCCATGATGATTGATCACAATAATTTAAGCTAGAATAGATCCTCTAAAGGATAATCATAAAGAACAAAGAAAGAAGAATTCTCAAAAGAATGTAAACTAGAACAAAAGTAATTTTCTTAATGCTTTAATACCATATTAAACTATGGAACATAATATTGAAATATGAAAATAGAGAAAGAAGGCTATATTTTTTATGTACAAGGATTACAGCCCTTTATATACAACAATACTAATGTCTATATATTGCAAACTAAGCTAATCAAGAAATATAATTAGGCAATATACAATATGAATTCCAGAATATTAGGAGAGATTTTCTTCCTTAATTTTTGGTCAAACCTAGTTAATGAAGGAATACAAACAGGTAACATATAATAAAAATCCAAAATATTAGGAGTGGTTTTCTTCGTAATTTTCAGCAAGATATTCTTTGTTTGACACAATCTCCTTTTCAAAAATTTAAAATAGGTTCATCATAAATTTTTAGTTTTGTTTTTATGTAAAGTTTCTTCAAAACTTAATTATATGGTTTCATTATTCTCTTTTCAAATGCTAAAATAAATTTATTATTAAATCTTAATGTTGATAATTATTTGTTATGCAAACTTTTCTTAAAAACTTATTTATAAGATTTTTACCAACACTTTAATAAATAAGAATCAAACAATTTTTCTAAGTTAAGTTTAAAATTAGACCATTGGTTAAACATCCACTTAGAAATAAAATTGGTATACAACTTAAGGAACTACATTTTAAGAAGTAAATTTATTTCCTTTTTATGAAATCAAGAAAATATAAATAACAATTATAATAATTAGACACCAATTTGTAACAACTCAAAATTTTAGTTTCTTCCAACAACTCATTAAATACCAAAATGTTGAAAAACTATTAATAAAGAAAGACTTATTATGAGAATAAAAAGTTACAACAAGACATTCACCTAATTTCTCTAATGCTAAAACTTAAAACATTTTAGAAGTAATAAGGCATAGAATAATTTTTCTTCATAACCACATAAAAATTCATGTTTTGGAAAATATTTAGTTAAAAGAAGTTTAGTATGAAAATAAAATATTCATGAACTCAAAATAAATATAAAATCATGATTCATTAATTAAGTTTCATATTTACAAAATCTAAGAATTAAAACTTTGTTTAAGAATCAAACTTTAGAAAATATACTTAGTGCAATCCCTTAGATTTTATGATATGGTTATGTTTTAACCCTAAACCAGAAGTCAACTAGAAACCCTAAGGTCAACAAATACACATAAAACCCCAGTAGATTAAATCTGGCAATCCCATATTTCTAATCCCAAAACAAAGAAATTGAAATAATAGTGGATAATAGTTTGTAATAATATAAGGAAACATAAAAATATCAGATTCAATAATTTTTAATGTCTTTCGGATCCGAATGGGATCAGTTTTCGAAAACCATGCTCTGGTACTCCCGACAAAAAAAATATTTCGATAATACCAATAGACTTGTAAAAATACAAGGATTTCAAAAATATCTGTTTTATAATTTTTCAGTATCTAAAAATATCAAATATAGCTTAATTATGCTATTTTCATTACTACTGGTATTAATTTATCTTATCTACTATTCATAGTACTATTGTCATGTCTCTAAGGGTACTCTAAACGCGACAGTCTGCTATACTCGATATCTAAACTCAAGTATTACAACCTTAGCCATTCCATGAGCTTAAACACCGGGTGTAAGACTCGCGTTCAACATATAGGGAACCATACTTTGAATCAAAATAGTTTAAGGAGACATACATAGCAATAAGAATGTAAATCATAACGGTTATAACTAGATAAATCTATTACATGATCTAAGGGGCATACCTCCCTTAAAATATTAAAAGTCCTTAGCTTCATAAAAGTCTCTTACATTAACACAGATATATATATATATATATATGATTAAGGAGATTTAACTAGAAGTCTATGCCTAACATCTAGGTCCCGACTTATTCAAAAAGCTCCTTAAACTCCAAAAGCTGTACCTGAAGAAAGTGGTCTCTCGGGGATAGCCATAAATAATCATACTGCAACAGAAAACTATAGAGGTATAAGCTTTCGAACTTAGTGAGTTTTACTTCCAAAATTAAATACTCAACAAGCAATATATATTAGGCAAGTTATATTAACAACCATATGAAATGCAAAATTATGTGAGCATACAATACATAAGACTTTCCGGGAGTCTTATGTTGAATGGATTTATGCCCTCCATTAGGGGTTAGGTGTTTTAGCCCCATACGACCATAGATTTTAATTTTTCTCATTTACATTATGGTTGATACAGGTGCCCACTCACACATAATTTTGTAGTTGATACAAGTGCCTATACCACTACCATTTCAATTACGGTCATTACACCAACATTCGAGTTTACAGGCCCCTCGTTGCCTAGCTATTATGCCTTCTTCCCACAAAGGTATAATAACCTATGCAATTTGACTCAACATATAGTATGCATGCCAATTTGATTATAAGATCATGGCATATTAATTAACGATTTACGGGCGATCACAGATATTGCAAACACTTCAATTCTATACTAAGTCATAAAATATTTACAATAATTTCATTCCGATATTTTTATCACTGATTCAAACAATTTGAATTCACATGCACATTCCAATTTTATCTTGCCCTAAGGTATTCATAAGCATATAATATAAAGATAGTGAGCTCACATTGCCATGGCGTGAAAATCCACTTAATCGTAATAGTCCTTAGGAAGGTCTAGTCCGTCTCCTAAGTCTCTTAATCAAAAGAAATAACTCCAATGAATATTTCTATTAATTTTGAATGATCTTATAAATTCTATTCTAGCAAGTTCGTCAAAGTTCATCTAAGAAGAAATTCAAACTTAAAACGGCCATAACTTGGTCATTTTAACTCAGAATTTCGCATATTATATACTGATTTCTACCTATTCGATGAGAGCTATCTATTGCTAGAGTTATTTCCAACGAACAAGGTCATTTAGCCCATGAATAGTAGGGTACAGAATGCTATACGAATTTCCCATCCCACATATCAACTCCTAGTTTCAAACCAAGTATCACTCCAAAGCTTTGATACGTACTTAGCTATCATTATATCTTTTAAAACTCTATTATATAAATATATAACTCAATATTATGTGTGATTCATGGGTGTTGGTAAATTTATTTTCTCATGTACTTAGATAATGCTTAATAGGATGTATAAGACACTATTTTCCTAACTTTGTTTCTACCAAGGGCATTATATGTATATGCATTATATGTATATGCATTGCCTACAAGTTATTACCATGAATGTCATTAGATGAGCTATCTATACGTATATTTTCAATGATATATGATATCAAAAATTCTTTTTTAGAAAACTTTTGCTTTGCAAACTTTTGGAAATTACTTGACTTAAGAAAACTAGTTTTATTTCTTGCAATATCACACTTACTTTTATCAAATCTGAACCTTGATGACTTACATACCGAACACTTTCATTATTTTAATAAAAACCTTTATCTTGGGGCTAGAAGATAGATGTTTAAATAGGTGATCTACCTAATTACGAATTTTACAAAATTTTTAAAGAATGAAAACATTGTTTAATCTATTATTTGATATCATTCCTTGTTTTAGGATTATACTCTGATAAACTTTTATCCTTGCCAAAATTCGGTGTAAACCCCCGAAAATTTCATAATTCTTAGAAAATAACCCTAAAAGTCAAACACCGGAATTGAAACCCTAAAAATCGAACCAAGTTAAAACTTAATTCTAAATAAGATTAAAAACGAGATTTCTTAATCTTGAGAAAAAGAGAACCCTAAAAAACAAAATAGAAAATCAAACTATCGGTTGAATCAACATCCGTACGCCAATCAAATCATCTACCCGATTCTTAAAACGTAAATCAAAACGATATATCCAAATAATGCTCGACAACGAAATGCTAAGATCTTAAAACCCTCGGTGAATTTTGAAATAAAAAATTTCAATTTTCACCAAAAGTTAAACTGAGTCAACGCGTGACCTTAGACATGGTTAAACGATCCCGACAACTGAAAACTATTAAATAATCACAAATAAAATAAGATAAACCATATATATCGAACAAAAAATATAATACAGTTAAAACTCCGAAATTATATCTTACGAATAACTCAACAAAACTAGAAGTCAAATCGGAACCCTGGAAGTCAACAAAGCTTACAACAAACCTTAGTGTTTAAGATCCGGCAATCCCGTGCTCTTAAACCATAAACAAAGAAATGAAAATAATTGTTGATATTAGTTCGTAATAATATAGGGAAGCTTAAAAATATCATATTCTCAAATTTCTAGTGTCCTTCGGATCCGAACGGGATCAGTTTTCAAAAACCATGTCCTAATACACCGGATGGCAAAAATATTTCGTTAATACCAATAGAATCGTAAAAATATAAGGTTTTCAAAAATATCGATTTTAGAATTTTTCGATAGCTAAAAATTACAGATATCGCATTATTATGCGTATTTTTATTACTATCGGTATTTTAATTGTCTGGTTTACTATTCATAGTACTTTCTACTATTCATTACTATTCCTTATCTCTACTTTTTTTACTATTTTTTTACCTACATACTTATTTTTTATAAATTTTTTTTTTATATAAAAATTTACCACATATTACAAACTTCTTTCACACTTTTCTTAAAAATTAATTTTTTAGTCAAATCTCTCTCTTCCTACAATTCGTCCGCTTCTCTTTTCATCCTATTTAATTTCTTTTCTAATTAATTTAATTATATCTAATTTTCACTCTAAAATTCTATAAATACCCTCCTATCCTTCCTCATTTCCTTCATTTTTTACAACTCATTTCACTACCAAAACTCTAATCTCTAAACAAGCACTCTCCATAAACTTTTCCTCTACGAAACTCTTTTACTAAATACTCTCAAAATTTTCTCTATACAATACAACTACCATTTCTCAATAACTACATAACCATAATTCTATACTTTCATACCTATAAAACACTTTAGGTAAAAATTTCTTCCAACCATTTAGTTATCCATGTCATGTAACTTAACATGACTATGGTGTTGCTTTGAAACTCATATGAGTAGTAAAAGCAACAACATGTTTATGTTTTGTTCTTGCACATGAACTTCCTATTTTATTATATTGTTATGTTGACTTTATTATTCATATCTAACTAAATATATTTATGTATTTATATATAATCTTTAGAGCATATAAGCTCACTTGTTATTTATTTAATTTCATGCTTTGTAATTTATTTATTTCATGCTATTTCCTTAAGACTAGTCCTTCTAGTCTTAGACTTGTCCATATCAAGTCAAAACAATCTTTTTTTTTTTTTTTTTTTATTTTCCTTATTCTTTTGAGACTAGTCTATTTTTAGTCCGGGATGTCTTGATGAAGCTAAGGCTCCCAATACTTCACCGGAATACCTTGATGAAGCTAAGGTTCCCAATACTTGATATTTTATTTCCTTGCTTATTATTATTTGTTTCTAGTATTTTCTCATGTTCTTATTATTTTACATGCTCATAATACTTGCATCTACATAATGATATTGTCTCAACTAATTTAAAAGTAGAATTTTACTTTATTAAAGGAATTTGAAGTTAAATTTTCTATTATGTGACTTGTCACAAAATAATGAAGTTATTATCAATAACATAAAAATGCAGTAATACACGTTTTCTCAATTTTCTCAAATAACAAAGATAACTTTGCCAATGAAACATAAGAAATGAATACTTTCTTTGTATATTATGATAACTTAAGTTTTAGTAAAATAATTTGTTAGTTTTCAAAGTTCTCACAAAAAGCTTAAAGATTAAACTCCTTTCAACTTCATGACAAAACTAAGAAACAAACTAGTTTTCAAAGTTAAGATGAATTCAACCCATAAAGTTATAACCTACTTAGGAAAATAATGATTTTCAAGTTTCTAAAGAAGAAACTTATTTTCAAAGAATATAAAAAAGATAAGATTAAAAATAAAGGATTCTATCAATAAAGAGGATTCTTTTCAAAAGAAATAAAAGAACAAGTTTTTAGAAAACAAAAACTTATAATTTAGGTAACCAATATAAGAAGACAAGACTCATTTTCTAAAACCATTCTAAATACAAATTTATAAAAAGGTTTTCAACAACTTAATACAATTTTGATAACTTTGATATTTTATCATTAGAAGTAAAATTTATGAAAAATTAAGGTAAAAGAAAAATTTACTTGTTTTAGAAAAAATGAATGAATAAAATAAAATAGGAATATACTCATTTATAATAACTTATGAAAATATAAAGTTTCTTCAAAATGCTTGAAAGGAAATTTATCAAGTTAAGTTTCAACACTTTTAAAAAGAATTATTTCATGAAATAAATTATTGAAACCCTACCATAGAAATTTTGCCTATCAAGTAAGCTTATCTATATACTCAAATGATTTATCAAATATATTTATATATATATTTATATTTTTACTAAAGGATTTTTAAGTAAAGTTGAGTTAGAAAATGATTTTGCAAAAATCTAGAAATATTTGTTTTAAATATATACCCAACATTTTCAGGACCCAAATGACATTTTATGACAAAGATAACCTTAGAAATGGATGGATCTTTTCGAATAGCTAGAAAACTGTATATTATATGCGAAATTCCGAGTTAAAATGAGCAAGTTATAGCCATTTTAAATTGGAATTCCATTCTATACGAATTTGAAGAACATAGTGAAATAGAATTAGAAAGTTTAAGTGAAATTTCGATGAAATACTTATTCCGAGTAATTCTTTTGTCTAGGTGACGAAAGATACAAAATTACTCTTTCTGAGGATTACTACGACTAAGAAGATCGCGAAATGGACGAGTGAGTTATTCCTCTTAATTTCGTTACCTTGCTTATGCTTATAAAGTTGTAGCATTACTATACTAAGAAAAGATAAAAATGGATATATATTTAGGGAATTCGGGGTTATGTATATATATGTGATTCGTTGTTTATGCGTGAAATGAGAATTAAGAATATCGCAACTTCAAACTGTCTGTTTCAGTGTTTTTGTTTACTTGTATGACTGTTTATTATTTGCTAAATTGATTGATCGCCCCCTAATAAATCGTAATAAGGTTTTGCTTAAGAAAAATAAAACGCTCATGCATAGCATCCATCGAGTCATATCTCTTTCGGATGGCCGCTACTCCTACGCGTAGAGTTGGATTGGCTGTTATCGTGCTATGACACGGGCCATGTTCCTTCTTAGATAATCCAAATTGCCTGGGGAATGCGACTCTAGATTTGGAGCAGAGCCAACCAAACGCTTTGGGTGGGAACCTGGGGACTAGCAGTAGGAAATCAAAGATCTTCATCATCGATTCCCTAACCTTCGATACGGAGGGGTAAATCCGTTCTATATATGGTTTTCGGATAACTATATATATTCGTGTATCACGTGATTGTTGAATTGTAGGCATAGCATATGTGAGAAAATTTAAATGAACTTGTTTGAAAACATGGTGTGAGTGAAAAGGAATATCTCACTAAGCTAGTTGTAGCTTATACCCCTATAGATTTTGTTGAAACAGGTATACCCGTGGCTTAAATTTAAGGTCATGACATTAAAGAAGTCATGGAAGGATGTTAAGCTTCTATGAAGGAAATGGAAACATAAGATGAAGTAATTTTGTAAGGTTCTTTATATGTAATGAATTCTATGTTAGTGTTTTGGAGATTCTAAGATGTATATTTATTTGAAGACAATAGAGGGATATGCCCTTAAGAATTGTAATATAATATGTTTATGTTTTATAAGTATTCTCTTTGCCTTGTTACTTGTTTATTATCATTGTAAATTGCGTTACTCCGATACGTTCTCTTGATTGTGATGTACGCCTTGTACATGATATGAAAGCCTTTGCGTGCCTAAGGTAGCCATTCCTAGGCTTTAGTATTGTGTACGGCGGACTGCCACATTTAGGATATCCCTCAGGGCGTGACATTAGGTCTTTATTACATGTATCCCCTTGGACTTCTATTTTTCTATAAAAATTATCATTTTGGCATTTGGAAATAGGTGTTTAAATAGTGGTCATTTTCAAATCCAAAATTTGAAATTTCCATTTGAGATTGTTTCTTTTGTAAAACTCATTTAATCTTTCAAAAACTATTTCCTAATCAAATCTACTCTTTAAGGCTCCCATTTCTTTAATAAAAATCTTGTTTTGGGGTTGAAAAATAGGTGTTTGCACTTCAAGCTTTCCTTATTACGAATTTAAAGCTTGTTATTGGGATTGAAACATAACTTTTGTAAACTTTTCCTTGTTTTGAAAATATTCCTTAGTAGGTCTAAGATTTACTCCTTAAGATCACTCATTTATGATATTTATTCCCTAAGCCTTTCATTTTTAATGTAAAATACACATTTTGAAGTTAAAAAATGGCTTTTCCAAATATGGTTCCTTTTTTATCCGAATTTTCAAGAATCATTTTTGTTGAAACTGAAGTAGATCTTGAGCTTTCTAACATTTTCCTATTATCATCATACTACTACAAGTCCTTTATATACATAAAACAAAAAACTAAGACATTTATGAACTCAAAACAACTAGATCTAATTTATTATACTAGTCATAAATGCATGAACACTATGATCATTATGTGGATATGATTAAATGTTGAATATATGCACAAAACATTAATAATAACAACATAACTTAGTAAATAAACAAAGTAATAGCAAAATAACTTAAACAGCAAGATCTATAACATTGTGATGGTAAGGATCTCATGTTCAAGTGTTTTCACATCCCTAGTTTAAAGCTCATGGAGATTTTTGAGTGAAATCACACATAAATGATCTTGCCATTACATGTTTTTAAGGTAGTAGGGTATAGATATATTACCTATTTAGTGTTTAGAACAAGGAATTTGAAGAAAAATATGTAAGTGTGTAGAGAGAGGGAGTATCACGGCATTTAGAGGAGAGGAGGAGAGAGTTTTGCAAATATTTTTCTAAAGTGAAAATGAGGAAAGAAAGAAAGTGAAATGGTGAAGGCATAAAGGGGTATTTATAGAAAATGAGTTTAGGGTTTGCTTTAATTACATAAAAGAAAAATAAAGCAAAATTGGATAGAGGGAATAGAGGTAGGGGGCGCCGGTTTTGGGGGGCATGGGAGAGAGAGAAAGATATGTGTGTTGTGTTGTATAGGTTTCAAAATTAAATTAAGTAATTTAAGTAATAAAGTTGTATTGGAAAAATAAATTATAAGAAATATGATGTAAGGATAGAAGAGATTGGTTGTAAGGATGTAAGAAGTAGAGTATGGGTGGCTATACTTGATGAATAGTATGAAAGGAATAAAAAAGTAGATTGGACAATTAAAGTACCAGAAGTAAAGAAAATATGATAAAAGGTTATAACCATAACTTTTATAACCCAAAAAAATTCTATAACTGATATGTTTGAAAATCTTATGAAATAATGAGTCTAGTGGTACTAATAACATATTTTTAATATCTCGAGCCCCATGACACGCTTTTCAAAGTCTGTATCCGATCGAGTTCGCAATAGGTCAAAAATTCGTTAATCTGATCTTTTTAAGCACCCTAATATTTTTACGAACCAAACTACACTCTTCACTCGTAATTCGACTTCTTGGTTTAAGAACATGAGTTTGCCAAATCTAAACTGCTAGGGTTTCCTAGGGATTTGTTGACTTAAGGTTTCCGGTTGATTTTTTGGTTTAGGGTTTAAGCTCAAATTTACCTTAAAAATTAGGGGTTTACAACCATTTTACACTATTCAACATCTCTACTTTTCTACACCTATTCTTATACTCTACCATACCTATTTCTACTTTTTACTTTTCTTATACATCTTTATTCACATTAAATCTTACATCTTAGTACTTTTAATTAACAAAAATACAAAACAAATAAAAAATATCTCTCTCTCTCTCCTCTCCATGGTCACGTCGGCTACCCTCTCCCACACACACACACATATTTATTTTTCCTTTTTTAATTTATTTAATTCACACATTTTTACTCCAAAAAATTCTATAAATGTCCCATCTCCCTCTATTTCTTTCACACATTCATTTACCATACTAAAACTCTCCTAAATTCTTTCCACAAACACTTTCTCCCAAAAATGTCTTTTTTCTTTCTCTTTACTATCCAATTTTTTGTATACACTTTCTACACACATAAATACTATCCAAACTTTTCTTATACTACCACTTCCATATTATCTCTTTAGGTAAATGTTCTTACCCATTCCCTTCTATCATGTCATATAACTTAACATGACCATGGTGTATGCTTCTTAAACATTCAAATGTTAGAGAAGTAATACTATGTTCATGTTTTGTTTTTGTTCATGAATAAATATCATATTATGTTGTTTTGCTTATGTACATATTGTTATTGTTGTTGTTATCATGCTTCAAACATGACTTTATATATATGTATATCTATATATTCTAGAGCTTAAATGCCCACTAACTTACTAACAAGCTCATTACTATTATTACTCTTATTATTACTTTTTCCTTTCTTTCTTTTTTCTTTTTTGGGACTTAATCTCGAAATACCTTGATGAAGCTAAGGCTTCCAATACTTGACCGGGTTACCTTGATGAAGCTAAGGTTTCAAATACTTTACCATAATATCTTGCTTATTATTATTATCTTGCTTCTTATCTTATATTTTCATAATCTACATACACTATGCTTATAATACATGTATCTTCATAATGATATTGTCTCAACAATATTTAAAGTGGTAAAAGAAGTTGAAACTAAACTTTTTATTATGTAACTAATCACTAAATAAAGGAGTTGTCATCAACAACTTAGAAAATGGATTTTTGCAACATTTTCTCAAGTCTTCTCAAAGTTTTCTCAAATGACAATAAGGATAGTTTTACCAAGGAAATAAAGGAAATGAACACCTTCTTTTCATAATATGGTAACCTAAGGCTTAGTAAAAATAAATTGTGGGTATTCAAATTCTTCTCAAAAAGCTTAAGATTAAGTCTTTTCAACTTCATAATAAAAACCAAGAAGTAAACTAGTTTTCAAAGTTAAGATAAACTAAACTCATTAGTTTATAAACCCACTTAGAAAAATAATGATTTTCAACTTTCTAAAGAAGAAACCTATTTTCAAAAAGATAAAAAGAAAATAAATATGATAAGTTCAAAAATAATGAATTTTATCAATAATTTAAAAAGATGATTTCTTTTCAAACAAAATGGTAAAGGAAATAGAATACCAAGTTTTAGAAATAAAATTTATTTTTAAAGGAGTTAATAAAAAAATATAAAAGGAAAATTACTCATTTATTAAAACCATTATGAAGGAAACTCTATAAATAGGTTATCAACAACTTAATGAAAATTTTTTAAAACTTTATTTTTATCACTAGAAGCAAAATTGTTAAAAACCAAAGTTAAGGGAAACATTTATTTGTTCTAGAAAGGAAATGGGAAAACAAAATAAGACTATATTCATTTATAATAACCTAAGGAAATATAAAGTTTCTTCAAAATACTTAGAAAAGAATTTGTCAAGTTTAAGTTTCAACATTTCAAGAAGAATTGTTTTACGAAAAATAATCATTGAGACAGCACCATTAGAATTTTTGCATATAAAGTGAGTTTATATATATACTCAAAAGATTTTTTCAATCATATAGACGATATCTATATTTCTGCTAAAAGATTTTTGAATAAAGTCGAGTTGGAAAATTGTTTTGCAAAAGCTAGGATTTTCGTTTTAAATACGTACCGCAACTTTTAGTAATCCAAATGACATTTCATGTAGGAAATAACCTCAAAAATGGATAGATCTTTTGCAGTAGGTAGAAATCGGTATATTATATGCGAAATTCTAAGTTAAAATGAGCAAGTTATGACCATTTTGAGTTGGAATTTCACTTCATGTGAATTTTGACGAACTTAGTATAATAGAGTTGTAAGTTTAAGTAGATCATTCCAAGAAATATTCATTTCGGGTATTTCTTTTGTTTAGGTGATGTGGAGTCTGAGCTACCGCACCCGAAAGACTTTTGACTAAAGAGCTTCTGCTGATATGGCCGAGTGAGTTTAAATTCTTGCAATTGTACTTATGTATTTGCTTGTAGGTTAGTAGCACTAGATTTTAGGAAAAGACAAAACATGAAAGTGCATGTGTTTTACTTATATGGTTGAAATTATGAAAAGTATATTGAGGCGGGAATTGTTAATTAATCACTGTATGATTTAGTTTAATATTGATTGTCTACAAACTCTATGATCACTTATAAAATGACTAATACTATGCCATGACTACTTAAATTAAATGATTCATGCATGACACATAGTGAGTCACATTACATTCATTACTGTATCATTGGTGGGACAAGGGCATAGTAATGAGGTCAAGGACTCGAAAATATAAACTATGGCTTTGATTGCCTGTAATTAAATGGTGAATGGACACCCAAATCAACTATATTTTAGCGATTAGTAGGAATCAGTATAAAACTACAAAAATATCATTTGCGAACTATGGCTTCGTTGCCAGGAATACCTAACCACCGATTGGAGGGGTAAATTCATTCAAACATATGATTCCCGCAAAATCGTATGTATTGTTTGCTCATGTAATTAATTGCATCTTATATGCTTGATTAAATAACTAGATTAATTATTTATTATTGAGTACCGTACTTATGGATTCAACTCTCACTAAGCAAGAAGCTTATCTCCTTATAGATACCGTTTGCAGTTTCCTCATTTATCGTTGAAGCCCCGGGTGTATTTCTTACAGGTATTACCTTTTTGGCCTAAGGAGTTTTTGGAAGAAGTCAAAGACTAGATGTAGACTTAGACTTCTAAGTAAATCTCCATGTGATTATTTTGATGAGGCTTCATTAAAACTTGATGGACTATATCTTTTACGGGAGAATGCCCCTTTGATGAATTGTAAGACGTTTATATATTTCCTTATTTTAGTTATTATGTTATGATTTCAATTCTTAAACTGCTATGTGAATGTTTTCTTAAACAACTTGTTTCAAAGTTGGTCCTCTATGATCGTGAACGTATGCCTTACACCCGATATCGAAGCTTATGGGATTATTGAGGTCGTCATATTTAAGCTTTAATATTGGGTGTGATGGACTATCGCGTTTAAGGTACCCTTTGAGGCATGACACTTAGAGTAAAACCATGTCTTGTAAAATAAATTAGCAAATAATTATTTTTTTTCAAATACGAGACCTTGAAGATTCCAAAATATATATATTGAACTATGATTTTTGTTGTTAAGCCATATGTTTACAAATGGCAAATTTAATCACAAGTTGAGAAATGACCTATAATAAAACTATATCTTTCATAAAGATTGTTTACAAATTTATTTTATTTTTTAATACAAAATCACTAGGATCATACATATAATATGAGTTATTTTTAATATTAAATGTTTTTCAAAAGTACAAATACTTATAGGCTTGCTATAAAGTGTCTAAGTGAAGCAAAACATGGGAAAAATTACGATTTGAGGGCTGGAATTTTCGTGCTTATTTTGTGCTGACCCGATTTAGAACCAAAATGGACTTAAATGTAAAAAATAACCTTAGAAATAGATAAATCTTTTTGAGTAGATAGACAACGACATCTAATATACGAAGTTTTGAGTTAAAATGAGCAAATTATGGCCATTTTAAGTTAGAATTTCCCTTTACTTGAATTTTGATGAAAATAACAAGATAGAATTAAGAAGTTTAAGTAGAATCTCTATAAAATACTCATTATGGTTTTTTTTTTTTTTGTCTAGGTGATGAGGAATATAAGACTTCCCTTCTTGAGGATTACTATGACTAAGTAAATTGACATATGGAAATGAGTTTTTTCTCCCAAATTCGTTACCATGTTTGTGCTTGTAAAATAGTTGCATTAGCATCATAACAAAAGATAAAAATGGGTATGTATTGGGGATTGCCAAGGGTTATGCATGTGCTTCTATTTTTTGTGTGATTAAGTGAATGCTAAGCATATCATAAAATTAGAATGTTTGTTTAACTATGTTTATTCATCTGTATACTTGATTGCTATATGTGTTTAAATTGATTGATCTTCTTCAGTTAATCATAATATGGAATGGTGTTAATAAGAAAAAATCATGCATAGTATCTGTCGAGTCACATTTTCGAAAGGCTGCTAGTCCTATGTGTAGAGTTGAATGGGCTGCAAGCATACTGGGACACGGGCCATGCTCCTTCCTAGGAATCCTCATCGCTCAGAGAATGTGACCCTAGGTTTGAAGCCGTGCCAACTTAACTCTTTGGGTAAGTGCTTGAGGACTAGTAGTAGAAGATCAAGAGGACCTTTATCAACAATTCCTTAACTCTTGATATAGAGGGCGTAAATCCATTCTGTGTATAGGTTCCAGATAACTATATATATATGTATTCTTCATTTGGTTGCTGCATAAGCATAGCATATGCTTGACTAACCAATTTGTTTGTCTATGGTTGTTAGTATGAATGACGAGGAAACATCTTACTAAGCTCGTTGTAAGCTTATATCCACATAGTTTTTGTTGAAACAGGTATGCTTGAGACATCATTCGAGGACGGGACATTAAGAAACCATTGGTGGATTATTGAGCTTTTACAAAAGAAGTGAGAGCATAGAAGGAATTTACCATCTTGAAATTTCTTTATGAGCAATATATATCATGTTAATATTTTGATGATTGCTATGAAGTGTACTTATATAAACTTGAAGACGTTAATGAGGGTATGCTCTTAAGAATTGTAATTGACCTTATTTATGTCTCTTGTTAAGTATTTCTCTTGCCTTGTTACTTAATTATTATAAAGTAAATTACACTATTCTTATGTCTTTGCTCTAATTTGTTGTTTGCCTGGTACATGATATGAAAGTCTTGCATGACTAAGGTAATTAATCCTAGGCTTTAATATTGTATACGGCGAACGGTCATATTTAAAATACCCTCGGGGCATGATATATACTCTTGAAGGATTAATGTAATTGACCTGAGAACAAGAATTGTAGCCACCTCTTAGCTAGGTGTCCGAAGTTCCAAGCATGAATGATAGAATAAATGTCCACATTTGTAGTTTAATGATATAACTCAAGAAGTATAAATGAATAGGAGGCCATGGAGATGATCGAAATTGTACTCCATGTTAACTCATAGAATCTCCCGATACACAACGTCCAAGTTAATAAATGTATAGGCGTGAGTAATCCTTAGCTTAGTGTATAGCTTAAACGTGAATATACCTAAAACAAATATAAATACCCTATGGCCAAGTGTAGGTTGTCCCATCAGATCCTGACCAACAAAATTTCCTATTGACTAGATACTCGTACAAGAATATTCTAGAATATACATGCATTATATGTGTACATATTCATGAATACAACAGAATTTTTACATAGACATATAGATATTAAAATGGAATAATAATAATAAATAATAAAAAATAAATAAGTAAATAAAAAATAAAAATATAATAATAAATAAATAAATAGACAACAACTGTTAGAACATGTGGTACTAAGAGCTAAATAAACACATATTCATATGTACTAATGGGTGGAAACCTTAGTATAAGAGAATACCCTTTTATATAATTGTATTAAATTACTTTATACTTATGTCTAAACTTATAATTACAAATATATATATACACACACACTACCAATTTCAAGAATAAATTCATGAAACAAGAATGAAAATAATATAATAATGGTAAGGCACAAGGATACTCATAACATTGCATCAAATTTTCTGAATAAGTAGTGAGGAACATCCTTGAATCTGAATAAAATGTATTAATATATTCATCAATCGACCAAATGGACACCACCATCAAAAAGTATGCGAAAAATTACATGAAATCGACTATAAATTTGTATAAAATGATTTTAGAACGAGAAAGTTATAACCAATTGAAGTTTAAATGCCATAACTGCAAAGGGACAAACTATGTTATAGTATAGATATAAATCTAGTTTTTTTTTTTTTTTTTAATTGGCCAACATACAATCTAGCTTTATTGAATTACTTCTCATATAGTGTCATTAACTTACTGCATTTAGGTGATTACGAGTCAGGCATCGAGCTCCTAGACGATTATTATGATTAGTTGCTGCTATGACAGAGTGAGTATTTTTTCTATGATTATTATATACATTTGTTCTTGTAATTAGTTGCACTTTTATGTAACTCATATTATAATTAAATTATACAGGGAATTAGGATCTATGCATATGATTAGTATTGTATGGTGCTTGACAAGATACTATAATAAAAAGAGAATAAATTGCTTGCTACAATTTCATTAAATTGTTGATATAAGTGTTTGCAATTAATTTGTTGATCTCACCTATTGAACCTAATTATATTTGACTCGCACAAAATAAAATGATTTCATGCATTGCATGACTTGCATTTTCTAAAGGCCATCAACATCATGTAATGAATGGGTGTGGCTGTGATTGGGAGTATACTACGGGCCCTACTCCAGCTTTAGGGAACTACTTTGTATTTGGAAATGCAACCCTTTATTAGAAGTGGAGTCGGCATTTCATTGTTTAGGGGTGAGATGTACTTGTTACCTACCTCAAAGTAAATAAGTATTATTTTGATTTTTTTTTTGCCAACTTAAATTTTTACGTAACGTTTGTGAAAAACTTGAGGTGATGGTACCTCGAGTTGATGCGTAATAGAACTTTCCTAACCAGATCATGGTGGGCGAAAATCCGTGCTATACATAGTTCTCGGATAATCGTGTATGTTTATTGCATTCATGTGTTTGTCCATGCATCGCATATGATTGGAAAA
Source organism: Combretum micranthum (assembly GCA_024138025.1). Taxonomy (NCBI): domain Eukaryota; kingdom Viridiplantae; phylum Streptophyta; class Magnoliopsida; order Myrtales; family Combretaceae; genus Combretum; species Combretum micranthum. The sequence continues at coordinate 2,033,289 of JAMXBD010000005.1, forward strand.
TAATTAATTGTTTATATATTTGCTTGAAGGTATGGTATGATAAAATTGCTTACTAAGCTTGTTGTAGCTTACACCCCTATGGTGTACTACTTTTGCAGGAAAGTCTATGGATTGATCTGTATCGCCAGCGACCACAGGTTAGCGTTGGGAGCTTGAGATGAGTGTTGAGAGACTACTGCTTCATTTAAATCCCTTTACATAAAGACTTCAATTCAATATGTATGGTTTTTATTGGTGACTTATTATATAGAATTATTATGATAAAAACCTATTAATGTTAATTATTGTTAAATTAATTTATGTTGCATAGTAAACTAGCAAAACTCAGTAGAGTCCTTAAGCTGTGAGTACGCCTCATACACCATATGAGAAATCCTTGAGTGACAAGAGTGTCATTCCTAGATTTCCGCATTGTGTATGATAAACTGTTATGCATAGGGTATCCTCTGGGGCTTGATAGAAGAGATAACCTATTATTGAATTTTTATCACTTCTAACACAATCTAACACTAATAATCTACATCTTTTGCTTCAAATTGCAGAGCAAACAATATTAGTGAGGTAATAAAAATAATAGGTTATCTCTATAGTCTTTATAGAAGGTTACATAAAAAGGAGTAATTCCACATTGTTAAGAGATGAGATTGCTCTTTTGATAGAATGGTATGAATTGATAAAAATTTAGTTCTATTCACATTAAAAATAGTCAAAACATTAAAAGTTTCTATATTTTATAAATTTAGTATTAGGTATTAATTTAAGTTTGTTTATGTTTCTTTAAAATTATTATTCTATATATATATATTAACTTTCTCTCGAATTGGGTAGGTATGCCAGTTCCAAGATTCAAGCTGGTTGAACTTGCCTATTGGCTCATGCGGGTCGCGGGCTTGGCACGGCATACGAAGGAAAAAGACAAAAGTGTGAGTAAGCGCGGGTCAACATGCGACATTTGAAGCACGTGAAATAAGTGGGCTGGCATGGCATATCACAGCACGGCACACAAAGCATGCGAACCACCATGTGGGTCTTTTTTTAAATAATAATATAAAAAATAGTGATTTATTTTTTTAATTTACTATGAATTTTATTTAATTAAATAATTTTTTATTACTTTAATTAAATATATTAGTCTTCTTAAAAAGTATAATATATTTAGTGTATTTTATTTTTTTTTAAATGATTTCAATTGTATTACTATTAACATATTAACTTCAATTTTTTTAGGTTGTTAAAAAATGAAATTATCAAATAATATTATTATAGTGATTAATTTATCTTAAATGGAAACTTGCTTAATTAATTTATTTAGAATAAAATTGTAAATTATTAAATAAATGAAATTAATAAATGCATTAGGATCGGTAGAAAATTAAATTTTATTAGTAACATTTTTTTAACTACAAAAAAAATTTACAAGAATATTGAAAAAAAAAGCCATCAACCATAAACCCTCCTGAGAACCTTTTGTAGCTTCATCCAATCGTCCTGTTTGTGTTTACAGCTGCAATTTTGGTAGTGACAATGACCTTTAGTCATGATCCTAAGTCACTGTCCTTGAGCCACTAAAAGTGTGGGTCTGTATGCTTCTTACCAATGGCATTAGACCAACCTTTTAAGCACACACATACTTCAATAGTATCATCATTTAGCTTATGGCGATGTGGTTTAAGGACTCATCCACTTGAACTGAAAGCTGACTCTGATAGAACTGTTGAAGCCAAAACATCCGATGTCATTGTGGAAAGGTGTGATCCCGCAAATTTTACATAACCGTAATTTGTAATAATTATTAAAATTAATAGCAAGATCTTTAGAACATGTTTGAAGAACCACCCCTAATTTTTTCTTTTCCTTTTTCGTAAACTTAAATATTAATTATCACTCATATAAGTAAGTGTGGATGTCTCTAAAATGAATAAAACATATATAATATGTGTATTCTAATATGTGAGAACTCCCGAATTTTCGATCACGAAACTATGAAGTTGAATTAATTGAAAATTCAGTTGGGTCTTTTAAGCTAGAGTCACTGAACTTCAATTCAATTTATCAACCCATTGATTTCATGAATAATGTTAAGAAGCAAACTGAACATTTAGAAACAGGTTTTTTACAACAAACAGTCTTAGATCCAAGTAGTTAGCAACATTAGTTATTTAGATAATAACTATGACTTGAGTAACCGAAAACTTGAGTAAAACTTCAAGACTTCAACTAATATTTATTTAGATTGATCTAACCTATTTTTTCCTTCCTCTCCTACTTTTGTTCAACAAAAACTACTATAGGGAATGGGAATATCGAATCCTAACTTCATACTGACATTATTTAGCTTGGTCAAGTTTTGTTTGATATTGTCATTTAGCAATCTCATAAACATTAGGCAGCATCATATCAATCCCATGAAATCTAGACTTTTACCTGACTTGGTGTTGTGCCGTGTTGCTAGACTGGGACTAGTTGAAGCCACCAGGAGTGCTCAGGACAACCACCCTAGAGCACTAGTAGAACCACCACTGATCTACATGAGGGCCAACATCAGAGCTGCTATAGAGCCGTATGAGAGTCAACGGTGAGTCCTTTGTAGTGCCAATAATGATATCACCCATAAGAGCCCGATAAGCTCCAATGCCATAGCCCTCTTTTGCAATTCTCTGCAGCATGAAAGTCCAATATAATGAGATGTTTCGGCTTAGGGTATTTGGTCAACATCCCTGATTGCAGCTACTGCATTCTTTTTTTTCCTGCATTACTTGAACATCAACAACAAAGCACAACACACACACCTTTGTTTTCTTATATTCTAGTTGTTGAAGTATGTTGTTACTCTTCTTCTTGGATTTCTTTCTAACATCGAATAAGAGATTCTCCATTTCAAAAAGGACAACTTCTAGTTGGTGCCATCCCCCTTCCACAACTGACTAGCTCACATCAAGGAGACAAATTCAGTCCTCCATCTTTCCCTTGGCACTAACTACTAGAGACAAATCCATATATGAGAAGCATGGATTGTTGCCATGTCTTCATGAAGAAGGAAGGAGGGGTAATATGTATGTTGCTAGGTGTCAATGCATGGAAAGATATAGAACATGTTAAGCAACACATAATCCCCTTCATATGGCCTCTATCACCTGGTGCTAAATGAAATTGCCGCCATCTCCCTTAGACATAAATCCACTAACTCCACACATCACACGTTGTCGATGTGGAGTGAAATAGGCTGCTGTTTCATCCTATATTGTCACTTTCAAATTGTGTAAAACAGGGGCGGGGAGGGACACGTAAAGCTAAGTTTCACTTAGAGGAACTCATAATATGCATCATAAACCCATAACATCTCTTCTTTCTTTAGAAATTATAGTAGCTTTTATTGAATTTAAGCAGTAATTAGCTGCTAAACTATCATAGGCTGCTAAGGTAATTAGGAGATAGACAAGGCCAATGATAAATGTAATCATGTGTCAAAATCTAGGCTTAAGAAAACTCACCTTTTCGTTCTTTTCTTTCCCCCTATGCCTTTGCTGATTCGGTTGCTGCTTCTTCTTCTTCTTCCTCTTTTTCTTCCAAGCATCAATTCAGATAACACACACATACTCATGAAGATTTGTCAACTCACCATTCTTCTTTTACTTCCACCGATAGCAATAACATCACACAACACACATGGACACCATATAACAAGACAACACGACAACAAAACATCCCCTGCTCTTTCTACCAACCAAACCAAACAACAATGACGAACACACAATCTAACTTCAGCAGATGGCCACGTTACTTCTACTACATTCCTTTATGTTATTTCCACTGATCAGCTATGGAAAGACTAACACATACACAATTTGATAATCAAATCATTCTGGTGGGAATCAGGTTACCTTAGTTGCAGAACTAATTACCCGTACCTAAGTTAAATGAGTGCAAGACCTTGTATTAAGAATATTGGATGATAAATTGGAGCCAGATTAAGTTTATTTAGCTAAATCACTCATGTTACACACTAGATTCAAGTTTAATTCAAGGAAATGTTGCACGGATCAAGGAAGGAGTGAGGACCTTGGATGTTCTCAAGTTAGGAACCAATGCTAGACACCAAAGCCGGCCATACAACAGTGGCATAGAAGTTACACCGGTACAAGGTTGACGGTATTCTAGCTAAGGCCGGTGACCCTTCATGCCGGCCTACACATCCAATGCTGGCTTAAGTCAAACAACGTTAATTTTTAGTCAAATTCATCAAATTGCATTAATTTTAGTCAAAGTCTTTCTTTTTGTATTTCCTTTTTAGGATTTAGTCAAGCTGCGTTATTTTTCTCTAGTCTTTCATATTTTTTGTATTTCCATCTTACAAACTGCTTTGTTTTCTTTAGTCTTTTCGTCTTTTTATATTTCCTTTTTTGGGATTCTATTTTAAATACCCCTTTGTATTGAGATTCATTAACTTTTGGATATTTGAAATTGTTATTGGAGATTTATCTCTGTTTTACTCATATCAATCCCTTATATGATTGTGGTGAGTTACTGTTCTTATCAATTCTTAACTGAATTGTGGTGAACACACTATTCTTATCAATCCTTGTGATTGTGGCGAACAAACCATGAACCCTATTCATGCGTAATGTTAAATTAGGGCTAGCGTAGCTCGGATTGATCTTGTCACGCCCCAAAGAGTACCCTAAACATACTAGTCCAGTACACGTAATATTAAAGCTTAAGTATGACAACCTTAGTCATTCTTATAAGCTTCGATATTAGGTATAAGGCATACTCTCACAATTTTAGAGGACCATACTTTGAAATATGAAGCTTAAGAAGATACAATAACAAATTAAGAAATGGAAATTATAATATTCATTTATTTATAATAATTGTCTTACAAGCCTTAGAGGCATTCCCTCGTAAAAAATACTAGAGTCTATTACAAGAAATTTTCTATGAAGTCTACATCTAAACTAATGCTAAATCTCATCTAAAATTCCTTAACTAAAATGGGAAATACCTGGCTGCAAGGTCCCCGTGGCTTCAACCACAAATAGCTAAACTACAAGAGATTTATAAGGGTGTAAGCTAATAGGCTTAGTAAGAGTTATTTCCATAAGTAAATACTTGAGTAGCAAAATTCAAACAAGTTATTTAATCATTCAAGTGAAATGCAATATACATGTGAGCAAGCAAGGCATATAGTTTTCCGGGAACTATATGTTGAATCCATTCGGGGTTTGGTGATAATAAGTAATCTCAAAACGAGTCGTCTTAGTTAAGTTATGCTTTCGATCATTACTGCCAAGCATATTAAGTCTACTTGTGTTAAGCCATGCTTTCATATTACCGCCAAGCATTGTTTAAATTCCTTGCCGCCAAGCATTGCTTTCAACCGTGTTACTATCCTTTCACCTAAGGATAATAACCCCATACAATGTGGTACACTACGTGGTATGGATGAATCAATTTATTTGAGATATCATAGCATCATTATTGTCAATTTTAAGGTGGTCATAGAGTTTCAAACATATCAAATTCTATACTAAGATGAGCAATTCTTTACAATCAATTCCTCCCTCGATATTCTTAGGGTTCTTTAATGCAACTTTACATACATAGCATTTTGTCTTTCCTTAATTCTAATGCATCTATACTACAAGCATAATCAAGTACACAAGTTAAGGAAATAAACTTATGTTGCCATGGCGAAACTTCTTCTAAATGGAATAGTCGATCCAACAATCCACTAGTCAAAATAGTCTTTGGGATATGGATACTTTTCCTCGAGATCACATAGTCAAGAAAAATACCCATAATGAGTATTTCTTGATAACTCTCTTGAAATTTGACAAAACTATATCACAAGAACGTTAAAATTCGTATAGAAGACAATTCTAATTTAAAATGGCCATAACTTAGTCATTTTAATTATAAATTGCACATATAATATACCATTTTCTACCTATTCGAAAATATCTATCCATTTCTCAAACTATTTTTATCAAACTAGGTCATTTGAGATCTAGAACAGTAGGGATCAGATTCACTACGAAATTTCCCTTCCCAAAAGCAATTGATTCAATCATCAAATCATAAAAAAATTGCTGATAAATATTTAATTATCTATATAGTTGAGAAATTCCTTTTTATAAACGTATAGCTCATATTTCATACATGCTCAAGTATTTATTGTCCAACCAAAATTCTTTAGTAAAAATAATGTTAGTTAAAAGTTTGGAAAAATTATAATTCATAAGAAATTCTTTTTGTAAATTCTTTAAAAAATGAATATTTTGATTCTTTTGTTTTCAAAGAGTATTTTATGTTTATCTTACTATTTTCTTTGGTGACTTTTCTATAAAAATAAATTTATGTATTTTTCCTTTTTGAAACCTTTAAGATTAGTATCACTTATCTTATTAGCTTCCTATGTATTTTGATCTTTTTAAATCTTGGTTTGAAAACTTATATTTCCTTTTTTATATTATGTTTTTAAGGAAAACATTTTCATAACAAGGAATCATCTTCCTAAATTTTTAGAAAACGACTCTATTTCTACCATGGTTATGGTTTTAGAAAATCTTTTCAAAATAATAGTATTTCTAAAATTATAATGAGTTCTTCCTAAGGCTTTGAGAAAAATGGATTCTTTTTATTAATTTAGAAACCCGAGATTCCTTTTATTAATTTAGAAACTTGAGATTTCTTTTAGAACTCTCCTTTGGTGATAAAAATCTCTTTTGTAAAAAGTATAGTTTAAACTTTGGCTATTTAGACAACAACCTCTATTTTGTATGAATATGAGAATAATAACAAGAAAAATTATAAGTCAAGTATTGAGAGTCTTAGCTTTGAATCAAGGCTCTCGGACTGAGAAACGAACTAGTCTCGAAGAGAAAAAAAAATTTTGACTTGATGAGGACAAGTCTAAGACTAGAAAGACTAGTCTTAAAATAGCATGAAAGTAAATAAATTGCAATGAAAGTAAATAAATTACATTGCATGAAAATAAATAAATAACAAGTGAGTTTATATGCTCTAAAGAATATATATAGATACATAAATATATTTAATGAGATATAGTTAAGAAGTTAGCATAATAACAATAATAATATAGTAACAAAAATAAAAATATAGAAATTGATATTCATGAACAAGAACAATACATGAACATAGTGTAGCTTCTATAACAATAAGTTTAGGAAACTCACACCATGGTCATGTAAAGTTATATGATATGGTAAAAGAAATATAGAAGGTTTTATTACCTAAAAAATATTTGATGGTAGAGAAAAGTGGTGGTGTTTGAGAGAATTTTGGGAGTATGTAGAAGGAAATTTGAGAGAGTATTTGGAGAGAGTTTTGAGAGGCGAATTTTTGAAGAGTTTTGGTAGTGAATTTGTGGGTAGATAAAGTGTGAAAGAAATGAAAGATGATGGTGGTATTTATAGGAAAATAAGGAGAGATTTTGAGTGATTTAATTAAAGAAAATTTGTAAAAAAAAATAAGAAAGAGAGAGTGGGGTGTGTGTGTATGTGTGAAAGAGAGAGGGAAATTTTTATTTTTTTTTTATAGTTTTGTGTATTAAAAGTCATAATATGTAAGATAGATGTGATATAAAGTTATGAGAAAGGTAAAAAGTAAGGATAATAGGTATGTAGAGTGTAAGAGTAGATGATAGAAAAAGTAGAGATAGATGAATACTGTAGAATGTAATGAATAGTATAATGTAAAGTAGATATGACTAATAAAGTACCAGTAGTAAGAAAATACTTATATAAATGCGATATCTGATATTTTTAGTTACCAAAAAATTATAAAACTAATATTTTTGAAAACCTTATATTTTTACGAGTCTAACGGTACGTCCGATATATTTTTACTATTTCGACCCCCAGGACATGTTTTTCGAAAATTGTATCCGTTCAAATTCAAAATGAATTGTGGTTTGACTAATCTGATATTTTAAAGCTCTCTGATGTTATTACAAACTATTTTACACACTAATCTCTTACTTACTCACTTAGGGTTATGAACACAGAATCATCGGACTTAAACTGTCATGTCTAACTAGGGTTTTATTGACTTTAAAGTTTTCGGTTGACCTTCTAATTAGGGTTTAAGCTCAACTGATCGTAAAAATTTGGGGGATTATAGATTTGGTGCATAATATCCTTATCAACACCGTCCACATCCATTTTATTTCCTTGATATCAAATGCAAAAATCCACAAACACCATTTTTATTTTGTTTGAACATTTGAAATTGAGATCCGCTTTGTGCCTAATTGAGATCACTGTGTCTAAGGTTTTAGGCACATCACATTCTTTATGAAATACCCTAAACCTTCTCCTAGTTAAATTAGAAACGGTTTAATTGAATAATAGAGTTGATGGTTAATTGTGGACGTAGTTAGATATTTAAAATGAGTAAGATAAGTAAATAATAGAAAAGAAATATACAATTTGATATAATTAAATTAGTAAAGCAGTTAAATTGAGATTTGAGATTTTAAATATTCTTTCTAAAATATCCATTTTCTTCAATTATCAATTTTACAAATCAAACTATCCAACTTTTACCCAATCTTTCATTTAAATAAACTCATTTTACTTCAAATTTGAATTCCTAAGTCTCAAAATAGACATTTTAAATGTTTAGTAAACTCCTAAACTTTTAAACTTTGATTTAACTTCCATTTCTCAAATCCCTATAATTTTTGGACTCAATTGCTTGTTTAAAAATATCAGTTTTAAACTCGAACCCGAATGAAATATCAAATTTTCTTAAATTAAACTCTTGAATTGTGTTTTTATATCGAGTTATAAATTCCTAATATATATGTTCTCAAATTATTTTCTAATTATTTACGATACTAAAGATAGTTATAAAAAAGATTCAAATTTAATATCCTATTCTAAAAATATCTTTAATTTTTCCTTTCCTTTTCTCTTTCTTTCCTTTTCATTTTTCATTTCTGTTTTGTTCTTTTCTTTCCCATTTCCTTCCTTTTCTTTCCTGTTTCCTTCATTTCTTTTTCCTTCTTCTTCTTCTCTCTTTTCTTTCTTCAAATTCAACCCTCAAATCTTAGTTTAAATAAGAATAAAAAAGGAAATTAAGGTTAGACAAAGAAGATAGAAGATGAAAACAAGCTTAGGGTAGCTTCAACAACAAGAAATGAAGATCAAGAAGTCTATGTTTGCTAAACATATAAGCTAAGTTATTTTCTTATTTGAGTTGTTTTATATACATGCATTTGCTGAATTGTTATTGGTTATATATAGGATTTCAGTTAAAACTTGTAATATATGAATTTGTGCATCAAGACCTAGGTTGTATAAACATGTTAGACATAGGATTAAGATGAAATATGAGATAAAGAATGTTTATAAATGTTGTAAATGCTAAGTCTTAGTTTATATGTTGAGTATAGTGTATTAAAAGTTGAGAAATGATGTAAAATGAGTTAAATTTTCAACATGTCAAGCAGAGTTATGAGCACGGGATAAACATGAGGAGTTATAAATGACTGTGCTCTTTACTTTTTTTTTTTTTAAATTTTTGAAGTTTACACATCAAAGGAGAAACACGGCTGGAACACGATCTCGTGTATTACGCCATACTTCTCTTCGATTCGTTTTAACAAAAACAATTTCAATTCTTAGAATAGCATGACTAAAACATGAGATGTTGTATCTCCCCGTGTTCCTCTCTGTTTCAAGCATGTTTCATGTATTAAGAAGAAATACGGTTACATGTATTCCACTGTGTTTCTCACTAACCTCCAAACATTTAAGGAAAATTAATGAAACACGGGATAAACATGCCCATACATATATCATCATGTTTCTATTTAAAGGGAAGCCCGACATGAACACAACTTATCTTATCATGCCATGCTTCTCCCTAAGATGAAACATGACTTGATCTTTGCATTCTGTTTCTCATTTATTTTTAACTTAAAGAAGAACACAACCGAAACATGACATGTTGTATCCAACCATGTTTCTCTTTGATTTCGAATGTTATAAAATTGAGTAAACCATGATGGAAACATGGCTTAATGTGTTTGATCGTGCTTCTTTCTTAAACAAAAAATGATAAGTGAAACGCAGTGAAACATGGTAAGATGCATGTTGTATTTGTTTAGCGTGTTTCTTTTATAAAGGAAACAAAGGAAAGTGTACGGTCGTGTGCCTGCCAGTGCTCTTTCTGAAAGTGCAAATTAATTAAAAATGAAAAAGGTAAATGATAGTTAATAGAATGAATTAAGTGAATAGATAGGTTTAGTAATTATTTGAGTTAATATAGTTTAAATTATAAAATGAACTTAGTTAATAATCTTAAGTTTAACTTGACTTAATAAGTTATAATTAGTTAAAATGAATTAGATTGATTAAGTTTAATCAACTTGTCTTAGTGAATGAATTAAATGAATAATTGATTTAAATGCTTATATGAATATATAGTTTATGAATAGACATGTAGGTAGCTGATTTATCTTCTGAAAGGGATTTTGATCTACTTTCTATCTCTGTTTAGATTTCAAATGTAAAAGGTATGCACTGACGTGCTTATTGGTTGTTTAGGATAGACACATGTCCTAATGGACTAAAACTTAAAGATGGCCTTTATAATTGATTGTTGCTTGTGCTTGTGCCGTTAGATTTGGTCTAAGGAGCAGTAACCTTGTCTTGAGGGTGCATGGTAGTTTAGACACTTAGGCTATCGCCACCATGATATAATGATATTTATAAGTGGCTTAGCGGATAGCTGATGGGGCAAACTGTCACGCCCCAAAGGGTATCCAAAACGCGACAGTCCACCATACTCGATATTTAAACTTAAGTATGACAACCTTAGTCATCCCATAAGTTTATATATCGGGTGTAAGGTGTACTTGCATAACTTTTAGGATCAGACTTTGAATCGAATAGTCTAAAGAAGGCATACATTAGCATTAAGAACATAAATCACAACGAGATAAATAAGTTAAGTCTTTACAAAAGTCAAGGGGGCATACCCTCGCTAAAATAATAATGGAAGTCCATCCGTTCTAAATTGACATTTACAAATACTAGGGTTTATATCGAGGAGATTTTCCTAGAAGTCCACGCCTCTAGCTAGGTCCCGACTTCTTCAAAAGCTCCTTTATCCAAAAGATAACCTTGTAAAATGTGTTCTCTCGGAACAACAAAAAATAGGAACACCACAACAAACTATCGGTGTGTAAGCTACAATCTTAGTGAGATTCAATTCCAAATATTTAATACTCAACAACAGTATATATAACAAACAAGTTATTAGCAGCCATATGAAATGCACAAGTACATGAGCATACAATACATAAGACCATCTGGAAATCTTATGTTGAATGGATTTTCGCCCTCCATTCGGGGTTAGGTGTTTCAGGCCCATACGACCATCATTTAAATACTTCTCACTTCTTATTATGGTTGATTCAGGTGCCCATCCACCACGTTTAAATTTTTACTGTGGTTTATACAGGTGCCACCCATACACTTTTCAATTCCGGCCCATCCGCCAACAATAGAGTTTACCGGCCCTTCGTTGCCCGAACTACTATGCCTTTCTCCCACAAAGGTATAATAACTCATGCAATGTGACTCACTACGTGATATGCATGTACAGTTTATTCATATAATCGTGGCATATTAATTAGGTAGATTAGGCGCGATCATAAAGAATTTCAAACAATCCAAGTCTAATACTAGCTCATACAATAATTTATCAACAAGTCTTGTCTCGATATACTTATCATTCATTCAACCAAGATCATGTCACAATCATCTTAATTTTATCTTTTTCTAATTCTAATACCACTACGATTACAAGCACATACATGAGCACAGCTATTTAAGAAATGAACTCACTCAGCCATTGAGAGAAATCCACTAGTCGTAGTAGTCCTCGGGAAGTGGAAATCCATCCTCCAATTCACCTAAGTACAAGGAATACCCAAGATGAGTATTTCTCATAAGGTTCTAATAACTTAACAATTCTAACTACTAAGTTTGTCAATTTCCGCATAAGGTAAAGTCCTAACTTTAAATGACCATATCTAACTCATTTTAACTCGGAATTATGCATATAATATATCGATTTCTATCTAATTCGAAAGATCTATCTATTCCTAATATTATTTTCAAGTTTCGAAAATATTTAGGTCACGAAACAGAGGGATCAGTTCTGGTCGTTCAAAAACTTCAATTCTGAAAAATAGTTTTGTGGATGCTGGTGATGTTTCTAGCATATAGCTTAACTGCACATGCAATATAGATGATTTCCCATCATGAATGATATCATATGGACTTAATGCATGCATTCTTTTGGCATTATTTACAAAAAGGAAAATTAAGAATCTTCTTATTTGTGAAACTCCATAACTTTACACTTCCATGAAAACTAGTTTCCTAACTTTGACTATCTCATTTGTTTTGAAGTTATTTCCTTAAGAAAATCAATTTATCCTTATCTAAATTGAGTCTTCATTATTCCTATTACCCAACCCTTCATTTCTACATAAAAATTTGTACTTTACTCTTTGCAAATATGTTTTCAAGTAGGATTTATCCAAAAATCTGAATTTCTTAAAATTAAATTTTTGAATGATTCATTTGGAAAAACTTGTTTTATGCATTAAAACTTAAGACTTTAAGATACCTATTACCTAAGGAATCCATTTAACACATAAAACTTCTATTTTGAACTTGGATGATAGGTGTTCTTGTGACCTATATTCAAAATTACGAATTTCACATGTTGAGTACTAACTCAAAATTTTCAATCTATATTCCACTTCTTGTTTTATACATTAATATCATTAAAACCCATTTCAACTCATAAAAATTACTACTTAATGATACCTATTACCTATACCCTTCATTTTTCACATAAAACATAAGTTTTAAAATTGATAAAAGGGTTTTTAAAATAGGGTCTTGAAATCATACGAATTTGACCTTGAGTATTTCAAACAAAAACTTTTCCTTTTCAAGTTCCTTACTTTATTTGCTTAAAGATCTACCAACTACCACATCTATACACCTAAAACAAAGCCTTCATGAGTATGAATGCATGAAAACATAAATCATCCATAAAATCAAAAATGTCAAGCATGGTATAACAATCTAAAAGCTAGATCTACTACTTATGATGCATGAAATGATGTTTAAAAGCATGAACGTGAAATTTTTATGCTAGATCTCAACTTTACTCCACTTCTACATGCATGATCATGAAGATATCTCAACAAAAACTTAATCAAACACAAGATCCACTATTGTGATGGCTTGATATTCATGTAGTAGCATTTTCTTTTCCCTAGCAAGTACTCATGAGGACTTTGAGTGAAAACACTCATGAATAAGCTTATCATTACAAGATTAAATGGTAGTAGGGCTTGAGAATCATCACCTAAGGTTGGACTTAGTGAAGAAATGAAGAAGATTGAAGCTTGTGTATGTGTGTGTGTGTGGTGAAGGAGAGCTCACAACAAGAGGAGAGGAAGAGGGACAGTTTGAGAGCTTTGAAACAAATGAAATAAAATGAAGGAGAGAGAAAATAAAAGACTATATATATTAGATGAAATTAAGGTTTTTTTTAAGTAATAAAAAGAGATAAAATAAAACAAATGGGGGGAAAAATTGAGGGGGTGCGCTGGCCACTAGAGTGAGGGAGAGAGGGAGTGTTTTGATTTTATTTGAAATTGTAATTTGTGTAATAAAATGTATTAAATGTAATAATTTGTTAAGAGACAAAAAGTCTTGGAAAAGAAAATATAATTGAGTGTTTGTAAGGATGTAAGACTAGGGTATGGGTGTGTGTGTAGTAGGTTGTACTTGTGAATAGTAATAAATAGTAGATAAGACATCTTTTTTAACGGTAGTAAGGAAAATACGGGAAAAAGGCTATAACTGTAATTTTTATAGCCCGAAAAATTATAATATATATTTTTGAAATCCTTATAAAATTTCTGTTCTAACGAGTATTCCGGAATATTTTTCTGAGTTTCTAGCTTCGGGGCTCACTTTTCCGTAATGGAGCTCGGGAAAGCCCGGAATAGAAAATTTTTTGAAATAAAAACTTTGTATGGTTTGAAATATGCTATAAAACAATAATCCACCTTAATTTATCTTATAGAGGTTCTTTTATATAGAAATCGAAGAAAAGCCAGAATTAGGGTCCCTAGGTTGCTTGTACTAATCCTATTTAGGGTTTTGATTTCCGATTTACGGAGGTTTACTCGGTTACTAAGGAAACCGGGGTTTATACAAACGGTATCAGCGTAACATTTACTTAAGTTTAGGTTGAAGTAACATGATGTAGTTCATATTTATGGGACTAGTTGAACTAAGTAATATTATGGACTAAGATAAGTAAAAAGCAAGCAACGACTATGACCCTTAAATGAGGCTATTTTCTCTTTTAATATTAGATGTAGAAGATATAGGTTTTTAGGTTTGTAAACCCCTAAAGTTTTGTGATCAATTTAAGCTTAAACCCTCATTAGAAAGTCAACCGGAAATCCTAAAGTCAACAAAACCCTAGTCAGATGTAACCTTTCAAGTTCGACAATCCCGTATAAGCAACCCTAAGAAAGTAAGTATGATATTAGTATGTAGAATAGTTCGTAATAACCTAAGAAAGCTTAAAAATATCAGATTAGTTAAACCGAGATTCGTTTTGAGCACGATCAGATACAGTTTTCGAAAAGTGTGTCCCGGGGCTTAGAATGGTAAAAATATTCTAGATATATTGTTAGACTCATAAAAATATAAGGTTTTTAAAATATCGGTTTCATAATTTTTAGGTAACTAAAAGTATCAGATATCGCAATTATACGCGTATTTTCTTACTACCGGTACTTAAATTGTCATGTCTACTTTACATTACACTATTTATTACTATTCTATACTATTTATCTATCTCTACTTTTTCTTATAACCTACTCTTACAAACCATACCTCTATTTCCTTACAATTTTCATTTCCAATACAACTTTACATGTTTTATGTCTTACTTTTGATTAACAAAAATACAAAAAAATAAATTTCTCTCCCTCTCTTACACTCAAAGTAGCCCTGGCCACACCCTTCCCCCTCCTCAATTTATTCCAATTTCCATTTATTTAATTAACACAATTTTCCTCCCACATTTTCCTATAAATACCCCATCTTCCTTCCACTTCCTTCACACCTATATACTAAAATTACTCTCCGAAAATTTTTACAAGAGTTCTCTCAAGTTTAGTCTTCATAGGTAATAAACCATGAAGGTTAAAGAAAGCAACAATATATTCATACTTTGTTTTTGTTCGTAAATCTATTTTTCTTTTATGTTGCTTTCATATATATTTAATTGAATATATCTATATAGCTACATATATCTTTTAGAGCATATAAGCTCCTTTGTTTTGCAATTTATTTACTTTCCTTGCAATTTATTTACCTTTCTTGCAATTTATTTATTACCTTGTAATTTATTTACTTTCAATATTATCTTAAGACTAGTCTTTCTAGTCTTAGACTTGTCCTCAGCAAGTGAAAACAATTTTTTTTTCTTTTGGGACTAGTCTATTCTTAGTCCCAGGATATCTTGATGAAGCTAAGGTTCCAATACTTGACATATTTCTTTACTAGCTTATTTATTTAATTATTGTATCTTTCTTATGTTTTCATAATTTTTTGTTTCATATTCATGATCATGCATGATCATATTGATTTTGTCTCAACAAGATAAAAGAGGAAAAAGTTTTCTTAAAATAGAAGTTTTTCTCTAAAAATAAAAGTTGTTATGAGGAAGTAATTTTTCATGAAAACTTAGGAATTTATCTTAAACATACTTTTTCTAGAAATTTAAAAGAGTTCATTATAAATTTTAAGAACATAGGAATTTTTAAACAAAACATACATACACTTTACAAATCATGAAATGGAAGGAAATCCTTGATAGAACAAAAGATTTACTAAATTCCACTTTTCATCAATACTAGTTTAACAAACACTAAGGTATTTTCTTTCATAAAAGAAGAATGATCTTAAGAAATAAGAAAGTTAATTCTATAAAATCTAGAACTATTACTTTCAAAAAGTATTAGAAACTAAGCTTAGAAAATAAAAATCATTCTTTAGAAAATCTAAAAAGACTAAGGAAATGAAATTAAGGGAAAAGAAAAAAAAATACTCATTTAAAATGACTTAAAATATTTTCTAGCAGGATAAAAGGAAATTTTCAAAAGTATCACTTTCCAAAATCTTTAGAAAACTTTACTTTTACCAAAAGTTCATGGTTTGAGACAATTTCATAAATTTAATGCATTTGACATGAGTCAATGGATACATATATACATTTCAAAGGTTTTACAAACTATTATAATTTTTATCTCTTTGATATGAGTTTTTGTTAAAAGAAGGAATACAAGTTTTGTGAAATTCTTGGTAAATTTGATCACCACTATTTTGAAACTCAAATGACTTAGTTTGATGAAAATAGTTTTAGAAATAGATAGATCTTTTCGAATAGGTAGAATTATAATATGTGAAATTCCGAGATAAAATGAGCAAGTTATGGCCATTTTAAGTGGGAATTTCCTCAAATCCGATTTTACCGCGAATTCAAGATAGATTTAGAATCTTCAAGAATAGAAATTCTGTGAAAGACTCATTTTGGATATTTCATCTTGTCTAGGTGAAGAAGGAATAGATAATGCTTTTCCGGAAGACTACTTCGACTAAGAGCGATCGTCATGGAGTGAGTTAATCCCTTACAGTTACATTTTCTTGTTTGTGCTTGTAAGTAGTAGTACTAGAAAATAAGGAAAAGATAAATGAACCAATGTTGTGTGATTTGGATTCATGACTGATTTAATAAAAGTTAAGAATATCGAAAGAGAAATTGATGAATAATTTATGTTTTCTTGTAATGATATGATCAATATTGTTTTGATCGCCTTTAACTTGAACTCAACATTATTTGGTTAAACCTATAATGAAAATAATTCATGCATATCATATTTGTGAGTCACATTTATTTTTTACTACTATTCTTCGTGTGAGGAAACGAGGAGTTGTAGTGGTGGCTAGTAGGAGCCAGAAAGTTTTCATAGGCAAGTAGGAGTCGGAAAGTCTATATGGCAAGTAAAAGCCAGTAAGTCTGCAAATATTGATGATCATATAGGCCTATAACAACCCAACCCCCGACATGAAGGGCATAAAATCCATGCTACACATGGTTTTCGGATAATCTTGTGTATTTTGTTTGCTCATGTGATTGGTGCATTCTCATATGATTGTTTAAATACTTGTTTGATATATGAAAATGTTTTGTAGATGGGAGTTATCTTACTAAGCTAGTTTTGCTTATACTCCTATAGCTTTTTGTTACAGTATGAATACTTATGGTTGGCACCAAGGAGCTCCATTTGCCAGGTATGAGCCAAAGCTACTAGGAGTTTTTGGGAGAAATTTATATGTATTTAGTTCTGAATGTAGACTTATAGGAAAAATCTCTATAGTAGACTTATGGTATATTTATGTATTTTTTAATGATAGCTTAGTTGAATAAGACTATTAGAATGGGAGAATGCCCCTAAGAAGTTGTACGAGACCATTATTCCAATGAATATTACATGTTTATCTATATAAGTTCATGCATGCTTTTATTATCTACTTATACATAATAGCCCTATGAGTCTCCTACTATCTTAGAAACACACTTTACATATGATATCGAAGCTCCTACATGACTAAGGTTATCATTCATTAGCTTTAATATTATGTGCGGCGGACTACCACATTTAGGGTACCCTCTGGGGCGTGACAAGGTTGCTTATATCAACCACCTAAGCAGCAACTGTTACTTAAGAGGCCTAGATTCCTAGAGGCTTATTCCAGAATGTGAGTACTTCTGTATTGCTTGCTTTATTTAAATAAATGATAATCATATTATTTGTTGCATTGTATTTAGCTAGGCTTGTGTGCCAGTACTGAGCTTTGACTCATTGTTGTTATTGTTGTCATTTTTCTAGGTGTTGGCTTGGTGATAAGGATGATGTTGATGCTGATTATTGTTTTGGAAGTATGGGATGTTTCGAGGTGAGTGAAGCGGGTTAAGAAAGAAGAATGTATTTTATTTTATTTTTGTTTCAAAGAGTTGAATTTATCTTATGAAATTGTATTTTCTTGAAGGGTCAGGTGGAGACCATGTTTTGTAATTTAAAGTTATAAAAATTTGTACACCATCCTTAAAAGGTATATAAGATACCTAATGATATTGTCACGCCCTGAAGGGTACCATAAACATGGCAGTCCGCAACTTATAAAATCAGGACTTACGAATGATTACCTTAGTCATGCAAAATTTTGGTATTACATGTAAGGCGTACAACACTGTAAGAGGAAACGCTTTTGGGAAGTGTGGTCTAAGTAAGTAAATTTGAATGTACAAGAATCAAGAAATAAACTTATCTCATAAAAGTAATCAAAAGTCTATTACATAAATCATAGGGACATTCCACCGCTAAATCTCCAAGGGTGTCATAAAGGTTACTAGTATTTACAAATAACGTAAATACTTCTTCAAGAGGTTTTAAAGGAATTCTATTCTAAACCTTCAAGAAGATTTCCTCCAAAAGCTCCTAAAAGAAAACTTATGCAGATATGGTAAGACCTTGGATATAAGAACAGATGTTCTTGCGTATACAAAAATCTATAGGAGTTTAACTTTTACAAGCTTAGTGAGAATAAACTTGATGATCATACTTAAAACAAGACAACAACCAAGTTTATTAAATAAGTAAGTGGAATGCAACAAACACGTGAGCATAGAAGACATATGATTTTCTAGGAATCATATGTTGAATGAATTTACGCCCTTCATTTAGAGTTAGGTATTCCGGCCAATTAAAGCCAACACTTCTTAAAAATCATTTTTATACATCTTATCGGCTATTATTCACCATAAGAAACATGTTGTTCTTAATGACTCCTATTCGCCATCAATTTGCAGATTTTACTGGCTCTTACTTGCCACATACATATACTACCGGTTATGCCAACCACTACTATCATACTCTTGTCCCATCAATTGTATAATAGCAAATGTAATGTCACTCAATGAATGAAGTGCATGACTCAATTTTTATTCAAAGTCTAGCCATTTGAATTACAATTTCTTGCAAGTGATCATCCAATTTCAAACACTTTAACATGCTAATAGAACATACCACTCATTATAAGCATTTCATGGCTTGATATGTTTGCGGTTCTTTCATCAATATCATAATCACATGCATCTTCAATTTTATCTCTTCTTAAGTTTAGTACGACTATGCTAAAAGCATAATCATAAGTATGAAAATAAGGAAAGTAGACTCACTCGGCCATGGTTCAACGATACTCTCTTAATCGTAATAGTCCTCAGGGTAGTACACATCTTCCTCCTCATTTCCTAAACAAAAGAAATATCCAAAATGAGTATTCTATGAAATTTCTAGTCAAATTTTCTAATTCTATTCTCTAGTTGTGGTAAAATTCGTATAGATGGAAATTCCAACTTAAATGGCCATAATTTACTCATTTTAACTTGGAATTTCGCACATGATATACTGTTTCCTACCTACTCGAAAAGATCTATTCATTTATAAGGTTATTTACATCATAAAAAGTCATTAGGGTTTCGAAACCATAAGGTACAGGTTCATCACAAAAATTCTAGTTTTCAAAATATAAGTTTACAAACTTTTCTTTATCCAAAAATACTTGTACCAACATGTAGATATTAGTATAGTTGGAAGAATCCTTTGAATATATATATATATATATAGACTCATTTCATGTGCATGAATTTAGTGAAGTTGTCTCAACAATGATTTTTGTAAAATAAGGTGTCCTAAAAGTTGGAAGAGCAAAACTTAGAAAATTTTCTCTTATTTTGTTGGAAAATTTTCTTGAATCATTTTAAGTGAGTATTTCCTCCTTTTAATTTTATTTCTTAACCTTTGGAAATAATTAAATTTCTCCCAAAATAATTTTTATTTCTTTTAAGATTCCTATAACTTAATTTCGAAGGATTGAAAAGGTAGCTACTAAGTATTACTTGATAGTGGTTAAGATTTATTAAATTTTACATATTCTTAGTTTTTCCTAAAGTTCATTTCACTTTAATAAAATAGCAATGATTTCCTCAGTTGTTTACTAATTTTATTCTTAAGAAAAATTTTATTTCTATAAAAGAAACTTTCTTGATTATTTTTCATAACTTATCTAATCCTTAATATTTTAGAGTATTGGTGAAACTTTCACAAAGAAGTTTAATGAAACCTTATCTAATCAAGAATTTAAATTCTTAAGTTTTTAAAGAAAACCTTTCCATTTTATTGTTTTGAAAAGAGTGTGTATGATATATCTACTTTATGTATCATTTGTTGAAATTCTTATGTTCTATTGTTACTGAAGACTTGTGATGAGCTTATCTAGATTTTGGAAAAGATTTGTTAAGATAGACTCTCAAGTTTTTATGGAAAAATCGTTTCTTAAGTGACAAAAGTTTATTTTTGAATAGAGTTATAATCTTCTTTTATGTAAGAAAATTCCCCTTTTTATTTTTGTTGAGGCAATATTAATATGCTCATGCATGAAAATGAATATGTAGTCATGAGAAATAAAACTATATATCACAACAAGATAAGATATATATAAGAATCAATAGGAGCATAATATTAAGAACAAGTATTGGGAACCTTAGCTTCATCAAGATAACCCGGTTAAGTATTGGGAGCCTTAGCTTCATCAAGGCAACCCAGGACTAAGGATAGACTAGTCCCAAAAGGAAAAAAAAAAAAGAAAAGAAAAAGCAATAATAATAAGAGCAAGTTAGAGGATGTTAGTGAGCATTTATCCTCTAAAAAATATATAGATATACTTAATAATACATATAGAGGTAGATTAGGAGCATAATAATAATAATAATAACAAGAAAACATGAATATGTTGTTGCTTCTACAACTTATATGAGTTTCAAGAAACAACACTATGGTGATGCTAAGTTACATGACATAGGTAAATGAATAATGGTAGAAGTTCACCTAAAAGTGTTTTTAAGTTGAATGAAGATGGTAGATGAATGTGGTATTCTGTGAGTAGTAAGAAATGATAGATGGTTTTATGTATAGTGAAGAATTTTTGGAAAGATTGAATGGAAGAGAGTTTAAGTAGAGGGAATTTATGGAGAGAGAAGTTGTGGAGAAATTTTGGGAGAGTTTTGTTTTGTAAAATGAGTATGTGAAAAAAATAGAGGGAAAATGGGTATTTATAGAGTTTTGTGGAGGGAAATTAGATGTAAGAAAATAAATTGAAAAAAAGATAAATGAGTTGAAAGAGAAGGGGAGGCGCCAGCCATGAGTGGGAAGGAGAGAGAAAGAGATTTATTTTTTTGTTGTTTTGTAATACAAAGTAATTAAGATATGAAGTATGGTAGATGTGAAGTTGTATTGGAAATATAAAAAGTAGAAAAATAGGTGTATAGGTAGTAAGATAAAGTAGAGATAGATGAATAGTAATGAATAGTATAATAGGATAATGAATAGTAAACAAGACTAATAATATATCAGTAGTAAAGAAAATATGTGTATAAATGCGATATTTGTTATTTTTAGTTACCGAAGAATTACGAAGCTGATATTTTTGAAATCCTTGTATTATTACGGAATTAACAGTGTTATCAGAATATTTTTACTATTTCGAGCCCTGGGATATACTTCTCGAGAGCTGATCTCGTTTGGATCCGAAATACAATAAAAATTAACAAATATTATTTTTTAAGCTTTCCTATATTATTGTGAACTACCATCCATAATTATTTCAATTTCGTTATTTAGGATTTAAGAACACGGGATTACTGGATCTAAATGCTAGGGTTTATTCTAATCTTTTGTTGACTTTTAGGGTTTCCGATTAACCTTTAATTATAAGATTTAAGCACATACTTAACAAAATTTCAAGGTTTTATAGATATGGTTATGCTTTATGATGAATGATCTACTCGAGTAAGTAGACTTAAGAAATATTTTTATGAAATATCTTTTACAATTATAAATCTAGTTGTTAAAAGAATATAATTGAACGATTTTATAACTTAAAAATGAGTAGCAAATGTTTGACATAAACATATTGTTTCAAGAAAGCCCGTGCATGCAATACATTGAGTATTATACGTAGCATTACACTCTATGTGGCGTTATCTATTCTTCTTAAAGAAACTCCACTGAACAACTAAAGACACACACACCCATATCATTCCCTTAGCAACACATTATCAATCTCCCCCTCTTTGATCACGTGACATAAATAGGGAAGGCTTCAAGTTATCTAGGTGATCAAGTGAATCTGATTGGGATTTTGAATTGTCTAAGGATTATTACGACAATTAAGGAACTATGGCAGTGTAACTAAAGAGAGAGAGAGAAGCTCTTATAACATGAGATATGTGGTGTTGGGGGCATTTGATTTCCTTATTTCCCTAGTCTTGAGTAGCTATTGGGTAGTACTGAATCAAATCAAGGAAAGAACTCTCCGAGCTTGTGAGTAAAGTTAGCAATAGTATAATGTGGTTGATTTAGATGATGATGATGATGATGAACATGGTGACAAAAGAGATAGGACTGATGCCCTAATAACTAAAGCAGATTAACGTGTAGTAATTGTAGATTATGATGAGGAAGACTAGGAAGAGAAAGGGTGGGAACCCTCCAATCTGTTTCAAGATGTTGTCTCGTCAACATAATCTAGAAAGCTTTTGCTAACAAATACAGAGCATAAAAATGACAAGTCAACTCGATCAATTGCTAAGATTACGGCGAAAGGGATATTTGGAAGTAAATGAATATTGCATTGGAATGTTCAAAGGATGTTGAGGTCAAAGAGATCTTTGTTCACTCTTTTGTCCTTATGGATGACCTTAGTTATGTTTATCGCATATATGGGATTGTTGATAAAAGTATAAGAGACCATGGTTGAGTTCTAGTGTGGCAATGAGACATAGACTCTACCTTAAAGTTATTAGTGGACTATTTTGACTTATAGGCATAATGAACATGTGAGTATACATCCTATGATCTCTATATCTGCCTATGCTTCTAATGTAGTGCATTCGTAATTATATTAATAACTTGAAATGCATGTAGGGCTAGGCTATGCTTGTGGTTGCCTTGTGTATAAATTGCGATGCCAAGATACCATAACTGATCTAAACAAGTTAAATGTGTAATTATGTAGTATGAAGATGTTGTGAATGTTTATGAAATTTTATGGTCACACAGCATAAATGAAGTTAAACCGTAATCGGATGAAAATGATAAATGAAAATCATGCATAGCATAACATACTACATTATCGAAGGCTGTTACTACCCTGTAATGAACTGAATCGGTTGCTGAGTGCAAGCACAGACTATGGGCCTTATCGTAGATAAGTAGGAACTAAAACGTACTTAAGGGTATAGCCTATTGTCTAGGTCTATGCCAATTCGTTACTTGAGATTGTACCTACTTCACAACTATATATATACTTAAACTTTATTTTATATGTATAGTTAAACAAGTTTTCTAATAGATTAAGTTCTGAAGCTGAGGGTTTTGGGGAGTTGACAATAATTAAATTCAACTCTAACCCTTATCATAGAGGGCATAAATCTGTTCTACGTATGGTTACTGGTAGACTATATGTATTTTCTCATTTTCTTGTTTGTATTGCATATGTTTGTTTTAATAACTTCTTTGATATTGCTTGATTGGTATAGAGTGAGGATTATACTTCACCGAGCTATGGTTGCTTACTCCCCAACAATTTGATTTTGTAGATTAGTTGAAAGATGAGAATGGACTAGGATCTGAGTGTAGAGTGTGCCAAAGATCATGTTCCATGAGTTAAGTAGTAGATTAGAAACTTGTATTGCTAAACTTAGTTTGAGAGCTGTAATTTGAAACCAAAGCTTTCTTTCTTAAATTTAGCCATTATTTCTCTTAAATCTAGGTTCATCTTATTTTATTGTTTGGTAGGGTATCCGACTATCTGCAATCCTTGAGGTCTATGGAATATTGGTATCCTTAACTATTTTCATGAATATATATTTATAACACATTGAGTGTGTAATTAATTAGAGTCTTGCAAACTCTAACTTGCAAGACTGTCCTCATATTGCAGGTGTACATGTGATGTGATATGATGACTTTAGGGCAATCCTATTAAGCCCCCTTTAGGGTCGTGACAGAAGCACTAATATCATGTATATCCTCTTCTTCCACCAGCCAAGTATAATGAAATCATCCCCCTTGTTTCTGTCTCTCTCTTCCAGTTCCTCCTCCTTAAGTGGCTACACCTCGTACACCAGTATGTCACTAAAGATTTCCTAAGAAGCTATATAGCTGCTCCTAATATCTTTGGCAATTTGTTTACTTCTCTTTGACAAACCTTAGGATAAGTGACTGTTGGATTATTGTGGATGGGGTAGCCGTGGATTTGTCTGATTTAGAGACCGATACAAAGCCTTTGGGCAAATTTGTTACTTAGTATGAAGAGTTGTGGCCTCTAATTCAAGACCGATCACACCAATATTCTTTTAGAATTCCTTGAGAAGTGCTTTAGTCACATGGAATCTATATAGTAGATCTAGCATTATTGCAGTATGGAAGAGTGGGGAGAGAGGGATAAAATAATCTTGGAGCTTACTAGTGTAAGCCCCTAGATTTTTCGATAATATAAGCAAACCCTAAGAACCGGAAGTCAAAACGAAACCCTAAAGTTAACCTAATTCTATGTTTAGTTTAGTGAATCTAGATCTGGCAATCCCATATTCTTAAACCCTAGAAAACGAAATTGAAATAATTGTGGAATATGGTTCGTAATAATATAGGAAAACTTAAAAATATCAGATTCATATTTTTCTAGTGTCTTTTAGATCCAATCGGGATCAGTTTTCAAAAACTATGCCTTGGTGTACCGGATAGTAAAAATTATTCTGACAACACCAATAGATTCGTAAAAATATAAGGTTTTCAAAAATATCAGTTTTAGAATTTTTCGGTAACTAAAAATATCAAATATAGGTCGTTTACGCATATTTTTCTTACTACCGGTATTTTAATTGTCTAGTTTACTATTCATAGTATTTTTCTACTATTCATCTATCTCTATTTTTTCTTACACTCTACCATACCTATATCTTACAATTTACCTTCCCCATACAACTTTAATCACATTACTCTTTACATATTACTTCTTTTTATTACATAACAACAAATTTAATCAATTTTTCTCTCCCTTTCCAAGCATTCATTTCCTATTAAAACTCTACCAAAATCACTCCATAAAATCCCTCTCTCAAAATCTCTCCCAAGTTCTCTCTTTTCTCCATAAAGCCAATTCCTACATAATACTACAATCCCTTCTTTTCCTCTTCAATAAATACATAAACCTTAGGTAAAAAATTTCTCTTATTCGCTCATCATGTTCATACAACTTAACATGAGTTTAGTGTATGTTTCTTAAGCTCATGAGAGTTAAAGAAACAACAATATATTCATGTTTTTTTTTGTTCATGTTTTTATTTTCCATTATGTTGTTATTAATATTGTTATATTTGTTTCTAATCTAACTTATATAAAGTATTATGTATATTATGTATATATAGTTATTTAAAGCATATAAGCTCATTTATTATTTATTTATTTTCATGTCTTGCAATTTATTTATTTACTTGTTTTATGAAAATTATTAAGACTAGTCTTTCTAGTCTTAGACCTGTCCATATCAAGTCAAAACAATTTTCTTTCTTTGCTTTGCTTTTTTTTAAACTTAACTATGACAACCTTAGTCATCCCATAAGTTTATATATCGGGTGTAAGGTGTACTTGCACAACTTTTAGGATCACACTTTGAATCGAATAGTTTAAAGAAGACATACATTAGCATTAAGAATAGAAATCACAACGAGATAAATAAGTTAAATCTTTACAAAAGTCAAGGGGCATACCCCCACCAAAATAATAATGGAAGCCCGTCCATACTAAATTCACATTTACAATTACTAGGGTTTATATCGAGGAGATTTTTCTAGAAGTCCACGCCTCTAGCTAAGTCCCGACTTCTTCAAAAGCTCTTTCATCCAAAAGATAACCCTGTGAAATGTGTTCTCTTGGAACAACCAAAAATAGGAACACCAAAATTATCGGAGTATAAGCTACAGGCTTAGTGAGATTCAATTTCCAAATATTCAATAGTCAACAATAGTATATATCAGACAAGTCATTAGCAATCATATAAATGCACGAGCGTATGAGCATACAATACATAAGACTATCCGGAAATCTTATGCTGAATGGATTTACGCCCTCCATTCGGGGTTAGGTGTTTCAGGCCCATACGACTATCGTTTAAATACTTCTCACTTCTTATTATGGTTGATACAGGTGCCCATCCACCACTTTTTAAATTTTTACTATGGTTGATACAGGTGCCCACCCACGCACATTTTAATTCTGGCCCATCCGCCAACAACCGAGTTTACCGGCCCCTCGTTGCTAGAATTACTATGCCTTCTTCCCATAAAGGTATAATAACTCATGCCATGTGACTCACTACATGATATGCATGTACAGTTTATTCATATAATCGTGGCATATTAATTAGGAAGATTAAGCGCTGTAAACCCCGGGAATTCTCAGTAGCTAGAAAACCCCAGGAGTTGGAGACGAAACCCTAATCGATCAGATTGAGTTTAGTGAATGGAGCCTAGGAACCCCAAATCCCGGCTTTCCATCGGTTTCATAGTAAAATAAATATTTTGGAGTGAATGAATTTGAATTGTTGTTCCAAAGTACATTTCAAACCTTTGAAAGTTTTAAATTCGGGAATTTTTCAATTCCGGGCCCTCCCGAGCCCAATTACAGAAAAGCGTGCCCCGGGCCACGGATTCAGAAAAATATTCCGGAATATTCATTAGAACCGTAATTTTTTAAGGATTCCAAAAATATCAATTTCATAATTTTTCGAGCTATAAAAATTATAGTTATAGCTTTTCCCGTGTTTTCGGAACAACCGGTAAAGTAGATGTCTTGTCTACTATTCACAAGTACAACCTACACTACACACTACCCATACCCTATTCTTACATCCTTACAACTACTCATTTCAATTTTCTTTTCCAAGAAAATTTGTCTCTTAAATAATTATTACATTTATTACAATTTCATTTACTAAATTACAAAAAAATCAAATTTTTACTCACACACACACCCCCCATGCATGATGGCCGGCGCCCCCACCCCCCCCCCCCCCCCCCCCCCCCCCCTTTTTGTTTCCCTCTCATTGTAATTATTTTTGCTATATTTTACTAACTAAACCCTAAATCATTTGATATATATACTTATTTTTCTCTCTCTCTCTCTTCATTTCTTTTGTTTCAAAAATTTTAAAAGAGCAAAACTCTCCCTCTCTTCTCCCTCTTGATGCCGTGAGCTTGCCCCCTCCCCTTCCTCACATTTCCAACTTTGTTTCTTCTCTTTTTCACTTCAAGACTCCATTGGTATGTGTATGTAAGCCTTGTTTCTTCCTATTCTTGTAATGGCAAAGGTATACCTTGTGTATTTCCTCATCAAAACCCTATGATGCTCATGCTAGGGACATGGAAATGCATGAACAAGGATGTCAAGCCATCACAAGACATGGATCTAGTGTTTAGATGCATTTTGTTAAGATTTCATGTTGTTCATGCATATAAAGTAATGACCTTGTATTTATATTGATGTTCATGCCATGAGATTCATGTTATATACATCATATGTAGTAGATCTAAGGTTTAGACATCCACCACTTTATGTACATGCATGATCATAGGTTCATTTTTGTTTATGTGCTTTATTGATCATAAAAATGAGGTCTTGTTCATGTATAGAGATGCTAGATAGTATATCTCCACATATAGATGGCAAGAACATTGAAAAAGGAAGGACTTTGTTAGATATGGAAAGTTGAAAATTCGGATGAAATGGAAACCCTACCCTAAAGACCTCCAAAATCAATTTTAAACTTGTATTTCATAAGAAAAATGAAGGGTATGTGTAATAGACATGTTGAAGGAATATTTTCATGAGTTTAGATGAGTTAGGCATAATAAAAATAAGAAAAACAAGAGGTGAAGTTAGAGTGGAAAGTGTTGACTTTAATTGTGTAGTCAAATTCGTAACTTTGTGTAATGCCTAAATAAACACTTAGTATTTAAGTCTAAAATGAATGTTTTATAAGCTAAATGAAGTCCTTAGATAATGTATACATTGAAGCCCCAATTTTTAATGCATTAGACTAGATTTCCCTTAAGAAAAATGTAAGAAAAGAAAATTTGGAAAATTCGGATTTTTACAATAGCTTATTTGAAAACATGTTTACCAAATGAAAAATGTGAATTTTTGTGCATGAATGGAGGCCATGACTATTATAGACTTTGAGAACCTATTTTTAGTTAAATAATAAGTAGATTACAAGATTAAAAACCAAAGAAACCCTAAGGAGTATAATGTGGGAAAATAACTTCTTAGAATTAGCCTTTATGAAACTTTCCCCAACACTTAGGAGTTCCTAAAAGTTTATTACTACAAAAATCATCATGACCATGCACAAGTTGAGTTCATTACATGGCATACACATTAGTAGTTCATTCCCATATCATTCATGCATGAATCATCATTTAGGAATACTTTTTATCAAAGACAAAGCAAATTTTCGAGATTGGGTCAATTGCGGGACAGAACTGATCCCACTGTTCCGTGACCCTATTATTTTCAAAACTTGGATTTAATACTTGAATTAGATAGATCTTTCGAAGTAGATGAAGATCGATATAAAGTTTGCGAAATTCCGAGTTAAAATGACCAAGTTATGGCCGTTTTAAGTCGGAACTTCCAAATATAGCGAGAAATCCGAATTCAACTAGTCTAGATGTATAGTTTGATTTAATTACATAATGAGAATCTCATAGGGATTATTCTTGTTTGGTAGGTGATTCCGAGCAGGACGACTCTCTACCTCCCGATTATATTATTAAAGTTTGGTGTCCATGGCCGAGTGAGTTACTTCCACTCTCAATTAATGCTTGTGAATGTAATGTAGTGGCACTAGTGATGTAGGCAAAGATAAAAGGAATTGTACAAGCATGATGGGGTATGTGGGAATTATTTATGTTGTTAATTGTTGATATGTGAAATGGAGCTTAAGGCATATCGAAACCGGGTGTTAAGATATTGACTGTTTTATTAGAATCATATGATGAATGTCTGCGTATACTTGTTGGTCACTTAAAAGAATCGAATTAATGACTATTCGACTCCGACTATAAATGAGTTCATTCATGTCACAATGGGGTTGGAGCATTTGCATTGGTTGGTTTTTCGTGACCCATAAAACGAATGTGAGGTTAATCGTGATCCATAAAACGAATGTGAGGTTAATCGTGATCCATAAAACGAGCTTTTAATCAGTTGACCGTGAGCTTAAACGGCGTCGTACCGCAGGATTCGTTAATCTGCTAACCCGGGATGGAGGGCGCAAGTCCATCCACATATGATTTCCGGTTGGTCATATGTTTGTTGATTTCATTTGTATGGTGCATACACTTGCTTGAATAATCACTTGCTTGAATGATTGTATCTAATTGCGTTATGGAAGTATTACTCACTAAGCTAGTTAGCTTACGCCCCGATAGTGTTTATCTTTTGCAGCATGAGTTTATATGGCTTAGGCCAAGACAAGCCACAGCGCAGGTACCGGAGATAGGAGTTTCCTATAGAAGTTTGATTCATTTCTTTTGTATAGACTTCCATTGGAAACTAAGGACTCTGGATGACTGTAATAGACTGTTATTCTTTTGCGGGGGAATGCCCCTTAGATTTTGTAAACTTAAATTTATGCGTTTTGATTTATTATCTATGGCTAATGAATGCCTTTTAAACTGTTTAACTCCATTTGTTGAAGTATTCTATTGTCGTAAAGGAACGCTTTACATCTACTTAAGACTTCCGAAGGCCCCGGGTAGGGAACTCGAGAGTCTTACTTAGTATGTGGCGGGCTGTTACGTTTAGGATACCCTACGGGGCGTGACAAGCGCGATCATAAAGAATTTCAGACAATCCAAGTCTAATACTAGCTCATACAATGATTTATCAACAAGTCTTGTCTCGATATCCTTATCATTCATTCAACCAAGATTATGTCACAATCATCTTAATTTTATCTTTTCCTAATTCTAATGCCACTACGATTACAAGTACATACATGAGCATAACTATTTAAGAAATGAACTCACTTAGCCATGGAGAGAAATCCACTAGTGGTAGTAGTCCTCAGGGAGTGGAAATCCGTCCTCCAATTCATCTAAGTATAAGGAATACCCGAAATGAGTATTTCTTATAAGGTTTTAATAACTTAACAATTCTAGCTACTAAGTTCGTCAATTTCCGCATAAGATAAAGTCCTAACTTTAAATGACCATATCTAACTCATTTTAACTCGGAATTAAGCATATAATATATCGATTTCTATCTACTTCAAAATATCTATCTATTCCTAATATTATTCTCAAGTTTCAAAAATACTTAGGTCACGAAACAGAGGAATCAGTTCTGGTTGTTCAAAAACTTCAATTCTGAAAAATAGTTTTATGAATGTTTGTGATGCTTCTAGCATATAGTTTTAGCTACACATGCAATATTGATGATTTCCTATCATGAATGATATGATATGAACTTGATGCATGCATGCCTTTGAAATTATTTACTAAAAGGAAACTTAAGAAACTTCTTATTTGAAAAACTCCATGACTATATATATCTTCAAGGAAGCTAGTTTCCTATCTATGACCATCTCACTTGTTTTGGAGTATTTCCTTAAGAAAATAAATTTATCCTTGTCTAAATTGAGTCTCCATTATACCTATTACCCAAGCCTTCATTTCTACATAAGAATTTACATTTTACACTTTGCAAATATGTTTTTAAGTAGGATTTATCCAAAAATCCGAATTTCTTGAAATTCAATTTTTGAATGATTCCTTTGGGAAAAACTTTTTTAATGCATTAAAAACTAAGACTTTAATATACCTATTACTTAAGGACTCCATTTGATACATAAAACTTCTATTTTGAGCTTAGATGATAGGTGTTCTTATGGGCTACATTCAAAATTACGAATTTCAAATGTTGAGTACTAACTCAAAATTTTTCATCTAAATTCCACTTCTTGTTTTATACATTAGTCTCATCAAAACTCATTTTTAACTTATAAAAATCACTACTTAATGATACCTATTACCTATATCCTTCATTTTTCACATAAAACATGAGTTTTAAAGTTGATAAAAGTGTTTTCAAAATAGGCCTTTGAAACCATACGAATTTGTCTTTGAATATTTCA
The DNA here is from genome assembly GCA_024138025.1 of Combretum micranthum. Taxonomy (NCBI): domain Eukaryota; kingdom Viridiplantae; phylum Streptophyta; class Magnoliopsida; order Myrtales; family Combretaceae; genus Combretum; species Combretum micranthum. The sequence goes on from JAMXBD010000005.1 coordinate 2,064,752, forward strand.
AACAAAAACTTGTTCTTTACAAGTTCCTTGCTTTATTCACCTAGAGATCTACCAAATACCACATCTATATATCTAGAACAAAGCCTTCATGAGTATTAATGCATGAAAACATAAATCATTCACAAGAGCATGAATATCAAGCATGGTATAAGCATCTAGAAGCTAGATCTAATACTTATGATGCATGAATGAAGCTTAAAAGCATAAACATGAATTTTTATGCTAGATCTCTACTTTACTCCACTCCTACATGCATGAACATGAAATATCCTCAACAAAAAATTGATCAAACACAAGATCTACTCTTGTGATGGCTTGAAATTCATGTAGTAGCATTTTCTTTGTCCCTAGCAAGGGCTCATGGGGACTTTGAGTGAAAATACTCATGAATAATCTTGCCATTAAGGCTTAGGAATCATCACCTAAGGCTTGAAATAGATGAGAATGGAGAAGAAAATTGAAGCTTGTGTGTGTGGTGTGGTGTAGGGGAGTCACGGCATTGAGAGGAAAAGAAGAGAGGGTTTGAGAGCTTTTGGAACAATGGAATAAAATGAATGAGAGAGAAAATAAGAGCCAATTTATATTAGAGGAATTAGGGTTTGTGTGTGTTAAAAAAAAATAAAACAAAACATTTTGGAGCCAAATATGGGGGGTCATGCGCCGGCCACTAATGAGTGAAAGAGAGGGAGTGTTTTGATTTTATTTGAAATTTAAATTTGTGTAATAAATTGTATTAAATGTAATAATTTGTTAAGAGACAAAAATTCTTGGAAAAGAAAATGTAATTAAGTGGTTGTAAGGATGTAAGGCTAGGGTATGGGTGTGTGTGTAGTAGGTTGTACTTGTAAATAGTAATGAATAGTAGATAAGACATCTACTTTACCGGTAGTAACGAAAATACGGGAAAAGGCTATAACTGTAAATTTTATAATCCGAAAAATTATAAAATATATATTTTTGAAATCCTTATAAAATTCCGGTTCTAACGAGTATTTCGGAATATTTTTCTTTTTAGCTTTGGGGCTCGTTTTCCATAATGGAGCTCGGGAAATCCTGGAATAGAAAATTTTTCAAAATCAAAACTTTGTACGGTTTGAAATATGCTATAAAACAATAATCCACATTAAATTGTTCTATAGAGGTTCTTCTATATAGAAATCGAAGAAAAGCCGGAATTAGGGTTCTTAGGTTGCTTGTACTAATCCTATTTAGGGTTTTGATTTCCGATTTACGGAGTTTACTTGTTTACTAAGAAAACCGGGGTTGACAATATCCACTTGGGATCATAGATTGGTTCGCTCCTTTTCCATATCCCATACCACTCGTACTAGTTCCCCCTGAGCTAGAGATGGAGGGATAGCCTGAGGTATTTCCCACCCCCCCAAATGATTCCATCAAGGAATGTCGGGGATGATGATGTTGTGCATGAGGTAATTATAATACCAGATAGTCTTGTGATTGTAGAGATAAGTTAAGATTTAGAGGTTCAGAGTGGAGATAAGTCAGGAGAAGGACAAGGTGATTATGACTCAGAGGAAGGTTCATTTTCTATAGAATCAGATGATGAGTAGTTCGTTATGATTTTGGATTACTTTTGCTTAGTATAGGTCATGACCTTACAATTTTTCAATATAGATAGGTCTCCCCACTGGTTTTGATGCAGGTTCGCCCTTTCCCATGTATTTTCTTTGGTATTTTGATGTATTTTGACTTTTGATGTATTTCACAGCTATTAGATGTAAGTTACTCTATATATGCATATTTCTAGACACTTAAGTATTATGTTGATATATGATATATCAAGGTTGAAAGTGACGTAAGAAGATCATATGTATTTTGTATATATTTTAATGCATATATAGTATATGTAATATAATGGACATATATGATGTTATCTTGCTTTGCTTTGAAAGCTTATATCAATGGATCTCGGTGATTATATGTGATAAACTCAAGTAGATAATATTTGTATTTTTGGAATTTCATATAACAGAATGACATGGCACATATGTTATAGACTACCTTTGTTTGGTTATAGCATCTTTGTATATGTTGCATTTGTTACTAGTGAACTTAGTATAAAATTTGAATGAAATTGGTATACTCTTAATAATAGTTTTGAATAGACCTAACTTTTAATGTAAACTTATCAAGCAGTTAAATAATGGGTTGTGATAACAATAAACAATGCCTATCAATATCAGATACGAATTATACAAACAACAAACAAAATATGTGCTAGTCGAGTTCAAGTGATCTATCACCACCTCTGCTACCCCAACCCAACTCAAACACCACCTACTGAGAGAGTGCCGCTACCACCACCTATATCCCCACAATCCATACCTATTAGAGATATCTTGGCTAATATGTACACAATGGTTCAACAACAAAGAGCACTTTTGCAACACTTATTGACTAAGGAGAATGTAGCTGACATAGGACATAAGAATTATATAATAGAGGGAATAAATCGGTATTTCTCTGGTGAAGTTAGTAAACCAGTCAAAGCAAATGACTGGCTAACCTAGATCAAGAGAAGTTTTCAAGCCTTTCGAATTCCTGAGAATCATAAGGTAGCATATGGTACTTTTATATTACAAATGCAAGCTCACCTGTGGTAAGAATCTAAAGCCAGAGTGCTACGTGATCAGTTAAGTTAGCAAAGATTTAGAGATGAATTTAAAAGAGAATATTTTCTAAAGAGTGTGCAGTTGAAAATGGTAGGAGATATGTTCTCTCTAATGAAGAGAAATATGAGTGTTGCACAATATGAGACTGAGTTCAATCAATTTTTACTACACCAGAATCATATAGAGATGATCTATCTCTAAAAAAGACCTTGTTTATTTGAGGGTTTGATCTAGAAATGCAGTGTAAATTGCAGGACTATGATTTGGCAACATATAATGAAGTAGTGGATAAAGCTCAATAGTTAGAAAACAATTGCACAAGGCTATAACTTAGGAGGCACATGGAGTTTGGGAAAGGAGTTCAATCTAAACCGATATTGAAAAGGTCTTATCCTAGTACTAGCAATCATAATAAAAAGAAGAAGCCTGCCATTCTAGCTAGCAATCCAGCTTAAGTTACCTCCGAAAGAGGGAGCTTTTATGACAATAATGGATAGGTTAAGTGCTAGAAATGTGGAGCTGGCCACTTTCCAAGACAATGTGAGTAGCTAAAGGGGAAGCATTACGTATGTGGTAAGAAAGGGCATATGATAAGGTATTTCCCAAAATTTAAAGGTGTTAGGTGTAGTTATTGTAAACAAAATGGGCATTTTCCAAGTTATTTTCCCCAAAAGAGACAAGGCATTGGAGGATCAAATGCAACAACTGCTCCTGCAACAGTTTTTGCTATAAGTGGAGAAGAAGATACTAAGGATTTCAATGACTCGATAGAAAATTTATATAATGATGAGACAAACAAAGAAATGAATGCAGAAAAAGAGACCGATGAAGGATTAGTGACAGTTACATAATTCATAACTATATTTGTAAGCCTGAGTGTGAATCTTATTTTGTGTATTTAGAAAGTATTTGATAATTTTCATGATTGGTATGAAAAGCATAGAATTTGAAAGCTTAGGACTAAATTTAGTAATAGTATTATAGGAATGATTCAAGTAAATGGTCAACCTGCATGTGCTCTATTTGATATGGGAGCGTCCCATTCTTTTATTAGTCAAAGTTTTGTTATAGGAAGTGGGATTGAGATAATTGAAGTCAATACCATTATAGAATTAAAACTCCAATAGGAGATGGTATAATAACTCAATAAATGGTACATAATGGACAAATTGAAATTCAAGGAAAGGAATTTTTAGGCAACTTGATAGTATTACCCATGCAAGGATATGATGTCGTAGTGGGAATAAATTGGTTGTCTAAGCACTAGGCAAATGTGGATTATCAAAATAAATATCATGTTGGATACTAGAAAATACTTATATAACAGGAATAGTAGTATAGGAAGAACTAAACGACTATCTGTTATTGAAGTTTGCAAAGACATTTCAGAAATGGAAGCGGATTGAAAATATTGTTGGTTATATGTAGTTGAAGGAAAGAAGGAGAGCCGTAAAATATCAAATATACCTATAGTTTGTGAATTCCCAAACATATTTTCGGATGATTTTCCTAGGTTAGCTCAACATAAGAATTTATACTTCACAATTGATTGAGTGCTGGGAATAAAACCAATCTCTAAAGCACCATATAGAATGGGACCTGTAAAATTAAAAGAGTTGAAAAAAATAGTCGCAAGAACTATTAGATTAAGGTTTTATTCGACCAAGTGTTTCTTTATGGGAGGCTCTAGTATTTTTTTTTGAAAAAAAAGGATGGCACCTTATAGTTATGCATCGATTACAAAGAGATTAACAAAGTAACCACTAAGAATAAGTATCTATTGCCAAGGATAGATGATTTGTTTGATCAATTACAAGGAGCAGTGGTCTTTTCTCGAATTAATCTTATATCGATGTACCATCAACTTTGAGTTAAGCCTAAAAATGTTCCTAAAACTGCATTTAGGACATGATATGGCCATTATGAATTTTTTTTATGCCATTTGAATTAACTAATCCCACTACAGTATTCATGGAGCTAATGAATCGAATATATAAACCATTTTTGGATAAATTTGTGGTAGTATTTATTGATGATATTCTAATATATTCAAAGAATAAAAAGCAACATGCATCACATTTGTGTTCGGCTTTACAGAAATTAAAGGAGAATAAGTTATATGTTAAATTGTCTAAATGTGATTTTTGGTTGGATAAGATTTCATTCTTGGGGCATGTAATTTCAGGGGAAAAAATCTCTGTGGATCTAGGAAAAGTGAAAGCGATAACAAAATGGAACAACCAGCCACAGTTATAGAAGTTTGGAGTTTCTTAGGTTTAGCAGGTTATTATCATCAATTCATAAAGGACTTCTGAAAGATGGTAATGCCTTTAACATGACTGATGCAAAAGGATGTAAAATTTCAATCGAATGAAGATTGTGAAAGGAGTTTTCAAGGAATTAAGAAACGGTTGGTTATAGCTCTGGTATTGGTATTACTTGACCCAAATAAGCCTTATAATGTATATAATGATGCTTCTAATAATGGATTAGGATACGTTTTGATGCAAGATAGAAAGATCATAGCATATGCATCAAGACAAAAATAACCACATGAAAGAAATTACCCAACCCATGATCTTGAGTTAGCAGCTGTGGTGTTTGCACAAAAAATGGACAATATTATGAGATATATACTGATCCTAAAAGTTTGAAATACTTTTCACACAAAAGGAGTTAAATTTGCGACAATGGAGATGGTTAAAACTAATTAAAGATTATGACTTGATAATTAATTACCATCCTAGAAAGGCGAATGTAGTGGTAGATGCTCTTAGTGATATAAACCATGCTAATCAATGAATAGACCCAATACCAATATGTTCGATTCAATTCCAATGATCATTCTAGTTTGTATGGAAACCACGACCCATTATCTATAAAGAGATAAGAACCTTGGTATAAGATGTAGATGCCACAATCGAAGGTGGGAATTTTGATTGATAAGTCGAAGATTGAATGCCACAGAAAAGATCTAGTAAGTTCAAGAAAAACTTCATTCAAGAACTAAAGAGAAATCTCTCAATTGTATTATCAAAGTTATGTTCAGAATACAAACAAAAGGAATACTTATAACTGAATAAAGAAAACCAAAAGATAATAAAAAAAGAAGACAAATCGTCATGTAAGATAAGCTGGTGGCCATAAAAGAAAGCTGGCAGCCTTTACAATTGCAAATAAAAATCCAAGATGAACAAAAATTTCGATCGATGGCTTAAACTCCTACGCTGCTGGCATAAGCCATAAACATGGTTGCATTAGACCGGTGCTGCACAAAAGCCGTCTGCTCCTGGTGCTTTCAAAGCTAGCTAAGTTTGTATGTAGGCCGACGGTTTAACATGTAGACTGGCAGCATTCCTGGCTAGCTTTGGTCAATTCCGTTTGAAACTTGTCTTGAGTTAATCCCAAGCTAGCCTTGATGATGTTGATTAGTTTTGGTTCATCTTGGATGGTGTGTAAATGCATCTGCTCCTCTTAAGCCTCTTGAATCAACCTATTAAGTGCATCCTTGAATCTTTTAGCCCAAATCCTTGAAATCGGTCCAGGTGGCATCACAAGTGGATCTACTCTTGATCTTCTAGCCACGCCTCCATCATTCCCTTCCTCTTGAGAAGGATTTGTCCTCAAATCTTCATCACCTACATCAAATGGACTCAGATCACTAATATTAAATGTAGCGCTTATAGTATACTCACCTAGTAAATCAAGCTTGTAAGAGTTGTCATTGATGTGTTCCATAACTTAAAAAGGACCATTGCCTCTTGGAAGCAACTTAGAACACCTTTACTCAAGAAATCTTTCCTTACGCATATGTAGCCATACCCAATCATCGGGCTCAAAGGCCATCTAATGCCATCCCTTGTTAGCTTGTTTAGCATACTACTCTATTCGTCTCTCAATATTAATCTTAGCCTTTTTCATGAATCTGCTTAACAAACTCTGCCTTCTTTTTACCATCTAAATTAAACAAACTCAGATACATGTAAAGGCAACAAGTCTAAAGGATTTAGTAGATTAAAACCATACACAATCTCAAATGGTGAACACTTAGTAGCAAAATGAGTGATACGATTATAAGCAAATTCAACATGCTGTAAACATTCTTCGAATGTTTTAAGATTCTTCTTAATGATAGCCTTTAACAAAGTAGATAAAGTTCTATTTACTACCTCAATTTGACCATCAGACTGTGGGTCATAAGTGATAGAAAAGAATAGTTTAGTACCTAACTTACACCACAAGGTCTTCTAGAAGTAACTTAAGAACTTAGCATTTTTATCAGATACAATTGTTCTAGGCATACCATGAAGTCTCAAGTTCTTCCAGAAGTAACTTAAGAACTTAGCATTTTTATCGGATACAATTGTTCTAGGCATACCATGAAGTCCTGCAATCTCTTTGAAGAATAGAACTGCAACACGAGAAGCATCATCAGTTTTGTGGCATTGAATGAAATGTGCCATTTTTGAAAATCTACCCACTACCATAAAAATAGAATCTCGACCAGTTTTACTTTTAGGCAAACCCAAAACAATATCCATAGAGATATCTACCTAGGGTTCACTAGGAATGGGCAATGGTGTATAAAAGCCATGTGGTTGTACTCGAGACTTAGCTTGCCTACATGTAATACACCTATCACAGACTTTCTCAACATCCTTTCTCATGTGGGGTTAATAGAAATGCTCTTGCAAGACATCCATGGTCTTAGCTACCCCAAAATGCCCTGTTAATCCCCCGCTATAGGATTCCTTCACTAACAACTCCCTAATAGAACAATTTGGAATGCACAACTTGTTCTCTCTAAATAGATATCTTTCATGCCTATAAAATTTACCACAAGCAGTTTTCTCACAACATGCATAATCCTTAGCAATGTCTTAGTCTATAGAATATAATGCTTTAATATGTTCAAAACCAAGTGTCTTAGCATTTAAAGTAGAGATTAGCAAATTCCTTCTTGAAAGTGCATCACCACAATGTTTTCCTTACCCTGCTTGTATTGGATGACATAAGGAAAAGTTTCAATGTATTCCACTCATTGTGTATGCCTTTTGTTCAATTTATGTTGGCTCTTCAAATACTTCAAGGACTCATGATTCGTATGAATCACGAATTCCTTAGGCTATAGGCAGTGTTGTCAGGTTTCCAAAGCCTTAACCAAAGCATACATCTCCTTGTCATAAGTAGGGAACTTTAAAGCTGCCTCACTAAGCTTCTCGTTGAAGTATGCTATAAGTCTCCCTCCTTACACCAGAATGGCTCCAATTCCTATACTTGAAGCATCACATTCAATCTCAAAAGTTTTAGACAAATCAAGTAATGCAAGTAAAGAAGCATGTGTTAGCTTATCCTTGATCAATTGAAAAGTACTTTCTTGTTCCGCTCTCCATTTGAATCCAACATTCTTTTTGATAACTTCAGTGAGTCCTTCATAAACCTCCTATAGAAGCTAGCTAGCCCATGAAAGCTTCTGACTTGACTTACATTGGTAGGAGTAGGCTACTCTTGGATTACGCGAACTTTCTCTTAATCCACCTGTATTCCTTGTGCACTGATAACAAAACCATAAAATACGAGTCTATCTGTGCAAAAGGTGTACTTCTTAAGGTTAGCAAATAATCTCTCCTTTCACAATATATCTTAAACATATTTCAAGTGATTTACATGATCTTCCAAATTCATGCTATAGATCAAAATATCATCAAAATAGACGATCATGACTTTACCAATAAAAGCACACAAAAATGGTTTATTAGTCTCATGAAAGTGCTAGGTGCATTGGTTAACCCAAAAGGCATAACCAACCACTCGTGTAAACCATATTTTGTTTTAAACGTAGTTTTCCATTCATCTCCCTCTTTCATCCTAATTTGAAGATATCCACTTTTTAAATAAAATTTTCAAAATATATAAGATCAATGCAATTCATCTAACATATCATCTAAGTGTGAAATGGGATGATGGTACTCTACTGTGATGTTGTTGATAGCTCGATAGTCAACACACATTCTCCATGACCCATCCTTCTTAGGTATAAGTATCACTAGTACAGTGCATGGACTCATGATTTCCCTCACATACCCCTTTTCCATCAGTTCTTGAACTTGCTTTTGAAGCTCCTTAGTATCCTCTGGATTACTCCTATAAGCTCGCTTATTTGGAATGATAGCTCTAGGTACAAAGTCAATCTAATGCGCGATTCCTCGAATTGGAGGTAATCCTTTTGGGATTTCCTTAAGAAAGACATCCTCAAAATCCTGCAAAATAGATATAACAGTACTAAGCAAAGTGTCAGGTAATTCGTTAGTACTCAAGCATGTTTCTTTGTAAAGCATCAATGGTATAGGTTGTTTCATTACCAATGCTCGCCTCACAATACTCACTCTTGCCATATAACTCTCCTTTTGCAAGGCTATACTCTCCTTTTCTCTTACTACCAAAGTCAAACCCCTTTTGACTTGGTCTCTCTCACTCTTTTCAACCTTCTTTTCTTTTTCGTTTTCTTTTTCTTTTATTCTCTCATTGTCTTTATGCTTTTCACTCTCCTTATGTTTCCTCAGAGACTGCTGTAGTTGCAACTGGTCCTCATAAACTTCCTTAAGGATCATTGACTTGAGACTGTAGCTCTTGCCATTGTGAATAAGTGTATACTTGCTTGAAAAGCCATCATGAATCGCCTTCATATCAAATTGCCATGGCCTTCCTAGCAACACATGACAAGCCTACATCGGTACAACATCACACAAAACCACATCTTCATACTTCCTAATGCGAAAAGCAACCTTGGCTTTTTTCTTTTTTTTTTCACCTTGGTTTCACTACTATCATTCAACCACCATAGCTTGTATGGATTAGGGTGTTTAGTGGTCTTAGGTCCTGATTTCTTCACAAGTAAAGCATTAACTACATTGGTGCAACTACCCCCATACACAATCATACTACATACCTTGTCATTAACATAGCATATAGTATAGAAAATATTTTCCCATTGCAATTCAGCTTCTTCTTTCACTTGTGCACTCAAGCACGTTTCACTGCAACCATTAATCTACCCATAGCGGGTTCCTCATCACTAATATCCTCTAATGGTGGCATCTCTTCATCCTCACTATCTTCTTTAGTCTCATATTCCCCATCATCGCGCAAGATCATAACGTGCTTGTTTGGACATTGGCTAACAATATGACCCCTACCTTGACATTTAAAGCATTTAATATCATGATTTCTAGAATTAAAAGAATCAGATTTACCTTGATTTTCTAGGCTGATCACGTCTTGCTTCTGCTCAAACTCTGACTTAGTGATGAGTTGCTTCTCCTCCTTCTTCCAGTGACATCGGATGAGCCTAAATAAGATGCAAACCGTGTAGCTCCATTACCCTTCCTTTTGAGTTGGTTCTCAATTTTAATGGCCATATGTACCATATCTTCCAACTCAACATTATGTTGTAATTCAACCACATTCTGGATATCCCTTTTCAATCCGGCCATAAATCTTGCCTTTGTAGCTTTACGGTCCTCCTCCACATTTGCCCTAATCATTGCTACCTCCATCTCCTTATGGTACTCCTCCACACTTCTATTACCTTGCCTAAGGTTTTGTAGCTTGTTGTACAATTCCCTATAGAAATACAAAGGTACAAAATGCTTCCTCATCACTCTCTTCATCTCTTCCCAAGTTTCTATGGGTGGCTCACTATTCCTCCTCCTATTTAGCACCAATTGATCCCACCAGACTATAGCATAATTTGAGAATTCAATGGCTGCCAATTTTAATTTTTTTTTTTTTTTGTTTCAGAATAATTATGGTAGTCACACACCAACTGAACCTTCTTCTCTCACTCAAGATAGGCTTCAGGATCATTCTTTCCCTAAAAGGATGGAATCTTTATCTTTATATTACCTAAGTAATCATCCTTCTGATTCCTAACTCCTCTAAACTTACCTCCATATCACCTGTTACTATCGACAGATTCCCTTTCAAACTTTTCTTCAAAACCAAATCCATCATATCTTTCTTCCTGCACCCATAGCCCTCTCCTAGGGAGTTTTTCTCTCCTATTTATTGGAGGAGCATTCCATGACTGCTCCATGCTCTTTTCGACTTTCTTATGGAGTTCTTCCTTTGCCTCTCTAAACATCCACTGCATCTCTATTATTAGAGCCTCCAAAATGAACTTTGTGTCAACTCCTCCCTTCTCACCTTCAGATGTACCCTTCTGTGACATGTTTCTTACATGCAGGAAATACGGTAAGAAATAAAAGAATCCTCACATATCTCTCCCTCACGAGTTTCACTCTACAGATGATTCTCTCAACCCACTCGTTTTTTCTCACAAAAAAGATGTTGTTCCTCTCTCTAAATTCCTCTTTTAGTTCTTTAAGAAGTAATTCGAATAACTGAAGACTTAACCAAAGAATTCAACCTAAGCTTATCAAGGGTAATCTTTGGAACAATTCAACAAAAAATTCTTTCACCAAATCAAACAATGAGACTTTTAACAATTTCTTTCAAGAATTCACTCACTTTTTTTTTTGTACAAATTTCTTTCTTTCTCTATTTTTTTCTTATCACAATGATGGACTATCAAGATCGAATCAATAAAACCATCTAGATCTGATAGAAACTCAAAGAACATAAACTTCAAACCCTAAAAGATACAAACTTTAATTAAGGAAAAGGATAGGCAAACCTTAAACAAACCCTAGGCTCTGATACGAAACTGATATGAACCACGCCAATTAGTGATGAAACCCGATATTAATATGTTCGATTCAATTCCCAAGATCATTCAAGTCGCGACCCGTTGTCTATAAAGATACAAGAACCTTAGTATAAGATGTAGACGCCACAACCAAAGGTGGAAATTTTGATTGATAAGTTGAAGATTGCAGGCCACTGAAAAGATCCAATAAGTTCAAGGAAAAGTTCATTCAAGAACTAAAGAGAAATCTCTCAATTGTATTATCAAAGTTATGTATAGAATACAAACAAAAGGAATACTTATAATTGAACAAAGAAAACCAAAAGATAAAAAAAAAAAAAAAAGACAAATCGTCATGTAAGATAGGTTAGCAGCCTAAAAGAAAGCTGGTGGCCTTAAAAATTGCAAATAAAAATCCAAGACAAATAGAAAATTAACCGACGACTTAAACTCCTACTCCACAGGCATTAGTTCGGTGCTCCACAAAAGCCGTCCGCTATTAACGCTATCAAAGCTTACTAAGTTTGTATGTAGGCTAGCGGTCTAAAATGTAAGCTGGTAGCATTTCTAGCCAACTTTGGTCAATTCCACTTGAAACTTGTCTTTAGCCAATCCCAACCTAGCCTTGATGATGTTGATCAATTTTGGTTCATCTTGGATGGTGAGTAAATGCATCTCCTCCTCTTGAACCTCTTGAATCAACCCATTGAGTGCGTCGTTGAATCTTTTAGCACAAGTCCTTGCAGCCAGTCCAGGTGGCATCATAAGTGGATCTACTCTTGATCTTCTAGCCATGCCTCCGTCACTTAGTCATTAAAATTATGGGCAAGTGGCATCCTTACTCACGTCTCAACAAGAGTTGATTCAAGAGTTTGAGAAGTTGGGAATAGAATTCAAATGGTATGAATTAGAGGTACAATTGATGAATTTAGTGGTTCAGCCAATGTTGTTGGAAAGACTTAAGCAACAACAAGTTGAAGATGAGGAGTTGAAATTATTTAGGGAAAAGTTGGATTGTAAAGGGATACCTGACTTCAAAACAGATGAATTTGGTATTTTGAAGTATAAAGAAAGAAATTGTGTACCCTGGAATTCCAATTTAAGGAAAGAAATTATGGATGAAATGCATAACTCAAGATATACATTGCATCCAGGAGGGAACAAGATGTATCAAAATTTTAAATCAACATTTTGGTAGAATGGTATGAAAAAAGATGTGGCAACATATGTGTAAACCCCTAGATTTTATGTTAAGTAAACACCTAAACCCTAGAATCAAAAGTCAATCGAAAACCTTAAAGTCAACAAGTATATAACAAACCCTAATGAATCTAGATTCGACAATCATGTGCTCTAAACCCTTAAACAATAAAATTGAGACAATCATTGATTATCATTCGTAATAATATAGTAAAGCTTAAAAAGATTAGATTCGTCAAACTTTAATTTGTCTTAGAACCAAACGGGATTAGTTTTCAAAAATAGGGTTTGGACATGCAGAATGGTAAAATATTTCAATAACACCTTTAGACTTGTAATAATATAATGATTCATAAAATATCAGTTTTAAAATTTTTTGATATCTAAAAATATCAGATATAGCCTGTTTACTCGTATTTTCTTTGCTTTGTCATGTCTACTATTCAATTTACTATTCTACACTATTTCTCTATTTGTATTTTTTCTTACTACCTATTCTTACAACATATATATCTTACAATTTTCATTTCTAATATTACTTTATATCTTTTATCTCTTACACATTACTTATTTTTCATTACAAAAAAATCAACTCTCTCTCTCTCTCCTACTCCCATAACCGGCGCCCCCTCTCTCCATCACTATCTTTTTTTTTTCATTTTATTTAATTACCTCTAATTTCCATTCACATTTATTAATAAATTCCCCCTCTCCCTCCATTTCTTTCACACACTATATTTACATAACAAAACTCTCTCAAATTCTCTCAACAAAATTTCCTCTCCAAAATTCTCTTCCCAAAACTCTCTCCTTCCCATACAACTATCATCCACATACAACTATCAAATACTTCATTTCTTCTTCCACCAACATATAACCTTAGGTTAAAATTCTAAAACCTTCTCATGTTCGTGTTAACATAATATGACCATATTCTAAACCCATAAGCATTATGCTAAGGGTAAAAATCATGAAAGTAACAATATGTTAATGTTTTGTTCAACACTTTGTTCAAATATTATTATTGTTGTTATATTGTTATGTTTTATTATTGCTCCTAATCTAACTTTAATATATTATTAAGTATAATTATGTATATAAATTCTTAAGAGTCTATAAGCTCATTAACATAACTTTTTATTTATGTATGCTCTTATGATTTTTGCAATTTATTTATTTTCATGCAATTTATTAAGACTAATCATTCTAGTTTTAAACTTGTCCTTATCAAGTCAAAACAGTTTTTCTTATTTATTTTTTGACTTGCCCATGTCTAAGTCTAAAAAGCTTTAATACAAGCTAAGACTTCCCAATACTTGACCTTTATTTATGTACTTATTTAATTTCTATGTCTTTCATCTTTTATATGAATTATTTTTGTTCATATTACTTTTCTATAAGTTAATACTCATATATGATAATATTGTTGTTGTCTTAATAAAATAAAAGAAGTTTCTTCTTTAGTAAAGAAAATAAGACTAAACTCTTTATGATAAAACGATTTTTGTTACTTAGAAAAAATTTCCATTAAGACTAAGAATTTTGTTTCAACAAATTCTCTTAAAAAATTTAGACAAGTTCATCATGATTTTTTAAATATTGATATTACAAACCTCTTCAAGATTCAACTAAGTAATTTAATTACTCTCTCTCTTTTTCAAACCATTAAATTAAAAATGTATAATTAAACCTTAATGTTGATAATTATTAGTCATGCAAATTTTTCTTAAAAACTCATAAGATTATCACCAACACCTTAATAAAAACTAAAGAACTAGACAAGTTTTTCAGCTCAAGCTAAAATCAACTCACTATATAAAAATCCACCTAAGAAATAAAAGTTGGTAGATAACCTAAATGTCCAAATTTTTGGAAATAATCTTATCCTTGAAAAGTTAAGGAAATATAATTATAATAAGAAACCACCCACTTATAATAACTCAAGAGTTTTTAGTTTTCTTTCCAATAACTTAAAAGAGATTGTCAAAGTTTCAATATTTCAAACTCCTAAGACAAGTTGTTTTATGAAAAATCATTATTGAGACAACATCATTAGAATCGTGTACATAATATGAGTTTAAATAAATATTAAAAGAATTTTTCAACTTTATAAATATCTATATGTTTTTTTTATGGATTTTTTGGATAAGGAAAAGCTTTTCATGCTGGGAATTTCGAAACTATTATGTACCAAACCGTTTTGGAACCCAAATGACTTTTTATGATAAAATAATCTTAGAAATAGATATATCTTTTCAAATAGGTAGAAAAGACATATAATATGAAAAATTCTGAATTAAAATAAGCAAGTTATGGCTATTCTAAGTTGGAATTTCTTACCATCCAAATTTTGACTAACATAGTATGGTAGAATTGGCAAGTTTGAGTAGAACTTCCATGAAATACTTATTTTATATATTTCTCTTGTTTAGGTGATGTGGAGAACGAATTTCCTTACTCGGACGATTATTACAACTAGAAGATTACCGCAGTATGGCTGAGTGAGATTGTTTCCTACATTCTGTACTTATGATTTTGCTTATAGATTTGTGGCATTAGAATTAGGAAAAAATAAAAAGGGAAAATGCATATGCCTTATATTATTACTTGAAATTATATTAAGAATATCGAGGCTTGAATTGTCAATAATCCTATTGATGTTTTAGCATTATATTGAAGTGTCTACAAGATTCTATGATCACTAATAAAGATACTTATTATCACGCCCCAAAGGGTACCCTAAACGCGACAGTCCGCTACACTTAATATTAAGGCATAAGTATGACAACCTTAGTCATCCTGAAAGTCTTGATATCGAGTGTAAGGTGTACCTTTGCTATCGTAGTGGATCAAACTTTGAATCATGCCGTTTAAGCAGTCATTCAAAATAGCAATTAAGAGAATGGATCATCACAATATAACAAAGGTTCATACAAAAATTATTAAGGAGTTTTTACAACATTAAAGGCCATCCTCCTATTAAAGATAACTAAGACTAATAAAGAGTCTATCATAATACGATTTTTACACTTTTGAATCTTCTCTTGGAATCCATATCTACCTCCAGCTTATACTTCTATCCATAGGATCTTAGCTAGAAGGCATTACCTGGGTAAAATAACCTCTTGGTTCCAACCAAAGGAATGATAGCTGCAAAAGATATCTAAGAGGGTATAAGCTAATAGCTTAGTGAGATTTATTTCCACAAATATACACTCAGCATCCAATAATCAAAACATATTTATTTAAGTAACCATATGAGATACACAAGCACGTGGGCAAGCAATACATGTGATTTTTTCGGGAATCATATGTTTGAATGGATTTACCCCTTCCATTTGGTGGTTAGATGTTTTGGATCGAATAGGCCGCTATCATACCACATAATTCCATGAAAATTCTTATTTTTAACTTCATTGCTAAAAAAAGATGGATGTATAATCCAACTTTATTTGTAGTTTATTTTCGAGCTACTACATAGCTACCAAATATATTTTTATTTGGATGTTTTCTCATTGCTAATTGATTCGGACGGTGCATCTCACTCTATAGAAATTACAGACTCTATAAATCTCCTTACTAAGCCTTTGTCCCACCAAAGGAATAGTAATAAATGCAATGAACTCACCCAATGACATGCATGAATTATTTTAGTTAAGTACTCATGGGATAATTAAATATTTTATGGGTGATCATAGAATTGCAGACAATCAATTGTATACTAAATCAAACATTCATTATAACCAATTCATGTCTCGATATGCTTAATCACAATTTCAATCAAGTACGTAAAGCATATGAATCTTCCATTTTATCTTTTCCTTAATTCTAATGCCACTATTTCACAAGCAAAATCAATAAGTGCACAATGTAAGAAATAAACTCACTCGGCCATTTGTGCGGATATTTCTAGTCAAGGAAATCTTTGGGATACGGGAACTCAGCCTTCACGTCATCTAAACAAGAGAAATACCCAAAATGAGTATATCTTGGAATAAGTATATCTTCGAAGTTCTACTTAAACTTGTAATTTTATCGTTACTAGGTTCGTCAAAATTCGTATAGAGGAAAGTTCCAACTTAAAATGGCCATAACTTGCTCATTTTTACTCTGAATTTCGCATATAATATACCAATTTCTACCTACTCGAAAAGATCTATCTATTTCTAAGGTTATTTTTCTACATAAAAGATCATTTGGCTTCTCAAAAGCTTCGATATAGAACCAAACAAGAAATTTCAGTTTTTGTAAAACAATTTCCAAACTCAATTTTATTAAAAAATCCTTTTAGCAAAACTATAGATACATATATGGTTGAAAAATCATTTGAGTATTTATATAGACTCATATTATATGTAGGATTCTAATGGTGTTATCTCAACGATTATTTTTCGTAAAATAATTTATTTTAAAGGTGTTAAAACTTAACAAATTCATTTCTAAGTGTTTTGGAGAAACTTTATAATTTCTTAGGTTATTGTAAATAAGTATATTCTTATTTTTTTTTTCTAATTTCTTTCTTAAAATAAGTAAATTTCTTTTTAACTTTTAATCTTTTACAAATTTTTCTTTTCGTGGCAAAAATTAAATTTCCAAAGTTTTTATGAAGTTATGGATAGCCTATGGTGACTTTTAACTTGTATATATTGCCTTCTTAAAGAAAAATGGTTTTGTTAGACAAATATTCTTATCCTTATATTCTATCTTCTAACTTCTTTGAAATAAATTTTATTTCTAAAACTTAGTTCCTTAAGTCTTCTATCAATACTGCTTGGAAAGAAATTATTTTTAAGTTGTTGATAAAATTCATTGTTTTTGAAATCATCATTCTTGTATTCTTTTTATTTCTTTTGAAAATGAGTTTATTATTTATATACTTGGAAATCCTTTATTTTATATGTGGTTTTATAGATTAGAGGGTTGATTTCTATTTTAATTTTGAAAACTAGTTTTATTATTATTATTATTATTATTATTTTTATTTTGTTATTATGGAGTTAGTTTAAATCCTACAAGTAAACTTTTTATGAAAAATTTGTTTACCAAGGAAACATTTATGCTGAGTTTGATAAACTTTATGTGGTTTATTATAAAAAATAAGGTTCATTCTGCTTGTTAATTTCTTTTATGAAATCATCTTTATTATCATTTAAGGAAAATCTTGGTGAGTTGAAAAGAAGTTAAAAATAATTTTTCCTATGGGTTTGCTAACAAAACCTTGATTTAAACATAACTTTATATATTAAGAGAGTTTAGTTCCATTTTCCTTTATTAAAGAAAAGTCTACTTCAATTTTTTTTTTTTTTTTTTTTTGTTGAGACAAGATCATTATGATGATGCATGTTTATGAGCACATAATATGAAAAATGATGAAAATATATAAGATAAGAAGCAGATAATATTAATAAGCGATATAGCAATAATAAACAAGATAATATATCAAGTATTGGGAACCTTAGCTTCATCAAGGTAACCTGATCAAGCATAGGAGCCCTAGTTTCATCAAGGCAACCCGATCAAGTATTGGGAGCCTTAGCTTCATCAAGGCATCCTGAGACTAAGTCCCAAAAAGAAAAAAAAGAAAAAGAAAGAAAAAGGAAAAGCAATAATAGCAAGTTAGTGAGCATTAGGCTCTAAATATATATATATAATATATATACATATACTTAATAATATATATATGTATATAGAGTTAGATTAGAGCATAATAACAAAAAGGTAATAACAATAATAACATTAATAACAACTTATATAAAAGCATAATAACAAGATAATAACATAGGAATTTCATGTGCAAGAACAAAATATAAACATGTTGTTGCTTTTATTAGTCATGTGAGTTTCAAAATAACATTATAGTCATGCTAAGTTACATGACATAGTTAAAATAAATGGTTGGAAAGAAGTTTATCTAAAGTGTTTTGTAGTAAGAAGAAGGTAATAAATGTATGTTTATGTGGTAGATGGTTTGTGTATAGAGAGGGATTTTGTGAGTGTTTGGTGAAAGAGAGTTTTGGTAGAGAAGAATTTTGTGGAGAGATTTTGAGAGAGTTTTGTTGTATGAAATGAAAGTGTGGAAGAAGTGAAGGGAAATGGGGTATTTATACAATTTTTGGAGTGAAAATTAGATGTAATAAAATAATTTGAAAAAAATAAATGAGATAGAGGTAGGGGGATTGGTGCCGGTTTTGGAGGGAGAAGAGAGAGAGAGTGAGTTGATTTATTTGTATTTTTGTAAGAAAATAATTAATATGTAAAATATGATTTGATATAAGATGTATTGAAAAAGTAAAAAGTAAGAAAATAGGTATATAGGTCGTAAGGAAAAGTAAAGATAGGTGAATAGTAATGAATAGTAGAGAAATACAATGAATAGTAAAGAAGACTAATAAGTTACCAGTAGTAAAGAAAATACATGTATAAATACGATATCTGTAGTTTTTAGTTATCGAAAAATTATGAAACTGATATTTTTGGATTTCTTATATTATTACGAGTCTATCGGTATAAACATAATATTTTTACCTTCCGATGTTCCCGGGTAAGGCTTTCGAAAACTGATCCCGTTTAGATCCGATAGACACTAGAAATTGGCATATCTGATATTTCTAAGCTCCCCTATGTTAATACAAACTATTACAAGCCATCATCTCAATTCCATTGTCTAGGGTTTAAAAACACAGGATTTTTGGATCTAAACTATAGGGTTTTGGCATAGGTTTTTGTTGACTGGGGTTTCTGGTTGACTTCCAGTTCTAGGATTTGCACTTAAGAACCATTGAAAAATCTAGGGGTTTACACTTATTGTTATGCTTAAAGAATTTAATTAAATGAACTCATGCATAACACAAAGTGAGTCACATTACATTCATTACTATGCACTTGGTGTGATAAAGAGCATAGTAGTGAGATAACTATGATCCAAAATATGTATAACGGTGAGTAGTAACCCAAATAAACTATATATTAATAGCAAGTAGTAGCCTGAATGAACTACATTTTAATGGCTAGTAGTAATCTGAATGAACTACAAAACTTTATTTACAAACAATAGTCCTATGGGGCCTATAACATATAATTTCCAGTTAATCATGTGTATTGTTTGCTCACGTACTTATTGCATTTTATACGCTTGATTAATTAACTTGTTTGATTATTGGTTGTATAGGTACTTTATTTTGGAAATATTTCTCACTAAGCTAGTAAGCTTACACCCCTTTAGATACCTTTTGCAATACCCTTATCTATGGCTGAAGCCCAGGGACCATTTCACCCAGGTACCGTCTTTTGGATTCAGGAGCTTTTGAAAAGAAGTCATGGCCTAGAAGTAGACTTAGACTTCTAAGGAAAACTTCAGTGTATTTCTTATGAAAGATAGAACTTGATGAATTATACATATTTTGATGGGGAAATACCCCTTGATATCTATAAGACTCCTTACATTATAATTAAGTTCTAATGTTATGATTTCCATTCGTAATCGATATTATGCATATCTTCTTAAACAACTAGTTTCAAAGTATGGTTCTCTATAATCGTGAAAATACACCTTGCATCTGGTATCGAACCTTTTAGATGACTAAGATTGTTATACTTAAGTTTTAATATTAAGTGTGGTGGGCTATCGCATTTAGAGTACCCTTTAGGATGTAGCAATATATGTCAAAGTGCACAATTTGTCAACAACTTAAAGCTGAATACCAAAGACGTGGTGGCATGTTACAACCTTTGGAGATTCCATAGTAGAAGTGGGATCACATTACAATGGACTTTGTAGTGGCATTACTAAGGACTTGAGTAGGTTATGATTCAATTTGGGTAATTGTAGATAGATTGACTAAATGTGCTCATTTTCTGCTATTTCGATTTGGATATTCTCTAGAAAAGATGCTGAGATTATATATCCAAGAGATTGTTCAATTACATGGAGTACCAATTAGTATTATTTTAGATCGAGATACTAGGTTTTTCTCTAATTTTGAGGAAAGTTTACATAAGGCTTTAGGTACTAAGTTACAATTTAGTACTACATACTATCCTTAAACTGATGGACAAATGGAGAGAACCATACAAACTTTGGAAGATATGTTATGAGCATGTGTACTGGAGTTTCCTGGAGATTGGGATAAATATTTTCCATTGGTGGAATTTGTATATAACAATAGCTATCTAGCTACTATAAAAATGGCACCATATGAGGCATTATATGGTTGAAAATGTAGATCACTTTTATATTAGGATAGTCAAGAGCATGTGATACTTGGACCTAATTTGATATCTCAAATGGATGAAAAAGTAAAGAGTATATGTTACAAGATGAAATAGGCCTAGGATTAGTGTAAAGTCGGTAGATATGAAAAGAAGACTCTTATAGTCTAAAGTAGGGGATCATGTGCATGTAAAGATAGGTCAATAAAGGCTTCAATGTTATAGGTTAAAAGGAAAATTGAGTTCACAATCTATTAGACCCGTTGAAGCAATAGAAAAAGTAGGTAAAGTGGCATATAGAATTGCATTACCACCCAATTTATCATGTTATCCTGATATATTTCATGCTTCCATGTAGCAAAAGTTTGTGAAAAATCTAGATGCAATCATAGAAGTTGAATATATGGAAATTCAAGAGAATTATATGATTAAAGAAATGCCTACTAAGATATTGGACACTTGAGTTCAAAAATTGAAGAACAAGGCTTTCAAATATGTCAAAGTGCAATGGGGCAAAGATCCTGAAGTTGAAGCAACATGGGAACCGAAGGCTACCATGAAGGAGAAATACCCAGGGCTCTTTTGTGATGCGAGCTTGAGGGGGCTAAATCTTGATATAAATTTTTAGGGTTTTCAAATTGAAATGATATGGATAAAATCATTGCTTGATAGATTCCATGAATAATAAAACTAAACTAGTTTGCAATTAGATTATAGAACAATAGGATCCACGATCTATAAGGTAATTATGATGTTAAAAGAATCACAAGATTCTAATAATAGGGTTCACCACAATTTCATATCACTCAAGAATTGATAAGAACTCAGAAATAAAGAGAATCAAATCTCAATACTCATAAACACCATAAAGGGTTCACACATAAAAAGTGTACTTAAAATCTCAATCAAAAGGAAACTGATATGTTTTGCCCTAAGGTTTACATTATAAAGGAAACAAGAAAAAAAAACTTTAAAAAAATTAAAAAATTGCAAAGCCCAAACAAGAAAGACCGATAGCCTATATTAGTACGCTGGTGGCTTTGGATGACAGCTTTTAAAATTTTGAATCGATGAAGTATGAAGGCCTGTAGCCTAAAATCTTATGCTGACAACGTAAATACCTAAAGTTGGTCGCATACAAGTGGTGTACAGATTTTGTTTCAACACTTGTTCTTTCTTCCTTCTATTTTCCCTTCTATCAACTTCAGCTTGCTGATTCCTATCATTATGCTTGGTTTTAAGAAGATTCGACCTTGAATCTTGACTTTTCAATCTCTAAAATTTCATAGTTAGATTCGGAGTTGTCATATGGCTAGTCCATACAAAAAAACTTCTTAGTCCTTTAATCTTCTTAATATGCACCATCTTTGTTTGTTGTAGCTCTACAAGATTCATAGGTATTAGCTTGGATGTTTTATCCTGTTGCTGAATAGTATATTCGTTCTTATACTCGTCAAAGCTGGCTTTACGATCATACTACCATGATCTTCCAAGGATCAAGTTTGTAGCATCCATAGGTACTACATCACAGAAGAATTCATCAGTATAATCACCAATAGAAAGAGGTATATGAACCTATTTATGCACAAGAATAGATCTTTGATGACTAAGCCAATGAAGAGCATATGGACTTAGATGTTGCTCCACCTGCAACCTTAGTTTAGAAACCAATTCGACAGAAATAACATTGGCGCAACTGCCACTATCAATTACAGTCAGATAAGATTTTCCCTATACCAAACTCTGAACATAAAATACATTAGTTCGTTGATTTGGAATCACATTCTTTTACTCAAGTACTGCATACTGAAAACCCAAAGGAACATTTGACATGTCAATGTCCTCGTGATCTAGCTCTTTTTCCTCACTACTCTTCTATTCTTCTTCCTTGCTCTCCATCTTATTCTCCTTCATGATCATAATTTTCTTATTAGGACACTAAAAAGCAATGTGGCCATGTCCCAAACACTTGAAAATGTTTAATATCCCAGCTCCTTCACTGTTGTGTCTGATCAGACACTTTGTCATCCACCAATTTTCCCTTGTTCTTCTCTTTCCCATCCTTCTTCTCCTCTTCATCTGACTTACTATAATGATATGATTTATGAGACCATCTATGCTAATGCCTCTCAACTCTACTAGCCAACTTAATTACATCCTCCATGGTCTGATAGTGTTGGAGCTCTACTATACTGACGATATCCATCTTTAACCCGTTAATGAACCGAGTTATAAATTCATATGAAGATTCTCTAGTGTCACACCTTGCCATCAAAGTTTCAAACTCCTTCACATATTCTTCTATACTCTGCTTTCCTTATCTTAAGGACTATAACTCCATCAGCATCTCCTATTTATAATAATCTGGCACAAATCAACTTCACATCGATCTTTTCATCAAAGCCTATGAATGCACCATTTCTTCATTAGCCTTTTGTCTCTCAACCTGTAACTTATCCAACCACAAATTGGCATAGCCATAAAATGCTAGCGACGCCGTCTTCACTTTCATGTGCTCATCCCACTCATTGCAGGCAAATAACTTCTCCACCTATGGCACCCAATCTAGAAATCCCTTTGGTTTATTGCTACTAGTGAAAGGTGGAATTTTCAGCTTAATATTCTCAATTCCCTTACACCTGTCATCTCTATTTCCTCGCCTTCTAATGCTTTCACTATTCCTATCAGATTCACCACTGGAATGTCTCTTATGACTAGATCCACTATTACTCCTTCTATCTCTAACTTCTTATCTCTTTAGAATTCTTTTAATATCCTCTTGCATCCGATCAAACCCAGTTTGCAACTGCGCAAATTCTTGCCTAATCACAACATCTCCTTCACTACCATTGTTGTTGTTATTATTTCTTCTAGCCTTAGCATTATTACCATTCATGCTATTACTACCATCGAACAACATCTTTTTCAACCAATCAACAACAACAATAGAATAAAGATTCAACAACACAATTCATAGAAAAAAATCAACCCAACAAATCTAAAATAAATCACGTCGAACAACAAACTCTGCAAATTTTTGCTCTGATACCAAATTTGACGCGAGCTTAAGGGGTTGAATTTTGAAATGATATGGATAAAATTATTGGTTGATAGGTTCCTTGAACAACAAAATCAAACTAGTTTGCAATTAGATTAAAGAACGATAAGATCTAAGATCTATAAAATAATTACGATGTTAAAATAATCACAAGATTCTAATAACATGGTTCATCATAATTCTATATCACTCAAGAATTGATAAGAACTCGTGAATAAAGAAAATCAAATCTTAATACTCATAAACACTACAAAGGGTTCACACATAGAAAGTATTCTTAAGGGTTAGAAAAAAAAAAAAAACTAAAAAAATTGCAAAGCCTAAACAAGAAAGGTCGGCGGCCTATATTTGTATGCTAATAGCTTACACTACATAAGCTGGCAGCTTTGGATGACAGCTTCTAAAATTTTGAATCTGTGAAGTATGAAGGCTGGCGGCCTAAAATCTTACACTGGTGGTGTAAATGCCCAAAGTTGGCAGCGTACAGGTTTTGTTTCAATATTTGTTCTTTCTTCCTTCTCTGTTCCCTTCCAATAACTTCGAGCTTGCCAATTCTTATCATTTGTATTTCAGGTTAGTAAAATTCTATGATATGGTAAAAAAAACTAACTAATTGATCCACAATTGATGACTTATTACGACATGATCAGGTCCAAATAATTTTTTAGGACAAAACTTATTTGACTTTTTTTTTTTTTTTGAGGGGAGGTTTGGAATAGTAAACCCTCGAAATAGATGTAGAATTAAAACACATAAGATTAGGATCTTTAAGAAACACTTACCATTAAGATCTAGATTTTGTAAAGTGGATGTGGAAAATGTAAACCCCAAGAAATAGAAATAAGGACTTAACACTTAGAACTAACACTTGGATGAATGTGTCATATTAAAATTTAAAGTTCACATATTAATCATGTAATTTAAGCAATATGACCCTGTAGATTTAAATTTAGAAATGACATAAATAAATATGTTAATATTTCTACTAACTTAAACCTCTAATAGAAGTATTGAATTGTGACAAGACTAAAGATAAAACATTTGACTATGAAAGTGGCTATTGGTATAGAGTCACCTCTGGTAAATATAAATGATCATTAAATTATCAAACATTATGACAATTCCTACATTAGTATGTACAGTATAAACATTTATTAATTATAAATAAACATTCATCTTAACTAATCAAAATAAATATATATAATAATAATAATAATAATAATAGTAAACACAGAAGTTGAAACAAATAGAAATTAATAGATGTGTAGTGAGGAATAGAAACAATTAACACACTGTCATTGCATTCAAATAAATTGATAAGAGATAAAAATATATATTATTAATTAAAAAAAACACTAAAAGTTCTGCATTCCCTACTACCTCTCACTGAAACAATGTGTTATATTTGGCTTAATTGATAAGTTAAAAGCTTAAAAAAAAAAAAAAAAACAATGCGCATGGATGGAGCATGACTTTAAAAGATTTATAAAGAAATAAATCAATAAATAGGTGTTCATTAAGTGAAGGATAATATAGGCACGACTTTAACTTCACTAACAGGTAGAAAATTAGATAAAAAGGGAAAAAAAAAAAAGATCAAGCCAACTAAGACTAATAGATTTCATCATTACAACTTTTACTTCATGACCCAAAAACACACCTAAAAGAAACTCTAAAACTAATAGTAAAACTATTAGAAGAAGTTGGGCTAGTCAAGTTGTCATGGTGATCCTTCGTTGAAGTGGACGTGGTGGTCAGAGACGCACCGCCAAAATAATCATTCTGACAAGGTTTTGCTATTGGAGAATTGTCGGAGCCTTGCACTGGTAAGACCCATACCAGTATTTTCATCATTTATTATAATATAAAAATATATAAACATATTTAAAAAGAATTATAAAAATCGATAAAATTGCATTATTCTATATTTGGGTTATATATGAAATTATCAAGTTGAAGAAATTTTAGAACATATATATATATATATATATATTTTTTTTTTTTCTTACTGCCTTATTCAACGAGTTGGAATTACTATGCTTAAATGACGTTGTTTCTTGTTAATTAAATTAATATTGGTAATATCAAGTTTACAAATGTTGGATTTATTAGGTCCAATTTACGTGATTGAAAAATTAGTAATTTTGGATTAGTTATGCACAATTGTATAATGAAAGAAAGGTGGGTACACACGTATCGTAGTTATAGCAATTTAATGAGGACAAATGGCAAAAGAAAATTTATGATAAAAGTGGATATTAATGGAATATGGCAAGTAAATTCATTTTTGAGGTAAATGGATGACAGGTCACCCAAAACTGGTGTGGTAAAATGAAAAGGTATGGGTAAGTTACAATATTATTTAATAAATATCATATCACCGTTTTAATAGGTATTATGATGTCATTCAAATTTAAATTTGAATCCAGAGAACTTAGCACATCAATCTAAGCTAGTTGCTGTTCTTGTATAATGATTAAGAAAATAGATAACATATTTCAATGCTTATAAATGAGGCAAGTTAATATTGTTGCTTTGGAAATTTGACAATAAATTTTTTGTTCAGAAAAAGGGAACATTTTTCCACATAAAAATTTCAATGGATGAAGGCTTGATACATTGAGGTGGAATTACATTAAAGTGCTAGTAATAATGTGAAATGACACTGCTATCAACTTGACATACAAATATCTATGAGAAGATTTTAATATCTATTCTCTAATGTACTTTTTCCTTTCATGTTAGTATTTTATAAATGTATTAGCATAATTCAATTGTACCATTTTCTTCTTGAGATGGAATATTGAACAGATGCAAATAGCAGGTGATTTGATATATGAGTTAAAATCAAACTTTTGCTGGTTGCTCTTTAATTACTAAAAATATATACATGTTAGAATAATAAAAGTTCTTCATAATGCATATTTTTAGTTAAATATTAGCTTGATACAACTAAAATAATATATTATAAGCAATATTTTATACTCTTATTAGTTAACAATTCCTAGGAAAAATTAAATAAGTAACATGTGTAAGCCAATCTAGTTATAAAAATATAAAAGATCTATTAACTAAATAACTATTGAGCAAACGTGAGAACATAACACCTGTTAATACTAAAGTTAAACTACTTATAGCATTTTCATGAGATATATAAAGATTGAATAAAAACTTCTTTATAGGGTTACCAACAAAAGAGAAAGTCAACAATACAAGCCGATTAATTGTAGCCTATCATCCAAGTAAGTGGGACTAATGCTTTACTACATTTTTGATATATAAAATAATATAAGTCAATATAACCAGTTTTGAATTGTGACAACAATATAATGATAAAATTTGACTATGAAAGTGGTTATATGGTATAGGTCACATCTGGTAAATATAAATGCTCGTTAAATTATAAAAACAATATGAAAACTCGTACATATAAATAAAAATATATATAATAATGATAGTAAACACACAGAAGTTGAAACAAATAGAAATTAATAAATGTGTCAGTGAGGAATAGAAAAAATTAACACACTGTCACTACACTCAAATAAATTGATAGGAGATAAAAATATATGTTATTAATTAAAGAAAAATAAACACTAAATGTTCTACATCCCTGACTTAATTGATAAGTTAAAAGCTAAAAAAAAATAAATAAATAAATAAACAATGTGCCTGGACGGAAGGTGGCTATGGTGATCCTTTGTTGGAGTAGAGTTGGTGGTCGGAGGCACACCGCTTTAACTTCACTAACAAGTAGAAAATTAGACAAAAAGGAAAAAAAAAAAAAAATCAAACCGACTAAGATAAATATATTTCATCTTTAGAACTTTTACTTCATGACCCAAATAATTCCTAAGCAAACCCAAAAGAAACTCTAGAACTAATAATAAAACTATAATTGGGCTAGTCAGGAGGCGCACCGCCAAAAGAATCATTAAATCGAGGTTTTTCTATTGGAGAATTGTTGGAGTCTTGCACTGGTAAGACTCTGCCAGGATTTTCGTCATTTATTATAATATATAAATAGATTTTAAAAAATAATAAAAATTTATAAAATTGCATTATTCTATATTTGGGTTATATATAAAATTATCAAGTTAAAGAAATTTTAGAATATAAATTATTTTTTCTTATTTCCAAGTTGGAATTAATATGCTTAAATGATGTTCTTGTTAATTAAATTAACATTAGTAATATCAAGTTTACAACTGTTAGATTTGTTTAGTCCAATTTATGTGATGGACAAATTAGTAATTTTGGATTAGTTATGCACAATGGTATAATAAAAGAAAGGTGGGTACTTAACACAGAAGTGGAAAATAAATTTTTTGATGCGGTGAAAACGTCACTATCTGGATTTATATATCTATAATATATATATATGCTTATAACTTTGTAGTAAACTTCTGAGAAACATTTACATTCGTATGGTAGTCATAGCAATTTAATGTGGACAATGGCAAGAGAAAATTTATGATAAAAGTGGGTATTAATGAAATATGGCAAGTACATCTATTTTTGAGGTAAATGGATGACAGATCACTCAAAACTAGTGTGGTAAAATGAATAGGTATGGGTAAATTACAATATTTTTGAATAAATATCTTGTTATCACCATCTCAAGTTGTAGTAGGTATTATGATGTAATTCAAATTTAAATTTGAATCCAGAGAACTTAGCACATCATTATGAGCTACGTTGCTGTTCTTGTATAATGATTAAGAAAGTAAAAAATATATTTCAATACTTATAAATGAGGCAAGTTAATGTTGTTCCTCTAGAAATTTGATAATAATTTTTTTGTTCGTAAAAGGGCACATTTTTCCATATTAAAATTCAATGGATGAATGCCTGATACATTGAGACGGAATTACATTAAAGTGTTAGTAATAATGTTAAATAATACTGCTATCAACTTGACATTCAAATATATATGAGTAGATTTTAATATTTACTCTCTCAGGTGCTCTTTTCTTTTGTGTTACCATTTTCTTTTTGAGCTGAAATATTGAATAGATACCTATAGCACTAGCACTAGCACTAGCACTGGCACGTGATTTGATATGTGAGTTAAAATCAAAGTTTTGCTATCTTCTCCTTAATTACTAAAAATATATACATGTCATAAGAATAAACTTTGTTCATAATGCATCCCTATAGTTAAATATTAGCTTTGATACTACTAAAACAATATATTATAACTAATATTTTATACTCTTATCAGTTAACGATTCCTAATAAAAATTATATAAGTGACATGAGTAAGCTTATCTATTTATGAAACAAAAATATAAAAGACCTATTAACAAAATAATTATTAAGCAAACGTGAAAACACAACACTTGTTAATACTAAAGTTAAACTATTCAGAGCATTTTAATGAGATACATAAAGACTGGATAAAGACTTCTTTTATAAGGTTACCAACAAAAGAAAAAGTCAACAAGACAAGCTGATTGATTGAAGTCTATCATCTAAGTAAGTGGGACCAATGCTTTACTACATTTTTGACGTATTGAAATAATATAAATAAATATGCTAAAATTTCTACTAACTTTAACCTCTAATATAAGTTTTGAATTGTGACAAGAATCTAATGATAAAACATTTGACTATGAAAGTGGCTATATGATATAGAGTCACATCTGGTAAATATAAATGGTCATTAAATTATCAAACATTATGACTATTCCTATATTAGTTGTGGACACTAGCAAAAGGAAATTTATGATAAAAGTGGCTATTAATGGAATATGGCAATTACTTTTATTTCTAAGGTAAATGGATGATAGTTCATTCAAAACTAGTGAGGTAAAATGAAAAGGTATAGGTAAATTAAAATATTATTGAATAAATTTGTTATCATCACTAGTTTTTATAGGTGTTATGATGTAACTCAACTTTGAATTTCAATCTAGAGAACTAAGCACATCAATCGGAGCCACCTTGTTGTTCTTGTATAATGATTAAGAAAGTAGAAAACATATTCCAATGCTTACAAATAAGGTTAGTTAATGTTGTTGCTTTGGAAATTTGATAATAAATTTTTTGTTTTGGAAAAAGGGCACACTTTTCCATATAAAATTTTCAATGGATGAAGGCCTAATACATTGAGATGGAATTACATTAAAGTGCTAGTAGTAATGTGAAATGACCCTGCTATCAACTTAACATATAAATATATATGAGTAGATTTTAATATTTACTCTCTCATGTATTATTTCCTTTTATGTTTCTATTTTATGAATGTATTAGCATAATTCAATTGTACCATTTTTCTTCTTGAGTTATTTCTGACTTTCTCGATTTAAAAATAAAATTGGAAAGTATCAAATGTGTTAGAATAAGAAATGGGTAATGGAGCTTAATTGAAAATACTAATGGGTAAAAGTATCAAATTTATCAAAAAAATATCAATTACGTATCCGATTTCACATATATAGTTAGTCGCTAGCATGGGCATGTCGGTCGACGATGTGCCCACATTGGCCTTCTTCTTCTTCTTTTTTTCAAAAAAAAAAAAAAAACTCTAAAGCGGGCACGTTATGTTAGTTGCCGACGTGGGCATGTTCGCTAGCAACATGCCTACGGCAGCCATCTTTTTTATTTTTTAAGTTGCCGATGTAGGCACATTGGCCGTCAATGTGCCTATGTTAGCCCTTTTTTTTTTAAGTCTTTGACATGGGTATGTCTGCCACTTTTTTTTTTTTTTTTTTTTTTTTAAAGAACATGCCCACACCATATCCTATAAATACCTTTAGGGATGTGGGAACGTTGCTACCACACCATTCAAAAACTATCTCGTCTTTTACGCTTAGACTTGCAATTTCTTTATAACTTGTTCCTACTATAAATAATGAAGTGTTCGAAAACTTCCCGCCATCATACCGAAACATATGTATGATGCCGTTACTAAGAAAGAACACCTACCCTATTCTCATTCCACCCTGTCATTGTCGATGTGGTGATGCTGATATCTATTTGTCCACCTCGACTATAAGAGCACGGTAGGAAAGTGAGTTCTATTCTCAGTTCATCCTTTTAGGTATAGATTATGACTGGATGGTTAAACTAGTGGCATAACTTTACTAGCGCCTTAAGTGCCATTGGTTTAATTATACTCATAGACCTTTTGAACGAGACATACATTAATCTCGTTCATATGTTTTAATTGAATGCTACTGTAAATGATGTAAGTTCCTTGGGTTGATAGTGGATGCCAAACTTTGGTCTCTATCACTACTTACGTGTTTGGCTATATACTCAGCATTACCCTAAATTAAATCAATGGTCTATTCCATCAAACCAATGGGGGCGATAAGTTGCGTAAAAATTGAGATATGACCAACACATTCCATTGAGTATATAACATAGCTAGCACTCTAATATGCGCTGTTGAGCATCAAACGGACTACCTATAGCATCTAAACCAAAAAGATCTCTTACCGATTTGTAGATTAATCCATCATATGATTGGCTACAATATATATCCATAGGAGAATTCAAAAAATGTCTCCATTGAAGACGTCTTCTTGATGGATGTAATGATTGATTGATGAGCATTAGATGTCAGTTATTTGGTGATACAATGCATACATCGGGTGCTTGGTAGAAAGGATGCCCATCTTGCATATGGCCTTCTTATCATCGTCATTCTGCAATCGTGAGGATTTAACCTTTCAAATTACATATAAGCAGAAACAAGGTCTAAATTTATGAAAGTCGACATATTGAGAAGGTGTGTTTCAAGTATGATCTTGAAGCCAACCAAGATTATAGAGATCAAGGTAGCACAGCACAACCGAGAGATAGAAATGAATAAGATGAACAGAGGTTCGACCTCAACTTGGATGATCAGTCTCTCCTCTTCCCATGGCACGATGTAGGAATGAGAGACAAACACGGACAATGGTGGGGTCAAGCTTAAGCACAACATAACCTGGTATATTTGATATGAATGACATAATGAATAGTCTATGATAAATAACTAAGGTCCAATCAGAACATGGGGAGATACCCAAAACCATGAGTACCCAGATAAACCTGTTCTTCGATCGGATAAGTTATAGACCGGAGCATCCTGCACAACCACCACCACCACAACCATGTATCAACCCTCAAGTGGTGTTAATGGTCAAGGCGGTTAACAAGGTGGTCAATCATCATGGTCGCACTATTTTTTTTAAATGAAATTAATTACTTTTTTAATAACAATGTAAATAATAATGTAATGCATATTATTATTAATGGAGTTAAAAATATTGCTTCATTAATCATTTAAATTTTATTTATGTTAAATGTACACTTTATTTATTACATTTATCTATAACCAATTTAAATAATTAGTTTAATTAAAATTTCAAAAACCATCGAAAACTGTGAGTTGAAAATAATAAGAAAAAATGGAATAAACCATGTGAAACTGGATTTGATTAAAGACATGCAAATTGGCATATGGTGGCACTTAACACGGCTTGTGAATAGATAGGTCAACACGGTACAAGACATGAAAAAAGAAAAAGCAAGCAAAGCATGCCACACGAGGCACGGGAGCATGAATGGGTCGAGCAAGCAAAAGCACGTGACATGCAAAGTACGCAATTTGACATATGGATAGCATGGCACGACCCATTTACCATGCTTAGTTGAATTGACTTAGACTTATAGAACTAGGTGGTCTAAGACTTGGCAAAGCAGGCCGGTCCTAGTCCAAGACTCATGTAATACATCTCAAATATATATGGTGGAACTTTAATCACAGAGGTACCTTTTGGTGTAATGACTTGGAGTTCGTCAGAACTTTAAGTTAAGTATGCTCTGGGTAGAGAAATCTTAAGATGAGTGACATTTCTGAGAAGCATTAACATCAAAGGACAAAACGATAAGGCTTATGGTCAAAGTGGACAACACATTAGTGAATGAAATTTCGAAGCATTACAGATGGTATTAGAGCAGTTCACTAGCAAGAAGTGGAAGAATATCCTCCTTACCTAGCATGGTTCTAGACCTGCGTAATGAAACTAATAAGGATATCAGTTCTATAAGTAGGGGAATGACTCCTCAAATATAGAGAGTAGAACTCTAATCATAGATGTGCATACCTTTTGGCATAATGGCTTGAAGTTCATCAGATGGGTGACCTTCTAGGAAGCACTGGTACTAAAGGACAAAACCGTATGGCATATAACCAAAATAGACAATACTTTAGTGGGTAGAGTTTTGGGGTATTACAACTCGCTTGGCATGGGTGCAGACGAGTTGTGAGTAAGACTTGCCAGTAGATACCACTAGTTAAAATACATATTGATTAGTGAAATAAATACTATGGCGGTTTCACTCTAGCTTTCACGTTTCCTTTAATGTTATATGAGTGAAGTCACACATATGTTATTGAGTCATTAAACCATCCTAATGAATTAAAAGGTAAATTACACAGACTGCCCTAAAAAAGTTTTGAAAGTACATGGACCCCACTTTTTCTAAAAGTCAACATTACCCCTAAACAGTTGTGGGGTCCACGTATATTATTAAATGACAGTTTATTTATCTCTTAAAATAAATAGGTATGAGAAAATTAATTGAAAAAATGCAATGTCATATTTATTTGTTTACGTGTAAATATAGTCTTTTTTTTTTTAATAACAAAAACCAAAACATGGGTTCCTTAACAAAAATATAGTCTAAACCAAAATCATTAAACTCTATTTTTTTTTTCATCTTTCTAAATGAAATATATAGTTTCATTTTCTTTACATTTTTTTTTTTAATTTAAGACTTGTAAATATTCTTTAGTTTATAGATTTCCAACTAAGACTCTTCATATTGTGCCTAGTGTAGTGAAAAGAAATAAAGGAAACATACTTATTTAACAAGGCTAGGAAATAATGAAAAAAAAAAATTAAAGTGAAAAAGACTATACTTTTTCGCTCTTATTTGAAAGAAAAGATATAAATAAATTAATAAACAGGGTAATCGGTCATTAAAAATATTATAGTAAAATCCAATAGTTGAACCTGTCATAGTGTAAATATACAATTAAATATCATCGAGCAATTTCTAATTCTATGATAGACACTACTTATTAAGAAGAAATTGGAATTTAAGATTTAAAGTTGAACACTTATCTTTTAATAAAACTAATTAGATTACAAATGCATACCTCACTATCTTCATCTCCATCTATAAATTTGGAACTTGCAGATAAAAGTGGTAAGGTTGTTTCATAAGAAAAGAAAAAGAAAACAATTAGAAATATACATTTCATTTAGAAAGATAAAAAAAAAAAAGTTTCGTGATTTTGGTTTACAACTATGTATTTATTAAGAGAGACATGCTTTGGTTTTTGTTTTAAAAAAATGGATTATATTGCCATGTCAACAGATATATATGACATGACATTTTTTTTCCAATTAATTTTCCCATACATATTTATTTTAAGTGAAAAATAAGCTCTTATTTAATAATATATGTGGACCTCGCAGCTACTCTAAGAGGGTAATTGTTGACCTTTTAAAAAGGTAGGGATCAGTGTAATTTCAAAACTTTTTAAAATATATCCGTGTAATTTACCCTAAATTAAATTATCACAAGACCATTTATCTATAATTATTCATTTTTTTCCTTTCTTCTTCTTCTTCTTCTTCTTCTTTTTTTCTTCTTCTTTTTTCCACAAGGAAGAGAAAGGTATTTAAATATGGATCATTATAATTTATTTCTATAGATCTTTTTATTTTTATTTGGTAAAAAGTTGATATAACCATTCTTTAGGTTCCATATTTTCTTTATTATTATATGATTGAGTTATATCATATTGGATTTGACCTAAGTTCCTTCTTATAAATTTAAAGCTAACAAGTATTAGCAAAGAAGAAGGGAGGGTTGTTGGGTGATAGAGGCAATCTAACTTGTGTGTCATCACTAGACGATTAATCATCAGTCTGTAGATCCTAGTCTAATGTTAGTGCTTGACCCATTGTTACAAGAAAGGCTATACGCAAGCCATTTTGATATAAGGACTTTATTACAAAGTATTATCAAAGTTGTACAACAATACAAGTAGTGATAACAAATTGTATTGCTTTTGAACCGCTTTTGCAAATAAAAATTATATGGATGAATGTTGAGTGGAACAATCTAAATAGAAATGAAAAGCAGAAAAGGGAATCATCTCCCTGCTTACAAACTTGTGGTATCCTTAGAGTCAACTAAGCTTGATTGTCACCTTTTATCTTGTTGTACACATTTAATCTTGCATAATGAACATAATCAATTGAGAAAAGAAATAGCAAGAGATAGAGAAGAAGATCACACATATTGTGTGAAAACCCCAGATCTAGATAGTGTGATTTGATAACACTGTGGAGTAATTATTCTTTACTCACTAGGGTTAAGGCATGACCTTTTGGCTAGATTTTCATTGAAAAAATATGCTTGAATTTAGGGGTATTGGGTTAACAATTTAATGCTCTTGTCCCTAGTCTCCATGGTGGCTATCATTAAATGTCAAATGGAGTTAGAAAATTGCAAAATTTGGTTGCATTGGTTGATATTATGAAAGCCATGCAACAACAAATGCAATATTCTTCAAAAGTTCAATGCCATGTTCAAGAACAAGCTTAATATCAAATTCTGCTTCCAAAGTTTCAATGCAATTATTGCAAGATCAAATTATAAATGTTGAGAAGAATCGGAACAAAGACACAAGTTCAACAAAAGTTTATTATAATAATGGTTTGTCATGTTCCAACTATTTTATTTTAAACATTTATTGAAAGGAATAAAATTGGAGATTTCAAAATTCAATGGAGAAGATCCTTTGGGATAGATTTTCAAAATCGAGAAGTTCTTCAATTCCCATTAGTGATTACTTCTTTTTCTATGGAGGACGAAGTACTACGTTGATATAAATGGATGGGAAGAAATATACAGATACATATAACTTATACAAACTTCAATATTTGAGGGATATTAGTTAGCCTTGGATCTTTATATAATTAAACTATAACCTTATTTGACAACTTCTTTTTGAGGTCTTTTATTTCAAGTTTAAACCGTTATATTGCTCAACCTTTGACACTAGTTCATGCTATATGGTTAGCCAAATGCATGTATTTAAATTTGTTGACATGCACCATGACCCTCGTTTTTCTCCTTCCTTTCCTCCATCTTCTAAAGTAATACTTTACAATTTAATAAACCACCTGTTTCTTCTAACCCCAACTACTTCTTCAACATCTCCTAAACTTTCAACTTTCTTCTTCTTTTTCCTCTATTGGAACAATGGTAATGCAGGTCGCTCTACTTTTGGATTTTGGCAATTTAGTGTCTAAAATTTTACCTTTTGCAATTTAATGCTTTTATTATGAAATGAAGTTTAGTTTAGTGTCTTAGAGACACTAAATTGAACTTTATTTCAAAGTGAGAGCACTAAATTGTAAGGAAAAGAGACTCTAATTTGAACATTGTATCACAATAGAAGTACTAAATTGCAAAAGGTGAAATCTTCAATGCAAAATTGCCAAAATTTAAAAGTATAGGCACCAAACATTGTTTTTATCCCTATTCTACTTTACTTTATGAGAAAAAAATGTTTTTTTTTTTAATTATGATGTGATATATCATAGGAACCATAAATGCAAGGATAAGTTTTTACTCGTGATGTCTGGTGAAGAATGTGATGAATTGATTGATTGTGTTGAGATTATGGCTACTCTTATCGAGAATATACTTGATTTTATTGATGGTGGTGCCACATGTACAATTAGTTACCATGCCTTGTTTAGAGCTTCTATTCCCAAAACCATTTTACGACTTACTAATAACAAGTCGAATCCATACTTATTGATTCAGGAAGCACACATAAATATATTCAAAGTCGCATGGTCAGACATTTAGGACTTATTATTGTACCTTCTCCCACGCTTATTATGATGACAAGGAATTGTACTAAATTGACTAGTGAAGGTTTATGTTAGAATGTTGCATTCAACATTCAGGACTTTGTTTTTAAGACACCTTTAACCAACTATTGAGAGTTTAATGGCTTCAAAATTTAAGGCCAATGACTATTGATTAAACTCCAATGACTATGCAGTTCATGTATCAAAGAGTGTTAGTTAGTTTAATTAAAGACTCCACTTCATTAACACAGATTCCATATCATCAATTATGAAGGATGATTTCTATTGATCTAGGGCGTCCCATTTCCAATTTGTGGCTCAAATGGATGAGTTTAATACATGTGATATTAATACCAATAATTTGATCCAGTGAGACCTATTGGGTAAATATTCTCAAGTATATGAAGCACCCTCATCATTGCCTCCTCTTTGCACTATCCAACATAAATTCACTTAAATAATAGAATTGACCCAATCAACGTTTGACTTAATATATATATATATATATATATGCACTTTAAGGAGAGTGAAATTAAGAAACAAGTGTATGTAATGTTGGAGTAAGTTCCGATACAACATAGCACAAGTCCCTTTTCTTCATCACTTTTATTAGTAAATAAGAAAGATGAGACATGGTGCTTTTGTATTAATTATAGAGCGTTGAATCAAGCTACTATTAAGGTTGAATTTCCTATGCTTACCATTGATAAGTTATTAAATAAATTACATAATGCTTAAATATTTTCCACACTTGATTTAAGAGTTGGCTATCATCAAATTTATATGAATCCAAGCGACATTGAAATGACTTCTTTTCGCACTTATGAGGGTCACTGTGAATTTTTAGTCATATCTTTTAGCTTAAACAATGCCCTTTCCACTTTCCAATCTAATATAAACAAGATAGTCTGGCATTTTCTTTGTAAGTTTATGATTTTCTTTATTTTTTTTTATGGTACACTTGCTTATTGTATGGCTAGCATTTTTTGACATTTAGATTAGGTGCTTTACATTCTTCTTCAACATCAATTCTATTCAAAGAAGAGTATATGTGTCATGCCCTAAGGGGGTATCCTTAATGTGACAGCCTGTCATATACAGCATAGAAACCTAGGAGTGACTACATTAGTCAAACAAATGCTTCCATACCGTGCATAAGGCATACTTCATAACAAAGGAGACACCAAAGGAGTAGTACAATTCACGAAAATAATAAATACGTGCAAGTAAGATAACTAAATATAATATAACTTAAACATCAAAAGATTGCGTAGTCTCAGGGCATGCCCCTGCTAAATCCACAAATGATTCAAATATTACAGTCATCCTTATGATTCTACAAAATAATAAAGTCTTACAAACCAAATTTAAGAGATACCAAAGAGATCTACTTTCCATTCTCCCATAGCTTTCTTTAAAGAGTTTACTATCAGTTACCTTGGGCATCCTATCCCTCTGGTGAAACCAAAGATACTCCTATTTCAATAAAAATCTATAAGAGTGTAAACTATAATATGCTTAGTGAGATATTTCTCTTCATTTGCACCAAAGAACCATAAAAAGACAAGGTTATTAAATTCAAACATATGCTATGCATGCAATGTAATAAGTTCATGAGCATACAAGCATATATGGTTATCCATAAATCATATATAGAATGGATTTACGCTATCCGTGACAATGGTTAAGGAATTTTATCTAATCATCTCCACTATCTTTCACGGTTAGTTCTTAGGTACCTACCTATAGCGTTGCCTTGGCAATACTAACCCTTGTGGCTGTTTCTCCGAGTGACTTAATTCCTTAAGCGCGAGTAGGATTATGCTTGTGTCATGATTATTTGTAACCCTTCCGGATCCTCGCATTAGAGTAGCAAGCTTCCATTTGTGACACGACAATGCAATGCATGCGCATTTGATTTTACCAAAGCCAAATACTACTTATAATTCTCTTATGAGGTGATCAAGCAATTTATCATACACACAATATTCAAAATGAAATATGCAATGCACATAAATAATCATAATGATTTTTCTGATATGCTTAACGTCTTTTATCATATACATAGAAAAACAAGCATTTCCCATGAACCCCATACACATTTATTTTATCTTTATGTTGTCATATCTAGTGCAACTAACTATAAGCACAAATAAGATAATGATTTATAAGAAAAAACTCACTCAGTCATGATGACAATCTTCAGTCAAAGCAATCTTCTAAGAATGGAGTCTCAACTTCATTGCTACCTGAACAATGAAATACTCAAAATGAGTATTTTACACTAACTTTACTCATATTTCTACTTGTATTTCTACAATTCTTGTTTTTGTTATATTTCCCAGTTACCTACTTTAGATCTTAAAATGACAATATCTAAGTCGTTTTAACTCTGATTTTCGCATATTAGTAATTTTCTGCTAACTTCAAATACTCTATCCATTTCTAAGGTTACTTTGTTCATATGAGGGCTCTAAGTTCTCAGAACAAAAGTGAGATTGCTTTTAGTCTATGTTTTAACTTTATTTTGGTGTTTTCTAAAGATTTCACTCTATGTAGGACTCTCTAAAGTGTATATTCATTATTCCTATGCCTAAATATAAATGAAACATTACAAAACAATCCATTACATACTGATCTCAAAACAATTTTCTTAAAGAAGTTTTGAAGAGAAGTTAAAATATGTCAATTAAAATAGCTAGAAAATTAAAATAGCTAGAAGTTTCGCACCTTGTTCATGCTCTAAGGTTTTCGGCATAAAACAGGGTTTATGGCTAAGGTTCAGTTTGACCATTTTTTCTAAACATTGAACTCAAGTGTTTTTTAGAAGAGGATTTCAAAGTTGTATTTTCCTATAGTTTCCCCTTAGGTCTTGACACTTATAAAAATTTAGAGCATGAGTAGTTATTTTGCTTGATCACATTTTTTAAAACACTAAAATCAAGTTGGTTTTGATAAGAAAAATAAAAGTTTCGCATCCCAATTCACTTGTATATGTCGCGACATTTTAGGAAAAATAGAGGGATGGAGTTCTGTTTACGAATTTCTCTTTGTTAAATAGTTTTTCTTTTCCATGTATAAAAACAATGTTTTAGAAAATATTTTACATAATAAAAAATCATCATAGTGTAGAGGTTCATCATTATATGAATCTCGCACTTTATGCTGGGCCCACTAAATTAGTAAGTTATTATCATGATAATTTCATGATCATTATCTTGTTCTTACTTTTAATTTAGAGTCTTCTGTCCATTATGACATTTAAGTTCAAAAATCACTTTACACCCATCAACAACATCACTATGAGCATAACATGTACATGCACATAAAATAAACTTCTCAAACAAATGTAAATATGAAAATAAATTGGCATAAAGGAAAAAAAAAAATAAGAGTTTTAGATTTAGGACAATTGGATAAGGCTCCCCAAAACTTTGAAATGGACAAGTCCTTATAAGACTTGAATATGGATAAGTGCAAAACTAGATTTAAGACTAGTCTTCTCAAGACTTGAAGTGGCTAAGCCTCAAAAATAAACTTGCAAGAAATAAATTACATAAAAGTAAAGAACATGAAAGTAAATAAATTATAATGTTAGATTAGTAAGTAATATGCTTGAAAAGTTATACATACATATATGTATATATATATATATACAAATACTTATATAAGAAGATAGGTTAGTGTATATAATGAAATAACATAAACATAAACATAAACATAAATATACCATGAAACCAAGTATGATGTCTTGTATTTCCAATCCCTAACATTGTGCATCAAGGAGAAATTTTATGGAATAGCATAAAGATACATACATATTGATATAAACATAATATGGTTAAGGGTTTGAGTGTATGTGTAAGAGAGTGAGATGGAGCCGAGAAAGAGGGAGAGATGAAGGGGAAGGGGGTGGTGGAGAGAGTTTGAAGAGTAAGAGAAGTAGGAAATGAATGAGTATGTAAAGTATGGAAAGAAAGTGAGGGGTATTTATAAACCCTAGAGAGGAGGGGGGGCATGAGAGGGGGAGGAGAGAGAGGAAAAGTAAGGAGATGTGATGTATAGGTAAGGTATTATATTGTTTTGTAAGAATAGATATAAGAATAGGGTATGGTCGTATATAGGGAATAATAATGAATAGTAACAAATAGTAAAATAAAATGACAATTATTTACTAGTAGAAATTTAGATATGCGTAAAACTCAGTTTAATCGATGATTTTCTAATACGATAAAATAATATAATACATAAGAAAAATAATTTAATGCTATTTTATTATTTTGTTATCTGGACATGTTGCCTCGATTTGAGTGCCATGATTAGGAACGGAAATTGTTTTGTTTAACTAGTGAAATTTTGACTCTATAATCTAATACTATATTATAGGAAATTATTTTATATTGTTTTATTATTAAAAATTATTTAAATATATTTTCTTGATTTGCATGTTAGTGATCAAATGAATAAATCATTTAATACAGGGTTGTTGAGTCGAATGATTATCTAATTTTTGTTTTGTTTTTAAAGGTACTCGTTTTCTTAGGGTTTGGTATTTACGGTTTTCTATTTCCATCTCACTCATGAGACATTTAGGGTTATCCAACCCATCTAACATTGTCTAGGGTTTCTAAGGTTCATGTTAGTTCGGATCGATTCTAAGGTTTCAGTTTTGATATTAATTCTAGGTTCATATTTAAATGTACTGATAAATCCAAGGGCTCACAATGTGTTTTTTTTTTTTTTTTAACTCCTTGGGTCAGACATCTATAGAATATTTGAGTCATATTGTTTTTAAGAATGGAGTTAGTCTTGAGCCAACTAAAGTGGATGAAAAGCTTCAGTGGACGATTCCATAGTATGTTAGGCAATTACATGCTTGTCTTGGTCTTTATGGGTATTATAGGCAATTTATCCATGGTCATACTTCTATCACTAGTCCTTTGATGAATTTATTACAAAAGGATAGTTTTACTTCAACACCAGTATCATCTACTATGTTTGACAAACTTAAATACGCTTTAAGTAGTGCTCCTATGTTAGCTTTGCTAAATTTTTACCAAGCCTTTTACTGTTGAGACAAATGGTTCGGTTTTGAGAATTGGTGTTGTCCTATTGTAAGAGAATCATCTAGTTGCTTTCCTTAACAAAAAGATGCCTCAACTACAAAAAGGCTACATCTTGTGTCAAGGTGCTTTATGCTATTGTGGAAGCTACGTGCGAATGGTGCCAGTACTTGGTGCTCATTTTATAATATGTATGAATCATCAAAGTCTTATAGAAATTTTAACCCAAGTGATTCAAACTTTAAACAGTAAAAAATCCTATCAAAGTTAATAGGATATGACTATACAATAATTTATAAATTTGGGGCTGAAAATGTTGTGGTGAATTCACTATCTCGACAATGCATAGACTCTGAAGAATATTTTGCATGATCTAACCCTTAATTTCTTTTTGTTGAGACATTGAAAGAAAAGTATAATATTTCAAAGGGATTCTTAGATATTATTAATGCTTTTCAAGTTGGAAAGACACTTAAATAGTCTCTATAAAAAAGTTTCTTAACCATTTATATGGCAAGGAATGTGCGGCATGGTTGAAACTTATGTTTATAATTATCTGGTATGCCAACAAATTAAATATTACCACGTACTACTTTTGGTTTATTGAGTCCTCACTCTGCTCTTAAGCAAGTTTGAAAAGACATTAGCACGGATTTTGTCACACGCCTTCCCAAATCTTAAGCTTTATTACTATATTGGTCGTTGTTGATCACCCTGGTAAATATTATCATTTGGGAACCTTAGGTTCTTAATTTACAATAACTAAGGTTGCTTCTCTCTTCTTGCATAAGGTCGTCAAGTTACATGGCTACTCTTGATCTATAGTATCTAATGGGGATGTTATTTTCATGATTAGGTTTTGAATAATAGTCGTCTGCTCATAGTGGCACTAAGCTTCACATGAACAGTGTTTGTCATCCACAATCTGATACCTGAATTGAGGTTTTGAACAAATTTATACAATATTATTTATGAAGCTATGCTATGGGTTATCCTAACGAATGGGTCTCTTTTTTGCCCTATGTTGATTTGCATACAATACCTCTTTCCATAAAGGCTTTAAGTCCACTCCTTTTGAGCTCTTGTATGGTAAAGTTCCTTTAACTATAGCTACATACATGCGCGGTGCTTCTAAGTTAGATGTAATGGATTCAGAGTTGTTGACTCAAAATGAGGTATTAAAATTATCTTGAGCTAATTTGCTTAAAGCTCTAAAGAGAATGAAAGATATGCTGAGCTAAATGGCATTGGCATGCACTTTGATCTTGGGGAGTTAGTTTTTGTGAAGCTTCATCCTCATAAACAACTATAGGTTTTGTTAAGTTGGACTCATAAACATTCTGAAAGATAATATAACCATTCAACGTCAAAAGAAAGGTGGATACTTGTTCTTATGAGCTTCAATTTCATGACTATGCTTGTATTCACAATGTTTTCCATGTTTCTATTCTTGAGAAGGCTTATGGGGCTACAATTCCCTCTTTGGAATTTCCCCCATAAGTTTTCTGTAATATTCTTCTATTGATGCCATTGGCTATTATGACCACTCGAATCATTTTTAAGAATGGTCATCTTATCAGATAAGTTATGGTCTGGTGGAAACGGTTAGCTCTTGAGGACAATTTACTAGAAGATTAAGACTAGTTTTCTAAGCTTTACCCTTCTTATAGCCTTGATGATAAGTGATTTTCATTCTATTCAATTCATAGGAATTTGTGTCCAATTTGATTAGTTATTGTATGAATTTCCCATAAAATTGTGCTATTATTATTTATTTCTTATTTTTCAGCTCCATGAAATACAAAAAGAGGAAACAAAGTGATTTAATTAGCAATTGGAGTGAAAATAGCAGGAACATAAAAGAAAAATCTCAACCACGGTACCATTAATTTCAATTAGGAGCAACTAAAGACAAAAGAAAATTGAGAGATAGCATCAATTACGCCTTCAAGCGTGCTGACGACTGATACTTATGGATCAAGCTGCTACGATTCAAAGAAGAATCAAACACAGTGTCTACTGTGGCCAAGAATCAAGGTCGTGATTCAACCCACGAATCCACCCTTGACAAGCATGTGACATTCGGACAAAGTTTGCTATAACAAATCTGCCACATTAGCAAATAAAATCTTCATGATTTTCATGTATGGATCATATAAATAAGCGTGCATAGATGTTGTAACAATATTGTACAATATTTTATCAGTTTTTGTAACAAATTTCTTACATAGAATAGGTGTGAAAATTTCTAGTGAGAGAAACCCTGCTATTGCTAAAAATTCAAGTTTTCTGGGTGAATTCCATTTAATTCAAGTTTGTTTCTACAAGAATCCGTGCTTTATAGGTGACATTTATCTTTATTAAATTCATGCTGAATGTTGAAACTATGGAGAAATAATTGTTTTAAGTTAGGTCTTGTGCATCCAAGGATTTATTTATATGATTTCGATTGTATTAGTTTTAATTGAATATTGTTTGGGTGCTTGTACTTAGTAGATTGGACTTATTTTTGTGAGTTTATGTGTGCGCATCATGTAGACTCATGTATGATTTTGAGAAATCATTCTTTTGGATAAATTTAGGCTATTAATAAAATTGCTCATAACTATCTAGAGATAGGAGTGCTGAAACTTTTTATCACTTGATTCTAAAATTTATTAAAATGGGTCTTTAATCAAAGGATTGTTGATCTTAATACAAATTTAGGTTACTAATAGCTTGAGAAGAGATTCCAGTAGTCTAACCAAGGTTTAAAAGATCTTAACACATAAGAGAGGTATTAACATACTCTAGTAAATTCGATAGTATAAGTATACCTAATGAAGAACTCATTGAGTTTGTTTAAGAAATCACATTGATAAGGACTTGGTGAAGCAAATTATAGGTTCCTTCTTGCATTTCGAACTTATCTTTTGAAATTTGCCTTCATAACATGTATATAGCTAGAATTTACTTTAGCTTAGTTTGTACATATTAATTTTTCATGCTTTGCTAAATTTTATTTGGCTAG
This sequence comes from Combretum micranthum, assembly GCA_024138025.1. NCBI lineage: Eukaryota > Viridiplantae > Streptophyta > Magnoliopsida > Myrtales > Combretaceae > Combretum > Combretum micranthum. Next base: position 2,109,530 of record JAMXBD010000005.1, read on the forward strand.
ATAATAAACTAGAAGTGAGTATGATAGATGGTAACGATCTCCAAGGAATGCAACATAATATTTTCTATGCTATTTCGGTAGGTATACTTAAATTAGTGATTGTGACTAAAGTTGAATAGGACATATTAGCATTTTTATAAATTTTGAAAACATCTTTGATGTCTGCAATGAACTTAAACACCCATAACAACATCACTCTACCTAAGACCACTTGAGGACAGGGTTCTTTTCAAAGATAGTGAGATATTTGTTACGAGAAGGCTACCTGTAAGCCACATTTGGCATAAAGACTTTAATACAAACTAACATTAGAGTTGTATAACAATTTTACTAGCAATAATAATAAATGTTGTTAGGCTTGGAACGACCCAATCAATTCGACCTAATTGAACAGGAACCAACCATGATAGCGAGTAGGTCCATATATTGGACCTAAACTCGCATTAACTTGATTAACCTGCACTTTTTGACCCGTTCTCAAAAAACGAAAAAGATTTACTAGAATTTTAAATATATATTCATACTATATTATAAATTTATAAAATATAATCATTACCTTATGCCTTTTTGTCTTTTAAAGATATATCTCTTGTATAGATTTAATAGCTAATTGATGGATTTGATCCAAATATGGATTTAATTGAGCGATGTTAACATTTGTCTTTCATAATTAAAATGTGTCTTGTTTTTTTTTCACTTTTTATTAACCTTAGTTCGATCCCTAGTTAAACCTAGTTCGACTTCTAACCCTCTAGCTTGTCCAGCTCAAATCCCAGCTCGTTTCTGGCAACACTGATAATAACAAATTGTATAGCTCCCAATTGCTTTTGGGTAGGAAATTACAGGATGTATGTTGTTAGAAACAATATAAATAGAAATGAAAAGCAGAAAAGGGACCTACTCCCTTACTTATGAAGTTGGGTGTCATTAGAGTCTAATGAGCTCAAAGTCAGCTTTAATCTTGTTGTACACACTTCACCTTGTATAATAAACTTAACCAATTGAGAAAGGAATAGTGAGAGATAGAGAAGAAGAGAACAAATATCGTGTAAAAACCCTAGATCTAGAATAAGTGACTTGATAGTAATGGAGAGTAATTGCCCTTTACTTACTAGGGTTAAGGCATGACCTTTAAGCTGGACCTTTGTTATAAGTTCTATAAACGTCAAAAATTTTTCAAACTAGTACACGACACTAGAATAGAATATGTGAATTAGCTAGTAAATTTAGAACTCAATAAAAACCCTAGAATAAATCCATGAGTTGAATTCAGCTCGTTTATGATTTAAAAGCTTGAATAAAAACTTATCTGACCTTAATTGATACCAAAAATGAGATTTCATATCTTGAGTTGATAACTCAAGATATAATTAACGGTAACCCAAATTTTCTAACTCCGAAACTTGTCATACAAATAGAAATAGACAAAGATATATAAATATAGAAAATAGATAGTTACTATTGAACTCAAGAAAGACTTGAGAATAAAACTATGAATAGTAATGAGCCTATATATAGTTTTAAACCCTAAAACAAAAATTCCTAGATAGTATTAAATACTACTAATAAGATTTCATAGTGAGTATCGAAAACTCAAAATATAAAGATAGCTTAGCTAAGATATTAAGTGTGATAATGAGTAAATAACCAATTAAGCTTATAGTTAGGAAACGATAACCTAAAGATAAACCATTAGGGTTATAGATACATAATAAAAACATAACAGATGTATAACTAATAATCTAGACTCCAAGTAAATATTTGGATCACATCATTGTTTTAGTTAGGGCATTCTTAAGCTATTGGAGCCTAAAACGAAAGTTGATCTATTAAGCTTAGAAAACACTAATAAGGTGAGATGAAACTTAAAAATAATTAATTGTGTAAACTTTAAATTTAAAGTTAAAATTAATAATAATCTAAAAATTTTGTAGGACTCTATAAAAATACTTTTAGACAAAAACCCTCAAATAACTGATATATTGGTACCCGTTTAAGTTAATAAACTACCTAAAAACTAAGATAATTATTTACTAATAAATATAATAATATTTTTCTTTACAAACCTAGCTAAATTTCGATGCAAATTGCACAAATTGTTGGCTGAGAATTTCTTGCATGGGGAAAGTTGAATTCTTCACACGATTTGGTCTAGATTTGCTCAAAAATGTTAAACAAAACACACACACACCAATCAAATGGATCCAACTAAGAAGCTTAATAAATGCATCAAGAATAACTTGATAAAACAATGAAAAATAGGGAAAAATCTGGAAAAATTCTCGAGTAAGATGTCATCTCTTTCTTCTTCTTCTCTTTTGATGTATATATACATGTCTTACTTCTTTATTAACAAGCAAACAAACCCATTAATACATATAGAACAACAACACCAATAACAGCGGCAAAAACTCCGAAATTATCCAACCCATCAAAACAAATCAAACATTCAAACACAAACCCAACCTCCACTAAAGCTTAATTAAAAGCTTGGAAACAAGAGTTAAGGTAAAGTGGAATTCGTTTTTAGCTAGTTTAAGTATCAAACATCATTCTAAACAATGTTTCTTGCTGTCTTAGGTCCAAAAAAAGCTTTGGAGTGGAGTTTGGAACATCCAAATTCGGATAAAAAAGGTAAAACTTACAAAAACCCTAGTTGCACTTTTCTAAATTCAAAAATTAGAGATCATATACATACTGATGCATTATAAGTTGATATATATATAGATATATATCACATAGAAACACTTAGGAATAATTTAGAAATAATTTTAACTTAAAAAATTGAAGAAATACGAACTGGTTCATTAAAGAAGACGATAAACAGTGCCAGCACCGGCCCTACGCTGGCAACTTATACCTAAATGTTGGCAGTTTATAAGGATAGGTCGGTGGCATAAAGACAGCGTAGTCTGGAACAGAAGCTACGTAAATTTTATTTTTACGTAAAATGAACGAATGTCGGCCAACTTGAATTCTACGTTAGCAGCGTACGAGCCAGCGTACATGGTAAGGCTAGCGGCCTACAAGCCAGTATATCCCGATACAAAATGACATATAAAACCTACAAATGCTAGCATCTAGGTATCAACGCTGGTGGCATTAGAGCTGGCGTACACACATATTTTTCTTGCATGAAGTCTGTTCTATGCCAACAGATTATATATATTATTAATAAACATATATTATATATATTAACAAAAAAAAACATATTTTTATTAATTAAACAAAGACATACAAGATATTTATAATAATAATAATAGGTTTAATATTTCAAGATTATTAAACCCTAAGAGCTATAGGGAAATATAAATGTTATTAGCAACTATAATTATTAAAAATATTTGTCTTATACAGACAAATGTGCAGGAATGGAAATCTAAATAAGCTAAATTTATGAATAATATGATATTTAAAAATGACAAAATAATTATATGAAGTAGATTAAGAGAAACACGATGAAACTAAATAATAAGAAATAAATACTAGTTGTCCTAATGTGTTAACTAAAAGAACAATATAAAAATAGCAACAATAGTAATGATAAAAATATCAATTTACTAAATATAACTTTTACGAATACCCAATAAAAATATATAAATATTCAACAAGATCAAGACAAGCAAAATGAAAATAAAATATTAAATAATAATTGTTATTATAAAACCATTAAAGGACCAATACAACAATAAACATTAAACTAAATATTAATAGGACAATTAGACGACTAATAAGATTCCTTTTACAGATATATATATATATATAAATATATATCTGACTAGTAATTATTTATCTATTTAATAAGTAATATTGATCAAATAGCGGACTTTCCATAAGACTATTACGATTAAGTCAACATGAGCAGGTGAGTAACTCAGTCTTATTACATTATTTGTGCTTATAACTTAGCTGTACCTAAATGAAAGACGATAAACATATTGTGTTATTTGGGTTATGGGAAAATTGTATGATTGATGATTTGTTGATTGCTAAGCTACTTTATTAACAGTAATAATTGGATATTGTATGAATTGATTGTCTATATAGTATGTTGCTTGTCTGAGTATTGGTTGGTCACCTTAAACCTGGTTAATAACTATGGGTTTCATAAATAAAATGGACATGCATTGCACGATCTACATAAATTGCATAACTAAAGGTGTGGCAGCTCACTACATGTTAGTATTTCGGCCCTCTGATAATACTAGGTAGACCTAGGCTAAAAGCCACTAGATCTGTACCGGATTACCTTTGAGCTGTCAATACCATAGGAACTAACTGGTAACAAAGGATGCCGCTTATGGTATCGCTTTGAAATTACTAACACTTAGTGGAGATCCTAAGGCTAAAAACAGGAAATGGTTGCTAAGACATGATTAAATTAAAAGTGATAATTAAATAGATTATTGTTGAATTCCTGTATGCTTAGTTTCTTCTGGGTAGGTAAGCCATAGTATTGTGATTCTTCAACCCTAAAAAGTGGGCGTAAATCTTTTTCATGTTTGGATTCTAGATCAGCCAAACTTGTATTTTGAGCATATGATTGATTGAGACAGTACATATGATTGTTAATAACTTGTTTGATATGTGATGAGTTCTGGTTATTCATTGAGCCCGTAGCTTTGCTCACACTCCAATAGTCCTTTCAGGTTTACACTGCGACCTTGGCTCATTACTTCCAGGAGCATGGTCTCCATAAGAATTTAGAAGCTAGAAGTTTATGAAGTAGTTCGGGATAAGATATTTATTTCTATTTCTAGTAACAAGTAGTTAGCATTTGAAACTTTAGTTATGTACATGGAGATTTTCTAGAAAAGTTATGGTCTGTATTATTATTATGATATTCTCTACTTTCGATGACAGTTATTTACTAATTTATGTCTTGTATATATTTGTCCTTCTTATCAAAGCAACTAAAAGTTCTTGTTTATTGAAAATATGTCATTCTCAAAAGGTAAACTAGTAATAGTATTCAAGTGTATCTTATTTACTACTACTAAGATACCCTTGGGGCGTGACAAGTTCGACTTGAATTTAGGGGCATTAGGCCAACACCTACTTTCTTAGACATCCATAAATTTGTTTAGCTCTGTATATCTTACCTTAATGCTTTGTGTGACTTGATAACTATTAATGTGAGTAATCTTTGGTACAGTTATGAGAGCTTCAATGTGGATTCTTTATTCATCAGTTGGCGTCCACACAAGTAACATGTGAACCAAATGTTACAAAATCCTAACTTTTTCTCTTTTGGTTAGGTCTATGGGTGCCTAATTTCTATCACTGACGAGTCAATATTAAGTTAGAAAAGAGAAAGGTTTCATTGGTATTGGTGAAATATTCGTAAAATTTTGACATATGAGTTATCTTCAAAAACTTGCCAACTATCATCACTATTTGTTAAAATAAAATTGGCACTTATATTAACTCATCTAGACATATGTGAAGTTAGTACTGAGAATTACTTTTGTCAAAGGGTTAATATTGTGGATGATGTTTGAACTTTGCAAAATTATGTGTTTTGCTACCTAATCTTTGACTTTGGTCAATTTAGTACCTATATCTACCATTACTATCTTATATAACTCCATTAGTAATATTTGCTGATGTAGAAGTCTATCTAATTAGAAAGAGACACATGTCACATATGTGCTTAATTGTGAAATACATGTGTGAAAGTCCTCCTAAGCAATGATGAAATTGAAAAAAAAATTAAAAAAAAAAAGAAATCACTTGAAAATTCCATAAATTTTCATCAAAATCAACACATACCCAATAAAGCCCAACTTACATTCTATAAATCTAAGAACAACCTAATTTTATGCAATAAGAACCTACCAAATAAAACAATAGAAAAAAAGGAAAAAAATCTAAAGAGGCATGTAAGACATGACCCTTTTATGAAATGGATACAAGAATTGTGTAAAGCATGAAACTTTTTGAAGGTTTTGATGTGAAAAAAGGCGTGAGGGAGTAATGCGTACCTTGTGTGAATTGAGGGGTCTCTCTCTTTTGTCTTGAGACTTAGAATTTTAGTGGCATGATTGGCACAGAATAAGAAGGGTCTTATGTATAGAACGTAACACATGCATACAAGCTATGGAGTTCCATAATTGTATATGTTTATATCATTTTTGAGTTGTAGTCAATTAGTCTCGACACTGAAAGAGATATGCAAAGGCTTCATCTTTGGATGACATACCTTCAAGAACTCTTTTGATCTTCACTCTCATTTGATTTACTTTGTTGATCTAATAACTCTTGACTTCCTTCACAATTTGGGGATTAGGGTTTTGGTCCCAAAATCCTTTTTATCTTTTTTTCCATCTATTTTAGTTTTCTCATGTTCATGATCTCTTCATCCTAGTTTGTATTTTCTTGTAAGTTTTAATTAAACTACATTTTCACGTTGTCATTTCCATGTTTGCATGGAAAATTAGTTTTTTAGATAAAGTGGACACATGGCATTCGGTTATTAGATATTTCATCTACATTTGCATAAAATTTTACTAGTGTTAATTGAGATATCAAAAGAGAGCATTAAAAATAATATTGGGTGCCAATATGGTCAAAGTCAAAGTTTAGGCAGCAAAATACATATATATTTTACCAAAGTTTAGATAACACTCACAATATTAATCTTTTGTCAAATAACGAATTGAATTATATAGTTACTAATGATTGTCAATTTGAGCAATGTGGTTACTGTGATAATTAATGAACCTCTTATTTTTTTCAAAGAAAATTGCAAATAATTCTTCTAAATTTGATCTTTGTATGTATGGATATGTTTCCAAAATTTTGAAAGTATACTTCTAACACATCCTTAACTTTAATAAATGGAAAAATTACATGAGAAGATATGAATGTTCGGGGTTAAATTCGTTTAAGGCATCAACATTTGCAGAGGTTAAAAAAGACAAATGTTTATGTTAGCGAGTCAAATAAGGACTGGTCAGTTAATGACCACCTACCCTATCCATCTTTTCCCCGTCAAATGCCAAGTAGCAGAAAATATTTTTTTTTTAAATTTTCTGCTATATCAACAACAACATGACTAGTTCTTCATAGAAAGAACTAAAAAAATAGAATCAAAAGGCTAAAAACACATATAAGATTAATATGAAAATCCCTAAACAAATAAAACCAAACAGTCGAGATAAAAGCAAGAAGGAACTTCACTAATGGTGACCTAAATCTCGAATGGTCTACTAATTTTAAAGAATTTGGCCCTTAATTGATGTAGCTGTTTGTGCTACCTAAAACTCAATCACCTTATCTGGCCTGCTTGTATCTTGATCATTTTGACAATTTTCCACCAACTCTTTAGGAATGTAGTCAAACTAGAAGACTGATGGAAAAATTCAATATAGACAACAAGAAACAAACACAATCAACAAATAAATTCCGAGATAAGGCAAGCTTCACCTTCTTCATCTCAAAAACACGGTCAAACCAATGCAATTTTTATCTTTTGTACTATACTAAATTCAATTTTTATTGCTTGCTTAGCAAAATGAAGTCCCATCTTGCTCTCATCTTTACTGTTTGGTTCTATTTGTCAAGGGTTTTTGGGATAAATTTGATATGCATTTTAGTTTGGTTCTTTCTATGAGGAATGGGTCGGTTTGTTGTTGATACCAAAAAAATAAAAAAAGAAAATGTAATATCTTCTCCAATTGGCATTTGATGAGAAAAGAGAGTAAGCAATCATTACCTAACCATTTTTTATTTGACCACTGGCATATATGTTTGTGCTTTTTTTTTTTTTTTAATCTCAACAAATGCTTCAAATAAACTTAACCCCAAACGATTATGTCTTTTGTGTAATTTTTCCTTTGATAAATTGGTAATACAAAGGATATTAATTTTTTTAATTAAAAATAGAAAACATATCAAGATCAAAGCTAATGGAGAGTTGTCGCATAGACTGATAAATTTAAATGGGTATTTTTACATTACGTTCCTATATTAGGAAAATTATTTGCAGTTTAGTGAGGACAATTTCTCAATTTATCAAAATTGATAAGGTGTTAAAACTTATTTAAAATTTTAAAAATGCATTAATATAAAAGTTTAGAGCAATCATTTGTGCTTCTTATTCGCGAAAAAACTTGGAGATGTAATCAAACAGATCAACATTTTCGTATCTTCAACTCCTGTTCTCTGAAAATATGCAACCAAATTAATTTATTGACAGCTAGGAGGAACCTCGAAAGTAAAGGGAAGAATATAAGACCAGCTTTTCGCCACATTCTGCAATCATAAGAACTGCGCACTCGCGCGGCTTTCGATGGATTCCAATCATTGTAGTTATTGACAATTCGCAACACTGGTCTTGAAGCTTTTCATTAGTTTAATATCATGTTCCTTAGAATTTAAACTTCCGACCATGATTATCATGTGAAGTAATCATGAAAAGGCGTCATTATAAAGTTGATGAGATTCTCTTTTTTGATATTGTTTTTCGCCAATGGATTTTTAAATATGTATGATTTACGATGACAATTAAAATAATTAAGCATAATAATTAAGAATATAAATTTTTTTACCAAAATAGATTCATAGAAGTTTTGATAAGAGAAAGTTGGGAATAACAGAATAGGGACTGCTGACCGAACGGAGTAGGGTTTATATTGTATTAAAGAGATGATTAATTTCACCTCAAAGTTGTTTGAGGATGTTGAACTTGAGTTCATGTCTATTTGTAGTCAAATGGAAATTAAATAGATATAAATTCAAAGTTAGATAAAGTCCGAACTACCTTGATTGGTTTAACCGACCTACACGTGTAGGGATAATATCGTATTTGACCGATTTTTTAATTAAATACTTATTAGATTGTCAATAACGTGAGTAGGTTTTTCGAGATTATTTATATTATCTATATTAATATTAATTTGTTTGTTCAATTAGCTTCTTGAGCTATGATTTCAAACAATTATTTTAATAAAGATATTACACTTAATATATATCAATTGTTTATAATTACATATTGTCATTTATATTGATTTTGTCTTAGGATATATCATTTTCACTGATTACATGTATTCAAAATACAATACTTTCATTAAAATATTGTTTATGAGGCGTGATGGTCTATAATTTGTACACATTAAGCCAACTAGGCAAAGGATTTTTACCATCACTAATCTTGAAAAGGTCAACAGAATATAAAAAATTAGCAATCCCAAGGTTGAGTAGTTAATTGAATAATTAACAAAAGTTTACATACCAAAATGGTATTTATGGTTCGGCTTGGTTAGGTTCAAAGGTTGAACCGAACCAAACTGTATTCGAAACGGTTCGATTCAAACTCTTAATGAACCAAGCCACTTTTCATCGTTCGGGGTTTTGAACCAAATCATTTCACATATGGTTCGGTTTAATTCAAACCGTCTCTAAAATATTTAGTTCTATTAAATAATATTAATAGTTATTTGAGTTAAAAATAAAAAGATGCTTAAATTGAAAAACATTGCACAAGAATTAGAGTCACTTATAATTATATCAGGTTATATATTTAAAAATTTCAAATATATATTATCCAATTTTTAAAAAAATTTTAATGCAAATTTAAAATAACATATACTTTTAATAAATCTATAACACTATCTAAGAAAATTATTTTTTTGCATTAATTCCACATTTACTTATAAATTTCTTCCTTATAACATATTTAAATTTTTATTATACTAATTAGTTTAAAGTCTTATATTATCTCAGTGTTGTTGGTTGTAGATAATGCAACCTAGTATAAAACCTGCTCCTATAAATGTATTCCATGATAAGAATTTTGTATTTTATTGAATTAATCTTAGAGCAATGCAAGTCTTAATAGGTAATGCTCGAGAGTTATAAGTAAATAAAATGGCTTTTATTTATTTATTTATTTTGTTTCTTCTAATGTGAAGCAGTTCGGTTTGAGTTCAAACGGTTTGGTTCGATTTGATCCCTCGAATTAAACCATAACTGTTTAAGCTCTTCTTGAATCGAACCACAAATTGAACTGAAGTATAAAAGAGCCACATTTTGTGGTTCAATTTGGTTCGGTTCAATGAACAGCCCCACCAAATATGATATTACCCTATATATATATATATATATATATATTAATATTAGCCAACAACATTATATATTACAACGTATGGGAAGGAGAAATCAAATAAAAAACATATGATTATGATCCTATTTAAAATTATATATATATATAATATATATGGTAGGTGAAAAAATGACCAAATCGAACTAATCCATAAACTGAACCAAAATCAAATCAAAGATATGGTTTTTCAAGCAATTTTATTTATAACATTTCTAATATGAACCGATTTGTAAATTTATAGTTAGTTTGGAAAGATAAACTAAATTAATCCATAAAATTGAATAAAACCGTTTTGAAAAATATAATAATAGTTAACTTGTGATTATGAATTTTCTCATGATGATTGATTAAAGGTTATGTATTTTCTTATGTTTCTATTATGATTTATATTACTTGATGAATATTAGTTAATATTAACTTATTCGTTTTCTTTTATTGTTTTTCAAATTCAATATATATTATTCTATTGGTAACTTAATTTTGCTTTTTTTAATCATTTTAACTTTATGGGGTATGAAATTTTTTTATTTAGTAATGATTATTATTATGTATTAGTTGTTCATTCGTGAATAATTTTTATTTGGGATGAATGACGGGATAACTTTGTAGAGCTTTAATCAGCGAATATATTTGTGGATAATTGACTAGTGGTGGAAATTCAATGGATAATTATAGATTATAAATGTGATAATTTTATAAAAAAATTGTTGTGACTTGTTGTTTGACTTTGTAGAGCAAATAATTCACTGTATTGTATCATAATAAAATCATACTTTTTTTGTGACAGTGAAGGAAAAGAAGTTGAGTTTTATAGTTCCATTTAGTTCTAGATTTAGGGTTTATTTGGATGGTCTGTCTTTCATTTGTATTTATATCTTTTTTAAAATGATATGTGTAAATATATCTGATTTACATTTATATTTTATCTATATTTGATCTTTTAATTAAAACTGTCAATTTTTTTATATGTATCTAATTTTTTATAATTTGTTAGAAAAAAATTTCAAAAAAGTATCTGTATCTATAATCTATCAACAAATAAACAGACTCTTAGATTGATAAAAGAACAACCTATTTATTTTAGCAATAAATTTTTGGGTATAGAGTACTTCTGGGACATCATCTCACTTTCACCAAAATGAAGAAAACTTCATGCCTATCATTTACTTGTATTCATGGAGCATCTCTTTTACCTAACTGCTGGGACATCATCTCACTTTCACCAAAATGAAGAAAACTTCATGCCTATCATTTTCTTGTATTCATGGAGCATCTCTTATACCTAACTGCAATTAATAAATATTTAATATTAAATTTCGATTTGGTTTGTTGGGTCACTTCAAGTCTTCATTTCAACGGAGCTTACGTCTATCGAGGTACGATTTCTTTCTTGTAATTGACTAGTCATACTTTTTCCAGTTTTAAAATTTTAAAAAGATATTACAAGATCAAAATACTTTAAAAGGCAGAAAAAAAAAAGAAAGAAAAAAAGGTTGTAAAAATACAATAAATAGGTGTTTTTGACACCTAGGAAAATCTTTTATCTTACCCAAAAAAAAAAAAGGAAATTTTTCAAAAGTAAGGATGTTTTTAGGATTTTTGGAAAAAAAGGACACAAAATTTTTATTTAAAAATTAATAAAATTAAATGAATTTAAAATAAATAGATTTTGAAAATTGAAAAAAAAAAGAAATTAAGTATTTGCAAAAAAACTACATCTTGATCTCGATTATTAGGTATGTAGACAACTATAGAACGGTGTAAAAAATAAAAAGAAAATTACCTTTTACCCTTGCTACTTTATAAGTGATAATTCAATTATTGATTCTATTGTAAATTATGTCTTAAGTTACCTTGTAAATATTAGTTTGACTATTAACGTTTATTATTGTATTAAAGAAAAAGACTTTTATTTAAAAGTTTAAAGCTAGTAATCATAAATTTTAATAGGATAGCCCTTAACTAATGAAAATCTAGTTTCATAAAAATTGATTTTGACTGATTTTTTTTTTCTTGCAAACTAATGGCTAAGTTAAGATCAATCAACTCATTGATCATAACTCAATAAATTTCTCAATCTTGATTGGGTGGTGACTTTAATGTTTTCTTCTTCTTTTTTCAAAATTCAAATTTCTTTCACTACAAGAAAACTGACCTTTAGAGATAGATGTTTTACGAAAAAAATTTGTCTCTAAAAATATGAATTAGGGACAGATTTTTGACAAAAAAATTTTGATATATTTTGTAATTCATAAATGTTCTTTAACAGAATTTGCGACAAATTACAAGCAAATTTGTAATAGAATTTCTTTTGTTGCATATCTCCTAGAGAGGATAAAACTAGTTGTTATATCTTAGCGAAATGAAAATTACCAAACAAGTTAGAATCATAATGAGGGAATTACAATAGTTAGGCAACAGAAGGAATTTGTTTAATTATATATATTTTTGTAATTTATAAAGATAATATACTACTTAAAAATATAATATATTTCATTAATTACATACATAATATGAAATAGTTAATATAAAATATTGACTCTCTACATATATGAAAATATGTAAACGAATACATAAATATTATATTTACTTTTAATAAATATATTATTAAAAAAAGTCCATCAAAATTGGCAAAATATAAATATAATATCAAATTAGTTAATTAAGTTAACATTTATCCTCTAAAAATACATTAAATGTTTTGTGTAACAAATTTTTAAAAGTTTGATAGAGTTTAAATAGAAAGTGGTCAAATTTTATTTTGAATTCATCAATTGATTTATTGAAATAGCCATGAATTTTCTAATTTATATTTTAATGTGTTATTACGATGATATATGATTTTGAAATGAGATATATGTGCATGAACAATATAATTAGTGCATGAGTTGAATATGTGTCATTTTGTATATGTGTAGTGCAATGAAATTAATATTATTGTATTATATATGTACATATTAATGTGTGCATAGTGTAATGAATGTGTGTGTCTTTTGTAAATTAATATGTGTGTGTTATGCTTAGAATTTGTCAAAACAACTTTTGTATTATCTAAGAAAATTACTGATTGAATTTTACAAAGTTTAAGCTTAATTTTAAGCTCAAATTAAACTCAAATGCATTCCAAATTAAGCCAAATTAAGCCTAAGTCAAATATGCCTTAAAAGTCAAACTTTGGATAATTATTAACCTCAAATTATATTAATTAGAGTCTCTTTTTGGCAGCCCTAATTTTCATACGAATTTCTCTTATTTCTTTTCTTTCTCTCTTCTTTCCATCTCAAAACCATAAGCGCTAAACCAAAATCAACAACAAGCCCTTGGATTCAAAAATCACTCCAAGCTAAAGCCTATTCATGTAAGTTAAATGCAAGCCTAATCTCTTTATTTTATCTTTTTTCTTGTATTTGGATGTAAAGCTTATGGTAGGATTAGTAAATGCCAGTTGAGTTGATTGATTTATGTATTGATATATATTAGGTTGTGCTTTGCTATTGTGTGAGCTTAGTTAAGTGTTAGGGGAGTTGTAAGGAGTGTTGATAAGTGATGGAACTAAATTGAGTAGTTGAAGTGTGGAATTGAAGTGTAAATGGTGTTTGAATGTTGTAGTCGGATGTTTGATGATTAGAAGTAGGGTTTGTGTTGTTTGGATGATGTTTAGAACATATTACAAGTTTTGGAAAGCTTAGAATAAGTTTGAAGAATTTTTTAAAAGAGTGGAAGTTGTAAAGAAAACAGGGGAAGCAAAACATTTTCGTATAGATTTATTTTTTAGCGTACGCCGGCATCTGGTACTTCAACACCGCCAGCGTAGAGGCAATGTTGAAGGTGATCAGAACATGTTTTCTTAAAGCTGTTTGAAACGCTGCCGGCTTTCGTAAGAAAAGTTTGCCAGTGTTTATTTTTCAAAACATGTGCCGGCTATTAGGGCTCTAAAGTTGGTGTGGAATAGGAACAGAATCATAATTTTTAACTCCAGGCTTAAGGCCGTCGGCGTAAGATCCAAAACTGTCGGCGTACATGGATACACCGCCAATGTTAGGGGTATTCACAGGAGTGGACCAACCCCGTGTAACTCTCAAAAAAATTTTGGAAAATAAAGTTGTAGTCTATACCGGCTAAAGGCCGCCGGCGTAGAATGAGAGCTGTCGGCGTATCCTTGAATGCTGTCAGTGTTGGCAAGTGTTGAGTTTTAGTGCATTGTGCATCGGTTCAATGCGCCCTGCAGTTTTCATTTTCAAAAACTTTCTTCAAAATTTCCCAAAGCATGATATATGATCAATTGAATAATTGTTAAGTATTGTATGATGTAATAGGATGTTTAAATGGTCTGTTATGATTTTGTAATAATTTGTTTGATTAATTATATTTGGACCTAATTAATTAGTGCTTAAACTAAGTGGGAAATTCAATATTGTCTTAAACAGTAATAGATTCTCGCTTGGCCAACCCCATTAGTTTCTGAGCTATCTCAAGTATGCGGTAACTTGCTTATTTCTTTGCTAGGATAAGCATTAAATCAAGTTACTCTAAACTAAGAAAATTTTAATAATTGATGAGTGTTGATTATCCTTTTATGCCGTTAAATCTGGTTTGGAGAGCGACACCTTACTCAGATTGAGGGCATGGTACTTTTTCGTTATTGGACAGATTTATCTAAGATATATAAGTATCCGAGCTACTTATATCAACCTCCTGAGAGTCGTGATGCGTTACTCAAGATCCCCTAGTATTACGGGCTAAGCCAGAAGATGGGGCTGCCTAGTCTGTATGAACAGTACTGACCACTCAAGGAGCCGGATGTGATACTAGATCCTTAATGTCCGGAGTTTGAATACTCCCATGATATATGATTAACTAAAGATTGAATAATAAATTATTGGTTGTTGCATTTTGCATTTAGCTTAAGCATGTGTTAATCACTTTGCATTTGTATTCGTTATTTGCGTACTGGGCCTTTGGTTCATATTTTAACCATTCAGATGATGAATCCGACGAGTTTTACACGAGTATGGGGTATGAAACCGATTTCGAGGGTTTTCTTGATGATTTGGAAGACTAGAGATGACCTTAGACTTGATGGAATCCAAATTTTATAATAGATTAGTTATATTAGTCTTGTGATAGTATTTAAAGTTTTAGTTGGATTTTATATGTAATTTTGTTAAGGCTTGTAAGAAGCCTTTGGATGTAATATATATATATATATATATGTACTTAGCTATGTATGACTTAAGTTTATTTCTTTGTGAAATATGATAATGCTGTAGTGTATTTTGTTAAAAGTTTTGAAAAATTA
The DNA here is from genome assembly GCA_024138025.1 of Combretum micranthum. Classification (NCBI taxonomy): domain Eukaryota; kingdom Viridiplantae; phylum Streptophyta; class Magnoliopsida; order Myrtales; family Combretaceae; genus Combretum; species Combretum micranthum. The sequence continues at coordinate 2,124,934 of JAMXBD010000005.1, forward strand.
TGGTTTCTATTATATTAACTAGGTGGAATTAGATAAACAATTCTTTTAGACAATCTTACATATAATCCTACAGGTTATATGTGGTTGGGGAACTGTTATCGCCTATTTTAATTATAAGGGTGATAGCGGGTCCTTATATATAGTGGTAAGAAGTTTATAAAAACTCTAAAATTAAGTATACTTAGTATAAAGCACTTTATGATGGGTGCCCTTAACGGAAGGACAAAAAAATATGTTGTAACTTAATAAAATGAACAATGTTAAACAAAATTAATTATATTAGTACCTTAATACCAAAATAAAGACAAATTTGTGATGAAATTTGTTTATATATATAATTTTTGTAATTTATAAAAGAATTAGAGATGAATTTGAGACATAATTTTTTTATTTTATTATTTTTATTTAATAATACTTTAAAGAATTAGAGACATATTTTCTTATTATTTGAGACAGAAAATCTATCTCAAATCGACGATGGATAAAAGATTTTTCTCTAAAAGAATTAGCGTCAGCATCAATGATTTTTTAGACAAAAATTTATGATGAAAATTTTGTCATTGAAAGACTTGAGAGAAAGAATTTTCTATCTCAAAAACCAAAATTTCTTATATTGTATTAAATTGTAGTTGAGGGTTTGTATCAAACGGATTAGGATTTACGTTTAACACAAATATAACTAAAAGAAATCAAATAGGAATTGAAAAACTAGGCTCGACACGGTAAATGTGAAAATCTGCTCTTAAGAGAATTAACTCAATCACTAAAACCGAATAAAACGATTGTGCATAAAATAACAATGCTTTTTATGGATGAAATTTCTCAATTCCCATTGGATGTTGTATTCAGATCCTATCCCTCTTTTCATATTTTAATTTATAAATGTTTATCTTTTGTGATTGGTAATGTTAAAATATAGAAGGGGAAAAAAGTGGAAATAGGAAGATTTGTTCTGCCTTTTCACTGTTGTTCTGTGTGGTTTATTAATTTTCAACACAATGGTGTGACCACATGGGGTTTAAAGTGTTTGTGCTGCATTATGAGCTAATCAATTTTATAGTCATATGCTTCAGTAGTTAGCCCAATTATGAAAAATGCTGATCGGACATCATTATTGAAATTTCGCATGGTTTCTTTCTAATTAAGATAAAGGGCGCACATACAATATAGCTGATATGATTGAAAATGTGTTGACCAATAAAAAAGAACATATAAGCCAAATTTGATGGATTTCTTCATGCGTTAATGATCATAATGAATCTCATGGCTATAGTGCTTGATCACTTTAAATGTCCATTTTATCGTGGTTTGTAAGAATGGTCGTGTTTACGAGATGGAAACATAACATTTTTTTTTTCCTTCTTCTTCTGGGAGGGTGCGCGGGCAAAGAAGGAGATATTTATTTATAACGTACCCAAAATCATCGTGGGTCACAACAGCGTTTACTTCATGAAAAATATTATTTTCGGTAAGCTTTAGAAGAGCAGAGGATATTGGACCACCAATTACTAAGATACATTCCTGTTCTAGTATGATCCAATCAAAAGCTATATTTGTTTTTCTACTAACATTAAAAAATAAAAAAGAATATTTTGGCATTCCGTGGATTAGTCTCATTTCCTCCATAATGTGCTTCGAAGCCATTGACCACAATTATTCGGCCCATCGATCTAATGCTTTAAGAGCAGATAATCCGTCTCAAAAAAACCCTGTTTCATCCACGTTTATGACCCAGCTACACTCAGACATCTCCAAGGGTCAGATCTAAATCGGGACCTGACCCAACCTAGCGGGGTAAGCCTGACTCGTAGTCAGGATCCGCAAGATGCACGGGTCTTAGTTAGGTCTAACAGCTAGACTCATGGACTCGGTTAGTTCAACTAGTCCTTTATTTAAAAAAATAAATAATGAGAGTAGTAGAGGAAGAAGAAGAAGAAGAAGGTGTTGATTAATCGATGGTTTTAGGTGGTGCTCGAGAGTGATATTTGTGTGGTGTTTGGATGTTGTTGATGTGTGTGTTTAGTGTTTGGTTGCCATAGGTGTTTGCTATGATGGGGAGTAGTATAGTTGGCAAATGTGTGAGCAACTCCATGGTGTAACGTCTTGAAGGTGGTGTCAAGTCGCATGGTAGCTGATGTAACTCAAACAAGATTCGGTTTTAGTTATATGGTTTGAGTTGTGGTTGCTTTAGTAGATGCCTAACGGTCAAGACTTGGAGGGATTGCAACTCGTGTGGTGGTTGGATGGGTTTCTATGTTGTTTGATAGGTGTGGGTTGGGATTTGTTGGAGCTTATGTGTATATGGTGAAGGTCTCGGTTATGGGGTTTGAGGGGTTGAAGATGAGACACAGAAAGAAAGTTAAAGAGAGAGAATGAGGAGAGTAAAGAAAGGGAGGTGATCGAAAGAGTTAGTGAGAGAGACTAAAGAGAGAAGTAGAGGAGAGAGAGATGATTGAGGAAGAAGAAGTATAGTGGTTAACATTGATTTTTTTTTTTTCTCTTCTCCATGGTTTGGACTAGATTGGACTAGGCAAGCCCATGGTTTAGGATCCACCTTACCTCTAATCAGGGCTGTTCTTGGTCCATTATTTGCTGCCCTAGACCTGCTAGGTTTGGGTTTGGTTTTAACTTATCTCGGACTCTAAAGATGGCTAGCTACACCCCTTTCAACAATGCTAAACATTTACACTCTTTAGCTATATATCCTACACTTGACCATTTTCGAGAAATTCTCTACCACATTTTCATAACTATCTTTTACGCCTCCACCCAGCTGCTTGTTTCCCTCTAGAAGGACACAAGCTATTCACATTAAACTTTAGGGTCTCACCTCTTGGTTTCTTTCATCCTCATAGAGTCATCTTCTACCTTTGTATTACTTATTCTTGGAAAAGGTTTCTCACACTATGAACCAAAGCAACTTTGATCTTAGAAATTACACCAAGAGGTTTGATTTGTGACCTTCAAAAACTACTTCACATCTAACTTTCTAGATCCCTTAGACACAATGGTAATCTTTTTTTTTTTTTTTTTCTAGATCTTTCTTAATGTAAATCTAGAAAAAAAGAATATGAAAGATATGGAAAAAATTATTTTATTAGGGTAGATATGATATTATTGTTATATTATATCTTATCATTTTAGGATTTGATATGATTAATATCTTCTTTTGTATATTGAATCTTGTAGTTTAGAAATTATTTTATCCTACATATAGATAGGTCCTGTAATAAACATTATGATGAGTAATTGGGATTTTAATAAAAGAATTTCTTTTAAAAGGTATGATTCCTTTCTTCTTATTGATTGTATGAGACCATCATAAAATTTATTATATGGTATAAAGCCATACAATTCAATGGTGATGTGAGGCCATCATCACAAATATTCACCGATAATGTAAGGCTATCACACGATCCTGCTACTATTATTATATATGTTTTTTTCAATTAGAGTGACCAATGATACTTAGACGACAAATCTAAGTAGTTGGAATTCCATCTTGTTGAGAATCCTTTGAAATTTAAACATTGTTTAGTAAGCATCAAATTTGAAAAAAGCTATAGGTGTTGACAAGGAGTTATTAGATATTGCTTTAGTGGATTTTAGCTACGGGCTTAACTATAATCAGTTCAATTATTAGAACATGAAGGACCAGTTTATATTTTGGATAGTACGCAAGAAGAAAATAAAGGATCTTAATTCTAGTTCCTTTTAATTCTTGCTATTTGTGGTGAGTTTCTTGACATTCTTTATTATAATTATTGTTTAATTTTTCCACAACCTGATGCAAGGAGATCCAGAAACATATCAAACAGAATGTAAACGACATTAACCTACTTGAATGCAAGCAAACAGCTCAAATGAAAGCTAATTTAGGCATGAATCATATATATTATCGAAATATCCTAAACCTTTACCTAAGTTAGAAATTGAAATCAAGTAGTTTAAATAATGCAAGTAATATAGACAATGGATTATGATTAGATAGATTAATATAACTAATTTAGTAACTAGATTTAAGTTGAAATTTAACATTTTGAATTTTTAAACCCCTAAACATGTTGTTTAAATGTTTAGTGGATTCCCAAATCCCTAAACATTGGCTTAGCATTTTATATCCTTAATCCCTATTAAATTTGAAATCTCCTGCTTGCCTAAAAATATCAGATCTTGAGTCTAAGCTTAAGATAAATCTCAGTTTTATACAAACCAAACTCCTAAATTAAATTCTTATCCCAAGCTATTCATTTATAACCCATAGATCCTCAAATTATTTTCTAAATACTTTCAGAATTAAAGATATCGATCTGAAAGTTTTAAACCTAATACCTTTATCTTAAAATATCTTTAATTTCTTAATTTTCCTTTTCATTTTATTTTGTGCCACCTGCCTCTTTCCTTTATCTTCTCTCTTCTTCTCTTCCTTCCCTTTTATTTTCTCTTACATTTCTCTTTCACTCCCTTTCTTCTTCTCTTCTTTTCTTCAAAATCAAACCATAAATCTCAAGTTCAACAAGATTATAGGAGACACTAAAGATTGAAGTAAGGAATTAGCTAGAAGAAGCTACAATAACCAAGGAAAAGTAGAAGTAGACAAAGTCAAGTAATCTATGTATGTCAAACATGTAAGTTCGTTTATTTTCATGTTTTGATTATTGTTTATGCATGAAATTTTTGAATTGGTATTGAAAAGAGGTAGAAGTTGTAATAACATGGATAGGTTAGTAAAATACACACACATATGTCAAAACCTAGGAATGTGCATATTTAAGTAAACTGGGTGTTTGATAAATGATTTAAGGAAATATAACATAGAAATGTACATAGAAGTGTTTATAGGTTAAGATTATGCTTGAGTATACTAATAATAAGATGTTTTTGTTGTTGTATGTTGAAAACAAGTAGTTAAAATTAGAATAAAAGAAAAAGGAAAAACATAGCATGATCCCCTTGTGCATCACGGCCAATGAAAGAAGCGAAATTGAAGAATTAAGGTGATTACGGGCACGATGACGACCGTAATTGCCTCTAATCAAGATTTTCAAAGGAGACGTCCTAGATCACGGTCGTGACAAGGTACATTATCTCCTTTTCACAGGCGTGATGAGGTTCGTAGCGATGATCATAGCCTCCATCACGGCTGTGATGAGGCAGGAATGAGGATCACGACCCCCATGATGAGCGTGATTTGTCCCCTGGCATTATTTGTAAAAAGAAAAAAGAAAGATGAAATAAAATAGATGAGTGATAGTTAAAATGTTATGTTAGTTAATTTATATAATTAAACATGAGTTGAGTGGATTTATAGATTTAATATATAATTAGATTAAATATAGAAGTTAGATATAAAATGAACTTAGTTAATAATCCTAAGTTCAACATGGCTTAATGAACTTCAATGAGCTAAAATGGATTAAATTGATTAAGTCTAATCAATTTGGCTAAGATTAAGATGTATGTGTACTAACTTGTAATTTGACTAAGGTTAAGTTAATATAGACTTAATAATTTGGTATTGGCTTAGAATGATATCTATTAGGCTAAACCATGTATTATATGGGGAATATGTTGTTTCAAATATATGCTTATATAGAAAATGAATGTTTTTGAAGATAAACGTTTTGATGATGTTACCATAATAAAATATTATAAACAAAGTAAAAAGAAATACTTTGATAGACAATGAAGAACTGTCTGTATCTTAGTAAGGTGATCTTTGTAGCCATTGTGAGATTCCTAATTAGTGTCTGATCAAATAGGGCCTTAATAAAACTTTGATATAAGAGGATAGTTAATTTTTTAATTTCTTATGAGTTTAATTTCTTGAAACAAATATGGATATCTAATTTATTTTCTGAGATGACATCTGAGTCTTTGTTTGGATTTCAAAATATAAGATATGTAGTAACATGCTTGTTGTTTCTTAGGATAGGCATTCCTAATGAACTACACCTTAAAAATGGCTTAATTCAATGAATAATTGCTTGTGCTTGTGTTATTTAATTTGCTCCAGAGAGCAATAAACTTGTTTGAAGCAGGAATAATAGTTTAGACACTTAGGCCACCCCTGTCATGATGCAATAACATTTATAAGTGGCTTAGTGAGTAGCTGATGTGGTAAACGGTATCGACAAAACGTTTACTTAAGATTGAAGTGAAGTAACATGATTTAGTTCACGTTTACAGGAACAATTGAACTAAATGATGTTATGGAATGAGATTAAGTAAAGAACAGGTAACGATTGTGAACCCTAGATGAGACTATTTCTTATAAAGTTATGTAGAAAATATATGTATTCAGATTGTTTATATCAACCCCCTAAGCAACTGTTGTTACTCAGGACCTCCAACTTCCTACGATTGTTCCAGAGTGTGAGTGCTCATGTGTTGATTTTTTTACTTTAATTTAAAGATAATAACCTACGGCTACTGCATGACACTAGATAAAGCTTGTGTGTCATCTCATGTGTACTTGTGTTACTATATACTGAATTTCGGCTCATTAATGTTGTTGTTGTTTTCTTTCTAAGTGGTTTTGATGATGATGATAGAATTGATTTTGATTATGACGATGATGATGTTGCTTTGTTGATAATTAGGATGTTTTAGGTGATGGTGATGTTGATTCGATTATGGGTAATCTTGGAGGTTTGAAAGGAGAAGTGAAGTGAAATAGGGAATATGAATTATTTGTATTTGTTATATTTTGTTTTATTTTAAAAGGACTAGATTTATATCTTTTAAAGTCTATATATTTTCTTTTAAGGGATTGGTTGAGAAGCTTAAGTGTTTTGTAATGAGTTTTAAATCTTTGTCGAACTATTATGAAAGGTATATAAGATACCTAATGGTATGGTTTTGTTTTATGAAAGTTGATCCACTCTTGTAAAAGTGAAAGCTAGAAATGTTTTTATTAAGATTGTTTTTCTATCACAAATCCAGTAGTCTACAAAATCTAACTAAACGATTTATGAATTTAAAACCAATTAGCAGTGTTCGACAAAAACACCTTCTTTTAAGGAAGCCTGACATGTAATACTTTAAGGTATTATACATGGTTAGGGGGTTCAACTTGCCTAAAATGTAGATGTTGAGTAAGTCAGGTCTTTACAATTATATTTTGTACTAAGTATTACATGAGGAAAATATATGATAGTAGCCCTAAGATATTGGTGATGGCATACAGAATAATTAACCCATTCACCATTTCTTTTACATTGTACTATACTATTGATCATTCCTATAATTTAACGTTACTAGCAGTGTAGTAATTCTAACAACTAGGCTATTGCATAACTCATAATATAAGTCTACTACTAATGTTTATCCTATGGAAATTTGGCTTACTGACCTTCATATCATGCCCAACTGACAACTGCTCAAGGGCCACCAATCGAGTCCACTTTATTAGCCTCATTAGTTTTAGTTACTTCACCATCTTCACGTGCACCTTTAGCATTCGTACTTGTCTTCACTTCTCCACGTTGTGCTTCAACTTCACAAAACTCCTTAACATTAGCAAACCCTATATTAGCTCTAACCTCTTCAAAATTCCTTGACTACAAGGAATGATTTGGAAATTGAAGCATCAGATCACTTAAGAACTCCTAAGTTACATCAGCTGGGGATCAATTTTGCCATAAGATGAGTACCATAGTTCTTGCCTTATTTCGGCATTTAATCATTTTCTTATCAACGATTGTTTATGGCTCTAACTCCTATTCTTTATTCGTTGTAGGTCGTAGAGACAAGGTTGAGATCAGAGTTCCATGGTACTTTTTCAGCTGTGGAATGAACCTCAGATCTAGCTAGAAGCTCAAGTTAGTAGGCCACTACTCCTACCGTATCTATTATTTTGAAGAGTCCAAGTATTTAAGAGCCAATTTTTGCACCCTATTAGCCTTCAGTGAATTTTGTCGATAGGGCTGTAGTTTCAAGAGGACCTAATCTCCAATTTTAAAAACCTGATCTATCCTCTTCATGTCCTCTAGCTATTTCATCATGCTCTATGCTTACTTGAGGTGAAATTTGAGTAGCTTCATTGTTTCCTCCCTCTTAGTTAACAGCTGGTCCACAACTTCATTCTTGAAGTCTTTAAGGATGTAAGGCAAGTGCACAGGGGGTGGGTACCCATACAAAACTTGGAAGGGAGTTGGGTGTGTACTAGTACGGTAATTTGCATTATACCACCATTAAGCCAAACTCAGGTATTGGCTCCAATGCTTAGTTGAATCCTTTGCCATATACCTTATATATGTCTCTAAACACTGGATAACCACTTTAGTTTAGCTATCCATCTGTGGATGGTAGGTCGTAGACATGTTGAATTCGAACCCTTGTAATATGAAGAATTCTTGCCAAAAGGAGCATACAAAAATAAGGTTATGATCACAAGTAATGGTATTTGGCATACCATGAAGCTTATAGATATTATCTAAGTAGCATTGAGACTCCAATGCTGCTGTGTAGAGATGTAACATAGCCATGAAATGGCCATACTTGCTAAATCCACTACTATCGACACCATACCTTTTCCATTAAAGATAGGAAACCCTTCTATGAAATCCATGTTAACCTCTTACCAACACTCAAAAGGTATCCTTATAGGCTATAAAAGCCCCGGAGAAGCCACAATTTCAGGCTTATAACATTGGCAAGTGTCACATTCACATACCCACTGGTGAACCTCTTTCTCTAATCTTGGCCAATAAAAAATGCTACCTATTCTTTGATAGGTATCTTGAGCTCTTGGGTCTCCCCCTAAAGTACTCTCATGATAATGACGTAATAGCTTGTTTTTAAGATCTTGAGAAAGAAGGCTCTACCACCACCTCACCTTTCCTCTTAAGGTTATTACGCTCCTAAGAATAGTTATTGACTTCTAAGCCTTGTTTTAGACTTGATATAATATCATTATAACCCCCTCATATATTCTTGCTTTATTTAATCTCATCCATGACATCATACAGTCCATTAAAAACCATTAGGTGTTTGTAGGTGTGAATGCTCAGGTCGAGATAGAGCATTGACAACCTTGTTTAGATGCCCAGTTTCGTATTCTATGTCATAATCTAGTGTAACCAATTTAGTGAGCCATTTTTGCTATATAGCAGTGGTTAAACGCTGCCTAAGTAGGTACTTTAAACTCGAAAGGTTTGTGCCAATGGTAAAATGCCTTCCTAGCAAGTAGTGTCTCCATCTATCAATGGCATAAACCAGTGCCATCAACTCTTTCTCATATACGGCCTTGGTATCTAGGACCCAAGGATCAACTAATGGAAGCAATTGAATGGTTTTCTTGCATGAGTACCGCCCCTATTTCATCACCACAAGTGTTCATTTCTATCACAAACTTCTTAGAGTAGTTGGGTAGCTACAAGATCGACTACTTCATTAGCTCCTCCTTCAGTTTCTCAAAAGCTAACTGAGCCTCTTGATTCCAATTAAACTAATCCTTTTTTAGAAGTTGGTTTAGGCACTTAGTAATTAACCCAAACCCTTAAATAAACTGCCTATAGTAGTCGTCCAAGTCTAGGAAACCCCTCAATTGCCTTAGTATGTGTAGGCTATTTTGCAATAGCCTTTAGCTTTTTGGGCTTAGTAAGTACCCCTTACTTGGAGATGATGCGTCCTAAATACTCAATTTGTTACCCTCGAAAAACTCATTTGCTTTGCTTAAGGTACAACCTTTCCTTCATCAAGATTTCAAAGACAACCCGTAAATGCCTTACGTGTTCCTCCATGTGTTTGCTATATACACTAACATGTTCTTAAAGAATACTAAGACAAACTTTCTTAGATATAGCTTGTACACATGATTCATTAAAGCCTGGAATGTGGAGGGTGCATTGGTAAGGCTAAAAGGCATCACTAAGAACTCATAGTGGCCTTCATTTTTCTTGAAGGTCGTCTTATATACATCCTCAGGTTACATCAAGATCTAATGATAACTGAACCTTGAGTTTATCTTGCTAAAGTGGTGAGCTCCATGTAATTCATCATTAAATAGGTCTTCAATAATTAGGATAGGGAAGTGGTCTTTCAAGGTTAGCTTGTTTAATTTCCTGTAATCCACATACATCCTCCATGAATTATCCTTCTTTTTAACCAAAACTACCGATGAAGCAAGTGCGCTTTGACTAAGTTAAATAATTTCGCTTAGCAAAATTGCCTATACCATATTCTCTAAAACAATTTTCTAGAGAGTTGAGTGTCTATAGGGCCTTAAGTTGATAGTAGATGACTTGTCATGTAGGTGAATTTGATGATTATAATCCCTGGGTAAAGGTAAAGACCTTGGTTCTTCAAATAAGTCATAGAACTCATCCAATAAATCAATTAAATAGGGTGACAGCTCATGTTTTATCAAATTTACTATTAGCCTTTTTAATTTGATAAAATGATTCCATGACTAAATTTGTTATTCTTTATGTCATTGATAAGTGTTAAAAGATCCTCAATTCTAGCACTCATTGTATATGGTTTTATACGGATTTTATGAGAAATTATCAAGAAAATGGTACTTAATTGCTTAATATTTCATTTCAAGGTTTAATGAAGACATTTCAAAGATTTAAGAATGATTCAAGCAAAAACAAAATGAAAGTTGGTAAAATACAACAAAGGTTGATTTTTCAATGTACACAACCAACTACATGGTCATGTACATGCTGGTGTTTAGCTACAAAAAGTAATCAGATACTACTTCAAAATGTACACTAGCAACTGCCTAAGGAGTGTAGGAAGTAGTGTTTAAGGAAGAAATGTGGCCAGTGAAGAAATTCATGCTTTTTTAATGTACACAGCCATGTACTTGGTGGGGCACTTCCAAAGGTGGTTACAACTATATATATATATATATATATATATATTCGCTGCAACTTCTCAGAGATCATCCTTATTGTTATTCCAAACCCTAGGATAGTAAAAACACGAACTTTAGGGAGAGAATTGCTAGAGTTCCATTGAAGATTACAAGACATTCAAGAAAAGGGTTTTTATTGTTTTAATCATGTCTTTAGATTACTTCTCTAGATCTCTTTGTGTTATTGTTAAATCCATGGGGGAGTAATTCTGTATATCCTTAATCTTGTGCAACCTTAAAACCATGTATCTGAGTTGTTTCCTGAATAATGAAAGTTTATGTCTTTACATCTATTCATATGTTATAATTGTCTTGTGATTGATTTGTGTATAAGATTGATTACATGTTTGATTCTTGTTAGATAGAAAGAGGTTTCATCTAATAGGATAGATCTATATGAATAGAGGGATTACATGTTTTACCTAGAGGTAGAAAAGCTTTGATCTTTTGCAATAAAGATTCCATCTTTATTTAAGAATCTTGATCTTGAATGCAATCTCTTATGGCATTAGTGAAGGAGAGGTCTCCATTATCTCATGTGAGATTAGGAATTGATTAACTCGAGAGAGTGATTGATTTATTTATGTGATTCTGCATTGTAAAACATAAATATTTCATTAATCAATCTTTTGTTATAAAAATTAAGGTTTAGGGTGGATCAAGATAGAGGGTATGTCTGGTAATTGATATCTATTTGTTAAAGCAATACAATTGATCTTAGGGTTTGATAGTTTAGATAGTTAATTAGTTAATTGATAATCTTAGTTAATATTTACCCCAAAGGTTAGACTAAATAGTAGAGAAAAGGTGATTCTAGTATTTGCTCTATAGATCTCTATGGACGATATCCGTTTTAGTCATATACTACTATAGATAGGTATACTGCCTAACTCAATCGTAGGAATTAAAATAGATTTATAAAATTTAAAATTTGAGATGATCATATCAGTCATTAAGATATGTGACTTTAGTAATAAAACCATAAGGCGGGAAATAACTTTATTCTAAATTATCCCTAGTCGTTTATATATGGAATAATAATGAACTAATACTAGTATGTTGGTTGAATGATAATCACATTTCACTAATCATGGATATGAGATATTGATTCAACACGTAGATACGTGTAAGAATACATTGCATTGGAACGACTAATTATGAGAATACTATATGGATCAACATGACAAGTATTTCTCATCACAATATAGTTTTAGTCCTTTGACCTGATGACACCAGGATCCCTACATAGTAAGTTTCATATTTGACTCAGTTCTTTATCATCTTTAACCAGGTGATTATACAATTGTGCTTGGACATGGAATAAGTTATGCAGAAGAATGCGAGTGTTTGTGAAGGAATTTATCCCAATTTGAGAAAGATATCTTTTGGGTCCCTTGATGAGTAAGATTGAGAAATGCATGACTGTACTCGAATGAACTAATAAGGAGTTATTAATGCTACTCATTTTGAGTCAGTTAAACTTTAGATTCAAGAAATAGATCGTTAAACAATATAAGAATGTATTGATCTACACCTTATGCTTAATCATAAGATATCGTATGATAAAGGGACTAAATAATTGACTGCTTAACAAGTAGAGTTGGATCACCAACCTTTACTTAATGTGGGTAGGCATAATATCTTACTAGAGACCAACTATGTTTTGTAGGTCTAAAAGATGTTTAGGGCCTATTGCCAACATTAGGTGACCCTATAGGGTCACACTTAAAACAACAAACAAAAGGGTTATAGGTTTATGTTTAAACCTAGCATGAATTATTAATATATTTATTATTCTTAAATGGTTTAAGAATAAGAAACAATTATTAGAGAAAAATAATAATTAATACAATATTATATTTTATTCATTATTATTATTTCCTAATATATCTTTCATTAAGATTTCTCGCTCGTTTGTATATAGACATAGAGAAAAAGTAATAAGTCATAAAATATTGCATTTTATTAAATATTATTATTTCCTGATATATCTCTCATTAGGGTTTCTTGCTCATCTATATAAATATAGATATGACAGCTTCTCCTAAGTAGCAAAAGATAAGACGTCATTACATTAAATTAGACCCATAGAGAAATTCTGCATACCTAAAAAGAGAAAAGGAAAAATGTTTTCTTTATGAGAGAATTCTTACACGAATTAAAATTGTGATTAAGTACTAGCACGCATCTCAACCTTTTGGGTGTTCGTTCGCTTGTGGATACCATAAAGGGTGCTCACTACCTGCAGCATCTTTTGATCTACTCCATCATCAGATATAAAACTCTACAAAAGAGGTAATTTTCTAAATTCCTCTTGTGTCCAGTTTAACTGTTAAACACATGGATCCTAACCAGTTTAGGGTTTTAATTTTAAAATTTCTGCTACAAGCCTATTTTATGAAACCTTAAAACCCAACAAGAAGCTGTGTCAGCTTCTTTTCTTGTATCATATTGAGCCCCTCCAATTCACTTTCCAACCTGCACATTCTTCCTTACCACTCAAACTCCATAACCAAGGTACGAAAGTCCCAACTCACCTTTCCTAATGTTGACAACCATGGCATTCCCAGAATAAGATCACTAGAGGATAAGGACAACACATAGAAGGTTACCTTAAAGGTGTTCTCTTACATACTCCAAGTGAATTGTTCGATACCTTTAGTATAACTCAACCGAGTTCCATTAGCCAAAATAACCTTGATTGGGGAAATTTCAACCACTTGCACCCAATTCTCCTAGCAAGCGCTTCATCCATAAATTACCACTTGTATCAATCAATGCATTAAGATGTCTCTTCTGAAAGTAACCAGTAACATGTATGCACTCATTATTCTTCTTATTACTACTTAAGAAACAAAGTGTATGCTATGCTAGCTCTTCCTCTAATTCAGTGACCTCAGATGCAACCTCTACTACACCTTACTTTCCTTCACCTCGCTTAATCACAAGCATGTTAAGCTTCTTGCTCTTGCACCTATGCGCAAGCCCAAAAGGCTCATTACACGAAAAATATTGCCTTTTCCTTCTTTTCTCTTCTAGTTCTTCAAGGGTGAGTCTCCCAGTGGTTCTAACAATTGAGCTAATGTTTGGTTTAGGAGAGTAGGCCTGGTTGGTTAAAGGTAATATTTGGTTCCTATTCTGATGGTGTGCCTAATTCTTGGAGCCTAACGTTTTGTTATCGGTAAGTGGTGTAAGCAGTAGGCGTAGTAGAGCTTTAAGGTGAAGTTTGTTGTCTTGGAGTTTTTGGTTTCTTTTAGAGGATATGGTAGCTGCTTCTTGAAGCTTGGCTAATGTTAAGCTTAGTAGAGTGTGTTAGGTTGGAACATGATGATAGGGAATTAGATCTCAGGTTTTAGTCTGCTAAGGAAGCAACTTACTAAGTGTGGTTCAATTATTTAAAATTAGGTAGCTAGATGCATAGAATCATCTATTAATCTTGCAATGTTTTAGTTTGATGGAGCTTTTATAGCTTAGCCATAAGGTCATCAAATATACACTCATTAAACCAAGCTTGGAGAGCCTTGGTAAGTTCTTCCCATGTCATAGGGTTTGTGCCACCCCTAGTCTTAGTATAAGATAAATACCATTCATAAGTTTATCTTCTAAGTACATAGTTGCAACACTTATCTTGAGATGTTCTGGAGTGTCATCAAGGGCAAAGAACTATTCAAGCGTAACTTCCCAATTTCTAATTCCTTCCTCATTAAACACTGGAAACTCTACCTTGGTGCTCCTTACTGGCAACTAATACCTAGCTATGTTTTTAATATTGCAGTCTTATTCTATCTGCATGGGTTCTAGTGGTGCTAAAGCCGAAAATTCCTCATATTGCATACTTTCCATTAGTTATTTGCTTCCATGTCTTACATCATTTCTATTCCTAGGATATTACCTTTACTAATCTCTCCATCTTCATAAACCATTCAAGAAAGCTACTCACCTTAAATTAGTCAACACAAAAACCTAAAGCCCGAACAAATCCAACTTTACTTAACTACACGTTAAGAGTATGTGCTTCATCATCTCAGAATCTCCACAAAAAGAAAATTCCATTGATGAAGTTGCACGTCGATTGAATAGGCATTCCATTATCCGTATTGTGTTTGAATAGACGCATTGGAGAAAGTGTTGGATACTAAGTAAAGTATCCTTCCATATGTGTTTCCATTGTTTGGTAGAAATTCTAGTTGAAGATGATGGTTAGCTAACTAGGGTTTCTCATTTCAATTTCTTATGTAGTAGTAAAATTTAACAAAGCAATTTCAATGGTGATCTAAAGGCCAAATTATGGAGTCACATGTTACTCAACCATGAACTGGTATATTTTAATACCTTATAATTCTTCACTATACACTAATTATCTTAGTCTCTGTGTATTCCACAAATTAGTAGTTAGGTCCATAAATTCAGAAACCAAAGTCCCTAAGGAATCCCTCCTACTTATAGGATTGATCCTTCTATCCATATATATATATATATCCATTTATCTTTCATGCATGAATTTTGACTCCATCATGCACCTTCTATAAGAAACCCTCTAAGATACTGCTTAATGCCCAAAATGCTTTCTATCCTTAGAAGATACTCTAAAATCAAAAAACCTAAAATGCCTCAAGCTCATAGTCAATATGCCATGCTAGTATAGTTAGCAAAGCAAAGTTATAGTAATAAAGGTCCTTAAAGCCTATTCCACTAACTTATTTAGTACATGTTAGTTTATCTCAACTGGATTACTGAACCTTACCCTCCCCTTTCCACTAGCTTCACCAAAACTTAGTAGCAAGAGAGTTTACTTCATTGTTCCATTTCCTCGGAAATCTAAAGTGGGATATAGAATATGTAGGTGTAGGAGATGCCATTGATTTAATCAACACTTCCCTTCCCCCTTCACTCAAAAGGCATTATTTTTATCCTTTTGCTTCTTTGCAATCTTTTCTTTTGCAAACTTTAGTTGCTTATACTTAGATCTACCTTAGGGTGGAGGGAGACCTGAGTAAAACCGCGAGCATTCTATTACATTTATTCTTGCCAAGCCACCAATTTCTCTCTTAACTACGTTAGGAGTATTAAGAATGAGATATATTCCAATTAAGTGAAATTTACTTCTTATTTGGACATATCATAATATTCCTCTAACATGGGCATCAACAACTTGACCTCCTCTCTCTTTGCTTGCATAAAGAATAACGGATCATCTATAAAGAAAATGTGAGAAAGAGTAGGGTATGATGCTTTCATTTTGTCCCTTAAAATCACCACCAACAGTACTCTTTTCTTCACAACATGAAAGCACAATAGCTACAAGAATAAATAAATAAGATGATAGGGGATCACCTTGTCTCATGCCTTTACAAGGTGTAATATGACACACTAATTTCGTATCATCAATGATTACATTGAATTCAGCCGAAGTTATGCGCCACATCACCCATTTAATCCATATTTCAAAAAAATTATATTATAGAAGAACATTCCTATAAAGGGTCATTTAGTTAATTAAGCTATCAGCTTGATTTAATGCCATGGATCGATCTTTTTATTAGTGATAGCCGTCATAGCTTAGAGAACTGAGTCCAATAAGGAAGGTCATTGAAAGATTTGGCATTATAAGCTTAGAATAGGGATAGCTAGACCGATTTATTCTGCTCTCAGCCTTATTCAGTTTTTTTGTGCATGAAAAGTACATTCTAAAATTATATTACTTGGTTAATTTAGGTTTTGTTTGACTTAAATAGGGCTTATATGGACCAAAATAAGCTTAAACCCTTTTATATTTATTTTAAAAGAGAATTGAGCTTCTTTCAAACAATAAAAGGCACCCATATGCGAGCCTAACCCCTTACTAAAGGAAAAAAAAAAAAAGACTCCAATTTCAACCATTGGATTGTTAGGAATGATCTAAAGGTGATAAATAAAGCTTGATCTCGACCATTCATCAAGAAGCCATTCAACGGCTAGCATAAGCCTCCAACATCTACTAGAAGGTTTCTCTTCTCATTTAAGAACATTCTGCGTATTGAAAGCAACATAGAAATTTTGATGAAACATCTCTAAGAAAGGTCAAAGCATCCATTTAGTGAAGAACGAATTAAGAACAATCAAATCTACTTGATTTGATCTTTCATGACACTTGTGCAGTTGAGAAATCGAGTTTGCCAATGCTTCTCTCCCACGCTTCTTTCTATAACGTGTATATGTGTTATCAGTTCAAGACTCTTTTTGGATTGATCGACACGCTTATTACACATGACCGACCTACTACTACAACATTACCATACAATTCCATTGAGAGCTTCATTCAATCCTATTGCATGCATCGCTTATATCAACTTTCAGTGCATAAAATAAATATTTATCTATCTTCTTAAGTTTTAAAAAATGAAAAGCTTCCTGTGAAACAATTATATTATCACGACCCAAACAACCTAAAATGAATGCAATTTTCTTTTCTTATATAGGCTTTCCTAAATTGGCTTATGCCTATTAACTATAATCTTAGATATAATATTGTATATAAAGGGTCTATTTAGATGGTCTGTTTTTTATCTATATTTGTATCTTTTTTAAAATGATATGTGTAAATATGTCCGATTTATATTTATATTTTATCTATATTTGATCTTTTAATGAGAACTACTAACATTTTTTTTTAATCTGTATCTAATATTTATAAATAATTTGTTAAAAAAAAGTTTAAAAAAAGTATCTTTATTTATAATCTTTCAACAAACAAACAGACCCAAAGTTATAAAGACTAATGGGGCAAAAATGAGAAATGATTTCAAGCCACGCATTTGAAATACCGTCTCCTTAACTTCACCACATAAAGTAGCATTAATCTCCTCACAAGAGGATCCACGTATCTAAGACAACTACAAACCCTAGTGGAACCTGATGAATCGTGTAGCCTTGGAAATGGCTTCTGAACTCCTCATTATTTCCGTACATTGTAAGACGGGTTTCAGAATTGTATCCAGTGAATAAGGTATCGGTATAGGCATAGGTTCTCATGCTTCACCCACCCTTATCCGTTTGTTGCTAATTATGCTATTTAATTATAACTATGTTTACATATGTTAATATATATTTTGAACTGTAATGGTCGAAGTTAAATATCTTTTGGAAAAGTAAATTCTAACTTGCAGGTTCCAATAAGTAAAAAGATATGTTCCATTTCAAACTTTTAAAACATCTAATTTCAAGGGCAGACTTCCTTATTAGTCCACTCTTAATTTCTCAACCGAGAACACAGACAAGACGAATGGTAGAGATGCTAAAAATCCGCTATGTCCATCACTTGAATGATGCATAGATAGCTTCCCACTTGTCGAAATCATTTCTTTATAAACAACATGAATTTGTTAAAAAACTCCTAAGCACTTGTAAGTGTAACATGCATAGTTGAATATCACAAAAGCTTAGGAAACTTCTAGGTGCTATCACGAATCACCCATCCTATAATCTCATCATTCAATTGCGCAAAAGAAATTAATATAAAAGGTATTTTTAAGATTTAATCATGCTCCTTTCAATGATTGTAAAAGATCGATCCATTAAAGAAAAGGCTTGAGCTCATAGAATTTTCCCAAAATTGTGGAGGAAAATTGGCCATGGTTTATAACTCTAGTTTCATAGTGTACTTGCATTATCTTGAAATGAAACCAAATGAATCTCATTTTTATCCTCACATTTGGGTGCAATTCAAAAAGCTGGAATCATGATATTTTAGAATCAATGATTTCGACCTAAAGATATAATGCGGTTCTACCTTTTTTAAAGAATAAATTGTGATTCCTGTCTAGCTAAGGTTCTAAAAAAGAAATCGATTGAACTACAAACTACACCAAATCAAATTGAAATTTTTTTTTTAAATGGTTTGGTCCCTAGTGCAGTTTGGTGATGGGCATTTGATGTGCCGTTCAGTTTACGATCCTAAATCAAACAGAACTGTTTTATGTTTTGAAAAAATAGAAAAAAAAAACTAACATATATACTTTTTAATTTTGTATTAAAAAAGCATTTGATTATTTTTCAATTATTAATTTAGATATGTCTTTTATGAAAATAGAATTAGATTGAAATGCCATGTTTTGATTATTGTGGTGTGTCTACAACTAAGCTAATTTTTTGGCTTTAGCCATTAATGTTATGAATATTTTTTTCCTTTGTCTTACAAATTAGCTTGCTTCTAATTCCTAGTTACTTATTGGTTTATATAATTGATAATGGTTGATTACAGGTGAGTCTCATATTGGAACAATATATTCTAATTTCATTGAGTCCTATATATCATTGCTGTTTCTAATTATTCAAAAGAATGGATCAGCATACAATTATAGTTTTTCAGTAATTGATGAAATCTCTTTTCATTATAAGTTATACATATTAATTGGTTAAATAAATACTTAATTTCAAATATTATTATTTGTATTTTCATTACTGATAAGAAATCTATGCCTAACACCTCTCTATAGAATGCCTCTTCTTTCAAAAACTGGCAAAAAAAAAAAAAAAAAAACCACAGATTCCAACCGCAAATCAAACCAAACGAAGTAGTTTATGCTTATAAAAATCATCAGCCAAACTCTATGGTTAGGTTAGAGTTGTTGGATGATTGTTGGTTCTGTTGTCGCATTGTGCCAATAGTCATGATTTTAAGGAATACTTTTGGGAAGACATTTAGAGAGCCAATCGGATTCTTCCCCATTTGATGAAAGGAAGGTTACAAAAAAAATCGATTCATTAGCTATTGAATCACTCCATAATTGATTAATGCCCGATATTCTCAATGCTTATTACTGATGAAATCAACACTATTCGTGCACTGACTATAAGATCCTTTGAATTAGCTAGTATATATTTCTTAAATCAAGATAGATTGTGTGGAATGATATTGGATATTTAAAGATAGATCACTTAAACCAAAATACATTATTTATTAAGCTTAAGAAATATTTTATTTACATCTTTAATTGTTTTAAACCATTAATGAGTCCGGTAGGTATTTCCTAACTATAATTAACATAAAATGGTGAATTATAGTTAATGTGTTTGTGAAAATTAGAAGCGTTGGTTATGAGTATACAAAAAGTCAACCTTTCCCTATATGATTATGTTTGTAAGCAAGCACTTAAACCTACATAATCCTACGGTCATTAAAAGGTTATACATCTAAGAAATGTGCGTGTATATATTATTTATATAAATTGTTCATTTAGTGGGTAAACCCTGTACATGCCCATCCGTACCCGAAACTTGTGACCTAGGAATATAGGCTCCAGTCTTCCACAATATCTTGTAACTACATTGAGACATATGCTCTGTTAAAAAATTTATAATATAAAATAAATTAAATATAATAATGCTATATTTTTATTTTGCAATCACATTTGATTAAGATTATTTATTAACTTCCTTTTAGAAAATCTTATTTTGAAAAACTTATACAGTTTTATTATGGAAGTATATGTGATATTTATTTTGAAAAAATTTAAATAATATGTAGTTGAGCCTCCAAGTCATGTAAAAGTGTAATTTATCTTCTTAGGATAATTAATACATAACAGCTTTCAAAGTTTTTTATTTTAGAATTTGCTAAATATTTCACAGATTTGTGAAAATAATTTAATTATATTTTATAAGTATTTATTACAGATTTAAACTTTACCACATAAATTTTTTTGCAAATTTTAACACTTGTGATATTAAAAAAATTATTTTGTAAGAATTTCTTTCGATAACTTATTCATAATAAATATATAAAAATAACACAATTTTACAAATTACAACTTTAAACTTCATAAAAAAAAAAAAAAATTACAGGTTCCATAAGATACCTTATACCATATAAAACTCATAGGATATTGGATGGGTATGAGGTGTTACATGGTAGGTTATGTATAAAAAAAATTCGTGCCCTGTACCTTAAAGATACAGTAGGGATAAACTTTATATCCTATATATTTTGAACCCGCTTGCCCCTAAATAAAAACAAATTTATTATGGGCACTTTAAAAATAGTAAATAATTCAGTTAATTAAATTAGATCATAAAATTATCTAATAAAAATCTAACTTTTTTAATATGGAAATTATAAAAAAAATTATATGATCTCCCTAAATTCTTTACTAGAAATTTTTTTATTGAACATGTCAATCTTATGAAAATGTAACTTTTTATTTTAAATGGTAATTATAGAAAATTTAATGGTTTGGTCATATGCTTTTATATTGGGTATGTTTGGATGGTCTATTTTTCATCAGTATCTGTATCTATATCAAAACGAATGTGTAAATATATTTGATTTGCACATATATTTTATTTATATTTGATCTATTTGATCTTTTTATGAGAATTATCCACTTTTTTATCTATATCTATTTTTTTTATAAATAATTTGTTTGAAAAAAGTATTTGTGTCTGTCGAAAAAAACTAGCCAAACAGGACCATTTTTTTCTTTATCTTTTTGCAAAACAAGTATCCAAAGTTATCTAATGGCTTAGTCTTACCTAACCTAACCTTAATCATACAATTAAAATACTTATTATCTTAACTATTATATTTAATTTTATTTAATGATTTGATTATTAGTGGCCTAGGAAGTTTTCCTATCATTTACAACATATCTTTATAAAAAAATTTTATGATCTCGTCATTAATTTTTTATAGAACTGAGTCCATCACTACCTAAAGCTTCACATCATGATAGAACTATTAAAACAGTTAATATTCTAATTACTATATTTATTTTACCAATTAGATAGACGATCATGTGGATAGGACCGTAAAAGCTCCATTCTTTATAAATTAACCTAAAATAACGTCTCTCTAACTATTTATTTTTTCATCTTTAAATTCATTTAATTAATATTATATAAATAGAAGACACCAACCCTCCCATCCATTTTAATATAATAAACATTATAAAAGTGCAAGAGGCACATTTTAGTGCCACACGTGTCAAACTATCCTATCAAAATTCTTTAATTATACTTCCAAATTGAAAACGTTTTTCATCTCACAATGGTTGAAGTTCAACTCAATAAGTTTTGTTTCCGTGTTCTCTTTTCACTTTTCTATAGCACATTCTCCACTTAAGATAATAAGACTAATATGCAAATTGAAAAGATTTCTAATTCCAACGGTTGTTTTCAATTTTAACGTGCTGTATATGCTTAATGCCTTTCTATTTTAGGCACGCATATGTCTGGTCTGTATTATCTAAAGTGTGTGTATACCAAAATTAATTACAACATCTGTCATACTATTTGTGTAATATATACAATATGATAATATATTTGTATCACATGGATTGACAATTTTTGACACATCACCAGCTGAATATGTTTAGAAATTTAATTATATAGGAAAAAACATGAAACTACGATATGAATAAATATAAGTGTGAGATAAGCTAGTTATTTATTTATTTAATTTAATTTTATATATTTTTAGCATTAATATGAATTCAACACAAAATAAAACACCAATCCAATTCCACAGAACAAATTGTTACCCTAACCTAACATCATACATGCTATCTATGGTATATGAATCTACATCGTACATGCTATTACACCATATACTATCAAATATGTTTGGAATAATATTAAACCACATGGTATAATCTGTTATATTTTTATTACGGATAATTCAACTTTTATTGATTTTACAATTTAACCACATAAACAGTAAGATTGATATTTTTAATACTTAATTAAACTTTTTAAGGTTAGCAGCGCTACTGATATTAACCCTATCTAAAACTGTCTTTTTGGTTAGTCGATCTTTTTTTCCTTCTAATTATGAACTTCCATACATCTAAAATAATTATTTTAATGAAAATATTCTTCTTAGATACGTGCGAATGGTGGAAACACATCTCGTAAAATGAAAATAACAAAGGTGGCACTTTGTAATTATAAAAAAAAAAAAAATTCATATTTTCTTGGTAGAGTACATTTATCAAAGTAATTGCTCAACCAAACATGGCATCCCATGGTTGGTCGAAAAGCCATTTGGACAAATGGTTAGATATGGAGTTAACAGTTAACACAGGGCAAATAGTTGGATATGGACTTAATACAATTAATGTCATGAAAGAGTTCGGATATTAAACTTGAGGATAGGTAGTTATTTAAATAATTAATCAAAATTCAGATATCAAATGTCACATTACCATTTTTGCTATAACATATACATATTATTTATAACATACAAAATAATTAATATACATACATGATATATGTGATTATTATTGTTTTTATTTTTTTTTTTGTGGAAAATTATTATTGTTTTAAAATTAAATTGCACTGTACACACCTATATTTTTGTATATTGGCAGGAAGTGGGCTTCGCCAACACTTGGCGAACTTGCAACAGCCATGGGGCTAGCAACCCACCCAAAGATGGCCATCCACCATCTTAAAAAAATTAAATGAAAATTGAAGGCAAATTTGTTGGAAGGAGGGGATGGCTTATATTATTTGATTAATATATTTATAAGGTTAATTTATTGAATTAATTATTATAGATCAATTAATATTGAAATGTGCTAGTTAATAAATGATTATTAAATATAGATATATAAAATGTTAAAATTAAAATTACAATTATGTAAGTCAAAAATGGCAAAGATGTAGATATATGAAGCGTGGTTTACCCTTTATATAATATACTTTATCTTTTTCTGTAAGTAAAATGTAATTACAATTCTACCTTTGGAATTTAGAATTCAAAATATCATTTAAAGATGAAGTGGCCTATTCCAGAAATTCATGATTTGATCTTTTCAAATCGCATCCAATTCTAAATACAAGAATGGGAGTTGAGTATACAACTGTGATTTTACTTTAAACGTGCATGAGAGACTTAGACTTATATTTTATTCTTAACGTAAAAGCTGAAAGGAGAATATTAGTGGCTATGACAATCATTAAATCCTCATGTGGTGTAAGTTCAAGCAAGTACAAAGAAACATAGATCCACATCCTTACAACTACAACTCAAAGTTCCGTATAAATTGAGCTCTTTTGTTGCCATCTCTCTCTATCTCAGTCCACAAAAAAATCCTTGTTGAACCACATCTTCTTCCCAACCTAAGAAACATGTCAACTGCAGCAGGCAACATCTTGGCATCCAAAGAAGTTTACTTCAAAAGTGTTGTTGGAAATGAAGATTTGAATGAGGGTGTAGAAAAGGGATCTTCTAAAAGCCAACACGACCAACCAGATGGGTGTGATACTGCGAGAAAGGATCAAACTGATGAGATGCAAGATGAAGTTGTGAAGGGGGTTGAGAAAGATACAGAAGAAGAGGATGATGATATGCTGAAACCTGAGAAAAAGAACGTAATATCACTTCATCTTATCATTTTTTTCTTCTCGTGGTTAATGGGTTTTTTTTTTTTTTTTTCAACCAAACCATCCAGTATCCGGTCCCGAATTGGTTAATAGTACTTAAGACACCCTAGTTTTTGAAGATAATAGACTATGAACTTTATTTATTTTCCAGTGTTATGCCTACTTTTCCTTTTAGGTAAATCATAACTATATTAATTAGTACTTTATAACAAAAATAATTGCAGTTTACTTAAAGTTCATCTAAACCAGCAAATCCCAATTAGAAATGGTCATGTTCATTTATTTTCTCTTAATTATGATTAATTTACTTGTTAAAAAATTATCACGTATAATTAGTAATTACGATTATTAATCTAGATATAAAACAATAATACTATAAGGAATCTAATAACGTCAATATCACTAGGTAAATCGAAGAAAATTTGAGAAAGGAGAATTTAGAGGATAGTAATTTAAATTTTGGTGCAATTTTAAAAGTTTATAATGCTATGAGTAATTTACCATATTCCTTTTACAAAACTTCAATTTCAATTGTGTTTTGGAGCTGTTATAAGCTTCTTGCCTCGAGATTCTATATAGAATTATCTTCAATTTATAAAAATATATAATCAAAATGCAGAATTGATATATAAATAACTCTAGAACCTATACGTAAAATAGCTTTACAAAGGTTATAGATTGCTCAGAGCAATCATAAAAAACATGAAATATATAATAGATGATAAAAAAAAAGTGAAGAAACTAAAATTTTTGCTTATAAATAACTTTTAATCCATAATACCACAAGTATAGTAAAGGGTAAATAGAGTCGAAATTGATATTTATTCTCTTATTTTGTTTTAAAAGAGTTGTGAATCAAAAGAAGTCAAGCATTTTAACTTATTTTGAGTTTTTGGTTATATAAAATTAAAAAAAAAAGTTTCTCTCACAAACATTGCTCGCATGGACTTAAATAGTATAATACCCTAATAATTGATGAGTTTGAAAAAATATGGTTGTATTTTCTATATTTTAGTCCATTTGATTCTTATACATAGAGTAAATTGAGTTACAAATATAAGATTCTGCTAACATCTAACATGTAAAACTCAACTAGAAATATGAGATTTCATATAAAAATAATTTTATATATGAATTAATTCAAAAATTTTCTTATAATTATAAATAAATATAGTGAGTACGATTAATCATGAATTTGTATGTATAATTTGGATTGCTTTTTCACCAGGGCGATAGTAGCATGCCGATGTGGAATGAAAAACTACTAGGAACAATGAATCTCCCTACCCATGAAGGTAATTTTCGACAGAAAACAATTGTGCTTGATATAAGCTGTATAAATTTGTTTTTTATATTAAAAATTTCATCCAAATTGAAAAATTTTATAAATGTTGAGGTGGTTTTATATTGTTCCTAGGATGATACATTTTTCACTTGTTAGTCAAAATATCAACTTCCATTCAACTGTTTATTATTTGAGAGCTTTAGTTGATATTTTGACTAACAAGTGAAATATCCATACATCACAATATTTTTTGCTATTGTAATATGTGGAATGCATTTTTAAGGGTGAACTTACTAATTTATTTAAGAACAATTTTCTACTGCAACTTTTTATATCGGAAGTTCTAAAGCAACCAAAAATAATTTATTAATGGTGTATGCAGTCGAGATATCCTAACAGATCAGTAGGCTTGAACCTTATTCCTACATTACCCGATCAATTCAAATAGATTGTTGTTACTTTACAGTTGCAATTACTTATCTTTTTATAATATTTAATTTTTAGATTATTAGTAATATAAAGAATGAACATACATCCTACAAGAAAATAATTGTACTTGTTGGCCTGTGTTTTGTTAAAATTATCAGAGCGTACAATAATAGCAACAGCTGTGAAGGTACTCAACGCCAACCTTAGAATTCAATGCTCTGGAAGAGAGGACATGGTGTTGGCATTTCCTAGTTCTCCGACTGTTACAAAGGACTGCCTACTCACATTTAAGCAAGGTTGTCGTTATCGCACCCTGCTCAATTTCGTGGTTTCCGAGAACGTTGTATCCGGTCTCAAGTATATTTACATGGTATGGAAGGCGGGCATAAGAGGTAAATAGGATTCAACATCCTTCTATTTCGATTTTTGTTTTTTTTTTTTTTTTAACTTTCCTGGAATTATACTTGTAAGTAATTGGTTTTCAGCTTGATTTCTCATATATGCGATCCAAAAATAATGATTTTATATTTTTTTTCCCTTTCATCTTTTCAAAAAGTTTTGTAGTTCTTTATTTTTTTTTAGGGAAAAGAATAAATTTAGTCATCAATCTTTCACTAACCTTCTATTTAAGTCTTCCAAAATTTTCAAGGTCTTGTAAGTTATTTAATTACTCAAATTCAAGAAAAATGTTATAATTGGTAACCATGTATAAGATTCATATAAGTAATAATCAATGATTTCTAAAACATTGGATAGCATTTATTTTAGAAACTATTAATTATCTTATCCAGTATTATTGATAATTACTATCACATATACATAAATATAGTGTGTACTACCTATTATATGTTTTTCCTAAATTCACATCCAATTATGATAAAATACTTAATATGTCATATAGTATATTTATTTTAATAATTAAATTATCCATCACATTGACAGGATTGTTGAATTCCTTTTAAGTCCTTAATATTTCTTTTTTATTTTAGCATATAACATTTTAAAAAATTTCATTTGAATGCTTTTTTTTTTTTTTTGGCCCCCAAATCCTTTGGTTAACGCTGTTAAAATTTTTGTCAAAAGTTAAGTCGAGCCAAACTACTTTTCATTGGTCCAGGACAATCAATTTAATAAAATCTTATTATCGAATGTATTTAGCTGAAATAAAATAATGAAAGGTAATAAAAAAAATATAAAAATAATGAATTGAAAATGTGGACCCCCGCCCGCCAGCCACTTAACGTCCATGGTCGGCAACAATTATTTAGGAGCGTCGAACATATTCTGAGTTCCCTTTTTTTTTTTTTTTTGAATTCTTGGTTTTGGAATCTCCGCTCTTATGCTTCCCTTTTTCGTTTTAATTTCTGAGAGTTTGTTCATGCATTGAAGCCCTTAAACCAAATTGTTTATGCTTTATTCTTTTAAGAAAAAAATAGCTTAGGTGGATGAATGAAGTTAATCCTTTCCAGCTGATGGTCACCGGACCTCCGCCTTGGTTGGCGGGCAGAGGATAGGACAGCGTGGTGATAGAAACAACAATGGTTTTATTTTTCATTTTTTTTAATTTTTGAACATTTTTATATATTATTTCATTTAAACATGTTTGACATTAATATTTTGTTAAAGTAATTGTTCTAAGCCAATCAAGAGTTGACACATTTTAGCTTTTTTATGACAATTTTAATGGAGTTAATGGAAGGATTTAAATAAAATTCTTTTTTTCTAAACACTGAGCAGTCAATTAGGTGGAAAAAAAAGTTTAAGGACTTAAGTAAAAAAATAGTAAAAGGTTTTGGTTAAAATAATCTTTATGCTCCTTTTAAGCGTAAAAAGTTAAAGTGTGTGGGTGTGTGTATATATATAATTACACTTTCTAAAGGCCTTTCTTTGAATTTAGGATTGATCACTTTGATGAAAAAACTGGGAATCAAATTAAAAAATATATATTTATCTCAAATGCAACTTAAATCAATTGAATTTTTAATAATTATATGCCATATATGTACATATATTATGGTAATTAAATTATATACTCATGAATTACTAACTTAAGTGATTCTTAATGAAAAAAGATTCTGTTTAATGAAAAATAATAATATGTTACAATTATGCAGTTAATTTATGTGATTACTTTCCTTTTCCTGCTGGAAGTATTTGGATATAGAGGATGGCATTTGAAAAATAGCTGCATCCGCATCGTAAAATACAAACAATTTGAGAATATTATTTAAAATATAAGCAATTTTTCATTGACCAGATATGCGAGACTTTGCATAAAATTTTAATTTGATAGTTAAAGTTTGATGTAATTAATTTATTATCTAATTAATTTTTTCTTTTTTATTCCTATTATCTTTTTAACATTGGTTGCTTTATTTGTTGAGTTAAAAGCGTCTATATATGACTGAATTTTTAGTATTTTTGCAAACACTATTTAGCACCAATGAGCTGCTTCTTTCACATTAAAAGACTGAGCAAACGATATTAGTAAAATTATAAAAATAATCATGAAAAATTTGATTATATATTAAATTGATTACTTTAAAATTTATGCATCAAACTAAATTTTTATACCAATTTCAGATACCAAATACCATATTTTCCCTCATTCAATTGAGCTGATATGTTTTGGCCAAAAAAAAAAAAAAAAAAAAATTGAGCGTGATATGTAGGGTAATGAGCTTTTATCTAATTAATGGCAGTGCGAACTACAAAGACGACACTGGGAACGTTCAGTCCTCGGGAGGAACCTTACGCTTGCGAAGTGGGAGATGACCACGTCCCTACTGGCATGTTTTCACGAGGCTCTTGCACTGTTAGATCCAAGGTATATATTAAATTTGGTATTACTGTTCAATAATTCTTTTAAATTTAAATGTACAAAAGGTTAAATATAACTTACCTTCTTAAAATGGTGAAACAAATAATTTGATAGTTAAGATGAGATAAAAATAAATTACGTTACAAAATATTTTTAAAAATTTAGAAAATTTCAATAATAAATGAGTGAATTGAGCAAGAAAAATTTTGAGAATTCAAGTCACTCATGAATTATTACAAGACGGATATATATATATATATATATATATTATCCTTATTTTTTGAATTTTCTAATATCAGATCGTTGATGAGGAGGGGCGATGCTATGTGGACTACAGTTACTGCACGGAAATTCGAAATGCATGTGAATAATCACCCCTATGCGCCTGGGAAATACAAGCTAACACCAAGTCAATAAAAAGGATATCCGCTCTCCTGTTGCTTGTTATGTAATTGTGAATTGTGATGCCTCTTTCGTACGATGAATTATGTATTCTTAAACTAAAAATGATATGGATAAGAACTTTGCTTAAAAAAAAAAAAAAAGCAAAAAAAGGAAAAATTCTAAGATGGATTATAATGCTATATAATATTGGAATTGTAAAACTGTAACTAATGTTATACCCTAAAGGGTATCTTAGTTGTGACAACCCACCATGAATACTCATACAAGTCATAATAGCATTCGCAAAGCGTCTTAACAACAATACTTAGGAATTAAACCAAGCACTATTAACAAAAACAAAGCTTTACAAATGCCATCTTATCATTACATCAATTGTCTTTCTTAACTGAAATTACTTAACAATAAAAGATATAGTATGTCCAAAAAGACTTAAACATTAGGATGTAATACAAGTAGTTCCTCTACCCAAACTTTCTTGCAAAAATCTCCACAAGAATCACAAAATCAGTTGGCTTATTGGAGTGGTGTGCTTGGTTGGATTAAAAACCTATCTTCGGGTACAAACACAATGAGTCACACTATAAGGGGGTAAGCAAAATCACAACTCAATGAGTTGGGAGTGTAATATCCCTTTTACTACTCAACAAGTAAGCGAACAAGTTATCAAACATACACTATGTACAACCATATGTAATGCAAATATCGCATGCGGTCTTCTAGTAACCAACGTGAAGTTCAGGATTTAACCCCTCATTGACTTAGGGTTTACGGAATACTTAGTTCCATCAGCATCAAAGTCATCCAAACTTAAATTCACTTATCACAAGTCCTAGGGTGGCCTTAAGATACTCAATTCGGGGATGGCTTACAATCATACCTAAGACAATGGTTTCATAGTCTGCGACGTCCCTAAACCATTTAGTTTGTTCTACGAAAGCAGAACTTAAGTTAATAACTTAATTTTTTCCTCACGGAGGCCTTAGGGTGCTTAATTTGAAGGTAGCTTAACTTAAATGAAGTGGATATATCCATAACTTAAATTTTCCTATCATCTCATCGTTAGATAGTGACAACATATAAAATACAATGTCATGCAATGCACATCCCTATTTTAATTATGACCCAATAATCATTAATAAATTTAAGGTGATCGGCCAATTATATATTTTATTCTAGACAAGTAAGATATTGGTAAAAGCAACAATTCACACGAGCATCAATTCAAGCAATTCATTCACCAATATCAGTGCATTATCACACTTTAGGTCCTTTTCATAACCTTTTCGAACTTAGACCCATATTCTTAGTTTGAAAGCTTAATTCCACGTCTTAAAGTGCTTAGTTAAGTTAATGAAAACAGTTAAGTGGATTACCGAAGTGGTAGTAAGGATTCCTTGAGAATGAGAAATTTATAACATACACAAACAAGCTACACAACTTGTATGGATAACTATTTAATAGTGGAAATGGCTTACATGGCTTGGAGATACTAAAACATATTTCAAAGGCTCTATATGGCTATTTATGCATAATCATGCTCAGGGTTGGATAGGCTAGATTTGGCATCCATTTTCCTTTATTTCATTTGTTTTTACACATACACGACTAACGTCCACAAGCTATGTACGGGGGTTGTGTAGAACCTCATTTTCGTTAAAAAATATACGTTAATAAAGAAATACACACACAAGACCTTCGTACACGGGTTGTATACGTGGGTCGTGTAGGACCTTATTTGTGTAAAAAATGCATGCTCAAAAAAATATTTTATTTGACTCACTTTGCAAAACATTGTGTAATACCCTAAATTTAAAGGCATTTTAACTTACCACGTGTCAGTGTCCATGTCCATGTAGAATATGGACACGCAAAGGCTTAGATGCTTCTTACACTTCAATATATACCTTTAATTAATCTCTAAACACAAATATATCATAAGAACTTTAAGTTGTACTTGTCACTATAAACAGCCAAATAAACCTCATCTCGTAGTCTATAAGAAAATCAATTGACTATCATTATTCATAACAATGCTATAAAGAAATATACATTTTATCTATAATGGTCACTACAAGATGCACTAAGCTTCTTTTACCGTTTGACCTAATTATACATAACTACAATCCTTATTTCATAAGACATCCCATGTTGTCTATTCATCATTTGGAAAGTCTTTAGTACTAGCGATGTTCCCAAACCTCCCAAACCTCCTAACTAGTTGCAACTAGTGATACAATAGTTAACTCGTTACCACCTGTACCTGAAAAAGATAAAAGAATGAGTTGAAGCCTAGTACAATATACCACATATACACACATGTGACAAAGCAAACACATATTCACAAGTAAACTTAATACTAATGCAACCACCAATATTTTATTATCTTTATTTTAAGCCAAGCAAGCGACACAATGATAACTCGGTATCTCGCTACACGTAAATGTAATAATACATATATACGATGTTAGGTAGTTCCTAACATCCAAGAGTCCAAAAATTGAATGTTGGGTACTCCCTAATTTTCTTAAAACCGAAACACCTAGATCTATTCAGGTCAATTTCATGCGTAACTCCACTTGGGGTATGGTCACATATGAATCATTGGGATATTGCAATAATAGTTAGATACTCTCCACCTATTAACAATAGCCATTCACAAGCAACAAGCATATTATTATAGCCAGCTATTTAATTAATCTATTTAAATATATAACCTAAATAAGCAAGAACACAAACAAGGTATACATGTTTTAGGAATGTAGACTCGTCATGAAACTAAAACCTTATAAACCTGAGTTATAAAGTAAATAAATCATTCAAAATCACCTACTCTTTTTATTTCATCTATAGGTAACATTTCCTATAGCTTTCATTCCTACTTAAAAGTTATTGGTACTTACATACCCATTTAGTTTGAAGATAATGGTTTAATGATGAAGAAAAAGAAAAATAGGTAATTAATTAAGTAATTTTTGGATTTGAAGGTCTTAAAGAGATTTTAAACCTTTGTGGATAGATTTGAAGAAGTTTCAAAGGTCTTTAACATAGAAAACACGAGTTGTGAAAGAGTTGTTTTGTGTACAGATGCCCACACCTCTTGTGTTCTTACTTGTGTAATTCTACATGAGTAAGTATACCACTCAAATTCTCACTTATGTTAAGCTCAGAAGCAAGATTTTCTAAGATTTTATGTCATTATGTTTAATACAAGTCTCAACACGACTACGAGTGCTCAAAAGTGTTCAACACAGAACTCTATATGATATGGAAGGGATAGAAAAAGAAAAGTTGTGGGAAGGATTATCTTCCTAAATATTAATATGTATATTTTAAAATTTTATATGGTTGGAGAAGATGCCCTTTATTTTAAAATAATAATAATTATTCTGCCTTTTCTTTATATTTATTTAATTTAAGGTATTAGGGTATTTTATTCTCCCCTATTAAAAGAACTTTTGTCTTCGGAAGTTGCTGAAACTCCTTTAATCCTTCATTCCACTTGTTTTTCTAGTATTTAAGTTGTTTCCATTTGATGATTGGCACCTTATATTTCTAATAACCTATTTCAAGAATTTATTCTTAGCTTCTTCATCTGGTTGTACTCTCTATAAGAATATGTTTCAACCAATGACACTTTAATTTATAACAATTGCTGCTTAGATTCAATATGTACTTTCTTTAAAACAATTATATAATGCACTTCAGGAATGTCAGTCCAACTCACTAACACTATGAGGGTCTATTTGTTTAATCTTATTTTGGTCGTTTTGACATATGATTTTTATTATTTTCAAACAAATGTTTGTCAAGAAACACATACAGATGAAAAATAGATATGTTTACTCACAAACATATCATAAATGGATGTAGATCACATACAGATAATATACAGAAGAAAATAGACAATCCAAATAGACCTCTAGTCATTATACTTTTCCTCTAATTACCGCCATTTTTTGTTTAAACTTTCTTAGCACATCATCTTCTTATAATTCCTCAAATAATAATTAGAATGTTGAAAATATTAGACTTTCTAATCTTCAACCTCAAAGTCTAAAGATCAAATCTCACATTAGTATAACGTTATAGATGATACTATAGTATCTATATTTCTATCAATTCAATCTAGTTGTACCACCATTTTCAAACACCATAGTTAATTTATAACATTCATCTATGATTTGTGTTATTACAATTATCTTCTCGAACCTATAATGCTACATTCTACAACAATTGATATCCAAAGCCTCATATAGACTGTTCTAAGAATTAGCCCTAAACTCATTATCATATATTAGTTTGATTGTCTTTTTGCTTGTCATCCTTGGATTTACCATACTTTGCAACTGACCAAGATCACATCCCATTCTTGCAATCACTGCTCCGCATGTACCTTCATATCTTTTTTAAATTTAACTATTCAATAGTGATTCCTCTCACTTTACTTTCATGTCTATAATTTAATGTGTATTAAGCCAAAAATCACATTTTACAATACCAACTCTCCATTAAGATTTTCATACCTCTCAAATTTTTGCCTACTTAAGACCTTTACTAACTTAATCTTAGCTCAATAGCTCTTGTTGTTCTTCCCTTATGTCGCCAACTATTCCCTTACATTTCTGACCATTCATCATCTTACTACTACTAGCCATTTCAAATGTCGTTACAAATTATGCTATATTCTCTTTCAAAAATAGTAGTAGAGCTTTCATCACCTTTACACTTGCTAACAACTTCTAGTTTGGTAACCAAAATCCTTCCATCTTTTTTTTCACAGTCACTTCTACTACGCTTCATTGAGAAAAAAGGGAATTATATATTAAATTATTGTAGTTATTTAGTTGCTATTTTCCTAAGTCATCAAATAAAGAAAAGAAAAAGAAAAAAGAAATATGTGAGTATAATTATTGTTGTTGTTAATATTTATACATAACACCAAATTTGATGATATTTTAACTTAATTCTTTCTCTTGTTAGTTAATTTACTACTACTAACTTCTTTTATTAGTTTTCATGTCTAGTAAAAGTTGTTGGATATTCTATTCATTTATTGCTTTTGGCTTTATATATAGGTATATATTGGTCAAACATCCTTTTGTATCAATGTTGTCAAAACCAGACCGAGCCAGCCAGTTCGATTCGGTTCAATCAAAACTGACCTTAAAAGTGGAGTGGTTCCTACTATCAGACTATTTTTTGGTTGAACCGGCTACACTCATCTAAGCCGGCCAGTTCAATCGTGACTCGGTTGACTCGGGCTGGTCAATCAGGTCATAATGCACCTCTTATTGAAACAAAAAAAAAAAAAAAAAGCAGAAAACATAAAAAGTAAAAAGTAAAATAAAACCATCAAGTAGCACAATGGATGCAGTGGATTTTAGATGTGTTCCGATGGAGGTGAAGTTTTAAATAGGTAAGGATTGTCTTCATTGGATGGGTTTTGGTGCGGATGGGGTATGTTGTATAATTGGATTTGCAGGCCATGAGCTCAGTTCTGGCAAAGAAGAAGGAGTGGTGAAGCTTTTGTGTGGTTTTTGGTTCGGTAAGTGATGACCGGGATGCGTTGTCAACAGTGTGGTTGGAGTTAGAGAGAGAGTGTGAGTTAGAGAAAGAACATATTAATTGACAATAGAAAGGGAAGAAGGATCAAAACATGACATGTGGTTATTGTCTAGTTGCTTTAGTTTAGATGTCTATAGATTGTTACGAGAATATCTCAATGACAAGAAATATACAACACAAGTACTATAGTATTTGGTGCAGTGCGGTGACATGCACAAACTCAGTCCAAGCATTTTACTATTGTTTATTAAGGTGGTTGAATGAATAAGAGTAAAGGTTTTTTTTTTTTTTGAAAAATTATATTGTCTAGAAAAATATATATTATATTATGAGAAAAACAATTCTAATAAAGTAATAATAGATCCTCGAGATTCTATTGGAGCATATATTGTCAGTTTGGTAGTAATTCAACATCTTCCTACTTGTACAAAAATAAACCACGTTAGTTAATTAAATTTAAAATATTTATTAATTACAAACACATTATTGTTTGAAAAAATAAAGTATGCATAAATTATTTAATATTAAGTTATCATAAAATAAATTATATGTAAAAATTATTTAAAAACATTTTGCAAAAAGAGTTCTCGTTTAAGCCCTCTTCTATAAAATGGTCCAAATCTCCTCTTACTATATTTTATTTTTTTCCCAAAATTCATAAACAAAATAAAATCTTAGAATAAGGATTCTTATTACTGTCATTTATGGAACCAACATCACTAGTCCTTTGCTATTTTTAACCGCAAGAATATCACCAACTGGCTAGGATATGTTTGCGAGAATTGAATAAATGACTTTTTGCATGAAGAATCTAACTTGAATCTCATCTTGGATTGGTGTTGATATTACTATGTTATAAAAACAAAAAATGTAAGCATTTTAATAATTAACTTAATATGCATTTTTATGTGAAGAAAAAATTCAACACAAAAATTCTAGTAATTTTTTTTTCTTTTTTCAATTGCATGGGAAAATATAATGGCGGTATAATATTTTAATTTGTGTTTTGAATATGTACTTTATGATTTTAATTTTATAAATAAACTAATGGAGTTTGACTTAATCATGGAATAGATTGTGTAAATTTTATTTATTTATTTTTATAATAACAATATATCTTAAATTTTCATTTTTTATTGACCCTAGTTAGACCCTCGGTTGAACCTACTTCGACCTTTTAACCCCTGAACCCCTAGGATATCCGGATCAACCTTCGATCTAGGTCTGACAACATTGTTTTTTACCCCCTGTTGTTAGCCTATGACTGTTGTCTTTCTTTCGTGATGTTATTGTAATTAATGTTAAGAAAGTGTGATTCAATAATCATCTTAAAACTTCATTTTATATTTTGAATTATATGCTACTTCTCACCCTTTATGGTTTTATAGCTATTTATAATCCCATGTTAACAGTTGTCATTCACTTTATCATGGGGTATACACTCTAATTATCTTTGTTTAAAGTTCCGCACCAATACACTTATCAACAGGTTGACAATTACCAACATAGAACCAAATTGACTGAAATCAACTAAGGAAAGACTCGACCCAAAGGATAAGACTTTACATAACTTGACTTAGCATGATGGATTTCAACACAACTCAATACACTTGACACAACTCAACAGGACCACTAATAGTACTTGACACATAGATCAAATACACAAAGAGTATGCATTGCTAGTCTCATCTCAAGTGTTTTGGCTTAGTATATTGTAAACACTAACTATTTCTTGTTTTCTTTCTTGACTTATAGCTATAGTAATTCGTTCATAAATTGGTAAATTTTCATTATTAAAAGCATTACTATTCTTTATGTGATTTTAATTAAAACATTTTTATAGTTCAAATTCCATTTAAGTAGTATGCATGATATATATATATATATATATGTATGGTCGGGTTGTCGCTAGCTGATCACTTGTGATAAGCATACCGATTGACTTGAGAGAAGTCTTGAACTGATGACATGTGTAAGATGTCGTAGAAAGAGGTATGTAAGAAGCAACAGACAAACATGTTTTTTAAGTGTGTGAGTGTAACAGAAAATTAAATCAAATGGATTTGATCATTGTTGACTTGTTCTTTGTGAAGTAGATGGTTTGATCTTTTTAGAGATATTCTAGTAGAGTTTCCATGTTGCTTTCAATTTTAGTAGTACGCAGAATGACCCCCTAAATAAGAAGACAAGCCTCTTATTTATAGATGTTGAAGGTTGATGCCATCCTTTGGATCATTCATAAGGATCTAATAGTGGGTTGAAGCCTTCTTTTCTTTAATAATAGGTTGGACTTGCAAATGTGTTTGGAAAGAGCGTGAGAGTTCTTATTACATAAAAGAAGTCCATTAATATTTTAAAATAGCCTATCTTCAATATAAAATGGCTTAAGACTCTTTTTAGTAAATAAAGCCTAAATTAACCTAAGAAGATATTTTTTGAGTTTATTGTTCATGCATAAAAAAAGTTGAATATGACTAAGAAGAGAATAAACCGATCCAGTGATCCTTGTTTCGAGCCTACCAATCCAATTCTCTCTACGATGTTTCTTATTGGACTTGATTTTCTAAACTCTATCATTGACCCAAAAAACCAGTCCGTAGCATTAAATTGGGCTAAAACTCTAAATACTGAAATGATCCTTTACAATATATTATTCTTATTTTTTCAATTCTTCAATATCAGATCGTCGATGAGGAGGGATGATGCTACGTAGACTACAGTTACTGCACGAAAGTTCGAGAAGCATGCGAATCATCACTCCATGCGCCAGGGAAATGCAAAGTTAAGACGAAGTCATAATAAGGATATCCTCTCCGGTTGTTTGTCATGTGATTGACTAATTGTGATGCCTCTTTCCAACGATGAATTATGCATTCTTAAACCACAATTTATATGAATATGAACTATGCTATAAAAAAGAAAAAGAAAAATTCTGAAATGGATTATAATGTTATGTAATACTGGGATTGCAAAATTGTAGCGAATGTCTACATTCGACGCTGAAATTTGAAAAAAAACTTCAACTATGATAAGTATTTATTTAACTTTTTATTAAGTGTACCAATTAGTGTATATATATATATAGAACTAAACGGACATGTTAAATTGAAACAGACAGAAGTTCAGCAAAAAAAAAAAAAAAAAAAAAAAAAAAAAAAAAAAAAAATGAAACAAAAGGTCCCATCCAAAAAGATCACCCAGATTGGAATCTAAATACAAATAGAAAACTAATAAAGCAGAACAAAAAAGTAAGTTAAGAAATACACACACATTTCAAACACTCACACAAGCATCACACTGACACACACACACACATTTCAATTTTCAGATACACACACAAACACAAACAGTAACATACACACCGCACATATCACACACACGCTTCTCCTTCTTTCTCGTTGTTCTTCTCTCTTTCTTTCGGGCTCCAAAGCGGGCACCCGCTAGTTCGTCTGACAAGTCATGACCCGTACGAATGTGCCGTGCCGACAGGTCATGCCTGCTAGTGCCGGTTTCGAGCAGTTTACGGGTTAGCCCCGAACCACACCGACGACTAAACTCGATCAAAGTCAAAGAGATATCAAAAGTCTAGTCATATAAATACAAGTAAAAAGGATGCAATAGATATGGGCAATTTCTCCGTTTCCACCAAAGGTAGAATCAAAACTGCTTATGAAGACCGACTCCTAGTCATAACGCACGGTATTATCTTATTTATTCTCCTAACGTTTGGATTAAATTAGTTAATTTCATTGATCCAAACCATGGAACTAGTGATTTGATTCCTTAAAAGGAGATGTATAATAATTTTGTTCCTTAATTAAAGATTTAAGAATCTAAACTTATATAAAAGCAATGATATACTTATAACCCCATACTTTTAAATAGTGGCAGGAACTATGTTTCAAACTTAATGAACCTATTAATTAAATATGAATGAAATGAATGCATTGAGTCTTTAATTCTTATCTCTGATAAAATAATGAAATTTAGACCACAATCATTTTGTTTAAAATAGCATAATTACACTAGAACTATCAATGTTCGGATAAGTTCTTTTCAATAATTAAATTAATTTTTAATTAGGTTTACCAATTTCTTCAACGGTCAATTCTTTATTTGATACATTTTACGAAAATATTGATTCATTTTTTTAATCACATGAAATATTGATATTTAAATGAATTCATCTTGAAAAAGTGATTAATCTTTTTAATCTCTTAAAATATTGATATAGTAAATGAACTTACTCTCAAATATTAGTACTTTTAATATAATCTACCTATTTAAAATATTAAGTTTATATTTATTACTTAACATAAAAAAAAAAAAAACAACAATGACTAAACCATAAAAAACAATTTAATGGTTGTTGAAAACCATCGGTTCTAGTTTGGAAACTACAATGGGAAACCATGGTTTTAAAATTGGTTTTTAAAATAGCCAAGGTAGACATCTTCATTATTTATGGCACTAAAATTATTGATTCTGCCGCGCTTTGCAAGAAAATATCTTTATTAAAAGAAAAAAAACGAACGAACGAAAAGAAAAGGTGCCTTAGCTCCTTTAATTTATTTATGGAATTATCAAACCATCCCAAATTATTGATTTGGTTTGATTATTTCGTCTTTTAACTCTCCAATCTTAGCAACTTCCAAGGTTTACATGCATATTACTGATCTTAGCCACATTATAATAGGATTGCAAATGGTCAAGGCGATATGGTATAGCTGAGTTCAAACACAAATTTGACC
Organism: Combretum micranthum; assembly: GCA_024138025.1. NCBI lineage: Eukaryota > Viridiplantae > Streptophyta > Magnoliopsida > Myrtales > Combretaceae > Combretum > Combretum micranthum. Next base: position 2,164,419 of record JAMXBD010000005.1, read on the forward strand.
TCGATTCAAAATTTCAAAACTCATGTTTGGTTCGAACTCAATCGAGTTTAAGATTTTAAATTTAAGCTTGACTTGAAATAACATCATATAAACTCGAACTTGATTTGATTAAGTTCATTGAAGCTCAATATATTAAAAATATATTTATTCTTAATTCTAATTAATAAATATTAATATCTAAACTTGAATAAAATTCGATTCACATTTATACATGATTTAAGCTCGATATAACTCGATTAGACTCATGAATTAATTAAGCTAAACCTATAAAGTTTGAATTCGGTTCAATAAGCTCCTTAAGTAACTCTAGTTTGATTTGATTATTCTCAAATAGAACTTAAATAAATATTAAGTCTAGTCTAAGTAGTTTATCAACCAGCTTCGTTGGTTCACACGGTTAGCTTACACCTCTTGGGGCTGTGCAAAAAAAAAAAAAAAACCGAATTTTTAGGATAACCGAACCAAAATTGGAAAACCGATCCGAAAAAAATAGTTAATTGGTTCATTAGTTTCGGTTTAGGATTTGCATTTTTAATTTTTCTAGTTTTTGGTTATGGTTTTGGTTCATAGAATTAGAAACCGAAGGTTTTGGTTAACCGATCTGTATTTATAAATATATATAATTTACAATATACTTATATAATTGTTTTTTATTTAATATATATATATATACACTAAATAGCCAGATGTTGAAACATGAAACCCTATCTTCATGGGGAATATAAGAAAGCGCTCACAAGAAAGTGTTCAACTTTAAGTTATTATACTATTATAATTTCAAACATATGCTGGTCAGAACAATCATGTTTTAATTTGATAATAGTTCTACTCTTGAAGATCTTTTTGTTATTATATGTTTGATGGTATCGTCAATACGAATTATGTTGAAATAAATGCTTGAGATAAGAAGAAACAAATGCATGTATGTTTGAAAATTGGAATGATGGTGTTTGATTGAGATTTTGCATTGAGCTCAATTGTTCAAGATTGATAAGAGTATAAGAGCAAAAGGCTATTATAATGATTATTTTGATAGCACCGATATATGTTGATAACTCTTTCACATGTTTTACATTCTTAATATATAGTTTTTAATATAATTATAAAAAAAGCTCTAATATTTTTACGAATATATTAAAAATATGGTTAATTGCTAATTTTGCATAACCACTATGTTAAATGGCTAAAAATCGAAAATAAAAAAATTAACAAAAAAAAAAGGTTAATCGCTTGGATAGATTTATGATCGGGATATTAAAAAACCGATTATTACAATTAGATTCAAAAAATTAGACTATAAACCGATACCGTGAACATCCCTATTTGAACACAAACACTCCATGCCCAGAAGCGAATCCAATGGACAGCAAGGAGTTAAGCTTGCTTTTGCTTCATCAACTAGTACAAGCATGCCAATTAAAACACCACGTATGCTTTTTATTAGCAATAATAACGGTAAGAATACCAAGTAACATTTTTTTCTTTAAATTTTTATTCTAGTCAATCTTAAGGTACATTTCCATTACATTAGACTTTATACCCTTGCATTTATTTTTACGAACTTTCAAAAGGGAGAGTGTTAGGCAAGTTTTCATATTGTGGCCTAAAGTGTATTAAGAAAGTTAATAAATTCTGGATTGTTAATGGTGTTATATTAAATTAATTAGTTGGCAGGGTTAGACGCAAAATTAAAATATTATTTAAAAATGAAGTGGTCTATTATAGAAAATCAGGATTCGATTCTTTAAAATGGTCAACAATTCTGAATACAAGGATGGGAATTATGTATACAAGTGTGATTTTGCTTTAAATGTGCATGGGAGACTTGTACTAGGATATTTTAATTTTTAATGTAAAAAAACTAAAAAGAGAATATTAGTTGCAATAGCAATAATGAAATCCTTGTATAATGTGAGTCCAAGCAAGTTTGAATAACCGGATTGGCCAAGTTGGGACGTCGTGAATCTGCCAAGCAGACCCACCATGGTCCATGGATCCACTCAATAGACCTATCAAGCAGACTGTAAGGACTTGACAGGGCTAATATGTAAAATTGAGCGTGTCCAGTCCCCAGCCACATGTAATCCCAAAGAATTACATATAAAACTGTCTATAAAGAACAGTTTGTATCAATTGTTTATATAAACATACCATAAGAATCATTTCAATAACCACTCATTATGAATAATGTCTTACATGCTATTACAAAAGCTTGTTGTTCTTCTAAAATATAATAAAATGCTTAATACATATATATTACAAACCAAAGGCTGAAGATCAAGCCTTAGCAAAATACAAACAAGTTTGGAAATTCTTTAGTAGTTACATTATCCAAAAGAAAATTTTATCTAATCTATTACAAAAAGATAGGTCATTATTATAGCGGTTCCTAATCATCCCATTCATCCAGAAAGTCCTTGAAATCTGTCCCATTTCCCAACTGATCATAGAATCCATCTTCATCCTCACCTAAAATAATGTATAATGAGTCAAAGGCCTAGTACACAAGTAACAAAAATAAATACAAAGTGACAAGCATGCTTAAACTAAATGCAATGAAACAACCATTAAGTTATCAACCATCAATTAAGTTTGTCAAATAAAATAGGAGTATTCAAACTTCCGAGATAGGCCATTGGGAAGCTAGGGTTCCCAAATAACACCAGCTACTTAAGGGGTTGATATAGGCAGCCTGAATAACTATATCCCCTATATCTAACTAAAAAAAATAGTAGTGTCCTCGAGGGTTCGTAGCCTTTTCTCACCTTTACTTAACTTAATATATATTATCACTTAGTTCAATCAATCCCATAAACATAAATTAAATCATATTATTTTCCTTTAAGAATAAGTAAACATTATACCAATACTAGTGTAATTGCATCATGACAAAGGTGGTATAAGCGCCCAACTACCATGTTAACATCATCAATAGGGTTGTTGCTCTCCGGATTAGATTAAACGACACATGCATAAACAATTCAAACACTTTTTAAGTCATTTTAATCAAAGTCACTACAAGAATTTTGACCTAGAGCGAAGTTTCATATCATGCAAACATAGCCTTTTCGTTAAGGTTTAGTAATGTCTACTAAACATAAACTAAAATATGTAACGTTTATAAATAATTTTATATTATTTGATACTTTGATTTGATTTGTAACTTTTTTTTACTGTAAACATGACTAATCAAATTTATCAAAAAAATTAATCAAATCCAATAATCAGTACTAGTTTTTTTTTTCCTTTTTTATTACATATAAAAGTCAAAGAAATATAAGAATTAAATGTTAAAATTCTTAAAAAATTTTGAAATCTTGCCACATTACAAAAAATATACCCTTGTTTGGGTATCTTAAAATTCTTAAAATAATTCTGAAATCCTGCCACAATACAAAAACTATACCCTTGTTTAGGTAGTGTATAATAATAATAATAATAATAATAATAATAATAATAATAATAATAATATGGAAGGTTCCTTTTTCTTTTAACAAATCTAGAACCCCCTTTAGCAAACAACAACATGAAACCCTCCCTAGCTCGAATCTCAGTCCATCATGACACAGCCTCATCCCAAATTAGAGTTATACCTTGTCCTTTCTTTCCCCTCTTTTTTATTCACTTAGCATCCTTTTCCCTGTTTCTCTTTCTTGACTGGACCACCCCAAGCTAGACAACCAATAAGCCACCCATTGATACTAAAATAACTACCATAACAACAGCTCACAACTTCCCGTATTTTGTTTCGCGGTCTCAAAACCGGCATCGACAGTCACCAGCCACATCTGCGAATGGAACCCCCAAATCCAAATCCTAACATCTAACCTTCTAATCCCCTTTCAGTTGGACCATCACCGGCCCCTGTTCCACAAAATACCATGACTCTCCCCTATCGGAGCTACAACATGGCATGCAGACACCCCACAACTAACAAAGAACAGACATACCTTGCTGCACTTGGATTGTTCATCACCATGACATACTGCAATTAATATTTAAGCATCTATCTAACCACTCACAAGGATCTCGGCAACATGAAAAATAGGGGATTCTTACCTGCCATTCTCAAAATATTAGAGGTAATACAATCTCGCCTTCTTCTGGTATCCAATTTATGTGGTGATGACCATTATGATTATGATTAAATAAACAGTGGTAAAATCAAACTGCTCGAGTTGGTTTTCTTTTGATTTCTTTTTTAATACCTATAGTAATGCCCCCAACACATTAGAAGTAATTGAAATAAAATATTATTTCTTCGAACCTAATTAATTAAAAAATATCAAAATTTACAGTCATGATATAAAAGCAGCTTGGCCAAAAGAGTAAAGTAATTATTTCAAGTAGGTTGAGAGCATTAACAAAATATAAGTGGCAAATGATACTTGTACAAATGCATGGAAATTTGTATTATTTAAATTGAGTGTAGCATTGCCTGAGCCATTCAAAGGGGATCAAATCAGGAAATGCTGACAAGTTCATGTTTCATAATGGACATGGCTTGAATCTATTGGGTAGAGTCTTTCTTTCACATTATAGTTCGTCATGGAGCAACCCCTCAGCAGGCTTCTGTTTCCATGTTTCTCTTCAAAAGAGTTTATTTTGTTTTTGTTTTTGTTTGTTTGATATCATTATACATTTCTTTTGCTCATGTATTAATATCTAATTTAGAATATTTAAAGTCCTTGCAATTTGGGTCTGTTTAGTTTTTATTTAGAATAGGAAAGAGTAGTGATTTATGTAATAGGTTTGGTTTAAATTGTGGTTTTGGTTGTTCAAATTGTGAATTTGATAGCAAGTTCTATTGCTTATATGTTTTGAATTGATTAAAAACAAATATGGTTATGGATCTACATCTCTCTCTCATTCTACAGTTGTGTGTGTTTTAGTTCAAGAAGTTGGGTTTATGCTTTGTTTTGTCATGAAGTTAGGAATTTAGGAATAACAATATATTTTGATGGTGAATTTGTGTTATTTATTTATTTATTTTTGGATTTGTGCTTCTAAACTAAACCTATGTTGTGTTTAGAATTTTCAGATACTAAATCTATGCTTTGTTTACTGGTAAAAAACATTAAATTAAATTATTATCTTTGTTGGTTTTGAAGAGTGCTATCAAGCTGAAGGTTTTCATTTGAACCAGTCAAAACATTAGCGTATATGATTCTACAGTTCTTTTCCAATTCCATGTGTTAATTATTTCAATCCTATATCATGAAGATTTGAACATATTTTTAATATTATATTAAGTTTCAAAGTATTTAATTATCTTCTAGCCCATGGCAAATTCTATTTATGTGTTGTGCTGAATTATCATCAATATATTGTGCATAATCTTTATATAAATATTCTATCAAGGTAATATAGAAATGATATATGATATATTGTGACATATATGGGAAGGAAACCACTAAGAAACATAAGGAATACTATTTAAGTATTTGTATTATCATTTTATTTATTAGCAATTTAGCATAATGACTTATTTTTTGTTTTTCTATTTTTTTTATTAGTTTTCTATTTTGTTTTATTGGTGGAGGTTTTTTTTAGAATTCCCAGTAGTTACTTCCTTACAGTTGAAATACTTTTATGTAGATTTTGAGAGTAAGATCTGTGGTTTAGTAGGATCCATGTCATTAGTTGAGGTTATTATTTTATTTTATTTTTTCTCTTTTGTTTCAATTATAATATATAACTTTTTTGAAACATATGTGGCCATTAATAATTGAATTTGTTCAAAGCCTGGTCTTGACAAGGATAATTATGGATGTAGCATGTCTAAATATTTTTTTAAGCATCATGTTTTTATAGGTTAAGATCAATAAGGAAAGTATCAATAGCATTGTGCTTTTCTTTAGCAATGAAAAGCTCCCAATAACTCCTGAAACCAAAATTTTTATCTTTAAGTATTCATTTATTAAGAGCACAATGAAAATTTTTTCAGCTTATCTTTTCATGATTTGCTTCTAGAGTCTTATTTAATGGTAAAAGAAGCAAAATGATTTGTATACAGTTGCCAATTCATTATTTGTGACTTTTAAAATTTATGGCATAATGACCATATATATATAGATGATAATTCTCCTATAAATGATGTCTCAAGCTGTTTGCATTGTCTTCAGTTTTATTCAATGTTATAGTAGGAAAAGCAATATGCTCTGAGTTTAGGGAATTTCACTATCTAGGTATGTTCAATCAGCCTATTGCACTATGGTCTTTCATCCCTATTACATCTTGGTTCTCCATATTTTTTATTGAGTTCTCAATGTGTTTTATGATATACATGAATAGACAAGCTTGATTTTATATGAGAACAACTTAAAACTAGAGATCTCTGAAAGTCTTATTAGATCTATAGTTTGTCAATCCATTCCATTATTGTTTTGACTAACTTAGGAGACTGATGATACTAATAATTTACCACTACCACTTCTTTTCTCTATAAATCATCCTTCTCTCACAATCAAATTTGTAATCAAGTAAGTATGTTCTCCTAAAACCTTGATGATACATCTGAGTATTGTTCTTCCTATTGCTTCATTTATAGCTGGTCAATTGATGGAGTTTTAGATCTATTTTCTTTGTGATCTTGAAAAACTGAATCAATTTGTATGATGTTACATCTATCTTTAAGGTCAGATCTAAAGAATAATGTGACATTTGATATTAAATTTCCTTATTAGAGTTCCTCATGGTAGATTTTTATTTATTCCTCCTTTTAGATTCATCACTGTAATTAGCTTTAATATCATGTGTCTATTTATGGTTATCTAGTCTTTTGTTTTCGTTAAGACGAGAATAACATGATTGGGTAATTTTGCTTTGAATGTTGAGGTAATCTCTTTTGTGTTTTCAAGAGCACAATGTTTTATCCACTGAAAGATGCCTTTTGTTCATTCCTTTATACTTCATGTTCTTCACATTCCACATAATAAAGTGATTTTAAATCATTCTATTGAAGTTTTTTATTGAGTTTGAATTAAATGTCACTTTTGCATAAAGCTCTTGGTTACAAGATGGCCTGATGGGATCCTATGATAAACCTCCCTTTTAAAGGATGATACCTAAATATTGAAATCTTATAGTCTCGGTTAGAATCTAACCTATGTTTTCACGTAACTTTTATTTTGTGCCATTCTACCCATCTCTTGTTTATACCAATATAGTTGTCTTGAGGTCTTTATGTAGGAAAATGAGAAAAAAAAAAGAAGGTTCATTTTTTTGGAACTCTGACGTATATGTAAAATCGAGATCTCTTTTAAACATAAATAAGCGATTGAGTACCTAACTTTAATGATATTGATTACTTAATGCTATAGGTGTAGCTCTATCTAAGGTGTATTTTGATGTTTAGGTGTTAAAGGTCAAAATGGTCTTTAGACTTCGTTTACAGCATGATATGGGCAGAAGAAAGTAATTTATAATGTCCCATTATGTCTTATCGTTGATTCTACATATTAGATAATTTGGTATTCTTTCTTGGGTTATACATATTAGATAAATTGTGATCTTGCAAAAATGGATCTAATTTGTATGAAACTTGGGTAGTGCATTAATTTGGTATCATTTCTTAGGTTATACATGTAAACCCCAAGATTTTTCACAATAGTATACGATAATAAAATAGAAAACGTGAATTAGATAGTAAATTTAGAACCCGATAAAAATCCTAAAATAGATCTATAAGTTGAAATGAACTCATTCCTAGTTTGAAAAACCCAAATAAAAATTTCTTTGACCTTAATAGATACCTAAAACGAGATTTCGTATCTTGAACTAATAATTCAAGATATAATTAGAAGTAGCTTTAATTTCAAAACCGATAAGATATAGCCTATTAACAGAACTTATTGGTATAAAACAATAATCCAAAGATGAATTACTAAGATTATAAATACATAATAGATATTGATACCGATCAATAATTATTAATCTAGATCTAAAATAAAAATTTCAAACCCCCTATTATACTTGTTAAGGAATTCTGAATTCATTAAGACTTAGTTCTTAATTCGATTTATTGAACTTGAAAAATTTAATCGCGTAAGTTAAAATACTAAAAATAATTAATCATGTAAACTTTAAACTAAAATTTTGAATATATAAATAATCTAGAGTATTTTTAGTAACTTAGATAATTTTATCTAGATAAAACTCTTGCGTAATGGTTATAAACATACATTTATAAATTAATATTTATTAGAATATTTTAGTTAACTATTAATCAAATAATAAACAAATCATTAAAAAAATGAAAACCAAACCTGCTGGAATTGCATCACGGACAGAAGTTCTTCATGCTGGGAAATAGAGGATCACATACAGTAGGAGCTATCAGTTGCAGCAAACACTCTTCATGTCCAACATTTGATCCAAATTGAGCTCCAATATTCAACATGAAAATGACCTACAATCCAATACAAACACTCCACATGTGATCAACATTAAATGCCAAGAATTTCAGCTCAAATAAGTAACCAAAACAGCTCCAAATTGTCTTGAAATTTCCGACCAAAATAGTTGCAGTAGAGGAAATTCAATAAGGATAGCAGCAGCACACACACCATATCAGCTCTGTTTTGACAAAAAATTATAGGCCTTGCTTGAGTTGTTGTTTTTTTTTTTTTTTTTTACTAAATGAGCACCAATAAGAGGCCACTAAATGGACACTTCAAGTACCAAAAATTAGTTAACAAATACCATAAGAAATCAGTCCAAAAAGTATAGAAAAATGCAACATACATTAGAATTTTCTACACCTCTGTTTTAGCACGAATTTCAATTGATTTTTTATCCAATTTTTAAGCAAGTTGAGCCCCAGATTTACACATATAAATAACATTAATTAACTAGCAAAAAAATACAATTAATGCCCCTCAAAATCAGCCACAAATCTGTCAAAATAAAACCAAAATTCATCATCCAAAGCAGCCTCAATTTCCTCCGAATTTCCTAGTTGGAATTTGCTAGTTTCTCAAGCCTAAACCACCCTCTTTAGTGTCCTAACTTTAGCCTAACTTTAGTACATATATATAGCCTTAAGTTAGATACTAAATTAGCTCATAATCCCCACAAAAACAAGTTGAAATCCTAGCTACAAAAGGAGATATGAATTAGCCACTTCATTCACCATTTTGCCCACTTAGACAAACTTTAAGGAACTCTAAAACAAATCTAACCCTTATCTTACTTCATATATCCTATCCAAGCATCAACCACATCCAAAAAGATCAATTCCCTCCCTCCAACAACATAAAAAACCAAGCCAAATAGCCATTGGTTTGTCGTAACACTAAGCTAAAACTAAAGCTCAACAAAGTAAGAAAACTTAGTTAAAGTAGTTAACTTATAATCTAGCTAGAAACTCACTAATCAACCTTTGATATAGGTTTGGTTCTTGCTAAGGAGGGGAGTTGAGAATCCTTTTCCATTTCAAACCAAGGTAACTTCTAAACTAACATCATATTCTTGTTACATTTATGTATAGACATTAAGTTGAAATGTGTAGCATTGGAGAAAGGTTATGTGATTGGGAAATGTGTAGCATTGGAGAAAGGTTATGTGATTGGGAGAAATGGTTATTCCATTGATGAATTCAAGTAGATGAGTTCTTGATTGTATTAGGAATACTTGAATATTGATGGCTAAGAAGAACATCAACTTAGAAATGTTATAAACTTAGGAATAGTAAATTCGGATCTAGAAAGGAATGAGCCAAAACCATGCTCAAAATTCATCTAAACTAGTTTAAATTCATGTCCAATGCTTCTAAGACCTTATATGAACATAAAACTTGATAAAACAAGCTTTAAAAGTATGATTAGGAATTCTACATTACAAGAAAAATATTATGAACAATTCATAGGAATTACACATATTAATAATTTCACAACTTATGTATGAGCTAAGGAAATAAATAAAAATTTAGATGATGAAATGAGATCCTCTAAAATAATACAAATTTTAACCAAAGAGAGTAGATAAGGTTGACAGGCAAAATAAAATAAATAAAAGACTACTACTAATAAGGACATTAAACAATGTAAGACTTAAGTAGAAAACTAATAGAAAAATTTAGCTAAGCTTATCTTAGATATAGAATGATTAATATTTAAATCAAAAAGAAAATTGATGGAATAAATGGTAAATACCCTTTTTCTACAAGAATCAATACCTTAAGGAATCGATATAAGTAGTAGAAATTATATCAAATACCGGCATAGGACACTTAAACACTCATAAGAATTTAATATCCTATTTATAAGTATTATTGATGAATATTTTCATCCCAATAGGTAATTTTGATACTGTTGAGGACTTCCCGGTCGATTACTACGATTGATCAATATGAGCAGGTGAGTAACTCAGACTTATTACATTGTTTGTGGTTGTAGTTTAGCTGTATTAATACAAGAATAATAATAATAATGAACTCATGTATATATATGTTATGGGTATTGCCTGCTGTCTGGAATTACTTGATTGCTAAACAATACTGAATAAAAGTGATAATGGAATGCTTGTGAATTTGCTAAGTGCATGGCACGTTGTTTGTTTGTGTGAAGTCTGAGAACCTTTAATTTGACTAATAAATATTGGCATTATAAATAAAATAGACATGCATTTCATAAATTGCATATACTATATTATAATAATGTGATAGCCTACTACATGTTAGAATTTCGGTTTTCTGGTAATACTTTGTTTTTCTAGGCAAGAGGCTAGTAGTTCTATTCAAAATTACCTTTGTTCTATCGGTTCCATGGGAACTAACTAGTAATGAAGGACGCTGCCCAATGGTATCGCCATGAAATGTCTAATACTTAGTGGAGTTTCTAAGGCTTAAACAGGAAATGAGTGTTTAAAACAACATTAACATAAAGAGATAACAACTATGATGATCATGGCTTTCCTGTGTACTTAGTTTCTCCTGGATAGGTGATTTATAGATCGGTTTTTCTTCAACCCTAATGAGAGGGCATAAATCTCCATCCTATTTGGATTCCGGATTGTCCACGCTTGTAATTGTTCATGTGTTTGAATGCTGCATTATATATGATTGCTAATAACTTGCTTGTTGTGTGATAAGTTCTGGTTATTCGATAAGCCCATGGTTTATGCTCACATTCCTACAGTCCTTATAAGATGATGCTAAAGCCTTGGCTGATTGCCTCTAGGAGTTTAGAACCAGTATGTTTCTAAAGCTGGAAGAGTCTTGGAAACAGGGAGAATAGTTTTACCACTTATATGTATTAATTGATGTTAGAACATTAATTTTATTATCTGAGAACTTAGATATGTTTCATGGTTTGTAATAGTTACTATTTAGACAGTAAGATTTATTTATGGTATTATGATTTTATTTGCTTTCATCATTTCTTATCAAGTAATCGAAAAAATCCTGTTTTGTTGAACTTATGTCATTTTCCAAGGTAAATCTAGTAATAACATGTGTATGTGATACTGTTTGGATCATTAGATTGTATCATAATATATGTGTTACTACTAGGGTACTCTTGGGGTGTGACAATACATATTAGATAATTTGTGTTTTGTTCACTTTGTGTTCAAACTTGAAACTTTTGCTCAAGCACTCTCTGTTTTGCCACTATTTGAATTTCTAACATAAAACACAATAAATTATATTAGTAAGAGGGGCTTTCATAACATGATATATCTCTTCGAAATTGATACGTATCAAATATGATGGAATTGTAGTTGTATAAAAATTATAGAAAATTAGCTAAATATAGATTAGTACTTGGAATGACTACTTTTATGAATATTTTCAAGCTCTGTATCCCATATAGTTACCATGCAGGTTTTATTTATTTATTTTTAAAAATTTTTATCATCATTTAAGCAGCCTTTGCCATTTATATTAATTCAATCTTCCATTATTTCTACCTTTCTTTTCATTGATGTATACATACTTATTAAAAAAATATGAAAATACATACCTATGATAAAGATTCATGCTTCCTCCTAAGTTTTATGTGTAGATGTACAAAGACCCTGTGCCTAATTCTTATTTAGATTTAACTCTTTGGGCTAATGTAACAGGGCTTAAAGAGTTAGGCCCAATTTAATTGGGATGATCATGGAAGTTTTAGCATGGTAGGCTTGGAGTAAGGCCCGTTGGAATTGGCCTGCCTAATTCCAACCTTTCTCAAATTGGCTCACACACATTACAATGAAGGCCTCGATGGGCTTGGGTCCACAAGGGAGCCCACATTCATATCCACAATGAGAAGGACTCATCTTAGCTGTTGATCGTCTGTTTCATTTGACGGATGACATCGATAGCTAGATTCTTTATAAATACATTAATCCTTACCTCATTTGGACAAGTGAAATCTTAGATAAACACCGTCGTGCTGTTGGATTTTCATTTTTGTGAATCGATTACTTGACTCACTCAAGAACGCACACAATATTCATGTTACTTAGTGAGGTTGATGCTTTTTAGCTCCCTCACCTATCACACGTGTGTTAGAGCCTATTGAGACTACCTACTCCTCTTTCCTACCTACTCCTCTTTCCTATACGATTCTCTCTTGATCACCCTTTCATGTGTTGTTTCCCTGGGTCACATATAGCGTGAAAGTCACGTGGCATGCACATGATTGTTGCATCCGGAATCATACCCACACATTATTGGCGACTCCATTGGGGATAGGGAAATCAACACTTGTGTGATGGCACCTCCAAGAAAGAGACCCACCGATCCCACTGAGAGTACAACTCAAGAGACTAATGCTAATCCCGAGGCTGCTGAACATGACATGCCAGCACCTGAGCATGTGAACCAACCTGCTGGTACTCAAATTGACAATGTTGCGATTTTGCACTGTGCAAGAAAATACCAAGCAAGTTAATCAATCAATGCAAGAATCCACAAGACAATTCCAATAATTCATGACAATGTTTGCTCAATATTTGCCCGATATAGCTGCTATTGCTGCGGCGCAATAAGGTGCAATTTGTTGACCCCTATTTTTGCTGCACAACCATGCGCTTCTCAGGAACCTCAAGCTGCTCCAGCACTTCAACCTACTAATTCTACTTCTATTCCTGAACAAGATCTTACTAAAGTTGGAGAGCAAATCCCTCCATTGGAGCCTGTAGTTACACAACCGCCTGCACCTCAAGTAATGAATACAAGAGTTCAACTTGGAGCACTATTAGCCTCCCAGCCTGCATTACATGCTCAACCTGAAGGATCTTCATCCTCACAGGCTACACCACAAATTGTCATTAGTGGACCTACTGTTCAACCTAATGCAATTCCACTCCAAACGGCCACTCCAGCCACACCAATTGAAGTTACTACTTTAACTCCTAAAGGTACTTTCGTCACGAAGAAAGATCTAGACATGTACCTTAAGGAAATACAAGCTAAGTCTGATGTGGGAGTATTGGATCTCCAGTCCCCATATAATCAACGTATTGCTACTAAGCCATATCCTTAGGACTATGTGAGTCCCAAATTCATGCTATTCAATGGTAAAAAGGGAAGTGCCAAGGAACATTTGTTAAAGTTCATTGAAACATTAGAGGTTTATGGATTTGATGATGATTTGAAGTTGAAAGAATTCTCTAAGTCCCTCACAGAGAAAGCGTACACCTAGTACGTCAATCTTCCTCCTGGATCTGTAGATTCATGGGTAACCATGAACAAGATGTTCCTAGAGAAATTCTTCTCCACACAAGAACTAGTGACCTTGACTAATATGGGAAGGATTCGCCAAAAGCCCAAAGAAGACTTAATGGATTATATCAAGCGCTTCAAGGAGCGTTCACTGGACATTCAAGACATATGTGATGAAAGAGAGCTAGTGAAAATTTATATCCATGGCATGTTCACCGAGTATGTGGTGTATTTGGAAAATCTCTCCTTAGCCTCATTCTCCACTTTGGTTGAGAATGCGCGAAGGACCAATAATTCGATTGCACGACAAAGAGGAGGAAGTGCTAAGTTTACCAAGAAAGAACCGTCGGTGAATTTGGCTTAGAGTGAAGATTCCAAAGATAAGAAGAAACGAAGAGTTGAAAAGTCTGGATGTGAGAAAACAAAAGAAGCACAAACATATCCTTGCTCAATGGGAAAGGTATATGATGTGCTAGATTAGTGGTTGAGAGATGGAAATCTCAAACTACCAAGAGTGAAACGTTTACCAACTCAGGAAGAAAAAAATAATCCTAAATTTTGTAGATTTCACAGGATTGTGGGGCATCTTACTAGGGATTGTTTTACTTTGAAGAGGATCTTTAATGAAAGAGTTGAAAATGGTGAACTTATCATCGAGAATAATGATGTCAGGAATAACCCACTTCCAACTCATGGCAATCAACGTGGTACTATGAATGCCATTACCCATGACCCTACTATAATGGAGTCAACAGACACACAGCTAGTTGGGGGACATGAAGAAAATGACAATACACTCAAAATTGAAACTCATGGGGATGATAATGTCATCTTTACTTTAATGAAGACTTCAAATTTTAGGAATTTCTTTGATCTCCTTGGATTTGGTGATCATGCACGATTTGTAGCAACGACTGTACTTAACCAAATTGCACAAGGTCATTATAGTGAATGCGACCTAGTTCAACCTAAGAAAGGAGTGGTCTCTACAAGGAACTATGCAATTACATTTAGTAGAACTGATGCGCACTTGAAGAACTTCAATCACAATTGTCCTTTGTATATAGAGAATGTACTCAATGGTTACCCCATCAAGAGGACATTTATCGATAATGGATCCTCACTTAATATCATGCCAATGTCCACTTTCAAAGCTGCAAGCATAGATATCCGGTACTTGATGAAGCATCCCATCGCAATGAACAATTTTATTGAATCTTTTACAATGACAATGGATTATATCAAAGTAAGTTTTAAAGTTAGGCCCATTCATAGCCTCACTACATTTCATGTAATTGATGCACTGGTGTCTTACCACCTTCTCATAGGAAGGACATGGCTGCACGAGTACAACATAATACCCTCAACACAGCATCAGTGCATGAAAGGTCATTGGAGTGGAAGTGATATCCTAATCCATGTGATAAAGAATCCGTTTAATCATAATGAACTCCACCTTACTAAAGCTATATTTTTCTATGAACATGAAAATGAAGTAGATATGACTTTAGTAGAATCTCATGCGGAGTCACTACCTATAAGAGAAGAAATTAAGAATCGAGAATTTAAAAAGAGAAAGAAGCATGGTTGTCGTGGAGGTGTAAAGAAACACAAGAAGGCATATGGTAGTATAGAAATGCAAAGCACTGCATGAATTGAAGAAAGAGCTATTTATAACCAAGAGTGTTATTATCATATCTCACTCATTTCGTTTTTTATTCTGTGTAATCAAAGCGTTAGATGATTTTACCTAATGAATGAGTTGTATTACTCAATCAGTGAGTATTGTTAGTGAAAATATGATGGTGTGATCACTTATTTTCCTTTTCATCGCTATTGTCGTTTCAAAGTAAGAAACTAATCTTCTTAATGCGCAAAGCTAGCTTAAAAAAAAATATTGACATTAGATCGAGTAAGATTATCCTTTAGTAATGAAAGAAAAAAAAATAACAAATATAGCATGTGATTTAGACATCGTTGCTGACGGGTTAGAGCTTAGCTCTCGGACGCATGATGTTGATAGCTCATCACCACTTTCTTCTTGGTATCTCTAGTTGTCAAGTACTAGAGACAATCCCCTTGACAACCCCTATTGAGCCAAGTAATCTTTGTCACGTGGTATTCTACACAAGTACTATATAGTTGAGTAGTGGGAAATACCCTCTTGACTAATAAAAATTTATCGATAACAAATGCTATCGCAGCATGAGCGCGATTGATAACAAAAGTTACTATCACTGCATGAGCGCGATTGGTAAAACTACTACCGTCGCTGCATGAGCATGAATGCTACTATCGATGCATAGGCGTGAATGTTCATTTTCCTAAAATGGATTGTCTAAACATCATCGCGAGGAAGTAGCAGTGCTACTTTAATACACATGATAATTCCACTCATCTCCTATAGTAGATAATATTGCTGCTTGGTTGAAGCTTTGCTCCTAAGCGCGTAAAATCATAAAGAAAAAGGCATGTTTTAAAACTAAGTGTTGTGTTTCAATGACAATCCTTGTTATCTAGACAAGCTCTTTGTATGTGATGCCTATAATAACTTTACAAGTGTCTAAGGGATTAAAGTGATCCTACTATTACATCTTTTCATTTGTTGCAACCATATGAGAGCTAGTACTCTAGAGCACATGATGACTGGATATATCACCAAGGTGAAAATGAGTATCAATAATATAAATAGATATAAAGTCGACGAGTTGATTTTATTGTCATGGTCAGTTTCACATATTCGATACAACTCATATTAAAAGAAAAAAGAGAGACAATATCACATGATCAAGAAGATTTCAATAAAGAAAGACATGAATGGATGCCTATCACAACTCAATAAATTCTATGTGCAATGCACATTTGTGGAGCTATAAGCGCAAAATGTTTGTTTGTACGTAATCCTCACTTATGCGAGAATTCATGAAGTTCATTTGCGCATTATGCACAAAAACTAAATAAAGGCCGGTGGCATTGGACCGGTATATAGCCTGTTGCAACTCCAATTCTTCAAGTTTTTAATCCTTCATATCCCAAACTATTTTATAGGTTTGCTTGGCTCGTCTTTTTATCTTTGAAACTACAATCAATAGGTCTTCAACTCTTTGAAATTGATCGTTGGACTTGGAGTTATTCGACTCTAATGTTGATGTTATCAGATCCTCATCATTCCCTCCTTTTTTGAAAAGATTCGTCCTTGAATCTTTGTTCTTGGATTCATGCAGAATGAATCTAGGGAGGAAATCAATTTGATGATTATTTCCATCTGGAGTTTTCTAAGGACACAATTCCTTGCATTCCTGCAATGATGAAACAGTCTCACTTGGAAAAAAACAATAAAACTCATTAGTGGAAAAAGAAATATATTCTCTCTTTTTATCCATAGCACTCTCAAGTGTTTGTGTTTCACACTCAATTTCTCTTCCCTCATTGCTCTCAGGTATGTTAACCCTCTTTTCTTTAATCTCACTCTTTTCTTCACTTTCATTCTTTTCATCTTTTTCATTCTTTTCTTGAGTATTCTTTTCTTTTTGTCTTTCTCTGAATTGCTTCGATACCGTCAACTGATCCTTATAAACTTCCACCGGATTGAGGGGTGCTAAATTCAATCTCCTTTTGTTTAAAACCAAAGAATAGCGATCCTTTTTTTCATCATATTTGGCTTTCCTATCAAAATGCAATGGCTACCCCAAAAGAATATGACAAATTTTCATTGGTATCACATCACACAATACTTCATCATAGTACTTTCCAATATAAAAAGAAAATAGAACCTGCCCAGTCACTTGAATTTCTTCATACCCTTTTGATAATTGTAATTTGTAAGGTGTTTGATGCTTCAAAGTTTCCAAATTTAACTTTTCCACTAACAAAGTGCTAAGAAAATTTGCACAACATCTACTATCAATTCTCACACTACATGCCCTGTCACTATTACTCACACTACATCCTAAAATAAAATTTAGGATCACTTGAAATCTCATCAACATCAATCCTCAATAGATTTGAATTCACTCTTAATTCACTCATTTTTTTTTTTTTTTTTTTACTCAAACCTTAGATTTAGAAACCAAAAATTTCACCAAAAACCCTAAAGAGACAAATCAAAATCAAATCTTTGTCTTCCTCAAAATTTAATTAGTCTCTAATATAAAAAAAAAAAACACAATTTTTTTTAATCCAAATTCTTTCTTTTTTTTTCTTTTATTTTTTTTTTTTTTTCAAAAGACAGTCAAAGATATGAGCAACTCAAGTTACCTTTAATCTAATTGGTTATGGATTCTTAGAAAACCTAGAGCTCTGATACCAATCTGATGGGTGCTCGGCACAGATCTTGAATTTCTCGAACTCTAAGAATCAAGAAGGCGGACCTTGACCTAATGAAATATTCAGATCCGGATTTGAAACTCCAATAACCGTGGTATGATAAAATGGAATTAACCTCAACCCTATGGTTGAGTAACCCAAAGAAACTTGATATGATAATCGCGACCCTGTTGGATATACAAACCTAAAACCTTGGTATAATGATGAACTCAACAAGAATTCAAATTCTTGAAAAAATTCCCAAGTTCTCAAAAGAACTTAAAGAGAAAGGATTTCTCTGAAATTGTATTTTACAATGAAAAATGTATTATGTAATCTCATTTGTCTATCTCCCATACTAGCCTTAATATATAGGCTATTACAAGGCAGTTATGTAACTGCAAAATTATAATTATGGCAGTTACGTAACTGAAACGTAACCGAAAAACCTAATTACGGCAGTTACTTAACCGATAACGTAACTGAAAAACATAATTGTAATTAATTCCTATATCAATTAAAAAAATAAAAAATAAAGAAATTCGAAAAGACACAAAAACTAAATGAAGGCCGGTGGCATTGGGCCGATGTATAGTCTCTTGTAGCTCCAATTCTTCAAGTTTTTAATCCTTCGTATCCCAAACTATTTTATAGGTTTACTTGACTCATCTTTTTATCATTGAAACTACAATCAATGGGTCTCCAACTCTTTGAAATTGATTGTTGGACTTGGAGTTATTCGACTCTAATGTTGATGCTATCAGATCTTCATCAACAAGATCAAAACATATGCACTCAAGACAGATGTTAAAAAGAACAATTACAAGAAAAAGAATACAGAAAATAGAGAACAAAAGCCTTCTTATTTTCTTGTGTTAATTATTGTAAATTTCTAGCATTTTTTTTTATCTAAATTTTTAAGGATACTTATTCTTTTTTTCCTCTGATTTGATTTTACACAATTACTGTGAGATTGAGAGTTACAAGTAGGCTCAATAGATTGATTTATTAGGAGAATCAAGCTGAGTGCATTATAGCCAAAGAGAATTGGCAAGGACATCTTGTAACTTATGTTGATTGATTGGATAGTGGAACACAACCGATGTGAAATACTAGGACCCTAGCTTGGAGCTAGAAGAGAGGACTGATGCTCAAGGCGGAATCTCTATATATTGTATTTGCACTCTCTACTCCCTTATCTTTCTTTAAATTCGTGCAATTTTATTTGTTGTTCATATCTGTGTTACATGTTTAGAAGGTTGATAAGAGAGTTGTTCAAAAAGTAAACTGGGAGTAAAAGTTTTGAAGTGTTGTTTGAATTTTCGTGAACTTAAACAAGTTGCTTTCATCCGAATTTTTGTTTAAAGATTTCATTTGTTAATTTTATTGTTTTGAGAAAGTTTCAAAGCCATTTTAGTTGAATAACCAAGTGGTGTGAAATGTATTCAAAATTTTTAAAAGTAAATTTCTATAACCAATTTACGCCCCTCTTGGTTATTTTTTTGAGACCAACAATTGGTATCAGAGCAGTGCTCATTTATTTAAATTGAGTGATCTTTTCAAATGGCTGAAAACAACTTTGCTATTAATCAAGCTCCATATTTTGATGGCACAAATTACCTGTATTGGAAAATGTGCATGTCTACTTACATAAAAGCTAATGACTATGGTTCTTGGCAAGTGATTTCTTTAGAGATACTCAAGTGACTATGACTGATGATGTTGGTTTCACTGATGCTACGCTAAAGCTTATATAGAAGAATAATAAGGCTAAGAATCTCTTACTTACAACAATAACTCCTTCTGGATTTTATTTAATTTCATCTTGTGAAACTGCAAAAGAAATTTGAGATACTTCGTCTAACACTTATGAAAGAACTAATACTATTAAGGAAACAAAGATTAATTCTCTATTATAACAATATGAATTATTCAAAATAAAACTTGATGAGAAAATTAAGAAAGCTTTTAATCGTTTTACCATTGTGAAAAATGAATTAACCTCTCTTGGAAAGAAAAATGGATGATTCTGATCTTGTCAGAAAGATACTCAGAATATTGCTAAAGTCATGGGATGCTGAAAAGACAGCAATTGAAGAAGCCCAAGACATAAACAAGTTAACTCTTAGTCAATTGAGGGAGAAGCTGCTAGCTTATGAATCACACCTCAATACAACTGAGGAAACTGAGGGAAGTTCAAATGCAATAGCATTTAAAGCAAGAAAAGTCACCAATGAAGCAACTGATTCTGATGATGACAATGACATTGAGGAAAGTGTCAGCATGCTTTCAAGGATATTGAACAAATTCTTTAATGGTAAGAAATTTAGAATTACAATAAAGCTAACAAGTTTAATGCAGGAAAAAGCTTTAAAGAAAAGGAAGAAAAGAAAGAAAGAAAGGAGATTGTTTGCTATGAATGCAAGCAACCTGGCCACATTAAATATGAGTGTCGAATCTTGAAGAAAAAGATGAAGAAGTTCAAAAAGAAAAGCCGTGCAATGATGGTGAATTGGAGTGATTTGGACACATCAGAGAGTGAATCAGAAAGTGCAAGTGAAGATAAAGAAGAAGTTAACTTGTGCTTAATGGTGAATTCCAAGGTAAATTCTGATTCCGATGAAGAAATAAATGAAAATGATATGTATTCTGAAATGAAAAAGTTTCTAAAAGCACTTAAAAGGGCGGATTCAAAAATATCCAATTTAGATGTCGAGAATAAGGCTTTAAAGAATGAAAAAGATGCGTTAAGACAAACAAATAAATTACCCATTGATGAAAATGATATTTTAAAGAATGATAATGAGAAATTATTTGTTAAATCTGATATATTGAAGAAAGAAAACGAAGTTTTGAAAAATGAGATCAAGGATTTAAAAGGTAGAGTAGAAGAATTATCTCAATCTATTAAAAATACTTTTAATGAGTTTAATGAGAGTAACAATAAATTAAACATGCTAATTAGTAATCAAAGACCTTCTTTTATCAAGTACGGACTTGGATATGAAAATGGAAGTTCAACAAACAATGTGAAAAAGACGATTTTTGTAAAAGCACATGAAACAGTAACAAAGCCTATTAAACAAGCTGTTATTACAAGTAAGAACAGTAACGACAGAGGCTACATCAGAAGGTATACTCAATGAAATTATCCTATCAGAAGGTCTGGCAGAAGCTACAGGTATGCATATAACAATGAATATCCAAGACAAAGTTATTATCAAAAGCTAAATCAAAGGTATAATACACATCCATATGCATGTTTATTTTGCAATAGAATAAGTCATATTGAAAAATATTGTTTCTACAAAAGAAATAAGCTCAGTACACATCAAGTTAAGAAACAAGATAAGACGAGCTTGACTTATCAAGGACCCAAGCTTGTTTGGGTTTCTAAAAAGGTTTGATCACCTTTTTGTTCATATTTGCAGGAATGAGCAAAAATAAAAGGAACTTGGTACTTGGACAGCGGATATTCAGGCCACATGATTGGAGATGCTTCTTTATTCACTAGCATAGTTTGGGAAAAAAAAGGGTATGTGAGATTTGGTGATGACAGTCGTGGTAAAATAATTGGAACAAGTACTATTGGTCATCCTCCATACATGATTGAAAATGTGTCTTTAGTTAAAAGACTAAAGCATAATCTCTTCACCATAAGTCAATTATGTGATAAAGGACATCAAATGGCTTTTGAGAAAAATAAATGTTTTGCCTATGATTCTAAAGGAATTAAATTGTTTGAAGGATTTAGAAAAAGGAATGTATATCTAATTACTCCATCTGATATGAATGTTAAATGTTGCTTTTTGACTATGAGTGACAACATACATGTTTGGCATAAAAAACTTGGTTATGTGAACTTTAATCATTTAGAAAAGCTTTCTAAAATGAATATTGTTATTGGTTGGCCTAAAATTAATGTAAAGCATGATGTGAAATGTTCAACTTGTTTAAAGAATAAGATGGTTTCAATTTCTCATAAAAGCATAAATATGGTTTCAACAAAAAGACCTCTTGAGCTTTTGCATCTTAATTTATTTGGACCTACTAGAACTTTAAGTTTAGGAGGAAGTAAATATGGACTTGCAATAGTAGATGATTTTTCAATATATACATGGGTGCTCTTTTTAAAACACAAATCTGATACTTTTAAAATGTTTCAAAAATTTACTAAACAAATACAAAATGAAAAAGGCTTTTTTATTATCTCTTTAAGAACAGATCATGAAAAAATTTGATAATGCTTTGCTTATATCTTTTAGTGAAGAACATGGAATAAATCATAATATTTTAGCATCATATACACCTCAACAAAATGGAGTAATTGAAAGGAAGAATATAACAATACAAGAAATGACACGTTCTATGTTAAATGAAAGTGGAATAGCTGAATATTTTTAGGCTGAAGCTGTTGCAACTGCTTGTTATAAAATGAATAGAGTATATATTAGACCACATACTACAAAAACATCATATGAATTGTTTCGTGGTAGAAGACCATCTATTTCATATTTTCATGTGTTTGGATGTACATGCTTTTATGAAAAAGAATGCATATAATCTTGTAAAGTTTGATGAAAGATCTGATGAAGCAACTTTTCTAGGATATTCACAAAATAGTGAAGCATATCGTGTTTATAATAAAACAACAAAAATAGTTGAAGAATCTATCAATGTGCGGTTTATTGATGTGAAAGATGATTTTGATGATGATGATGTGTTTAATCCTATAATAAAGGTAATAATATGAGTTCTGAAGCAAAATCAGACAATAAAACCGATGAAATGCAAAAATCTGATAAGTCAGAAGGTAGGGCAGAAGGTAACCTGGAACTAAATGTTAACATTCCTGAAAGTTCAAAGGCATGGAAATATAAAGCTTCACATCCTCCTAGCTTAATTATTGGTGATATAGAATCTAGAACAAGAACTAGATCTAAATTACAAGAGCTTGAAAATCATTTTGCTTTGTTATCTGAAATAGAACTTAGTACTATAGAAGAAGCTTTAAATGATAATAATTGGATCAATGCTATGCATGAAGAACTAAATCAATTTCAAAGAAATAATGTTTGGAACTTGGTTCCTAGACCTAAAGATAAATCTATCATTGGTGCTAAATGGGTTTTTAAAAATAAATTAGATGAAAATGGTAAGATTGCTAGAAATAAAGCAAGGCTTGCGGCTAAAGGATATTCACAAGAAGAAGGAATAGACTATGATGAAACTTATGTACCAGTTGCTAAATTGAAAGCTATAAGATTATTGCTTGCTTATGCATTATAAAGATTTTAAATTGTTTCAAATGGATGTAAAAAGTGCATTTTTGAATGGTTATATTATAGAGGAAGTGTATGTTGAACAACTACCTGGATTTAAGGATACATTTAAGCTTGATTATGTTTTTAAGTTAAGAAAAGCTTTCTATGGACTGAAACAAGCACCAAGAGCTTGGTATGAGAGACTCAGTGAATATCTCATCTCAAGTGGATATTAAAGAGGTACGATTGACACAACCTTGTTTATAAAGCATAATGATGATTATATCTTAGTTTTACAAATATATGTTGATGACATAATATTTGGATCAACTAATGAACAATATTATCAAGAGTGTGCAAAGCTAATGTAGGCTGAGTTTGAAATGTCCATGATAGGTGAATTAAACTTCTTTTTGGGCTTACAAATCAAACAATTAAAAGATGGAATTTTCATTCACTAAGATAAGTATACCAAACAAATCTTGAAAAAGTTTGGATTTGAGAATTCAAAAGAAGCTACTACACCAATGAGCTCATTTGTCAGGTTAGATATTGATTCTCAAGGTAAGAAAGCTAATGAAAAGTTATATAGAAGTTTGATTAGTTCTTTTTTGTACTTGACTATATCTAGACCAGATATTTCGTTTTCTGTGTGTATTTGTGCAAGATTTTAAAGTAATCCAATTGAAACACATTTGAAAGTTGTTAAAAGAATTTTCAAGTATATTACATGCACTGCAAAATTAGGAATTTGGTATCCCAAAAATGAAATTTTTGAATTAGTTGGATACTCAGCCGATTATGCAATATGCAAAATTGATAGAAAAAGTACTTCTGGCACTTATCAATTCTTAGGAAACAAACTGATTTCTTGGTCTTCAAAGAAACTGAATTCAGTTGCCTTATTAACAACATAAGTTGAATATGTCTCAATTGGAAACTATTGTACACAAATTCTTTGGATAAAACAACAATTACAAGATTATGGATTGAATTATAAAAATAATTAAATGTGATAATACAAGTGCAATTAATTTAAGAAAAAATCCTGTGCATCTTTCTAGGTCTAAATATATAGAAATTAGACATCATTTTATTAGGGATCATGTGAATAATGGAAATATTAATATTGAATTTGTTTTTACTAAAAATCAACATGCTGATACTTTTACTAAACCAATGAATAAAATGAGATTTGAATTCTTGAGAAATGAAATTGGAATGTGTAATCCATTTTGAATTAATTTGTGGTTCTTTATTAAATCTATAAATGATTAATAAATTAAATTATTTAATTTATTTTTTTTAATATTTAATTGTTATGAAAAATGAAAAGTGGTGCCATTCTTTTATAGGGAACATGCAGATTAAGTCTATTCATACACGCATTTTCATAACCTCTCTTCATATCACCCTCTGACTAAAACAAAAACAAAGTTCTTGAATTCTCTCTCTCTTTCAAACATTCAAACCAATCATCTTCTCATCCTCTTCAAAAAATCACAAATCAAAACAATGTCTTCAAGAAAATCTTTTCTCTTACTTCTAAAGGATTCAAGACCAAACCTATCAAAGGAACAATTTTAGTAGAGGATGAACCCGCTGATTCCCAAGAAACTCTGGAAAGCCTAACCAAAGAAGGAAATACAAGAGAAAGAAGATCAAAACACGGTCATGATGAAGAAACAAAGGAAAAGAATCAAGAAATTCTAAAAGAGCTGAAAAACCAAAATTAGACGAACCTATTCCATCCTCTGACGCTAGGTCAAAAAGTAGCTCAGAGACTATCAAGATTGAACCAAAACTGAAAAGGAAAAGGAAAGTGGCTCCTCGATCAACCAAGAAAGATCCTTTGGCTAAAAGAAGAAAAATCACATCCAACAAGGTACTTAAATGTGCTTATATAGACTTTAATTTTTTCAATGCAAATGGATTTTTCTGGGAACATTGGCTGAATAGGATAGGACGTAAAAACATTTGCTATCTTACTGGTTTGACAGATGGAAGTCTGATCCAAGAATTTTATGAGAATTTGGTTGAGCTAGAGGATTTTTCTCTAAAATCCAAAGTTTATGGGAAAGTAATCAAGGTTAATAGGAAGGATTTGATTTATTGTTTTAGCATGAAAAATGAAAAAGATAATAAAAATCTTTTGCAAGTGGAAAAGAAAGATCTTTATCGTGAATTAAATGATGGAGTTGGAAATTATGTTGAAAAGGATATATTCTCCATTGATTTTGAGCTTTTGATTCATCTGTTGCATAAAATAGTGGTTAATTGTATTTTACCAAAGAATGGGAGTACAACTACTATATCCATGGAAGAAGCTGTAGTTGTCCTAACTATGAAAAGGAATTTAAAACTTGATATGCCTAGTATGATCATGAGGCATATTTGGAGAACAAGGGGTAATAGGCCCTATGACAGCTTGTTGATGAAACTCTTTAAGTTTAAGAAAGTTCATTTACCCAAGGACTTCAAGATGCCCATTAGTCTAAAAAGAATTGGGGAAACAAACTTAAAGAAAATGGGGATACAAGTGGCTGAAAATTTTTGGTTTTTGAAGGATGGAGCATGGTATAGACATACTAGGTTCAGCAAGATTCGTTTTGACTAGGAAAGGATCAAAGCACTTGCTGAGGGGGAGTTAGTTTTACGAGCAGAGAGTGGATCAGAAGGTGAAGATCAAGAGAAGGAAATGGAACAAGCTCCTAGTAAGAAAGGGAAGGAGAAGATGCCAGAAAAATTGAAGAAAAAGCATCATATTCGAACTGGTAGGAAGTTTGAAATAAAAGAAGGAGAAGGAAAGAAAGATGAGAGTGACTCAGAGAGTGAGTCAGAACGTGCTGTTCCTCTCAAACCAACTGGAGAATCCTCTCAATCTTCTCTTAGATCAGCTGTTGTGAAGATCATTGATCAACACTTGGATAATGTCAAGAAAACTTCGATAGAATCAATATTTGATTCTCTTAAAGATTTTCATTTTGCTTATCATGATCATCCTACATCTCCAATCCCTCCACCATCTCCTGTTCTTTATTCAAGTACTCAACGTCCTACCTCACCTATGCAGGAAGACGTGTAAGTTGGTACCATTCCAGAAGCTGATCTCTCGATCATTCCATTCCAACCTCCTATTGGAACAACAACTAAACATCAACTATTAGAAGTTGAAGTTATCACCTCTGTTCTTACCTTTCTTCAGCAACAAAATATCATTCCACAACCATCTCGATCCTCTATTCCCCAAAGAAGAAAGACGTGAGCTAGAAAAAATGTTTACTTTCTTGAATATAAAAAAGATTGATGAATCTATTTGGACTGGTTGTTTTTGTTTCTTTTGACAATTTTCTAAAGACTTCTTTTAACTTTGGTCTGTAATAACTAGCTACTATGTTGATTTCAAATTTCTAATTTACATACTGATGTTTTTATCTTTTATTTTATATATTTTTATGATGCTAACAAAATGGGGGAGGAAAGTAAACAAAATATGAATGTTATTGTTAAGATGAATGTTTGCTGATCACATACTACGAAAGATGAAAATTTCAATTTTTTTTTTTTCAAAAAATTATTATTTTGTTTATATGAGTTTTGTTATCATCAAAAAGGGGGAGAATATTGGTTTCTCTCAAATGATGATTTTGATGATAACAAAAAAGACTAAGTGATTACTTACATAATTGTCAGTGTACAGTGATAATGAAAATGAGATTCAAATCAAAACATATATCATAAGGTTGGAAAGTTTATTTTAAGAACAAATTGTATATCAGAAGGTACTTCAATGGTTTACAAAGATTTTTAAACTATCAGAAGGAACATCAGAGAGTTTGATATGCATTTTGCTAAAGAGTTGTAAAACGTGAATTTCAACTCCATATTTGATTTTTATTTTTGGATTTGATATTTGGAAGACCTAGCTCCAATGTTGAGTATATTTGGGTAATATATTCAATGTGTTCCACAAAGTTGGTTCAATATCCATGAGGATTTAATTTTGGATTAAAGATCAATTTTTAGGAAAACTATGACAGTAAATTCGAGATGACTAATTCAAGATTTGGAATTACAAGGAAGTTAACTAATTCTCTAAGGCATGATTAGAGAAAATGCAAACATTATTTATTAGGAAGGAATCTTATTTTTCATCAAGTGTTATTACAAGCGAAGCTTATAAAAGAGATAATGAGATTGGGAGTTTATTTTTGAAATCACACAACGAATTGCATTTGAGGAAAGTGTGCATAATATGAAGCACTTACAAAACATGATCCAAATGTTCAAGGAATATGTCCAAGGAATTTTTGTTGATTCAAGGAATTCGAAAATCATGAGAGAAACAAGCCAAAAACTGCATGAGCAGTACCAAATGAAGGAATTTGTCAACAATGGATAAAATCTAATTCAAATTTCAAGATCAAAGATTATTATTCCAGCTGTTGGATATTGGAGCTTATCCATTGAAGCAAAAATTTCGAGATAACTACATCAAGATATCAAGATTCAAATTTTACAGATATTGAGGAACCATGAGCTAATATCACACGCAAAAGATCTAGAACGAGCTTATCCATTTCATCTTCTAGCCGTTGGAGAATAAGATTAAAACACACGTACCCAAGACAGATGTTAAAAGGAACAATTATGGAGAAAAGAATATAGAAAACAGATAACAAAAGCCTTCTTATTTTCTTGTGCTAATTATTGTAAATTTCTAGTATTTTGTTTGATCAAAATTTTTGAGGATACTTATTCTTTTTTCCTCTTATTTGATTTTACACAATTACTATGAGATTAAGAGTTACAAGTAGGCTCAATGGATTGATTGATTAAGAGAATCAAGCTAAGTGCATTGTAGCCAAAGAGAATTGGCAAAGACATCTTGTAATTTTTGCTGATTGATTGGATAGTGGAACACAACTGATGTGAAATACCAGGACCTCGACTTGGAGCTAGAAGAGAGGACTGACTCTCAAGGCGAAACTTCTATATATCAAATTCGCACTCTCTACTCCCTTATCTCTCATTAAATTCGTACAATTTTATTTGTTGTTCATATCTGTGTTACATGCTCAGAAGATTGATGAAAGAGTAACTGATACATAATCTCTATATCAGAGAGTTGCTCAGAAAGTAAACTGAAAGTAAAAGTTTTGAAGTGTTGTTTGAATTTTCGTGAACTTAAACAAGTTGTTTTGATCTGAATTTTTGTTTAAAGATTTCATTTGTTAAGTTTATTGTTTTGGGAAAGTTTCAAAGCCATTTTAGTTGAATAACCAAGTGGTGTGAAATTTATTCAAAATTTTTAAAAGTAAATTTTTATAACCAATTGACCCCTTTTTTGGTTATCTTTTCGGGACCAACATTATTTATTATTATTTAATAATAATAATAATAATAATAATAATAATAATAATAATAATAATAATAATAATAATAAAAATAGTATATGGAAATATAGGATACTTATAATTGTAGATGATAATAATATTATCTTTAATTACTAATCTTTTGTCTCGTAATATTCTTTTTCTAAATTAATTTTTTAAGTTTGTATTATATAAAATTGTCATTGAAAAATCTTTTATGTCATATAATTTTGTAAATTTGTGATTTTTACCATGATAGGTTTGATTGTTGCCTTGTTAATATAAATATGTGATTTTTGCCATGATACATATTGAATCTTGTTCTTGTAGTGTAACATGAGATTTCTTTTTCTAAAACCATGATATTCAATGAATGAAATTTTTTAATTGAATTGTAATTAATATACAATATCCCATGATTTTGGAAATTTTCAATCTTTTGAGTATTTGATCTTTATGTGTTTATAATGTCATATATCAATATTTTGTTATAATATTGATATTAGAGTGATTTATCATTTGAATGTAATTATATGAATTTTTCTTATTAAATTAATATGTTAAATATCTCTTGTTGTAATTTGGTTTGTGACAACATATAACTCAAGTTGCTATGTATGATATGATGTATGACTAAAATTTCTTGCCAAATTCTTTGTCACTTAGAAAAACTAGCTTTCATGAAGTTGCTAAAATCTAAAGTGATGGATTTAAGGTTCATATTTAAAAGGTTTTTTTTTTTTTTGCAAAAATTAATAAAATTTAATGAACCGAGAGATATAATATTTTAAAATTCTAAAAATAACCAACCGTAAAACCTTAGAATTTTCAATTAGTTTCATGTTAACCTCAGAGTCAAAACCGGAACCTAAACCCTAAAATCGGTTCGAGTTGACCCTAAACCCTAGAAATCCTAAACTCGATTGGATAAAGCATAGCAACCCTAGAATGTTAGATGAATTTAATGGATATGGAAATCCTATAAATAAAATGTTTAGGAGAATTCCTCACTAGAACGATAAAAGTTTCCAAAACCTTAATCGTTTCGAAACCCTATAAATACAGTTTTCGAACCCGATCGCTAGCATGCAAAACAATAAAGCATAATCAGATAATAATTAATAATAAGGTAATAATAAATTATTTTTCCTAAGATATTATAATATTTTATTGAATTATAAAAATGTTAGTTGAACCAAATTTTACTCGTATCGTATTTTCTACCCATATTATTTGTCCTATTCATTGTACTTTATTTTACTATTCACTTCTCACTTTTATCATCCTATTCTTACGCTTATTACTTACACTATACCTATTCTTAAGAACTTCTTACATAACAAAATACTTAATTAACTTTTGTTAAACAACTAGTACTATCTCTCTCTCTCCTCTCTCCCCTTCCCCCCCACCCCCCCCCCCCCCCCCCCCACCCCCCCCCCCCCCCCCCCCCCCCCCCCCCCCCCCCCCCCCCCCCGGGGCCTCTGAATGACAATCGGCTACTCTCTCTCTCCCCCTCCTATATTCATTTTCTTTTTCAATTTTCTTTTCTACTTTAATTCACTTCTTATTCCCTATAAATACCCATCATCTTCTTACTTTACATCTTTACTTTACTATCTCAAAACTCTCTCATTTTCTAGCTACTCTCTCCCTCCATCAACCATAGGCATTTCCTTATTTTATCTAGGTAAACCTTCTAAACATTTACTATATATTATGATCATGTAAGTATTTATGCAAAATCCTAAAGAAATTTTTTCCCATGATCCTCAAAAGCTAAGGATGGAAGTGCATGATATCCTATATGACTCAAGTTTTGTTTATGTTTATATTCTTGTTTATTAACCTAACTTTTTATATGTGTATCTATACATATATATATATATATATAATCTTTAGAGCATATTACTTACTAATTTAACATTTTATTTATTGTTCTCTACATTTCAAGTAATTCATTTTCAAGTTCAAGACTTATCCATTTGAAGTCAGAATGGGACTTCTCCATTTCAAAATCCCGATGAGCCTTGTCTAAATCTAAGACTCATTTTAATTTTCTTGTTATCTTGGCAACTTATCCATTTCAAGTCCTGGGGAGCCTTGGATACAAACTAAGACTCCCAAATTCTACTTTATTTTTATTATCTTTATGTTCATTTTTATATTGCAATACTTTTTTTTTTTTAGTTTAAGTTTCATGTTCATGTACATAAAATGCTCATAGTGATATTATTATAAAGCCAAGATGATTTTTTTTAAACTTAAAATGCTATGATGGCCAAAAATTTCTAAATCTAAAAATAAAGTTAGACAATTTTACGAATTATTTTAG
Organism: Combretum micranthum; assembly: GCA_024138025.1. Taxonomy (NCBI): domain Eukaryota; kingdom Viridiplantae; phylum Streptophyta; class Magnoliopsida; order Myrtales; family Combretaceae; genus Combretum; species Combretum micranthum. Next base: position 2,195,352 of record JAMXBD010000005.1, read on the forward strand.
TCATATTTAAATTAAATTTTGTAAATAAAATATTTTCATATAATTAGTATTTAACAGATTGAAAATTTAAGATTTCCTTATTACATGGATTGAGGGCTTTTCATTTAATTTTTTAAAATTAATTTGTAGAGAAAATTGCTTTCTGTATTTACTATCTCTTAATAAAAGCTTTATTTTGAAAACAAGTGTATTAATTCATGTTTATAATAATGAAAATATAAATTATTTATATAATTTATGTAAGGATTTTAAACTAGTGTTGCAACTTATGCAACAACACTGCAAAATAGTTGCAAAAAATTTGAAAGTAAAGGCAACGACATATGTAAATTGTTGCTCTTACCAAAAACTTGTTAGCAACATAACATTTTTTATGTCATGCTATTGCATTAAGTTCTTAGTGGCAACATTTTTCATAATGTTCCTTAAAAGGTTTTCCTTTTATGCAACCATCTTTGCAACACTTAAAGTTTTTGTTACAATTAAGCAATATAGGCAATACATATTTTGGGTGTTGCAAAACTAGTGTTGCCTATAGCTATTTATGTTATATGTTGACAATTCTTTGTTATGTAAAACATTTTTAAAAACTTGATTTTCAATACTTAGGAAAAAAAAAAACCATTTATGCGGTAGAGAGTTTGGAAACAAAACATCCCCTACATTTTTTTAAATGCCATGACATATGGGAATAAAATAGGGATGTGAAAAATATTATTTCTCTTTTCAAACCAACTTGGTTTTTAATGTTCTGAAAGTAATCAAATAAATAACGACTCATGCTCCAAAATTTTTGTTATGCCAAGAACCTTAGAAGCATGATTTAAGGCTTTGCACTGTATTTTTCAATATTGATTTGTTAGTTTTACAAAAGATTGAGTGATCGCCCCAAAAGGATTTTGATAAAAATAAATAAATCATTTGAACTTTAGTAAGATTTTCTTAAGAAATATACACCTCGTAAAGTTTTACATAGACCAAAATTATAGAAAATATCAAAACGAAGTTGAGATAAAAACTGGCCGTAATCTAAACTCTATCATTCTGAGACCATAATGATGTTATATGATAAAAATAACCTTAAAAATGGATAGAGCATTTGAAATGGATAGAAAATGACTACTTATATATGAAAACTAGAGTTAAAAAGACTTTTAAAAATAGGTAACTAGAAAATCTATCAAGAACCAAGTTTATACAGTTAAAAATTTAAGTAAGGTCAATAAGGAAATACTCATTTCGAGTATTTTCTTTATTTAGGTAACTAAGGAGTTGATATCCTTTTTCGAGAAGACTACTTCAACTGAAGATTCTCCGAATGGGAATGGCCAAGTGAGTATTTCCCTATTCTTGCATATTTTTCGTCTTAATTAAAATAGTTACACTAGTTGATAGGAAAAAGATTAATTTTGATTATGTGGTAGGGATGTGTAATACTCCTCAAATATAGATGGTATAACTCTAATCACAAAAGCGCCTTCTGGTATAGTGGCTTGGAGTTCATAGGAACTCCAGAGTTAAGCCCTCAAATATAGATCGTGGAACTCTATTAATAGAGGTGCCTTTTGGTGTAATGTCTTAGAGTTAGTTGAAACTCTGAAGTTAAGCGTGCTCTATGCAAAGCAATCTTAGGATGGCTAATCTCCTAGGAAGCACTAGCACTAAAGGACAAAATCGTGCGGTGTGTGGACAAAACGGATAATACCTTGATGGGTAGAGTTTTTGGATGTTACGGGTGGTATTAGAGTAATGGTTCTAAACCTGTGTAACGAAACTGACGGGGATGTCAGTTCTATAAGTGGGGAAGCATATAATACTCCTCAAATATAAATGGTGGAACTCTAATCATAGAGGCATTTTTTGGTATAATGGCTTCGGGTTCGTTGAAACTCCAAAGTTAAGCGTGCTTTGTGCAGACCAATCCTATGATGGGTGGAGTTTTAGAGCATTATACCCCACCTTCAAGCGGCTGATGTGATAACAGGACCACAGCCCTATACGTATTGACTTCGGGGGATCATCGTAGTGAGTTCCTTTACCAGCACAAGAAGGTATTATTCTCCTAGTTCAATTGGTACAAGGCGTTGCTTTTAAGGCAAACAAAAAGCTTAAGTCCACGGTTTAACTCCCACAAGCTACAGCTTGGAGTCAACTTTGCCTAAGAGAACAATGTCTTCTTGTGTTAGACTACGATGATCCCTCAAAGTTAGCGCCTGTGGCACTACAATCCTGGCATCACGTCGGCCGCTTGATGGTGAGGCGTGACATGAAAAGGGAGAGGCCTTTTCCGTATAATGGCTTAGAGTTTGTCAGAATTCCAAAGTTAAGCGTGCTTTGGGAAGAGCAATCCCATGATGGGTGACCCTCCTGAGAAGCACTAACACTAAAAGGATAAAAACGTGCGGCATGTGGTCAAAGTGAACAATACCTTAGCGGCGGGAGTTACGGGGCATTACAGGATGTGTGGGATTATGTATGTGCATTGTATTGCTTGGCTAAATGATCATAAGCATATCGAAGCCTTGATATAATTTTTAATTTATGTTGTCTCTTAACTCGTTGAAGTATGAGTTGTATGATAATTGCTTGATTACCTCTTTAAATGAACATAATATGTATTGATACAAACTAAAAACTTGCCATGCATTGCATCCTATTAAGTCACATTTGAAAGCTGCTACTTCTATGTATGGGATTGAATGGACTGCAAATCGTACAAATAGTGTGGGTCTTACTTCGTCTTGAGTAACTAATTTGTTCGAGGAATACGGTTTCACAGGAGAGTCATACTAGATCAATCGCATTGGGTACTGCTCGGGAATTAGCAATAGAAGTCATGGAGACCTACAAGAGCATTCTCTAACCCTTACAACGGAAGGCATAAATCCATTTTATACATGGTTTTCAGATAAATTACATATATTTGTTTGTTGCAAGTACGTGCTTGTTTAATAAACTTATTTGCTTTGATTCTAGAGTATGTTTTATAGGGATATTCTCACTAAGCATATTGTAACTTACACCCACATAGATTTTTGCTATCTTAGGAATATATGTGGCTCTACCCAAGGATGGTGATGCCTAAGGTAATCAATGATAATTTATAGAGATCTTTTGAAGGAAATTAACATGAAGATTTTATAGTAGACTACTTTTAAAATATCTTTTATTAAACTTGTTGTATTTTAATGACTTTAAGTTATTTTGTAGATTATAAATTATTGTACTATGGTTTAATGGGGTATGCCTCTAAAGAAATGTAACTTATCTTGTTGAAGTTTATTTCGATTAGTACTCTTGCATGCTAATTTTACCACCACAAATTGCATAACTCTACCGATGGTCCCTCTATTAAGAAGTACACATTATGTATAATACGGAAGCCTTTGCATTAAGGTAGTCATTCATAAGTTTCTATTCTATGTATGGTAAACTGTCATGTTTAGGGTACCACTTGGAAAGTGACACCGACCAACTAAATTTTTCTTAAAACAACCACATATTGTCTTATCCTAAATAGTGGGTATGCAGCACCTAACGAGCAACTTAAAAAAGATAAAAACTTCTTTTTTGTAAAATCAATGTGAATATTGCTATTTTTGTGTTACATGCAAATATCAGTTTCCTTTTTTCGTGAAAAATTATAAACTCGACTAATGTTATATATCTTAATACAATTGGTAAGTAAACACCTTGTAAATATCACATAATGAGAAATTTTAGGATATTTAGAGAATAATCTATGGTTAGAAAGTTAAAGGTGGTAGCCAATATGTTTTAATAGGATAGCTTCCGAACTTAGTAATTTCTAGTTTTGTTTTCTTAAGACAATTTTCGCAAATCATTAGCAAAATTTGGGGCAACCTATCCATAGATCCTACTTTGATTTTTTTCCTAACTTTAGTCGGGTGGCAAGTCCAAACTTTTTTAAAAATCAATATTTCTTTAATTCTTAGTCAAGAGTTTATGTTAAATAGGTTAGGGTTTAGCATAAATTAGATTAAAGGAAATTGAATCGGAAATCAAAATTTAGGCTTGATACTACTTAAATATAAGGTAGTAAAACTCTAATTATCGAGATGCCTTTCGATGTAATGGCTTGGAATTCATCAAAACTCTAAAGTTAAGTGTGCTCAGTTGAGATTACTTCTAAGATTGGTGACTTCCTGGAAAGCAGCCGGCACCAAAGATAAAACCATGTGTCATCTTGCCAAAGTGGACAATACTTTGTTAGATAGAATTCTAGGTCATTACAAGTGATATCAAAGCAGTTCACTAGCCAGAAGTAGGGAATCTAAGCACTATATAAGGTAAAGTACCTTAGAGTAAGGGTACCTCTTGAGCCTGTATTGAGCACCTAGTGTTCTCCCCACCTTATGTGATTCTAGAATTATGCAATGAAAACTGACGAGGATATCAATTCAATAATAGTGTTTTATTCATAATGATTTAAGAGTTGAAATTGGTTTATGTTTGAGCTTAAGTTCTCGAAGAATTTATAGAAAATAGTTTGATTGCTCATGAAGATTTTCAAATTTCCAACCTCATATTCAAAGTGTTCTTCATGAAAATTCAAGTTAGATATTTAATTCAAGCAAAATTCAACATAAAATGTGTTTTTCATCAAGTTTTGGACTTTAATTGTTCTTGAAAGTTTATAACTCATATATTAATATGGAATTAACATGAAATCAATATCATATGTATAAAGTATCAAATTTGACATTAAACATTTGAATCAAAGTTGGTTTGAACTTGCAAAAACTTTTTTTTTAATGTTGTTGATTGAACCTTAATTATAAAAACTTGTTTGTGATCTTTAATTTTATAATTATTTAAAAATAATTATAATTAGATATAATAATATTAATTATAATTTAATTTATAGAATAATAAGTAAATAAAAAGATATAAATAAAAATGGTTTGGTTTATGTGAATCGAACCAGTTCACAATTGAATCGATGCCAAGTATGGTTGAAGGGTCGGATCATTCTAATTCCTTCACCCTTTGGACGGATCCATTCTTAATAAAATTTAATTTAATAAATATAAATAAATACAATGAAAAAAAGAGAAAAGAACCTAAACTAGTTAAAAATCAAATCGGTTTAATAAATAGTATATAAATAGATTTTCACCTAATCCCTTAGAATTGGTTAGTGAAAAATAATTAATAGTTAATTAGACTTACAATTATTTAATCAAATGGATTTAATTAATAATCGATTTAAGGATTAATAAAGTAATTTGGTTTATTGAATCGACGTAGAAAGTTAATAAAAGTGTTATCTTTCTTTCTTTAGTTCTACATTCATGTGGCATTGGTTGCTCGGGGACAAGTGTCTTCTGTATTGAAATTTAGGCATACAGTGACATGATTTTTGCTTATTAATATACACATCCTAAAATGGACTAATATTTAAAGATAACTTAATTAATTACTTGAATGTGCTTGGTCGTTTAATCTGAGTGGGGAATAACATACTTGTTGTACAGAATGCCAACACATTAGTTAATCATTTAGGCCATATAGAGGTGACTTAATGAGTAGCTAATGAGGAAAGCAACATATGGGTAAGACTGATCCAAATTAGAGAGAAAGTGCATTTATATAGTTTAGGATAACGGACTCAATTAAACTACACAGCATGATCGATTGAGGAGGGTAAGAATTGAATAATAGTTGTGACTCCTAAATGAAACTATATACTTAAATCAGGTTAGGCGATAAAGGTTATAGCTAACCTTTATCAACCCCCTAAACAGTTACTACTACTGAAGACCTCTAAGTTCCGAGTGTGTTGCTGGAGTCAGAGTACTCCATTGTTGGTTGTTACACTTAAATTAAAGAACTAACCTGTTGATTATTGCATTTACATTTAAAATAGGTTGTGTAATTGTCACGACTTGCCACCCCTGGCTCCATCGTAGCAAAGGGGATGCCCCTAAGCGCTCATGCTACCCCGGGCAGGGATAGTGATGCTAGGTACACTGGCCCTTCCAATACACCCTTAGGCACAATTAAGATACTAGAGGCACTGCGTAACAACTCGAAACTCTATCTACCAAGGTATTATCCGCTTTAGCCACACGTCGCATGGTTTTGTCCTTTTAGTGCAAGCGCTTCCCAAGAGGATCACCCATGTTGGGATTACTCTGCCCAGAGCACGCTTACTTTTGGAATTCTGACAAACTTCAAGCCATTATACTAAAAAGCGTCTCTATGATTAGAGTTCTACCATCTATATTTGAGGAGTATTGAATACTTCCCCACTTATAGAACTGACGTCTCCATCAGTTTCATTACGCAGGTTCAAAACTACTGCTCTGATACCATTTGTCACGACCTGCCACCTCAGGCTCCACCATAGCAAAGAGGATGCCCTTAAGCCCTTAGGCCACCCTGGGCAGGAATCGTGATGCTAGGTACACTAGTCCTCCCAATGTACCCTCAAGCATAACTAAGACATCACAGGCACTGTGTAACGACTCGGAACTCTACCCACTGAGGTATTATTTGTGTTGGTCCCGAAAATGATCAAGAAGGGGAGTTGAATTGATTATTTCAGAAAATTAAAATTTTCGCCTTTTAAAAACAATCCCCTTTGATTGTAAGTTAAGAGAACAATATGAACAATTAAATAGCAATAAAATAAACTGTAGAAATATAAATAGAGAAGGGACAAGAAGATCAGGCAGATATTTATAGTAGTTCCGCTTTGTGCGTCAGTCCACTCTTCCAGCTCCGAGCCGGGGACCCTGTTATCCTACGAGTTTTGTTCCAATATATCCAATAAGAATAAATTACAAGCTTGTACAATTTTCTCTGCTCGATTCTCACAATTATCCTCTAGCTATAACCGATCGTCAGAGTCTAAACTTGTAAATGAATTACAACTTAAGAAGGCAACAACACGTTCCTTCTTACAAATGAGGAAAAACAAAATTTGCTTTAAAAGTTTAATAGCATTATGCAACTCAAAAACTTGTAACTTCTGTAAAAGGTTCTTCCTTTTTCAAAATAAGAGAGAGAACAATAATATTAAGCTTTTTGTTTTCCCGTACGTGGTTGAAAATATCAGAGCATATAATATTATTTTATTATTTCTTTCTTCTTCTCTAGTCGGCAATATATGCACACTTTCAACGTTCGAATCCTTCTGTTGTAAAGTGGATAAGTCTTCCTTAATTTTCTCGAATCAAATCCTCTTATCCTCTTTTGAATTTGAAAAACTTTCGATAATAATTCCTTCCCTTTATTCTGAAAATAAGGCTCGGCTTTCTGATCTTCTAATCTTTAGGAGAGATAAGCTTTCCAAGATCTTCTCATTATATCTTTATCATATCTATCTTGAATTTTGATTTTTGAAATTCTTGGCGGAAAATAGAAGATAACCTTTGTTGAATTTTCGTGATTCAATATAATCCGCATGTTTCTGTTTGAGTTTCTTCTTTTTAACGTTGTTCTGAGAAAAAATATTTGAAATATCCATTGCTGATTTTTCGAACTCTATCGTGATCTTCATATGTTATCTATTTGAAGATAACATTCTTCTTCTTCTTATTTCCTCAACGATATCCAAGATAAATAGATAAGCTCATTCTTGTCTTGAAGTATGTTAGAATAAACAGTTTGTGTTCAAATAATTCTTATAACTTTAGATTTTATTATTGAAGAGAAACTCGGAATTATTTAAATCCCCTAGGATATAATCCGACTTTTAGTGAAACAAATAAGTATACTATCCAAATATACTTATTATCTCGAAGCTAGGTCTTCAAAATAATCGAACTTCTTCATATAAAAGATTTTAGATCTTGTTTGAGATGACGAACAGTAACTAACTTTAACTCAGAATTGTTGTTTAAAGTTCTTGAAAAGATTCTGTAAAAACTTCTGTGTTTCTGGAAACTTAACTCAGCATTGCTGTTTAAAGTTATTGAAAAGATTCTGTAAAAACTTCTGTGTTTCTGGAAACTTTCTCATGTAAATGTTCTGTGAATAGTTCTGTAAATAGTTTTGCACACTAAGAGATTAGTTAGTTCTTTGACTCTTTTGTTATCATCAAAACCTTAGATAGTAGAGAATTAACAATTTGCTTTCCTTTTGGTGCCAATGCTTCCTAGAGGGCTCACCCATCCTGAGATTGCTCAACCCAGAGCACACTTAACTTTGAAGTTCTGACAAACTCCAAGCCATTATACCGAAAAAGCGCTTCTCTGATCAGAGTTCTACCATCTCTATTTGAGGGGTATTACAGTAATCATATCATGTATACTTATGTTGTTATTTTACTAGGCTTTGACTCAATTTTTCCTTTTTCAAGTAATGATGATGACTTTGTTAATGATTGTTGTAATTACTTGTGATAATGGGTCTGATATTGATGAGTGAATGGACGAGTTTGAATTGTAGACATGCTGATTGATATTACTTATCTTCTAAAGAGTATTAGTTGTTCATTAAGAAACTTTTTAGAGATTTAGTGTATATAAAAATTTTGCAAAACTTTATTTTCCGCTACATATCAAATGTTTACAAAACCTAAGGAAGATTTAGCTTAATCTAAAATTGACTAGAAACTAACTTAGTTAAAGATAGCATTTGTGTATAATGCTTAAGTATTCTACATGACAGAATTGCTAACACCTTAGACCCTTTTGGGGATTGGCTACAAGTATTCAAATTAAAATGCCAACATAAGGCATAATTATAAAAATTGAGCATGGTTACCTTTTATTAATTTGGAGAGAGGAGTGGGGCGACCAACTTTTGCCACACAAGCTCTTTACATGAAACTCTCATTCACAAAAATTACCAAAAAAACAAAAATCATATTATACTAATCAATAATGCAATGACAAATAAAATTGATATCAACTTCATTACATCTTTTAATAATACTAAATGTAAGAACACTAAGTAGCATTTATATCACATTAGACTTTACACCTATGCATTTATTTTTGCTGGCTTTAAAAAGGTAGAGTGTTAGGCAAATTCATATATTATAACCTAAAGTGTATTAAGATAGTTAATAAATTATAGATTGTCAATATTGTTGGATGGAATAGTGATTTAAAAAAAAATTTGTATGGAAGACTTGTGTTTAGATATTTTAATTGTTAATGTTGAAACTAAAAAGAGAATATTAGTGGCAACGACTATCATTAATTCCATAGATGGTGTGAGCCCAAGCAAGTACGAAAAAACATAAATGCATATACCTACAACTACAACTCAAAGTTCATTATAAATTGAGCTCTTTTGTTATCATCTCTCTTTCAATCCACCTCAAAATCCTTGTTGAACCATATTTTCATCTCAACCTAAGAAACATGTCACCTACAATAAGCAACATTTTGGCATCCAAAGAAGTTAATTTCAAGAGTGTTGCTGGAAATGAAGATTCGAATGATAGTGCTGAAAAGGGATCCTTTATAAGTCAACAACACGACCAGTCAAATAGGTGTGATATTGCGAGACAGGATCAAACCGATGAGATGCAAGACAAAGTTGTGAAGGAGGTTGAGAAAGAAACAAAGGACGAGGATGATGACAAGTTGAAACCTGAGAAAAACAAAGTAACATTACTTCATATCATCATTCTTCTAGTCGTTAATAATACTTAAGACATCTTAGTTTTAGAAGATAAAAAGAAGGCTGTGAATTTTATTTTTCTGTGTGTGTTGTCTATTCTACTTTTTAGTTTAATCATATCTACCACTATTGCACACTTTTGAAACTATGTTACTAATATATAACGACAATAATTTTAGTTTTGTTAAACTTCATTTAAACTAGTAAATATTTAAAGATGGTCATCATTATTTATTTGCTCTTGATTTCTATTAATTTACTCATTAAAATATTATTGCATATAATTAACAATAAAGATTATTAGAAAAAAAGGGGATAATATGATAAATGGTACTTGAACTCTGACAAAATATGTAATTAACTACCTATACTTTGAAATTGATCGATTTGGTACCTAAAAAATTTTGAAATTTTTCAATTTAGTACCTGAAATAACTTGACAAAGGTACTGTTTTTATACATAAAAAGTTTTCAGTACTAAATTAATCAATTTCAAAATTTAGTTACTAAATTGATCAATTTAGAAGTTCAAGTACCTAATTGAATTTTTTGTCAAAGTTTAAGTACCATTCATGATATTAACTTAAAAAAAATTAAAGATATGATTGTAAGATATTTCAAGAATCTAAATAACATTGATATTAATATGTAACTTAAAGAAAAACTAAAAGATGGAAAACTTAGAGGAGGATAATCTATATTTTGGAGCGACTGTAAAAATTTATGATGCTTTGAGGTTTTTTATTTTTTTATTTTTTTAATATTTGCCGTCATGCTCTGAGCAATTTACCATACTCCTTTTACAACATTCCATTTGTTATGGAGCCATGAAGATTCTCAAACTCATGATTTTCTACATAGAATTATTAAGGATCTATAGAAATATAAAATTATAATGTACAATTGAAATGTGAAAATGTATATTTCTAGAACCTAGATGTAGAATAGCTTTTTAAAAACTACAGATTACTTGTAGTACTCATTAAAAAAATTAAGAAAAAACTAAATAAATAATGGATAATAACAAAAATATGAAGAAACAAAATCCTTTTCTTATACATAATTGTTAATCCTTAATACAACATGTATAAAAAAAAAGGTAAGTAGAGTTAAAATTGATTTTTTTTCTCTCTTTTTTTGTTTGAAAGGAGTTGTGAATCGAAGGAAATTAAATCTTTTAACTTTATTTTGAATTCTTGGTTGTATAAATTAGGGGTGAGGGCCCGAGGATGTATGGGTGAACATGGTATGAAGCACTATTCATGTGTTATCCTATAAGCTATATGATAATGATTTTTATATATGGCACCGACCTTGTGCCACCTTTTAGCTACCCTATACTATGTGGGTTTTATCATATACCTTATAGAACCTGTTGATTTATTTATAAAATCTCTATATTTTTTCTTTTCTTTCTTAAGCTTCGAGTTTATGGTATATGGTATCATGTAATATGTAAAACTACCTTAATTTTATATATTCTACATATAAAACATGTGATAAGGTGGCTTAAAGTTAATTTATTAATATCAAATGTTTTGTAATATGCATAATTTATTTATGCATGAAAGTTGAAACTTATAACAAATTTATGGAGAACCTATTTATGCAATGTTAAACAAAATTATAAAATCTGCAACAAATTGCAAAATTAAAAACTTTGGAACTACCTTTATATGATTACTAACTAGTCTTAGAAGATAAAAAATAAATCTATATAATTTGATTGTTCAAGTACATTCATTCGGTCATAGTTCATCTAAAATAAAAATAAAAAGTTTTTCCAAATTGAAATAGTATAAATTCTTTTGCAATAAAAATTTCTAAAAGATAATTTATAAATAATAATCTTGAATAAAATGTGATCACAAAATTAGAAAAAAAAAATGAAGTACCATGACATATTATATATTGAAATTATTTTATAATATTTAATAGAGTAGATTTAAGATATCTTAAAACTTGTATCCTCCATATCTTAAAGTACAGGTCCCATGATAGATACAAGGTATAAGAACCTCATTCTCCTACCCAACCTTGTAAGAGGAGGTTTTAGAAAATTTGTATCCATGCCCTACCCTGTGACCCTTAGTATCCAACCGAACTTTACTTATCAAACAAAGTCCGAGTATTAGCTTGTTTGATAGGGTTGTCTGCTCACCCCTAATATAAATAAAGAATATAAATTTCCTTATAAACTTTATAAAAAGAACTCAAACTTAAAAAAATATAACACCTTAATAGTTGATGAGCTTGCAACAACATGATTATATATTTTATATTTTAGTCCATCTCACTCAGACAAGTAGAATAAACTAGATTAAAAATATAAGATTCTGTCAAGTTTAACATATAGGGCTTAGTTACACATGCAAAATTTTATATAAAATTAATTTTATACAAGAGTTAATTTAAAAAAAAAATTAAAATTATAAAGAAATATAATCATAGGAGTATGTCATGATTTTAATTGTAACATGGGATTGCTTTCTTACCAGGGTGATAGTAGCATCTGGAGGAGGAATGAAAACTTACTTGGAGCAATGAATCTCACTGCCAATGAAGGTAAGTGCCGACAGAAAACATTTGTGGTTGATATAAAATCTTCTTCCAATCGTTGAAAAGTTTTATGATAGGTGAGGTGGTTGTATATTGTTCTTATGATGATACCTTTTTTACTTATTAGTTATAATATTAACTAAAGCTCTCAAATAAACAGTTGAACAAAAGTCTCAGGACTCTCATTTAATGTTTAATAGACGATAGAATTGAGTGGACCCGCCGACCTCAACAGACAATAAACGTAACAAACCTTGTTGATATGCATGAACTTGCTCACTAAAATTATTCTTAAAGCATTCCATGTATTACAATAGTAAAAAATATTGTGAGGCAGTTTTATATATTGTAAATTATAAAAGTATTCTTAAAAATTGATGCTATGAATTAGCAACCAAAATAATTCATCAATAAAATTGTTGTTGTTTAACATTTTTAATCACTCATCTTTCAATATATAAAATTCAATTTATAGATTAATAATATAAAAAATAGCATACAAATAGATTTTTTTAATAAATAGAGATAATTTTTTCAATTTTTTTTAATTAATTATTTATTAAGAAATAGATATAGATGAAAAAAAAAGTTGGCAGTTCTCATGAAAAAAATCAAATAGATCAAATATAAATAAAATATAAATACAAATCGAATATATTTATACATATTATTTTGATACAAATATAGATATAGATAATAAAAAATTAACTATTTAATGCCACCTTATGATGCTACAAGTAATTATACACTTACTGGTTGTGTTTTGTTAAAAATTATCAGAGCGTAAAAGAACGACAGCTGTGAAGGTACTCAACGTCAACCTTATAATCCAATGTTCGGGAAAAGAGGATCTAGTGGTGCCATTTCCTAGTTCCCCAACCGTTACAAAGGACATCCTGCTTACCTACTACCAAGGTTGTCGTTATCGCGTCCTGCTCAGTTTCATGGTTTCCGAGAATGTAGTGTCCGGCCTCAAGTATATCTACACGGCTTGGAAGGCGGGCACCAGAGGTAATTTCATATTTTATTTTTACTTTCTTCTTTTTCTTCATTCTGCTCTTGTTTACTGCCTGTCTTTAGAATAAATTTTTCTATTAATCTTTTCTGTATTTCACCATAATCACATTCTTCTTATTTTTTAATCTTGTTTTTTTTTTCAATTAAATACCAGAACCTGAAGTAACATACACTAGAGAACTGTAGATTTGATGGACAATACAAACCTATAAATTAAAAATTAAAAAAAAAAGAAAAAGGAAAGATACACTCTTAAAAAGGGATTTTTTTTTTCCTTTTTGAATTTAGGATTAGTCACTTTGACAAAAAACTGGGGGTCAAATTGAGAAAATGTTGATCACAAAATTCTTTGTGTTCTCTTAAATGCAACTTAAATCCAATTGCTTTTTTCATCAATAATTAATAATATATGTAAATTCATATATTATGGTATTAACTATATACTCATGAATTACAAGCTAAAGTGAATTTTAATGAAAAGGGTTCTTATTAGATCAATAATAATATGTTTGGTTCACATATTAATTACTTCTCTTTAGCTGTATCATAAAATACAAATTGTTTGAAAAATATACCAGTAATATTGTGATATAATACATCATCCATAAGTTTTCAAGTGAGAGATATTATGTTCAAAATTCTTGCACTATAATGCCAAAAAAAAAAAAAACTGTTTGAATATATTATTTTATATATAAAGTAATTCTTTTTAATTGAACTAGATATGTGGGGTTAATGATTTTTTATCTAATTAATGGCAGCGCAAAATAGGGAGACAACACTAGGAACGTTCAGTCCTCGGCAGGAACCTTACACTTGCGAAGTAGCAGATATGCCCATCCCGACTACGATACTTTTACGAGGTTCCTACCATGTTAGATCTAAGGTATATATTAAATTTGGTATTATTGCTCAGGTTTTCTTTTTAAATTTAAATATACAAAAACTAAAATATAACTTTTGTTCTACCGAAAAAATATATATATGCTTACATATAACTTGTAAAAGCGGAAAATGGATCTAATTTGGCTTTGCTATCTTACACAATTAAGTCTTTAATTTCTTTAATGGGGTATTAAATCTTTTTGATAGCACAATTCGGTACACTTTGCATATATGACATGCCAAATGGCATAATTCACAAATCAACAAAATTACAATTTTCGTATAAATTTTTTTACCTTATGAAAGGTGGGGGAGATCCCTTTATCCTTTTTTATTAGTTCATTGCATTCTTTCTAGCAAACAAATGAAAGATAGGTTTTCTTTCCTTTGCCGACCAAAGAGTGCTTATAAGGCATTCTTTGACATTTTCCTTGCATTCTTCTAAATTAGAATATATATATATTTTTAATTTTCCTTCTTTCAATTTCCATCCATTTTTTTTAAAACATTAAAGCGAATAATTTAATAGCTAAGATTAAACGAAAATGATGTTACAAAAAAAAATTGAAAATTTCAATAAAAAATGTGTGAATTGAGAGAGAAAAAATAAAAGAATTAAAATCCTAGTGAATTATTACTTTACTTTCTTTCTTTTTTCTTTTTAATAATGTTACAAATGCTACTTAAACTTTAATAAAATATACAACTAGAAATCTAAAATTGCTCAGTCTATTAGTGAACCATCTCTCCATGGATTGTGAAAGATGTTCCACTAAAAATATTCTCGTTATTGCTTCGACTCATATTCCCCAAAAAGTGGATAAATTTAGTATCTGAAAAAATTGAAATTGATCAATTAAGTACCTAAAAAAACTTGATAACAGTACAATTGATATGCACGAAAAGTTCTTTCAGATACTAAATTGATCAATATAAAAATTTAAGTATATAATTACATATTTTATCAAAATGACGTATCATTCATGTCATTATCTCTTATTTTTGTACCCTTTTTTTTGCATTTTCTCATTTAAGATCGTTGATGATGACGGACAATGCTATGTGGACTACACTTATTGCTCGGACGTTCGAAAAGCACGCAAATAATCACTCCATGTTTCTGGGAAATGCGAAGTTAACAAATTCGAAGTCAATAAAAAGGATATTCTCTCTCCTGTTGTTTGTTCCGTAATTGTGATGCCTCTTTGGTACGTTGGATTATGTATTCTTAAACCAAAATTGATATGGATTTAATGCTATAATACTGGAACAATGGATTATAATGCTATTATGCTGGGATTGCAAAACTATAGCTAATGTCCATATTCGACGTTGAAATTTAGAAAAACTCGAGCACGTATATGATTCGGGTTGGAGAATCATATGAAATTACAATTTTTTTCGTCTAGTGGCTTTGATTCGGATAGTTTAAGCTCATATATAATATCTAAGCAATTTGGAGAAATGTTCAGATCAGAGGCCAAGCTCAACTATATAGGATAAAAGAGAAATTGAAAGACTGGTCCTATAATATAAGTTAAAGGATGTTATAGATACGGACAATTTCTTGGATCGGTCAGTTCCACCCAAGGTTGTCAAACTCGCAATTCCATGTAGAATCGCTAGGGAGTCGGTAGAATCGGAATGTAAAATCGAAACGTACGACATAAGCCATTTGCCACTTGAATGCTATTCATAAAACTCTCATTCGTAGAATTTACAAAAATATTAAATTATACTAATCAATGACAAATAAATTTGATGTCAACTTCATCACATATTCTAAAAATATTAAATGTAAGAACACTAATTACTATTTTTTTCTAGCCAATTTTATGGTGAAATAAATTGCATTTCCATCACATTAGACTTTATACGTATGCATTTATTTCGGCCAATTTTCAAAAAGTAGAGTGTTAGGCCGGTTGGTATATTATTATGATCCAAAAAGTCTATTAGGAAAGTTAATAGATTGTTAACGGTGTTATATTGTATCTGTTAATTAGATAGTGTAAAGAATAGTAGTAGGAACTTAAGAAAGAAAAATTTTATGGTTTCGGCGTTAATTTTAATGGGATCGGTTCTATTACCATCCAACGGTTCATATCATATCTTACCATGATCGAACTACTAAAATAATTAATATTTTAATTATTATATTTATTTTAACAGTTAAATGGTTCTGTTAACTGAACCATACGAGATGGAACGAGGAATTGTATATTCCTTCATTTAAGCAAAGAATTCTTAAAATTATCGTTCTCCTTTCTATCTTCTTAATCGTTTCTGGAGACAAGCTTATCTGGAGCACAGATTTACACGTTTTCTTATTGAATTTTTATTTTTGAGATAACAAAACTATTAAATCAAAACGTTCGCCCGTTTATATATGTAAACTAAGAATCAATTGTGGACACACTAGTGACAAGTAGGAAGCATGTCTTAGTGATGGAGATAAATCAATGACAATTGGCCTAACATGGCGAAAATTATGTATTAGAAATTTATAGGATAATAAAAATTGTATGTAACAAATCGTAAACAAAGGTAAAAGGTAGCGATTCCCGACAGGATTCATAAAATCAAAAATCCATAACTCATGTATATAGCATGTGCTAAATCAGAACACAAATAATTAAAGTTTAGTGTAGAAGTGTATATGAATTCATAAATAAAGATTTGGAAAGAAATCTGTAATTTGATTGGCTCGGTGTCAGTTCAGTATCGGATCGATTTAGTCAATTCATGAGTAAAACTATCGATTTTTTATCAATACCATATATGTATCGGTTTGGCATTTATTCAGTATCTGTTCAGTTTGAAAATGATGCATAAACACGATCCAAAGAGGCTAACTCTATACACAATCTTAGAGATTTTTTGTCTTTCTTTTCTCTGTAGTGATGGGTAATTAGAATAGTATATAACAAGATGTATAACGTAGAGACCATGACTATCTATTTATATATAAATTCATATTTATTATTTTCTCTTCTGCTCATCATAAAATATGAAACAATATATCTATTTCTATACATAATAGTCTATATTTAATATGATACATCAAAGTCCATAATTTTATTATATTACTTTATTTGGATTTTATATATTATAATAGTCTCACTACATAATTAATTTAATTAACACATATAAGCCTATAAAATTAGTTTATCAAAAATAAATCTAATAATTGCAATCGCAAATTATAATAAATTTGTAGCGGAGGAACTATAAATGCGGGATATAAGTTTGAACACAAGCTTGTATTTGTCGTATAAAGCAAGACATTTTCCATAAATATATGTCTTTTTTCTTGTTTTCCATTCATAATCTCTGTAATGTGATGTAAAAGAATATAATAATTATCCTATAGGCCAATTGCCTAACATACCATTAAAGTTTTGAAAGTATTTATAGGTTGGAATTTTTTTTCTCTTCTTTTCTCTCTCTTACCCTTTTCTTTTCTTTTATTATTGTTATTATTTTTTATTTCAACATACTATATTGTTAATGTAAATATGTATGTCAACCATTCAGCTCATGTGACATGCTTAGCACAAATCAGACTATTTAATAGGCCATAACTTAGGGGAAAATTACACTAAAAGATATCAATAGTTAGGATAAACTCATTCAATATATTAATATTTTAATTGGTTAAAAAATTAATATTTGGAGATAAATTAATTTTATGTATTAATATTTCAAGTGATTAAAAAAAAGTATGAGTGTAATTAATTAATATTTCAAGTGGTTAAAATGAAGTATGAGCGTTTTACAAAGTGAGTCAAATAAGGTATTAATAATTGACCATTGATAAAAATTATAATACAAAATAAAATAATTTATAAAGAAGGGCAATAAAATGTCAGTGCTATTTTATAAGAGGATAAAATAGTATTTCATAATAAAAACACAATAGTATCTACTCATTCCTAATCTACATGCCCTTTCTTCTCTGTAGTTATACCCAAGATCCTCAAGTCCTAAAAAGCTCATTTTGATAGAACCTCCATTGAATAATCATAAAGAGGCTAGAAATTAAGGGAAGTTGCTCTCTTTTCTTATCCTTTCGTAGTCTTAAGAGATTTCTTTCCTCAAACCCATGCTTTCTGGTGTCAAGATGTTAGCGTTTAAGGGAAGGATCAAGAGAAAACCCTAATCTCTTGTTGTTTTATAGTTGTTGTTGATTGCAAAAGAAGAGGAGAAAATCATTTGATTGTAGATAATATGTTTATAAAAGTGGGGTATGATTAGTGGTCACAATCATGACACGAGTCGTGATCTCCTCAAGAATCACGAGTTTTGGCTAATCACGATCGTAACAAAGGCCATGGGGCCTATCACCACTCCCATTAAGGGCATGATGAAGGGGGCAATGGCCATCACTACCCTTGTCATGGGCGTGACATTAGGGGTGACCATTTTTTTTCCTCCCCTAAGCCTATCACGTCCCCCATTATAAGTGTGATCAACAGGAGGATGTTGTAATCTTGTTTTTATCTCTATTTTGACCTTTCTAAATACCTAACCTTATGGCTTAACATCTAATACATCTAAACCTAAGTAAGAAGGTATATCTAGGGCTAGACTAATAATAGTTCTCGATTGTTTAGGAAGCTAGATAACCTTAGAAGTATGTTTTTCTTTCTAAAATCAAATAATAAGTTAGTATTTGTTATATGTGATTAGGTATTTCCAGTTTTGTTAAGTTAGGTATTTCGAACGTTGTATCAGGTATGTCATTACCTTGATTGTTGCTTATGGGTGTAAGCTTAGAACTACAAATGAACTTAATAATATATAGCTTTAAATTGTTTATTTCTTGTGATTAGCTTGGTCTAGTGGACCAGGATTGCCAATGTTACTAGGATGACACCCTAATGATTTGTGTGTATCGTTGTTCTGAGTGGAGTTGCATATTGTATGATGGGGTTGTTACAGCTGGCCGATCATGTGTGATAGGCGTGGCGATCGACCTGAGAGAACCTCTAAATTGATGACATATGTAGAATGTCGTAAAGAGAGATATGAGAGATGGAACAGACAAACATGGTTTCTCAAGTGTGCGAGTATGACAAAAAAATCAAATTAGATAGATTCGATCACTCTTAACTCATTCTTTGTAAAATATGTGCTTTGATCTTTCTTGAAGATGTTATAACAAAGTTTTCGCATTACTCTCAAGCTTAGCAATACATAGAATTCTCCCTGAATGAGAAGAACAGCCTCTTATTTATAGATGTCAAAAGCTAACGCTAGCTTTTAGATCATTCCTAAGAATCCAACAGCTGAGGTTGAAGCCTTATTTTCTTTAGTAATAGGCTGGGCTTGTAAATAGGCTTGGAAAGAGCCTAAAGGCTTTTTAAAATATGAAAGAAGCCCATTATTTATTTAAAATAATCTTTTTCATTATAAAAGGGCTTAAGACTTATTTTAGTCAAGTAAAGCCCAAATCATCACGTGAAGATATTTCTAGAGTCTACTTTTCACGCACGAGAAAACCGATTAGGTTGAGAGCATAATGAACCCGCCCAACGATCCTTATTCTAAACCTACCAAGCTGAGTCTCCCGACAACATCCTTCATTAGACTTGGTCGTCGAAGCCTTGTCACTAGCCTAGAAGACCGATCTATAGTATTAAATTGGGTAAAAAGCTCAATTACTAAAATAACCCTCTACACACATAGAGAAGATTCGGGTAGTTTAAAAGTAATATGAGTATAGTACTTAGGGTATTAGGGAGTACCTAACACCAAAATATATATAAGTATCTGTATATGTATATATTTATCTACTTGTCATAGAGCCATGAGTTACTCCAAGTTTAGGACTAGTTACAAATGTTTCTAAATTGTGTTAATTGCTTAGTTAATCAAAAGATAATAAATTGAAACTATTGCATGTATTAGTATGTTGTATGTGAGTAGGTATGTTGTTTGTTTATGTGCATGCGGGTGTGGTTTAGCATACCAGGCCTTACCCTCATTTATTTTTATCTTTTCAGGAATAGGTGACAAACTAGTGGTTTTTTATTTAATCGGTTATAACTTTTACATGGACTATGGAGAAGACGATATTGAAGCTGACTTTCCAACTGATTACTAGATGAATAGAAATTTGATATAGCTAGAGTTATAGACTCTTCAAGTTTAAATAATTATTATGGTTCTTTTAGTTATGAGGCCCTTTCATATGACCTTTTCCTTAATGACATTAATGGATATGATGAAAACCTTAATTAATGTGAGATGTTGGAGTTATATTTGGTTTTATTGTGGTTTAGTAGGATATAAACCTTTGCATGTCCATCTCTAGTGAGGACACGTGGCAGGTTAATAAAACACTAAGTTTAGAGCATTACAAAAATTTTGTAAACTTAATTAAAAAGTTATTGATATCTTAATTGAACTTTGTAAAATATTGATATCTCATTTGACTCACTTTGTGAAACGTTAGTATCTTTTTTTAACTACTTGAAACGTCGATATTTTAAATAAATTTACATACTTTTTAGTGTAATTTGCCTATAACTTATCTAGGTCTAATTAATGATCCATCTTAAAATCTCCATATTTATTTCCCATGTTAAATTCTTTACTACTTTGAAAACCCTTATCCTGAAGTGTAGATTAAATTTCTTAATCTCCCTTAGTTGGAAATATGCTTGACGTGAGGGATTGAGAAGGTACCTTAAGGCTTCATGGTGGTTATTTTTCATTTCTGCCTCTTCTCTAGATTCTTTTTTATTTTTCTCCTTCAAATTTTTATAGTTACATTAATGATTTGACCTCATAGGTGGGACCACTGGAATTGGTACCAATATATATATATATATTATATATATATAGAATCTACTAATTGTTTTCAAAGTAACTAAAAAAGTTTTTTTTTAACAAAAAAGAATATACATATTAAATAATATTATTTTATTAAATTAATTATTTGTAAACCGGTCAAAAGCAAACATGTATGTTGTATCATCTTATTTACAATAATTTGCAATAAAGAAACGCAGATAATGAGTATTTTAAAAACCAAAACACAACACATAGGTCATACAATAATGAAATGCCGATAATTTTCAATACAATTTCTAGATAGTACAAATAACTTTAGAGAGTACAAATCATGAGTCATAAGTCGATGATAACCTTAATGCACAAGTCATATTTTCATAATTTTTTTTTTGGATAAGACAAATAATTTATATAAGAGATAAATTATTAAGGAAAGATGGAGGATTGCATTTAATTATCTTATTTATATAATGATAAATACATTATATTTAAGTATGATATCTAGGGGTGAGCGGGTAATCCTGTCATATAAGATACCCATCAAAACACTGCTCAACCAAGTAGGTATTAAATGTCGGTATGTAGGTTGTGAGTATAATATTTTTGGAACTTGCTCCCACAAGGCAGGGTACCAGTATGGACTTTTCATGCCTTATATCTACCCTAAAACCTGTACTCTACTAAATGTAAGATACATGTTCCTGGGTATCTTAACATACCTTATAAAAATTAGATAAAATAATATTACTGTATTAACAATAAAATAGTATTATTTATATTTTGACTATTTAGTTTTTAATAATGCTACATTCCTTTAATCACCTTTAACGGCTTAATTTGAAAAATATTTTATATATTGTATAAGGATAACTAAAATAAAATGTAAATCTTTTAATGAATTTATGGTAAATATATTCTTTTTTTTGCAATTTTTATTATTTTCCCTTTTATTTTTTTCTTTCAATTAAAGAAAGTGTAAGATATCAATTTTTACACATAAACAAATTCCCCTTATTATAGAATTTGTGATATTAAGAAATTACTTTTTAAATTACTTTTCACTAGTTGTTTATTCAAAATATATGAAAATTAGGTAATTTTACATACTAAATGAAATCATATATATTACTATAAACTTAAGACTTAAGAGAACGAAAAAAAAAATCAAAGATTTCATAAAAAAAATTATAAGTTCCACACAGTACCATATACCTTATAAGTTTTATAGGGTACAAAGTAGGTACGACATACTATCGGTAGGTTTCAAGTAAAATAATTAATATCATATACTTTACAGGGTATGGTACGGGCAAGGATTCATACCTTACCTATTTTATATCTGCTCACCCCTAGATATTACATATATTCGACATGTTTTGGGAAAAAAAACTATTGTTTCAAAGTGATTTAGTTTAGTTTTTTAGTTTGGCCACTATGACCCAACCATCTTTTATTTATTTTGATCAATTGGATCAATTCCCAAACCAATTTGGGTCAAAAAGAAAGGAAACATAAATTTTTGCCTTTTGTTTAAGAAATCATTTGATTTGTAGGATTGTTAAGTGTTAGGTTTGGGTCCAACTTATATGGGCCCATAATATAGTAAAAAAATAAAACCTTAGATATATAAAGAGTCTTTTTTCATTGTTGTCTTAGGGCAAGGAAAAGATAAGAGAGAAAAAACACAATATACACACTCCTAAGTCTAGAGAGAGATTTAGAGAGAGGATTTGTTATGAATCCACCGGGTTGTGGTGTGTTGAGAGAGCCACTAGTACAAACTAGTAAAGATTGTGTTTGTATTCTATTACTGTGTTAGTGGAGTTTTTTTTTTTTCATGTGGCAGCGGTCTCGTGGTTTTTCCCCACATTGGGGTTTTCCACATTAAATCTTGGTGTTTATCGTCTATCTGATTTCATTATATTTGTTAATCAATTACGCAAGAAGAAAAAGAGCGATCTTTTCTTAACAAAGTGGTAAAGGAGCGATCTTTTCCTAACAAAGTGGTATTAGAGCGTCTAGGTTTCAAAAAGAAATTAGGTTTTTTTGCTGCACAGGGTTAAGGTTTCTTCATTTCAGAAATGGTTGAATCTTCAGGTATGATGATCAAACTAAATTAATCTAACTATTCAATTTGGAAATCTATGATGGAGGATCTTTAGTATTGTAAAGATCTGTATTTGCCATTGGGGGGTGAAACTACAAAACCCTAGGATAAATCTGTTGCAGAATGAGTGATATTACATAGGAAGACTATTGGTTATATCCGACAGTGGGTTGATCAAAGTATGTATCATCATGTGGCTCAAGAGACTAGGGCTGATGTCCTGTGGAAGAAGTTAGAATCCATGTATGAAAGGCAAACTGCCTTGAACAAAACTTCTTTGATTAGAAGAGTTATTAATTTGAAATATAGGGAGGGTTCTAATATGACTGAGCACTTGAATGATTTTCAAGGGCTTGTAAATCAACTGACGGCAATGAAGCTTGTGCTAGAGGATGAGATCTAGGTATTCCTGCTGCTGAGTTCCTTACCAGAAAGTTGGGAGACCCTAGTAGTATCAGTGAGTAATTCTGCTTCAGATGGGACCTTGACACTTGCCATGGTCAAGGACAGTTTGATCAATGAAGAGGCCAGAAGGAAGGACCTGGGTATTGGTTTAGACTCAAGGGTACTTGTTGCTGATAAATCTGAAAGGAGAGGTAAAAGCAAGTATAGAGGTGACAAATCTGACAAGTCCAAGGGAAGATCTAAGTCAAGGGGTAAGAAAAACCTTAAATTTTTTTATTGTGACAAGCCAAGGTATTTTAAGAAAGATTGCAGACTATGGAAGAAAAAGCAAGGAAAGGATAAGAGCGATGACTCAGATGAGGATACTACTGCTGCAGCAGCAGATTGTGAGGGTTGCATGGGATGAGGGTTGTATTAGTTTTGCAAGTCATGACAGTAACTGGGTTGTGGATTCTGGTGCCTCCTTCCATGTGACAGCACATGGTAAGTTTTTCTCATCCTATATTGCTGGTGATTATGGCAATGTTAGGATGAGAAATAATGAAACTTTAAAGATTATTGGCATTGGAAATGTTGCATTACAAGCTAACACAGGTTGTAGACTCATTCTCAAGGATATGAGACATGTACCAAACACCCGCTTGAATTTGATCTCTACAGGAAAGTTAGATGATGAAGGCTACCACAGTCAGTTTGGTGATGGGAAATGGAAGCTCACCAAAGGCCCCTTGATTGTAGCCAAGGGAAGGAAATGTAATACCCTTTACCTAATGCCTGCAAAGTTAAGCAAAGGAGATCTGAATTTGACAGATGATGCTACTGTGGAGCTATGGCATAAACGGCTAGGTCACATGAGTAAAAAGGGCCTCCAGATGCTTGTGAAGAGGCAACTTCTACCTTATTTCAAAGGTACTCCATTGAAATCTTGCACTGACTGTCTTTCTAGTAAGCAACATAGAGTTGCATTTCAGAGAAATTCACCTAGTAGGAGATCTCATATACTAGATTTGGTTTACACTTATGTGTGTTATATGAAGGATTTGACTATAGGTGGTGCCATGTATTTTGTTACATTCATTGATGATTGCTCTAGGAAGCTTTGGACTTATGCTTTGAAGTCCAAAGATTAGGTGTTGTCTGTTTTTGAACAGTTTCATTCCAGAGTAGAGAGGGAAACTGGTAAGAAGCTGATTTGTGTCAAGGCTGATAATGGTGGAGAGTAAAGAGGGCCATTTGAGCAATATTCTATAGATCATGGGATAAAATTGGAGAAGACGGTTCCCAAGACCCCACAGCAGAATGGTGTTATAGAGAGGATGAATCGCACCATCACTGAGAGAGTGAAGTGCATGTTCTCATGCCAAGCTACCTAAGTCATTCTAGGGCGAGGCCATGAGGACAGCTATGGATGTGATAAATCTATCTCCCTCATATGCTCTGGATGGAGATATACCAGAGAAGGTATGGACAGGTAAAGACATTTCATATAATTATTTACGTGTCTTTAGTTGCAGGGCCTTTGTGCATATACCAAAGGATGAGAGGGCAAAGCTTGATACTAACTCCAAGCAGTGCATTTTTTTTGGGTATGCACATGATGAGTATGGGTACAGGTTATGGGATCCTATTGACAGGAAGGTCATCAGAAGTAGAGATGTAGTCTTTCTGGAAGATTAGACAGTTGAAGACATCAAGAAGGCTGATGCGTCATCATCCTCAGGCCAGATTCCCACAAATGTAGATCTTATACCTTCTACAGATACAACAGATGAGAGGACTGTAGAAGACACAGTGGAAGAGATCCAAGAGCCTTAGCAGCAGGTTGAGTTGAGGAGATCTTCAAGAGACAGAAGACCATCTGTCAGGTATGGATTAGGTGAGTATGTAATGTTCACTGATGGCGGGGAGCCTGAATGTTATGAGGAAGCAATAACTCATAACAAGAAGAAAAAATGGGTTAAAGCCATGTAAGAGGAAATCAGTTCCTTACATAAGAACAAGACTTATGAGTTAGTTCAGTTGCCTAAGAGCAAGAAACCACTGAGTAACAAATGGGCTTATAGACTGAAAATAGATGAAAACAGCTCACAGCCGAGGTACAAGGCAAGATTGGTTGTGAAAGGGTTCGGTCAGAAGAAGGGGGTTGATTTTGAAGAGATATTCTCACCTGTGGTGAAGATGTCATCCATCAAAGTAGTGCTCAGTATTGCAGCTAGTCTGGATCTGGAGATAGAGCAACATGTGAAGACATCATGGAGATTTGGAGGAGGAGATCTGCATAGAGCAGCCTAAGGGTTTCAAGATCAAGGGGAAGGAGAATATTATATGCAAGTTGAAGAAAAGTTTGTATGGGCTGAAACAAGCTCCAAGGCAGTGGTACAAGAAGTTTGACTCCTTTATGCTTGATCAGGGTTACACTAGGACTGCCACAGATCATTATGTCTTCATCAAACAGTTTTCTAGTGGTGAGTTCATCATACTTTTGATTTATGTTGATGATATGTTGATCATTGACAAGGATGCCAAGACAATTAGAGATTTGAAGACTGCTATGAGTAAATCTTTCTCCATGAAAGATTTAGGGCCTGCTGGCCACATACTGGGAATGAAGATTATTAGAGACAGGAAGAGGCAGAAGTTGTGGTTGTCACAAGAGAGGTATATTAAGAAGGTACTAGAGAGATTCTACATGAGCAAGGCAAAACCTGTTTGCTCTCCACTTGCTGGACATTTCAAACTGAGTTCACTTCAGTATCCTAAAAGCGAGGCAGACAAAGAGGAGATGAAAAGGGTCCCATATGCTTCGGCTGTGGGGAGTCTAATGTATGTTATGGTATGCACTAGACCTAACATTGCTCATGCTGTTAGTGTTGTGAGCCGATATCTCTCAAATCCAAGAAAGGAGCACTGGTCTGCAGTGAAGTGAATTCTCAGATATCTCAGAGGCACTTCCAGGTTTTATTTACAGTTTGGTGGTATCAGTAAGCTTGTGTTAGAGGGTTTTTCAGATGCTGATATGGCAGGAGATTTGGATTCCAGGAAGTCCACTTCAGGTTATCTGATTACTTTTGCAGGGGGATTTTGTTGGGTATAAATCTAACACATATAAGTTTATATCCAAGGGGATCCTAAGTATAGAGTTTATACTTAGATGAAAGGGTGTGTAATTCAATAAGATTTGATGATATCGAGTTATACATGGGTTGGATCGCCGCTTACATCGATTGCTGAAGTCGTATACATGTCACTCTCCCCATATGAGTTAGAGGGGGAGTTTGTTGGGTTTGGGTCCAACTTATATTGGCCCATAATATAGTGAAAAAATAAAACCTTAGATATATAAAGAGTCTTTTTTCATCGTTGTCTTAGGGAAAGGAAAAGAGAAGAGAGGAAAAACACAATATACACACTCCTAAGTCTAGAGAGAGATCTAGAGAGAGGATTTGTTATGAATCCATTGGGTTGTGGTATGATTGAGAGAGCCACTAGTACAAACTAGTGAAGATTATGTTTGTATTCCATTATTGTGTTAGTGGAGTTTTTTTTTTCGTGCGGCAGCGGTCCCGTGGTTTTTCCCCACATTGGGGTTTTTCCACGTTAAATCTTGGTTTTTATCGTCTATTTGATTTCATTGTATTTGTTAATCAATTAGGCAAGAAAAAAATAGCGATCTTTTCTTTACAAAGTGGTAAAGGAGCGATCTTTTCCTAACGTTAAGTTACTGGGTCTTTAG
Organism: Combretum micranthum; assembly: GCA_024138025.1. Lineage (NCBI taxonomy): Eukaryota > Viridiplantae > Streptophyta > Magnoliopsida > Myrtales > Combretaceae > Combretum > Combretum micranthum. The sequence continues at coordinate 2,222,462 of JAMXBD010000005.1, forward strand.
TAAAGTAGACTTTCATTGAGTCATGATAAAAAAGGTGCCATCTACTTAGCAAAAATTGACATTTTTCATAGAAAGACAAAACACATTCATGTTAGATTATACAAGATTCGCATAGCTGGTATTTTTTGACAACAAATTACATGAAGGGGTTACCACATAAAAGAATACGACGGGTTTTTTTTACTATTTTACTTACCACAAACTAGTTAAGTATTATCTAAACCAGTCAGCGTTGTTCATGTGCTAAAGAGGAGTCTCTTTAAATCCATCAATGTTAGATGGAGCATTGTGTAAGGAATATTTTATATTTTATAATTACATGATGTTATAATTTTATCAATCAACTCTGAGATTTTTTTAACTTCATGATTTTCATAATAAATAAATAGATTAGATGCATTTCTTTATACGTAATCATAAAGTTATTTAGAATTCAAAAGAAGAAATACTTATTTCTTCAAGAGATACCTTATCCCTACAATCTTATATCTCCAAATAATTGATAAAACTTATGCTAATATATTCTCATATCATTTCAAGTACTAAACGAGGCACAAGTAATCCAGCAAGCAATCAAATACTATATTTCACCTATTGACGGACCTACCAATCCTTTAACAAACTTCTCTATAATCGCTTTCAGTTTCATTTGTCTTAATGAGACCAAAACTTCCTAAGCGCAGGGCATTGGATACATAATCAAGGTTTGTTGGTATTATAATAAGTTAATTTTTACTTCAAAGGATGTCAATTAAGAATGTTACCCTAAGCAAACCCTTTAATAAGATGCTGACAAGCATCTAAAGTGTCAGATTCTCTTTGCAACTAATCTATCAAGTGAAAATAAGATATAGAGAATCCTACGCAAGAAAATTTAGATTCACCCTTTCTTGACAAAGCATACCATTGTCTACTCCACACACGCAAATAATCATATAATCATAGCCTAAACAACTTATTTAGCAATTTTGTTGTTTAGGAATTTGTACTTGAGCCAATATTTCATTTAGCCTCCTCTAGTTTATATATATATATATTAAAAAAAAAAGAGCTAACAAATATTGTCGCCATTTTCAAACAATTTTGACTATGACATGAAACTTTTGAACATTTCTCTAAGCCTTACACAAATATGGAGGTAATTTCTGGCTAAAATAAGCAATAGGATGACTTAAATTAAAACTACCCTCACAATGGATTTAGAAACATTTGTCTCCACTATAGATTGTTTAGTCAAATCCCATAAGACCAATTGAGGAGCTTGAATAAGACTTGTCTATAAAACTTGATATGCTTCCTTTAATGCATCTATCCATGCAAAATTTTTTTTTTACCATACCCTGTTCTCAAAACAACAATAATATTCAAAGAGACCCAAAAACCTTAAGCTACTTAACAAAATTTGGTAGAGACCTCTCTGCAATCGCTGCTATCTTTCACTGCTATTCAAGTTTATAACTCACATTTGAGTTGAATAACTTATGCTAAAGTACAATAAAATGTAGTAAGGTGTTAAAGAACATCTACTTATTGTAAACAAGTTATTATATGTGTGGAGTGCTATGTAGGACATGAATAGGAAGACAAAGACAATTATACACGTTTCTTAAGATTGTAAAAGCTAGATAAATGTTAAATTTGATACCTAAATTTTACACAAAAATTTACTTTCGTACCTAAATTTTAAAGTAATCAATTTAAAACATAATTAAACTTTTTATAACTATTTTTATTACCTTCTTAACATCATTTAGTCTATTTACTGACTTGGAAGAGGCAGTATATCATTGAATTTTTACTACTTCTCCTAACATCATTTCACATTGACAAGCTACATTTTTTATGTCAGAGAACAAAGTAAATGGTTTTGTGGCTAGTAAAAAATAGTTATAAAAGTTTTGATTAGGTGTAAAATTAACTACTTCAAAGTTCAAATACCATATTAAAATTTTATACAAAGTTCAGATACCAAATCTTATATTTTCCCTAAAAACTATATTAAAGTAAAAATCTGAAGCTATTTGTTGAAATTAGTCAATCAGAATTATCTATAGTATAATTTCATTTCACCTTGATAATGACAAAAGTTGATATAAGTTAAGTCTAACCAAAGTCTAATTAATCAAACCATAAGGCCTAGTTTTGTCAAGTGATATTCTTTTCAACTGACCAAGTTGAGATTTTTGTTAATCGAATCTTGACTACCAAAGTTTATTCATTTTTTACTTGGCTTATTTAGGATATATAGAAATATAAAGGTTCATTTAATGGATGAGGTGAAGCACAAGTTAAAAATTATATAAAAGATAAACTTTCATATTTTCTAACATTATGTACACAATTATTCATTTTGTCAACAAGTTTCTTATTCAAATCTGAAAAGAAAATAGAATATATATATATATATATATATGACCACTTTCTTACATTAGAAATTGTGTTTTACAATCAAAAGTAGTCATGAGCATCCTACAATTATCCTACTAGAATTTATAAAAACTATCGAAATCCATGTGCATCAACTTTAACATAGTAAAAGGTTAAATTACATTAGAATGTCACAATTTTTTTAAGATAAGTTCATTTGAGGTCATAACTTTTAAAGAAGTGGGTTAATTGAGATCACTATTGAGACTTCTCAATAATAGAAAAATTTAATTAAAACTTAGAAAATCCAACACGTTGTGACACTTCTCAATGATGACCCCAATTAACTCATTTTCCTAAATGTTATCACATCTTTTTACCCATTCAAGGTATTATGATCTCAAATAAATTTATCTTAAATGTTGTGACCTTCCAGTGTAATTTACCCAATAGCAAGATTCTTGTTTTGTGGTTTGAGTTACTTAAAGGATTTCCACACAAAATTTTATGTTTTAGTATTTTTATTGTTGTATTTTCCAACTTATCTTTTTAAACAAATAAGCATCTAGTAAATTGCATGGATTTGACCAATGGCCTCATAACCTAGTGGCATATCCCCAGTCTCTCATTTAAGAAGACCCAAGTTCTAATCTCCCCTCCCCATTTTAATTGGACAAAAAAAAAATTGTATGGATTTGAGGATGATAAATTGATTTAACCCTATGGATTTGATGTAATAAACTTGTCTGTCCATGGATCTTATTAATGCAAACACAAATAACCAAAATTGTTTCTCATTAGTATTCACTCTATCATTGATGCATATGCATATATATACCATGAAAATTTCAAAAAAAGGAAGCAGTAATATGAATTAAACGTGTTGAAAGATTCTACCTTCCTTTGCCTCCCTATTCTATTCCTTTCTCCTTAAATCATCCAATATCTTACAACATAAATCAAATGCTAAGTTCTTCTAAGATTAAAATTTCTCAATATTTTAATGAAATTATGGATATAGTTTTGGATTTTTTATAGGTCGCAAATAATCTTTTGCAATTTGATAAATTGACAAATAATCCCTACAAATTAGAAAAAACTCTTAAAATTTGATCTTGTTGTTGAAATATTTTTTGAACTTATCAAAGTGTAGTTCAACACCTCATAAACTTCGATCTTTATGTGCTTTTTTTTAATACAAAAGGCAAGCATCATGTATATTTTCAATTTATCAAAATTTATGAAACTCTTTACAAGTTTAAAAGTTCATGGATATTATGTGTATTGAAGTGAAATTTATATATTATCTGTATTGTTCTTCAATATAAAGTGGAAGCAGAAATTAATGGCTAAGAGTTGAGACTAACCACATGAGTTATAGGTTTATTCTAGTTGGCATAAGGGAAGTAAAGATCAATTATATTCAAAAAAATAATAACAATCAATAGCATTAATAATAAAATAAAGAAGAGAGAGGATGAGGAATGGATAACAATATTTACAAAGAGAAATTCCTAATTGGAGTAAAAATCACCATGGGCAAGAAAAGAAAGTGATCATTCTAAGAATTAAAGTGTGTAGATGGGCTCCAAATGTCTCTCATGTTTTTTTTTTTTAATCTATAAATATGCATACCTAGTGAAAACCTCTCTCTATATATTGATGGGTCTTTAGATCAAATTGGAGATTGTATACAGTGATCAAAGCAATAAAGCATATGTTTTCAATTAGCATATATACAATGCTCACATAATCCCAAACTACCCTATTTCCCTAGTAGTAACTACGTGCTCCATGGCTATTGTATACCTCTTTTTAACTTGTGGCCTAACCTCATATGCCATGCTCTCATATTATTAGACCTTAAACTCAACGTAGAAGCTACAACAAACCTAATAAATATAGAACCCTAAAGCACATACAATGTACCATTCAACATGCATTTCATCAATAAAAGAAAACAACGAGAAATCATCATTATTGGCACACCCCACATAGGGTCAATGCGTATTTAATTTCACCATGTACAATTCTTAAATAATATATGTGAAGGCTATCTTGAAAGGTATGTTTGTCCTGATCATTTGCTAATTAATTTTAGATTTCCAAATGGTTTAATGAGGTTTTAGAAATATGTGACATTACAACAGAAAAGTAAATATTACGAAAGTATAAGAAAAAGGTTACTCAGATGAGTAACATGTTAGTGATTGTGCCCTAGGCCAATTACTAGATATTGTCATTCATAAACATCTCTATTATATTGTTTACATGTTTATTTTATAGTAGGATCCGTGAATAATTTAATTATTCTAAATGTCCCTAGATGCTCATTATTGTGGGAACAATAATGTATTAAATCTAGTATGAGGTATGATTGATAATCATGGGATGTTTATTTGTATGGAGATACAAATCAAATTCATTGGTACATGTTGGAGAACTACGTACTTGACTGACTAGCTTTGAGATCACTACATGGATTAGTGTCATAAGTGATTCTCAACATAAAATGTCATTATATCCTCAGACCTAAAATCACCATGGATTCCAACATGAGGAATATTATGTTTCAACTCAATCAAAAGTTGTCTTTAACCGGATAATTATAAAGGTTGAGATTGGGCATAATATAAATCATTTAGAGGAATTTGAGTGATTAAAATGAAATTTGTCCCTCTCGTTGCCAGAGAGATATCTCTAGGTCCCTCGATAAGTGAGACTGAGAAATGCATGACCGTGCTCAAATGAATTGATAGTGTGATCAATTTCATTTGTTTTTATCAGTTCACTGAGAAATCGAGAAATGATAAGATTGAACGATATAAGGATGACACTATCTATGTTATGTTCAATCTAGATATCATGTGAAAAGGATAACGATAATTTTTGATTAGATAAAAAACTGGATCCGATCTTCACTTAATTTGAGTAAACATAATGTCTTGCTAGAGGCCGCTTATGTTTTGTTGACCAAAATGGTTTTAGGTCAACAGTCAATATTAAGTAAACCTACAGGGTCATATACAAAAGAGCGAGCCAAAAGAGTTATGGACTAAATTTAAAGTCTTATGGGAATAATAATTTATTATTATTAAGAATAATAATAAATTATTACATTGCTATGTCCAATAATTATATTTTATGAAATATTATCCTTAATTAGATTAAGGGGCACTAATGTCATTACTCATGTGAGAATGACATTAGTATAAAAGGAACATGAAGAGGTCTCTCTAGGGTTAACAACTTGTCTGTCGACATTAGATCAGCAGAGAAAATCTTCAAACCTTAAAAGAGAGAAACACGAAGAGTCATGTATGAAAATCCCAATATTATCTAGAAATGTTCTAGATCATGCTAACAAGTGTAGGATCCTTTTTGAACGAGTATTCATTCGTGTGGATACCGTAGAGGGTATTGCGAATTTGTGATACCTACAGATCCAATCTACAAATTGATTCTAAATTTCAAGCTTTTAAAGGTATGAAAACAAAACATAATCAATACACATGGAGGCTAGGTTAGGGTTTTCTTTTGAATTCCACTACAAAAGATTTGATCTTTATAATTTTTTTAAACCTTATGGAAACTCAACATAACCAACATATATATAATTATTTGGTAAAACACAATAACAAGTATCAGTATCTCAAAGGCATCTCCTGATGTCAAAACAATAGAATATGTCAAGAATGTGAAAAAAACCAATGCAACAAGTTTCAAGTATCACAGAAGGATAGGTATCAAAACAGTATAGTAAATACTAGTAAAATCTAAGGCTCAACAAAGGGCACTCCAAAAAAAAAAATACATGTACTACAAAGACCATATGCCTATACATTGGATAGCATTGCAACTCTAGAATCTAAACTTGCCAAAGAACCTCTTGAGATTCGACCTATAACCCTCATAGTCATAACAATTTTCGTTCGATCCATCAGAACCTAAAAAAAAAAAAGAATGAGCCAAAGCCCAGTACGACAATAATGCAAAGCACACATGGGATGATTACATGCACGTAGTGTAAATGTGATGCAACATTCGATAGTTATATTTTTACTTTAAGTGTGATGAATCATCAGCAAAGCACTCATACTCTAGCAATATACTAGGAACCTAGGGATCCCAAGTAGCCTTAACTATTTAGGGAGCTGATAAAAGCAACTCAAATACCTTTATCTCTTATCTATCTTCAAGTAATAAATTTGCCCAAGGGTTATAGCCATTACGCATCTCTGCTTGTTTCAATCTATCGCAATGTTCAATTTAACAAAGCCCAGAGTCCTAAACTATATAAGTATAACTTCTCATCAAATATAAGTGGATGTTATCCCACTTCCATTTCCTCTATTAGCTACCTGCCAAGCCATCTCCGATGACCTAAATGCCTAACTACAGTGCTAGCATCTCCTAGCAAGACTGTTGTCCTTGGACCTAGTCTAAAAACACTACAAATACAAAGAAGACAATTATTTATTAAGTCATCTTTAAGTTTTGATTCATTTTAGGAAGTGTATTCTAATCAAGTAACATACAAGTCACTGCGTACCTAATATCAAGTATATAGTGTAGCAAAGTTCAGAGTATAGGTTAAAAGTTTGGTCAAAAGAAAAAGTATATGTTCAAAAAATATTCCACATAGGTATTGAGTAAATAATAAATTATCAAATCCATATTGATTATGCAATTTTATTTTATCATTCATTAAGGTAAGGTTCTATATGTATTTTAATATATAAGACCTTAATTGATATTTTGAATTGATTTCATTTAGGTTATTGGACTTAAGTGATTTGAATTAAACCCATTAGTATAAGAGATTGTATAAAGTATTTAGAAATATAGGGTCTTTGGAGGTCCTAAACTAGGCCTAATAACAATATAATTAAGCCTTATACTATTTAGGTTAATAGGCTTTAAAGGAATTTATGATTGAGCCTATTAAAAAGAATAGATTACAACTTTGGTGGATGTAGGCTTAAGTGTGTTTTGGATTTGGTCCAATTTGAGTAAAAATTGGCTATTGGACCCAAGAATTAGATATAAGCCCAAACAAATTGAATTTATTTTAGTTTCTAGTTTAATTTCTAGCCATTAGGCCTTCTAAATTCTTAATTAGACCCACTAAGTGCATTTTAGGGCTTTTGGACTTAAGAAGTTACATTTGAGTCCAATAGGTATTTTAATACCTATAAAGGAGTAATGGACTAAAATAATCTGAATTATGCCTAATTAGAATGGTTATGGGTTATTAGGCTCATATTTGGTGATTTAAGTCCATAAAATGTAATTTGGTAATTATTTTGATTTTAAGACCCTAAAGCTTCTAAGGAAGTCCATAAAGGTGGAATAGGCCCATTTAAATTGAAATATATCAAATTAGCTAAAATCAAGTTATTGGACCCTAAAAAATTAGTTAAGCTCATATTGGTTGGATTATAGTTCTTTTAATGCATTTAGCCAAGTTGGATCTAAATTAATATCCAAGCCTATTTTATAATTTAAAAGCCTGGGTTAAGCACAATTCATTAACTAAATTCACTTTTAGTTCATTTAAGTCATGTGAGGCCTAAATTTATTAACTAAGCCAATTTTAGAGTTGAAAGTCCATAGTACTCTAGTTTAATCCATTAAGTCCATTTTCAGTCCTTTTAATTAGTTTAGGCCCTAAATCACTAATTGAGGGTCTATTTGGATGGTTTATTTTTCAACGTATCTATATCATAACTTTATCATATCTGTTTCATATCAGTATTTAGTCAAATTGATTGATTTATGAGTGAAAATATCGCTTTTTTATTGGTATTTGTTTTTCTATTTGAAAACGATAAAAAAGATGAAGCCAAAACAATAGAAAGATAATGAAACAAATAGACCCTAAATTTATTTTACACTTTAAAGCCCAACATAAGTCAATAAAATTAATTTAAGCATAAAATATACTAATAGGCCTAATTATATTAATTTTAAGCCCAATGTAATAATTTAGTCCATATACTCAATTTAAGCCAAAAATTATATTTATAAAGTTTTAATTCAATAATTATCCTAATTAAGCTAAAATATAATTAAATTAATTAACCCTAATTAATCTAACATGTTCAAGTTGGTTTAGTGTGTAAAAATATTAAACAAGCCGGTATAAATATAATTAAAGTAAAATTGAAACAAGGGAGCACATAGGGGTAGGCGATTCGGGGCCGGTTTGGTTCGGTTCTTTTGGCCGATTCACTTAACCAAATTAAAGTTCACTTCGTCGTCTTTCTACTTTGACAAACCAATAGGGCTAAATCAGCTAAAAAAGTGACCGACTCCGCTTGTTAAAGTTGGTTTGGTTCGCTAACAGCAGTGAAATTATCTAGACGAATTTAAATTAATTTTTGAAATATCAAGTGAATTTCAAAAATCATGAAAATTTTTAGATTGCATATAGACACATTAAAATTTAATAAATTATATTACTATATACCTTCCAGCACACACATATATGTATAAAAGCCAAGTTCCTTGCATACAATACCATCAAAAATAAATTCATAAACACACACACACATATATATTCCTTTTGTAGTGATCAACGCACATCATTGTAGATCTCAATAAATTTAATAAAAACTATCACATATCTATATAAATTAGAGCTGAAAATTTAATATATTTATTTTTCTAATTTTATTTATCAAATTTTTGTCAAAATAATTTACATATGTATATTAGTTATTTTGGCATATAATATTCTCATACATTTATTTATATTACCAATCAACTAATTAAAACAACCAAAATCACATTAATAATATATATACTATAAGCGGTTTGTATATATATATATATATATATATATATAATATCATCAACTATATTTCTATTTGATCTATATTGTCTTAGTGTTAGTTTTACAAATGAAATTACGTACAACAATCAATTTAAACAAAATACTTACTAATATCGAAATTATAATAATATGCCTTCACCATTCTACTCCAAATAGTTGTTAAAGTTTCTTCAAGCTAACACCCACTTGATTCTTGATTTTAGATCTCCAATACACCTATCATTTTGTTGAAAAAGAGATTAAAAATGGGTTTTGAAATATGTAAATAATAAAAGGAATTTTGGGTATCTATTTACCTATTTTGGATAGAAAATTTTGTGGGGTTTAAAGGTTGAAGAAGAGTGTTTTTTAGAGGTTTTTGGAGTGTTTTCTTGTTTAATTTTTTTTTTTTTTTCTGGGGGACCTGGTTAAGTTTTGCTACGTGGTTAGGAATGGTTTTTTTTTTTTTTTTTCCTTAACCATATAGTCAGGTTGTGATGAAACAATATGGAAAGTGGCTTTCATTTTAACCAAGTTGATTAGGATAGAAAGGTGTAGTTGAGGGAGTGTTAAATAGGAAGTGAAGAAGACCAGATATTTAGGTGGATTATTGAGGTGATATATGTGATTACTTTACCACAATGACAAATAATAAGGGCTTAAGCTTTTGGTAGGCTTGGTCTATTAAAGGGGTTTAGGTTTACATATATGTGGATTGACATTTCATTTTAGGGGCTTGGATTCAATTAAAACATAGGCTTAGATAATATGAATTAAAATAGGGAAAATAGCTAATTAATTTTGAGATTGAGTTTAGATGGTTTTAATTTATTTGAAGTTGGTACTAAAATTATAGGTATTTAGGGTCTTAAAGTATTTGTAGATGAATTTAGGAGTTGAATTTAGAGTTTTGTATTTAAATTTATGTGTGGCTAGTAATGTTGATATTTACGTAATTTAGGGGTTTAGGAGCTAATATTTGGATTAAAGAATTCGAGTTTGAATTTCTAGAAATTTACATTGGAACAGCTCAATTTGATGATTGAAGTGATTTGAGTAATTTGGATTATTGAGTTTGGTAATTTAGATGATTTTTTGAATTTAGATGGATATAGTGAGTATACGTAATCTCTATTTTTAATTAAATCACATTACTATTTCAATTATGTAAAACTACAAAACCATATATTATAGTTTGTATATTCTATTTGACTATTTAACCTACTTTTCATTTATTTACCTAAATTACATTTTAGGTTCAAATTTACCCATATTTTTATAGTATTTAATTCTTTAATTTCTAATTAGATGACGTATAATAGGGTATTTCAGTTACACCATTTTCAATGCTTATCAAGACTATTTATGGAGATGAGACTTTTAGATAAACCAAGAACATAGCTAACATTCTTCAGCATTACCCTCGAGACTAACTTACCATTAAAAAGTTTGAAAATAATGAACCAATCTCTATGATGCGTCCTATAGTAAGAGCACCTTTATCTAAATTCCAATGTGTTCCCAATCTCTGATCGTCAACTAACACAAACAATTGATCTCACTGATAGTTACCTCTATATAATTGAAATTGGCTTCTTCTATAGATTTTCTATTCTCCTTACATTTCTTCTTTTCCTTATTTTGCGGCTTGTAGCGATCGTTAATTATATGTCTTTTCTTCTTACAATATTTGCAAAAATTATCTTTATTTTTCAACTTCGAACATGACTTATTTTTACCATTTGAGTCTTTCTTAGGGATGCAATTGGGTTAGGTTTTAAATGGGTCATGTAAAACCTAAACCCGACTTGGTTGGTTATAGGATCACTCAAAACCTGAAAAAAAAAAAAAAAAAAAAAAAAAACCTATAGGATTTTTTTCCACCATTCCCAAAACCCATTCTTATAAGGGTTTTTGCAAACCCGATTCCCGCAACTTGCCTTGACCCGATTGGAAGTTTGTCATTTTCTTTTCCTTTTATTGCAATGATGTAATTTTAACAATAAAACGTAAATTATATCACATATTATAATCTATATAAGAAATTTTTAAAAAATTGATATAAATTTCATTTTCTATGGAAATAAAATTATGAAATTTGTAATCAACTATGTGTATACATATTATTATTAATTTTTTGAAATTTTATTATATATTTATGCTGGGTTGAGTTTTCCCATCGAGTTACATTTATGACCCAAAACTCGACTTGAAACCTTATAGAGTTTTAATATGATACTCAAAACCCACCCTAAAACTTGTTAGGATCAAATTATATAGGGTTTTTAGCGGTTCGGATGGATTGGGTACCTTATATAAACCCGCCTGATTACATCCCTTGTCTTTCCTACTCTAGTCTCTACCTCTAAACAACAAAGCACCATTTTTCAAAGGAACCACCGACTAAATTGAGCACATTACCAAGCTTATCTTTACTTAACAAATTTGTTTTCAATTCATCAAACTAAAGAGTATCACGATCATATATCATGGTCTCCTATAATGCCTTATCTGATTGAGGTAATGAATATAATAGAAGTGATCCTTGATCCCTATCATTCATCTTAACATCAATTTTCTACAAATCATATACGATTGTGGTGAAATCTGTCAACAATGTGTTTCTTAGAAGAAACACCCTCTTGCATTCTAATAGTATATAGCTTCTAATTTAAAATTAACCAATTTACCAAGGATTTGGTAAATACAAATTTCCAAACTTAGAGCATAATCCATCATTTGTTTTTTAAGTTAATACCTCTTGTGACACCTTATTTGACAAGCACAACTAAATGGCAAAAAGCATCTTCTCATCTAACTCGGCCTATTTATCATCATATGTGGCATTTGATTTTGGTTCCAAAGCCATTTTCAACCCATGTTACATTAAAATTGTCAACATTCTCACTTATCATAACCTAAAATTGCAATTATCATTAAATTTCTCAATGTCAAATTTTGTGGATGTCATTAATGTTGCAACTAAATAAAACATTGTAACTACAATATGAAAAGTGCCTAATGGCATAAATTCAACAATTATCTTGAAAAAACAGAAAAAAAAATGGACAAACCTTAATTTGTCCTAATTCACAAATTGAGGCTCTGCTACTATAATTTGTTGGTACAGTGGGAATAAAGATAAATTATATTTAAAGATTGATAGCAATATATAGTACTAATAATAAAATTAAAAACGGGAGAGAAAGAGAAATGATACAATGATATTTGCATTAAAAGACTCCTAATTGGAGTAAAATACCTACCTCAAGAGAAGAAAATAGTCGCCATAGGAATTAAAGTGTACATACGAGTTATAAAAAGTCTCTTCTATGCTTTCCATCTCTATAGATATCTAAACCTAGTAAACCTCTCACTTGTATATTTATGGGTATTTCGAAGAAACTGGAGACTTTGCCTGATGTTGAATAAAAAACAACTAATGGACAAAGCACAACAATGCTCATTATTACTAATTTGCTTTATTCTGGGATATTGATTATTTATCTTTCTTCGGCAGAAAAGCATTGGAGTGTCAATTGCCATCATTGCACCAGCAAAGCAATAGGGAATCTTTTATTTGCACATTCCTACAGCTCAAACCCATTTTATAAATTCAAAACTTTTGTATCTCTTTCCCTACTCTCCCACATTTCAAAAATCCCATCAATATATACCCTTTCAAACACTCCATCTTCCTAACATTAGAAAAACAAGTTCCCTTTCGTGCTACTTCCATCTTGTTTTAAAAAAAAAAAAGAAAAGAAAGAAAGAAAGGAAATGTCACCCACAGCAAGAACTATTTTAGCAACCACAGAAATAAATGTCAAAAGTGGTGTTGCAATGGAAGATTTGTTCAAAACTACTCAAAAGGCATCTGCTAAAGATCAACATGACCAACTAGGTGAGTGTAATATTATAAAAAAGGATCGAAGTGGCAAGCCCGATAACAAACTTATTGGCGGAGTTGAGGAAGAACCAAAAGAAGAGGATGCCAAGACGAAATTTCAGAAAAACAATGTAAGACTTTTTAAGAGAACTTCATTATATTTTCTTTCGTTCCATTCTTCCTGCTTTCTTTGCCTGACTAAATAATGCTGTTTGCCTAGCAAGAACACCGGTTTCCTAATAGGATTGACCAGAGATTGATTTTCCTTCCCAAAAATCATAATAGATAATAATTCGTAAAATAATTATATAATAATAACGATAATAATGCTAACGATTTTCGCTGTCTTATCACCTTAATTAATATTTTCCTTACTGGTAATCAGGATGATGGTGGTAGTAGCCTGTGGAGATGGAAGCAAAGACTACTTGGAGCAGTGAATCCATCTACTACTGAAGGTATTTTTCCAATGCAAATATTTCTCTTCGGCATAGTTTAAAAAAGAGTGTTAGAACTTACTAACTTAGAATTAAAAGTTTTAGACTCAAAAGTGACCGGTCTGGTCATTTATATATCAGCTTAAATTCATATTCAGCAATTACAAATAATTGGCTATAAATAATCAACTAGATGATTCCGTTGACGTGACTACAGAAGTTTCCAAAGAGTATTGGAATCCATTGTGAAATGTGGAGTTTTAGAACTTTTTTTGAATAAAACGGAGAAAGAAAAAACTTAAAATGTTTACTCCGTCTCAATCTACATAGGTTTTGTTGAATTAGGGTGTAAAGAAGCAGATCTAAAGATACTAAGCGTAGCGATTCAATGTTCTGGAAGATCGGATGATGTGGTGCTGCCAATTTCTAATCCTCCAACCACAAAACGCAGTCTCTTCACTCTCAAGGAAGGGTGTCGTTACCGCACCAAATTCTCATTCACTGTTTCCAAAAATATAGTCCCCAGTCTCAAATACCTTTATACAGTTTGGAAGACAGGCGTACGAGGTAAATTGAAAAATAATAATAATAGCAATAAAAATATTTCTTTAATATAAAAAATTACGTCTCTATTTTATTAATTTTGGTGCTATTATTTACATCCTGTGGCAGTGGAAAATACCAAGATAATGATGGGAACATTCAGTCCTAAGCAGGAACCTTACACCTATGAATTGGAAGAAGCGACCATCCCTACTGGCCTCTTTGTACGAGGTTCCTATTATGTTAGAACCAAGGTAATATAATTTTTTCTTTTTTTGCCCCAAAATTGAAGATAAAAGATTAGTATAGAAATATATTAAAGGTTTCATGATTATGATAAATCTAAATTGTCAAATGATATAATAGGATTGGTCTCATTAAAACTACCTTGTACTATAAAATTTTTCTTGTTTAACATAGGAAAGATAATGCTAATAATAATATCCAAATATATTTTTAATAGGTGTCCTAGGAGTAATTGCTAAGAATCTAAATAAAAAGGACTTTTGGGCTATTTATATACTTTTTTATTAGTTTAAAATGTGTAATTAAAGTCAGTTAAATTGGTGTTTATACATATTTATTGATCTTTGTATTATACTTTTCAGATGGTTGATGAGGACGGAAAATGCTATCTGGATTTCAGTTACTACTTTGAAATTCGGAAGACATGGGATTAATAGTCACTTCCCCTATGCTTAGGAAATTTTCATTTGGGTGGGATTATTATTTTATGGAAAGATGTTGCTTTGCTGTTGCGTCATGTAATTACGATGTCTTCTTCTTCTTTTTCTTTTTTCAATTTTAATTCAAATGTTTAATTGACGTCTTCTCTAAGGAAATATGATGATAAACACGACGGAAGCTGAGACCAAATCATGAAGGAATGCGTGTTCACTGTTCAGTCTTAGTGAGGTTGCCACTGAAGTGACTAGCACAGAGAAAGATTTTGGTTTCTAACCATTATTAATTGTTGTAACTTTGTACTTCAGTCACTTTCGAGATCAATTCGAAAACCAATCCTTCTTGAAGTTTTTATTTGACGAATTATGAGGATTCATTTTTTCCCGTGATTGTATGAGTTTGAAAATTAAAAAAAAAAAAAACGAATTTTTTTTCTTTTTTCATTTGAACCGACCATTAAAAGGATCAACATTGCTATGGTGCAACCTATGCTTCATAACAAAATAGCTACATTTCTAGGAAGGCTTAGAATTCTACCAAGTGTTTGAGAGGTTAGCCCATCAATTTAAATCGTTTCATGGGTCTTTTATCATTCCATTTATAGTCCATGTCATTAGGCATTTATTTTTTGAATTAAGTATCATAAATTCTCCATTTTTACCCATAAAAAAGCATTTTTCTATAATAAAAATTATAAAATGAAAAAAGATTTTTTAAAAACCTTGCAAAAATAAAAAACCCTAGAGAGATAGAGAGAGAGAGCTTAGGTTTTAAACCCCATACTCATTGCGTCTTTCTTCAAAAGGCCTCACGATTAAGGCAAATTGAAGCTAGAATTTGGTCTTAGATCATTCTAGAGTCCCTAAGCTTCAAGAAAGGCACAATTTGAATCTCCTTAAATCAATCAAACCATATCAATGACCAATAAGTTTCTCAAATCGCCACCATGGCTATTTGATTCAATAGCTTCATTACCCTCAAGGTCAATCCCCCCTTGTCAAATGCTAATCTTGGAACTCAATTAAGAAAATGGGATAAATGCAAAGGTCTGAGTGAATTTTAGGAATAACCTTAGCATATTTAAATGTTTAGTAGTCTCAATTACAAATCAAATGGGGATATACCATTTATGCATCGAAAGAGGTCAATCTGACAGCTAAAATCTACCTAAGCCAGCTAAGGGAGCTCCAATCGGCCTAAAGTTGCTAAACATGTTAAAGTTCAGTGATGTGCGACTACCAATTGCATCAAATTATAAATTTATAAATCCAAAGAAATCTAAGACTGAGCTAGGCAAGTATACCTATCTAATATAGTATAGAATTTATTAGGAATCGTCCTCAAGAATCTAAAGAATAAGTACTAGTATTACTCTTTTCTACTATTTAGCCTGAGTCTTAAGGTGTGAGTGTTAACTAAAATAACTAATCAACTATTTAAACTAGATTATTAAGCCTTATAATTGATTGTGAGCACTTTTTAAAAGATTAGTTCAATCACAAAACCATACCCTAATCTTAATCCATCCTAAACCTTAAAATCTCATGATAATGGATTAATTAATAGTTATTTTGTTTTTCAACTGCAGGGATTCAAAGTTAAATCAACTACTCCTTCGAGTTAATTAATTTCTAATCTTATACAAGATAGTGGAGACCTCTTCCTTACCAACGGCATATAAGATTGCGTAAAAGAGCAAAAACCTTAGTTAAGATTAAATCTTTTTTGCAAAAATATGAAGTTTTCCTACCTTTAGGTAAAAAATGCAAATTCTCTATTTATGAGGATCTATCTTATTAAATGAAACCTCTTTCTATCTAATAAGAATTAAACATGTAACAAATCTAACCACAATTTGACAATAAAAGTACATCAATATATTCAAGAACATCAATATTATTAATCAAACATCAATTAGATCACATTGTTTAGAGTTTCACAAGACTAAGGTATAAAAAATTTACTCCTCCGTGGAGTTTGAATTACGAAAGTAGAGATTAAGCATGATAAAACCCTTTGTGATCTCATTGTTGTTGCAACACTTCTTTTCTTAGGCTTGTTTTTTCCTCTTCTAGGGCTTGGAAGAATGTCTAAAGATTCTAAATTACAAAGAAAAGGCGGGTATTTATAGTTTAGGTTGGGAAACATATCTGCACGGGCTAGTTTACATAAGCATGGTCGGGGGCGGGATGAGATTAGAAGCTTCGTCGACATTGGAAATTTTAACATGCACGGTCGTGCTGCCTAGTGGGGCAAAAATCAAAAGCTTCGTTTCTTGCTTTGTTTGCTTTCTAGATTGTGCCCTTAGCTTCTTCCCCGCATATGATGAAGGAGGGGCTGAAAATTTAAAGCTCACTGATTTGTTCCCTTGCATTCATCATGACCATGCACAAGGTAGTGTATATATAAATTTAGCTATTGTCCATCTTTTCCTAATTTTTCCTTGATTCTCACTTGAATTATCTTCAATTTCTTCGAAAATCATCTTTTAGCCCTGAAATTGATGTTTAAGCAATTAAGTATCATTTTCTTGATAAAATCACAAGAAATACATATCAAGTATATCCAAATTAGGACTATAGATAATGGTCTATCGACACTTATCATTCAGTCAACCAAGGTGGGTTGATCAAAGGTAATTAGCATATTTAGGATGCGCTTGGTAAGAGCATGTTCTTTGTATCAAATAATAAATAGTAATATCCATTGAAAATTCAATGACAAGCTTTAAGGCAGCACATATACTAATTGCATTTAGAATTTTATGGATGTTTTCCTCTAGGATCTTGAAAGTAAGTATTAGCATTATGTTTTACTACTGTCTAGCTTAACTCTTACGATAATGATTAATTATTCAAACTACTAACTAACTAATTTAGGAAACCTTAGAATTAATTGTTAATGCTTTCATGAGATGTATTCAATCACAAAACATACCCCTTATCTTGATGCACCTAAATCTTATTTCTTTATAATAAAATATCGATTAACAAATTGTTTATGCCATGCATTGCAGGAATTTTCAATTAAACTAATTACTCCCCCGAGTTAATTAATTCCTAACCCTACATAAGATAATGAAGGTCTCTCCCTCACTAACCTAATGTAAAATTGCATTAAAGTTCATACTTCTCAATTAAAGATTCAATTTTTGTGCAAAAAATCAAAGTTTTCCTACCTCTAGGCAAAACGTGCAATTTATCTATTCATGAGGATCTATTGTATTAGATGAAACCTCTTTCTATCTATAAACACCCCCACCCCCAACCCCCTCTTCCCTTTTTTTTTTTTTTTGTCAAATTTATGCTTTAATATATGATGAGAATGAATATTATATTAATCCCAAAAATTATATTTTCCTTTTTTAAAAATAATAAAGAAAAATTAATTAAATAGTGCTATAATATAAAATAAAAGTTTTTAGGCTTAATATAACATAAATTTAAATTATATATAATTTTGGGCCCAATTAAATGACTTATAATAGGATGACTCATTTAATTGGGCCAGTTTAAAGCCTTAAAACAAATTTCAGTGCAAATCAAATTGAGGTATAGACCAACAGTCTGTATGGATAAGTCACTTGCATGTAAATAAGAGGTCATGGGATTGATATGCATTTAGATTCACTTAGAAAACACAAAATCAACATTAAATCGAAGTCAAACAAAAACCCTAATTTTGTGATTCTTGAATTGGGGCTTTTAATCAATTTTCGAACTTTTTTTTAGCTCAAATCCTATAAATAGGAGCTTGAACAAGCCATTTTCATCAACAATCACTTTAAAATCACTTTCAGAAGCTCAAATATGAAGTTATATCTTGAAGTTAAGGTTTTGAATTTAAAGTGGTGATTTGTAGCTTATTGTTTGATTTTGACTTGATCAAGGTTCATAGGAAGCTTTCTAGCAACTTAAGCTTCAATTTGGCAGGTTTCAAGTCACTTGAAACCACCAGGAGTAGTTTCGATCAACATCTATTGCTAGCCTCCATGTAAGGACTTCAAACCACCACTTTATGACCATTTTCGAACCAAACAACTACTATCAGAGTGTCAGGCATGCCCAAATAGCCTAATCTGACATCTTGGCTACCACCGTCAACCTCCAAGACCACTAGAATCATCACTACCAGTCATCCCTACCCTTTGTCATCCAAGTAGCAGCAGTAGTAGTAGTAGTAGTAGTAGTGGTGGTGGTAGTAGTAGAAGACAAAGACAATAAATGGGAAAAATTTAAAAAAAAATAAAATAAGAAGAAAATATAAAAAGAAATATAAAAAAATGTAGAATAAATGTAATTGTTTGTTTTGTGTATTTTAAAATAAATTTGATGAAAAGTATAAAAATAAAAAAGGAAAAAAAATACCACTTAGAAAATTCATTTTCCTAAAACAGAACCTTTAATTGATAGTCTTTGGGTTGATATCATCAAATCGAGATTGTTTTGTAAAATCAATAAAAATTAATAAACTTAAAGTAAAAAGAATTCAAAAGTTAAAAAAACCAACAAATTAAAGTTTTAAGGAAAAAAAACTACATATTGTCTAATCCTTATTAGTGAGTATATAGGTACCTGCGAGGTGACATAAAAAAAAAAAAAAATTTCTTTTCCCCTGTCTTTGTAAATATTGAATGGGTTCTATGTGATCACTTGTCTTGATTTGTAAATGTAACATTTTGTAACATTAATAAAATCTTTTAGCATTAAAAGGATAAGTTATAATTTAAGAATTTTAAGTAGTAACTATATGGTTTTAATAGGATAATCTTTGAATTCAAAATTTCTAGTATTTGAAAATTTGATTTTTAAATTGGTTTATATCATAGATCTATAGCCAAGTTAGGATCAACAAATCCATTGATCATAACTTGCAAATTTTTCCAACTATAGTTGGGTGGCGACTCTTATTAATTTTATAAAATCAACATTTCTTTCAATTCTTAGTTGAGGATTGTATCAAATGAATTAGGGTTTGATAAGGATTGAGTTGAAAAAACTCAAACTAGAAAATGAAAAATCCAAGCTCGGCACTATTTAACAAGAATCATACATGCAATTAATTTGCATGCATAAATTAATCACAAGATAATCAATATACATTAATAGATATAAAATCATAAACTTTCATTAATCAACATATTTAGCACGTAGGTATAGGGTTTACAGTAAACACAAAGAATCTAGAGGAATAATAAATAATCATGATGAAAAGAATAAACCTTTGTAGATATTTTGTGATCTTTGATGATGCTCCAATAATTTCTCTCTTAGAGTTCGTAACTATGCTCTCCTAGGTTTTTAAAAATAATTAATAATGATAATAATCCCTTCACTATGAAATAAAGCAAGTATTTATAGTTTTGGAAACAAGGTTGGTCTACAAGACCTTCTATAAGGCCATACTCAAGGTCGAGCACTCTGGAACAAAGTAAAATTTTGATGATCAAGACTCTACATGGGAATACTTAGGGTTGTGGACTTTGGAATTCCATCTTCTCTTCTCTGGTTGAATTTTCTCCTTCAGCATTACTCTCTACACAACTTATGTAGTAGCTGGAGCACACTTTCAAGATGTATTGTAGTCCCTTTTTACCCTCTAACACAAGTGTCTTCATGGCCATGCCAAATGTTATGCACATGTGGAAATCACCATTTTTTATACTTTGCCAAATTTTGCCTCATTGTTGCTCATGTCGTCCTTAAATCTTTCAAATGTCTTCTTCAAACCTTGAAATCAAATCTTAAGCACTTAAGGATCATTTTTGTGATAAATTTACATAAAATCCATACAAAAATTATATCCAGTTAGTAATAGAAATCAGTCTCTAAATTCCTTAATTATGAATCTTTAATTCTAAGTTTCACAAAATAATGCCACTTTTTATGAATTGCAAAAACAAATGCATAAGAACAAAATCACTTATTTGATGAGCAAAAATAGTGAAATTGAGCTTGATTGTGATTGGATCACAGATTAAGATGTTGCATGATAGGTGAAATGCTCCAGTTATTAAAAGAATAGATATAATTCGAGCAATGTTGATTGTGAAAACAATTATTAAGAACAATATGAATAAAGGAAGTTACACACAATATTCATTATCGGTAACAAGATTTAACTGTCTTTCAATTTAGCGATCCAAAAACGAATATGGCAGCAGAATAAGAATTAAAAAAAAAAAACCTAAATTCCCAAGAAGATCCATGCAATCTAATTAAATCGAGAAAGATTGAAATATACCTTTTACGAAGCTTTCAAATTTCGGATCAATAGGTACTGCAAACGTGAACACCCGCTACTGTATCCACACGAACGAATTTCCAATTAGATCTCTATGCATGTGCTAGCATGTTGAAACAATTCTGAATTTTAGGAATCTCTTACAAAAGGGTCTCTCACATTTTAGTTATAGAATTTCTATGCAATTCTAATGTGACAGCGAGCGTTAGTTAAACCCTAGAGGTGACCATCACCTTCTATTTATAAGATCCTTTGTTATGTTTACCTACCCTAATCTTATTAGGGTTTTTCTCTATAAAAATGACATGTATCTTATAAAATAAGATTTTTATTTAATAATTATTTATTATTCTTAATCTAATTAAGAATAATATATAATTAGATAATTCCTAATATAATTATTAAAATAAACATGATGCAATTGATTCATTCATTGTGTGTAACTTTATAGGTTCACTTAATATTGACAGTAGCCCTTAAACACGCTTTAGGCCTAGAATACATAATTGGTCTCTAGCAAGACATTATGCCTACCTAAATTACATTAAGATCAATGATCCGATTCTATCTATTAAAATAAGTTATTTAATCATTTTGTTACACGATATCTTATAATCAAAATAAGGTGTTGATCAATACACTCTTATATTATTTAATCACATATTTCGTACTTCTAGAGTTTGACTGACTTAAGCGAATGATATCGATAACTCCTTATCAATTCATTCGAGCATAGTTATATATGTTTTAGTCTTACTCATCAAGAGGCTCAAAAGATATCTCTCTCAAATTAATGAGTGGAACAAATTCCTTCATGAGCACTCACATTCCTCCACATTGCTTGTTTCATGTGATGAAGAACTAAATTAAAAATGAAACTTATTATATAGGAATCCATGGTGTCATCAGGTGAAAGAACTCAAGCAACACTATAATGATAAATACTTATCATATTGATCCACATAGTATTCTCACAACTAATCGTTCCAATAAAATGTACTTTCACATATATCCATGTATTGAATTGATATCTTATATCCATGATTAGTAAAACATGATCACTATTCAACCAACATGCTAGTCTTAATTCATTATTATTCCATATAATGAATAACTAGGGATAATTTAGAATAATATTATTTCTCGCCTTATGGTTTCACTATTAAAGTCACATACTTTAACAATATAAAAAATAACCAATTATTCAAGGAATAAATTTCATCAATGTAAGAAGGCCAATTATAACTTTGATGAAGAAAATTGACTTATATTATAAGGATAAATATTCAAATGACACAGAATCCTCATGGCCTAGGGTACATCAACAGCAGACTCAAGATAAAAATGTTTGTAAAAGCTAAAATCACAAATCAACAACCACCAACACTAAAGCAACCACAACAATCCATCAATTCACTCACACACAAAATTCTCTAAATCTTAGAATCACAAAATCAACATGGAAAGAATTCCTACCATACCAATTGATGTGATCATGGTGGATATATGTTCAGGACGTGATCTGAATTTTTCAGAACATTTGTTTTTAAATTATAGGATATAAATGAAAGTGATATTTTTGTAATTTTTATGGGTTGGTATGAACAAAAGAAAAATAAAGGATATAAATGAAATCGCAATATGAATCTTGAAACATCGATTCACTCACACACAAAATTCTCTAAATCTTAGAGTCACAAAATCAACATGGAAAGAATTCCTACCATACCAATTGATGTGATCATGGTGGATATATGTTCAGGACGTGATCTGAATTTTTCAGAACATTTGTTTTTAAATTATAGGATATAAATGAAAGTGATATTTTTGTAATTTTTATGGGTTGGTATGAACAAAAGAAAAATAAAGGATATAAATGAAATCGCAATATGAATCTTGAAACATCAAAATCAAATTGGTTTTATGTTTGAATTGCAAATCAATAACATAAGATTTGTGAGACCTTTATATATTGTTAGAAGATCTAAAGGATTGAATTAACAAAGCTCACCACAATTGATGACAATTAAAAAAAAAATCCTATAGTGAATTTTACTTAGTGTTCATTAATGATAATAAGACTTAGTAATCTCTCTATGACAATGTCCATATATCACATCAAATGGTTAGGGCTATGCAAAAAACCAATTGAATCAGACCAAATCAAATTGCACCAAAATTTCGATACTTTTGCATAATAGTTCGGTCCGATGAAGAGTAAACAGTTTACAATTCAATTTGGGACCTTGAGCTGACTATATGATTTGAATTGAGCCAAACCGTTTTACATATTTAAGAAACAATCAAACATATTATTTTTCTTTCTTTTACTTGTTTTATTTGAAAATATTGGTTATTTTAATCTTTTATTTAGATATATATTATTCATGAAAATAAAATTAAAATGGTTATATCATATTTTAATTGCTGTGGTGTATATATAAATATGATAATTTTGAGATTTTTATATTCTAGTGCTCTAAACATTCTTCTTTTTATTTCATTTGTCCTACTACTTAATCAACATTTTTTACTTAGTTACTGATTGGTTTATATAATTGATAGTATGTTAATTAAAAATATATAAGGAGTTAAAATTTCTACCTCATATGAGGATAGTGTATTCTCATTTCGTATAATTGTAATTTTAAGATTGATGAAATCTTTCCACTACTATAAGCTTCACTTATTTATTTAGGTACATAATTAATTTCAAAATATTATTATTTATATTTATATTGGTAATAAGAAATATTTAATTAAATTTTTTAATAGAATGTATTTTTATTTTAAGAATTAAAAAATATTCAAACCTCATACCAAATCATTTTTCTTTATTAGATCGAAAAAAATATAAACCGAACTGTATGATTATGTTCGAGTTTAAAAGAAAAACCAAACTGTAATATATGATTTGGTTCGGTTCGGGAGACAAACCAGACCGAACCGCACTACGCACTCACCTACAAATGGCATGAAATAAAAGATGAGGCTCCCTAAATAACATGGCTGATGGCTTATTTATAGGCTCACAATAATCCCACAAAATATCTAAGCCAAAAATGGAAAATGAATTTCATCCAAAAGATTGTTAATATCTAGCTATTAATGGAAATTAATATAATCTTGACACTTGTAAACATTAAAAAACTAAAACAAAACTAAATTGAATGATTTGAACAACTAAAATATCTGAAAACAAAGAAATTGAAAAAAATAGATGAAATGACTGGAACCAACCAAGTCGAATAAGACGGGCAAAGGTGGCCAACATTGATTTGCCAAATCGCTCCTAGTTAACCAGTGTAACTAGTTTGATGGCTTTAGGCCCGTTCGAGCTTCACCAGTTGGTGAAGACACGAACGAGCCAAGTTGCTTATGAGTTATTTGAACTCAATTCGTTTCACATTTGGCTCGATTGAAACTTGACTGAGTAAATGACCTAAGCTTGTCCTTAAAGTAAAATTCATTTATCCAAACGAGCCGAGCTTGAGCTCGAGCTTTGATTTCAACTAGCAAATTGTCTCATGAACGGGCTTGTTAGGCTCATAAACAAGTTTATGAGTAGGCTCATTAACAAGCATGTTAATTAGTAAATTTGTGGATATTTTTTGTATGATATATTATATATAACTATATAATTAAACTAATAATAATTTCTATTTAATATTTATGTATATATATTTATATTAACACTTATATATTATATTTTAGGTTTAAAAAAATGGAAAATGGGTAATCTAAAGAAGTCTAACTTGAATTTAAATTCCAAGCTTGATAAAAGCTCAATAGGCTCAATAAAAAGTTCAACTCGACTCGAGCTCATTTCATTATCTAGTCAAGCTTAAGTTCAGACTATAGCTCGTTTAGTTAAACGAGCCGAGCTTGAGCATGGTAAATTTTAAAAAAACTGAGTCTAAGTCTTTAAAAACTTAGCCCAGCTTGTTTGAAACCCTATTAGGCTTGGATTGTTTTTTACTTCCTAGTTGACCTCTTCCAACATGCGTAGATAGCCTATCTCTTCGTTTGATCTGTGATTAAGACTATCAAACTTGTAACTTATTGTTGTCCTTCCTAAAATCCATTTGTACCTTTGCGTTTATCCCGTTATCTTGAGTGAGTCCTTGGATTCACATCACAAATTCTACATAATTTCTCGGTAAAGGTTCAGACTTAGGTTTGACATAGACTGAAACGTTCAATGTGATTTATGGTAAGTTACAACAATATCCTCAAAGAGATACGTTGAATTTTGAAAATAGTGGACGTACACCAAGTTACAATGATATCTCCATAAAAAACATATCAAATTTTAAGAGTTGCATTTTTGAGAAATAGTAATTTCTATTTCCTAGGTAGAAATAGGAATTTTTTATCTATTTCCTTTTTATATGAAATAAACATTTTTTTATAGTAGTCCTATTTACAAACCAAATAAAAAATTAGCTATTCTACAGTAATAAGGGTAGAGTAATATATCCATTTCAGTAAACAAATGCAAGATATTTGCTTTGCTAGAATTAAATAAGCCTAAAAAGAAATAACAATCATTTTATTTTGGGATTAAAAAAGTTCTATTATATGAAGAATATTAATTCCTCTAATGAAATGAATCAATTGAAATTTTTTATTTATTTCACCTTATATAAAATAGACATTTCTTATTGTAAAATTTAAAAAAAAAAAATATATATATATATATAGAGAGAGAGAGAAGAGGGGCAGAATGACTAGTAAAGAAAACTTAAGTAAAAGTAGTGGACTTAAACCATTTAAAAAAAATAAGACCGCAAAATTTCTCCTTTTAATGCAACACCGTGCCAACATTATGTGTATACATGTGTATTTAGTTATTTTTTAGCATGTTTCTTTATTTTTTTTTTAGGTTTTCTTTATTTTATATGTATTTAGGAAATTAATTAACGCTCAAATCAAGTGATGAATTAACCTCATAAAGTCAACATTTTGTATAAATATATATTTGTTGTTTTGTAGCATGATTTGTTTATTTATTATTTAAGGTTTTATCGACTGACTTTGTATTTCGGAAATTAATTAAGGGTCAAAGCAAGTGACGAATCGAACTTATAAATTAATTACAATTGTATTAGTGATGTAAAAGGTTGACTCTTTTTCCAACATGATGGAAAAATTTGGCAGAATCATTTTATGAGTCTGTAGAAGGTGTTATTGCAAAGTATCATTACTTTAACCGCTTTCCCAACTTCATGAGAGCATGTAAAACCTCATATAGATTGACCTAGTGACATACCATTCATAGCCTTATTTTAATGAATTAATAAGATGATAATCAAATTATTATTATTAAAGAATCAAATGGAGTTATAATAGAATTTTTATTTATTAATTTTTTTTATATTAATGGGAAGGAAGATTCAAACATGATACCTCTCATTTGATAGACCAAACGTGATGTCATTGGGTTACAATAC
The DNA here is from genome assembly GCA_024138025.1 of Combretum micranthum. Taxonomy (NCBI): domain Eukaryota; kingdom Viridiplantae; phylum Streptophyta; class Magnoliopsida; order Myrtales; family Combretaceae; genus Combretum; species Combretum micranthum. The sequence continues at coordinate 2,248,895 of JAMXBD010000005.1, forward strand.
CATTGATATTAATTTTTTTTTATTTTAATGAGCTAGGGTGTTTTGGGAGAAGGAAAAATTTCCAACATTACATTGCTATTTATAAGTTTAGTTAATAAATGACTATTCAAAAATATTTGTAATGATGAAGAAATGTTACAATAGCTCTTTATAAAGGACAAAGCACTAATAGAATTACTATTATAGGAAAATAAGAAGCAATTAATACATTCTTACATCAAATATTATTAATTTATTTTTGTATAGTTTATTTCTACATTTGTCAAAAATTCAAAAAAAAAAGAAAATGAAATAATTTTTTGAAGGATTCTAAATTCTATAAATACATCCCTAGCATAAAGAATAATGTCAAAGACATAGTACATGCTTCAAAAGGAATAGTAGAAAATACTGTATTCTATCCCTCTCAAGCGAGGAGCCATCAGGATTAAATGTGCATGAATTTTGTCGAAAACTTATATTGTAATTATCATATTTTAATGACTATACCGTAATAATAAGCTAATTTTTGTTGTCTCGCCATTTTGTCCTGCCTATCTCTTGATGATTGCGAGTAGAAGATTCAAGTAATCCTTACACATTTATGTCTAACTTATGAGTTGTGCATATAAGCAATTAACAAGTTTGTTATAGGACCGATTATGTACTATTGGGATAATGTCATAAATACCACATAAAATTTAATGAAATATATAATTAGGTATCTTAATTTTAAAATGATCAATTCAGTACATGAAAAAAATTTAAATTGATTAGTTTAGTATATGAAAAAAATGATAGAGCTACTATTAGCATGCACGAAAAGTTCTTTTAGGTACTAAATTGAACAAGTTTAAGTACTAAATTAATCGATTTTGAAGTTGATGTACCTAATTACATAAGATAAATTACACTAGAAGGTCCCAACGTTTGGAGATAAGCTCATTTAACGTCCTAACATTTTAAAAAGTTCAAAAAAGATCATAACGTTTGGAAATAGTGTCTTTTGAATTTTAATTAAATATTTCTCTTATTGATTCATGTCAATGGAGACCTTAGAAGAAAAGTTTTTTGAGTTTTGATTAAATACCTCTCTTGTAACACGTATCAATAGAGACTTCAATTGGTCTACTTCCCTAAACATTATTACCTTTTTTTTTAAATACTAAAAAACGTTAGGACTTTAATTGACCCATTTTTTTAAATATTGGGATCTCTTTTGAATTTTTCAAAATATTAAGACCTCAAATGAACTTACTACATAATGTTGCGACCTTCTGATTTAATTTATTCTATTACATATTTTGTCAAAATTCAAGTAATATTTACAGCATAAACCTTGTATTATATAAATAAAAGAAAGAAGTGATAATGATTTCTTCAATTTCATCCTTTTATTATGCTTTTGGTGAAAACTGCAAATATCAAATAAATGTATAAAGCTGTAGCATTTTCGATTTGAATACAAAACTATTATCATCTTTGTTGATCCCATAAAGTGTACATAGTTGTTTGCAACATTTAAATATAGACATAGCTAGTCCACGCGAGGAAAGGCCCTTATTTTCCTATGGAATAAATTTTGATAGGTCAAGGGTTATCTAGACAAGACCAGCACTAATATTATATTCTTTTTCAGGTTTTGGTCAAGGAACCAAGTTATTATTATAGAAGGCACGCAAAGGGGACAACCACATATGTCTATCATGAAGCATGGCTATTTGATATTGCTCCCATCGCTATCTCCAGGTTATTTCAGACTTCTATTTTGTGTGGGATATATGTAAATGGAAAATATTTAATGAAACATTTCGATTTCAAAAATCCGTTTGATATAGAATATCCAGCTATAATGTTATGGGTTAAAATACATTTCTAGTTTTTAACTTGGTGTTAATAAGAAGTAATGAGACAATCTTAGATATCTCAAATAAACTATGGACAAATAAGGTTTTAATACTTAATTTCAATCCAACAACGGACAACCAATAGATTACATTATACAAATTTTTTGTTTGTTTTAAAGTATAATGATTTTAAAAGCTATTATCAGTCCATCATTTTATGTATTTTTATAAATAATACTTTTCCACTATTTGTGACTAATAGCACTTCAGTCATAAATTAAACTTACAAAAGGATATGGCAATTTGACTGCAATAGTTGCTACCGTTCTTGAGAGCAACCCACATTCTCTAATTGCCATCATGAACCATTCAAAGAAAGTTTGACAAAATCATTTCCTTTTCCAACATTTGGAGGTAATGTCAATGCCAGTCATAGGTATGTTCAGTTGATCTATTTTTCATCTGTATTTGTATTTTTTTTTAAATAATATATGTAAATATGTCCGATTTATATCCATATTTTATCTATATTTAATTTTTTAATGAGAACTACTAATTTTTTTTATCTATATCTATTTATTGATAAATAATTTATTAAAAAATTAAAAAAAATTATCTATATCTATTAAAAAAACCAAACAAACAGACCCATATGTGGCTCCACTCACATTTGACTTTTCCTTGCATGCTTTATATATTATTATTTCAGTTGCTGGCTTTCCAAGGAATTAAAGCAGGAGTATGGGAATTGCTTGTTCCTCTGACAAATCACCACATACTAATCAATTCTGACTTCATCATTCCAAAGTATTCCCAGACAAGACTTTTAGCCCCCTGCACTGTGGTCATGAACTAAAAAATGAAGGGAAAGTTTTAACCAAATAAACATTCGGTGTTCCCATTCAAGTATGGCGCATATACTTATGTAAATCAAGTAAATTATCTTCGGCCAAAAAAAAAAAAAATCAAGTAAATTATCAATATGTGGTCCAATTTTGAGGGCGTCTGAAGAGAGTTTTATCTTGTCTAAAACTGTAGGACATCTTCAGTCTAGCATATATTCCTACTTTCATTGGAACATCCAAAACTCAATACCTGCTATTCAACAATTATATAAAATACTCTTCCAAAGATAATGACTATTAAAAAATGTATTAGTAGATATAAATCTAACAAAGTCCACTTATAATCCATTAATATTGTCTATGCTAGTGTCACACTCATTCCTTATCCATTGAAATACCCTGCATTAAATAAATAAAAGAAGGGTAGAATAATTATTATTATTATTTTTAAAATAAGGGCATTTTTGTCCAATCGAATAAAATTTACTAGATATGTATTAATATGCAGGAAGATAATCGTTCCAACAACTATTCTTTTCTACTATATCCAACAATAGAACGTGTAGATAACAAAACTATGGTGTTTTGGTAATGAAATTGATATTTTACATGAAGTAGCAAGAGTAGAGGAGAAAATTTGAGAAATTTATAAAGGAAAGGACTTGAAATGTGGGAAAGATTAAGAATTGACAGTTTGCACAATTAGGTAATATATTTTTTAATACAAGTTTTGAACTTTTAATTATAAGATATTTTTGAGATGGACAAACTAGTGCAGTAAAGGGTTGTATCAAGGTTTAATGTTAAGTTTTGAACGTTGGACAAGAAAACAAGGCTAGCATTCGCAAAAATTACATCTTATTCCTTTGTCTATGATCAACACGATCTAGATTATGTTCGCACCTGTGTCGAACACTTTTAAGCGTTTTTTGTGGTTTTTTGCTCAACATAAGTGAGTATATGAGTTGTGTGGAGATCTGTGTCGCACACAGGGACCTAAAATACATGAAAACCTTGCTTCTTAGCTCAACATGAGTGAGTATACGAGTAGTGTAATTACTTATATAGAAGCATACTAGTAAGAATACAAGTAGTGTTAGCACTTGTACAAAATAACTTTTTCACAAATTGCATTCTTTGTTAAAGACCTTTGAAACTTATTCAAATCCATCCATAAGGGTTTCAAATCACTTTAAAACCTTGGAATTTCAAATCACTTTAAAACCTTGGAATCCAAATACTATTAATTAATTACCTATTTTTCTTTTTCTTCATAACTAAACCCTTATTTTCAAACTAAATGTATATGCCAGTTGTGATAACTTTTAAATAAGAGTGAAAACTATAGGAAGTATCACCTTTAAATGGAATTAAATGCTTCATTTACTTTATAACTTAGGTTTAGAAGGTTCTAATTTCACGACAAGTCTACATTCCATGTACGTGTATACTTTGCTTGTTGATAACTGTCCTCAGACTCTTAATAGCTGTATTTTATTTATTATATTTTTATATGATAATTTATTGATTTACTAAAGAAAATGACACTTATTGAATAAAATATTCATTTCAGGGATAAATGAGGAAAATTGAGTTTTTTAGAGGGTTGAAAACAAAACAAATGAAGATTTCATGAAGTTTGGAATGTTTATTACAAAGTTAGGAGTACATTACTGAGAATATACAACCAATGTACATTTATTGGAGCACAAGGCGAAGAAAAAGATGGATTTCCAGTACATACGACCCATGTACATGGATAGTGTATGTTAGGGTCATGTACGAATGTTAAGCAAAGAATTTGCATTTTGTTCCAATGCACATGACCCACCTATGCGGGTCACGTAGGGATCGTGTACGACATCACACTATACATAGGTGCTCTATTTCGTTTTAGAAAGAATTCGAACCATCATTATTCCGTTCCTAAACCCAAAAGTACACATTTTTTAGAGTTTTTCAGGAGAGATTTGCTGCACAACATTGGGGATTCATAAATGGCATTACTACATGGGTTCTATCATCATGATTTCTCTTATTTCTTCCTTTATAATTACTATTGTTAACTTTTCCATGGAAGAGTAGTTTTGTTATGTCTTGAGTTTTGAGAAATTCTAGTCTCATGTATAAATTTGCTTTTTAATTAAATAACGTTTTGGCCTTGAATTTACTTCATGATTTATGTTGTTGTTTGTGATGATTTTAGGCTTAAATTATTATAAACTTGATTTCTATTAATTAGAAAGAATATTTCAATTAATAGAATAGATCTCTCATGAGTAAAGAAGATGTGTAATTCACCTAAAAATTAGGTTTTTCTAACTTTCTGCCTCTAAAGATTAGTTTTCTTCAATTAAGGTTCATGAGCTTTATGCGATTCTAATTTGACATTAGTGAAGGAAGAAATTCCCACTTCTTCAATTAGAATTAGGAGTTAATTGACTTGAAGAGAGTAATTAATATTGCTAAGTAATCTGGCCATTCAAGACTAAAGAATTATTCAATTGAAATTACATTTTAAGGATAAAAAAGGCTATAGTGGATCAAAACTACACAGACATAGTTTGTGAATTGATTAATTTTAATGAATGAAAACACATCATTCATTTAGAGCTTTTGGAATTGTTTTTAGTTAAAATTAGTAGTAGGATTAATATGTACTTTGTGATAGATTCGACTAGATAATAGTAAAAAGGTTAGTACTAATAGCTGCACATAGATCCTCAGGACTTAGTACTAATAGCTGCATATAGATCCTTAAGATGATATCTGAGTTTATTTTTATATTACATGATAGGTGCACTGCCTTATGTGGATATAGAATCAATAGGACTATAAATTATAAACTTTATGATCACACACATCAAAGTTTTTAGCGCCATTGTCGAGGATCTAGCAATATTAGGAAAGCTTTAGTCGCTATTACTTTAGTAATTTATTTTACTTTGCAATTTATCTCTTTCTTCTCCATATTATATTATACAACTCTAATCCACTTGTTATCTACTGTAGTGTATGACCAGAAGGTCTTCATAAAAAATTCTTGATCTGGATCCTAAGAATGAGAAGATATTTAATAGGAGATTAAGAAGTGCAACTGCTGGTACGTCTAGGTGGTTGGGTATCAAAAACGAACCACTGGATCTAAAGATTAAAGAAGAGTTCAAAGAAGAGGATTTTAAGGAGAAGAGTATCGATTCATAATCAATAGAAGAAGAACAAAAATAGAATTTCAATATGACAGATCCAAATGTAGGAACGATAAATGTGGATTATGCACGACCTTCGCTCGAGGGTACTAGGCCTACCATTGTAAAGCCTCCAATTGGAGTGAATAATTTTGAAATTAAGGGGACTATACTTTAGCTTTTACAGCAATACTATCAGTTTGATGGTCTACCAAACAAAGATCTCAATGCTCACATTCAAACATTTTTTGAAATATGTGAAACTTGTAAAATGAATGTGGTCGATGATGATGCCATTCGACCCAAGTTGTTTCCTTTCTCTTTAAGAGGGAAAGCAAAAATTTGGTTGACATCACTGGGACCAGGAGCACTTACTACATGGGACGAAATACTGAAGCAGTTCTTGGATAACTACTTTCCACCTTGCAAGACTATTAAGATCCGGAATGATATTTCATCCTTTTGTTAGAATGATTCTAAGACCCTTTTGATGCTTGGCAACGATTGGAAAGAGTTGCTTAGAAGATGCCCACATCACCAACTTCCATTATGGTTGCAAGTACAGACGTTTCACAATGATCTGAATCAAATGACTCGGTAGCTAGTTGATGCATCAACTGGTGGTACTTTAAATTCCAAGACCCTAGAAGACATGGCAAGAAACAACTACCAGTAAGGAAACAATTGTGGGAAGAGAAGAACCACAGGGATGTATTAGGTAGATTTACTTACCTCCTTAGTTGCAGAGATGAACACCCTCAGCAGTTAAGTTATGAGCATTAAGAACCCACCATAAGCACACCTTTATCATGAAGGAATTTCTAATGGTGGTTATTATCTAGAACAACCTAAGCAAGTAGATTATTTGGGCAATCAGAATAAATAGTAAAACAATCCATACAGTAACACATATAACTATAGATGGAGAAATCATCTTAATTTCTTTTGGAGCAATCAGAATGCACAAAGGCAAAATTTCCCACTTGGATTTCAAAGGCCATAGTTGCCTCCATACCAACAGATGCCATCATCTTCAAATCAATAGCCCTATCTAAAGAAGAAATCAAACTTAGAGGAGTTGATGACTGAATTCATTTAGAGTTCAGATGCAAGGCACAAGAATCATGAAGCCTCCATTCATAACCTGGAAAAGCAAATTGGCCAACTAGCCAAGATGCTTTTAGAAAGACAGACAGGCCCACTCTCTACTAACACAGAGAACAATCCCAAGGGACAAGATAAAGCCATCAGTCTAAGTAGTGGTAAAAAGCTGCTAAGTAGAGGTAAAGGGGACTCGACAACAATGCTTGAGAAAACAAGTGGAAAAGGCTAGAGTTTAGAGAAGGAAGCAATTACATCAGCAAAGAAACAACCTCTAGTAGTGAGGGAATACACAACAAAAATACCTTATTCTACCCATCTTAATTAAAGCAAGGATAAAGAGTAGTTTGGGAAGTCTCTAAACTTGTTTAAACAACTCCACATCAACATTCCATTTGTGGAACCTCTCTCTCAAATGCCCAAGTATGCAAAGTTCTTGAAGGAACTTTTATCTAACAAGAGAAAGCTAGAATATGTATTAACTATGGAGAAGGAAGCAAATTGCTCCTTGATTATTCAGAACAAGTTCCCTTCTAAACTCAAGGATCTTGGAAGCTTCATCATACCTTGTAGAATGCGACAATTTTCTGTAGAAAAAGCCCTAGCTGATGTGGGGGCTAGTATTAACTTGATGCCCTATTCATTCTTTCAGAGATTGGATTTAGCATATCCTACTCTAACTCGTTTGAGTTTTCAACTGGTAGACCGTTCTATAAAGATTCCTAGAGGGGCATTAAAGACGTGTTAGTAAAGGTTGGTAATTTTATTTATCCAGTAGATTTTATGGTTCTTGATACTGATGAAGAGGGAGATGTTTCCTTAATCCTGGGTAGACCTTTCTTAGAAACTGCTAGAGCTATAATTGATGTAAAAGGAGGAAAGCTCACCTTCAAGGTAGGAGATGAGGAATTTGTGGTTACTGTGGCTACAACATTAAAACAACATATGGGATTTGATGGTCCATGTTATTCCATTGATGTTATTGATTCCTCGGTAGCTAAACATGTTGAAGAGATTCTATCTAGGGATAAAGTCGAGCTGAGTTTGATTTCTGGTGAAAAGAAAGAGACAATGGATCTTGAGATGAAAGAAATTATTGCTAAGTTAGATGATAAAGAAAGGATATCAACTAAAGAGAGGTTCGAGGAACTCATCATGGATACTGAGGCACGGCTAAAACCTTCTATCGAAGAGCCGCCCGTACTTGAATTGAAGCAACTTCCTGATTATCTAGAGTGTGCATATCTGGAGGAGAATTTCAAGCTACCTATGATTACTGCCTCATAATTATCTAATAACTGTAAATAGCAATTGTTGCAGGTTCTCAAGGAACACAATCGTGCCATCGCCTGGAAGATAGTAGATATAAGAGGTATCAATCCATTCTTCTGTACTCATAAAATCTTGTTAGAAGAGGGATTCAAGCAGATCGTTTAACCTCAAAAGTGACTTAATCCTAATATAAAGGAGGTAGTAAAGAACGAAGTCATAAAACTTCTAGATGCTGGGTTGATATATCCAATCTTTGACAATACTTGGGTAAACCCGACTCAAGTGGTACCTCAAAAAGGTGGGATGAATGTGGTCCCCGATGAGAAGAATAAACTTGTTCCCATGAGAATGGTTACTAGTTGGCGTGTCTACATAGATTACATGAAGTTGAATGAAGCCACTAGGAAGGACTATTTTCCCTTGCCTTTTGTCGATCAGATGTTGGAAAGGCTCACAGGTCACATGTATTATTGCTATCTAGACGATATGTCAAGATATTTCCAAATTCTTATTACCTTAGAAGACGAAGAGAAAACCACATTCACATGTCCCTATGGCACCTACACTTATAGAAGGATACCTTTCAAACTATGCAATGCACCTACCACATTTCAACGGTGTATGTTGGGTATCTTTGAAGATGGTGGAAGACATAATGGAGGTGTTCATGGATGATTTTTTGGTCTTCAGGAACTCCTTTAAACAATGCTTGGCTAATCTAGAGAAGGTCTTAATCCGCTGTGAAGAGACTAACTTGGTGCTTAATTGGGAGAAATGCCACTTCATGTGCAAAGAAGGTATTATGCTCGAGCAAAAAGTTTCATAGAGAGGAATAGAAGTGGACAGGGCAAAAGTAGAAGTTATTACAGGATTGTCACCTCCAACATTAGTAAGCGCCATCCGTAGTTTTTTGGGACATGCTGGCTTTTATAGGCAGTTTATAAAGGATTTCTCCAAGATTGCTTGACCTTTGACTAGGCTTTTGGAGAAAGATGTAGTCTTTGAATTTGACTTAGATTGTTCGAAAGCATTTGATCTATTGAAGGAGAAATTAAATCAAGCTCCTATTATGATTGCTCCAGACTAGAACCTCCCTTTTAAACTTATGGGCGATGCAAGCAACTTTGTAGTGGGAGCAGTCTTTGGCTAGAGACATGACAAGCATTTCAAGTCAATTTACTATGCCATTAAGACATTGAACAATGCTAAGGAAAATTATACTACTATAGAGAAGGAATTACTAGCAGTGGCTTTTGCTTTCAATAAGTTTCGATCTTACCTTGTGTTATCGAAAGTTATTATATACATCGATCACTTGGTGTTAAAGTTCTTATTATCCAAGACTGATGCAAAGCCCAGATTGATCTAGCAAACACTACTTCTACATGAGTTTGACTTAGAAATCCTTAACAAGAAAGGAGCAGAGAACTAAGCAACCGACCATTTATCAAGGCTGGAAAATCCACACAGGGGTGAATTGAAGAAAGAGGACATAAATGATCAATTCTTTGAAGAAAAGCTATATGTAGCAAGTCAATTGATGAGCATCACAATCATAGAGCTACCATGGTTTACTGACATAGTAAACTATCTTGCTGCAAGGATTTTTCCTAATGACTTAGATTACCATGCAAGAAAAAAGATTTTCGTAGACCTTAAGCATTACTATTGGGAAGACCCATTCCTTTTAAGGGTTTGTGCAGATCAAATGATTCGAAGATGTGTCTCTCATGCTGAGGGATGGAAAATTCTAGTAGATTATCATTCAGGCCCCATCGTTGGTCACTACAATGCTAACCGAATTGCATGTAAGATATTAGAGGCTGGTTTCTATTGGCTATCCATCTTTAAGGATGCACACCATTTTGTTTCTCATTGTGGTCAACGTTAGAGGGTTGGAAATACATCAAGAAGAGACGAAACACCTCAGAATTACATGTTAGGTTATGAAGTATTTGACTTATGGGCCATAGACCTCGTTAGGCCACTTCCCTCTCATGGGAACAAATACATACTGGTGGTGGTAGATTACATTTCAAAATGGGTGGAGGCTCAGGCATTACCCAACAATGACGCCAGAGTGGTATGTAAATTCCTAAAAAAGTTGTTTACAATGTTTAGAACCCCTAAAGCTATTATCAGTGATAGGGGAACACATTTCTGTAATACTCAGCTAGACAAGGTCTTAAGGAAATATGGAGTTACTCACATAATTGCAATACCTTTCCACCCTCAGACCAACGAGCAAGTGGAAGTATCAAAGAGAGCTTAAAAGAAGTCTTGAGAAGATGGTGAGTTATCATAGAAAAGATTGGGCTAGGAAGCTTGACGGTGCTCTATGGACATACATAACTGCATACAAGACACTAATAGGGACCACTCCTAGTAGATTGGTGTATAGTAAAGCATGCCACCTTCCAATTGAGATTAAGCATAGAGTTCACTGGGTGACCAAGCAAGTAACCTATGAGTTGGGTGCATTTGGGCTTAGAAGAAGGCTCTAACTGAGTGAGTTAGATGAGTGGAGATTGTCAACCTATGAGAACATGAGACTTTATAAAGAGAAGACAAAAAGGTTTCATGATGCGCATATTCACCATCCAAAGAAGTTTCACTTAGAAGATCAATTGCTTTTATTCAATGCCTAGTTAAAGCTTTTCTCGAGAAAATTGAAATCTAGGTGGTTGGGTCCCTATTTGGTCAAGAAATAATTTCCCCATGGAGCAATGGAGTTAGAGCATCTAGAGCATGGCACGTTTAAGGTGAATGATCAAAGAGTGAAGTTAAGAGGTACAGCAGAAAATGAAGATCGAGAGGAGTTTAGACTCTAACCACCAGATATCTAGCTATAGAGAGCTAATGGACATCAAGCAAATGACGTAAAACAATAGAGCTTAATGGGAAGCAGCTCATGTCTGACATATATAGATATTTTTCTTTTCTTTTTCTTCTCTATCTTAACTCTTTTGCAGATTTTAGAGTAGCGGACAAGAGAGGAATTTGTGCTTTCAAGCTAAGTGTTGGGAAAAGAGTCAACAAGTACAAATTGAGGGTAAATACACTCTCTAAGTGTCCAAGGTAAGCAGATTCGATCATGCATTTTCATATAAAACAACACTTGAAGAGTTTTTCGCACTATAATTTTTCCAATATACTTTGGTCATGTATAAATTTAAAATATTGTATGGAGCCACTAGTATATATACTTGACTCATGTAGATGGCTCATGTATGACTGTTTATTGTTTGCAAACTTTCTGAGGAATCATGAGTGATTATACATGACCCGTGTACATGGGTTATGTACATTTGAATTGTAAAATTGATGTTCTGACAGGTCATAGGTGAATATTCACGACTCATGTACCTTATAGTGTACATGGATGTGTGAATTTTCAAACCTTCCGTGGAGTGACGAATGGACATATATGAGTCATGTACATCAGTAGTGTATAAAATTGTGTGAAAGAGTTTTGCTTTTGAGGAGTCATGAGTCAAGATGCACAACCCGTGTGTAACGTGAACGAGTTTTTCTCCACATTCTGAGCAATCACGTGTCAAGCTACATGACTCATGAACGACAATAATGTACATTTCAATATAAATACATAGATGGCACCATCTCTTTGGCACTATTTCATTCTTTTTCTTCTCTCAAAATACACAATACCTTCTTTTCCTCTCTATAAATGCACTAACGAACACAATCTTTTCATTTGATTTCTGCAACGCATCATCCTCATCAACAAACAGGTAGGTGATCCTTTCTCCTCTCTTCTACGATTATTTCTTTTCTTCATTCATTCGTACATGCAAGTAGATTAACGAATCAAGAGTAGATATTAGGTCAAATTACTAAGTAACAATCCATGCATATTATGTTGTTCAACTACCGCTTTATGATGGTCTTGTAGTGTTTGTATTGATTTTGCGATTCATAGCACATTTATGCATGCACACAAGATTTAAAACTTTACCTTAGGGTTCATGAAGTTTTTCAACTGGCATAGAAATTAGGGCTTTTATGTTTTTAGTGCAATTAGACCACTCTAAAACATAATGTACTTGTTATCTTAAGGAATTCCTTTCCTGAACTTAGTAGATCAAGAATCTAGGGCTTGTTCCATATGAATATTAGGGTTTATTTGCCTAAACTTGGGAATAGAGGAATTTGCTAAAGAATTACACTCTAATTGTGTTTGATTACTGATATGATCTTCAACACGAGTTACTACATGAGTAATTTTTCTTGTGTTCGTGTTGAATTCAAATTCTTCTTTTTCCATTCTACGCTATCCTATACACAAGTCATGTATATAAGTAATGTACCCACAGAAAAGCTCCAATCCTCCTGTACACTGTTGCTTTGCTTGGTTATGCTAGTGTCACGTATCACTAGTGCTTACTGAACATTTTTTAACTTGTTCCTATGCATGTAAGCTACCAATTACTTCATGGGCTAATTTATGTCTTGTATTTTTCTTCATAATAATGGCAAGGATAAAGCAAACCTCGAAGAGGGCTCTAGCAGCACAGCATGCTTTGTCTTCCATAGCACCAAATAAGAAAAGAAAAGTGACTCAATGTGAGACACCATTGAGAAAAACTAGTTCACTGCCTTCAGACACTCCATAAGGAAAGATTATAATGCAAAGACTGGAGTAAAAACCTTTTGGAGCCCATAAATATGTTAATGGGGAAGTGATGGCCAAATATGGGATAGAAAATGAAATTAAAGAGCTACTTTCCATCAAACCTTGGGAGAAGTCGCATGTTATTGATACTCCAACTTCTAAAGATATTACGCTAGAGGTGCTATCCACCATAAAGTATAATGAAAAGGGTACAAGAGTAAAAGCTTATCACTACCTAACTTTTCAAGTATATCAGAAGCTTTACACAGTATCTCTTGCTGACTTCTGCTGGTATGTGGGATTATATGCATAGCAAGAGACCAAAACAACTAATTTTAAATCTTTGCCAGTGGGATTACCTAGAAAGGTTGCGCTAGAAGGATATTGGCAAGAATTATGTGGTAAGCTGGTGAGATACTTCCCCTCCAAGTCCAAGGCCTCTTCTATGGAGAGTGATCACTTAAAGGTGATCCACCACATTCTTTCCCATATTATTGGAGTCCATAGGAGTAGTAATGGAGTAGTGAATAACTTCAATTTAGCTCATATCTACAGCATTGAGAAGAAATATAAAATTAATGTATGTATTAAGCTGACCCAATTCCTTATGTGCCAAGATACTGATACTAGAACTAAAGGTATCTTCTATGGAGGATATATTACCATACTACTGCAAGGGATGAAAATTTTTAAAGAACCCACTTCACCTCTTGTACCAATTAAGAAAGTTTAAGATGGCCCTTTCATATCCATCTATCCAGTATGCTACCCCTACTAAGACTTCTAGGAGCCCCCTTGCTAAGTCTGGTAGCCATTCTAGAGCTTCTATTTCACATGTCCCCTCCTTTGATCAAGATTGGCAAATATTTAGAAAGGAATTTAAGGAAGAGAAGTAAAGGAACAAGGCAAAAAGGGAGAAGAATAGGGCAAATAGAAAAAAGAACAATAAATTTAGATCAGCAATTTGGAGTTTTCTCTAGACCATTGCTGGATGTCTTTCACCACCTCCAACGAACCTTCCGACTTATGAGTCCTCACTTAAGAGGACTACTTCTAAGGAGACTGAACAACCACCTGTGGGTAGAAGAAAGGGAAAAGCTCTAGTTATTGAATCATTAAGCTCAGACAAGGAGGTCATTGAATCTGAGGAAGAAGAGGAGGATTCTGAGGAAATAGCTGATGATGACAAGGAAGAGGAGGAGAATGAAGAAGATGACAGTTTTGATGAGGAGGACGGGGATGATTGATATATCCCCATTTGATTTGATGTGAAATCTGATACTTTGATGTCTATCTAATTTTTTTTAGACTATATGCTTCTGATCTGTATATTTTTTGAGCTCTTATGTGGGACAAACTCATTTATGCTATGTTTTGCTGCACATGATCGATGTTAGGATAGATTAACTTCTTGTTTTCTTTCTAGTTTTTCTTTTTTTTTTTTTCTTTCTAGGTCATGTTGGTTCACCTCTATTTTTAGGGTTCACAAAATTGTGATGATGATGATGCAACCCTTTTGCTCTAACATCAATTGCCCCTAAAATTTGATATCAATCAAGGAAGTTCTCATTTTCCTTTTCTTGTAATCCATTCCCTTATTTCCTTTTTCCCTTTTGTGCTTAGATTAGGAGACATTGGGGATAATGTCTCCATTATGTGTGGGGAAAAGGTAGCCATAAAGGGAATAACTAGGTCTTAAATGTTATATGTCTTTCATGCAAGTAATTGATTATATTAATGTGAAATTGTAAATTTGAACTTGATCAAAACTCCTCCACTTACAAGTTTACAAATGTGCTTTAAAGTTGAATACGAATTGAATTTATATTCATATATATAAATCGTGAATATATACTCAAACAAAAATAAAATTGTTTTGAATTAGCATTCATATTAAAGTAAAAGCCACTTACACAGTACCATACTCACCTATTTTGTGATTAGTATACATAGTCAAACTTTGTAGGATGAAATCTAGGTGGGATAATCTTGCTATTTGGTAATGGAATCTAGAGTCTAAAAGTGGATTGAAGTCCATAGTTAAAATTTAAACGATTATATTTCTAAGCTGGTTAACTTGTATATTCTCTTTTCAAAAACTTTGAGAGCCTATTTAACCTCTAGTGAAAGGGCACATGATGTTTTTCACCTAGTGATTCTTTTAGAACAATCTCCTCAGAAATTTATGTGCTCATTGAATAATAAGGAGTTGAGTTGATATGGATGAGCTTTGGTCTCTCAGAAGAGCGAAATTTGACCTCGCTATTAACTATACCAACCTCTTATTTATATATATATATATATATATATATATAATTGAGCTGAAAGAAAACGGGCAAAAACCCATCTAGAGGAAAAAGGAAATGATTGATGCTAAAACCTCCCACTGTGAAGGCTTAAAATTTTTTGGAGAGATTCAAATAATAGAAGAAAAATCTAGGGGAAAGATGGATGCAAATTACTTTCACTCTAGATTATTATGCTTAGAGAGGTGGTTAAAGAATTTATGTACTCGTTAATGGGTGGTGAAATGTAACTGGGTCTCTTTTGCTATCGTTTGACTTTATTTTTACTTTATGACTTTAGAATATGCTATTAAATGATAAGGGTAAAGTTTGACTTACATGGATTAGCCTTAGAATTTTGACTATAGTATGCTAATTATATTCACATGGTAGGTTTGAGAAGTAGGTACAAAGTGGGTCACTATGATCTGAAGGAATTAGTGAATGATATGTGAACTTCATATTTGTGGAAAGTTTGAGTATATTTAATAGTAGATTTTTATTGTCCTTAGTTGTTTGCTTGAGGACAAGCAAATAATCAAGTGTGAGGAAGTTTGATAAGTGTCCTAAGATCCTTAACAGTTGTATTTTATTTATCATATTTTTATATGATATTTTGTTGATTTGCTAAAGAAAAATGATAATTATTGAATGAATTATTTATTTCAAGGATAAATGAGGAAGAATAGAGCTTTTTAGAGGATTGAAAATAAAATAAGCGAAAATTTGATGAAGTTTGGAATCTTTATTGCAAAGTCAGGAGTACACTATTGAGAATACAAAACCAGTGTACATTTATTGGAGTAGAAGGCGAAGAAAAATATGGATTTCTAGTATACACGACTCATGTACATGAGTAGTGTATGTAGGGGATATGTACAATGTTGAGCGGTGAATTTGCGCATTGTTTTAGTGTACATGACCCACATACAGGGGTCGTGTAAAGATCGTGTAAACTTCACACTGTATATAAGCACTCTATTTTGTTTTAGAAAGAAACCAAACCATCAATATTATGTTCCTAAACTCTAAAGTACACATTTTTTTAGAGCTTTTGAGGAGAAATTTGTTGCACAACATCAAGAATTCATAAATGGCATTATTACATAGGTTTTATCATCATGATTTCTCCCATTTCTTCCTTTATAATTACTGTTGTTAACTTTTCCATGGAAGAGTAGTTTTGTTATGTCTTAAGTTTTGAGAAACCCTAGTCTCTTGTACAAATTTTCCTTTTACTTAAATAAAGTTTTGGCCATGAATTTACTTCATGATTTATGTTGTTATTTGTGACGATTTTAAGCCTGAATCATTATAAACTTGATTTCTATTAATTAGAAAAAGGATTTCAATTAATAGAATAGATCTCTCATGAGTAAAAAAGATGTGTAATTCACCTAAAAATTAGGTTTTTCCAACTTTCTTCCTATAAAGATTAGTTTTCTTCAATTAAGGTTTATGAGCTTTATGCGATTCTAATTTGACATTAGTGAACAAAGAAATTCCCATTCCTTCAATTAGAATTAGGAGTTAATTAATTTGAAGAGAGTAATTAATTTTGCTAAGTAACCCAGCAGTTCAAGACTGAGGAATTATTCAAATGAAATTACATTTTAAGGATAAAAAAGGCTAGGGTGGATCAAAATTAGGGACATGATATGTGAATTGATTAATTTTAAGAAAAGTAAACACATCATTCATTTAAGGCTTTTGGACTTGTTTTTAGTTAAAATTAGCAGTAGAATTAATATATACTTTCAACTAGCTAATAGTAAATGGGTTAGTACTAATAGATGCATATAGATATTTAGGACAATATATGAGTTTATTTCTATATTACATGATAGGTGCACTGCCTTGTGTGGATCTAGAATTAATAGGATTATAAATTGTAAACTTTGTGATCACATACATCACTTGTTATTATGTTTTTCTAGGGTAGTATATGAAACAGATTAATAGAATATTCATCTATATTTGTGTTTGTTTTTTGTATGTAGCTATTGGTAATAGGTGAGCAGTGTCTACACTACTAACGTGGCATTCCAATGATCCATGTGTGATGATGTTTTGAGTCAAGTCATGCATGAGAATGATCTAGGTACATCTATGTGTTTCGATTTCAAGAATATTGGGGAGCACCCACTATTCAATTTTTTGGACTCTTGGATTTGAATAAGTATCCAACAATGTATATATGTATTATTATATTTATATGTGGCAGAATATTGAGCTATCCCTATGTTGCTAGCTCCATTTAAAATAAAGATAATAAAATGATGTTTGTTACATTAGTATGGAATCTACTTGTGGATGTATGTTTGCTTTGTCACATGTGTGTATTTGTGGTATGTCATACTGGGCTCTGCCTCATTCCTTTAACTTTTTTTCAAGTATAGGTAGTGAATGCATAAATAGTTGTATCACTAGTTGGAACCCATTAGGAGTTGCCACTAGTCTTGAAGACCTTTCAGATGAGAAATAATGAACATGTAATGGTTTAAGTATAGTCAATGTGAGTAGCAACATATGCTTAGTATTTACTAGTAACACTTTAGTCATAATATATCATTCTTATAGTATTGATAGGATGGATTTTCTTTTTCTTTAAGTCATTAGATAGATGAATCTATATAGACTATAAGATGGTATTTGTGATCGATTACGAATTCATGTATGTATCTTGATATTATTGGAAGTTATTGATGCAAGAGAGATTTTGGAGCTAATTATAATATTATGGTAGATAATAGTAAGTTCTGAGTCTTTGCATGTTTATATTAAATATGGACATGTGACTAGTTGTAAATGACCCTATATTTAGGGCATTACAATTATCATCACATGAAATGGAAAATCTCAAATGTGTGAATTGTGTAGCATAGTACTGAACTACTACATTGTATGCACACATGCATATATCATACATCATAATTCAATGTATACCTAAATCTGATGTTGTAAAAAACGACAAATTAATTTGCACAGTATCTTAACGTAGCAATAGTTGGAGGAGCTTGCAACTTCCCATCACACAGGCCAAAATCTAAAACAACATCGACTCTACGCGGGGAACAGTCTAAGTCCATATCACTAATGAAAATGACATAAAATAGTCTCATTCTAAATTCAGCACCTATGTCATGCCATTATAAGTATAGTCCAACAACACATTTGAATTAGCATTCCATACCACTGGTTCAACCAAATGTAGCTTCCTCCTTGTTCACTAACCCAAACCAATCACAATTCCCTCACATTAACTGCCTTTAAATCCATAAGTATAGCCAATGCGCCTAATTAGTGTATCTTCTTAAGAATCCTTCCAATCAACAAACACAAAAATCTTGTCCGAGGTTTTCATTCATAGATCTTAGCATAACCAAACACAAAGAGCACAAACAATTCAATAGTTAAATAGTTATTAATTGGTTTTATTGCTATGCCTTGCACAAAAAATAAGCAAGAGCAGTCATAAACCTAGAATTTATCCATAACCTTGAATCCACTATATAATATTGTCAGCCTTTAATTACATTCCATCAATCAATACTTAAATTTACTTATAAATCATAAATGTTAAGCCTAAACCTATTTCTTCTTTATTAAATGTTTATAAGCCTATTGGGTTTACTTGGGATCATTAAGGTCATTAGCTAATCTTAGATCATCATATGATGGATGATCTATGCTAAGGGAGAGAGGTTGGTTGACACATGATCTCTTTTCTTCTTCCTGATTCTTATCTTAGTTTGCCTTTTGAAAAACATAAAACCTAAGTTTGATCGAGCCCTATAATACAACTTCTATATGTCCTAGTTTAAACCTAAAATTACAATTTTATTTATTTTAGTCTCTATTTCATCAATTCTCAAGACCAACTAAAATTATCCCAATATCTCAAGACCTATTCAAAATTCCTTCTTTAAACCTAATTTTACTAGCCTATTACTTAGATTAGCAAAGATCAATCTTAGAGCTTAGATGGAGTCTTATATAGACTAATAATAGGAAAGAAGGAACAATTTGCTGATATTTATTATACAAACTTATTGTACGATGAATCTTGCGTAAGAACTCAATTTTACCATCTCAAGAACCATTTCTTTCATAGAAAGATAATTATGATTAAGTTTTTAGATGAAGGATTACAACTTAATAAAGAATGCTTAGTTTTAATTAACATTTCTTGCACATTCCTAGGAGAGATCCTTATAATTATCACCTTGTATATAGCAACACGAGATTTAAATTATCAATTTCCTATGATTACCTAGATTAACTAAAGAATATATCAAATCCAAAGGTTATTTACCTTACCATGGAATGGAACATGCAAACTATCCATAAACTTGAAAATTAATACTTAAGTGAGAGGGAAGAGGTGGTATAGGGGAGAGAGAGATAGAACAGCAACAAGGAAGTAAGGGGAAGATTAGGATTTTATCTCATGGTGGATGAAAGGCTATAAAGAAAATGAAAGGAGTACTTGCAACAAGGAGAAACCCTAAGGATATGATTGCCCTATCATGGTTATTTTTTAAATGAATTTCCAAGTTAATTTAAACAAAATATCGATATTTTGAGAAAAGACACATCAAGAAATTTCAACTAATCTAAAACAATGGTGAAAAACTTACAATTTTTTCATTCAAATTTTACTCAAAGAGGTATAGGTTGATTAACTTGATCATCTGATCCAAGTCTTGTCAGAAAGAGATCAATAACAAACCATAGAACAATTTAAAATTAAATCTACCTAGCCCCTATTTTGCTTTATATTTTTCTAGTAATTTTGGTTGTCTCGAAACTTTTATGTTATATATACAAATGAGGTAAATTACGCCAGAAGATCACAACGTTTTAAGGTAAGTTTATTTTAGGTTATAACATTTCGAAAAGCTTAAAAGAGGTCACAATGTTTAGTGAGTAAGTTCATTTTAGGTCACAACATTAAAGGGATAAGATCATTTTAAGTCATAACATTTAGAGAAGTAAGTCAATTGAAGTCACCATTAGCACGTAATTACAAAAGAAATATTTAATTAAAACTCAAAGAACTCCTTCTTTTAAGGCCCCATTAACATGTATCAATAGGAGAAATACTTAATGAAATCTCATAAGACACTTTTATAAACGTTATGACCTCTTTTAAACTTTTCAAAACATTATAACCTAAAATGAACTTACAACCATATACAAATGTGTAATTAGTATAAATTATTTACCCATAAGTTTGTGTATTTAAAGTGATAAAGACTATTTCTTTATTTTATTAGGAACAAAACTATACACAAAAGTACCATTTCCTTTACCAAAAAGTGCAATATATAATATAAATAAGCAATACTACTACCCTTACATAAAATAGTAAGAAGGTAAATAATAAAATAAGGGTTAATGAAGAAAATGATACATGAACTGCAATTAGATACCTGAAGTTTGGTTTTGAACAATTTAATACATGAACAAAATTTCATTAACATTTTCATATTTAAAGTTTGGTTTCGATAATTTTAATTTTAATGTATGAAAAAAGTCAACCAAAACTTTATTTAGATACCAAATCATTCAAAACCAAACTTTAAGTATCTAATTGTTCTTTTATGAAAGTTCAGGTACCAATTTTTGTTATTATCCCAATAAAATAACCATGTACCACAAATTGATAATGACATCAACTATGTAAGATATTGGTATGCATATTGTCTTATTTATTAATAATTAGCATCTTATCGGATCAACATATGGGACTAAATTATTAAGCATATTTACATCTACGGTCGTGGTGCATCGCATCAAAGTCAGCATACCAGACAGCTTCATGAGATTCTCCAAGACAAAATGGCAATAACTTTTATGGCACATTTGCATTGGATTCAGTGAATTGATGGCAGCAATAGAGAGCTAACTGACCAAGCTTGTTATATATCTAGCATGTGAGAGAGGATAGGGTGAATCAGCTTAGAGTACGAGCAGTAAGAACAAATCGTTGTTGAATGGAAGATGAATGGGGGCAGCTATGACCAAAAGAAGAGATCCTTAGTGTCAACATAGAAAGGAGCGTGGTCGGACCTAGACGAGCAAGGTCCCCCACCCCCCAACCAAAATTCCAACAACCCCTACATCGAGAGGAAGATGATGCAGTGTGGGTGTGAAGTACGCTATGAGTGATTGCAGTAGTATCGTCATCATAAGTCTTGAGCATTGTTCTAGACGCGTCAGTTTAGCATATGAACTTGCTTAAATGTGAGAGCTACGAGGGAGTGAGTGAGCACAGTGAAGTGACTAGAGCAAACAAAGCACCGAGTTTTAGACTAGCACATTTATCCAAAAAAAGTTTCATCATCTTCCTTTCTGTTATCGTTGTCAACAACATAGCATCTCCATTTGGTCGAGACCTCTACCATTCTATTGGACTTGGTGCTCTGCTTGCTTGTAGAAGATCAATGGCTATATTTCCCTTTAATCTCAAGCCTTCATGTAAAGCAACGTTAAAAAGCTCTAAATTCTAAAATGCATCTTGATTTTTTAATCTTTCTGCTTACCGTTGATGTTTTCATAATATGCATAGTACCATTTGAAATAGGTATGCTGCCTGTGATGAGATTATAAAGATTGATTTTTCGGATCTTCTTGTCTAAGAAAGTGAATATGCCTACAAAATACTTTTATTGCCAATCAATGGAACGTGTTGATGTGAGATTCTCCGGTTTAATTGACCACTGTACAAAGAGATAATAGAATCGGGATAATAACGGGCTAAGTGTATATACTATTAATTTCGATAATTTAGTATATCATTTTTGGATTCTAGTAAATTAGTGCTTGTACTTTTAAAATATATGTGATTTAAGTATGTTAAATTATATTTGATAGACTTTTATTTAGATAAGAAGATAATAACAGACTACGTGTCTACACAATTTTTAGTAATTTAGTGATGCATCTTTAGATTTTAACAATTTTGAGTTAAGTGCTTGCTATTGTCTCGTCATCAAAATAAACTCCATGAAATATTATTTAGGGGTTACTTACAAAAAAAATGACATATGTTTTTACCTATTTGTGATTAACCGACCTGAGTTGTTTTTTTTTTTTTTTCCTTGTACAATCAGATGAACTGTGGAAAACTCCGTTTTGTAACATTAAAAGAGCTATTAAATCCCTCGTATGTAAGTCACATGCTTCTTGAAAAACAAAGTAACCCACACTTTTCTCTTTATCCACCCCAAAAATATGAGAAAAGATTCAGTGGGTACTACATGCCACGTATAATATATATATGGTGAGTAACTCCCTATAATATTCTAACTCATGAGTATGTAGGTAATGGTTACTTTAAAAACCACTCACTACGTTGTTCATGTGTTAGTTGGAATTACACACAGAGGCAAGGGGAGTGGGTGGGGGGTAGTGTGGGGTGCCCATAAGGGCCCTAACCTTCCAGCCCAAAAAAAATTCTATGGAAGGCTTTAGTTTCTAGGTTTAGGCCATAGAAATATAAACTAATTCACATGTGTACATGGCCCGCTAAACTATTTTGATTCAATCACTTTTTAACTTTCAAACTCCAACAACACTACAACAGTTGTATTTCGCTCGCATTTATTTAGGCATGGTAAACGTGTCGTGTCGTGTCGTGCCATGCCGTCCATGTGCCCAATTTGAGTGCTTTGCATGCCGCGTGCTTTCACATACTTGATCCATTCGTGCTAGCAAGCCTAGCATGCCGTACTTCAGGTGCTTTTTTTTCGCGTGTTGTACCATATCAACCCATTTATTTACGTGTTGTATCATGTGCCTTTAATCAGGTCTGATTTTCAACGGTTTTGTTTGGTTTTTCGATTGTTTTTTTTTTCGACTTGCGTTTTTTTTTCTTCATAGAAGGTTTATATTATCAAGATTTTTAATATGAAAATTACTTAAATAAATTATAAAAATCTAACAATGTTAATGTAAATATAATGAAGTAATTTTTTCATTTTACGTTATTGTAATGTAATTTGAGCATTTGAAAATTAATAATATCGTTCATTTTATTGATAATGTGCAATTACATAAAACATACTATTATGAAAAAGGAAATAAATACACAATCAATGTATTTTAGAAAAGAAAAATGGAGAATGAGGATTACAATCGCCTTGCTGACCACCTTGACCATCTAAGCCACTAAGTGTAGGGGGGATGATATGGTGGTGGTGGATAAACACTCGGTGCGTAGCCTGCCCATCAGGAGAATTCTTCATGAAATTTAGTAATTTGTTCATACCTGGAACTAATATTTTGGAGCAGGTTGTGACGACTTTTGAGGATACAGTTTTGATCCTGAAGTGTTGAATGCTGACTTTGAAGTATTTTATTCTGAAATTCAAGTATCTTATTATGTCGCTTTAGAAGTCCTCACTGCTCTTCCTACATTTTTCGAATCTGCTCCAAGTTGTCCATTATCATCCTAATACTAAATCAGCTTGATTGGGCGGTTGTTGCTGATGGTATGCCTGACCTTGACTTTGTCCCTATTCTTACATTGGTTCTTCGTATCAAAGTAGGCATAATTCTTTTATGCTAAGATCCAAATCAACCCCAACATCATCCCCCTGATTTTGTTTCCCTTAACCAACTTGACCTCATCTACTATCCCTATTTCGATAATATTCGTTGCTTTGAAAATCATAGACAAAATGCATTTTTGACTATATGTTGGCTCTTTTAAATTTGCCCTTTGCAAATGTTGCAACATGACCATTAAGATCGTATTCGTATTGGGTGATAAAAGTTATGATCAACCTCCTATATGCCAAGTGAGTATCCCTTCTCTGAAGAACCCATTAGAAGGTTCACACCACCACATAATCGATATCTAACAGATGATTCTGCAATGCGTCTATCAAGAACACATCATCAACACTCAAGTTATTTGTGTTCCTCTTTGGGCAGATGTCATAACATATCATATGATGTATCAAGAAACAGATAAAGGTGAGGTCATATTGACTTATATGTTTGAGGCAGTAGTAGATTCACCTTCACAAACAAGTGCACCACAAATTTAAGGGAATGCACTACTCATATCCCAATTGCCATCGACCTTCTGGCCCTCGTCAGGTAGGTGCAATAATTTGTTGATAGCTGTTGGTGTGATGCGGATCATAGTATTAAACATAAAAGTTATACCCATTGATTGACTGGACTATTTCATTTCAATCCATGGAGCGGCAGATTCATCCTCCATTACTTCTTTTGTGGTTGCAATTGGGTAGAACACTCGAACAAGATTAGGATATTTTGTGTTAGGAAACTGAAACAAAGACAGTAACCTAATGGCAACGAGAGTGATATTGAAGTTGTACACTTCACTTAATGAATCCCAATCATAGTCCTTCCCCATTATAGCAGCACGAATATAGAACCTATTCCCATACCTTTCCCTCATACGGGCTTCGGGAAAGTAGATATCGAATGAATGGGGAGGAGATTCCAATAGACTAAGGGAAGATGATGGTGTTGAGAGGCGATAATTCTTACCGTGTCTACTTTGTTGGGATGATTCACCAACACTTCCATTCTATTTATAATGTTTTTTTGAAGCACACAAATGAATAGAGGAGCGTTTTTTATTATTGAATAGGAGAGAGCATGAGGAGAAGGATATACCAACGTGCTTACGTTGAAGCTGCTTATATAGTGGTGGGCTAACATCTAAACATTGGCTCCAACGTTCTTATTTTTTTTTAACGTTGAAGCCTAACGTGCTCACATTTGGAGCCAACATCAACATGTTGAGTTCCAACATGCCCCCTTTGTTGCCCCTTTTTCAATTTTTTTTCACCGTTGTTGGGCAACATGCGCACTTGGCTCCATAACATGTGCATGTTGGACCCCGAAGATTAAAAGAAAAGTTAATGTGGACACCAATGTGCCCACGTTGAGGTTTAAAGTGTGCACATTAGGCCTAATGTCCAAAAAAGGTTTTTTGTGGGGCAACAACATGCCCACTTTGTTATCTAACGTGCGCATTTTGTTTTCCAGTGTGCATACTTTTGTATAAGAAGTGCATACGCTGGTTGCAAAAATATATAAAAAAAAAACCAAAGTGGACACCTTAGTTTATTGTCATCGTGCTCACGATGGGTACCAACGTGGCTACCTTGATCTCACAAGGTAGCCACTTTGGTCTTGAGGCTTATATAAAGCGCTGACTATTTTGTTCAAACTGCTTCTACGATCTTGGTTTTTGGCTTCCAAGTGTTTCTATCTAACATTCTATACCACTTTTCTCCCTTAGGCCTCAGTATACTTGGTATCTTTTGTTAGTGTCATCAAATATTTATATGACAGGAAACAACAACAACAACAACCAAGACAATTTTCCTAACTTCAATGAGTTTAATGAATCGTGGATTTTTGGAAACACTATGTAAGGTTTTAACACCTTGATGAATCAAATAGAAAACCCTGAGTATGCGGTACCTATGTCCTTGCCATCGACACTAGTATATATTCACAGACAAGAAGCAACTGGAGTAGGGTATTTAAAAGCTCCACCAACAGTCACATAATCATCTTCCATAGCCGGTGGGAATGATGGAGGGGTAACTTTTCGATATGTTTAATTTTTTTATCATCACTACACAGTTATCTATAATTATTTTCTCTTTGTAGGTAGTAACTTTCTCTCCGACTGAACAATCAATCCCAACGTAGAGTAATAGTGACTCTACTATGACCAGTGGTGCTTCGAGATGTCCTAAAAAAAAGGATAACAATCGTGTGGAAATATTTTACAAAACCTGAAGAATCCACATCAAAGTGAAGAACCTATTAAATATGTCTTTTGTCGAACTTACGGCAATGAGTTGTCATCTAGGTCCTGTAATGGCACGGGACACTTAAAACGACAAGCAGAAGCACACATGTCCAAAGGGCATATTGTGGTAGATGACCCCACCAATGACAATAGCTCCCACACTAAGCATGTCGATCCCGCAACATGGCAATTCAATCAGCAAAATGTGTGGGACCAACTAGTAGAATGGATGGTAGATACAAATATGTAATTCTATGCAGTTGGTCATGAAAAATTCGATAGTTAGAATACGGGAGCCATGCTACCCCTATACCAATATGCGGGCCGTCAAATGTTAAAAAATGATATGATAAGCCTTTTTGAGAGAAGGCATAAATCTCTGAAGGAGCTTTTGTCAAACCTCCCTTCTAGGTATAATCCTCTAAAATAATTTTTTATTCATGTAATTTTTTAGATGATACATTGATTTACGATTTTTTTTTTCGTTTTAAATAATGCACACGATTTTGCTTGTGTAGTGTCCCTCTTACCTTAGATGTGTAGAAATCTCCCATCAACGATGTAAAATCTAGCTATATATGTGTAACTGCTCACTAGATAAATGAATAGTGGTTATTCCAAAAGTAGATTATTGCTTTGAAGTCGTTCTAGGAGACACACATCAGTCAAGTAATAGCAAATAACATATTAGAAGCCATCTAATCGTACAGTATATATACAATATTTAGTATATTGTTCAATAATGCATCAAACAACACTATTGCCATTAGTAATCTGAAGCAGTCGTTGAAGCCAGTGTATAATGGAAAGTTCTTCCATGTCCGATGTGCCTAACATATTTTCAATTTAGTAGTACAAGCAAGCCTTGCAGCTTATAGCCTTGACATACATATTGAAAAGATAAGATATGCGATCAACTATCTCCGTGTTTCACAGAGGTTTAAACAAATTATGTGGAGTTTGTCAAGGCACACCATTTAGAGGAAAAGATGCATGTACATGATTGTGTAACTAGGTAAAATTCTATGTTCAAAATGCTTAACCAGGCGTTGAAGTGCAAAAGGGCTCTAGCTTATTTGTGCAATACCCTACTCAATCTCTCTAATCCTACTATTGATATGATGGAGACTCGAGATTGGCAAATAATACATGCACTTAAAGAGGTCTTGAAGGTATTTCTTAGCCTAACACAATATTTATGTAGTTGCTACTATCCCACTAGTAACTGGGTACTTCCCCACCTAGTTGACATATCAAACATGGTGGGTAACTACAATTCCGATCCTAATCTGGCCACCACTGTGTCTACAATAGCTCCGGGATTATTTTGTTCCCCCTCCCCCCCCCCCCCCCTTTCATGTTGCAATAATGCTAAATCCATAGTATAAGTTTTATGCGACTGAAACACTCCTCAAAGAATTCTATAAGAATATTCGTGTGGCTTATCTTGAATCAGATGCCACAAGTCTTCATACTGCAACAACAAATTTGCTCAAAGACTTGTATTGGTGTCATGATCAAACAAAAGCTCCGCTTCCCCAACTACAACGATCCAGTAGTCACTGATCCTAGTGTTTTTCAAAGAGAAGTAAACAATCGCCAAGGATGTTGGGACCAGCCGTGTGGCTTCCCAAGAAATCTTTAATAACATGCTGGTGTACGAAGTCCAATAACTTGATGAGAAGAAACCGCAACCGCAATAGGGAGTAGGGGAACGAAGTGGATTATTTCAATATCCTCAATTAGTGAAAGAAGAGAACACACATAATGCTAGTGCTTTCCATATTGGCACAGGATGTTTTGGCTTCTCCGGCTTTAATAGTTTCATTAGAGTTAGCTTTCAGTTCGGTGGATGGGTCCTCGAACTGCACTACCATAGGCTAAAAGCTCTCACTTTAAAGTATGTGTGTGCTTAAAAGATTGCTCTGATGCTGTTAGTAGAAAATATATAGACCCATACCTTTGGTAGCTCGATGACAATAACTCAGGATCGGGAGAGTCATTATCACCAGCGAATTTACAGTAGCAAACATAGACAAAATAGTGTTGTAAGACTGGAGACGATTCATAGGAGGGAGAGTATATGATTGATAGCCTTTTTTTTCCCTTAATATTCTTGTATTCTTTTGCACTTAAAAAAATCCAAATAAAATTTTATTTTTCCATCAATCTCAATGCATTTATTAATTTCCTTTATTTAGCAATTTACAATTATTCTAAATAAATTGATTAAGCAAGTTTAACATTTAATATAAATTAATTATTATTACAATATTATTTGATAATTTCATTTTTTTATTTCCTACAAAAATTTGAAGCTAATATTTAATATGTTATTAGTAATTCAATTGAAATCATTTTAAAAAATGAAATATACTAAATATATTATATTTTTTAAGAAGATAAATATATTTAATTAAAATTAAATACAATTTAAAATAAATTAAAAAAATAAATCACTATTTTACATTAATATTTTAAAAAAGGCATATAAATTAATTACTATTACAATATTATTTGATAATTTCATTTTCTTTAATTTCCTAAAAAATATTGAAGTTAATATTTAATATGTTAATAGTAATACAATTGAAATCATTTTCAAAAAATAAAATATACTAAATATAATATATTTTTTAAGAAGAAAAATATAATTAATTAAAATAATAAAAATATTTTATTTAAATACAATTTAAAGTAAATTAAAAAAATCATTATTTTTATATTACAATTTAAAAAAGAAGGCATGTAAATTAGTTACTATTACAATATTATTTGATAATTTCATTTTCTTTTATTTCCTAAAAAATATTGAAGTTAATATGTTAATAGTAATACAATTGATTTTATTAGACCTATTATTTCCTATGGGTTTCACCTATTCTATTTGTGAAGAAGAAAGATGGA
This sequence comes from Combretum micranthum, assembly GCA_024138025.1. NCBI lineage: Eukaryota > Viridiplantae > Streptophyta > Magnoliopsida > Myrtales > Combretaceae > Combretum > Combretum micranthum. Next base: position 2,277,765 of record JAMXBD010000005.1, read on the forward strand.
AGTTTCCGAATGTGCATCAATTATAGGGAATTGAATCAAGTCACGATAAAGAACAAATCCTTTGCCACAAATCAATGACTTATCTAATCAGCTGAAACAAGCGACAATATTTTCAAAAATTGACTTGAGATATGGGTACGATCAGCTCAAAATTAAACCAGAGGACATATCAAAGACAACTTTTCGCACTCGATATAGGCATTCAAATTCTTAGTCATGCCATTTGGATTAACGAATGCTCCAGCTGCATCATGGATCTCATGAATAGAGTGTTCAAAGATTATTTGGATTTGTTTGTAATTTTGTTCATCGATGATATTTTGGTGTATTTGCAAAGTAAGAAAGATCATGAAGAGCATTTGAAACTAGTGTTACAAAGACTTAGAGAGAAAAAACTATATGCCAAATTTAGTAAATGCAAATTTTGGCTTAAGGAAATAGCTTTTTAGGTAATGTGATATCGAAGGATGTAGTTTCAGTTAACCCTGACAAAGTCAAAGCTATTATAGAGTGGCAAAGACCAACAAACATCACGAAAGTGTGAAGTTTCCTAGGGTTAGCGGGCTACTACAGAAGATTTGTTGAAGGTTTTTCAAATATTGCATCTCCATTAACAAAATTGACACAAAAGCATGTTAGATTCATATGGGACAACAAATGTGAAAGAAGTTTCCAAGATTTGAAGAGACAATTAGTATCAACCCTAGTGTTAGCATTGCCAATTAGTGAGAAAGAATTTGTGATATATAGTGATGCTTCAATTCAAGGATTAGGATGTGTTCTTATGCAAGATAGCAGAGTGATTGCCTATGCATTAAGACAGTTGAAACCGCATGAGAAGAACTATCTTATTCATAACTTAGAGTTAGCAACAATAATTTTAGTTTTGAAGTTATGGAGACACTATCTCTTCGGTGAAAAATGCAAGATTTACATAGATCACAAAATTCTAAAATATATTTTCACTCAAAAAGAACTCAATAAGAGGCAAAGACTTTAGTTAGAATTGATAAAAGATTATGATGTTGAGATCCTATATCACCCAGGAAAAGCAAATGTAGTAGCTGACGCTGAGTAGAAAGAAGCAAATAAATGTGGCGACTTTGATTAAGGATCAAAAAGAGATATAAGAGGAATTCCAGAAAATGGATATTGAGATGACCTTGAAGAAGGTTGATATTATGCTTGCTAGCTTGACTTTGCAACCTACGATTCGAAATCGAATTAAACAAAGTCAGAAAGAAGATCTTGAAAGTGAAAACTGGATGATTGCCATGAGGAATGGGAAAAGAAAAGAGTTAAGGTTTGATGATGAAGGTGATGTAAGATATGGGAATAGAATTTATGTGCCAAAAATTTATAGCTTGAGAAAAGAAGTTACGAAGGAAGCTTATCCTTCAGCCTACTCCATTCATCCACGAAGCACAAAGATGTACAAAGATTTAAAAAAAAAAAATATTGTGGTGGGATAATATAAAATGGGATGTAGTTGATCATGTGTCCAAGTACTTAACACGTCAACAAATTATAATTGAAAACTAAAGACTCAAAGGTGAACTTCAACCCTTACCAACACTTGAATGGAAGTGGGGAAACACAATAATGGATTTTATATCTTCCCTACTAAGAACATCGATTAAGCATGAAGTAGTATGGATAATCGTGGATAGATTGACAAAATCCGCACATTTCATTTCATTGAGAGTTGGATGTTTGCTAGAGAAGATGCTCCAAATCTACATAAAGGAAATAGTGAGGTTACATAATATACTAATATCGATTGTGTCAAATGGAGATCCAAGATTTGTCAGTTGATTTTGGAAAAGTTTGCATGAATCCTTGGGTACTTGTCTTCAGTTTAGTACTTCTTTTCATCCACAAACAAATGGGTCATCTGAGAGAACAATTCAAATTTTAGAAGATATGTTGAGAGCTTGTGCATTAGACTTTGGAGGGCAATGGGATGACCATTTTCCTTTGGTTGAATTTGCTTATAATAATAGTTATCAATCAACCATATAAATGGCTTCGTATGAAGCTCCATATGGACGGAAATGTAGATCTCCTCTATATTGGGATGAAGTGGGAGAAAGAGCTTTGATCGGGCTAGATTTAGTACAACAAGCTATTGATAAGATCCAAGTTGTCAAACAGAGATTTAAAGCAACTCAGGACAAATACAAAATCTACTTGGATACAAGGCGAAGACCTCTCGAGTTTGAAGTGGGTGATCATGTATTCCTCCGAGTATCGCCGACAAAAGGACTGTTTAGATTTGATGTCAAAGAGAAGTTGAATCCGAGACATATTGGTCCATTTAAGATATTAGAAAGAATCAGACCATTAGCTTACAGATTAGCTTTGCCCCCGAATTTATCCAATGTACACAACAATTTTCTTGTAACTCAATTACGAAAATGTGTATCAAATCCCAATGCTATCATTGACATGAATTAATCGAAAATCCTACCAAATCTGACTATAGTTGAAAAGCCTATTAGAATTCTGGGAAAAATGGATAAAACTTTAAGGAACAAAACAATTCCCATGGTTAAAGTCCAATGGAGTGGCTAGAATGAACGAAAAGTTATCTAGAAAGTTGAAAGTGCTATGAGACAAAAGTATCCAGAGTTATTTGAGCAACAAATAAGGTAAGTTTTGGGGACGAGATTTCTTAAAGAAGGGAAGAGTGAAATATCCAAAAATTTTAATGCATAATTAATTTGTATATACATGTAGTGCTTGCTTGAGAAATAAAAATTATAGTGAATAATTAGTTAATAAAATATGATATGATAGTGTAAATTAATATAAGTGCTTGTATTAAGATTGATATTTATCTTGATTATTGTTTTAATGCATGTTAAACTTAAGTTTTCATAAACAAACTTAACCCAAATCCAAACCCAAACATAGTAGCAAACTTGGAGCCCTAACCAAGTCAAAAACAAGCAAGTTTTAGGCCAAACCAAAGCCTTTTCTTTTTCCTTGCAGCTTCCCCAAAAGTCAACCAAGTATAGGATAATTTTTGCAAGCTAAAAACAAACCCTAAAACAAACTAAAACCGACGGTAGTCTTGCTTCATTTCATTCCATCTTTTCTCTTGAAATTTTTCTTGCCCAATCTATCAAGAATCTTTTTCCCAAGGCTAATTCTCAAGTTAAAGCTTCTTAGGGTTGGTTGCATGCTTTCATGGTTGTTATTTTCTTTGTTTTCATCATAAGAATGATTTCATGTTCTAATAGGATTTTATGGTTTAAATGTGATTTTGAAGTGTTATGTTGATTAATAGAGCTAAATAGGTTCTTGAAGTGTAGTATATGAGTATAGTGTTAGTGTTTAGAGTTGAAGTATTGGTTAGTGTGGTGGGAGTGATTCTGATGGACATGAAGTTTAGGATGTTGAGAAGTAGAGTTTATATGCAATTAGAGTTGTTAAGTGCATTGAGTTGTATGATGTTTATATAGTGTTTAGATTGATGTAGAATGTATCAAAAGATGATAAAATGAGGTTTGAAAAATGAGGGATTTCAAAACCCCTTGTAAGTTGTGTTGCATAGGGGTACAAAGCCCCTTACAAGCTCCTGGTAGTGTTGTTTTTCACGTATAGGGCATGCTGGAGACCTTATAGGCCTCAGGTTGTGACAATTTTACGTTGTACGACCGTATAAACGCTCTTACTGGGCTCTAATTATTGTAATTTCCACTTGCACGAGCGCATAAGGTCCCCTACTAGCCTCTGGTGAAAATTTTCTTTTTCCTTTCCTTTAGCACGGGCGTGCTCGTGCCCGTGTAAGCTTGTACCACCACTTGTATGGTCATACACCATGAGTTTTCCCTGTTTTATAATAAAAAAATATTTAAATAAAGAAATGTTATATGTATGTGTATGTGTGTGTGTGTGTGTGTGTAAATGTTAAATTGCGATTTAATATGGGTTTTAGTTATGTTTTGCATTGTATAACAAACTTAAGAATTGTTTATGAATGATATTCAATTTTATATTAATTGAATTATTTTCTTATGAATTATCCTTATCAGTTGAGTGAGTCTACTGATCCTTTGCATGACAAGTCAGGTATACAGTAACTTGGTTGTTGTTTGCCTAAGATAGGCATATTTTAAATTAATCCTAATTGAAGTGGATTAACGAGTGTTTATATTAGTTGTGCTTTATGTTGTTGAATCTGGTCCGGGGGGCGACAACCCTGTTAACGAGCTTAACATGGTAGTTTAAGCACCTAAGCTACCCCTCTCGTTGTAATTTGAGAATTTATTAGTGGTTCGGTAGGTAATTGATAGGGAGAATAGTATCAGTGCAACATTTGCTTATTCTCAAGAATAAACAATATAATTTAGTTCATGTTTATAGAACCGATTGAACTAAGTGATATTATGGATTAAGTTCAGTAAAGTTGAGTAATGGCTATTAACCCTATATGAAATTAGTATTCATTTTCTGTTGGATATAGGAGATATAGGTATTCGAACTTCCTATATCAACTCCCTCAGTAGCTGCTGTTACTCAGGATCCTCAGCTTCCTAATGGCTTGTCCCGGAGTTTGAATACTCCTTTGTTGATTGACAAACTTAATTATTAGATAATAAATTGATGGTTGAAGCATTGCATATAGTTTAAGTGTGTATGTCACTTCATATGTATTTGTGTTACTTGTATACTAAGCCTTTGGCTCATGACCTTCTATTTCAGGTGTTGATGAGGACCAGTTTTATACTCAGCTGGGATATGAAACCAATTTTGAGAACTTTTTGGATGAATTGAATGATTAGGAACCCAACCTTGATGGTTGAAAGCTTTTGTAATAGAGTAGGAAGAATGTTTTTGGAACAATGTAACAAATGTTAGCTATTTTGATAAACTCATATGTATTATTTTATAGGTTTGATTTTAAGCCTATGTTTTGTAAATCTTAAGTATATATATGTATATATACACACACACATTAAAGTCCTTTATCTTAATATGAAAGGACACTGAAGTTTTGTAATATAATGTATCATGTTTCACATAATGAGATGCTTTTGTGATGGTTCTTATAACAAGTTTAGATAAACAATTGATACAAACTCTTTCTTTACGGATGGCTTTACATATAATACTGCCGGTTACATGTGGCTGGGGACTGGATTTGCATATTTTAAAATATGAAGTGAATCCGGGTCCTTACAAACTAAGTAAAATTCTATATTTGAATTTATGCATATCTAATTTAAAAAATTATAACTTATCATAATATAGCTTAAACGTGTCAATGCAATATTTTCCTTTTTCTATCAATATCATAATATATTACTTTACGATATTTAAGGAAATTAATTTTATTGTTGAGATTTAAAAATTCAAAAACATCTTGTTTGTATTAGATAAGTTCGAAGTTAGTTGTTTTGTTCCAATTCATACTAATTAATTTCTATATTTGAATTTATGCATGTCTAATTTGAAAAATTATAACTTATCATAATATATCTTAAATGTATCAATGATATGTTTGAAAAAAGAACAATAACTTTTTTATTTAGTTATTCTTCTCTCTTATACTCTCACTATCTTTATATTACATATAAAAAACACAAAAGCCTCTTTTCTAAAGTAAAAATTATTTAGCCAAAAGGAAAAAAAAACTGTAAGAGTTATTTTTTAAAAGTAAAAGACACAATCAAATATCATAAGATGTAATTTTTTAGTATTGAAATGCAACGCTTTACTATCATCATCAATCATCACTTTATCATCATTACTCTCGTCTGTAACAAGGTCAGAAATCTATATTATATAATATAATGTGTTTTCTCTCACTAGTTACTTTTCTTTTTATAATTTGTTTTCATATAATAGATATAAATACGATTATGTTATATTGTCTTCTTCTTTCTTTTTTCTTTCCTTTTCTTGATATATGTCTAATTGAATATAAATTGTGACCTAACATATGACTTTCACTTACAACCATTTATTTGTTTGTCATAGATTATCAATAATGAAAACTCAGCTATGGGAAAAGTAGTAAAAATTGATTCATTCTTCAAGGAAAAAAATAGAAGATTCTTATTTCAATTCTAATCCCCCACAACCTACAACAAGTACTAAAAATAAAGAATCAAGGGAACAACAAACAAAAGTAGCTAGAGTTGATAAACAAATCCAAGACACCCTAACTACTGAGCATGAACCAAGATTGCAACGTCAAATATGGAATTTATCCCATTGAGCAACATGATGAAATTCGAAGAGCATACCTTATAGCCAGACCATGTCAACCTATTCTTCGTGAATGTTCACTTTGTAATAATAAAAATCATGCAAGATGGTTTCAATCTTCTTGGTTTAATAAATTTCCAACTTTGTTAGAGTACTCACCTACAAAAGATGCAATGTTCTGTCTTCATTGTTTTATGTTCAGTGGGGGCCCAAGTAATCGATCAGGGAAAAATGCATTCACTACAAAGGGATTTAGAAATTGGACAAAGGTCAATGATTGAAGAAATTGTGCATTTTTTTCTCTTGTTGGATCATCTCCAAACTCTCCTCATAATATTTGTGTGAAGTCTTACGAGACCTTAATGAAACATCTCAATATATTGAGAATGTTTTTCATAAGCAAAGTTCTCAATTTATCATAAATAATCGTTTGAGACTTAAAACTCCTATTGATGCAATAAAGTGGCTCACTTTTCAAGGATGTGCATTGAGGGGTAATGATGAGAGTCATGATTCTCAAATTCGAGGAAATTTGATTGAATTGATTAAGTTTGTAGCAACTTACAATTAAGCAATTGCCAATGTTGTGCTTGATAATGCTCCTGGTAGTGGTCAATATATTTCCTAGGATACAAAAGGAGATATTACATATATTGGCAAGAATTTGTAAAAAGATTGGTGATGTTAAATATTGTATTCTTGTGGATGAAACTCAAGATGAATCAGGGAAAGAACATATGGCAATTGTTTTGATATTTGTCGATACCGAAGGGAATATAAAGGAAAGATTTTTCAATCTTATTCATGTTACCAACGCAACATCCTGTAATTTGAAGAATGAAATAAAATTTGTATTATCTCAAAATAATTTAAGCTTTCGTAAGAATCGAGGTGAGGGGTATGATGGAGCAAGTAATATACGTGGTGAACGGAAGGGATTACAAGCATTGGTTTTGACTGAATGTCATTATGCATACTATATTCATTGTCTTGCTCATTGCCTTCAATTGGCCTTGGTTGGAGCAACAAGAGAAATCAATCCCATCTATAAGTTATTTTCCAAATTAAACTATATTATTAATGTGGCTTGCTCCTCTCCTAAGCAAAAAGATCAGTTGCAAGATGCTTTGACTTCCAATCTAATTGATAGAATTGCTAACGATGAGTTAGAAACAAATTGTAGACTCAGTGCTGGAGATGCGCGTTAGGGTTCACACTTTTCTTCTATTGAGAGTATGCTAAATATGTTTGATGCTACTTATATCATTCTTGTGAAAGCTATTGAAGAAGGGAATTATTCTCAACAAGGTGAAGCAAATGCTGCTTTTGATGCTATGATGTGCTTTCAATTTGTGTTTATTTTGCATATGATGAGAAATATTATGAGAACCACTCATGATATTTGTCAATCCTTGCAACAAAAATCCCAAGTGTATTAAACTCAATATCACTAGTCTCAACAACAAAGACTTTACTCAAAAAAATGAGACAAACAGGGTAGAATGATCTTATTAAAGAGATTATAACATTTTGTGAGAAGCAAGACATCACTGTTCCTAAACTAAATTCTTAATTTACTAATCGTGGGGGTCGTTGGCACTAGTGTGACAATTTATCAGTAGAAGAATATTATCGATTTAATGTATTTTATGTTACTATGGATACTCAATGGCAAGAGATTAATAACAGATTTAATGACAATATGGTGGTTCTTCTTACTCTTAGTTCATGTCTTGACCCTAGTAACAATTTTAAGAAGTTGAGTGTTGATCATATGTACGAGTTAGCTCACAATTTTTATCCTGAGGATTTCACTGAACAAAAAATGTGTCATCTTAACATTCAAGTGCAACATTATGAAGCTGACATTCCTCATAATTCAAAATTTGAGAGCTTATCTATCATTTTTAATTTACGTCTCAGATCAATGGAAACTAGAAAAGTGTCCATCTCTCCTCTAATTGATTGTTTGATTCGATTAATTTTAACTCTTCCAATTTCAATGGCAAAAACGGAACACTCCTTTTCTGCCATGAATATAGTGAAAAATAGACTACAAAATAGAATGGACAATGAATTTCTTGTTGATTGTCTTTTGATTTACATAGGGAGAAGTATTGTTGAAAAGAATGATACTGATTCTTTTATAGATGAATTTATTGATATAAAAGAGCAATGAGTTAGGCTTCGATGATGGATTTTTTTTTATTTGACAATTTTATATGTATTTTTTTAGTTCTTTAGATAATTATATAGAAGCAGTTTTGATTATATTAATGATGTTCCCCCTCCCTCCCCCCCCCCCCCCTCTTTAACACGTGTATACCTATCTGGCATATATCACCCGTCCAATGTTCTTCCTAAAAAAATACAAAACAACAACCGTACACATTCCTTCAAGAAACCCAAATCAGTAATATCTTTACTTTTACAGAACAACTACCAATAGTACCGATAATGGTGTCTTCAACAGGCCACGCAGGCAATGTAGGTAGAGAGACATACTCCAATGAGTCGATTCTATTACAGCCATCTTTGCTATGCTTATTTTCAATTATCCATTTTTTTAGAGCTGTGACATTCTAGGAAACTAGGACATTGATTATTTTGGTTTTCATTATGGCTCGCATAGATTTAACACAGAAGGTAGGCTTCAGTTTTGGTAGAAGTATTGGGAGCAGCAATTGACGATGAGTATGACATTGGCTCTTCATCGTGTTTGTCAAATCTAGAGGAGAAACCTAGAAGGCCTAACGATTAAGGACATTGACAGACAAAAATGTAATATCTTTATTTTTACATAACAACAACCGCCATAGTTGCACTCATGGGGATGAGCTCACACCAGCGTCCTTTCCGACCCTACAAGACGTTGTCGGCATTAGCCCATCAACTCCCAAGGTAAAAAGTTTCATCTTTATTTACGGACATAATACTCTGGGAGCCCAAGAAGACCATATGACAATTTTGAGATGGGAAATTCCCAACTTGATGCTGTTATATATTGAGGAATTATTGGCAAATGTTGTTAAATTTGGTTTATTTATATCCTGATTTTCTATTTTGACTAGATCCTTTGTTGTATAAGGACTAAACCAACTGGCAATATCCTAACAGGTTCAAGATATTACTGATTTGGCTTCCTTGAAGGAGGGCGCACAATTGTTGTTCTGCATTTTTGGGGTGAATAAAGAGTAAAAGTGTGGGTTACTTTTGTTTTTTAAGTACACGAGCGATTTAACGGCTCTTTTAATGTTATAAAACAAAGTTTTTCACATGTCGCCTAATTATTAAAAAAAAAAAAAAATGACTCAGGTTAGTTAATTGCAAATAGGCAAAAACGCAACTGAATTTTTTTGTAATCAACCCTATTATTTAATGAAGACACAAGGTCACATATGATCTTATAAGCACAACCATTAATTTACCAAAATCTAATTATCAAAAATTGGAAGGCCATTATCCTGCACAATCTTATAGTGAAGGGATTGATATATTTTGTTAGAAACCTCACAATCCCATAAATCCCTGAATAAGACTCCACTAGATTTGACTATAGATCTACTAAGAAGGTGCCAAGTCTAAATCCAAAAAAAAAAAAAAAGGAGAAAAGATTGCATCCTAAATTGTGACCATAAGGAGAAGAACCAAGGCAAAATGTATACAAGATAAGCAGCCAAGACTAGGACCTCGTTCTCTCGCTCTACAAGTCACAATGCGGTAAAATCTTCTTTTGCTCTATTTAATTTCAAATATTTATAAAAATGAACAAATTAGCAAAACTGGACTAACAATAATATCTACTGAAAAATATTTACATTGAAAACCGTACCTACAAATAATCTAACAATGCAAACTTTACCAGTAAACCAATCTTACCACCATCAGTAGTTAGCTTAGCAGCTATTACTAGCCAATGTCCCGGGCTATCATGAGGACCTCGCACCACTTCTGCTGTCTCCACGTATTTAAGCAATTTTGCATCCCGGATGGGTACAGGGGGGCCATCGGGATATACACCAGAATTAATAGTAGTTGGGGTCTTCTTTTCTAGAGCAGTTATGCTTCGTCGAGTGAATGTAAATGTAGTGCTAAAATTTGCTAAAAAGCCTGTCTTGTTAGGATTTTGTGGTGCTGCTCCCCATTCAGTCTTCCTAATGGTGCAATTAGGTACATAGGAAAACAATAGACGGAGATGAAGTACGGTCTTGGGCCAACTCCCTTTGCTAATTAGTTGAGCACCAGTTACTATGAAGACACCAGTGGAATTTTCCTGTAACCAATCAGGATCATACTTGACACCAGATGTGCAGACATTTGAGTAACTTTTCCATTTTATGGGTTCCAAAAACTTTTTAATACAATCGGAGTCATCAGAACCTCTCCACCGAGGAAGCATGTTGTTGGGGGTGTTGGCTGCCGGAAGGTTAATGATATGAGGTGGGCTAGACAAATGTTGTACATGCAAAGCCAACCGGTTGCACTTCTTTCCTTCCAAGTACAATCGCAAGCCGACCACTGGCTTTTGGCTACTTGAAACCTGTAAATATTTGTGCATCAGTCATCTAGACTCCTAATGATCAAAGGATATGATAATTATACCAAAAAAAAAATCTACGAGCAAACATGTGCCAGCAAAGTAAGGTGAAACAAGAAAAATGAGCAATTTCCTTGGATCAGATCTGTAATGGCAAAGAAATGAAGCATCACTTCCATTCTGATTTAGAATAAAGAAAAGGCCAAGCCTCCCTCTCAATAGGATAGCAGCAATACGAAAGTGATACTTATGACAATAGACAATAAGCAGTAAAAGAGGCATCATCCTATACATCTCAAAAGAAGATGCAACAAAAATTACAGGTACAAGATTTTTATGGAACAACTTACTTGGCTAGGGCTGATGTGGATCTTTGGACCCATAAAGGTGAATTGCAATGGAGGGCAGGAAGAAGTTTTTCTCTGATGCCTGAGAGGCAGTTCACAGAAAGTTGGTGCCCATTGTGTAGGAACTTGAAACTCCAAGAAGTATTGTAAATCATCAGCAGGTGGCTTGTCTGAAAAGACATAAATGGATGAGCATTGCTTTATTTACAACGGTACATAGAAAATGGATATAATTAGCATAATGGTCAGAAAAAAGCAAAAAAAGAGTTGTTTAGTTTCCATTAAACAGTAGTAAATCTTCAAATAATCCTGGTGACTTTTCACCAAACAAATAGAAACACCCATCACCATCTTATTATATTATTCTCAGCATATAGCGCACCATACTATCCCCAGTCACTTGGGCATAATGCGGTGAAGAAACTGCTAAGAACCTTAAAAGGTGGTGATAATTACATATGACCACAACATACAAAGCAATCCTTAATAAAGAGCCTTAATAATCAATAAAGAAAAGAAAGATGCATTGCTTCAGTTCAGTACTTGAGCACTTACAGCGAAGATACAAGTTGATTGCATGGCTCAAATAGCCACTACCAGGTACCCCTGTTAGAAGAGAAACAATAGGTACAAACTTAAAAAGTATTGCTTCTGGTTTCATAGGCACTGTTTGAAGCCACTTGGAATGATTATGGATGAACACATCACCTCCTCTTTTGGAACAAATGATTGTAAGTCCCTGCTCCACACCAAAAATGAAAAAAGACAGAAAGCTAAGGAAACAAACAAGATAGATAGATAGATATATAGATAGATATAGAGAGAGAGACAGAGATAGATAGACGGTTGAAATCTTCAGGTTCTTTACTTACATCCTTATTCGATGTTTCTGTAATACTGCTCAACTGCAAAGTACTTGATTGCAAAATTCGACTGAAAATTTCTGGAACCTGTAGACATGTTTTATTGAGAAATATAAAACCTTTTAGGATTATAAACCATATATTGAGATGACACATTTACCTTAATCTTTCCATCTCTAGATGACCTCTGCAATGGTGATGTACTTCTACCATCAGAAAAAAGAAAATCAGCAAGATCTTGCATATGTCTTCGGAGATCCTCAGGAGGAATAGTAGATGAATGTTTTTGCCTTACACAAACCAAATCCTGACCCCCAACGGCCATCCCTACTATTATATGTGTCCCATATGTCCAGATGAACCTGAAGACAAATCTAGTTATGATGAAAGATAAACACCCCAAACTATGAAGATACATAATGCTGTCACTAAGATTAAATTTTATGAAGAACAAATTGAAATATATATAATTAAAGAAGGGATTTCTGTATCATATTCTCATCCATCCACATAATAGTTTTTCCCGCCAGCTTATTTGGATGGCCTGTAACAGAAAGATCTCTAGCATCACATCCAACATGCTAAGAAATGTCTATGAGCTAATGACTGAAACTCAGAGACTGTGGTTCACTACGTTTGAATCCTGAGGTTCACCACATTTGAATACTGATAAAAGTGCTTTTTCATCTACCACAAGCTTATTTGGGTAGCAGTAAGGAAGCCTATAATTGTGAGTAAGTTTAATCAGGACGCAGGAGCATTTTTTTCTTCTAATAATGCCACAAATATAATCTAAGCCCTCTGCTGCTCTCTCTGGAAAAATCAAATTGAAATTTCATTATGTCAGAAGCAAAATAAGTGGAGGACGGTAGTGTTTGTTCTATGACTACTAGTGCTTATTCAATAAATTAACCTTAAAATACCCCATACGTATTATTAAACCTTGAAAGTCTAGCTTCAGGAAATTTTATTGAATAAACTAATAAAAGAATGCTCTAGCTTGCACCAACCAAATTGAACCCTTGATCTCTGCTTTAACCAGCAAGAGCCAATTCAACCACTACTAGTCTTTTATTAAGACACATAAATGTAATGTTTTGGGTCTCTACCAGGTTGAAGGACCGATAGCTCTGATCTGGATGGGAAAATCAACCAACTAAAGTGCAATGAAGTCAGAAACCTGGCTTTACAGGCTTACCTTTATCATGGTCGAGGCCAACTTAACATAAATTCAAGTACAACTTAGAGTGATGCAGATAGAGATAGTAATAATAGAAATACTCAACTATTAATGAAAGCACAACATAAATGGACTTTTCTGAAGCACAACCAGATTGAATTCAAGATCTAATGCACGCCAAAAGAGGATTTGTTAATGCATAATCTGAATATAGTCATGCCAGCAGAAATAATCAGAATGAATACGTAGGAAAACTACCTAGCTAAAGCTGCCGGATCCCAACGTGGTGGAACAGACTTCTTTACTTTTTCTTGTAGTACAAGCGAGGATGATGTCAGTTGCAAATAGTACAATGCAATAAAATAGCCATCAAAAGCAAGGTGTTTAGTGTCTGAAGCATCTTGAAGCCAATCTCCAGTCAGCTCAAAAACTGCATTGAATAAGCCTGATGGAACTTTTCCTTGTATAGAAGCTTTTTGATTAAGCAATTCAGACATCTACAAGAGTATAAATAACGATATGAGAACAGGAAAAGTGGGTCATAATCTCCAAAGGTTTACTGTCTTTGCAAAGATTGAAAAACCTACTGTAAACCCAACATCTATCTTTTTTTGGTAAGTAACATCTGTCTCTTTATTTAGGAGAAAACAAGATGTTTACTATACCTGCAGTCGGAAGGGAGCTGATTTGCAAATTGTGATTTGCAAATTATCATTTTCCAACATCATATTACAAACTCATGCTTTAAATGGTACTTTTAAGATTAATTTGGAGCTTAAGTATATGCACATATATTATTATGTATCAGAGAGAATGCATTTTATCAAATAATGAGAAAAGTGTAAAAAGGCCAGCGCAACTTTTACTGTCCAGTTACATAATTGCACCCAAAGAAAGATATAAAAAGAAAAAAAAAATAAACGATAAATTAGACAGGGGTGTTTATGTCTTGGAAAAAGCTTTCTAGTGTTTTTTAATACTTGCTGCAGTTCAATTTAAGACATACTGCAAATACACCCCCTTATGTTTTTTTTTCTCCCCCTTTTATATATTCACTTAATTCCTTAATTTTAAAATTGAATGATAAGAAACATGGATATTTAGACAGCTGCTCTGTGGTCTCCCTAGAGACCAATCCGCATTCTAAAAAGTAATTTAAAAAAAAAAAAAGTTGATCAATATTTTTTGCAATGATTTTTACCCAAAAGGATAATAATAAGATATGGTCTAAGAACGCCTTTTTGAAAATTCGAAAGTTTAAGTGATCAATTTAAAAATAAGGAAACTAAACCCACATGAAACAAACGAAAAGAATTAGCCTTATTTTTAAAATATTATCATGGTATTCTTACAATGTAGCATTTCCGGTGGTATTTAGAGCTAAGTGATGGTGGAAAAGTGACAGAATTAGCCAGCCACTTGTATGGGTTTACAACCACATAAAATGTTCATAGAACTTAAGGAAAATGATCAAGTCGTTGAAAACAGAAAGCACCATCTCCAATCTCCATTCCCATTTTCTCTCATGATTAGCCACCATCACTTGTTGTTTACCACCACATTCTCCTATCAATGCCACTTATATAAGAGCCATTAGTCAATGCAGCCTAATGAGACTCCTAAAGAAGTATTTGGCAATTCATAGTGTTTTGGTTGTAACAAATATTATAAGAAATTCAGGAAAAATGTTCTGTGAAATAAATGCATCCCTGCTTGTTATTGGCAAACAACTCTCAAAATCTCTAAGTGACAATATGAATCTTCAATACAACATTGCAAACACTAATATTCTTATAAATACACACACACACACACACAAAAGGAAAAAAAAAAAAAAGTTGCAAGCAAGGCACTATAGCTGATGAACACAAGTACTGATAATATGTTTACTCAGGAAACAAAAGGAACTGCTATTCAAAGAAATAATTCATACTTGAATTTGTAGGGCCATAAAAACTACTCCAATCAATGTAACATTTTTATTTGGCCAAAACAACAAATGTAACATTTTAAATTGAGTAGAATTTTGTTTACCATGAAATAAGTGCTAATGGAAAAGACATATATATGTATATATTCAATTTTTTCTCATCAAATGTAGACTGACACTACAATCTACACAAAGATTTTCTGCTAAGATTAATGCTATGTTTGGGTGAATGGAAAGCTGAGAAAACAGAAAGAGAACAGTGGAAGAGGAAGGAAAATTGGTGTTTGGAGACATGAAAAGCATTGGTTAAGGATGGAAATTTTTTTACTTCTATCTGTCTTTGTTTTGTTCCCAAAATCGGGAAGAAAGTTAACAGTGTTTTAAATTTATTTTTCACTCCTCGGTAAATGAAGAGCAGAAATAAAATAGAAAGGGCAATTTAGTCAAATACTAACACCATTTATCTTCTTTTCCATCCACTTCCTTTGTAAATTACCAAACACAAATAAACATTCCATGCATTTCCATTTATACTAATTTCCTTTTCTACTCCTTTCCACTCCTTTTCACAGCTTTCCATACTTTATAAAATTGCCAAACATAGCATAAGGGTCCCTTGAGAATTCAAAGCTCCATTGAGAACTTAACTCATGAATGCAAAGCTCGAGTATATCTCCTGGAATTCACAAGCCTAATTGAACTCATTTTGGCTTGTTTCTGACCCAGTCATAAGAAGATCAAGCTAATCGACTGCTACCTTTGACCATTGAACCTTGAAATTTATCAGTGGTTATTGCAATTCGACACCAGAACTACTGGTCAAAGGCAAACACAGTGCTTCCACAACAAGCTTTCTCCTCCTTTTTTCTTTTTCTTTTTTTTTTTTGAATTTTATGTTTAAAGAGAACAAGAAACCACTCATCGATCAAGTGCTGCACGCTTTAGGAGCATCCACTTTAAAATTTTGGAGAAAAAGCCAGCAGTACGAGTTAGGATTATCAAATATAGTCTTAAGGATCGATTTGCAACTTAACCAAACTATAAAAACCGGCTTGAAAATTTAATAACTATCATGCCGGCTAACGGCTTAAGATCAAATTTCAAAACTAACTCCAGCTGAAAAAGTTAAAATTAAAATTATGAGCATGCAGGACATACACCAAAGTTCTGTACTTTCCTAATCAAACTATGAATTCAAATTAAGCACGTATCGTCATAACTCAACAATTAAATATAATAAATTAAAGAAAATCGAATTTCAACAAATAGATGAGAGAATTGACCTGATTGAATTCGAGAACATCGGATTTGAATCGAATTCGATCTCCTTTATCACACCTAATATCCTCCGAAACACCGCTTATGACATTACTAGTACCAACACCACCACCACAACCACCACTAGGAATCAAAATATCTCTTTTATTCCTCTCATCAATCACTACCAATCTCTCTCCATCACAGTCCTTTGCAAACTTGAGACGGAAATCGTTCGTTAAGTCAAAACCCTTGCCTATAGCCTCCACTGCCCTAACCTCAATTGGCTTCTCCTTCTCCATTACTAATAAAAAAATGAGTATAGAGAGAGAGAGAGAGGAAGGGGGGGAGAGAGATGGGAAGGGAGAAAGATGATGGCTTTAATGAAACGGGAAGCAAGTGGAGTGAAGAAGATAATGACAAGGAGGTTTCATTGGTTTGAATTGAATGTGGAGGGTGGTTTGTAGTCTGATTATTCTATTTTCAGCTCTTACGGCTTGACGGTCAAAGAAGGTAAGTTGAATTTAAAAGGTTAGGAAATATTTTTGAATGTTTGAAGAAGATGATGAAGAAAGAAAGCGCGTAGACGACACTCATGATGCCGACCCCTTTTTTTTTTTTTTTCTTTTCTTCTTTTTTTCTTTTTTCAGTCAGACATGAAAGGGAAAGAAAGGAAAAAAAAAAGTAATATTAACAGAGTATTTAATATTTATATTACCATAATATTAATATATAAGATTTTTTTAAACTTTTCTTTTTGAAATATTTTCAAAGCTTTTAAAAAATGAGGAAGAACAAATCTATTTCAATTTTGCTGAAGATATTGGTGTTTATATTTCGGAAATAAAATTTAGTAGATAAATTTTATAAATAAAAAATGATTTGTCAGCTTGGGAAGAAATTATATAATGTTATATATTAGTCATGTCTAATTTTAATGTGTAAGCGTATTTATGGAATAATTTTTTTCTACTTACACACAATCTGTATTTATAAACAGATATGAGAAGCATGTTTATCGTATTAAATATTTACATTTTAAATTCAATTTGGTCCAACACTAGTCAATACACATGAGATTGACCAAATTAAACGGATGTTAGGTGTGCTTTCTTTTTCCCCTTTCCATTTCATCCTATGTTATCATTTTCCAGCTTTTATTAATTATTTAATCATTAAAATAGATATAATAATTAAAATATTAACTATTTTAATAATTCGATTATAATTTAATATGATATGAGTCGTTAAATAATTATGAGACCGATCCTATCAAAATTAATAACGAAATCATATAATATTTTTTACTGTTTTGATTTATTCGGCAAACTCTAAATCCAACCTAATTGATATTAGTGCTCTAAGCCTCTGATTATGTGTTCAGTCAATTTTTTATTCTACGTTTTACCGATTGAGAAGCACTCTCTTAATTACCTCTAAACAAGCTATGTTAAAACATCTATTTTAACATCTGCCTTGGTGGCAAAAATTAATCAAGTAAATGCTATATCAATCACATATTGGGATTAACTGTAGATATGGAGAAATCAATAATTTTTTTTAAATAATTGTCCACAAGAAGAAATAAATTTAGCAAACCAACTTACTCCTTTCAAACAAGTAAATTCTTTTGGTAAATATCTTGGTTTAGCAGAACAATTAAACTTCCTGATCGAAGGACCACAAGCAAGATTAAGTGGAAGGATGGGAAGGCATTTGGGCATTGCAGGTAAAGTGCTACTAGCAAAATCAATTTAGAAATAATTACCTAAATACTACATGAGATTGCCAAATTGGGGCGTGAGGAGAGAAAATATAAATAAATCGCCAACTTCAGGTAAAGTGATGCTACCCAAATAAAGATTCTTGAAAATTTTTGAAAACATTATAAGATAATTTGTCTGGTGGGGTACTTTGTAAGGTAGGAAAATACATTGATATCATGGGACAACTTAACTAAACTGAAAGAATTTGACCATTTAGGCATGTTAAATCAAACCTTGAGAAATAAAGCATGTGCAACCAATTTCGGGTTATTTCTTCTGCAAAGAACTTGTCCAAAATCAAGCATCGATAAAGAAAAATGGTATGGAAAGCTAGTTTTTGGTTTGACTAATGGGTCGGATTGACACTTGTTCGAGAAATTGTACATGTCTCCATTTCAAAGGAAGCACTCAAACTTACAGTAGGAGAGTGTTGGATTAGTGAAACTTTGTGGGATGAAAACAAGATTAGCTTTCCAACGTCTCAAAAATTGGTTAATACATATGGTCCAATCACCCTAGAAGAAAACATGAAATGACTGTTATGAGTTGGGGAAGGAAACTAAAATTAAACCATCTATAAAAATTGTGTATGAGAGTTGGCCAAAAAAAAAAAATAATAAAGAAAGAAATTGTGTATGAGATGTTGTCTCCCCAAATGAATAAAGATAATAACAAGTGGAAGTTATTATAAAAATCTTGTTTCCATTTAAGAAAAAGAGGTATGGTTATAGAGGTTGTTTTGTCCTAGATATGACGATACAAATGAAAATTTAGAAAAATAATTACGGTATCATATTATATATCTAAAGTAAACAATGAATGGACTACTAATAATTCAAATTCTTCAAACAAGCATGCCAACATAAGTTTCTATTCATGGATTACTACAAAGTGCATAATCATGTTTGAGATATGGAATAAGGATCATCTATCTAAGGGCTTTACTTTTGGAATGATGTTGTGGGTGATATGGTATCCACGAAATAAACTAATACATAATTTAGTTGGAACAGCTGAAAAATATAACGGAAAATATTCAATTAAAATCACGTGCATACTAGATGCATTTAAGGAAAACAAAAGAATTGCATCATATTGAAAGATTAGATTTGAATTAGGATCCACTTGAACATGGATGGGTCAAATCAGATACAGATACATAGATTGAATCAAGGAATAATACTTCGATTGAATCAAATAATAATACTGTGTTTATTAGAAGAAGTATTAGAGATGAATATGGAAATTAAGTCATTGGCTTTGCACAAAAAAAAAAAAATCAAATATAATGATATTGTAGCGGTAGAACTTTTGGCAATAGCTTTTGGTTGAAAATTATGTGTAAAGAACAATGTTTGGAAAGTGGAGATCAATAGTGATTTAAGAGTATGTGCGTACTTGTTTAAATCATATGTAAATGTAAACCTCAAACCATTTTAATGTCTTAAATATGTGTGAGGAAAAAATCACAGAATTACCGCAGGTCAAAATAGAACATTAGTTTAAGGAAACGAATAGGGTTGTTGTTGCATTGGCAGATTTTGTTGGAAGAAAAGACGTGGAGGAAGCTATTTTTTATTAACCTTTATAATGGTTGCAAAGTATGTTAGTTTTGGATAATATGCAATATGGGATAGAGATGTTTACAGATCAGTTAACTAATCTGTGGCTCTACTTTTTGAACCTAACCGTAATGATCGGTTTTTTAATATCTCGATCCTTAAGTGGTTCATTATAGACGATTAATCGTTTTGTCTGGTTAATTTTTTCGGTTTTTAGTTTTTAATCATTTAACGTAATTGTTTCAATAAAACAAATTGATAACTTCAACAAACCTTATTTTTTAATCTTTAACATAGACTTTTTCTTTAAATTATTATATATATTAGAGAGAAAAAAAAAATCAAATTAAGGAAAATGGGAAAGACAAGCCTTTTGGATGTATTTTTATCAACAAAATCAAACCAAATCAATTACTACATTAACTCTCATAAAAATAAGATAATAGTACTTTAATAAAAATCCAAGGAATATTAACATATGTAAATCACATATATATATATTTAAAAAAATAATCATATGTATACTTAAATTATATATATAATATTTATAAATATTGAAACTGTTAATCATTAACCATTAGTTTTTTATGATTACAAACGGAACTCGAAAACCAAAAAAAATAAAAACTATAATTCTAAACTGAAACTAATAAACCGGTTAACTATATTTTTCAGATTTGTTTTTTCGATCTTGGTTTGGTTTTTTTATTTTATCAATTTCATCGGTTTTTTTGCACACCCCTAATATGAGACATCTAGGGACGTGCAATGCCAAGCAACGTAGCTGGATAAATATTTTATTTTGTTTCATCTTTTGTATTTTTTAGAAAGGAAATAGGTAAAGGAATACTATAATGATAAAAAGTAGGGTGTTATAAAATTTAAAATGATGTAAATATCGATGATTTCTTGTACAATTGTTCTTATAAAAAATTATAAAAGAAATGAAAAAATTCCTAGTAAAGATAAATAGGATAAGGGCAAAAAAATGATAAATAGGATAATTCATATTGTGGTCTGCTTAGATTGTCTGTTTTTCATTTATTTTTATATTTGTATTAAAATGATATGTATAAATATATTTGATTTGTATATATTTTAATATTTTCATAAAAATTAACTACTTTTTTCTATATTTATTTTTTAATAAATAATTTATTCAAAAAATTAAAAAAAATGATTTATATCTATCATTAGAAGCTAGCCAAACAAACCTTATCAGGACAAACTACCAGATTAAAGAAAAAAAATAACATTTTTTCAAAAAAAAAATTACACAAATCTGTCAGATGAAAAAATAAACCAAAAAATAAATAAGTTAATCTCGTCTCTTGAAAAGATAAGGTCATAAGTGGTCGACCTCATCTCTCGAAGAGACAAGATCGGTGTATTTTATACGAACCTCGTCTCTTAAAGAGAAGAGGTTGAAGATGATAAATTCAATCTTATCTCTTCAAGAGATGAGATGAGTACAAAATACACTGACCTTCTCTCTTGAAGAGACGAGAATAGCCACCAATGATCTCGTTTCTTCAAGAGACGATATCAACTTACTTATTTTTAATATTATTTTTATTTTAATAACAATTTTTATAATTATTTTAAAAAATTAATATTATCTGCCTTTTCCCCAAACTACCACCAAAAAGTGGCATTTTAATAATTCCTGTGTCAGTGTCAGATGGGTCCACCTGAAGGTTGACAAAAACAAGTATTATTTGTGTTTCCAAACGTCAACTTTGATAGCATACCCTTACCTAACCCAATTCATATTTCCCTACTTACCCTCTTGATAACCTTTATGGTTTAAAAAAGAGCGAGTTCCCACATGCGAAAATAAGATCATGGTATATAAAAAATAATTTTATAGTTCGTTTACTTGGATGTACAAATTAAGTGTAGAATTATAATAAAATTATAATTATTAATACATGTCTAGTATAATGTTCAATTGTTAAAAAAATAAAATAAATAACTATAAAAATAAAAATATAATATCTTATAATATATCTTATTTTTATTTTAATGAGATAATAATTATATAAATAGTATTTTCAAAACAGAAATATTTATGATAAAGGTTAAATATTACATCATTTTTATTTTTAATGAGAACCAATGTTTTTTCCCCTCAAAAGAAAGGAAAAGAAAATCTCGGTCTTTATTTATTTATTTGTTTTTTCTTTCAATTGCTCACAAGAAGGCCGAATCTATTTCAATTGTTAGAATAACCATCTTATTTTTCGATCTTTTGTTGGGAAGCAGAATTAATTTTTAACAATTATTTCATGAGAAATGTTAATAGAAACCTATTTGTAATCGGAAACCCTTTTTTATTAACTAGATATATATGTGTAAGCTTAATTGCACAAACTTTCAGGACCAATATATAGGACTTGAAGAAAGAAATTGCGCAAAATGCTTTTCGTAAAATAGTAACATAGCCCTCCGTTGAAAGATCTCCTTTTCCATGAATTTCAGCCACGTAGTTTGTCAAGTTTAAACAAACCAGTCTATGTATTATTCAAATTCAGCTTAATTTTTTTTTTTTTAATTTCAATTCGGTTCTAGAATTGTCAAATTGAGTGCAAACATAAAATTACTCCAATAGCTTATTGGTTCAAACTCGAACTTGATGATGCTCAATAATTTGTTATTAATATTATATTAATTAGAATTAGAAGCATTTCTTTTAATAATACACTTTTAAATGAATTAAATTGAGTTGAGTTTTAATTTGTATAGTATTTAAGTTGGGCTCGGATTTAAACTTTTAAACTCGGTCCGAATCCAAACTTTAAAACTTTTTAAATAAACCCATTACTTGATCATTTCAACTCAGCTTAATTGCAATCCTCTATAAACCAATGATATGTGTCTTATATATTATTTTATGCCCATTTAGCAATTTTTTGTAGCTGTATTTTATCTTAAAACTTTGAAACATATGATATAAGCCTATCATGTACATTCTGTTATAGTTTTTTATGTTCATTTGGTTCTTTATTTTTTAAATTTATGTGCTTAAACTTTTAAATCTTAAAAAATAAATATCGACGGACAGACAACTATTGTACAGTCACTTTTCTTCTATACAAATGATATCTATTAATACTAAAAATTTCGATTGTCCGTCCGCTCTCCTTTCCTTTTTCTTTTTTCTTTTTTTTTTTTTTTTTTGCCTTTTTTCCTCCCTCTCCCTTGGTCCTCCACGACGGCATCAAGTGGATCCACCGATGGTTGGCCACAACTTCGGTGCGTGCATGGGGACACTTCCGTTGGTTTTCAAAGGCCCCTTGTGAATAGAGAGCTCCAGCTACTCAGCTAAAATTTTGACATACTCCTTTTATATGGAAATTGAACCAAAGGTTAAGAGAGAATTTTATCCAAAAAGAAAAAATAGGCAATTCCATTTCAAAAGTAGTAGTAGTAGTAGTAATAATAATAATAAAAGATCCTAATCACTCATACCAAGTAAAGTAAATGATTTTGAAAACTATGAAGTTGGAAGCTTTTATCATGAATGGAAGCATCCAATCGATCATCTAACCGTTAAAATTAATATAATATTTTGAATATTAATTATTTTAATGGTTCAAACACAGTTACGTATGATATGAGTTAGTAGATAGTTGATGGGATCAATTCTATCAAAATTAATGACTGAATTGTCAAATTTCTCTCATAGATTGCGACACCTATCTCCTATTGAATTGATTAAATAAATAAATAAATAAAAACCTCATATCAATAAAATCTGGTTTCCTTTAATTCTGTAAAGCAAAATTTGCAAGCATAAATATGAAAACCTGAAATTTATCTGTTCTCTCCCCCCATGGTGGCTAATTGGACACCTATTGCCCTTCCTTTCTAAAATTTTTCCTCTACTATTCATCTTAAATCTACAACTCAGTCACTATTGATATTAATATCCATAAATTAATTGCTTTTGATCTCAAATCTAGTCTTTTTCTATTGTTATCATCATCATCAATCCATTACCATTACATATTCACATTTACAAATTTACACCTACATATCCAAATAGATCAAAACCATTATGATCCATTAGATATTAATTTTGTTTGTAATATTAGAATAGGTGGGGTTTTTTTTATTTTTTTCCCTTATTGTCTCTCTCATATGGGATCTTCTTGGGTTAGAGTGTTAATTTTTCTTTTGCTTTGTAGGATTATATTAAAAGGATAGTTGAACCCTACTTGTAAAAGAGATGTCCCTCTTATGGATGGGTTTTCAAAACCTCATTTCTTTCATTGATTTGTTGGTAATTCGTGTAAGATGAACTTATATTTGTTTTAATACAATGTATGGCAATAAAAAAAAATTTATCATTTTTTACAATTAACTATTTTAAGTTTTTTTTCCCTAATAAAGAACTATCTTAAGTTTAAACATATCAATTTGGTATTTGAATATTGTCTTGTTTATGAACTTAACTGCCAGAATTTTGTTTATTTTTGCAATTAATTACCTAATCAAACTCAATCCAAATATTATAAATTATCACAAAAAATTATTCCTATTAAATTGACATTTTCAAACCTTGAATAATCAATAATAAAAAGAAATAAAAGATCGATTACCAAACCGGAATTTCATCCAATTTGCGATTGTTATGGATGACTTTAAATTGAACATTAGCATAATGTGAAAGCAAGTCAATTTTTCTCAAATTTGACTGCTGCAATCGAATTAAACCTGGAACTACACGACCAACTAGTCAATCCTATTTGGGCTTGTCCATAAAATAATGGCAAAATGAGCCGCAAAGTAAGGTAAAGCCTAGACATGTTCAAAATCGTGCAAATAAGTCTTCTTAGACCGAATATGATCTCAAGGGCTTTAGACTTAAATTACAACCAGAAATCAAGAAAGAGCACCATATTCAAACTTTCATGGTCTGAATATGGGTATAAAGAACTTAAGACCAGCCGTAAATAAAGTACTAGAAATGAGAACATACATTGTCGTAAGACAGCCTCAAAATTCCAAGAATTCCAACCTGCGGAATAAGAAACATTGGTTTAGCATGTGGAATATCAAATTGAGAATCATTCGAAAAGGTAGAAATGTTGTTTTATATTTTTTCACTGTTCAGCACTTTACTCCATTAGCCTATCGTTTCGGGATAGATGACAAATATTTTTTTCAAACTTTTTCTAATAAATTGTTTATCAAGAAATTGATACAAATAAAAAACAGTTGGCAGTTCTTATGAAAAGATCAAATAGTTCAAATATAGATAAAATATAAATGTAAATTAGATACATTTACACATACAGATAAAAAACAGACCTAAGCAAGCATAGCTTTTCAATCGACAAATTAAAAGCAGACTCTTATTTGCTAGAAACAATGGCCATGGAAAGGGAGTAGAATAAATGCAAGATCACGACGTATATTTTTGTATGTTTTGCTCCAAATAGCTAGAAAGGTATAAACAATCTTTTAAGAACTTAAAATGCCAGAGTCTTTATAATGCATTCATTCATTGCATTGCAAGTATTCCAAGGATAGAAAGACGAACCTTTTGCTCCTTTTCCCTCTTTTTCTTGAAGCAAAAGAGGATCAACTGATCTTGTGTCGATATTGCTTTATGAAAAGAGACATGAAAACCTAAATGATACGCTAATTTGTCATCAATATTTTAGGTTTTTTATTGCAAATACCACAGTCGTAGTGTCAAATGAAAATATTCAACCGGAGCATGTAAAGTAGCAGGTGACATGTAATTTTATTCTGCGGGTAGATATGCTCATAAGGCAAGTTTGGCCTTCGGGCGAGTCCCTTTTATTTTTCTTGAACTTATTTCATAAATAAAAATATGTTCGTGTTCGTGGTCGTGCTCTGGAAATATACCATTACGGAATTCACAATAAAAAACACACAAGCTATGGCTGATGCCTGATACATATATAACGGAGATGGGAGTCTAAAAAAGAACTTGGGCTAAAGAAAGAAAGCCCTTCTCGGATATTGGACTTTAAAGCCCATTAACCTCTATGATCATCTTTTTCTTTTTCTTTTTTTGGTTTTCAATCACCTCTTATTTACCGGCCCCCCCAAAAAAAAAATCACTTCTTATCTAAAACCAATCTGATCGATAGTTAAAAGGGAAATGGTGAATTTTTAATTAAAAAACAAACACATTTTTAAAAAATTTACTCAATTAGACACATGATATTTTTGGAAACGCTAGAAAAGAGTTCTGCACATTGAGAGATAAAAAGTACTGGAAATAATATATATATATATACATTTTGATATTAAATGTCGCATGCAACTCCATATCATGTATATATTGATAAGCTCTGCTATCTAATCATAAAGAACGATATAGAAACAGCCCATTATAGTGATATCAATTAAGTCAATTATGATTGAAAAAAAAAAAACAAAAGAAGATAAATTTTCAAGGGAGGAATTAAAAGCCTTAATTTCAAAATTCAAAGATTAATCAAAGGATAATTTTTAAAATTTTGAAAGTAACTTCAAAAATGACCATTTAACTATCAAGGAAGTCGAAATTCCAATAAGATTCATATAAAATTGGGTTTTCACTAATTTGATAAGAATGTTCAAAATAAAATGGGGTGTTTAGGAAGGTAAGACAACAATTATAAAAAATCAAACTCTACTTAAGCCTTAATCCCAAGTAGAAATGAAGTTCTCCTAAGGATTAGGTGTGATCCTATGGAATGAATGATTGACATACTTTGGTTTCGGATGCTATTTAGCATATGTTGTGGATGCTTTAAGTGATAAATATGTGGATTTACTAGTTTTCAAGTTTTTTTTTAGTGTTAAATAATGTTGGATTATAGATCCAACTCATATGGGTCTGTAATCAAAAGGAGCCTAAATATATATCAGATATATATTTAGAAGACTTTGAAATCAAAGTAGGAATGGACAGGCATGTTTTGACCAAGGAGATCCTAATATATGGTGATATATATTTAGATAACTTTAAATCAATATATCCTAAGTATATGTGATATACTTGGACGAGAACTTGAAGATATAAAGAGTTTTATGCAAAAACAAGAAGTTCTATGATGTATACCTGCAACAAGGAAGGTACACCACCGGTGTACAAGGCAACATTGATTGCTCCAAAATGCCAAAGGTCAACACACAAATCCAAAGCCACCGGCCTTTAATTAAATGTTAATAGCCTTATTGCCCTAGGGTTTGCAAGGAACAAGTGTGTGCATCTTCTCAAGCTTAGATAGAGAGTTCTAGAGAGAGAAAGAGAGAAAGAGAGAAAAATGAGGAAACCCTAGAGTGAGAAACTCTAGATGAAGAAAATCTTGTTTTTTTTGTAATCTGCCTATCAAGGTAAAGTTTTGTAATCCACTAGTTGTAGTGAAGAATTATGAGATCCACTAGTAAGATCTAGTGAGGAAAACTTGTAATCTTATTACATTATTTATAGTGGAAGATTTGAGCGCTACTGGTCCTATGGTTTTTCCCATATTAGGTTTTCCATGTAAATCCTGGTGTTGATTTGCTTTCTTTATTTTCTGTTTATTATTATTTGTTTGTTGATTGCATTGGCAAGAGAAAAGGGTCGGATCTTTTCCTAACAATATTGGGGATATCCCACATCAGTTATGGAAAGGGTTAGGTGCCACTTTATAAGTGTGAGGGAAAGCCTCATCTTATGAGCTAGCTTTTAGGGTTGAGAATGCCCAATAGGACCCAACAGTGGTATCAGAGCTCAGGTTTGCAACATCGTCGAGTTAAGCCGGACATTGACGGTTAATCCCATGGTCCGATGTGTAATAGGGGAAGATGTTAGGGATATCCCACATCGGTTGTGGAAGGGACTGGGTGCTACTTTATAAGTATGAGGAAAAGTCACATCTCATGAGCTAGTTTTTGGGGTTAAGAAGGCCTAATAGTACCCAACAAATAATGATTGGATATGGTAGAAGTAATTTAAAGGTTAAGTGGAATCAATGAATTACAATTTGAAAATGATAAGATCTAAAGTGTTAATGTCATAAATCAATCCTAACACAATATCACATTATATAATATATATGCCTAAAATTACAAAAATACTCATAAGTAATAAAACTATATTATCTCAACACTCCCTCTCAAGTTGAAGCATATATATCATATGCTCCTAGCTTGTTGGATATATATTTCACCCAAACCCCTAGAAGTACCTTAGTAAAAAGATCGGCAAGTTAGTCTTTTGATTTAACATAAGATGTATCAATTTTCTTATTTAATAATTTCTCAGGAATAGAGTGATAAGCAATCTTAATGTGCTTTGTGCGTTTCATGAAAAATTGGATTTGATGCAATATGTATAGCAGCCTGATTATCACATATTAACTACATTGGATTTAATTGAGGAAACCTAAGTTCTTCTAGAGGATGTTTAAACCAAAGTAATTCACATGATGTGGATGCCATTACCCTGCACTTCAATTCTACACTTGATCTTGCCACCACAGTCTACTTCTTACTCTTTCATGAGATAAGATTACCACCAATAAACACACAATATCCTGTGGTTGATTTTCTGTCTAATGGTGATCCTGCCCAATCAGCATTTGTGTATCTAATAACATACATGTTCCCATGATTCTTATATAAAATACCTCGTCCTAGTGATCCTTTTAAATAATGTAAAATATGAATCACAACCTTCCAATGACTAGTATGGGGTGAACCTATGAACTAGCTCATTACACTAATTGAAAATGAAATATCAGGACGTGTCATAGTTAAATAATGTAGTTTACCAAATAACCTCATATGTCTCTCTAGATCACTAAAAACATCTCCTTCATCAGGTGAGAGCTTAACATTAGGATCCATAGGTGAATCAATTTGTTTTGCTTTAGTTAAACCAATTTCAAATAATAAGTCAAGTACATACTTTCATTGGGAGAGATTTGTATCCTTCTTTGATCAAGCAACTTCAATTCTAAGAAAATATTTTAAGCTACCCATATCCTTGGTCTGGAATTTTTATTGTAAGAAACCCTTTAATTTCTCAATGCCCGCATGATTGTCTCATGAAGTCACAATATCATCAACATATACAACCAATATAATTTTCTTGCCATTATATTGCCGATAAATATAGAATGATCCAAATCACACTTGCGAAGGCCAAATTCAGTCATAGCTGACCTAAATCTACTAAACCAAGCACGGAGAGATTGTTTCAGCCCATATAAAGATATCTTCAAGTGACAAACTAAACCTATCTCCCCCCGAACAACAAATCCTAGTGGTTATTCCCTGTGTACGTCTTCCTCAAGATCGCCATGGGGAAATGCATTTTTTAGGTCTAGTTGATGTAGAAGCCAATTATGAGTAGTAGCAAGTGAAATTAAAAGGCGTGCCGAAGTTATCTTAGCTACCAGTGAAAAGGTATCCCAATAATTAACACCATATATCTGAATATAGCCTTTAGCAACTAACATTACCTTCAATCGATCAACAGTGCCATTAAGCAAGACTGTCACAGACAATACCCATCGACATCTAACTGTGGATTTACCAGCAAGAAGAGATACAAGATCCCACATATCATTATGATATAAGGTAGACATTTCTTCTCACATTACAACTAGCCAATCAGGATAAGCTAATACTTTGGAAACAAAATTTGGAGTAGAAATAGTAGATAATGGTGTAATAAAAGAGGCATAAGATGGTAAGAGAAAAGAGTATGTAAGAACATTTGAGAGAGGATGATGAATAGAATGACGAATGGAGTGCTTACACTTTCTTAGTGTAATTGGAAGGTCAAGATCATCCGATGAACAACTTAAGTCCGGAAGAGGATTTGATCGAGGCAAAAAGTCCTGTAAGGTAGTACATTATCAGCAAACATAAACTTGCATGTCTAGCTGGTTAAGATGAAGATATCCTTGAGATGGTGGTAGGGTGATAGAATCATCTTATGACAGCGGTATAGTAGTGGAAACACATTGATCAATAGAAAATGAATCATGTGAAGATGAAAAGGGCAACGTATGACAGCACAATTCATAGGAGACTCCTCTCTAGTAGACATAGAAGGAACAAAAAAATACGAAGTAGATTCAAAGAAAGACACATTGGGACAAACATAAAACTTATGATATTTAAGAGAATAACATCGGTAGCCCTTTTGACTACGAGAGTAACCAAGGAAAATCGATTAAGGATCAAGCTTATCAGTCCCTGGGGGTTACTGGTAGGCAACACATAAGCAACCAAAGACACGAAGAGGTAAAGGAAAAAGAGATTGGTCAGGAAGAAGGAGATGAAATGGAACCTCCCATGTATGATAGATGGAATTCGATTTATAAGAAAATACACAGTAAGAATAGCATCAACCTAAAAGTGTTTAGACACATTCATATGAATCAGTAACGTTCTAGCAATTTCAATGAGATACTAGTTCTTACACACGGTAACTTCGTTTTGTTGTGGCATATAAGCACATGAACTTTGATGAATAATAGCATACTTTTGCAAGTATGACTGAAAATGTCATGACATGCCACCCAAGCTCACCACACGATGAGAGGGCACCCCTAGGCCCTCTAGCTACTCTAAGCAGGGATCATGATGCTAGGTATACAAGCCCCCTAGCGCACCTTCAGGCATAATTAGGACACAAAGAGGTATTATTCTCATAGGCAGAGTTGACT
Organism: Combretum micranthum; assembly: GCA_024138025.1. Taxonomy (NCBI): domain Eukaryota; kingdom Viridiplantae; phylum Streptophyta; class Magnoliopsida; order Myrtales; family Combretaceae; genus Combretum; species Combretum micranthum. The sequence goes on from JAMXBD010000005.1 coordinate 2,308,120, forward strand.
CCAAGCTGCAGCTTGTGGGAGTCAAACCTGGACCTATGCTTTTTGTTTGCCTTAAAGGCAATTCCTTTCATCGATTGAGTTGCTCCCATAAGCTGGAGCTTGGAGTTAACTCTGCCTAGGAAAACAATACCTCTTATATCTTGGTTGTCCCTGATGGTGTACTGGGGGACTAGTGTACCCAGCATCATGATCCATGTCCAGGGTGGTTAGAGGGCCTAGGGGCACCCCCTCATCATGCGAAGAGCTTGGGGTGGCAAGTCGTGACAAAAAGACATTAGACATGTATTCATGATTGTCAAACTCGCGAGTCTACTTGTACGTTTCTACGAGTTTACGAGTTAATGATGATATTTCGATTCAACTCGCATTCAAAATCGTTTTTTGAGTAAACTCGTAAGTAGAATCGTAGAATCATGAGTAGAAACGGTAGAATCGGTGGTAGAATCGGTAGTAGAATCGTAAGTAGAATCGTAGTAAAATCTTAAAGTTGTAATTTTACATTTTTTTTTTCTATTTGAACTTTAAAAATGCAATCAATTTAATATATTTAAATTCAGGGTTTTTGGGGTTGATTCTTGATATTTATCTTAATCTAACTTAATTTTAGTTTTTTTAATATTTTTTTCCTTTTATTTCCTTTTATTGTATTTTTTGGAGAGTTATTTTCTTTTAGGTTATATACTATGATATATTTTGAACATTTTGAATGAAAATTAAACTAATATATACAGTGCTATGTTTTTCCCTTTTTTAATAATTTTCTATCTATATATATATTTGCCATAAATATAATGATTTTTTGTGCAAATATATAGTGAACATGAAAATATTCATTACTACACAAAACAAGCTACTCACACATGATAATTTAAATGATTTGCAATACATCTTAATAATTATAGATTATGAATCATTATTAAATAAAAATAATTATTTTAATTATAAAATTGCAGTAAATATATTAATGACAGTATGTGAATTATGACTGATAAAACTTAAATTTTGGTTGTACATAATTAATTTAATATTAAATTCTTTATTTTCATAATTTATTTAAAGTTTTATTATTTCAGTAAGTACATCAATAGTTTTTGTAAGTAAATTTACATTAGTTGTAGAATCTTACGATTCTACGTTTCGATTTTACGTTCCGATTCTACGAACCCCTTAGCGATTCTACGTAGAAACTCGAGTTTGACAACCATGCATATATTCTTTGGCATTATCTATAGAAAAAAAAAAACATGAATGGAAGAATCAAACTGATTTCGTATTTCAGAATGAAATGTACAAAAGACATAAAATAACTCCAAACGATATTTTATTAAATATAACCATGTCATTCTTGAATAATCATCAATAAATGTGACAAAGTATCTAAAACCACGAAGAGAACTTACACGTGCAGGTCCCCAAACATCATAATGAGCCAAATGAAAGAGAGCAATAGCTTGCTTATTAACTATTAGACCAAAAGAAACATGACTCTATTTGCCTAACTGACATGACTGGCATTGCAGAATAGGTAAGACTTTAATTGAGACACATATGGCCAAGAATCTTCAAGGATGGATTGCCAAACCGACAATGCATCTCCATAGGATCTAGTATTCTTGCTTAGCATGCGGTGCCACTAGGTGTTAGATCTATATAATATAGCCCACAAGACTCATGTCCTCCACCAATTGTCTTCCCTATTCTCAAATCTTGTATTACAAAGGATGAAGAAAAGAATGTAAGGGAATAATTAAATGAGTTTATTGATAGATAAAAGGTTAAAAGGTAGCTGGGGTATATACATAGCACATTTCAAGGGAAGTGATGCAAGAGGCAATGCAGAACCAATCCTACTAACCGGTGAAGTAGAGCCATTAGCAAGGGTGACATTTGGCAAAGTAGAACAGTGAGTAACGTGTGAAAAGCAATTCGATGTACTTGACATATGATCAGTGGCACTAGAATCAACAACCCAAGGGTGTTGAGAAGGCTGAGTAAAGCAAACAATAAGATTACCTTAATTTACATGGGGTTGAAATGAGTACGTAGGGGTTCAAACTCCTGACCTCCTACTCTGATATCAAGATAAGATCTAAAATGTTAGTGTTACAAATCAATCCTAACACGATACCACATTATATAGTATATGTCTAAAATTACAAAAATACCCATAAGTAATAAAACTAAATCATCTCAACAGAAAATAGTAAAAATCATACCTAAATCAATATTTACTAAATACATTTTATATTTTGGTATGCTAGATTCTATAACCAATTGAACTTGTGCCTATGAAAATTACTACCTTCATGAGATAATGTGGTTAAAAGTAAGGTAGTAAATTTTTCTTATGATTTAATATGATCTACAACTTCAAAACTCAGTGTAGAGTAAACAAAAAATAAATTTAAAAAAAAAGTTCAAAATTGTACATACTAATTTGGGTGTAATCCCTTTATTTTCCTTGAAATTCCAAAAACATTAATGATTTTGTTGAGCAATTTTGATAGTCTAAAAGATGTCCTTATAATCTTCAATGCATGTTATACATTTGTGCACATTTTATTTTTTAAAGGAATGGAACCTAAAGGTTAGTTGTTAAATGAATAGATAGTTTTCAAGAGAATATATATGAACGTTTATCTTGTGTTTTTCGTGTTTTTGAGGATCTTTATCGTGTTTTTGAGAACAAACCACTTTTGATTCAATTTGTTGACTCGATTTCATGAAAACGTATTTTTCAGTCACCTAGCTACCCATCAATGTTTATCTATCATCTCTAGTCACAATCTCCTATTTAACATAATCAATATAAAAAATTGGTTCAGCATCACCAACAGCCTCAAAAACATCCTCTGCTTCATTAATATAAGTATCAAAGATTGATTTACATTTGCCTAAAAAACATCTTCATCTATATTCTCTCCAATGCGAGATCTGTGCTGTTTGTGTGGTATCTCTTTGTAATATTCTTCTTCTACGTAAGAAGTAAAATCATCATCCTCCTCATCAGGAATAGGCATAGGGTTAGGGCTCTTATGATAGCTAAAATGTCCGATTCGTATTTTGATTGGCTAGCAACTTGCCTATCTTCTTTGTCAATCATTCCACCATGACATCCATCCGTCATAAAGTGTTTGTTTATTTTGCGATCCAAAATCATCGCACTTATATATGTCATTTACCATACGCCATTAATTATTTTGCCTTTGTGGTGCCATCTACTACAAGAACAAACGTAGTTTTGATACCAATTGATACAACAAAAGAAAAAGGAACCTATTACATTCCATTAATTTACACATGGATACCAAAATGTGATCTTCTAATTGTCTGTTGATTCTATGAATACCCATAAAATAGGCATCCAAAATTTGAAATTACTAAAGAGACCTCAAAATTCTAGAAAAAAATAAAGCAAAAGGCAGCTCCAAAATAATATTACTAATCAACTATTTCTTTTCATATTTGCCCTAAAATGTACAATTTATATTGAAAACCCAAAATTTACCCAAAAAAGGGAAAAAAAGACAAAAAAATCCTATTAAAAGACATTAAATGATATTCAAAAATATTCTTTTGAATCAACATATTCAAATATATTAAAATATTAAATATCCAATTAAAAGTTATTAAAAAATATTAACTGCATTAGTACCTCTTCGACAAAAGTGTTGACAAGAAAAACAACATGGTGTTGGAAGTCACTGAGACATATCCAGGTTTTGAGAACTAGATGACGCCCATTGCCTCATACCTAAAACATGTTTCCTTGTCTAAAGAAAAGAAAAAGGGATGATGGCTAATGTACAAGTGATTAATTGATTGATTAATCAATAATATATTGTTTCAATCCTTCTTTTCAATCAATTTATAGGCAAATATACCTATCATTCATAGCATAGATGATAAGAACGGGATCGTTCCACAAGGATCAATTAATTACTAGTGATAACTTCTTCTTCTATTATCTACCCTAAAAGATATTCAAAAATTAACTATTATTAATATCACTATGATTAATTCATATTTTCATAGCCTCATGACAACACAACAACAAGATATGAAAATTCAATATTATTCAAACTCATCTAAATAATAATCTCCTCACAATAATATTGCTATAGTCTATTTCAAAAGATAATCTTAATGATTATTCATATTAAGTTAATCCGTAAGATTCCTAGGATAGATTAGTATCCCTTTCAAGATTGCTAATCCCTAATCTCTTAAATCTACCTATTAAAATGTCTTCTAATTAGTAACAATTCAAGGATTGCATTATAGAACTATGAACCTATTGCAAAAATTAAATTCAACACAAAAGACTCATGTATCATTATGTCTAGCAATTTAAACACGCCTTTCTAATTATAATAGATCTATTCAAATATGCAATTTCTCAATCGAAATTTATGAAAATCAATCATAAAATCAATATTCCAGACATATCAATCCATGAAACAATACAAAACTCATAATCAGGCTTAAAAGAAAATGAAAATTTCATTAAACTGAAAATAAGCACAAAACATATAATAATATCTCATGTTCTTGTTGTTTAGATGGCAAATTCCTACTCCTCCATTACAATACCATTAAGCACTCTATGCATCTATTACAAAATCAACACAACAATAGAAAGGGTATACCAGAGTGAACCATCTTGAATTAACTTGATCATTGCTTTTCTTCTTGAGAACTCTGTTTTGTTTCTATCAAAGAATTCAAACCTATGTTTTTAATGTAGAGAAATTAATGATCTAGTTATGTTATGTTTTTCTCCTCTAAAAACATATATAAAAACTTGGTAAAAATCTAAAATATCCCTAAGTTTTAGATAAGCTTAAGTTCTTCGGATATTTTTATATGATTAACCAAGTCTTCGAAAAGTACATGGGAAGATCTATTTAGTTGTGTATCTCTTAGGTTAGTTATAACTGTCTAATTTATCACACTCGAGAGAGAACACGACACGTGCATGGGATAACATACCCAAGCATGCTTCTCTTTGATCATTCCATACGCCTTAACTTTAGCACAAAATGGTTGGAACACGATGACACCTATCTTTTCGTGTATCTTTTTAACGCTTCACTAACTCACGAACCCAAATTTACATGGGAGGAACATGGGCATCCTTGTCTTGTCATACTTGTTTTTGACTTCAATCTTCATATGTATATAAAAAGCACAATAGAAGCATGACTTGTTCGTTTGTTTTCTCATTCTTTAAGAAACATGGTGGAAACATGACTTAATGTACTTAGTCATGTTTCTCTCTAACTTGAGTCTTCAATTCTAGTTGGCCAGGGAAGTATGGTGGGAACACAACATATCTTATTACGCATGTGTTTCTTACTGACTTATACTCTTCAATTTGCAATGTAACTCTAATAGAAGCATAGGTAAAGCATAACTGAATATATTCCCTCATGCTCTTCTATGATTCTCTAGTTCTTCAAAAAGGATTCCAATATGATAGGAGCACAGGGGAAACAAAGTTGATCACATCCCCCTGTGTTCTTCCTAAATCTTTGACATTTCTTCACTTTTAACTCTAAATTTGATAAAACTTGATCAACTTAATTCCAAAGCTCTTTTCTATTTAAAAACAGAAAATTGACCAAATTAAGTACCAAATCTTAACAATAATATTTATAATTTGCTATAATCTAGCCTATTAATATAAAATAAAACACATATATACAATAGCGCATTCACCATCCCCTTCCCTTGATGCCTCACAGAGAAACAGGGGTAGAAGGCTCTCTAAGATTTACACATAAGAATCTACAATACTCATCATAAAGGACAAACTTTCTAGCTAAGAGCAATGGGAATGTAATATTATTGGCTAGCCATGAAGAACAATGCCAACAACATCGTCCAAAGGTGCCACCAGTGTCAAAAGCATGCCCTACTAACACATAGTCACAATAGTCAAACACCACTATTAATAAGTTTATGGCCTTTCACTATGGGAAATTGATATAATCAACCCCTTTCATTGGTCCATATTTGCATTAATTTATGTTAATATCAACCCTCTATATAGGTATCGAAACATAAAATAGCATGAAAATAAATTAAAACATTTTTACTTGGTCATTATTGTTGCATAAAAAAACATTTATTATAATCATAAACATGTTTTTATTATTTTATAATATTGCATACGCTATATTTGTAAAGGATTTGTTATCTATTACATAAATTTTCTACTATAAGTATCAACTATTAAACATTTTATGTAATGTTGAAAGTTGAAAAATAAAAAACGCAAACAACTTACGAATCTATATATGTCATTAAAAAAAGGGAGACGTTTCAGACTGCACACCTTTATTATCATGTAGAATTACTTGAATGTCATTTAATTCTATATTAAAAATGAGGAATTTTATGAAAAAATCTTAATCGAATTTAGCTATTTTTACATATAAAATGCAATCCTCTATCAATTGCAATTAAGGATAATATTATAAATGATCACAATAGGGGTGGGCGAGTACATAATGGATAAGGTATGTAGCACTACCCGTACCCTACTCTATAAGGTACATGGTATTAAATTTTATACTAGAACCTACTTGTTGGTACTTTGTACCCTATACCCTATAAGACCTACATGATAGAGCCATACAGGATACCCTATGGAACTTGTTGATTTTTTTACGCAATCTTTATTTTTTTTCTTTTATTTCTTAAACTTCAAGTTTATAAGATTTGATATGGTTTCATGTAATAGGTAAAACCACCATATTTTTTATATGTTTTCTATAAACTACTTATGGAAATGAATTTTAAAGTGATTTATTAATATAATAAGTTTTTCATTATGTAAAATTTACATATGTGTAAAAGTTGAAACATGTAACAAATATATGTAAAACTTAAACAAAATTGTAGAGCATGTAGTAAATTTCAAAATTAGAAACTTTGGAACTACTTCTTGAAAGATAAAACACATTTCTGTATAATTCGAGAGTTCAAGTATCTACATACAATCATAATTCTTATAAAATAAAAATAACAAGTTCTTTCAAAATAAAATTGTGTAAGTTCTTCTATAATAAAAGGAAGTTTGGGAATAATAATCTTGAAAAAAAGCAATTGCAAAATAAAAGATAAAGTATTATTATTATTATTTGTCTCACATAATAACGATATTTTATAATATTAAAAAAGATTGATACATGATATTCTGAAACTATCATGACCCTAATAGGGGGTCTAGGGAGATTATCCTAAAATCATCATATATGTGTGCACCCATAATATGAGAACTGTCTTGCAAGTTAGAGTTTACAAAACTCTAATTATTATTCTCTCATTATTATAGATATATACATTTATAAAAAAAAAATAGTTTAGATACCAATATTTTCATAAATCATAAAGGCCATAGAGGATCAGATATCTTACTAAAAGATAAGATAAGGTAAACTTTAAGTTTGTTAATCAACTACTACTATAAGAATTGGAAAAAAGGGAAAAAGTAAAAGTTTAAGAAAGAGGTAATAAAATTTAAGTTTTTCTCTCATCTATGTTTAGTATATGGGTTTCCTAATCTTTTAATTGGCTTGACTTGACCTTTGATGGATTTTGTGCTCGAATCCTATCGCAACCTAGCTTTATGATTTTCCTACAAAAGCAACTATTGGGAGGTAGGGTACATTCAACTTAGTGAGATATTTTCTTTTATTCACACCAGACAATCATAATGAAACATGATTATTAAATTCAAATATATGCTATGCAACATACCCATGAGCACGCAAGTATATATGGTTATCAAAAATCCATATATAGAATGGATTTACCCCCTCCGTGACAAGTGTTATGTAATACGTTTAAAAAAATAAAGATCCTTGCAACCACAACTGCTTTGAAAAAGGTCCTTATGACCAGTACTGCTTGTTGCAGGGTACCTGCCTATAGCGATTGATATAGCTTGGATCCTCCATAAGGCTTTATTCCCTAAACATTTTAGTTCCTCATGCTTGGAGCCTGAATACATTTTTAGTTACCAATCCCCTCGATCACTCACGTAGGAGTAGCAGTTAAAAGAAATGTGACTCGATGATATGCAATGCATGACCAATTCTTTAATTTGTCCCAACCATGTTATCATTTGATGGTCTCTAATCAGAGTTACCGAGTTTATTAATTTGTAAACATATATTCTATCTCTCACTCGGTTTGATAGGCAAGTGTACCTACCGTTTATTAGTATAGATGAGTATAGGGTCGTCTTCTCAGAGGATGTTTTCAAACACTAGTACTAAATTAAAATTCATATTATCTAACAATCGAATAATTAGATTAAGTAAATTAAATCTAACTTAAGTAACTAAATTAAGCCAATTACAAATATAATAGATAAAGATGATAATTGAATTACAATAACAAATATTCCAAATTACCGCAGGTTTACTTCACCATATCAACATGAGTCATCAAACGTTTACTCCAATAATCATTATCTGCAGGGAATTACTAGTTATAAGCATCCTTCTCAAAATTTCCCACTTCTAATCTTAATTATGTCTATCAAAATCTCTCTTAAATTAACAACCAATTAAAATTGCATTACATCATGATATTCTAATGATTCCCTTAAATTGCAGCGACTTGCCTAATAATATCTTTATTGTCAAGAGTAAGTCATTTTAATGAATTAGATCTATTCAATAGAATTGTCTCTTAACATAATCCATTGAAATTTATTCTAAGTCAATGTTGTGCACTACACCAGCCCTAAATCCATTAATTCCATTCACTAAAACTAATAATTATCAAGAGAATTACAATTTCAAGTACATGTTCATGCTAATATGATATTGTAAACCCTAATTCACTACTCACACATGATAAAATATAAACACAAACTCAAAAAAGATATAAGTATAACTAAATAACACATAAGAATAAGAATAAGAAGAAACCCCCTTTTGAATTGCAACTATGAAGATGTTTTTACACATACGGACACTTGATTCCAATCGTCTCTCTCGAGTTCCTCCTAGAATTACAACAGATTGCAACACAAACTTGTAGAATTCACAAACACTCACTTATAATGTTCAGTCGATTCCCTACGGTTACTACTATGAACATGTTCAATTGTATGGAATAATGAAAATAAAATCTAATCTTCCCATGTTTAACGAATGGATGTGATGCTTTTATACCTGGCACACTTTCCCTACGAGTAACAAATGAATATAAGCAACCATTCCTTTGTAATATTTAAGTATTACAATATTTGAGAAATGTCGGGAAAATGTGTCGTCTTACACAGTACTCAGTACATGCGTACAAGAGCATGTACTTCCTCCCATTGCACTGGAACTGCGAGCATAGAGACGCCCTTACAAGCCTCTGATGTCGATGTCTCTCCACTTGTACGCCCTTAGTAGAAACCTTACTAGGATGTGGTCATGATTTTCTCCATCAAAATTCCAAACTACGCCCATAGGGGGGACCTTACTAGGATCTAGCATCAATTTGTTTTCTTCACTTGCAATAAGACTACTGCCGCACACTGCATCTTTCATCATGTTCCTTGGTCCTTTGCTTGATTCTTAATTATATTCTCCTCAAATCTCTTCTAATACTTCCAATGTGCTCCGATTTGACCTGAAATGAATATATATACCAATTAAGCACCAATTCTACCATGAATCATGCTAATAAATCATAAATTAGGCTTACTTAACTATTAAGAGTAAGGATAAATCATGCCTATCATCATTCAATAAAGATGGTATTCAAACAGTCTTCATACAAGCAAAGCAATAAAGTAAAGATGCATATCATATTATACAATCATATCGAGGTTTCAATATACTTAGCAATTCTTTGATCACACAAACAATAAAAGCACATACTTAACCTATTATAACCCCATATATATTCATTTTTATCTTTTCTTAATATGCTAGTGCAACTACTACTACTACAAACACGGACAAGGTAATGAAATCATAAGAAAAAACTCACTCGTCTTTAGTGCAATCTTTAGTTAAAGTAATCCTAAAGAAACATGGATTTGGGATCCTCATCACTTGAACAAGGAAAGATGCAAATTGAGTGTTTTAGATCATCTTCATTTAAAATTCTACTTCTATGGTTCCTATTCTCACTATATTTTCCAATAGCTTAGTTTAGACCTTAAAATGGTTATATCTAAGTTATTTTAAATCCGATTTTTGCATATGAGTAGTCAATTTCTATCGTTTTCAGATGCTCTGTCTAATTATGATATTATTTTTTTTACTTTTAGGGTTGGATAGGTCTAGGATCAGTAGGGGTCAGATTACTCCTTATCTTAAGTAAAAACATGAGAAACAAAAGTAAAATCATCATGTTTTAAAGATGCTTAAATCAACTAAATGAAAAGCTCCTTGAAAGGAGAAATAAGTATGTAAGGAAGAAATGAAAAAAATGTAAGTTAAGATTATTTATGTTCATAGTGTCTTTGTTAGCCTTCTCTCAAGGACCATGAAATCCCACCCTTATGTTCATTTACTAACATTTTGAGACTCATCATAGAACACTTGAAATAAAACTTAAAATGAAAATATTCTTTTTTAAGGTCTTGTAATCACGGAATGAGCAAAATCAAAATCTTTTTGGTGTTATCAACTTCATCACTTTTAAAACAAGTAAATCAAGGTAGAAAAACGAAGTTTCCACACCTTAATCACACTTAAGGGGTTTTTGGCATTCTAAGGAAAACAAAGGTTAAAAATGTTGTTTTGCTTGATTATTTTCAAAACATTGAAACTAAGTGTTTTTAAGAAAGAAAAATTAAAGTTTCATACCCCTTATGAAACATATAGGTCTTGGCATTTTTAGAAAAATAGGGATGAAGTTTTGTTTTGTTTGATCATCTTTTAAAACATCTAAATCAAAGGTTTATGAAGAAGGAAAATGAAGTTCAACACCCTATTTTTTAATCATAGGTTCGGCATTTGAAGAAATAGAGGGGTGGAGTTTTTGTTTCAAACTTTTCTTTTATAATTAAAAAAAAATGATTTTTTCCATTTATCAAAACTATGGTTTTGAAAAGATCTTACATAACAAAGAATTTTCATATAATTATAAGGAACAACATCATGAACATAATATAGTGTTCATGCGAAAAAAAAATGGTCTCTTGACCGATAAAACATAAATATGAAATATAAACAACACAAAGGAAAATAAGTGTCTTAGATTTAGGGCAAGGCTCCTCGAGACTTTGAAATGGACAAGTCTCCTTATGACTTGAGTAGGATAAGTTTAAGACTAGAATTTAGGACTAGTCTTCTTCTTCTTCCTCTTTTTTTTTCAAAGACTTGAAGTGGAAAAGTTTTCGAGATTTTGATTTAGGACAAGTCTCATGAACATAAAATAAATTGCAAGAAAGTGAAGTACTTAAAATTTAAAGTGCATGAAACTAAAATTACATGAAGGTAAATAGATTGCAAGTGAGATTAGTGAGCTATATGTTCTAGGTGATATACCTATACATGAGTGGTGTTAGGTAGTAAACATAAAAGAGACATAAACATATTGTAAACTTGAAACGAGTATGATGCCATGTATTTCTATCCTTAACATCATGCATCATGGGGAAATTTCTATGGAAATGGCACTATGGCTCATATATAACATAAACATATTAGAAAAGTACATGGAGGGTTGATTACCTACATAAATGAATGATCAAGTGTGTTTATGTGAGGGATTGAAAGAGAGTTGAGAGATAGAGAAGAGAAAGAGAGAGTGATGGTAAGGGAGAAGGAAAGAAAGAGAGAATTTGAGAGTTTATTGAGAGATTTTGTATGTAGTTGGAAGAGAAGGTGAAGTGAGGAGAAAAGGAGGTATTTATAAAAGTCAAAAGAGAGAGAGAAAAAGGAGTGAAAGAGTTTATATGTAGAAATGACAATTATTTTATCAATAGAATTTCGAATTTGTGATACATTTGGTTTAACTAATGAAATTTTAACTCGATAAATTAACACAATATTATGGGAAATTATTTTATATTACTTTATTTGTAGATATTTTCCTAATGTTCTACCTCGATTTGCATGTCAGTATTCGAATGTAGAATTAGGTATTAGAAATATATACCATAGGGTTTTTGTGTTAAATGGTTTTATCGAATTCTTGATTTGTTTCAATGATAACATGTTTTCTCAAGTGTTTGAGTTTTAGGGTTTCAAGCTTAGCTTTATTCATTTGATATTCTAGGCTTATCATACCATATCGAATCTATGGTTTCTAGGGTTTGGAAATGATTCGGGTCTGTTTTAGGGTTTCAATTCCGATACTAACTTATAGGGTTCGATATAGTCAGTATGTTTGACTAAAATCTTAATATGTTTTTAGTCTCTATTACAAAATATTATATTTCTTGATTTGTGTATTAGTTATTTGATATTATAATCGTTTGATATAGCGTTTGTCGTATCAAATGATTTACTAGATATGTAGTTCATACCGATAATGGTTTTTTCTTAGGTAATTAGCTCTAAGGTCTTGTTGGCTAATTTTGTGCAACTTGTATTCTAAGTATATCAAATTTACTGGTTTGTGTTTTAGATGAATCTATCAATTGGGGTTTTGATCTTGTCACTACTTTTAGGGTTTGCTTTTAAATTTATCGCAATTTTTAGGATTCACATCTATAGACTTTTCCTAGGGTTTTCTAGAAGATTTTTTTTTTTAGGATTTAGGATCTCTCGAGTAAGGTCAAAACTTCCTTTATTAGGTTTTTTATCTTACAAATCTTAGGTTTAGTGGCTTAGTTCTGTTCCATGATTTTAATAACCCTCTTAGTTGACTATTGAAGATCTCAAAAGTTTACCTCATTCTTCATTCTAGTTTTTCCTTTTACTTAGTAGCCATTATCACGAAGATCATAGCTTAGATACTCTAAGATAGACATGGTATCTTCTATGCCTTAGCCAATCGTCTTCATTGGCTAATAACCATTGATCTAACTATATTTATCAAAATCTAATGATCATCAACTTCTCGTTCTAGTAACTTCTAAGAAAAAACTACGTGAATCCAAGCCTAGTTTAATTTGATTGATTTGTCCTTTATAGATGAGTTGTCTATCACCACATTTGATAATTTTCTCCGATTAGGTAACTTTAATAAGATACACCAATATCAGAATATAGGATGATTGGTTTCCCACTTTCCCACATTCATCCAAAATCTTTACTTATTTATGGTCATAAAATCCTGGGTTTTCTGTGTTTAAACTTACCTGCAAAATCCATACATCCAGTAGTACATGGCATTTCCATATTTATCCCTTAATTAGGAAATCCAATTTTAAAGATTATCAATCATTCCATCAACTTGATATTTCTTTTGAATCAAACAATTACGTTACAATCTTTAAAGTATGGATAAATTTATACCGGCATTCTACTTTCTCTTCATAATCATAAGGGTAAAATTTATTATTCTCTAGTTTCCAGCCAAACAATATCTTGTCCAATTGAAATCAATACTTAAAGAGGTTTAGAATAACTTACCTCTAGAAGGAATTCATCTTTAACATAATCATCATATTCTTGTGACTTCTTACTTGTAATCTCTTGACTTTTAATTTTTTGATTCGTTATTGATAATTGATTATAATAAGTCACGTGAAATTACATTTTGTTTATCATAATATATTAGTAATTATTCTAGTTTTTAAACTATGACTAAATTGTTCATATTTTAATATTCTTAAATTGCCAAAAAAAAAAAAAAATTGAGAGCGATCTTTGCGACTTTTCTTGAAACTTTTTTTCTTTTTTAAATTTGATAGTCGTTTCCTAGCAAATATCAAAATTAGAATTGTGTAAAACTAAGGGATTTATAAAACCCTCTATATGATTTCTACATGGGTATAAGGTATGAAGACCATGTACTCATACCCTACCATGTGAGAGTGGGCTCTAGAAAATCTATACCCAACCCTATCCCATGACTTTTGATACGTTTATCCGATTGGATAGTTTATAAGTACGTACCCTGTACGATAAGGCTATCTACTCACCCCTAATTCATTTATATATCATTATGGTGCACCTATTGTGTATGTGTACGGGGAAAATTTTTTCATTGTCTTGTACAAATTTATTAATTATTTATTTGTTATCACATGAAATTTTTTTGATGAAAGAAATGTAATATGATTAGCATATTTTTTCTCTTTTTTAATCTAATTTAATTATTATATTTATGATGTGCTACTAAGTATTTATTATTTTCTTTAAGCATATTAATATTGTTTGTGTATAAATTATTTCTCTTAAATGATTGATCATGTGTATGTTTGATTCAATCATTATTTTATGTTTTAAATATTATTTCATCTTGTATTCAATTTTTATACATATGTTATGGGTAAAATGGCTATTAGTGCTATAATAGAGAAGGAGTTTATTTATATATTTCACAATTAGCTTATCTTATAATATCTAGCTTATTTCAAATACTAATCTTTAGAAAGAAGTCCTTACCCAAAAAAAAAAAAAAAAAATAAATAAAAGTTCGTGATCAAGAGCAATTCAATAAAGTAAAAGAGGGAGGTGGGGCGGGGTTGGGGGTGGGGTGGGGTGGGGGGTGGGTGGGGAGAAGGAAGGAAGATATAAAAGAAGCCTGCATCTAGACTATAGGTAATTGGCCAAAAAAAAAATCTAGACTATAGGTATAAGAACTGTTATATTGGTTTGAAGAGTTTATAGTATGTAAAAGAAATATACAATTAATTTGAATAAAAAAGTAAATAATTGTCATAGGCTTCTAAACGTGAGAATTTGTGTGGGAATGACATATTCATATTGTATATATTTATTTCAAGATCCTGTTAGTTTTAGTAATTATATGATGTTAATTATACATAATAAATAATTAATTTATTATGTGGTCATGTAGTATATATATTGGGTCGCTTTACAGGTATCAAATAGAAAATAACACAACCGGGGAAAAAGAAGAAAGAGAGAGGGGCGGATTACTTTGTCATAAATCGTTGAGTTGAAAAAAAAAAAAAAGACATATTCATTATTTATTTACTTATTTCGATCATGTGGATCTTTGCAATTATATCATGTTCATTATACATGAAAGATTATTAATATCAAAATAATATTGTTTTTACCTTGTCATCCCAATCTCCACTATTTTTTTTCCATATTTGTATCATTTTATGTTATATCAACTCTCTCAATATAGATATCAATTAGAAAAGGGTGCCAAATTTAAAAAAAGAAAAAAAAAAAACAAATTTACTTGACCGCATATGCTTGCATTGAAAACCCTATTATTAAGGTAAATAAATTATGATATTCCAATTACTAATACTGCATGTATTATAATGGTAAAGTATCCAATTATTTATAATTTAAATCTTCTATTATAAATATAAAATATATAAATAAGATTTTTTTCTTTTTTTGTTTTGTCAACTTATATAAATTATAGGAGTGGAAATCTTTTGATATTTTTAGTTTTGCCACATTTATAATTGCCTCAAAAGGTTAAATAAATCTCTTACGGCTCGTTCACTTCGCTGAATGAATAAGGCTGTAATGGAATTCCTATTACGGAGGAATGGAATAGAGTTGTAATAGGATTTTTCTTTATTAATTTTTTATTTAAATGGTGGTATTTTGAAAAAAAGACAGTTCCAGCATTGAATTGGTATTCATAGGTTTGAATAAAGAATGGCTATTCAATGTTTTGTGTAATAGAGATTCATTGTGGAATCGCTATTCAGTAAACTAAACGGCGTAATAGCTATTCGTAAGGAATAAGGCTGTAATGGAATTGCAATTACAGCGAAGTGAACGAGCAGTTAGTGAATAGGTTTGTAAAACATACAAATGGGTCAAAAGGGCATCAAGGCTTTTTTTTTTTTTTTTTGTGCATTCACTGCTAAATAGAGTTAATAGGTAAATAGAGTAGCGAGATTTTAACTAAATATTACCAATTTGACCATGAAGGATATCTCAAGTGATACAGAGATATGTGGATTTGCAATTACCTTAAGCCTTTGTGGAATGTTTAAAGTGTGTGGATGTTATTTGAGTAGTTGCAATGGGGCCACTAAGTTACTTCTTGAGAATATAATGAGTAAAATAATGTTAATTGAGTCGAATGACTTCATATCGAGATTCGAGTGAGACACTCATGGTTGAGTATACTGGCCATATCATTAGCCTGCTTGATCTTATTACAAGCGATCGAGTCTGGTTTAAGAATTGATTAAGGGTTATAGGAATGTCATATACCTCAATAAAATTAGGTTGAAGAAGTTTTATGATTTCATCGACAAAACCATCCCATCAATAATCTAATAATTGAAATAAATATAGTAAATGAAATATTAGCTATTTTAGTGATTCAATCACGATTGGACATGTGGGAGCCGTTGGATGGTGATATGATTGATCTCGTCAAATTTAATAGTGGGATCATAGAATTTTTCCTAGGTTGAAATTGAGAATTTTTAAATCTAGATTTACCATTAAAAAGGTAAATTTTATGTATATAATCGTCGTTGACTTAAGTAAATGAATGAATCAATTAAAAATTTTTAACTAATTTTAGTGGAGGAATGGCTTACAGTAACAAAAATATAGTAAGGTATTCTGAATCAAAATCTATGTAACACAAGAGTTTCCAAAATTTTATATCATAATATAAATGATTAATTACAAAAATATGACTTGTGCTTTGATCAATTTGCAAACACATAACTTATGTTATTTTTTTTTTGACAAATAGAAAATCCAGGTTTCATATAAAAATATCAATATTATTTAATAATTTCAGAATGATAAATTTCAATATTTTTTGCTCATAAAAATTAATTTTATATTTTTTCAATTTTCTCATTTTTTAAAATATTTTATTTATTTATTTTTATTTAGTAATTTTTTTTATTAAATTATTTTTTATACTAAGAAAACTCTATCACATATTCTTATAATAGTAATTAATTATAATGACACTTTTGTATAAAACTCGGATAATCTATTTATAAAAAATATTAACATATATCATGTGTTTATAAATTAATCAAAATACATGTCATGTTTTTATAATTAATCTTAATATAAATAAGATAATATGGTAAGCTATTATTTCTCTTTCTTTACAAGCAAGATACTTTACCTCTTAAAATTTTCACAATGCTGTATATGTGATTATTTTATTAGATTGATGTGATTTTGTGGCATTTATCTATTTTTTTAAGGAACAAATACTATAAATTATTGAATGATTTTTAATTTAGATATGGTCACGATTCAATCATTGGAATATATATTAAATTAACTTTTTTCATTATTTTAATAATCGGGTCATTAACTAATCAACATGGTCGCCCAAACATAAAAATTCCATTAGGTTGAATCGAATTAATTAATTAATTAACCTTTGACAATTAAGGACCCTCCTTTTGTTTTCTTGCTTTAGAAGGGGTGCCTTATTTAATCCAGGAATTTCCGGAAAAGGCAAAAGGTTATACTCCGCAAAAATCCACCCAAAGTGGTCCCTCCAAAATCCCTGACCTGACCTCCTGAACTAGAACTAGGTTCCCAGAGACCTTGAATTATTATAGTCCTCCTTCTACTCACACGTGTCGGTTACCCTCATTTCCAAAACCAAAACCCACCTTGCAGACCGGCTATTACCAGTGAAATATTTTTTACTCCCTATTTAATGTAGTATAACAGCAGGAAAAGCTTTCCACTTTGCTCTCTTCAGAGTTTGCTGTCTTTTTCTTATGACACGCTGTGTAGTGGAGATGACAACAGAAGGAGGAGGAGGAGTAGGCAGTAATGGAAATGGTATCACCATTGATGAGTTGAAGGAGAAGCTGGCTGAGTTTGCTAAAGAGAGAGACTGGGATCAGTTTCATAGCCCTAGAAATCTTCTTTTGGCTTTGGTTTGTACCTTCTTTTTCAAAACCCTAAGATTATAAGAACATGAAGCCGCTTTCTTTCCCCTTCTTTTTATCATGAATATGGTTTGTTTTTAAGTTTTTGCTTTCTGGGTATTTGTTTTCATGCGATAATAATCTTCTTTCTTGATGTTGTCTCTCTGAAATAATCTTCTTCTTGTGCTCATGTTTATAAAAGCTAAGAATTTGGTTTCTTGACTTTTTTTTTCCTTTGTAAAATCGTCAAATGAAAATAGATATACTGTTTTTATGCACCCAACTATGAAAGTTCTTGGAATTGTTAGGAAAAAAGAATAGTTTTGACAAATTGGTTCTGTTTTTAGTTTTAATCTAGGATTAGAATAGATACAGCTATGCATAAAAGCTATCTTTTTTTCATTATTTTTTTAATCTTAGCTAGTCTAGAAATGGTTTATTATCTTACATTCATATCCATTGTTTTTCAGTTTTGAGATTTACCCATTTGGTGAGAGAATATGTAGGTTTATGGGTACTCATTAATTTGATGGTTCAAAATGGCTTTAGAAATGGTATGTAATGTGAATGGTGTACAAATATTTATTTATTTATTTATTTTTTCACTTTGCTCTTTATAGTACTTTTTGAATGCCTTTTTCAAAGCCTAGGAAGAGAACAAGAACAGATCAATATCTTCGTTACAGAAGAACATAGGACTCGTGATGAAGTGACTGCAGAATCATTTCATGAAATGACCACTGTTCATTTGATAGATCAGTCAAGCTTTTATTAGCTTCTTTTGTTTGTGTGCATGCGCTGTGTTACTGTAGCAGGTGGAGGAGACGTTTTTTAGTTCTAGTTGGCATGTTTTGACCCCGACCCCCAAAAATCCTAGTTGAGTTGACACGAAAAGAGAGAATGGGTTTTGTACAGCTTCTACTGTTACTACCATTCAATGTCTCATTGGCTCGTCATGTGTGGTGTGTAAGAGACCCCACTTGATTTCATTACTTATTAGAAAGGTACAAAAATGGAGTTCTCTTTTGGCTGCTGCTTGTCTTCCTTACACGTTTTGCATTTGGGTGTCTTGGGCCTTTTTTTTCCTTTTTTCCTTTTTTTTTCCCCTTTTTTTTTAAATCTTTCGGCCGGAGGGGGTGGGGTGCGGAGGGGGTTGTTCGATAATTGCTTCTTTTGTGAGTTAACTCAGGCCTATTTGTGTATGATATTGACAATATTATAAAAAACATCATTTTATGTGTAACAGCAGTAATTTACAATATGAATGAGTTGAATTATGAGCTGAATGACAAAAAATATGAAGATGGAGACTTCTGGGACCGAACTGTAGAAATCTTTTTTATTTTTTTTGGTTTTATTTGTATTTTTGTGCAGGTGGGCGAGGTTGGAGAACTATCAGAGATATTTCAATGGAGAGGAGAGGTACCGAGAGGGCTTGGTGATTGGAAAGAAGAAGATAAGCAACACTTGGGTGAGGAACTCTCAGATGTATTGCTATACCTTGTTAGGCTCTCCGACATATGTGGTATCGATTTGGGTAAAGCTGCTTTAAGAAAGATAAAGCTTAATGCTATCAAATACCCAGTTAAGCTTAGCGAGGGCTCTTCTAAGAAGCACAACTTAATCGATTATACTGCTGAAGATGGCAACAATGGAAATGGAGGGATAGATAGTGGCGCAGATGGCGTGTAAGTGCATCAAAAGCAGGATCTAATCCAATAGCAACAACTAGAGCTTGTGTAGATGGAATCGAGTAAAGTATTTTTGCTTCTAATGTGATTATGATTAGCTTAAGTTCTTAGCTCTTGTAATAATCAGTGTTTTCATTACTCTTGAAGTTGATGGTCTCTTTCCCTCCAATATATAAGCCCTACTAACTCTTAATAGTTCGATGGCTTGATGATTGATCTTTGGTCTGTACAAACTTATCTCTTAAGACATGTAATAGAATAATAGTTTTGCTTTGCTAGGCCCTTCCTACTGGGTGGTTGCTATTGGCTGGTTATTGATTGTGAAGTTGAAAGGTATCTGCACGAGAACATGAATCAGAGTGCTCCTTTAGAGAATCATGTGACTATCTTTGAATTTTGATCAAATGAGTTTTATCCAATGTCGTTAGAAAAGGCTCAGGATTTGACCTAGACATGCTAAAGGATAAGGGTCAATCAGGGTTGAACCATGGTTAAACCGGATTGTTCCTAATGCTAGATTTGGTTCAATTGAATTGAATCGGACGAGTCAACTTGGATCTAACAACAATGGTTTTATCCTTATGGGATGTTAATTTTTTTCAATAAATTGCTATCTTTAGATGCAAGAATCGTCAACTATGGTCCTTGCATCGCATAGACTTGGATTTTGATGTTGTGTTTTGTCCAAAGCGTAAAGTAGTATCTTTCTTTTCATTCTTTTCAATTCCCTTCAAATATGGGTATTTCTCGTGGGAGAGGTGTTTCTTTTCTATATTTATTTACGTTGTTTCCCTTAATTTTCCAAATGAGGGAATGGAAATCCCATTTTGCTTCCACTTTCTCCATCTCTCTAATTCCTTTCTTCATTCCAAACATGCTTTAAAAGAGCAATTTATCTGGCTATGGTGGTCACACTTTTAGTGTAGAATAAGTTATGAAATTGGATAAAATATATTGAAAAGAATATTCAAAGTATGGATGTGCAGTTACATGTGAAAAGGAGGTATCAGTGGAGTCGCTTTATTTTCGGGATGTGACAACACGTAGGCAATTCAATTGTTGTGTATGCTCATTTTGACACATTAAACACATCCTTGGCCTGTAGTTGGGATGTCCTTAACTTCTTTTAGGGAGCTAGGATAGGCAAATAGAATGCTAAGAGTGCCACTTCTACCAAAATGGTTTCCATTAGGATTGCAATCGGGACATCCATGATCATTGGCCTAAGGATGTGGTCATAGGATTGCCTGTCCTTGGAAAAATTGCTAGACAACCATAATCACTGGCAGTGTCAATTTATTATCACATCAAAATCTTGTATATGGGTCAAACTTGAGGGCTAAAGCCATTGCAATTAGCAGTGAGAACAATTGAGATGGCTCCATGAATACAATTGAGATGGCCTAGAACGGGTGGAATCGGCGGTTTTATCCGGTTTCATTAAAAAAAAAGAAAAAAATTTAAAGATATAATTATTAATATTAAAATTATTTCATATAAATAGTAAAATTTATTATTTATTCACGTTATTTAATATGTTTTTATCAACAATACAAATAAACATAGCTTAAAGTCATATGTAATTAGTTTAAATAAACTTCTTTTAAAAGTAAAATTTATTTTCTTAATAATCTGATATTATTTTTTGCATAATCATTTTCTTTTTATCTTCTAGAGTATTTTACAATATCATAATACAACCTGTAATTAATATTGAATGTGTTTGTATACATATAAATGTGCATTCTAAATAATTTTTTTTTTAAATTTTGGTTAAATGATTTAATATTTTTAGATCCAATAATTATTTTAACTTTAAAATTTATTTTATTAAAAATTAAATTTATTTTTTATTTTTATTTTTTTAAAAAATACTGTTCCAATTTCGATTCCTCAATTTCAAGATTCGGAATCAACTCCGGAACCGTGATGATGTTTAAGCCAAACTGCATAACTTTACAAACTCTAAGCAGTGCATGAGGTTTGTTTGGATGGTTTGTTTTTTATTGACATTTATATCATATTTGTTTCATATTAGTATTTAGTTTGTTTGATCGGTTTATGATAAAAATGTATGTTTTTCATTGGTATCCGTTTTTCAGAAACGGTTTATTTGAAAATGATAAAACATAAAGTTAAAACGATAGAAAGATGACGAAACAAAATTTTGTATGATTTAGTTATTCCAGTTTGTTTTGTTGTTGAATTTGAGTATAGTATGGAGATGATATTGGCAATATAATGCAAATAGTATGGTTGAGCATGTGGGATGACCTTGGTTGTGTCCTTGTCCTTGCACGTGGATGGTATAGCGCAAGGTAGAATCCCTTATTTAGGAGTTTTGGCAGCAAGAGCTGAGTTGTCAAAGTCCGACAGCCCGTCCCCACCATCATATGAAATAAGAGACCATCAAGTTGAGCGATAGAGATAGATCGGATATGTAATAACTAACGCATATCCACTCATATTATTTGGTTGATATAAAAATAAATGAAAAATTAATAAAATAAAAGAAAAATATCTATCATGTCCCCATTATAAAGATAATAAATAAATCACTAAATAATTGAGACATGAATTGCTATATTATTTTTTCTAATTATAATTTATAGGAAATTGCTATTTGATGTTTAAATTAAAACTAAATATCATATTAGTAATTTTATATGAAACGATAGGATAATTGAATAATTATATCCTCTAAGTGAATGTGCCCGTACAAACTTTGAACTTCTATAATTAAATAGTGTTGGTTGATAAATTGAGCTAAGAATGATACCTTAGCATACAAAAGACTGATGTTAAATCATTAAGCATAAATGTATATATGCCTTTTTTTTTTTTTTTTTTTTTTGACTTCCGTTCCTTTCTTTCAATTTTTTTAATGCATATATTCTATTCTTTCAATATATAGTATTTACATAATATAAATGTTTATATTGATTTGATTTATCTTATTGTGATTTGTCCAAATCCAAAAATGCCTATCTATCTTTAGGAAGAGGGGATAAAAAAATCTAGTGTTATGGCCAATGATTATGTTGCGTTGTCATTCCACGGAAGGCACTATGCGATTCCCGTATACAAGAATGGGGACGTTACAAGGAATTTCCCGTCTTTTCGGTTCCTATCAACTTTAATTTATTAGCGTTCAAAGGCATTCTCCTTCGAGTAGGCCATGTACCGATAAAAGGATCGAAGATGGATGAGCGAAGACATTAGTGGCTATATGTGTCGCCACTTCATCACTTGTTTTCGACAGTGATGGACGGTCTTCCTTCCTAGATTGATGTACCATCCTGCACCCGCGTCCACCACCACCATTTATAATTGATAGATCATAGTCGTTATTTTTGTTTTTATTTAATTATTTAAATAATGTTTAATTAATCAACATTGCATCTTTTAATCGGAATATAAGTACATGCAATTATTGCATTTTATTAATGTGATTTCAATATGTCTATGGATTATGGCGTGTTGTTCATGCCATTTGTGTATGAAGATGGAGGAATTCGTTTTACTCCCATTCCAAGTAGAAATTAGATGGAACTGTGATCACAAGGAGTAGTAGAAGGAGATAAGTGAAGTATGACCCACCTTGATGTGTCATTTTGTTTGGGCCTTTGAGTGTTGAATAGTAGATTGAACTCTAGGTAATAATACTGAAGTTCAACGTTTGTTAGAGAAATTTTTTAGGGGATGGTTGATTTGTTGGAGGGCATTTGAAACATTTGTATAGTGCTTTGATTATTGTGGTAGTGTTTATCATGCTATAGTAGAGTTGGAGTCATGGAGTGCTTTCATAAGTGCTCATCACTTCCTCTCCTACTTTCACCTTCACTATACCTACCTCATCATCGTCCCCCCACTATTGTAAACTCCTAGATTTTTTAGTAGTTTTATAAGTAGAACCTAAGAGTCGAGAACGAAACTGGAATCCTAAAATCAAATTGAGTCAACCTTAAATCCTAAAAACCCTAAACTTGATCAGACATATTCTAAAACCCCAAAATACTAAATAAATTAAAAATAGTATGATCTCGAAATATATAGTATATGCCCTAAAATGATCAGACTCATCAAAACTTCAATCTTTTCAAATCTTTTCGGGATCAGTCTCTATATCCGAACACCGACATGCCATATGACGCAAAATATTATGATAAATAATTTACACTAGTATAATATTAAGATATTCATGAAATATCAGATTAAATTTTATCGGCTCGTAGAAACATTAGTTTTAGCTTTTATAGCATATTTTATCTTCTACCGATAAATAATTTGTTTTGTCTACTATTTATTTACTATTTACTCTACTTTAATTTTTCCATATCTACTCTCACATCTATCCTTACATCTTACAAACCAACATCTTACATTTTCTTTTTCTATAAAACTTTTACTAAACTTTATACTTAACTTCTTTTAACCTCTCTCTTTGTCCAGTACCCCCCTCCCAACCCACCACTAAACAACAACACCACCCGACCCATACCCACCACCCCCAACTCTTTCCTTGTAATTTTATGTCTTTTTATCCACACACCCCCCACCAACCCCCCCCCCCCCCCCCAAACTCTTTCCTTGTAATTTTATTTCTTTTTATCCATTTTTCTTTCATGCTTTAATTCCCTCAATTTTTATTCTACAAATACTGATGGTTCCATCTGAGTATAACAATTAATTCCACTAATTCTTTCCTAATATCAGATTAACAATAGGCAAGTGTACCTATCAATTGTAGTATAGGAATGAATTATGGGTCGTATTCCTTGGGATCCTGACAATTACTATTACTCGCCCTATCAATCATTATCTAGCAATCAATTTAATGTATGTTTAATTATTAATTAATTAGATAATTCTAATTTTAACTATATTAACTACCAATTTTTTATCACAATGACATATAAAACATAATTTTAACACATTATTAACACAATATACAGAAAGATTACTCCATCATATTAACAGGATTTAACTAAATTCATCCGTAAATTACTTATCTGTAGAATTCTTAATTCATGACCATTATTCTCATAATAGATCAATCCTAATCCTAATTGTATCTACTAGAATCTCTTCTAAGTTAATAGCCAATTCAGAATTGCATTAAAGCTCTTATTATCCTCAAATTCTTTGAAAACATGCAGCAAACTTCTTATTAACATCTCTATCAACAAGAGTAGTTTGTTCTAGTGCATTAGATCTACTCAAGGGAATTGTTTCTCAACCTTTTCCAATGAGATCTGATGTAGGAATATGTCGTGCACTACAAATTCCTAACTTATTTGAAGACCCAACACTAAAAATTCGTAATTAAACAGATTATAACAGATATATATATGCTTCCTGTTAATACAACTTCGTAATAACTTAATCACTACTCATTCATACTGACATATAAACACAAACGTATAACAAACATAATCGATTCAATGAACAAGAAAGGAGAAGAAGTAAAACCCCTTTTTAATGACTATGAAGTGGTTGTACAAAACGAATTCTGGATCCAATGACTTTCTCAAGTTCTTCTTGGAATCCGACTCTCTCTCTCCTCTAAGTTCTCTTTCTAAAATATATCATGTGATGTCCCTCTTTAGAACGAATCAACCCTCTTTATATTCAATAGGGGTCGTGTTTAAAAACACGACCTTTTACTAAAACAAACTAACAGTCATACTGTTTCAAGAAGATAATAATGACCCATTTCTAAAAGTCACGACCGTACAATACATATTTTCTTTGTAAATATGCATTTTGTACGGTCGTACAAGAGGAAGTGCTAAGTACTGGAAGTCAATCTTCAAGCTTGTACGGGCGTGCAACATAGATCTCCTTCAATTACTTCTTCATCACCACATGTACGGCCGTACAAGTTGAATTTGCTCCGAAATTTCTTGGTGCACGGGCGTACAAGACCCCGTACCAGCCACTGGCTTGCATTTTCTTCACTTTGAGAGTTGTACGGCCGTACATCAAGTCTCCTTCTATGCATCCTTGCTGCTTTGTTTGAATATTGATTGGATTCTCCACATTTTCCTTCCTTATATTACAATTATGTTCAAAATTGACCTGAAATAAATATGTATACCAATTAAGCACCTTATCTATTAAGAATCCATCAATTATATTATAAAATAGACCTAATTTGTCAATTAAAATGATGATAATTTATGCCTATCAAATATCCCCACACTTAAGCCTTGCTTGCCCTCAAGCAAGAAGCTGATAAAAACAATTGAAAATTATATAGCACTCATGGTGTTACTATTCCAATGCTGGGGATTTAAGGATTTTATTCTATCTGTTCTTAAGTAATTTATTCCTTAGGCTAGAGTTTCAAAGCTAATCATAATAAGTCAGCCTTTACTCTCATTATTTAAGTTAGATTTTTAACATAAAAATAAACACATGACCACAATTACTAACTGAATATTTCATCTCTTATTTCATTAAGTCCCAAAGTGGATACTACCACCAACCATTGAATTTAATTCCTTAGTGACAGCATAGACATCAACCAATCCCTTGAATTTCTCTCCTTTATATATATTTTTCTCTCCTTTAATTTATGACTTTTTTTTTTTTTTTTTAAATATCCTATAACCCATGTAGCAGACTTTCAGTCGATAATCCCGAGCTCGTCACTCAGGTTAACAGATGTTATTCCCTTAAAAAGGGCATCCCTCGGACTTACTTATCCGAGTTATAAGATTTATTAAACGATGAAGTGACATCCTTGGTCAATCAATCCAGGCCGGACGACCTTAGGTGACTAGGTTTTAAAGGGACCCCATCGAACCTCAATCACTTCTATCTTTTTTTTTTTTTTTTTTTTTTTTTTTTTTTTTATGAAAGGAGAGAAAAATTAACAAAATTGGAGAAATCATCAAGTGAAAAGTATCATTTGAACTGTACACTAATGGTAATTCATGAAAGTAATTTTCTACATGCTACTTAGTGGTAGTAATAATTATTGATAATATACTTGTAGTCATATGTTATTTAGATGTAAAATTCTGAATTAAAGCATGAGTAAGACTGCCCCATAATGATTTCACATTGCTACTATAGCCTTAGAAACAATTGCATCTTTAACTTCTAAAATCTTCATTATTCCAGCACTATTAAAATGAAATCATCAACACCACAACAAAACAGCTTTCATTACTTAAGTGTGAGAAAAGCATTCATTATCATCATTCAAGACAAACACTTCATTTAGCATGCTTGCATGCTCCCTTTCCCACACTTATTAAAGACATTGTCCTCAATGTCTCAGCTAGGTTAAAAGGAAAGATAAACAAAGTAAAAATAAGAAGTGAACTCCCCTGAGTTTTGTAGGCCGATTTTGTTTCCGAAAGTGTCTTTACATTCATGGAATTCCAGCATGTACATCATCCAAAACCATGATCAAAATGAAAGACTGTGCCATCAATACGACACTAAGCAAAACAAACAAAAGCATTAAACATAAATGAATGCATAAAATTAAAAGGAAAATCTAGGAATAAAATAAGTCTTTAGGTCCTGAAAAATAAAATAAAAATCAGAAATGTATTTGGACATCTTCTTTCTTCATCATCCGACTCCTCTTCATCATCCGTTTCACCTTCTTCTTCTTCACCTCCTTCCTCCATCTCCTCATCACCAGAGGATTCAGCCTCAGAGCTTTCATAAGTCTCTCCTACTTTCAGAGCCTCTAAGTCCAAATCTGCTAGAGGATCCACTTGCTCAGGGATTGAAGGAAGATCTTCTTGGGGTACCGGTGGTGCACTAGTGCTTGGAAGGTCCTCACTCGGTTGCTCAGGTCTGGAGGCCCCGCTAAAACAAGAGGAGATGGCTAATCCTGCATGCTCAGCCAATTTTGTTAGCAGATTTATGATAATATTTTGGTTCTTTTTAATCTCTGCTACATCGGCCTTGATAACCGCCACATCCGCCTCCAAATGTGCTAAATTGCCGACTGAGAAACTCGAGTGGGATGCTAGCTGTGGCTGAGCTCCGGGTGCCTCAGCATCAAAACAAGGATCATCAACCTTAGCGGTTCCCCATTGCTGAAATGGAGCATGTGTGATCCCTTTTGATTGTGCCACTCCGTCTTTTGGTTTTTGTGAAGAACTTTTGGGCCAAAGCTTCAAATTCTTCAAAATACGGGTGATCATTTGCCCCACATATATGCCATTCATCTTGGACCCGGCTTGGCGTTGGATTGCATAGGCAACTAATACGCCAACATTGACCTTGTAGGACCGAATAGCACTTGTCAAAGGTAAAATATCTTCCTTTGTAACCGTACCCGCAGT
The DNA here is from genome assembly GCA_024138025.1 of Combretum micranthum. Classification (NCBI taxonomy): domain Eukaryota; kingdom Viridiplantae; phylum Streptophyta; class Magnoliopsida; order Myrtales; family Combretaceae; genus Combretum; species Combretum micranthum. Next base: position 2,336,076 of record JAMXBD010000005.1, read on the forward strand.
GTCCATTTTGGAGTTTAGTGTCTTCGCCAAAATGTAATGGAACACCCGGTGGCTTGTCCAGATCATAGTGGATGCCTTGGTTCGGCTTGGTCTGAATACTTTTTCTCTTGAGATTGACCGCCAAACTTCCTCAATTGTAACTCCCGAAGGCATCAATATGGGCAACTTATTAAACTCTGGATCATTCATCTCTTCCTTTGTGTAAAGACCCGTAGCTTTTATGAATTTCCTCATTGAAATTGAGTGATATGCTCCAAATGCATAAAAATTTACTCTAAATTTCAACATTCGACCTATATTCCGCTTTTCTATAGAAAAGGAGGCAAGAAAAGCTAATGTTGTAACCTTGTAGGCCGTTTCTTGAAGACTAAAAAGTCTTAACCAAGCGGTCTTGCAGCAGTCTTCTCATTGCCGGCACCAACCCATATTCTTTCAGTACATCCCAGTCTAAAATCCCATTGGGTTTAATCACCTTCTTCTGATGAAATTGTTGGTAAGCCGGCTGGTGTTCCACTTTTAATCCTGGAGGGACTGGAACAGAAGCGCTAGATGGGCCGGCATTCTTTGCATATTTCATCCTAGGCCGCTTGGGTTGTTGAGTACTCTTTTGAGATGGTCTCGGGTTGCTTTTCTTTGGAGCCATACCTGGAAAGAAATAGATTGAAATTCTTCAATTAGTTTATTTTAGAAATATTCTAATAACCCCTTAAACAAATTTTTATACTATAACAACTCTAGAACTAACTGAAGATATGACTTAATATGCACCACTACATAATTCATCTTACCATTAGAGTGGTTATCCTACATAAACATATAAAGTAGCCTAAGTGTAGGATATCTTGGCTTGTTCTAATGTATAACATGTAACTCAATTGACTGGAAATTGGCTTTTCTAAGCATTGGCATTTCATCAAACACTTTATGAGCATGTTTAATTCGATGGAATGATATGATGAACTAATATTGTAACCTCTCCCTAATACATTCCAAACACAATAAGATTCATTCAAATCAACACACCTTATTCATGGGTTAAGACTTTCACATTTCGAATCAATGTAATCTACCTAATATTAGATATGAATGTCACAATGTTAGGGTTTATATGAATCTTGTCGTTGAAAGTAGGGTTGATAAATCTCAATACACCAAAAAGCAATATACAACCCAATTGTATTAACATATAATGATCACAAAAGAAAATTATTATCCTAACAATGAATATGTATGAAACGGCTTAACCCTAATTTTAAGTAGAATGTAAAGAATGAGGCAAGTACTAAAAAAAAATCAGTGGAGGAAGAATTCATACCTCTTCTTGGATCGAATGTAGTGGTGGTAAGGTAAAGATTTTGATAAAATTCCTTATATCCCTTAGTATTCGAGTTAGTAGTGAGAGTCGGGGAGAGACGAAGTAATGAAATGAGTGTTAAAATGAAATCAAACAGGGGACATTTATATATATGTCTATACAAACCTGGAAGTACGGCCGTACAAATTGAACAAATATACTTTAAAGTGTTGCACGGCCGTGCAAGAGCGTACTGGCTTCTGGTCTGGTGAAATGTCCCTTGTTTGATTGTGTACGCCCGTACACAAGGCCGTAGTGCTTGGAAATGAAAACAAATCCTTCGCATTTCATTATGTACTCCGTACATAACCCCGTAGTAGACTCTGGAAATAGCTTATTCTTTTTATTGTATGATGTACGCCCGTGCATAAGGGCGTGCTGACCTCGGGTATCAATTTCAAATAAGCTTGTGCAAAATCACGCCCGTACATATGGGCGTACTGGCCTCTGTTACTCTTCAACCTTCCCTAACTAATATTGTACGCCCGTACATAGCAGCGTGATTTCCCCTTCTTCAAAATTTTATTTTTTTTTATTTTTTTTTATATATATATATATTTCCACATGCATACTCATATACTCATAAACATACATATACATAATATATATAAGTCACCACACATAAAACATAGAAAAGTTTATCAAACAAACATATAAATAGATATTATAGAATTATATATTTTATAAACAATAACAATACATGCTAGTTTATTGTCCCTAGCTTGACAATTGTAAATTCTTTCAAACACTTTTCTATTTGGAGAAGCCTTAACTCCTCCCTGCCTTCATCCATTTCAACTTTTTCATGATAAATTTTTTAATCTTTGACCGACCTTAAAGGTTCCTTTCTCTGGGTGTGAACTTCTACTGTTCCATATGGAAAATCCTTGTCACCGTGAAAGGGCCAGACCATCTAGATCTAAGCTTACCTGGAAATAATTAATCTAGAATTGTACAATAGCACCAAGTCCCCTTCCTTAAACTGTTTAGGGTATTAATATGTGAATCATGTAATTTCTTCATTCTTTCCTTATTTAATCTATTGTTTTCATGGCTAACAATCTCCACTCCTCTAGTTCATTTAGTTGGAATTTCCTATTCTTACCAGCAGCCTCTAGGTCCATATTCGCAGTTCTAATTGCCCAATAGGCTTTATGTTCAATTTCTACAGGTAAGTGACATGCTTTACCATACTAACCTATAGGGAGTGGTTCCTAATGGTGTCTTATAGGCTGTTCGATATGCCCCAGCATCATCTAACTTCTCAGCCCAATCCTTGCGATTATGAACCACTGTCTTCTCTAATATTCTTTTCAATTCCCTATTGGAAACTTCAACCTGGCCACTAGATGAGGATGATAAGGGGTGGCTAACCTGTGATGAACTCCATATCTTTTCAACACTTTCTCAATCTGAGTATTGCAAAAATGAGTTCCTCTGTCACTAATTAATGCTTTAGGTGCTCCAAACCTTGAAAAGAGTTTCTTTAAAAATTTTAGTACTACCCGAGCATCATTAGTAGGTAAAGCTTGAGCCTCAACCCATTTAGAAACATAATCTACTGAAACAAGGATATACCTGTTACCATAGGAATTAGGAAATGGTCCCATGAAGTCGATCCCCCAAACATCAAAGACTTCACACTCTAAGATATAATTTTGGGGCATCTCATCTCTTCTTGAAATATTCCCAGTCCTTTGACACCTATCACATGAAAACACAAAAGAATTAGCATCTCTAAAAATATGAGGCCAATAAAACCCTGCTTCTAAGACTTTATGTGCTGTCCTATTAGCACTATAATGGCCTCCAGTGGGACCACTGTGACAATGGTATAGAATTGTTGCCCTTCTTCATGTGATACACAACGCCTAATAATTTGATCTGCACATATCTTAAAGAGATAGGGATCTTCCCAAAAATAATATTTTAACTCAGAAAAGAACTTTTTCTTTTGGTATGATCCAAATCTTGTGGAAGAACTTTTCCAACCAAATAGTTCGCTATATCAGCAAACCATGGAATTTCTTGATCTTGTACAGTAAAAAGATTTTCTTCTGGAAATTTATCATTAATCTCTTCCTCCTTCAAATCTTCCAAATATGGGTTATCTAACCTAGAAAGATGATCCGCTGCTAAATTTTCTGCTCCTTTTTTATCACGGATTTCTAAATCAAACTCTTGTAACAACAATACCCATCTTATTAGTCTTGGTTTAGCATCCGGTTTGGATAGAAGGTATTTCAAAGCTGAGTGGTCAGTATATACCACTACTTTTGATAAGATAAGATATGATCTAAATTTGTCAAAGGCAAATACTATAGCAAGCAATTCTTTTTCTGTTGTGGTATAGTTCTCTTGTGTAGAAGTAAGAGTTTTACTTGCATAGTATATTGGCTGGAAGTGCTTCTCCTTTCTTTGACCTAAAACAGCCCCTATTGCGGAATCACTTGCATCACACATAAGTTCAAATGGTAAATTCCAATCTGGAGCTACCATTATAGGGGCACTAGTCAACTTCTCCTTCAGAAAATTAAAAGCTTCCATACATTTCTCATCAAAATTAAATGTAATATCTTTCTCTAACAACTTTGTCATTGGTCTTGCAATGTTCGAAAAATCTTTAATAAACCTTCTATAAAAACCTGCATGACCAAGAAAGCTTCTTATTGCCTTGACAGAAGTTGGTGGTGGCAATTTGGAAATTGCCTCCACTTTTGCTACATCCACTTCTATCCCTTTCTTTGACACTTTGTGACCCAACACTATTCCTTGTTGTACCATGAAATGGCACTTTTCCCAATTTAGCACAAGGTTGGTTTCCTCACATCTCATCAAAACCCTCTTCAAATTCAGCAAACATTTTTCGAATGAATCTCCAAATACCGAAAAGTCATCCATAAATACCTCCATCACATCCTCCACTAAATCCCCAAATATTGCTAACATACACCTTTGAAAGGTCGCAGGTGCATTACATAACCCGAATGGCATTCTACGATAAGCAAATGTACCATAGGGGCAAGTAAATGTGGTCTTTTCCTGATCTTCTGCAATAGGAATCTGAAAATATCCTGACATTCCATCCAAGAAACAATAAAATTCATGACCTGCAAGTCTTTCTAACATTTGGTCAATAAAGGGTAATGGAAAATGGTCCTTCCGAGTAGCATCATTGAGCTTATATAATATACCCTCCTCCAGTCACGGTACGCATTGGAATAAGCTCATTTTTCTCATTGGGCACAACTGTCATGCCTCCTTTCTTTGGGACCACTTGAAGGACTTACCCATGGGCTATCCGAAATTGGGTATATAAGTCCCGAATCCAATAATTTGACCACTTCTTTCTTAACTACTTCTTTCATATTTGGGTTTAGCCTTCTTTGAGGTTGCACCACTGACTTAAATCCTTCTTCCATTGAGATCTTATGAGTGCAAAAGGAGGGACTGATTCCTTTTATATCAGAAATCTTCCATGCTATTGCCTTCTTGTGCTCTTTGAGCACAGAAATTAGTTTCTCCTTTTGGCATGAATTAAGTTCCGAAGATATAATCACCGGTAACTTAGAGTCATTTGCTAAAAAGGCATACTCCAAATATGAAGGTAGTTGCTTTAACTCCAATTCAGGGGGGTCTTCTACTGAAGGTTTTAACCTATCTATATGGTCTCGGTAGATTTCCTCAACTCCAAACTCCTTCTTTTGTTCATCACAGCGTTCCAATTGAGCAATAATCTCTTCTACTCCATCAATTGCATTAATTTCACTTCCTTTTGACAAACACAACTCCAAGGAATCTGTACTCAAAGAATCTTGCAGAAAATCAGAAACGGTTAGTTCAAAAGAATCAATTGCAAAGCAAGTATCATCACCATTCATAGATTTTCTGAAAACATCTGGCATTCGGATCACCATCTCTTCGCTTCCAACCCGAAGAACTAATTTCCCATCTTTGACGTCGATAACAGCACCAGCTGTTGCTAAGAATGGCCTCCCCAATATAAGTGGGACTTCTATATCTTCATCCATGTCCAGAACTACAAAATCTGCAGGAAAAATAAAATCGTGAATTTTAACCAAAACATCTTCCACTACTCCTTAGGAAATCGCATAGATCTATCAGCAAGTTGTATACTCATTCTGGTACTCTTGGGTTCACCTAGATTTAATCTTTTAAACATGCTATAGGGCATGAGATTTATACTAGCCCCAAGATCTGCTAATGCTCTTTCAACCGGTAAATTTCCTATCAAACAAGGAATAGTAAAACTACCCGGATCCTTTAGTTTCCTAGGTAATTTGTTTAAAATAACAGCAGAACACTCTCCACCTAAGGTTACAGTAGATAGTTCTTCCAACTTCCTTTTGTTAGATAGAAGTTCTTTGAGGAATTTAGCATACTTAGGCATTTGTCCTAAAGCTTCTACTAGTGGAAGGTTAATGTGCAACTGTTTAAAAAGTTCCAAGAACTTTTTGTATTGTTCATCATCCTTATCCTTCCTAAATCTAGATGGGTAAGGTAATTTTGGATGAAATTCCTTTGGTTTTTCAGTAGGTAAACTCCTCTCTATTAATTCTTCTTTTCATTCACTTGTTCCCCACTTTCTATACCAACTTCCTTTTCACTCTCTTGATTCCTTGCTGAACCCTGTAATTCCTTACCACTTCTAAGTGTCACAACCTTAACTTGCTCCTTAGGATTTTGCTCAGTGTTACCCGGCAATGATCCTGGAGTTCTGTCCGACATTAATTTAGCCAGTTGACCAATCTGTTGTTCTAAGTTATGAATAGAGGCCTCATGATTCCGATGGCGTGCATCAGAAACTTGAATAAACTGTGTCAAAGCGTCATCAACATTAGTCTTCTTTTCAGGTGGTGGTAACGCAAGACGTTGCTGTGGTGCTTGTAATTGCTGTGGTTGTGGCTTCTGAAATCCAGATGAAAAGTTTGACCTTTGTGCATTCTGATCTCTCCATGAGAAGTTAGGATGATTCCTCCAACCGGGATTATAAGTATTACTATAAGGATTATAATTCCCGACTTCTCTATTTGTTCTATTAATAAAGTTCAGATCTTCAATACTTGAACCTTCTTCAGAAGCATGAAAATCTTCCATTGAACTCACAAAAGAATCACTTTGGGGTAAAGCTTCCATGCTTGCTTTCATTTTACTCATCTGAGATGTAAGTGATGCCACTTGTGCCTTTAGTTGAGAAACTGACTCGGACTCATACATTGCAGCGACGGGTCGAAGATTGTTCCGTTCACTATGCCAACTGAATGTATTCCTTGCCAATTCTTCGATTAAATCATAAGCCTCAGGAGCACTTTTCTTCATCAAACTCCCACCAGCTACTGAATCGATCATTGTTTTCTTTTGGTCTCCTAATGATGTATAAAATATCCTGACCAGATCGTGCAATGAAATTCCATGGTGAGGGCACCGACGAAGAAATTCTTTAAACCTTTCCCACGACTCATAAAGTGATTCTTTCATACTGACGGAAGGAAAATATCTCATTTCTTAATTGAATCGTCTTATTAGGTGGGAAAAATTTCTCTAAAAACCTCTGAGCCACTTGATTCCAACTCGTTAATGAATGAGGAGGCAATGACTCCAACCAACTTCTCGCCTTGTCCCTTAGTGAAAAGGGAAACAATAATAGGCGTATTGATTCATTTGGTGTTCCATTGGCCTTTATAGTAGCACATATTTGCAAGAAATTCTTCAAATGAGCATGCGGGTCTTCTGAAGCTCCTCCCCCAAATTGATTAACTTGTACCATCTGAATCAAAGCAGGCTTCAACTCAAAATTATTTGCATGAATTGGAGGATACTGAATGGATGGAGCAACTCCATCGATTGTGGGCATAAACATATCCCACATGGGTCTATGAACTTCATTTCCAGCATCTCTAATGGGATCATTTATATTTCCACGGCTTGATTTACATTACCCAGGATTCTCAACTTCACCAACCCCTCGTGGGTTTAGATTCTCATTATCTCTATTCATATTTAATGATAGTGGTCTTGCTCTTTGCACTATAGTTGGAGAGTTTTGGATAATCTCTCTGGTTCTTCTTAATCCTTGACGAAATGTTCGCTCAGGTTCTGGGTCAAAATCAAAAAGCTTGATTTTTCTGCTGCGGGTCATACACCTGTAATCAAAGATCAATTAAAGTTGAAATGAATAATAATATAACAGAATTAAAAGAAACTAGATTAATAACGATTGGGTTTTCCTAATATTGTCAATTTTAAATTTCCCCGGCAACGGCGCCAAAAACTTGATGGTTCATCTGAGTATAACAATTAATTCCACTAATTCTTTCCTAATATCAGATTAACAATAGGCAAGTGTACCTATCAATTGTAGTATAGGAATGAATTATGGGTCGTATTCCTTGGGATCCTGACAATTACTATTACTCGCCCTATATCTAGCAATCAATTTAATGTATGTTTAATTATTAATTAATTAGATAATTCTAATTTTAACTATATTAACTACCAATTTTTTATCACAATGACATATAAAACATAATTTTAACACATTATTAACACAATATACAGAAAGATTACTCCATCATATTAACAGGATTTAACTAAATTCATCCGTAAATTACTTATCTGTAGAATTTTAATTCATGACCATTATTCTCATATAGATCAATCCTAATCCTAATTGTATCTACTAGAATCTCTTCTAAGTTAATAGCAATTCAGAATTGCATTAAAGCTCTTATTATCCTCAAATTCTTTGAAACATGCAGCAAACTTCTTATTAACATCTCTATCAACAAGAGTAGTTTGTTCTAGTGCATTAGATCTACTCAAGGGAATTGTTTCTCAACCTTTTCCAATGAGATCTGATGTAGGAATATGTGTGCACTACAAATTCCTAACTTATTTGAAGACCCAACACTAAAAATTCGTAATTAAACAGATTATAACAGATATATATATGCTTCTGTTAATAACTTCGTAATAACTTAATCACTACTCATTCATACTGACATATAAACACACGTATAACAAACATAATCGATTCAATGAACAAGAAAGGAGAAGAAGTAAAACCCTTTTTAATGACTATGAAGTGGTTGTACAAAACGAATTCTGGATCCAATGACTTTCTCAAGTTCTTCTTGGAATCCGACTCTCTCTCCTCTAAGTTCTCTTTCTAAAATATATCATGTGATGTCCCTTTTAGAACGAATCAACCCTCTTTATATTCAATAGGGGTCGTGTTTAAAAAACGACCTTTTACTAAAACAAACTAACAGTCATACTGTTTCAGAAGATAATAATGACCCATTTCTAAAAGTCACGACGTACAATACATATTTTCTTTGTAAATATGCATTTTGTACGGTCGTACAAGAGGAAGTGCTAAGTACTGGAAGTCAATCTTCAAGCTTGTAGGGCGTGCAACATAGATCTCCTTCAATTACTTCTTCATCACACATGTACGGCCGTACAAGTTGAATTTGCTCCGAAATTTCGGTGCACGGGGTACAAGACCCGTACCAGCCACTGGCTTGCATTTTCTTCACTTTGAGAGTTGTACGGCCGTACATCAAGTCTCCTTCTATGCATCCTTGCTGCTTTGTTTGAATTGATTGGATTCTCCACATTTTTTCCTTATATTACAATTATGTTCAAAATTGACCTGAAATAAATATGTATACCAATTAAGCACCTTATCTATTAAGAATCCATCAATTATATTATAAAATAGACCTAATTTGTCAATTAAAATGATGATAATTTATGCCTATCAAATACTCATCACCTTTCTCTCATTTTCCCTACTTTCATTTCTCTTCTTTACTAAAACTCTCTTAAATTTCTCTCTAAAAAATCTCTCCCTTCCCCCTCTGTCTTCCTCACAATCGCTCTCTCTCTATTCCCTCATACACATTCTATCTTCTTCTTTAGGTAATTATCCTACATACTCTTTGCATATTATGCATGTGATATTATATGTATGTCTTTAAACGATTTCTACAAAAAATTCTCATGATGCATGATGCTAGGGAATGGAAATGCAAGACAAAATATTGTTCATATCACAATGTTATGTTTATGTTTATGTTGCATTCATTTTCGTTACTAATCTAACTTCTATATATATATGTATGTATGTTTAAGTAAGTATTTATAATCTTTACAGCTTAATGCTCACTAATCTAACTTTTTTACTTCATGCTTTTTTACGTCATGCAATTAATTTATTAAATGTTATATAAGATTAGTCAATTTCTAGTCTTGGGCTTATTTGAAAATCAAGTCCAAATGGGACTGGAATATTGCAAGTCTCGGGAAGTCTTGACATAAATCTAAAACTCCCATTTTATTTCACTTTGATTTACTTATTATACATAATGATTGGATTATTTCAAGTCCCCAGAAGCCTTGATCATAATCTAAGACTTTCATGTTTTTGTTTTGATTTTTCTTGTATTTTCATTTATGATCTTGTTTACTTCTTATTTTGAGTTGGTCTTGCTAAATTGAAAATTCTTAAGTGTAGTTTATATTCATGTATATAGATGCTCACAATGATGTTGTCATACTGTTAAAATAAACTCTTAAAATTTTAATGTTGATAATTCATTGTCATGTAAATATTTTTCTAAATCTTATTTTTGAAGCTTTGGGAATCATTTGAATAAAAGGAAAAATGTGAAAACAAAAATCAATCTCCTTTTTTTTTTTTTAAAATGCCGTGACCCTTATGTGACTTTTGGAAATTTTACAACTTAAAATTCTTTTCTTAAATATACATGAAAAACTAATGTTTTGACAATCAAGCATTCAATAAAAACATGAAATAAGAATTATAAGGAATTAAATGAAGAATGACATTGTACTTCCAAACTCAATTCATCTATCTTAAAGTGTTAAGAAATAAGAGTTCACTACTAGTTTTCAAAGTTGAATCTTTGTAAACTTGAGAAATTTCTATTTTCATGAACCTAGTTAATGAAGAAATTTCTTTTGAGCAACATCACTAGGACCATGCATGTATTATGAACTACTATAATTGGCTAATGATTTTCAAGTAATATGTAATTGATATTGGGAGTTTATATGAGGTAAGTATTGTAAAAAGTGTTAGAAATCAAATTTGGAAAAGTCACGTGATTTTAAGAGCCAAATGACCTTAAATGTTTGAAACAGCCTTAGAAATAGATAGAGCATTCGAAGTAGGTAAAAATTAACTACTCATATGTGAGAATCAGATTTTAAATGAGAAAGTTATGATCATTTTAAGTTTCAATCTTAGTAACTGGGAAACGACCATAGATAAAATTAATAGAATTAGAAAAATTGAGTGAGACTACTATGAAATAGTCATTCCAAGTATTTCTTTCGTTTAGGTGACAAGGATACCGACGTTGTCTTTCCTAAAGTCTATTTTGATTAGGAGCTATCACTATGACTGAGTGAGTTAATTCTTCCTTTTTTTTTTTTTCGTATTCTTACTTGTACTTGTAAAATAGAGTAATAAAATATGACAAAGATAAAAAAAAAAATGGAATTTACATGTGGGTTATCATGGAATGGTACTTGTGTTTCACTATGATTGGTAAATGGATATTAAAGTATATCGAAACTTGAATTGCTGATTAATACCAATTCTATTGGCATGTGTGCAATTATTTGATGATCACCTTAAATGAATGATTACTATGTTTGGATATGAAATAATAAAATGATCATTTATACAGTGTTGTTGAGCCACACATTATTTCACCACTACTCCTACGTGTAGGATCGAAAAGGTAAGGTATCTAGCTCTAGGATGAGGAATTAATTCGTTCAAGGAATATCGCCTCATAGAGGAGCCAAGTTGGATCGGTTGCTTTGGGCATGAAGCCTGGGGACTAAATAGTGGCGATTGTTTGGAACCCAATAAAGTTAGATGGTCGGAAGGACCCTTTTATATTCAAAGCATTTCTTAACCCCTGATATAGAGGATGTAAATCCATTATGTATATGATTTCCGATTAATCATATGTATTTGTGTGATCATATGGATGATGCATCTCATATGTTTGCTAACAAACTTGTTTGTTATTTCTTTCGAGTACATAATGTGGGAATTTATCTCACTAAGCTATATGAAAATCCTAAAAGCCTTATTTAGCTAATTTAGAAATGGCATAATTGAAAAATATAACATGTAGTTAATTCCAAATTTGAACTGGCACTTATTTAGAAATTAAGTTAGATAGTTTAAATGATTCAAGTAAAATAAACAATGAATTATGATTAGATAAATCAATATAATCAAATTAGTAAATGTTTCAAATTGAAATTGAGATTTCAAATATCCATTCTAATAATTTATTTGGCTCAACAATCTTCTTCAACATATCAATTTATTTAATTCTTCCAAATTATTCATTTAAAACTCCTTCTACTTCCATTTTTAAATCCTTAAACCTCTAAAAATGTTTAGTGGATTCCAAAATCATTAAACTTTATTTTATCTTTCATTCCTAGAATTCCCATAAAATTTGAATTCTTTTTCTCATCTAAAAATATTAGTCCTTAAACCTAAATCTAAACTAAATATCAATTTCTTATAAATTAAACTTCTAAGTTAGATTTTTAAATCAAGTTATTTATTTCTATTATATAGCTTCTCAAATTATTTTTTTAATTATTTTTAGTACGTAAGATAATCATCCAAGAAGTTTAATCCCGAATCTTAATCCCGAACCTTTTACCTATAAGTATCCCCTAAAAATCTTCTAAAACTTTACCCATTCCTTCTTCCTTCTCATTTTGCCACCTAACTTCCTTTTCTTTTCTTTCTCCTTCTTCTCTCTTGTTCCACGTTTTCTCTTCTTCTCCTCTTTCTCTTCATTTTTCTTCAAGATCAAAACCCAACTCTAAATCTCAATTCCAACAAGATTAAGGAAAAAATCAAAGTTAGGAAAACAAGATAGAAGATAGAGTTTATAGTTGAGTAAGAGAGAGATAGAGACTACCTCCAGACGACATTACCTTTCCTATGGAGTAGGAGGGGATGCTTATAGTGGATAGATTTTGATAGTTGAGTGTATTGCAAGATCATGAGAAAGTGAACGGTCGGTGATGATTATCATGGATGAGGGATGAGTTCACCAATCTACATTTGACCATGCTAAATCTAGGTGGAGGAAACATGCCAAGCGACCTAGGTTAAGTGTCGTATAGATGTAATAATGGGTAGTCGGTTTCTTGAGCTAAAGGGACTGACACTAATGAGGCTCTAGGCCTTGTAAAGATGACTCGGGTTAAGCCCAATGGATCAACCCATGTGATTAATGGGCTAGATTGGACTTAGGATTCCCGTGATTAGTATTTGGCCATCAGCACAACCTTCTAGCTTGGTCCATCCTCGTTACCCTCGCTATGTGTGTCAACTAAACAAGTATTTTATTATCTGAAATATGCTCTAGTCTTCTGTTTCACTTAGGTTTTCAATAGAGTAGAGCTAACACATCTGTGTTAATATTATTTAAGGGTTCTGAAACATAGATATTTTTTTACTATGTTAATGACATCATCTTCACTATAAGTAGCTCTACGCTCCTTAATCATTGTATATTAATCTTTTCTAGTCAGTTTGCCACACAAGACCTTGGTCCTTTGCGCTTCTTTTGTGGTATTTGTGTCACCCGCTTAACTCAGTGTATACACTTGTGTCAGTTGCAATTTGTCTTTGATCCCCTCAAACATTATCTCACAAACCAACCTAACCTTATCACAACCATTTTATCTCTTAGAAGCCACCTTAGTGCCTATGGTTCCCATCTTTTCAAAACCATATTGCCTATCATGAGATGGTTGGTGCACTGTAATACCTATCATTAATCTACCCATATGTCAACTTTGTGGTGAATCAGTTGAGCTAATACATGTATAATCCCAACCATTTTTTACATGCAGGTAGCAAAATTGCAAGTCACAATAATCATCACTCAACAACAATTATGCCACTTATCTTGGTTGAAACCTGTCTCTTGACGACCTAAGAAGTAGCTAATTATGACTCACTGCTCCATGAGATGGAGTAACGTGTACTTGCCTATGCAGTTGTAAAGTTTACTTAGATCTACTACCTTGCACATGAATACGATGTTCCTCTTCAGTGCCTATCATTCTTTATTGCTCAACATGATTGTACCAAGTATGTAGATATCGACAATCACTTTGATTGTGAAAAGGTTTCCATAGTTTAGGTTCACATTCACTAAATTCTTACACGCTTTTAGTGTGCTAACATCCTCACTATTAATCTATCAACATCAACCTTTCTTGATTATTACTCTAATCTCACATTAGCTCACGCACTATGTGATTTACTTTTATAAGGGTTAATTTAGTCTTTTCCACATTGTATTATAGATAGGGTTTGTATTTCTTGTATAAAATTACTCTAATCATATTCTTTTTAAATCAATAAAAATCACGATTATTTTGTATTTTCTTATGTAGGATTTGTTTGGTGGCATAAAAGATTAAAAGAAACCTTAAAACTCTAAAGACAACATCTAAATCTGTCTACTTTAAAATTATCCATAGATATATAAACACTCTAAAGATTGCTATTGCTATTACTAACAAATATTCTATCTTTCAAAATTAGATTTGGATCTTCTCTATTTTTTTCCCTTTTAATAACCCTCGATCTATAAATTAATGATTAAGATTATTCATATCTTTAAATATCTTGTGATATTACTATAATGTAGCCATTTTTCTTATAATGTCCATCATTGATTACACATGACAACATCAAAAGTTTAAGTTTAGGGAAAATGAGGAAAGGTAAATGAAGAGATCCATCTCTTGCAAAGTTTTAAAAGCTAAAATACTTTTCTGCAAATTCTAAAAATTTAGCAACAAGAATGTAAAAAGTAAAAGGTTCAATCCTTCCTAGCTTTTGTCCCAATAATAACAATGATCACAACCTTTGCACTAAGAATTCCCTAATAAATTATAACCACCAAGCACTTTTCCTTGCCTGCTTGGCAATTTTGGAGAATACAAATGACTAGGGTGCTTCTAGGGTTTCATCAATCTGAAGACTGTTGAGTGAGCCGATCCATGGCCAAGGGAGCGTCTGTTTCACCTTTTCCAGAGTCCTTTTTTATTACGAACGCAGCCTGGATGAAATATAAACTGGCAATTTTAATGGAAAGTAGGAACAGGTTTAAAGTTGTGCCCTGTTTGCTCAGAATTTTTCTTCATATTCAAGGAGAGAAATGAAATAGATCATTCCATAGCACATGCTCTCCAGGTCTTACCATTTATGATGTACCGAATGGTGAACTTGATTATATCTAAGGGAATGTAACTAATTATGCTGTATATCCATACCACTCCAGCCCATCTCCAGCCAATTCCTTGCATCTTCGCGAACCGCCAGTTCGCGTACACAGCTAGTAATGTTGCAATCTTATGCAAAAAGTGACACACGTTAGTAAAATCATACATGGACATTGTCATTTTATAAGATTGGATGAAGCTGTAGTGTTTGTTTGATGCCATTACCAGTTGTGCTGTAAGGAAAGAAATAACAAGCATGACACCGGGACGTTCCACGTACGACCAGCTGCGTGATCTTGTAACGAAGATGAGTGCCTGACTTATGACGCTCACTTGAAGGTACACGGCCGCAGTGAGCTCATTTCGGCTCCCAGTAATTGGCTTCACTCCAAATTTGTCCTGGAATTGTTGTGAAATTAAAATACGTAACTAAATAACCTCAAAGATATGAAAGGATAATTTGCAGGTGCAAAATCATCTTTTCAAAAACAACTGCCCGAAATTGTCTTCATTCAAGGTGTAAAACTATCTTTGGCAATATCCTCAGTGTACCACATAGGAAAGAGGAACCGCGTTACCAAAAATATGCAGGCTAAGGGCCTACCTACTTTTCACCTTCAAAAGATATGCTCTAGATGGTGTCAAGAAATGTGCACTAGATGATCCATAAGTAAAGAGAGAAAGACAGTAGTTAGGGATAATTGCGAATGCAACCAAAAATCATTAGGTAGGAGCATATGTACCCTTTAAATTATGTGCCTTCTATCTCCTATAACTTTTGAAAATATACACGTGGTACCAACGATAACTATAAAACTGCGGAATCAGCCTATAGATAGCAATGATTTTGGAGTCTTAGTAACCGTTTGGAAAGAAGTTAAATGCATTTTCTAAAAACTTAATGGGAGGTGAAGGTATATTTTAGGAGTTTTTGGAGGTCCTCTGGCACTGGACTAATAGTTTCTTATCGTACATTTGCAATTTGCATTAGTAGTTATGTAGAATCATCATTAAATATCACAAAAAAGATACTAAGAACACAGGAAATTAACATATGTGATCCAGAATAAAAGATGGTTCTTACCGAGAAGAAGTTAGTGTCATGAGCGGCCCAGAAAAATATTGCTGTCATGAGAGCAAGGTAGGCACCAAGGACAACGCCCGTTGTGAAAATTTCATTTAGCCTCCATGAATCAGGGCTTTGGGATGGCTTCACTCTATCCTTGGAAATTGTCATGATGGTTCCATTATTTAGAAAAGCGATGATCAGTACCATAAATGGTGAGAAATCGAATTTCCAGACTAGAGAAAGTAACATAAAACCGAGCACAATGCGAATAGTGATGGAAACATCATAGATTGTGTAGTTCTTCATTCTTTGGAAGATGGATCTACTTGTCAGGACAGCACTAATGATGACACTTAATCCTGGTTCAGTCAAGACTATGTCTGCTGCACTTCTCGCTGCATCAGTTGAATCGGAGACAGCAATGCCTATATCTGCTTTTTTCAGTGCTGGTGCATCATTCACCCCATCTCCTGTCATTCCACATATGTGTTTCCGCTCTTGTAGCCTCCTTACAATTTCATACTTGTGCTCTGTTGATGCAATAAATGATTGTTATGAGGAGTATTCAGTAGCATTTTGTTTTGAGTATGGATTAAGAAGCAGATGAAAAAAGAGAACGTTTCCCTGTTTTAAACTAGTATCTCCATTCTGTCCTAACCAATCATAAGATATCAAATAAAAAGAGAACATTTTCTGACGATATGTACTTTTCTAAGTATTGTTGCTGTGATCATTTTAAATTGCCTTTGCTACTCCCGATATTCAGAAACAGGAAGGACTGCAATTTCAAAGATATTGCTATTAAATGGATGAACCAAATGAAGGCAATAGATATATCTTCCTAAGAAAATATCCTTTTCTTGTAAAATATGCTTCCAAGATTTAAAAAAGAAAATATACCAGGAAAGACACCAGCAAATCCATCTGCGTTCTCAATAAGTTCATCAATAGGGATTGAAGCAGTCTGCCCATCTTTATCCTCAGCGAGAAGTGTTGAAGAAGGATACATGTTAGTTCCCATGCCAAGCCTACGACCAGTCTCTTTGCCTATTGCTAGTTGGTCACCAGTGATCATCTTAACACTAACACCAAGACTGAGAGCCCGTCGGATGGTCTCTGCACTATCGTGCCTAGGAGGGTCGAAAAGAGGCAATATACCTACAAATTCCCATGGTTCTCCAGCATTCTCCTTATTTTTCTCTAGCACCGTCTAAGATAACCAAAGGGGAGGAAAAACAAAAGCTTATTGTAAATTAGTTTGTGGGTTGCTTTTTTTTTTTTTTTTTTTTTTTTTTGTGGGGTTGGGGGGGGGGGGGGGGGGGGGGGGGGGGGGTGTGTGGGGTGTGGTTGGGGGGAGGGTGGGGTGGTGGTTGGGTGGGGGAGTCAACTTAATACACACAAATATAAACCAATTAAATTTGCTTACTTGTCTAGCAACAGCTAATGAACGAAGACCACGTCCTGCAAACTTGTCAATGATAGTGTGAGCCTTCTTCTTCACAGTTGGTGAAAGATTGCACAGTTCAATTATCTGTGAGAAAAAAAAAAAATAAATAGCAGATGAATTTTACATTGATAAATGGAAAAAAGGAGGAAGAAATCACGTTTTGTGAGTATTACCTGCTCTGGTGCGCCTTTGCTAGCTCGATGCCAATTACCATATGAGTCAATATAGGTAATAGCTGTTCGCTTGTCTACTGGGTTGAAGGGAAAGAAGTGCACCTCAGTAATGCCTTCTCTTGCCTATTCCAGACAATGGGAAAACGATCTTTAGCACCAGCTTGGGAGGCATGTGCATTTTTCAAAAATATTGTGAGGTAAAACATAGATAGTTTTAAGGTGCATTCGTAATTATGCTAATGATTTTAATGGAATAGATAAAAGTGAAAAGTGTTTCCAATTTTTCACGTCTTCATTACTCTTTAAAGGAAAATCTTGATAATTTTCTCATCTTGCTGCTAAGTATAATATAGCAAAGCTTATACCTATCTATAAGCTTAAGGTTTTAGTTCGGTTAGCCATAGAGCTAAACTCCATACGGTATTGGCACAGAGTATAAAATGTTTGCACTTTTAAGCAGGTCATTTCACCCCATTTATTAAACCATCCACTTGATGAGTTAAACTTGCCAACATAAAAGGTTTTCAATACAAACCAAAGCCCAAGTTGACAATAAGCTTGAAGTTTCAGATTAGCTGGTTGTAAAGCTAAAACTTGAGACCTATTAGTTCATTCTTACAAATGAATTGTATCGCACCAGCTTCTAGATTAATATAGTACCTCTTTGGGATCAGACAACATGCCGACAATGCAAGCATCAATTGCATCCTGATTCTCAACCCTTGAAGCCCTTGCTCCAAGCAAAATCACCATCTCCTTGTCTGCATCTTCCACAAATACCTGACAATTCAAAAATAGTATTCCATAGAGTGACATCCAATTTTCTGGTATGTGAATCCTTCAAACTGCAGATATGCTGATTATCTAGATCTATATTCAATTGTCAGCCTGCTAGGATAAAAGAATCTTGATGATCTTTTTCCTTTTTTTTTTTGGCCAAATAAGTACATACCTCAATTAGGTTCTTGTCAACTGTAAGCTTATTGAGGGTAAGAGTTCCAGTCTTGTCACTGCAAAGAATATCCATGCCAGCCATCTCTTCAATGGCGGTCATCCGCTTGGTAATGGCACCCTGTTTAGATAACCGGTGAGAACCGATGGCCATTGTCACAGATAACACGGTTGGCATTGTAATTGGAATTCCACCAACAAGGAGAACCAGGAGATTATCGATTGCATCCCGATAATTCCGATGCTGAATGCCAAACATGACAATGAGCTCTATTGTTATGCCAATAGCTATAGAGCACATGCAGAAGTTACCAATGGAAGTTAACACCTGAAGAAAATACAATTGGTTAAAAACCAAAAAAGGCACAAAACAGGAATTGCTTGCTTGCTAGTCAAACAACATATGAAAACAAAAGCCAATGAAAATGATTTGTGCTTGTCCAATAGACATCCATTTTTAATCTTGTTGGTGCCATTTGTGAAGAGAATTTACCTTTTGGAAGTGGCCGACTTGATTTGTGCTCTCAACTAAGTGAGCAGCCTTGCCCAAGAAGGTTCGGATTCCAGTGCCAATCACGACAGCCTCGATTTCTCCTTGCTTGCATGTTGAACCAGAATAAACTTCACTGCCAGGATTTTTGGTTATGGACAGACATTCACCAGTTAAAGCAGACTGATCAACTTTAAGAGCATCTCCTTCTAGGAGACGAGCATCTGCAGGGATGATATCTCCTAGCTTGATGCTGATTATATCTCCAGGAACCAAAATGGCAGCTTCTTGCTCACTCCATCTACCATCTCTCAAGACCTGTATTTTCCAAATATGCATACAAAATCATTATGTGAGATTCGCAATTCCTCCATGTATCTAGATATATGTTTGTTTCCTAGAAACTGTTTTCCAGACTTTTCTCAACAATTATAAGCCGGCAGTGGTTACCATTTTCGAAAAGAGAAATTGTTCTTTTGAATGTTTAGTGGCATTTTCTATTACTGTAATCACACCATCATATTTGTTTGATTACTATTACCATCTTTTATAACCACTAATGGCTAAAACTCACTGATCTTTATGAACTTTTGAGATTACTATAGTAATATTTAACAGTTGCAAAGTTTTGACCATAGTATATATTGAAAAATTTCCTGCAAGCGTGTCCTGTGAAACAAACACACACTGATAATTAGATAAAATTAAATAACCTTGCATTTAAGAGCCAATCCTGCCATAAGTTCTGCTGCTGCATTACCAGCATTATTCTCCTCAATGAAGCTTATAGTGGAGTTGATCAACAGCAAAGTTACGATACCCGTGAAATCCTGCCAGTTAGGTGGCCTGCCCTGGAACATTCATCAATCCAAGATCACAAGCCTGAGTGTCATGCTCATAATCTACTCTATATACAATTGTTATGCTAGAGACACTACAAGAAAATTAACTTTTAGATAGAAATTCTACGATGAAAAATTGATAAAAGAAGTTTCATCTCTGTAAATAGAATTAATAATGATGATTTTTGTAATAAAAATTCTGTCACTAAAGCTAGTTTTGCTGTAGTGAGAGAGACATAGAGATTGAGAGATTTAAAGAGAGAAATACCCCTCCATTTGCAACTGTAATGGTCATCAAAGCAGCAATTTCCATTACCCATGAGAGTGGATTCCACATGAATCCCAAGAATTTGCGAAATTTACTTTCCTGTTTAGGAAACATGACTCTTAATAGAATTGTTCAAGGATATGGTTGTTAATTAAAAAAAAAAAATCAATTTATTGTTGCATATATGCCTTTTTCTCTTTGAGCATGTTTGGGCCAAAAACTTCCGTTCTTATCTGGCCTTCATTTGATGACAATCCTTCTTTGGAGCATTGTAGGTGTTCAAAAACTTCCTCCATTGGAATGTTTACCTGTAGAGAATTGTTAACAATAATTTGTTAGCAAAATTAATTCTCAGTTCATGATCAAACTTCCTTCTTCATCATGCAGCTTTGGAATTTACATAAAACATTGATTTTGAAGAGTTATGTACCATGCCTATGGCATTCACTTATAAGCAATTTTGGGATAAAACCGTTATTCAAAGTTCATATATGAATCATTCACATTTGACCCAAGTCTAAATTTAAATTTGAATATGTGTTGGCTCAAATTAAAGCAAGACCAAATCAACATAAAACATTTTGAGTGTTATAAAATAAATACTTGATCATTCAATCATGTTGAGTTTTCACCTTAACAGTAGTTACTTATCATATCTACCATACTAAGTATTTCTAAGATTAAGCCGTTATGTGCCGTAGAAATTTATGATTCATTCACGGAAATCTCTCTCTCTCTCTCTTTTTAATTTACACTTTTAAAATGCTCTTATGTGTAATTAATGATTAAGATTTTTGGGAGAAAATAAGGTCATAATGTTATAACAAATTTTGAGAATTTCAAATGATTCAACTATTGATTTGCAAATCGAGGAAAATTAAGAAGAGAATATGAGAGAGAAATTAATTTAACCAAAAATAATTTAAAAATCAAATATAAATTGTTACAAATAAAATGCAATAGAATCACTTTAAAACATTTTGAGTGATAATTTATAATTTAGTTGTATTGAGTTCTCATTTTCTATTTTGAAGATGTCACATCCAACATATTCACATATAAGCAATTTCAAGATGGAACCACTTTCTATAGTTCATATGAACGATTTATTCATATTCTATAAAAAATAGAGTAAACATTATATACTTATTCGCTCAAATAAACCACAATCAATCAACATAAAATATTTTGAATGATATAGTGCAAATACTTGAAAATCCAGAGGTGTTGCATTTTCTTATTAGGTTTGACGGGAAATTACATGTGATACCACAAATAAGCAATTATAAGATAAAAACCATTTTCAAAGTTCATATATATGATATCGTATCTTCTTTGACCAACATAAAACCTTTTGAGTGCAATAATGGAATTACTTACACATTCAATTAAATTTTCTTTTCAGATTTTGAAGGGGATTTACATATCATGTCTACCATATTCACTTATGAGCAATATTATTATGAAACAATTATGCAAAGTTTAAAACCAGAAGAGATAAAGTCATGCCTATATTTGTTTCTTAAGATGAATTCTTAAATCGCCCAAAACAATGTGCTGAGTGAGTAATTTAATAGAATAGTATAGCATGCATAATCAAACTCCTATTATTATTAAATCACAAATTTTTGCACTTTATTGTATTAAACAAATCAAATTCATTTATAATGATAATTCAGATTAACAATGTAACATTCACATACCTTTCAAAGAATTACAATAATAAAATCTAAATGAAAATAAACACATGCAAGATAGTACATATCAATCTCCAAATGCAAACTGGCATTGGAGTCTAATAACATTTATCGTGATATCTCAAGTGAAAAAGTATCAGGCTCGAATTTTTGTCCTATTCTTATAGTATAAAAAGAAAACACAACTACTGGAAAAGAGAAAAAGGAGAATAATAATACAAACGAAAACAACAAACAAAAGAGATGAATTAAAACTGACTTACAAGGTTGACTTTCTCGACATCTTCTAGACTAATACGATGAACCACCATTGCGCACTAATTCGCGCAGTTACTGCTCAAGGTTTCGGTACTTTACAAGCCTTTAAGTGTTTGTGTGGAAACTATTTAGCATATGAATTTTTTTATCTTATAAAGTGACACAAGATGATCAATAACTCAAATTTATATGTAGACAAAATTCTCTTTTCCATGTATTTCTCCACAGAAATTCGGACTTGGTAAGAGAAAATGTACTTGGCACTTGGAAGTGCATCCATGTTTTGCTAAACTAGCATAAATTCCGGGAAGCTTGGTCACAGTTATTAATGTCACTTGTTTTTAATTAATTCCTACTTTGGTGACTATGTTTTTTATGGATCAATATAAGACATGCATATATAATATATATATATATAATATAGAGAATGAGAGAGAAAGGGAGAGAGAGAAATATGGAAATTTTAAGAAAATTCGTTAAAGTTTGAAAACCTTTATATTTTTTTTGATTTTACGACTATGAAATAAATTGCAATTAAATTCGTTTGCAAAAATTGTTGACTTTTTGTGTTGTGATTCCATTTCCATATAACTTATGAAAATAGATCCGTATTCAGCCTATGATCGTTAAAACCTTAAATTTTTATCTTTTTAATGGTGGTTTTGTAGTTTAAGTGATGGTAATGGAATATATGCATATGTCAAAAGTTTTTGAGGCACGCTTTAAAATATATTTGTGATACAATTGCAATAGTTTTAGATGTTTTTGCAATTACACCAACATGGGTCTTTCTTTCTTTGTTTTTTTTTTGATAATTATAGTAATATTAATATTGATATAATTCTCATGAAAATTGATATTCTTATTGAAATTAAGAGGATCCAATTTGCCTAAAATAAAATAAAAAATTAAATATGTGTTGAGTTTTGAGTAGTACTTTATAATTCATGCGTTAAGGTTTCACTTTATATTTTGAAAATATTACATCTGCCGTATCCACATATAAGCAATTTTAATGTAAAACCATTATGGAACATTCATCAAATAAATGATTTGCTCATATATATGACCAAAATCATATAAAACATTATTATATATTATATGCGTGTTGGCTCAAACAAACCCCAATCAAATCAACATAAAATATTTTGAGTTTGACTGCTATAAAGCTAAGAGTGGTGCTGTATTTTTCTATAAATTGAAAACTAAATATGTGTTTGGCTAAAGCACAACACAACAAAATCAACATCAAACGTTTTGAGTGGGATTATCATATTTTGAAAGGGAGTTAGTTATCATATATATCACATTCACTTATAAGCAACTTTAAGATGAAACAATTATGAAAAGTTTAAATAACTGAATCACTCTTTTTCAAGCAAAACTAAATGTAAGGTTAAATATGTATGTATTTGTTTAAAACTAAATGCTACTAAATCAGATACTGAAATGACGTGTAACAAATTCCTGCTTGGTGTGTTTCATGAATGGTAATTAATGTCATGGTGCTGTGCTAGCCATGGAATTTTAATATTGTTTTATACAACCCTTGCATACCCAATAAACATTTCATGCAATTGACAAAACATTGCTTGAAAATTTGTCGAAAAGTTCGGTTAGATTGACGGAAAAAGGTCATATAAAACACATAAGGACTGCAAATTCATCTATAAAAGTGTTAAGTCATGCGGGCATCCCCCTTAACTCTCAAAACGTAACTTTATTAAAACTATACATATATATGTATGGATATTATTAAACAGCTGTAAAAGTTTATAAGCCATCAGTAATTGGTAGCCCATATAGTGATAGATTTAAAGGTATGAGCGACGGTTGAGTAAATGAAAATTTTTTATAAATTATAGAAGTTAAAGTCAGCTTATATTAAGTTTCAAAAGAAGAGCTTTCTGGATAGATTTATAAATTGCCTTTTTAATAGGAACAGGACAGTATATATGTTGTCAAATTCCCATTACTATCATCATCATCATCATCTACAATTGCTTATTTAATTAACACCCAAAATGAAAAATAGAAAGGGAAACAGATTTTCGCATTGTATTGTGCTAAACGAATGAAATTCATTCAGCTTTAAGAATAGAAAATACTAAACCAATTGAATTTACAAGTTTAACCACGATGATAATCCAAATTAACGACTCAAAAATCCATATAGAGTAATCTAAATCCCTTTTAGAGAATTACAATAAATAAAATCTACATGAAATTAAATAAACTCATGCGACACAATAAAAGTATATATCAAACTCAAAGGGCGCAAACCAAAATAACAAAAGAAAGGGATGTAATACAATAAAGTTCTACTTACGAGGTCGACTTTCCCGACATCTTCTAACATAAGAGGACAAGCCATTGTGCACTAGTAATCTGGAAACCTGCGAATCGACGCACATACGTACTCTCTTGCTCCTATTATTGTCTCAGTTCTAGGGCTATATAAGTCTCTCTAGCTAAGTGTTACGCGATGAAAAATGTGTGTGATATAAATATTATATATATATATATATAGCTGTGGTCCTGTGGATAGATCCATCTGATTTGCATGCAAATTATTGACCATTTGAATTTTGTTATTTTATTAACTCAAAAAATTTATTCCTAGATAAATTTCTAGCTCTTTTTTCCCATGTATTTCTGCGTAGAGAATCAGACTTGGTAAGAGAAAGTGTAGTTGGCACTTGGTACTGGATTCATGTTTCACTTAACTAGCATAAAGTCCGGCAGGCTTGGCAGCTATTCATATGCTACATGTTTTTGATTCCTACTTTTGTGACTAATGATTAGGGTTATTATTGCGTAATATGAGGCATGCACATTGGGCGGGTGCAAAATTCGTTTAATTTTTAATTTTAGTGACAAATGGAGATATGTGCATATTTTCAAAGTTTTGTACAAACACTTTGGAATATATTTGTCATAAAGCTGTGACAGTTTTGGATGTTTTTGCAATTATATTAACAAATTCTTTTCGGTTTTTGTACCCTGTTTCTAACTCAGTTTGAAAATGGGTTTCATTCGAAACTTATAAAGGGTGATTATTTATATATGCGTTATGTTATATATATAATTAATAAATCAACCGTACATTAATATATTCATTATATATATTTCTTGTGTGGATAATTTTATCAATTTATAAAGAGTTAATGTCACAAATAGTATCTGAATTTTGAAAAAATATGCAATTAAGTACCTGAACTTTGAAAATGATTAATATATTTTCTGAATTTTGAAATCAATCAATTTAGTATCTAAAAAGACTTTTTTTTTTTACACGAATGGTACCTTCGTCAAATTTTTTTAGATAATAAATTGATCAGTTTCAAAGTTTTTCATATACTAAATTAATCAATTTCAAAGTTTAGGTACTAAATTGTTTATTTTCAAAGTTTAAGTATTAAATTGATCATTTTCAAAGTTTAGGTATCTAATTATATGTTTTACCAAAATTCAGGTACCATTCGTGACATTATCTCATTTATAAGTTACTTAAGAGCAAAATAATCATGTTATTCAATTTTCTATTCCCATTGGAGAGGGAAGAGAGAGAATAAAGAAACCACCTAATAGGTGAGTTTAAGTATTCTCTCCATAGAAAGAATCAAAAGATTACTAAGTGATGTAGATGACATAACAGACACATATTTGAACAAAAGGGAGTCGTCCAAGAAGGAGAGGAGAAAGTAATACTATGTCGCCCTTAAGTCGTTGGCCTTAGAAAATATGCTGTTGGTGTTGGTGCTGGCTTGCATTGCTCTAATTTCATCTTTAAGCTACCAACTTTTATTTCTTGTTTATCTTTTAGGGTTTTGTATGTAATAGTATAAATAGTCTTTTAGACTTTTCTTTCTTTTTAAAAAATTATCATATACTTTTGTAACAAAAAATTGAGAGAAGTTTTTCTTTAAGATTACATCATTTGCAATTATTGTGTGATTTAGATCACTCGGTAAGTGTTCCATTTTGTGTTTATGCTAACTCGCTGCATTAGAGTGGCATCAAAGTGGGAAAGTTCTTATGGACATGTCAAGAGACGGCAGTTTAGGAAGCGATTATGTCTTGAATGTTGGTCAGGATGTGGAAGCCCTACAAATCGAGTCACAGGCCCAAAGGGTAGTATTAGACACTGTGGATCAGAGAATCTAACATTTAGACCAACATTTTGAAGATTTAATTAAGTGTTTTGATGCGATGGGACATGATACCAATAGAGATAGGGTTGTTGATGGGACATGACCAAGGGCAAGAGATGCTTACGGTGATTCGATTAATCGACTTGTAGCTGCAAATCAAAGAGCTCACAATTTTGATGAAGAGTGTGATGAGGAAGATGTGATTTTGTATGAAGAAAGGCAACCATGGAGGAGAGGCAGTGACGGTGGTGTTGGATATCAAAGGGGCTACTACAGGTATGATCAAGAAGATGGTGGTGATTTCCACCTAAAGGTAGATATCCTTAGCTTTAATGATAATCTCAATATTAAAGAATTCTTAGATTAGCTGGTTGGAGACAGATTTTTCGATTACATGGAGATTCTGAAGGAGTGTAAGGTTAGGTTGGTAGCATGTCGATAGAAAGATGGAGCTTTGGCATGGTGGGAAAGATTGTAAAGTAGGAGACAATGAGAGGGTAGGTAGCTTGTGTAGATGTGGTTTTGGATAGAACAATTGCTACAAAGGGATTTATTACCACTTGATTATGAGCAAATTCTTTTCAAACAGTATTAGTGTTGTCGCCAAGGACAACATTTAGTTTAAGACTACACAGCTGAATTTATGAGACTAGTAAAGCGAAATGATTTGAGGGAGAGTAAAGGTCAGTAAGTGACATTATATAGATGGCTTGAAGTTGCAGATTAGAGATAAGATTGGTGTAAACATGTTAAGAAACTTAAGTGAAGTGAAGAGCATGGCCCTTAGGGTAGAGATGATGTTAAAGGAGAGAAGTACTAGGTTTGAGGGGAATAGGAGAAAATATGGAGTTGAGGGAGCGAGTAGCAACAAAACTACGACAGAAAAGAGTATTGAGGAGGAACAAGATGGGGATAGTGAGAAGAAAGAGGATAAGGCTGCAGGCAAGAAACATGTTGAGGTTAAGGATACTCGAAAACAAAACAATCCATATGCAAAGCCTATTTTGGACAAGTGATACCATTGTAACTAGTCAGGGTATCAATCAAACGACTATCCTAGTAGGAGAAGCATGGATATAGTTGAAAGTCTATTGTGAGCCCAATGGAGAGGATGAGTACTATGATAAGGATGAAGAGGAGGTTGAGCAGGCATATGTTATTAAGAAATTGATGTTGGCACTTAAGCAGGAGGAGAACACCAAACGACACCAACTGTTTCATACCAGGTGCACAATGAGTGGGAAGGTATGTGATCTAATAGTTGATAGTGGAAGCTGCGAAAACATTATTAGTAAGGAGGTCGTCAAGCAGCTACAACTATTAGTAGAGAAACACCCTAACCAATGTACTATAGGATGGGTTAAAATAACTGAGGGGATTGATGTGAAGGAGAAGTGTAGAGTAACATTCCCAATAGGCAAGTATAAAGATGATATTTGTTGTGATATAGTGGATATGGATACGTGTTATCTATTGTTTAGGAGGCCTTGGCAGTATGATGTGAATGGCCAACATGTAGGAAAGGAGAATGTATACAGATTAGAGAAAAGGGGTGTGAAGTATGCTCTATTACCCTTAAAGGTAGCAAATCGTCCCAAAACCATATTACTCACTTAGAAAGAGAGATGGAGGAGGCCATGAGGGAGTTTAGAGTTATACACGCGCTTATAGTGAAATAGGTCATGACAATAGAGGGAGAGAGTAGTAGTGGTATGCCAAAGGTAGTGAAGGAGGTGCTGGATGAGTTCAAGGATGTGTTGTGTAAGGACTTGCTAAAGGGATTATCACCTATGAGGGACATCCAACATCAGATTGATTTGGTGCCGGAGGTGAGCTTACCCAACTTATTACACTGTAGAATGGGTCCTAAGGACACTGAGGTTTTATAGGAGAAAGTCAGGAATTGCTACAGAAGGGATTTATTAAAGAGAGTATGAGTCCATATATTGTGCCTCTATTACTAACCTTAAAGAAAGATGGCAGTTAGAGAATGTGTGTTGATAACAGGGCCATTAACAAGATCACTATTGGGTATAAATTCCCAATACCTCGATTAGAAGACATGTTGGACATGTTTTCTAAGATGGCACACTGCTAAGTTGTTTTTCAGAGAGGTTGTTTACCTCCATGGATTACCCAAGTCCATCACATCAGATAGAGATTACAAATTCCTAAGCCATTTCTAGAGAGCTTTGTGACTGATGTTTAACTTGTCTTTAAATTACAGCAGCATAACTCACCTTCAGACAGATGGATAAACAGAAGCTACAAACAGGGCATTTGGTAATCTGGTCAGGAGCATTTATGACGAGAAGCTGAAGCAGTGGGATGTTACACTAGCTTAGGTTGAGTTTGCTTATAATAGTGTGGCTTATAGAACAATAGGGAAATCTCCATTCTCCGTGGTTTATACCAAGATTTCCTAACATGCCTTAGATTTGTTCGAGCTTCTCAGGCGTTCCGAGTTTAGTGCCGTATCAAAGAATTTAGCAGAGAATTGGTAAAATGTAATAGCATAAGTTCAAGAGAAGATAAGGCGATCCAATGCCGAGTACAAAGCAATAGTAGATAAGCATTGTAGGAAGCGATTGTTCTCAGAAGGTGATCAGGTGATGGTGTTCCTGCGAAGGGAGAGGTTTTCAGTTGGGAAGTACAGTAAGCTGCAATCCAAGAAGATTAATAATAATGCCTATGTGGTTAGACTACTCAATAGTATGGGCATTTCAAAGATGTTTAATATGACTGATATATTCCCTTTCTACCCAGACAATACACCTTTATATCCAGAAGAGAACTTGTGGTTGAGTACTTCTAATGTGAGAGAGTATGATGCGGATGATATAACAGACACATATTTGAATAAGAGGGAGTCGTCCAAGAAGGAGAGGAGGAAGTAGTGCTAGGCTACCTTTATACCGCCGGCCCTAGAAGATATACCGCCGACATTGAAGGCTACACTGCTGAGGTTAGAACTGACTTACATTGCTCTCCAGCTTTGTCTTTAGCCTGCTGACTTTTATTCCTTGTTTATCTTTTAGAGTTTTCCATGTAATAGTATAAATAGTCCTTTAGACTTATCTTTCTTTTTAAGAACTTATCATATACTTTTGAAACCCTAAATTAGGAGAAATTTCTCTTTAAGATTGCATCCTTTTGTAATTGTTGTGTGATTTAGATCACTCGATGAGTATTTTAGTTTGTGTTTACGCTAACTCACTACGTCACTGAGACCGAAAATTTCCAATTCATTTTGCTACAAACAAAGTAATAAGGCACATTTTGAAAATAGATATTCTCTTCCCCCTCTATAATTTCCAATTAAATGGGTCATAAATCTTAGATTAAGGAAATTAATAGAAAACGTGTGTTGGAAGATGAGATTCATAGGAAAGATTAATCATGAGATGGACATGAATTTCATGGAGATTCCATCACAAGATTAAAATTGAATCAAAATAGGAAAAACATCTTGAATGCCAACCTAACCAAGAGAACAACCAGTAAATAGCTAGACTTGAATTAATTGATTGGCTGCTTAATTATCCCCAGTGGGCCGTCCCTAGATAACCGGTGATCTAACCTCTCTCCTTAATTAACAAAATTCGATAGTGGCTAATTTGACCCTACCTTTATATAAGCTTAAGTTCAAAAAAATCCCAAATTTTGTCAAAATTTTAAGTTAAATGTTAAAAAAAAAAAAAGATTTAGGAAGATTCAATCTTATTTTTACTTTTAGACAATTTTGATACATTGCTATGTCATTTATTAGGTGTTGGAACTGTATTATTTACATAAACTCTAGATAAGTATATATTATTGTTTAATGGTTATGCTAGTAGGTTTACTATAGTAATTTGACTAATTAATATATATATATATATATATATATATTCAATGATTTAATATTTTATTCTTGTTGATTGTGAAAAATATATGCAAAAACATTGGAACTACTTGTATTCTCTAAAATTTTATGGAACCTATACTATTGGTACTAGTACTTGTTTTTTGTGTTTTGGTTTAGTTATTGGACCTTTTTGTTTTCTTATATGGATTGTGCATGTTTCTTGTGTTCTAAGGCTTCAAATGAGGTTTTTCTTTTTGTAAATGTTTAAGTCAGAGAATATGCCTATGAGTCCTTGGTGTTACTTAAATGGGGCTTGAGGACTTGTTCCAATTGATTTTTGTTTCCTATTGATTAATCTATAACATATTAATTAATTGATGTTATGTTTGTTTATTATGTTATGATTTTTTATTGTGCATAGTGTGCATTGCATGTGATTGCATGTAATATTTCATATAGGGTGTTTCTCGCTTAGTCTTTGTTTTTCAGTCACAGCTTATGTTGAAGTCAAGGAATGGAGATTAAGAGTGATGATTAATGTAATTGGGAGACGATAGATTGTAACATATATAGCTTAGATTTTTTTTTTTTTTGGCTGATATATAGCTTAGATCTAAGAATGTATTTTTCATATAAGAGATTGTATGTAGGATAGAATGTAAAAGGTATTGGAAGAACTATATGAATATATATGTTGTCTGTAAAGTTTTAGTTGTTGTTTTGAGCCTTGCATGCTTTAATAAGAGATTATGTGTATGTGGTGGCTTTGCCAAATGCTGTTAAAAAAATAAAAGGATGCAAGGCTTAGAACTACATCTTAAATTCCTTAAACAAATTATATTCATATAGTCTCTTATATAAATAATATTAAGATTGATCTTAAATCTAATTTATACTCATTGCAATTCATTACTATAGAAGTCTGAGTTAGTTTTATTTATAGTTAGTTAGTTTTCCACGTGTCCTTTTTGTATTGGTCTTATGTACATATATATATTCCTTTGTACATCAGAAATAATAAGATATTCATTCTCTATAACTTTCTGTTATATTTCTATTTTTTCTGTTCTTGATGAAGAACATTACAGCAGGTCTTGATTTCATTCTGCATCATTACTTCTTTAAATCTTGAATCAAATTGAATCTTCACATGGTATCAGAGCAATCAAGATCATATTAGTAAGCTTCTTCGAATTACCTGATTTTTTTTTTTTGTATTAGATATGGCGCATCTTCCTGTTGATCGCATGTATGGAGATCCTTTGTTTTTGTCTGCTTTGGATAATCCTGGAACAGAAATTACGAATTTGAAATTTAATGGCAAGAATTTTATGACTTGGAGTAGATCTGTTCGATTGGCTCTAGCTGCTAAGTCAAAATTAGGTTTTATCGAAGGAACTTGTGTGAAACCAGAACATGATGAAATTCAATTAGAGAAATGGATTCGTTGTGATAGTATGATTCGATGCTGGATTTTGAATACTATTTCCACTAAATTAACTGAAAGTTTCATGTTTGCGAGTTCTTCGAAAGAGTTATGGGATGAAATTGTTGATCGTTATGGTCAAATGAATGCTCCTTTACTTTATCAAATACAGTTTGAGATTGTCAACCTTAGACAGGGAGCTTCTGATGTTACGACCTACTTCAATCGTTTGAAACGGTTATGGGATGAACAAAGCAGCTTGAATCTTATTCCTGAATGTATTTGTAATGCCGTAAGGAATTGTACATGTAATCTTGTTGGCCGATTTACTGAATTGGATAATCGGAATCAATTAATTCAGTTTCTCATGGGGCTTAATGATTGTTATGAGAATGTGCGAAGTCATATTCTTTCTCTTGATCCTTTACCAACTATAAGCAAAGCGTATTACTTGGTTCATCAAATTGAAAAACAAAAACAAATTTCTGGAATGTTTTCAATTAATGATGAAGCTTCTGCTTGTATGGTGAAAGGATAGATAAGTTTTCTGATTCAAGGATTTTAGAGAAATAAACCAGCTGGAAGTTAGTGTGTTCGTATTGTAAGAAGCAGGTCATTTGGTGAATAATTGTTTTGAATTAGTTGGATTTCCGGATTGGTACAAAGGAAATCGAGACAAGAAAAACACAAAGTTTGCAGGAAATGTAGGACATGTTCTTCAAGAATCACCGCTTGATTATGCTAATTCTGGTGGTTCTTATATCATGAACAAAATAGTAATGATGATAAGGATTTGGTTGCTCGTGTTTGTCAAGAAGTTGTCAAAATGTTACATGGATATGGCAACAAATCAGCGGTTGGGCAGCAGTTTTCTTCAGCAAATAATGTTGATATTGTGCATTCACAATGTTCGGATGACTTTGCAGGTTATTCTTTTGTCTCTACTTCTCTTGCTGGATCTTCTTTTGTTCATGATAATGCTATAGGTCAATGGATAATTGATACAGGTGCATCCGACCATATGACACCTTTCAGTTCTATCTTACATCATCCACAACATCTATCTCAACCTATTCGTGTTAGATTACTTGATGGAAGTTTAAAACTAGTTACACAGTCTGGTATTGTACATTTAAATGAGCATATTGTTCTTTATAATGTACTTCTTGTCCCAGAATTTAAACACAACCTTATCTCAGTATCCAAGCTTTTAGCCACTTCACATTTGACTGCTAAATTCACTAATACTTCATGTTATTTACAGGACCATAACATAAGAGAAGTGGTTGCTACTGCTGATGTTCAAGATGGACTCTATGTGCTTAAGTCTCATGTTTTAGATAGAATGGTTTCTGATCCTTCTCGTGTTTTGTCAAATTCTGTTCTTGCTTGTAATAGTTCAAAAACAATATCTTTCCAAGTTTTACATGATCGCATGGGTCATATTTCTTTTGATAAACTTAAACACATTCCTTTACAAGATGTATCTCATAAAGAACCTTTTACTTGTGATACATGTCATTTGGCAAAGTCTCATCGATTGCCTTTTCCTATTAGTCATTCCATTTCTACTCACATCTTTGATCTTGTTCATGTGGATGTTTGGGGACCTTATCACATTCCTTCCTTTACTGGTGCTCGCTATTTCTTACTTTAGTTGAAGACAAGAGTCGATGTACTTGGACTTTTCTTATGCATAACAAATTTCAAGTATCTAGTTATCTTTTGAAGTTTCTTGCTTATGTGTACAATCATTTTCATGTCACACCCAAGCATATCCGAAGTGATAATGGTGGAGAATTTATGTCTAATGAATGTCAACATATATTTTTGATAGAGGAATTATTCATCAGAGAACTGTTGCATATTCACCACAGCAAAATGGTGTGGTTGAACGGAAGCATAGACATTTATTGGAGACAGCTCGTGCTATTCGAATACATGCTAATTTGCCTAAGAAATTTTGGGGTGAATGTATCTTGGCGGCCACTACTTTAATCAATCGAATGCCCGCTGCAAATCTTGATTGGAAATCTCCTTATCAATGCTTATTTGGGAAGAGTCCTTCTTATTCTGAACTTAGGACAATTGGATGTCTTTGTTTTGCTCCAGTTTTGGATAAATCCATTGACAAGTTGGATGCTAAAGGAAGGAAATGTGTTTTGTTAGGATATCCTCACAATCAAAAGGGTTACAAACTTTTTTATCTTAATTCAAACACTATCTTTGTGAGTAGAGATGTTATCTTTGTTGAACATATTTTTCCTTTCAAAGACACATCTTCTGATATATCCTTTCCATCATCAGAATTGTTTTCTTCTATCTCTCATGTTCCTGATTTTTTCATCATGATACTCTTTCACCTTCAGCTATATCTACTGGTCCTAGTCCTCATACACATCCTTCTAATTCTTCTCTTCAAGTCTCTAATCGTATCAGAAAACCACCTTCTTGGCTTGAGGATTATGTACATGCTGTTCATCGAGATCCATCAGTAAGTAATTTCTCATCTTCCACTTTATATCCTTTGTTTCCTTATACACTTTTACATACTTTTCCCCATGATTATGTTAGTTCCTTAGCAAATGTATTAGTTGTTCATGAACCTAGACATTATCATGAAGCTAAGAAAGATCCTCATTGGATTGAGGCTATGAATAATGAACTATTTGCTTTATCATCTAATCATACATGGGATGTAGTACCTTTACCTAAGGGGAAGAAAGCTATAGGATCTAAATGGGTTTATAAAATCAAATATAAACCCGATGGTACTATAGAAAGATATAAAGCAAGGTTAGTAGCTAAGGGGTATA
Source organism: Combretum micranthum (assembly GCA_024138025.1). Classification (NCBI taxonomy): domain Eukaryota; kingdom Viridiplantae; phylum Streptophyta; class Magnoliopsida; order Myrtales; family Combretaceae; genus Combretum; species Combretum micranthum. The sequence goes on from JAMXBD010000005.1 coordinate 2,370,206, forward strand.
ATCAAGAATTTGGTGTTGATTATACTCATACTTTTTCCCCTATAGCAAAGTTATCCACTGTTCGGTTGGTTCTTGCTCTTGCTGCTGTCCAAAATTGGTTTGTTCACCAATTAGATGTGAATAATGCATTTTTACATGGTTCTTTGGACGAGGATATATATATGCTTCCTCCTGATGGTTATCATGGTGTTCCTCCTGGTCATGTTTGCAAATTGGTTCGATCTTTATATGGTTTAAAACAAGCATCTCGTCAATGGAATAGAGAATATACAAATTTTATTATTTCTCTTGGATTTGTTCAATCCTCTCATGATCATACTCTGTTTACACGAAAACGTGGTGATACTTTTACTGTGATGCTTGTTTATGTTGATGATGTTCTCTTGGCTGGAAATTCTTTATCTGATATTCAAGAAATCAAACAAGCTGTTGATTACGCGTACACGATTAAGGATTTGGGAGACATTCGATTTTTTCTTGGGATTGAAATCTGTCGCACTAAGAGTGGCTTTATGCTTAATCAAAGGAAATATTTGTTGAATATACTTGAGGACGCAGGACTGACTGCTTCCAAGCCTGTTCATGCTCCGTTTCCTTCAGGGCTTAAACTCAACACAAAATCTGGTGATCTTCTTCCTGATCCAAGTTCTTACAGACGTCTTATTGGTCGCTTGCTGTACCTCACCATGACGCGTCTTGATATTTCCTTTAATGTTCAACAGCTTAGCCAATATGTTGCTCATCCTCGTACTTCTCATTATCAAGCTGCTCTGCATCTACTTCGTTATCTCAAAGGGACTTTTGATAAGGGCTTATATTATTCTTCATCTTCATCCTTACAATTGCAAGGTTATTCCGATGCTGATTGGGGTGCTAATATTGATGATAGAAAGTCTCTCACTGGTTTTTGTATTTTCCTTGGTTCTTCTCTTATTTCTTGGAAGATGAAGAAACAAGCAACCGTGTCTACATCTTCTACTGAAGCTGAATATCGAAGTCTCGCTTCTACCACTAAGGAACTCCTTTGGTTATCTTATCTTTTGAGGGATTTGGATGTTACTGTTGCTTTTCCAGTTCCTTTACATTGTGATAGCCGTTCTGCTCAAATCATTGCTGAAGATCCTTGTTTGCATGGCAGAACGAAACATATTGATATAGATGTCCATTTTCTTCGTGATCATATTGTTCATGGTTTTCTTAAAATTTTTCATGTTTCTTCTAAGTCTCAATTGGCAGATTTGTTTACCAAATCTATACCTTCTTCACATTTTGTTTCTTTTTTGGTCAAGTTGGGCTTGTTATCTAGTCCAACTTGAGGGGGCATATAGAAGTCTGAGTTAGTTTTATTTATAGTTAGTTAGTTTTCCACGTGTCCTTTTTGTATTGGTCTTATGTACATATATATATTCCTTTGTACATCAGAAATAATAAGATATTCATTCTCTATAACTTTCTGTTATATTTCTATTTTTTCTGTTCTTGATGAAGAACATTACAGCAGGTCTTGATTTCATTCTGCATCATTACTTCTTTGGATCTTGAATCAAATTGAATCTTCACAATTACTTCTTAATTGTGCTGATCATCGATCACAATTGACCTCAGCATCAGTAACACTAGAAACATAAAGGTGAGTAGAAAACATCTGGTATGGAATATTACATGCAATCAAATGCAATGTCACACCACATTTGACTTAATTATTCTAATTCAATATATGAAAATCATGGCACTAATTAATTAAATATATTATATTTGTTAACAAAAAAAAAAAAATCAATTAGAAAAATTCCTTAAACCCAAGGCACATTTGAGAAAAACCAAGTACTTGTAGGTGCATGTTGACATGAAAACTTTAAGAAAATAGAAAACCTGTTATGTGGGCCTCTAAACATTAGATAAGTGCATTAATCACTCCAAAACACAAGAAACATCTACTAATTATACTAGGAAAAAGGAAACATGCATTGAAACCAATGTTATATCTTCCATTAATTTTTTTTGAAAAACAATATGCGTAATTTGAAGTTCTCAAAAAACTTCATAAAATAAAACAAACCATAGTTCTATTGTTTTTTCAATTTTTCATAACCACACAGTTAACAAAAATGAAATTTTGGATCATCATATATATATATATATATATATATATTATCAAATCTAGTTTAAACCTATAAGAACAATCATTAAACAACAATAAATATGAACCAAGAGTATATGTAAATTTTACATATCCTATTCCTACTAATATAACATAATCACATATAAAAAAAAAATTGTTTGAAAATAGGATAAAAAATTTCTAAATCTAATATTCTCCTTTAATTTTAAATTTTAATTGATTTTTTTTATTTTTTTCCAGCTTAGGCATATACAAGAGCAGGGTCATTCAGTTCCAATTGAATTTTATTGATTAGGGAAAGAGGGTGGACCACTTGTTGACTTGGTATAGTTCGGAAGAGTTAGTCGATCCAAATTTAGCCCTTCATTGGTTATCATCTTCATGAGGAGTTAGTATGACGAGTTTATCCTCTTTCGATTTCGCAATAATCTTGTAATGGAGTCTCCATAAGATTAATGTTTGTCTTATTTTCAATCTTTCTTATGAATATCATCTTCTAAGACATGTTCTATGTTATGTTCCCTTGATATAAAGGTTTAGATTCAAATTTCTACATAAGCCTTTCATTATATTCATTTTATATACAACTTGGTCTAATCATTAATTTTTTAATGCAATGATATCAAGATTCCATATTGAATCTTTTCTTTTCAATTTTAGTTTCTTTAAGCTCATAATTTCTTAAAAAAAATCCTAATCATATAATAATCCATTATTATGTTTCGGATATATAAAATAATCCATATATGTCACCATAACAAGATTGATGTAAACATTCTTACCTCAATGTGCAAATCCAAGGGCGGATCTAGGCTTTGTTTTACATCTATAAAGTCAAGGGTTCAATCTCATAAGTGTACTTTTTCTTTTCTTAACATACATTTATTACATTCCCTCTCTCTCTTAACTTTTTTCATTTACAATAACTAATAGAATTAAATTCATTTATCATTAATTATATTTAACTAAATAAATTCTTGTAAACAAATTTTTTATTTGTAGTACATCACAAATAATAGTTATATTATTCATATTATAAATGTTATGATTTTATTGTACAAATAATTTTTAAATAACACTAATTATGAAATACCCAAAACCCTCACTTAGTTAAAGTAGAAATGGTTTATTTAGATAATAAAGACAATTAATTGTGAATGTAGTTTATATAATTGAAATGAATAAAATGAATAAACAATGGAAAAAGGAATAGATGATTTGATATAATTAAATTAGTAAATAGGTTAAATTGATATTTGAGATTTTTAATATTCTTTTCAAAATATCTATTTCTTCTTCTATCAATTTTATAAATCAAATTATCCAACTTTTACTCAACATTTCATTTTAAATAAAATCCTTTTACTTCAAATTCGAATTCCTAAATCTCAAAAAAAAATATATATTTTAAACGTTTAGTAAATTCCTATACCTTTAAACTTTGGTTAACTTTCATTTCGTAAAATATTTATAATTTTTTAAATCAATTACTTGTTTAAAAATATCATTTTTAAACCTGGACCCAAGTTAAATATCAGATTTTCATAATTTAAACCCTTGAATTGTATTTTAATATCAAGTTATAAATTTCTAATATATATATTATATTCTCAAATTATTTTCTAATGATTTACGATACTAAAGATAATTATCAGAAATGTTTAAATTTGATACCCTATTCTAAAAAAATCCTTAATTTTTCCATATCCTTCTCTTTTCTTCCTTTTTCCTTTTCCCATATTCATTCTCTATTATTTCCTTTCCCTTTCCGTTTTCTTTCTTTCCTTTTTTGTTCCTTTTTTTCTCTCTTTTCTTTCTTCAAATTTAAACATCAAATCTCAATTACAATAGGAATTAAAAAGGAAATCAAAGTTGGAAGATGAGATAGGAGAAGGAAATCAAGTTAGAAGTAACAACAGCAAGAAAAGAAGATCAAGTTGCATGTATTTGCTAAAAGCTAAGTATAATTTTTTTTACTTGTGTTTTGATTGTTGTTTCTGTATATATATGATGGATTGATGTTAGTTACATATAGAAATTGTGATGAAGTTGGTGTATTATGGATATATGAACATGCATGTTTCTGGGTTAGTATATACATGCATAAGTTAAAGGATTCACAACATGATTTGAAGTAAAATAAAGTAAAAACATCAATATAGATGTTAGAGATGATGATTCTAGGCTTGTATATGGATTATAATATGTTAGATGATGAAAAATGATATAAAAAAACTGATAAAACAAGTAATGCTTTTGAAATAAAGAACAGGGTAAAGAGCATGGTGTAAACATAGGACAACATATTGAGCAGTGCTTCCTGTTATTGCTTAAAAACACATGTTTTTAAAATACCTGAGGAGAAGCACGACCAGTTCAAGGCCTCCCCTATCTACTCGTGCTTCTCTTTAACTTTGAAAACTCAAAGAACATAAGTTTTTCCAGAACAGCACGACTAGAACACGGGATAATTTATCTTCGCGCATTTCTCTTTGGTCGCGATACTATTTTGATCATAACTTTTTTATCCGAACTCAGATTGAGGTGATTCAAAATGATATAAATATCTTAAAAAGAGATCTACAAATTTAATTTTTCAATGTTTTACAAAATATAAAATTATCACGACCTCAATTTCATTTGTTTCCATCTACTACATAAACAAACAAAGTTGAAAACTTGTTTTACTAGTTAAGTACATGTAGTTAAGTATAAAATGAGCTTAGTTAATAGACTAAATGGAATCGAATTAGTGAAAATGAATTAGATTGATTAAGTTTAATCAACTTGGCTAAAATTAAGATAATAAAGGTTTAACTTGGAAATGACTTAGATTAATGTATTAGGATAATCTATGAATAACATGAGGAATATATTGTTTCAAATGTGTGTTTGCTTGGGAAATGAATGTTTTTTGAATATGAATGATGTGATGATACTTTTGTAATAAATGGCCATAAATAAAGAGAAAAGAAATAATTTGACGGACAATGGAGAATTATCCATATCTTGGCAGGGTGATATTCGCAGCCATGGAGGGGTTCTTAATTAATGTCTGATCAAATAAGATTTATAAAATGAGTTTGATATGCATGGACAATCTATTTAACTACTTATATGAGTGCATTCATTTAACATATATAGTTGTCTTATTCTCTGAGATAGCCCTAGTCTACCTTCTGTTTCTGATTAGATTTCAAATATAAGGTACACAATAACTTGCATGTTGATTGTTATGATAGACATTCCAAACGAACTAAAACTTAAACTCAGCTTTATAATAAATCAGTGTTGTTTTGCTTGTGTCGTTGAATCTAGTTTAAGGAGCGACAACCTTATCCCAAGCGGGCACAGTAGTTAGGCGCTTAGGCCACCCCCCTATTATGATGCCATGATATTTACCATGGTGCAATGGTATGCCATGATGCAATGACAATTCATAAGTGGCTCAGCGGGTAGCTGATAGGGCAAACGGTATCGGCATAACGTTTGCTTAAGCTTAGTGTGAAGTAACATGATTTAGTTCATATGTATGGGACCAGTTGAACTAAATGATGCTATGGACTAAGTTTTAAGTAAAGAGTAAGTAACAACTGTAAACACTAGATGAGGCTTTTTTGATGTTTTTCGGTTATATCATATAGGAGATATAGGTATCTGAGTTGCTTATGTCAATCCCTAGAGTATTTGCTGTTACTTAGGACCTTTAGATTCCTAGAGGCTTGTTCTGTAGTGTGAGTGCTGTCATATTGCTTGTTTTATTTAAATGAAAGATGATAACCTATTGTTTTTACATTGCATTTAGTTAGGCTTGTATGCCATTCCGTGTGTAGTTGTGTTATTGTGTACTAAGCTTTGACTCATTATTGTTGTTGTTGTTCTTTTTTCAGGTACTGTTTTGTTGATGATGAAGTTGATGGTGGTGTTGATGATAATGTTTGTTTGGGAGTATGAGAGATCGAGAAGGATTTGTTGGAGTGTGAGTGAGTTAAGATCTCGAGATTTTATTTTGTTTTCTTCTGTTTAAGGCTGGATTTATTCTTTGGAAATATATAATATTCTTTTCAGGGGCTTGTTGAAGCCCAGGTTTTGTAACGAAAGTTTTTAAAGCTTTGTTTACCATCATGAAAGATATTAGTGATACCTAATAGTATAGTTTTGTTTGTGAGAAGAGTATCTACTCATGAGAGTAGTTTACAATATGTTTTTATAAAGTTCATTTTATAAATTATAAATTCAGTTGTTTTGTGAATCTAATTACATGATATCATAATTTAAAATGTGGCTAGCAAATGTTTGCGATAAACATACCTTTTTGGAGGAAGCCTGTGCATGTACTACTTAGAGTATTATAATTAATTTTCAAATAATATATATACAATATTTTACCAAATGTACTAAATATCTTTAGTTATTTTTTGAATGATTCTTTTCACAATTATGAATTTAGAAAATATGACAATGAAATTATTAAAAAAAATTCTAGCTCATACATATATAAGATGCGATATAATTGTAATAGTAAGTGAATATATATAAATCATTATAATATTAACTTAATTAATATATGGCCCCTTCAATCATATCATCATGCATTTGTCCTTGTGTAGATCATTTATAATCTTGCTATCTTAATTAGTTTAGGCACCATTATCTTGTAATGGTCCCTACAGATATTAGATTTATCCTATATGTAATCTAATTCTATAAAAGTATAATCTTTGTGATAAATTCTTACCTTCTTTTTATGTCATTATCATCTTGTTCATTATTAGTAATTTTTTATATGAAATTTTCATGGGGTTACCATCATTATGTGTCATGAAGTCTTAAGGAAAAAAATTGGATGAAAATTTATAGGGAAATTTTATCATTTGAGAGAGCCCTAGAAAGCCTTGTAGTTTCAAAGGAGTTATGTCTTTCTAAAACTCATGCAAATTGCAGAGTTAAGTTTTAAAAAGATATATATAGAGTGAGAGTAAGGTTCCTAAAGTAAAAGAGTTATTTATAGAAAGATTATCTAAGTTTTTAACATTACTCAAATACCTTTTGTTTTGAAATATTTTTTTTGGAGTATCTCACCTATGTCAATACAAGATTTAAGTCATATCCTTAAATAATATGATAAATTTGACTTGATTTATAGCAAAACTATTATTGCATGTTAATATTGTTAAGAGAATTGGTTTCATTTTAAGAAGAATGTAAAGTGATGATATGTTGAAACGGACGACTTAAATAACCTCTAATTGTGGGTGTAAGGATTTAATTATGATGATCACATATTTAACGTATGACTATCATGCTATGCATGACCTAGGAAATTGCCATGTACAGGGATGGAGCTATAACGTATCAAACCATGCTAAGTATGTTGAATCGATATCCCTTTTTTATTAGGTTAAGTGATTGATGCATGGAGACAGAAATCTGGCAAAATGGTGACATTTTCCAAGATTTCCAATCCTCTAAATGGAATGAGGATAGTGGCATTTATAGGGAGCATAGTTATCGATGTCATCCTTTGGATTGGGTGGAAGGCCAAAAGTTAGGATGAGTCCCTCTCATAATGATTATTGAAGTGGGATCCCTTAAGGAGCTAAGCTTGTTAAGGGCATTATTTGTAGTGTGTGAGCCTTGTTGAGAAAGGTTAAAATTGGCGAGCCAATTCCAACGGGCTCTACTTTAACTCTATCATGTCAATTCTTCCTTAATCATTCTAATTAAATGGGCTTAACTTCCTAAGTCATGTCACCTTAACTGAAAGAGTTAAATTCAAATAAAAATTAGGCTTAAAGCCCCCTTAAATCAATTTTTGTCACCTATGGTAACAAATTTCAACTATGTCCTATTGGTCCCAAGGTGTAAGTAATAAAGAGAAGGATGAATTGGCTACTCTAAATTTGTTTTATAAACTTTTGTTTGATTTTGAAAATTATTTAGAAAAATCTCTTGATTGCTTTGACTAATTAAGGTTTGATAATTAATACTTCTATTTCTTAACAACTATTAAATTATAAGGTTTTTAAAATTTGTCAAAGAGTATTATCAAAGTATTGTAAATGTGGAACTAAAAGAGGAAGAATAAGAGAGAAAATGCTCAAGTATATGTACTGATTCTGCCTTATACACCGGTCCACTCTTCTAGCTATATGTTAGAGTACTGTTCTTCCACACTAGTTGTTCTATTAATATAATGAAAAATTCAATCAAGATACAAAGAATGTTACTTCTAAGCAATTAAATCTACCACACCATCTTCCTAACTTGACCCTAAGCTAATATGGCTCTATGACAGCCTTTGTCATCTTAACATTGTTATGACTGTACTAACAAGAATTTACAATCTAAACAATAAAAATTTACAACAAAGAGAATCCATAAACTTTCATAAAAAACTAAGTAAAACAACTTCTGGAAGTGTTACATGAAGTAGCTTCTGAAGTATCTCCAAATATAGTTTTGAATTGTATTTATGCTTGAGTAAATTAATTTAGCTTAGAATAATTGTATTCTTTTTCTCTTTCAATAATAATTATATCTCTTCACTATAAGAAGCTTTGGAATGGATCTCTTTTTTATAATCTTCCTGTCAACGTTCAACTTTCTTCAAAAGTAAAGACAAAGTCGTTGGCATCTTTAATGGATTTAATTCACCAACTTTTTAATCTAGAAAACTTCTTCAAATAGTGCACTTAGTTGTTTAAGATATTCTAAGGAAGCTCTTGAGATCTCAAATGTTTTGAGAAAGATATTTGATAGCTTTTAGATGATTTATGGACAAGCTTAATGTTAAATGTATAAAGATAGAGTGGGGCTAAAGTAGTAAATCAATGAGTTTGATCTACTTGACAAAATATATTATGATACATGTTCTCGAGAAAATTTTAGTCTCATTCATTTTATTATGGGACTAGTCTCACTGAATGGCTCAGATTTATATACACTTGTGATAGGACTATTGCAATACTTATTACATTAACTCTTATGATCAAATATTCATTTCAATAGTTTGATGATTAGCTAAACAATCCTACTAATGGGATTGTGGGAATTCTCATAGTGTAGCTATTATGCAAAAGTCATAAGAAAAGAAAGGTACAAATGACAAGAAGTATGTTTATGAAAGGTGGCGTAGCCACAACTAAAGTTAGTTATTTTTCATCCATATGGTAATAAGTTCCCATGTCAAGTACTTATAGTAAATATACAATAAACACATTAAAATAAGACATGGGTGATGGGTATTAAAGTAAGGGGAAAATGCAAATAACCGTTATAAACTTTGACTTTGGTGTGAATACCTACCCAAAACTTTTAATAATTACAAATCACCCCTTGAACTTTGATAGATTATCAAATAAGTCTCAAAAGTTCAAAATGAACTCCCTAAGCTTTAACCTTGGTGCGTAGGCATATCTCAAACTTATTAAAGTGTGCTTAAACATGCCCTAAACTTTAATCTTGGTGTGTCTTTGTAAGAGTTAAAAAAACAAAAAATCAAATGTCCTTAATGTTGCCAATTTATCAAAGTTCAAGGGATGATTTGCCATATTTAAAAGTTTAAGGGGTGTATTTGCACTAAGGTCAAAGTCTAGAGGGAGCTATTTGCGATTTCTCCTTAAAAGTTATTAGTATAATCTATTTTTACTGATCGAAAAAAAAAATGTCTATGTTTATTGACACTTCTAAAGAAGTTGATAAAATAAACTTCCACTAACATGGTTCGAGACTTGACATTAGTAAGGAAATGGGACACCTATTTCTCTCTAGTAGACAACTTATGTAGAGGTTTAAGGGATAAACTACAAGTTATTTTCAACTGTGAATTTATTAATTAATAAATTAAAGGATAGAATATTTCAATAACTTTTAATGGATCAACTGTGTACTGGATGTTTGGGTTAGTTTCAAATAAAATCCACCTATTTGAATATAGAACAAAGCAGTGTTAATTCTAGTTCAAGTTGATAGATGTAGCTCATCTAAAAATTCAACAAGTCAAGGAAGAGCTTAAGCTTGTAAGAGCACTATTAGAATATTCACTTAGTCTGTTGAATAGTGGAAATTGTGAGGTTCTTATGACTGTAGCCTATAGCATTTATTTTCAAGCAACATGCCATGTATTACCTTGTTCTAATCCTGAGAAACTTATATCGAGTGTTGAGTTCTCTCTTAAATAAGTTTTGATGATAGCAAAAATAATAAGAGACAATTAATGAATCTATTTTTAGTGTGTAGAACAAGGTATTCTTTTAATATGATGGATGCTTAAGAAGACAAGTAAAAAACCTTCTAATAGACATTTCAATAAACATTCAATAAAAAAATTGAAAATATAATACTTTTACATCATGAGTGGTCATGCAGAATAAGGTCCAACTCCATTAATTAAGTGTACTTTAGTAATACTCTTAATTCGTTCCATATAAGGAGGAAGATAATCCATGAGAAGTTTCTTCAAATGCTTTATCCAAGTTCTTAAGAAGATTTATACAAAATTGTAGCAGAGTTCTTGTTTTGAATTTAATAAAGATCTTTTTATAAAAATTCATTCTTTGGTATCTTTTATCAAAGTCACCAAATGAAGAAGAAGCTATTCTATTTTCAGATTTTTAGTATTAGTTAAAGCTTATTTGGAATTCAAGGATTCTTTGAAATTTCAAATTCAAGCTTATCCAAGTATGGGTGTAGAAGAATTGAATGAAGATAAGTGTCAAGGACTTATTCTTTTCAAGTACCTAAGGTCAACAACTGAGACAAGATATCATTAAGCAGTTTAAACATTTGAATTTTTCGATAAGTTTTTCAAATCCTATAAATATAGTGATATCAAGCACATTTGCTCAACTAAGGAAACGTTAGAAGATTTTTTTAGGATAATTTGAATGTTTTAATAGGGGTGTGCAAAAAAATCGAATGTTTAGGATAAACGATTTGAAATCGTAAAACCAATCCTAAACAAACGGTTAACCGATTCATCAATTTTGGTTGAAGATTTTCATATTTAATTTTTTCGATTTTCGGTTGCAATTTCGGTTTATAGATACAGAAAACCGATGGTTTCGGTTAACCGATCTGTATTTATAAATATATATATATAACTTAAAATATACTTATATAATTATTTTTAAAAAAATATACAAATACTAAATGGCTAGATGTTAAAAATGTGAAACTCTTTCTTCTTGAGGAATACAAGAAAGTGATGGAGCTCACAAAAACATGTTCAAATTTAAGTTATTATATTATTTTAATTCCAAACATGTATTGATAGAAACAATCATGTTTTAATTTGATAATAGTTCTACTCTTGAAGATCTTTTTGTTATTGTATGTTTGATGGTGTTATCAATATGAATTATGTTGAAATGAATGGTTGAGATGAGAAAAAAAAATGCAGATATGTTTGAAAATTGGAATGGAGGTATTTGATTGAGATAGCTCAACTGCTCAAGGTTGATAAGAGTATAGGAGAAAAAGACTATTATAATGATTATCTTGATGGTTCTGATACATATTGACAACTTTTTCACATGTCTTGCATTCTTAATTTATAGTTTTTAATATAATTATAAAAAATATTATAATTTATTTATGAACATATTGAAAAATATGATTAACTATAAATTTTGCATAACCACTATGTTAAATGGTTAAAAACTAAAAACCAAAAAAATTATAAAAAAAAAAATGGTTAACAGTTTATAATGGATTGGTTTAGGATCAAAATATTACAAAACTAATAATTACGGTTAAGTTTAAAAAATAGAGTCATGGACCGGTTAATCGAACAGTGAACACCCCTACATTTTAAAATGTCATCAAGAGAACCTTTCAAAGAATCATATATATATATATATATATATTCCATAATTCAAGATTCACAATACATAACAACAGAAGTTTTCAATTGCACTTTGCAAAAAGCCTTTTGAATGTTTTGATAGACACTTTGAAAAATACTACGAGCTTCATCTTTCCTTATACATTCATTTTATATTTTAAGCTTAATTGGGAGAACTGGTATTTTCTCATATTGTAACTCTTCTCTTGCTACTTGAGTGAGGATTAGTATAGAAGTTAGGTTACAAAGAATCTTGTAGTATATGCATAGCCAAGTAGTAGATTTGAAAGATAGAGTAAGAGCTATTAGTGTTCGTAACTCTTCTTTATTTAATGGATTAGTAAAACGATCGGTGCGGAAGACTGGATCCCTAACAATGGAGCTAGAAGAGAGGATGGCTTAGGAGGAGGAATCTTCATAAATCACCTCCTTTATTTTCTTGCTTTTTAATTTCTGTCATTTTATTTGCAACATCTCACTTGCATTCATATCAACAAACAACTTAAGTATCAAGTTTTATAAGTTCGCAATCAATTTGAAAAGCTTGACAGACAAAGTTTCTCAAAAAGTTATTTAATTTAAATTTCTTGAAGAAAAAACTTTAACAAACAATTCACCTCGGGACCTACACCAAGGAATGGTTAAACTTATGCATATTATTATGCATTTTCACAATTTAACAAGGACCTTTACATCATAAATAACTAGTAGTGGAATGTTCGTGTAAAAGACAACATGAAAATATTGGAAAGAATTTAAGTGTGAAATCTTTTATAATATGACTTTTTATAAACTTTTTCAAACCATTATGAGTGGTGCTTCAAAAGTATTGAACTTGAATATGAGAGAGAAATATGTTGGTCCCACTTTAATAATCAAGATTGGGGGTTGAATTGATTATTATAAAAAATTTAAATTTTAGCTTTAAAAGAAAATTATCCCCTTCGTTTGAAAAATATGAGAACAAGTTAAATAAACAAATGAAATGAAATTTGCAGGAAATTAAAAGAGTAGGGGAAGAAAATCATGTAGCAATATATAATGGTTCCACCTTATGCGTTAGTCCACTCTTCCAGCTTCGAGCCAGGGACCCGTAATCTACACAGGTTTATTCCACTATATCTAATCCAATTAATTTACAAGATAGTACAATTCCTCTGCTTGATTGTCATAGCTTTCCTCAAGCTAACAATCAACACTAGAAAGTCTAATCTTGTAGATTAGAAGGTAACAACAAGTTCCTTCTTTAGAACAAGTAAATTAAGAAGAAAACAAGAAAGTTGCAGAGGTAAAAATTTGCATAAATTCGGGTTAGAAGTAGCAGGAGTAGAAGATGCATATATCTAAGTTGAACTCTATCTTTTTGTTTCTTTTTCTCATCATGTGTATATCTTACTAGAAAAGAGAGCTTCTAATATATTTTTCAAATCTTTAACGTTCAAAATTTCTATTGTAAGAACTTGAATAAGATCTTCCAAATATTTTGGATGATATCTCATGTAGCTTATCTTGGGTTGATTTCAAAACTTGAGAGTTTGTTTTATTTCAAAAACAACTTTATCTTCCATTCAAAAACTTAATTAAAACTCATGTAAGATCTTCCACATAATATCTCGGATATGATCTTCAAAACTGATCTTTTTGTTGATTTAAAAAACGTGAACATTATCTTTTTGCTTGAAACTTATCTTTAATAACCATCACTACAACAAAATGAGCCTTTGACCACATCTAATAAACGTAGCTAAATATTAATTAAACATGACCAAAGATTTTAGTTATGGATAAGATTTTTCTTTAGTTTTAGATTCTTTTTCATCATCAGACTCATCATCCTTTATATCTTAAACAAATTTAACATTAATTGATTCTTTAATAATATTTGATGATTTATTAAAAACATGATAAGCACGACTATTTAAAGAATATCCAAAAAATATAGCTTCATCAGATCTTTCATCAAATTTACCAAGATTAAGTGCATTCTTTTTCACAAAACACTTTGAACCAAATACATGAAATTATGAAACAATAGGTTTCTTACCTCGAAAAAGTTCATATGTTGTTTTGGATGTCATGGGACATATGTATACTCAATTGATGATGTAGTAAGCTATAAAACTGCTTCTGCCCAAAAATACTTAACCATACCGCTTTCATTTGACATAGATCTATTCATTTCTTATATTGTTCTATTCTTGTGTTCTACAACTCCATTTTGTTGAGGAGTATATGGAGCAGATAAATTATGAGATATACCATGTTCTTCATAAAAATTTATAAATTTTGCATTTTGAAATTCTATTCCATGATTAGTTTGAAGACTACTTATTGAAATCTTCTTTTCATTTTGAATTTGTTTTGCAAATTTTAAAAGAATCAAAAGTATCACTTTTATGACGCAAGAATATAACCTATGTAAATCTTGAAAGATCATCAACTATTACAAGTCCATATTTACTTCCACCAATGTTTAAAACTCTTGTGGATCCAAACATATCACGATGCAGTAATTCTAGAGGTCTTTTAGTTGATATTTCATTTTTACTTTTGTGAGAAACAGATACCAGTTTATTCTTTAAGTAAGTATCACATCTTACATCATGTTTAATATTAATTTTAGGCAAACCTCTTATTATATTCTTTTTAGATAATTTTTCTAATTGATTGAAATTAACATGTCCTAAATGTCTGTGCCATGCAAAAATACGATCATTCATAAATAACAAGCAACAAGCATTTTCAACTTCAATAGGTTTATAAGATATATATTTTTATTTCTAAAGTCTTCGAATAATTTTACACTATATTCGTCAAAAGCATAGCATTTATTTTTTTCAAAAATCATTTTATATTGTTTATCACATAGTTGACTAATGCTTAGTAAGTTATGTTTCAGGCCTTTTACAAGATAAACATTTTTTGTAATGTAAGGAGGCTCACCAATATCTCCAATTGCAACTATTTTACCTTTACTCTCATCTCCAAATTTTACTTGTCATTTTTCTTCTCATGTTATGCTATTGAGCAATGAAGCATTTTCTGTCATATGTCTGGAACATCCATTGTCAAGATAGCACGTTCCTTTGATTTTTGCTTCATGTTCTTGGAAGATTCAAAAGGATTAAACTTTTTTAGGAATCAAATAAGTTTGGGTCCTTTATAAGACAAGCTTGTTTGATTTCTTTATTTTACTTGTTGATTATAGAGCTTATTTTTCTTTTATAATAACAATACTTCCCTATGTGTCCAGGTTTATTACAAAAGAAACATGTATAAGAGGTATTATTCCAATACCTGTTGTTTACCTGTCTCTAGTTGTTCTATCTTGGGTAACTTCTGGTATACTCTCTAAAGTTGTGTTGATGATATCCATAAGAAGAATATCTTCTTTTAGGATAACTTTTGGGATATCCTTTCGTATTTCTAGGATGCTTTCTTTTCTTATGATTCATTTTAAATTCATTCTTTTTAACAATAGGTTCAGTATATACAACTGATTTAGCTTTCACAAACACTATTTTCTTAGATGCAATTGAACTAAAATCGTGTTGATATCCTAAACTATGCTTTTCACAAGATAATCTTTGTGAAGAAATCAACATATTTAATTTTATATCACTTTCATTGAATTTATTAAAAGTGTTCTTTATTGAATTAGATAAATAATCTATTTTTACCTTTAAAATGCCGATTTAATCTTTTAGTATAGTATTTTCTTTTCTTAGTTTTTCATTATCAACATGCAAATTTTCGTTATCATGCTTTAAAATATCATTTTCATCAGCAAGCAAAGAATTTGTTTGTTTTAGAGCCTCTTTTTCATTTTTAAGAGCTTTAATCTCATTATCAATCTTAACTAATTTTATATCAGCCTTTTTAAGAGTTTTCAATAACTTTTGCATTTCAGCAAACATATCATCTTTAATTAATTCATCATCAATTTCAGAATTTATCTTAGAAGTGACCATAAGACATAGATTTGCTTCTTCCTCTTCTTCATTTGTATCCTTTGGACTACTTTTTGTATCGTCTAAATCACTATAAGTAGCTAACATATCTTGACTTTTCTTCTTATATTTCCTCCATCTTCTTGATCAGAGTAGGACAATCATACTTATGTGTCTTGGTTTTTTGCATTCATAGCATTGAATCTCTCTCTTTTCCAAATCTTCTCCTTTTCCTTATAAGCATTTCCTGCATTGTTCTTAAATTCAGTAGTTTTCTTAAACACAATAAATTTCTTACCTTTTTTTATTTTTGAGAAATCGATTAAGCTTTCGAGCTAGGAGAGTTATATCATCTTGTTCTTCATTATCACTATCATCAGATTCGGCTTGATTAATGACAATATCTTTGGCTTTGAACGCAATTCCTTTTGCACTGCTTTCAGCTCCTTGCGTGGTCTTTATATGTGATTCATATGCCATTAGCTTTTCTCTTAGATGACTAAAAGCAAGTTTTTAAGATCTTGAGCTTCTTCTATGGCTGTTTTCTTCGCATCCCAAGAAGGTGGGAGAATCCTTAGCATTTTCCTTACTAGATCTGGATCAGGAAGCTTCTTCTCAAGTGATGCAAGCTCATTGGTGATTGCTATAAACCTATTAAAAGCATCTTAAATAGTTTCATCATATTTAAATTTAAATAATTCATACTGTTGAATAAGAGCATTTATCTTAGTTTCTTTGATGGTATTGGTTCCTTCATATGTCTCTGATAATGTATCCTAAATTCCCTTCACAGTTCCACAAGAAGATATCAGATAGAATTTTGATGTGGCAATGGGGGTTAGTAATAGATTATTTGCTTTCTTATTCTTTTCAATGATTTTCTTCTCGGAATCTAACATAGTAGAATTTTCATTCAAAGTGATTATATTATATCAAATGAAAATAACCTGCCATGAATCATAATCATAAACCTTAATGTATGTTTCCATACATATTTTCCAATATAAAAAATCTGAACCATAAAAAAAAAGAGCACGATTAATAGCAACATTGTTCTCAGCCATATTGTTTGGATCACTCAATTTGATAAAAGAGTCGGACTCTAATATCAATTGTTGGTCTCACTTTAATAATCAAGAAGGGGGTTGAATTGATTATTATAAAAAATTTAAATTTTAGCTTTAAAAGAAAGTTATCCTCTTCGCTTAGAAAACATGAGAACAAGTTAAATAAATAGATGAAATGAAATTTGTAGGAAATTAAAAGAGTAAGGAAAGAAAATTAGGCAATAATGTATAGTGGTTCTGCCTTATGTGTCAGTCCACTCTTTTAGCTCCGAGCCGGGAACCCCATAATCTAAACAGGTTTATTCCATTATATCTAATCAAATCAATTTACAAGATAGTATAATTCCTTTGCTCGATTCTCATAGTTTTCCTTAAGCGAACAATCGATACTATATAGTCTAATCTTGTAGCCTAGAAGGCAACAAACAAATTCCTTCTTTAGAACAAGTAAATTAGAAGAAAACAAGAAAGTTGCAGAAGTAAACAAATTGCACAAATTCGGGTTAGAAGCAGCAAGAGTAGATGATGTGTATATCTAAGTTGATTTCTATCTTTCTATTTCTTTTTTCTCATCCTATGTATCTTTGATCAGAAAAGAGAGCTTCTAATATATTTTTCAAATCTTCAACGTTCAAAGTGTGTTGCAGGAGCTTGGATGAGATCTTCCAAATATTTTGGATGATATCTCGTGTAGCTTATCTTGGGTTGATTTCAAAACTCGAGTGTTTGTTTTATTTCAGAAACAACTTTATCTTCTGTTCAAAAACTTGAGTAAAACTCGTGTAAGATCTTCCACATAATATCTCGGATATGATCTTCAAAATTCATCTTCTTGTTGATTTAAAAAACATGGACATTATCTCTTTGCTTGAATTTTATCTTTAATTACCCGCATCCTTTTCATATCTTAAGAATTCATCCAAGTATATCTTAAATCCGATAAGATAAGATCCAATAAAAAATCCATAAGTATCATGTCATGACATCGTTTAAACTTGAACAGCTGTAGCAAAAATTTCTTTGTTCATGTAACTAAAATCTCCTTTAGATATTAATTAGCTTTAGTGGAACAAATAAGTATATTACCTAAATATACTTATTTTCTCGGAGCTAGGTCTTCAATATACTTGTTTTAAACTGATTTGGAATAAATATAAATGAAAAAGAATATCTGGACCTAAACTGTGCATGTTCTTGTTTGCTGTCAAAAAGTTATAGATAACCTTTTGTGATACGTTCTCTAAAACGTTCTATAACACCTTTTGGGTTTACTATTTGAAAGATTTCCTTGTTCTCTTGTGTTTTTTGCCTTTTGCAAATACTTCTTAAAGATTTCTCTCAGTTGATGATCTTCAAAACTTATTCCATATTCTCTAACTTAGCGCATTTCTTTGTTCAAGCAAGGTTCTATAAAATCCTATGGTTTTCTAAAATAGCTTTTCTTTCTTTAAGTAACATTCTATAAAACCTTTTGGATTTCTTGTTAATTGGTTAAGATCACAATTCTATTTTAGTCCTACACACTGAGTCATGTAACTAGCTTCTTTAAGTATTTTTTTATCATCAAAACTTAATTTATAGAGAATTAACAAAATATTAGGCACAAATAGATTTGAATGTCTAGATATTAAGATGAGAATATCATTTGTTGGGCGAAAAAGATTCATATGTCTTAATGTAGGAACATAAATATGACTTTTTGCAACACATTATGATCGTTAGAATCATGATTTTAATGTTTAAAATCACTAGAATGGTGCAGAATCGTGCAAAACTAGTAAAATCATTAACATGTAGAATTGTACACTTAAATTTATAATTTTACCTAAATTCTACATGCAAATAATTTTGCATCCATTGTAATTATGAAAAACATATAAATTTATAAACTTATAGAATCATATATTTGACTTGCGATTTTGATAACTATGGCAACAAGAGATCCCAACATCTTGGTATGGAAAAGAAAATACGAATTTTTCGAACAAAGATTCAAACATCTTTTAGTGAAATTCAAATGTCTTGTCAAATATATGCAACATTATGCTGATGGCATCGTACTGAAGAGTTGTGTTCATTAGTTGGATTGATGTATTGTTTCAATTTGTTGATATATGTTCTTTTGTTATAGAAGTCTTGAACTAGTTGGTGATTAATCTAAATCTAATTTGATGGATGAAGCTAAGTTGAATGAGAGTCTCTTTTGGAAGTGTTGAAATGCTTTGGAATTTTGAAAATGATTGAGTATATATTGATTTGGGAAGATGATTCTTCCATACAAAATTTCACACTTTTCTTCAATAATATTTTTTTCTTAATTTTTAAGAAAAAAGACTAATAGCATTCCAAATAATTATCAAATATTTTATGTGAAAATTTATTTCTATTTTATGTATATTTAATAATTTTATAAATATGTGTCCAACTATCTTAATTATTGTATGTATTTAGTAAACTTATATACTATTTGGATTTATATTTACTCAAAATTATGTATTCTATAAGAAAAATAGTTGATCTCTAGCAACTCATTATATCTCAAAGTTCAAATAAATAATGAATTTTGGCTAGTAAACTTAAATTTATAGGTATAATTAAGCGATAATAAATCCTTATTGAAAATTAAACTTAATGAGACTGCTCGGTTTTTTTTTAGCCTTATCATAAATGCAAGCCAAAACAAAAACTAACAAGTCAATTAATGTTCATAATACATGTATATGTTTACATTATAAAAATAACGTTCATTTGTAATAAAGTTTAAATCTACATGAGTTAAAAAACCACTTAGATATTAATATACATAAAATTATATTAAATTAACCTACGAATTAATCCTTTTAGTGTATTAATATTGATTCCAATCTTAGATAAAAAGTCACAATGTTGGTAATACCACCATCATCTATACCTAAAAACTTAAGTTCCTCGAGGAAGCAAACGCATACAATGCAAAACATTTCATGTACACACTTAATACTAATGAAATAACAAGAAGTTATTATCTTATTTAGGTAGGGCCTGGTGACCTAAGATTGCAGTAACTCAAACAACTTAACACACTCATGCGTGCGCATACATACACATATAGATATATTAAACTATGGCATGAGTGTTTCCTATTAATTAAAACCAAAACAATTTTCTCATTTTAAAGTCATGACTAATGTCAGTTATCAATGCCCTTACATGGTGATACAACCACAGGTCTATGACTACCCTTATCAATATGTCAATATTCTTTGTCCTTTAGGATTAAGCGCAAGCACAGGCAACACTGAAATTAAGGTTCTAATAATTCTCGATGCATAGCTAATTTTATAAGGAGATTAATTTTTGTTTACCCATCAATTTGCAATAAAAAAAAATTGCATAAATACATTTTAAAGTGAATCAATTATATAAATATCATCGTTGTATTATATGTTAGAAATGTGATATTGAAATTTTCTTCACATCACATGTTGGATATAAGATACACACGTATATTGCTCATACTAGATGCGATACAAGATGGAGCATATTTTGGATATATTGTTGTATCACATCTTGAAAATGCGATATATGTGTAAAATAGTGTATTGCATTTCGAAGATGCAATATAACAATGGTATTTGTGTAATTAATTTTATTTAAATTATACTTGTGTAATTTTTTTTTAAGGAAAAGTAGACAATGTGTTTTACCTTTTTTTACAAGTACAAGAATTAGACACAAGCTATGCACCTAGATTGCACTCGAAAGATTTTATATTAAGCTTATAATTTTCCTTTATTGGAAGTGTATGGACCTTAAATTTATATAAGGGAGTAGATGTGAAATTTGATTACATTAATTGATGGTAGCTTTATATTACAAGTTCAATAGGCCTGAGCCCGATTCATTAGTGACTTATTTTTTCAATATCTCGGAATTTGTTTTAAACCCTCTTTATTAAAGATCCATTTAGTCAAGCTAGGTGAGATTTTCCTTTTTACCCTATTTTTATTTAGATTGTGTCATATTAGTGGAGAGTAATTTTGTATCTAAGATGCATAAAAGCAATTCAAACTTTTTTTTTTTTTTTAAAGCCATGCAATTCGAACTTAATATTGCTTGCTTGCCATTTATATTTCAATTAGTCTGTCTCTTAAAATCTTATGTAAGACCACAATTTCTTATTTTCCATCATTCTCAGTCCCATGATTTAGGATTCAGTCTAATCCAAATCTGTACTAATCTTGACAAGAGAATGATTAGAACATGGATTATTTTGATTAATAACGTGATCATGCAGTTTCCATAGTTCATTAATTTTTATCTTCTCAATTATTTATTTATTTTTTTGTTTTCTAATTGAGAACCAATAATATTATCATAAGAAATCGGATTGGACTTTTCTTTTTCTTTTATAAAAGCGCGTAGCCAGGAAGGAAAAGGGGGAAAAAAAGAAAAAAAAATTACATCCTATACTAAAGCAGCATTTATAAAAAGCAGGCCCAAAATTTATGGCCATGCCACATGATAATATTATTATTATTATTTTAATAACAGATTGACAGAATCCTACAAAATCTTCTCCTCCTTTTAAGAACCAAACAACATAGTTACCTTGTACACATCACAATGTTTATCATCTCGACACGTAGACCAAAAAAAAAAAAAGGAAAAACCCTACATTCACCCCTCCTACGTCGTTAATTTTTCACATGCAAAAATAGTAGGAAAGGGCAAATAAATAAATTTGAAAAAATAAAAGATAAATATGAACCCACTATTATAAATAACATCCATCCTCATAAAAAAACAATACATAGCGGGGATCATTATTATTAGCAAACTGAGATTTGACTAAGAATGTCCGCATGTGCGTGAGTTCTGTGTGGTGGCGGCGGCTGCGACGACTGCGAGTATCTCTTCTTGGACGAGCCTGATGGCTTCTCTTCTCACTCTGGAAGAAGTCGAGAAAACCGACCTCGTATGTGCTTTTTTTTTTTTTTTTTCTTTTATATTATGGTTGTTGTTTCATATGTATTATTCCATGTGATCTCATATATATCTATGTTATTGATCACGTCAATATATATTGTTATTTCAAATTGGTTTTAGGATTTTTTTGTGTAGATTCATACCCTTAATTATTCAAGGATTTGATATATATGTATTTCTCAACCTAATATACTTTTTTTTTTTTTTTTTTTTTGCTTTGTGTGTGACGACTCTTATTGACTTTATGTTATTCATGTACGTTCATGTCCGTCTTTTTTGGTTATATGTGCTATGTGCATTCTTCATAGTAATAGGGTTTCAATTTCAGTATGTACGCCATATTTGGAAAATAAAAGAAGACATTGATTAATGGAAAACATCTTCTAGTTCAAGAAATATTTCGTTTGTTTTCACAAAATCTTGTTAACAAAGTTGAAAGGTCACAAGATCCAATGGAGGATTATTAGCGAAACACATTGCCATATGTAAAATATAAGGGGGTAAAAAATCATTTAACATCTTAATAAGCATCTTGAGGTTTATTGACATTTTCCTAATATAATTTTTGTTGTCTGGAAAACTGGAAACTAGTTTCTATTTATAGATATCATTTCCTTTTAATGTTAGGTGTTGTTATCTTACTGAATTTCATTCCTAAGACCTTATTGTAGGTTGGGTGGTATGTCGATTATTTAAGATGGTTTTTGATGATGATTATTTCTAGGGAGCTTCTACGATCCTATCAACAGGACAGTTCAGTTAATCATCTAACCGTAAATATAGTAATGGGAATATTAATTATTTTAGCGATTAGATCACGGTTAGGTATGATGTGAGCCATCGGTTCCATCAAAATTAATAACAAGATGGTAGAATTTCTCTTATTTACAACCATATAATAATTAAGAAACTATATAATATATACAAAAGTTAAGAACAGTTAAAATTGAAGACTTGTTAAGAAGTTCATATTTCTTAACTTAGGTCTTGTGCTAAAAATTAAGAATGGATTAAGGTTGGCCTAATACCCCCATTTAACTACTACAGTAATCTAGGCTATTTGATAACCATACTAAAGAACTTCTCGAAAGGTGTTTTTTGCCATTGTTTCATCCATAGTGAATAAGTTGAAATTCAAACACATCTAAATTTGCTACTTTATCAATGGTAAAAGGTAATAGACAGCATTTAGTTGTAAGAACATAAGAGAATAAGAGAAATCGGATAATGCAATACAAGAAATACTGAGTTGCATGATTTACTTATACTGCGTTTGGTATATATGATATTGAATAAAGATCTTTGTGCTGTCTATTATTTGATATATACATGTACAGTACAAGAATGTTATATAATGTTGGGTTGTACAATGAATTTGAATTTTCTAATGGAAAGAGTATTTGTCCCATCCTCTAAATGGTAATATTTTTCTTAAAATTGTTTAAGAATTCTCAGGGTTTGTTTTCCAGTATCATAGCCCATACCAACAACCAAGCAAGTCGACTAGTCTTACAAATTTATGCAAAACGCCCAAAGAAATTCCCATTGGAATATGAGAAAAACAATTCCCATCTAGAATGTCCATTCCCTTGTACATTAATATGGTAAGAAACTTCCATGCAAATTTTATATAAAAGATTTCTTGTTTTCTATTTAGGCGAACAGTCCAATCGAGGAACTTTTCGAAATACTAAAATGTTCAAGAGAGGGATTGTCGTCCGAGGAAGCCCGGACAAGGGTGCAAGTTTTTGGACCAAACAAACTTGAAGAGAAAAAGGCAATACATTACGCATTTTGGTCTTCTTCACAAGTTATTACTAGTCTTATTATTATTCATCAATTACAAGTTAACAATGATTTTGATGATTAGGAGAACAAATTCTTCAAATTCTTGGGATTCATGTGGAATCCGCTCTCTTGGGTGATGGAAGTTGCTGCCGTCATGGCAATAGTGTTGGCAAATGGAGGAGTATTACTCTATCTATCCGAATCTGCTCTTTCAAATACTTATATTTTTCATAATGAGTTGTTTGTGTCTGTGTCCGTGTTTCACGCTTGTGATTCGGGATGAATAAATATTTTCAGGGGAAACCACCAGACTGGCAGGATTTTGTTGGTATTGTTGTTTTGCTATTTGTCAACTCCACTATAAGCTTCATTGAGGAGAACAGTGCCGGTAATGCGGCCGCAGCACTTATGGCAGGATTAGCTCCAAAATGCAAGGTCATTTATCTGCTCCCTTACTGTTTGTATATTCAGAAGCAGAAAAGAGAGGAAGATAGATGTAATTAGCTGTTGTAGGTCTGATTTTCACGTGTCAAAAAGATCAATGGAAGATACACCTATTTCTACTTACAGTTTGCATTTTTCCTTTCGCCTCTTAGATATAATATATGGGTGGAATAAAGATCTGACTTTGCATACTCATTTGCATAATCAAGGTATTGAGAGACGGAAGTTGGAGTGAGGAAGATGCTGCCATTTTGGTTCCTGGAGATATAATCAGCATCAAGTTGGGAGATATCATCCCTGCAGATGCTCGCCTCCTGGAAGGAGATCCTCTTAAAATTGATCAGTCAGCCCTTACTGGTGAATGCCTGCCGGTAACGAAATATCCCGGCAATGATGTTTGCTCTGGTTCGACCTGCAAGCAGGGAGAAATTGATGCTGTTGTGATTGCCACTGGAGTGCGTACCTTCTTAGGCAAAGCAGCTTACCTGGTTGAGAGCACCAATCAAGTGGGCCACTTCCAAAAGGTAACTTTGTAACTGAATGAGTGATTTGACATTCCGTGAGAGGAACAAAGGCTTAAAAACATATTTTCTATTATTGAAATACGTAATATATGCAACACTGGAACTGCGGATGGAATTAGTGACAAATTTTAGATCCACAACTGCCAGATTTAGAAGCTTAAGCATTTGATCTGGCATAATTTGATATTTGCTGGCTAACACTCCTTTCACTTATGAGTTGGTAATTAGAATATTGAAGCACATAAAGTTGATTTTTGATACCATGTTCCTTCTTTAGTTTCACAACTAGCTGATTTATGAGTTTAAACCTACAAGATGTAGCGTGGTTTTATGTTTGTTGGTTATGATTTTATACCTGATTCCTTTGTTTGGTATTTAACCAATTCAATTTTTCCTCAGGTCTTGACAGCTATTGGAAACTTCTGCATATGCTCTATTGCAGTTGGTGTCATAATAGAGATCATTGTCATGTATGCTGTCCAGCATCGGAGTTATCGGCAAGGAATCGACAATCTCCTGGTTCTCCTTATTGGTGGAATCCCAATTGCAATGCCAACCGTGTTGTCTGTGACCATGGCCATTGGTTCTCACCGTCTATCTAAGCAGGGTGCCATAACCAAGCGAATGACCGCCATTGAGGAGATGGCCGGCATGGATGTTCTCTGCAGTGACAAGACTGGAACTCTCACTCTCAACAAGCTTACAGTTGATACAAACCTAATTGAGGTTCGTTTTTGTATTTAAAAATAAAAAATAAAAAATAATAGTCTTTCAAGATGCCTCATGTAGATAGGACGTGAAAAATGCTTCTATTCGAGTACAAGTTAAAAAATAGGATGTCAATTCATGGTTGTATCTTTGAACCATCAGGTATTTGCAAAAGACGTGGATAAGAACATGGTAATTTTGTTGGGGGCTAGAGCTTCAAGGGTGGAGAATCAGGATGCAATTGATGCTTGCATTGTGGGAATGCTGTCCGACCCGATAGAGGTACTTTATCTATTTTAGCAGCTGGTATGTGTGTTAATTCATTATCTCAATAAATTAGAACTTCAGTTGTCATTTTAGATTTCTCAATTAGATCAAAATTACCAATGCTAAGAGGATAATAAGCACAGAAAATTCAGCTCAAAGTGAAATGACCTCGATAAATTTTAGATTCACAGCCATCCAATCTTTAAGAATATGCCTTCCAGGTCTGGTGTTGAATAACATTTATTGGTTGTGAAGATATGAGGAATTGCAGTTGCTTTCACTTTTATATGTTCTATTAGATATTCCTGACCTTTTGGTTTACAGGCTAGAGCAGGCATCACTGAGGTGCACTTCCTTCCCTTCAATCCAGTGGACAAACGAACAGCCTTAACATACATCGATTCTGATGGTAATTGGCATCGAGCCAGCAAAGGTGCACCAGAGCAGGTAGAAATCATTTGTGATTGTAAAGATAACATTCCATCAATTTTTTCCTATTGACCATTGTGATGATATCTATCTGCTAAAATTTTTCTAGATTATTGAACTCTGTAAACTCCCAACGCACATGAGGAAGAAGGCTCACACTATCATTGACAAGTTTGCACACCGTGGACTTCGATCGTTGGCTGTTGCTAGACAAGTGCGCTTATCTAGTATTTCTACATTTGTGTGTATTATATTAAAATAGATTTTTATAAGACAAGATGAATATATCTTTTTCCCTTTCCTTTTTTTCTTTTCATTTCATTTCAGACGGTGCCAGAGAAAAGTAAGGAAAGCGCTGGAGGGCCGTGGCAGTTTGTAGGTTTACTTCCTCTATTTGATCCTCCCAGGCATGACAGTGCCGAGACCATTCAGCGGGCTCTCAATCTTGGTGTAAATGTTAAGATGATCACTGGTGACCAGCTAGCAATAGGCAAAGAAACCGGCCGCAGGCTTGGAATGGGAAGTAACATGTATCCTTCTTCAGCTCTTCTGGGTGACAACAAAGATGAGCTGACTGCTTCAATCCCTATTGATGACCTGATCGAGAATGCAGATGGATTTGCTGGTGTCTTTCCTGGTATATTTTCTTTCTAATCCTGATTATTTCCTTGCATCTCTAGTTTTTTGGCTCGAGAAGAATTTACAACTATGGTATTTCATTTATTGCATTGGCAGAACACAAGTATGAAATTGTGAGAAGATTGCAAGAGAAAAAACATATATGTGGAATGACTGGGGATGGGGTCAATGATGCACCAGCTCTGAAAAAGGCAGATATAGGAATTGCCGTTTCAGATGCAACTGATGCTGCAAGAAGTGCGGCAGATATAGTCTTGACTGAGCCAGGATTGAGTGTCATCATAAGTGCTGTCCTGACAAGCAGAGCCATTTTCCAAAGGATGAAGAACTACACGATCTATGCAGTTTCTATTACTATCCGTATAGTGCTTGGTTTTATGTTACTTGCTCTAATCTGGAAATTCGATTTCTCACCTTTCATGGTACTCATCATTGCTATTCTTAATGATGGAACCATCATGACAATTTCTAAGGATAGAGTGAAGCCATCTCCAAACCCCGATTCATGGAAGCTCAATGAGATTTTTGCAACAGGAATTGTTCTTGGCACATACCTTGCTGTCATGACCATAATATTTTTCTGGGCTGCTCATAGTACGACCTTCTTCTCGGTAAGCACCATGATCCTTTGAATTCCATGTTGTTTATTGGTCTTTAATGTCCCAATAATTTTGGGTAACTCACTATAACATCCACGAACTATTTGTCAAGTGTGGAGAAACCCCCTAAAACTCTCAAACATGTCTTTACCTCCCTATAATATTTGAAATGTGCACTTACCTCTCCAACCAACATTAAAGCCTCCAAGATTCCCTCTATTTATGGGTCCTTAAGTGATGATTTTGTGAATGTTAGCAATGATTAGGAAAATGAGTGCGAATTAAACTTGTTAGGGAAAGATAGGAGGTTTAGGAAGTTTATCTGCTCCTGGTCAATAGTTTGAACAAACATCTGCAATTATCCCTAGAATATTATCCAGGACTATGAAAGATACTTTGATGCAACCACTTATTCCATTTCTTGAGGATCGTCTTACACACTTTTACTTACTATATTTGTCTTCTATAATGCATTTTCCTAAGATGAGTCTACACAACTATAATTTGTTTTGTGATTTCAAAAGATAATCCTACACCAACTGCTACATTTCTTGAGATCATTTAGTCCTTCAGTTGATAATGTTCATCAAAATTTTAGGAAAAATTCGGAGTTAGGTCAATTAAGGGAAACCATGAAGAGCTAACTGCCGCGGTGTACCTTCAAGTTAGCATTATAAGTCAGGCACTCATCTTTGTCACAAGGTCACGCAGTTGGTCATATGTGGAGCGCCCTGGTTTCTTGCTTCTTGTTGCCTTCCTTATAGCACAACTGGTAAGGAGGGGAAAAAAATTGGTTTCGTCTAAACTTTGTATTATATGATAGTGTCTATCTGTGAGTTAGTAACATAATGTTTGTGAATATGTTGATAAGATTGCAACGATAATAGCTGTATATGCAAACTGGGAATTTGCAACGATCCGGGGCATTGGTTGGGGATGGGCGGGGGTGATCTGGCTCTACACCATTATTTGTTACATCCCTTTAGATATAATCAAATTTGTGATCCGTTATGTATTGAGCGGCAAGTCTTGGAGCAAACTGCAAAATAAGGTACGCCATATATCAATTTTCTACTCGAGTGGATGAACCGTTCAAGACAGGCAGGGACCTTGCTATTTTGATTTTACCTTGATGTTTGCATGTTTGTAATTCATCCAGACTGCTTTCACAACAAAGAAGGATTATGGAAGAAATGAGAGGGAGGCTCAGTGGGCTATGGAACAGCGTAACCGATTTGGTCTTCAGAATCCTGAAACCTTGGAACTCTTGTCCGAGAGGTTTTCAGGCATTGCAACGTCTGAAATTGCAGAGCAGGCCTGGAGAAGGGCTGAAATGAACAGGTGTGCTTTTTTGCTTCTTATTATTTCATTTTGCACTCAATTGGGAAATTATTTGTTCTCCTTTAAACTACCATTAGGTCTGTTTGTTTGCATTTTATACTCAACACTTTAAATTTGATACTTCCCAATGTTAACTGAAATTTTTTATTGAACTCTGTTTCGGTGCGATATCTAAACATATTTGAAATAATGATAGTAGAATTTGGATTTGAAACTTTCCCATCTGATATAATGTTACCAATGATACATATCACTAAAATGTCGTCTCGGAATTGATCTAGCTGGCATTTTTCTGTTAAATTTAACACAACAACCAACTCATCCAAAGCAATTTTATGATATAGGTTCAGATTATATAAGTTTTGTCACCCGAAATTGATAAACTTTGATTGTTTCTTGATTATTTAGGTTAAAAGAGATCACGCAAAAAGGCCACTTTGAAGCTGTCTTAAGGCGTAAGGGGCTTGACTTGAAGAACCAACCTTATTTCTACACTGTCTCATGAAGTTATGAGGGTTCGTGACATTTTCGCTTTGATCAAGAAATGAATTTTAGGGACAGGTTAACATTTAACTAATTTTAGGGTTAGGGAGGAGATTTTTCGTGTCTCTAGTTAGATTCTAGCAAATTTCTTTCCTAAATTTTCTTATTCCGGTTTCAGATCACAATTTGTTTTAATCTAATTATAATTGTGTGGCTTAATTATTATCATTAGCTTCGCCTATTAGAGTTGGTTTTCGCTTATTAGTATTTCATGCAAGGTTCTCTATACTTTGCGAAACAAGCAATTTAATGTAATACGATAGAGTGCACCGAAATGTGCTTCATATTTACAGCCGAAGTAAGAAAAGGAAATCCTATTAGACAAGCTGTGCATGGGTATCATGGGATAGGTGTAAGAGAACAAGGAGGTAACCTACCTTGTTTTTATTTCACATATTTTGCTCATCCACCATGGTATAGATTATTGATCCTTACCCTAACACAAACTCTTTGGAGTTCATGAGCCAACCCTCATTCCTTTATTTTAGGCTATGGACTTGGTGAATGTAAAAAAAAAAAAAAAAATTGCAATTTTGATAAAAAATAGAACCCAAGAACTATGAAAGCCATTTAGACATCTACACACTCCATGCAACCCAAACATGTGTCACTTCATTTCTTCAATATCCAGTGTCTTTTATCCAAGTCAAAATCATACCAAAATCTGTCAAAAAAATTAAATAAAATCAGAATTAATAAAAGTGTAAATGACATTCATAGATTACTTAAAACGAATGTTATTTACCTCAAAATAAGAAATTTCTTCTCCTTCATTAAAGTTAATGAGGGAAAACATTGATCCTTTTGAACATTCAAATTTACATGACATGGAAAAACTTATGATGTTAAAAGAAAAATAAAAGTTCCAACAAGTTATGGAAATATGAATAAAGTTTTTAGATAATTAGGCTGCTAATTTACCTCCATGAGACTAATTGAATCATTTGATGTAAGAAGGAATATGTTTATCTCTCCTAAATTTGTTGGACAAATATAAATTGAGTAAGGAATTTCTTTTGCTCCATAGTTCATAAGCAAATTTCTAGTGGTTGATTTTTCAATTTGTTTCATCTCATTTGAACTTGTATATAATATGCAATTAGCAACTATTTGACTAAATTAAAACACTTATAGTAAATGTACAATGAGAATGTTAACTTACTCATCAATCTAATGGAGGATGGTGGACACACAAATGGTTGCTTGTCCTTTGGAATGTTCTCTTTATTTTCAATATTCCTTCCCCCTTTTCTCTTTTCCATGACACTTCTAATTCATTTTTTTGAAACTCCTTTTGGATGAACCATCATAGAATTCAATAGCCTTTTCGACTCCAAATTGCCGTTGCCTTCCAGTATATGTTCTTCAATTAAACTATTTTGATTCGTGTCATCCCTACCACAATTCTCATTTGTCACTTTCCTTTTTAAACTTTCCTCAATCTTCTTCATTGCCAAATCTAAGTAATTGTCTAACAAATCATATGTTTTTGTTGTCATCAAAGCCTTAGAGATTACATTGGTCGCTTTATTCATAAGTCTAAACTTGTGAAAAATTATTGAACTTTTTTACTTATCCATCACCTGTAAATCGTGATCATCGCAAATCGCTCCATTCTTGACATTCTTTGTTCATATTTTTAGCAAGTCTTTTGGGGATATTTCAAATATATTATTGGCATTAATTATCTTCAACACATGGGAACACAAAATACCTACAGATTCAAACTTTTTACAAGAGCAATGGACATCCAAACCATTGTAATCAAATGTTACAATGTTATTTTCCTTTGAAATTCCTCCTGCTAACTTGTACTCAGTAATGGAACCATGTATAGTAACTTCATGCACCACTAATCCAAGGCATCTTATTAATTCTTCTTGGAACATTTTGAATATCTTGTAAGTATATGCATCAACAACCTGACTCTCCATAATATTTCCTTTAAGACTTGACTAGCCTTACTTTGGTTGAAATTGAAAATCTTCTTGTAACTCCTTTTCTCGTCTTCTCTTTACTAATCTTCTTTTTATTCCATTGCATTGCTGGTTGCTGCTAAATCATTCTCAGTTTTGTGAAATTTAGAAGAACTATCCAAATAAGGCATTTTATTTGCTAACAAACAACCACCCGCAGATTTCATGGGAGAAAAAGTGCATTTTCATTGTCTAGTTTTACTATCTTAGACTGTCATATAAATAGATAAATTATACGAAAATAACATCATAGTGATAGGATAGTAATATAAAAAGTATATATATATATATATATATAGATATATATAATAGCAAACTAAAAATATAGAAATGTAAAATATGATTTGGAATCCTACCTGAAGGAAAAACAATCCTAGCTTGGCATGTGAGAGAAAAAGGAGGGATTTTTTAGGCACCAAATACTTATATGGATCTAGTTTCTTCGTTATAGTGTTTTAAGAACAAATCATTATATTTTATTTGTTTTTTAATTGACTTGAATAACCATATGTAAGGGACATTAAATGAATGAATGAAAAGTGGGGTCTTTTTTCCTAAGTAAAAGGTAGGTGTCAAAAAATAAATGGATGGTGCATGTAAAAATGGGTAGTCCATGGTCTAGCCCCCCTACCGCTCCCCTCTCTCTCTTTCAATATGGTTTTCTAATTTATTATTTTATTAACTTCCAATTGAACAAAATGGTGATAAATGAACTATACCATATCTGACAATATATTTTAAATCGAGTGGATGGGTGCTTGGTAAAGGTTGCAAAATCATGGAGAAATTAGTAATAATAGCAATAATAATAACAAAAGATTCCATTCGAACAACTTTATGGGAGTGGATTGTTAATCCACCATGTCTCTTGCAGGGAAAATCCCCCTCTCTAGTGACTCACACTGCCTTCTACCCACCTTCCCACAAGACCAGAAATTCATTTCCCCTTCCACGAAAAAAAAAAAAAAAAAAGCCTTCAATAGAAAGCTTAGAGGACTCAAATACCAAAAGTTTTCCTGCCCCAAATGAAAAAGAAGGATCCCTTCACCACTCCTTAAGTGAGAGTGGATCACAACAAGAACAGCGAAAATCCAATAAGGAAATTGTCACAACATGCTTTCCAAATGCCTATGTTGAAAACTTCGGTCTACGGAAAGACTCAAAAAATGAAGATATAGAAATTGATGAAGAGCAAAACGCAAATAGCAACAACAAGGGTCAACAACCAAATCAAAAGCCAGGTATGAGAATCGTGTCTTTCACAACTCAAGGAAAGAAATAGTTGAGATATCCTTTGAGGTTTTCTATCATAATAAAAATCCATGGATCCGCCATTAGATATAAAGCTCTTCTTCCCAAACTCTAAAATATGTGGTCCTTTGCGTCAAATTTTTCTATCATTAGTTTGGGTCATGGCTACTACACAGTGGTTCTCAGATCAGAGGATGACTATAATAGAGTTATCAGGGATGGGCCATGGTTCATCAACGAAAATTTTTTAACCATCAGAAAGTAGGAACCAAACTTTTGCCCATCCATAGCCATCTTTAACACTATAGCTGTCTGGGTACAGTAAATGAATTAACCCTTGAATATTTCACTGCACCAGCAATAAAGAAAATTGCAGAATGCATCGGTCCTGTACTTATGATAGATGCCTACATAACCAATGTAGAAAGAGGACATTTTGAACGTATTTGTGTTCAAAAAAATTTCAATGATCCTTTAACACACACAGTTATCATAGAAAACTAGAGTTATGGACTCCAACATGAGGGTGTCAAAAGTCTTTGTGTTGAATGTGGTGCAATGGGGCACATTGCTCTCTTTTGTGCAAAGAAAGATACGGTCATGGAAACAGAGAAGGAAAATAGTGCTAAGAATAACATACAAAACGAAGTTAACCCATCGAAAAGCGGTCAAAGGGATACCCAACCCATCAAGTCTAACAAAAATGAGACCTTTGTTGAACAAAAAGAGTACGAGGATTGCATATTGGTTAAATCCAAAAAGAAAAGAACCAGATCAACCAAAACTCGAGAACACAAACATATGGGTGATCAAAACAATTACAAGAAACAAATTGAGGAAAAAGTACAAACGCTGTTGACACCCTACATGCCTCCACTGTTTCAAACAGTCAAGCTTTAAATTTCAAATCCAGAACCCTTTTCTCAAATCCTAGTAAATCAGGAAAAAAATTCAACCAACTTTGCCAGAGATAAGACAATTAGTAGCGAGTTAGTAAAAGATAAGACAGCTGCTCTCTCAGCTACAGGAAAACCTGATCATGACCTTACCTCTACTTCCTTCTGCTTCCAAGCTAAACACCATATAACGAAGGAGCAAGAGCATCAAAAGCAATAACCACCAAAATTGAAAACTCTAGCAAGAGCAAAAAACAAAGATGGACCAAAAATGCCTCCTCACCTTTGGAATTCAAATACTTCCCCTGACTTCCGATATTCCATGGAGAGACTAAAGATTCGGAGTCTACAACAAGGAAATGAAGACAACCAAGTACAGGGTAGTGGTCTCACTAGAGGAAATCCGTCTGATGAGAGACGACCAAATGTCAGTGTTTCAAGTCCCTTGGATACATGTGGTAGTCTTAGAACTGGAGGGAACTTCATGAATCACAAGGACTAGTTTGAGGGTCTTCTCAATCAAGGAATTCATTGTGCTGGTTCCCACCCCCTGAGCTACGATCTAATGCACCCATTCTTAATCATGGACAAATGAGAGAAAACCTTAAAGATGGCATAACAGATCATGCGCATAGGGAATCTGAATCCCCCTATGCACCTGATCCCACTGTCATTCAACATAATCAAAGGAGTGTAGAAAAGTTTTTTGTTCCAAAATAGGGAGTAATCTTTGATTCACCTAGACAGTGTCAACTCCCTAGCTAATTTCTCCTTTGAGATCAAAGTTATTTCCTTATTGAGAATAGAAGTCCAATTTTACAGGTTCATGATCTAACAAACTAAAGATACAATGATCTCGAATTTAGTTAGACCATTTAGAATCGAAAATTCTATTAGAGGTATTTGCAGTCATTGTGGAAATTCTATTTTCCCTATGATTAGTATCGTACTTAGACTTAGAAAGGAAAGAAATAGCAAAGTCCCATAATTTACAATCACTTCATTCACTATTTCCTTTTTTAGAGGACAAATTTTCCCGTTTAGATTATGTATCAAGTGTACTAATACCATCCCACCCATCTGGAAATCTTGGTTCAAAGTCTTCGCTACTGGGTGCACGATGCCTCTTCCTTGCATTTATTACGTTTCTTTCTCTACGGCTATTGGAATAGTCTTATTACTCCAAATAAAAATATTTCTATTTTGTCAAAAGATAATAATCTCTGGGAACACGAGAGGCCTAGGCTCCAAAAGAAAGCAAGATAATGTGATTGGAGCCCTAACAAAGTACATGCCGGATATTGTTCTCCTGATGGAAACAAAATTTGATCAGTCTGCAGCTGAACTTTTCTGCAAGCGCTCACAAATGGACTCTTACAAATGCATTGAGTCCAATGGTCAAAGTGGAGGGATCGTCCTTCTCTAGAATAGAGACGTGGTAGACATCAATATTGTCAAAATTACTAATCATAACATACATGCTGCCGCAACTATTGGAAACAACCCTTAGATGATTTTAGGAGACTGTAATGACATCATCTCTACGCGTGAAAAATGGGGAGGAGCTCCTTTTAAGGGGAAAAGAAAAGAGCGAACTAGTATGCAAATTGTATGAATGACTGCAATCCTAAAGACTTGGGCTTTGTTGGACCTAGATATACCTAGTCAAATAGAAAAAATCTCAAAAATCTGATTCGGCTTAGACTCAATGGAGCTTAGGCAAACAATGGATGGTCTAGAATCTACCTTAAAACCAAAATCTTCCATCTTCAAATCTCGATTTTAGACCACTGTCGTCTCCTTCTCAATACCATGCCTTATGACCTTGAGGAAGTTAGATACCATACCTTTAGGTTCCAACCCATGTGGTTTGACCATCCAGATTGTCTCCCAAAAATCCGTTTTATCTAGGAAAAACACCAGAACAACTGTCTGAGAGCAATCAAAGCTTTACCAAAGGAAATGAGAATTTGGAACAAAACTGTTTTTGGTAAGCTGCAAAAAAACAAAAAAACAAAAAAAAAAAAAAAAAAAAAAAAAAAGAGAGAACGTCACTGGTAGGATAGCACATTTCCACAATATTATTTCCGAAAAACCCTCTGAAGTTGCTATTCTTAAACGCCCTCAGAGAGAAACTATCTCAAATCCTTGATAAGGAAGAACCTTAGGAAAATGAAATCTAGAGCTAAATGGATTAATGAAGGGGAAAGAAACACAAAATATTACCAGAGACTTGTTACAACTTGAAGATTCAAAAACCGGTTCTAGCCCTAAAGAATGATAGGGGCAAATGAAAATACTCCCAAAAGGATATCCAAGACATAGTGGTTAAATACTTTGTTTCTCTCTACCAATCCTCCAGGGTTGCTGTCAATTTAACAAATCCTTTGCCAAAATTTTTGGAGACATGGCCTCTACTTTGAACAAAAAGAAACTCTAGCCAGACCCATAGAAGATAATGAAATTTACCTAGCATTGAAATCCATTGGCCCTTAGAAAGCTCCTTGAAAAGGATGGTCTTCATGCAGCCTTCTTCCTAAAATGTTGGTCTTTCTTAGTTTGTTCTGCGAAAGCACAATTCCACTCCATCTTTAGTTGCTACTCCATTCCCTCTTGTCTGAATCAAACCTAAATCACCCTAATTCCTAAGTTGGCAGGTACAAGTTCAATGGATCAATTCCAACCTATAAGCCTTTGCTCAACCCTTTATAGGGTGATCACTAAAATTCTTATAAATAGACTTTGACCTTTCTTGGATTCTTTAATCCACCCTTCTTAAACTAGTTTCATACTTGGTAGAAAGGCAGTAGACAACATCATCCTTGTTAAAGAAGTGCTCCATTCCTTCAATAGAAAGAAAAAGAAAAACGAATGGATGATGATAAAAGTTGACCTTGAAAAGGCTTTTGACAAACTAGAATGGGATACTCTTTTTTGGGCTCTATCTTCTTTGAACTTTCCAAATTGGTAGAGAAAGCTTATAACGAACTGCATCACAATCACCTTAACTGAAGTCATCATAAATGGCAAAACCTCAAAAATCCATACCTCTCCATCATGGTTCTTGAATTTTTTAGTAAATCAATTCAATCCCAAGTCCAAAAAAACACCTGGAAACCTTTAAGGTTAGGTGAAGTGAATTCCATCTTTCGCATGTCATATTTGTTGATGACCTCATTTTGATAGCCAAAGCTGATAATGCAAATGTAACACCATCAAAGAAACTCTCCAAAGCCTAGAAACCCTTACAAGCTTGAATGCCAATTTACACAAATCATCCATCTTCTTCTGTACAAACACCTAGTACAAGAAAAACTTGACATAACAAACATTCTCGATTTAAAGGAAAAATCTGACATGGGGAAATACTTAGGCTTTCCTTTAGACAAAGGAACCAAACCTTCAAAAGCCCAACTTTAAATCATTATCAAAAAGGCACAAACCAAATTAAATTGATGGAAAGCACGAAATCTAAGCATGGTTGGTAGACTCATCTTAGCAAAATATGTGTTGCAAGCTTTACCCCTTTACTATCTTCAAATTTCCTCTTTACCATCATCTTTCAGCAAACAAGTGGAAACTATCGCTCGAAACTTCATATAGAATGGCCTCAACCACAACCATATCCATAGGTTCTCATGGGAAAAAATTACAACCCCAAAAGATCAAGGCAGTCTTATCCTCTGAACCTGAATGTTTGAAACAAAGCTTGCTACATTAAAAGATGGTGTGAATGGAAAGTTGGTAAAGTCAAATGGGCCAATCTAATCAAGGCTAAATGCAAGTATTTCAGACATTCACATGCCAAAGCCTCTTTAACATCCTCAAATCTGTATAAAGAACTTAACAAAAATCAAAACTTGGATAAATGAGAATGGTTTTTCAATCTTAGGAAATAGAAAAGACACCCTTTTTGGCAAGATTGGTGAGGAGGAGCCTCTCCTCTAAAAAATATTTTATATGGACCTTTCAACCCAGAAGCCATTGCTCTTTCTGTAAAGGACGCTTGGTTAGACCACTACCACTGGAATGAAGATTTAATTTCTTATCCCATATCAGCTTTTTTAAAAAGCACTTTTGGTCATGTTTTCTTAGCTGTAAACACTGAAGACCAAAAGAATATTAGCCCTAAATCAAGATGGAAACTTCCCCTATCTTGTATATGTGAGACTATCAGGATATGATCATTAAAGCAACACTTGGAGTTGGGTCTGGAACATATTTTTCCCTCCAAAAATTAAACTCTTCATTTGGCCTATAGGTCAAAATAACCTTCCTACGGCTGTTAATCTTAGAACTAGGAACATCAAGCAGCATTCATGCTGCCCACATTGTGGATACCTTAGGGAGCATTCTATACATGCTCCAAAATCCTGCTTCTACATAAAGGAAATTTTACAAGCTTACCAGACCTGCCCATCTAATGAGACTCATGACTACACATCTTTTCTTGCTTGGGTGAAACAAAACTATGTAATTTCTAAGAAAAACCTCTCTTCACCACACCCTCTTAAGATCTTCATGTTTGGGATAATGCTATGGAAAATCTGGTATGCTAGAAATAAGCTCATCTTCCAAACCTCCAGTCGAGCAGAAGATCTTCTTCAAGACATTAGATCCTTAGGACACGAATTATGGGCTTACAGGAAAAGGAAGAAAAAAAAATCTTCTAAATTGAAAGAACAAATCTTAGATGGCTCTATGGAGACTAAATTAGGTAAAGCAACAATTAAAATAGTGATTCGTGACAATCAAGGAAAATGGATCTCAGGCCTAGCCATGAAGCTTGGAAAACTAGACATCCTATCAATTGAGCTATGAGCCATAGCTTTTGGCTTAGACCTTCATTTAACAAAAGGAATCACAAAGCTGGAAATCAACTTAGACTTAAAGATGGTGATGAAACTTATCATAGGCTTCAGAAATCCAAAATTAAAATATCTTAATGTATTATCTTGTTGCAGGGAAAAAATCTCCAGGATGCAAGAGACCAAAGTGTTTCACTACC
This sequence comes from Combretum micranthum, assembly GCA_024138025.1. NCBI lineage: Eukaryota > Viridiplantae > Streptophyta > Magnoliopsida > Myrtales > Combretaceae > Combretum > Combretum micranthum. Next base: position 2,408,573 of record JAMXBD010000005.1, read on the forward strand.
CTCGAGAACTCAATCAACTTGCTGAAGCCCAAGCGCATGAAGCACATCTGATGATAGAAGACTTCAAAATGCTTGATCAACCCTATGGATGTTTTTTGAATATCCTATATATTGACTTAAAGTCTTTTCGTTTATATAGAGATGGATATGTAAATATGCTGCAAAAAAGAAAAACTGCCTATTTGATCTTTTGTTTAGCGCTCGCTATATATTTTGTATCCCCTTATGGTTGCTGGTTCTATCCTTCTGTATCTTCTCTTTGCTTAATGAAGTTTGAACTTTATTAAAAAAAAATACAATAATAATAACGACAACCACGAGAAGTCTTGAAGACTTTCTTTATTCAATCTCTCGAATGCTTACTGCTCAGAGTGCTTCCCTTAATCTTCTCCACCTAATCTTTAATAAGGCTACTAAATATGACCATGTTGACCTTAAATTGAGCATAGCATTGTCAATCCTCAAGCATCCTTTACTTGGTTAAAGCATATATTCGCATATAATTGATTTCCCAGACGCTATATGAATCATGTTGTAGAATCTACATCACATTTTTGTATCAACAAAAACATTAGTGATGGATATCACATATTAGTATCTAGAAATACATATAGAATTGTTGATTCTTCATTTCTTCCCCACTTGTAGTGTTACAACAGGAGTTTGATGTACCAAACTTCATGTCATATTAATGTCCCGACCAATGACAACATGTCATGTATTTTTAATTTAGTTTTATTTATTTTATTTTATATTTTTGTATAAGTGATATTGAATAACACGTAACATTGCACTTTTGGAATTGCATAGAGTATATATCTGAGTATTTCTCGAAAAGATTCCAACCTATGAAGGCTATAAATATAAGTAATGTATTATAAATAAATCAAAACATTTCTTGTTTTTACCCCAACCTAGGATGCAACCGAAGTGGGCTTGGAATGAATTATATAAAATTCGAACCTGCATAAAGTTTTGGCCCTAACTCGCCTCGCTCATTGATCCAACTATTTTTTTTTTCCTTTTCCTTCTTTTATTCTTTTTCTTCTTCCTTTTTTTTTTCTCATGAAACAAAAGTAATTATTATTTTACTTTTTTCTTTTCATGAAACGTCAAGTTATGGCTTTGCTACATAGCTGAAAATAACTACTTTAAAGAAATAAAGTTTCAAACAAAAGAAAGCAAGATGAGTCCAAAACCTATTGACAGGAACATTTAAGTTTTCCTTATATATATATATATATATATATATATAATGCTTAGTGTATAAAAAGTACATGTATTTGTCTTCACATCAAATAGAAGATAAAAGATAACATCTTAACACATACATAATATTAGAGAATTAGTTACAGTAGACTTTCTATACAATCTAAATTTAATAGAGAGTTAATAACCTTGTAATTAATTGTAATTAATAGAGAGTCAATAGTTTCCTAATTTCTCAATTGTAATAACCTTATAATTAATTGTAATTAATAGAGAGAAAGTAATCCTATTATTGTAACTCTTGGCAATGCTCAATTTATATATATATATATATATATATATTCATTCTTAATAAATAAAATAGACAATCCATTGTTTCTCAATATTCCTCTCTTTATTTCAGCATGGTATCAGAGTGGTAATCTTTTTGGGTGTATTTTTAGACAAACCACAAAAACAACACTATAGCACTGGTCCCCCCAATGGTTTCCGATGCTACCTACTCTTCCACTTCTATCTTCATCCAAAACCCCTAAGATCCTTAACCTCCTCTCTTTACAATCAATCTCTCCAATTCACCAAATTGCCATCCACCAATTATCTCACATGGAGCCTTCAAATCTAATCTTTTCTTGAAGGTTATGATCTTCATCACTTCATTGATGGCACTCATGCTCCACCTCCACCCTCCATCACCATCAATGGTGTTACATCTTTGAATCCAGCATACACAACCTGGAAGCGCCAAGATCATCTCATCTTTATTGTTGTACTCAGTACTATCTTTGTTTTACTGCAATTGCTTACCGCTCGCACCATGACTTCCTTTGATGCATGGAAAACCTTAGCTAATATCTATGCCAAACCATCTCATGGTCATATTAAAAAATTGAAAGAATAATTAAAGCGGTGTAACAAAGGCTCAAAATCAATTAGTAAATATATGTAGGCGATAAAGACCTATGCTAATGAACTTATTCTTTTAGGGAAGCCAGTTGATGATGAAGGTCTTATTGATATGATTCTTGAAGGACTCAGTGATGACTACAAATCAGTCATTGATGCAATTAATGCTTGTGGCATATCAATTTCTTTTACTGAGCTTCATGAGAACCTTCTAAACAAAGAAACATCCCTTTAGATAGCTCAACCATCTACTCTATCACTACCAGTAATAGCAAATCACATAGCCTCCCATAATCGTCCAAAGTTGTGCTCTCCAACCACTAATTACCAACAATCAAGTCCTATCACTACACCGTCTCCTCATACTCAATGCCAACCCAAACCATATCTAGGTCATTGACAAGCATGTAGATTCAAGAACACATTGCCAAATGATACCTAATGTTTCGACTTGTCACTAATCAACAATCCCCCACACCTTGTCCTCAAGGCTCTCAAGGATATGGTACCTCCACATTAGGCAACCACGAGCCAATCATGCTGCTCTTGGAAACAACACTACTCTTTCTTGGTTGTTGGATAATGAAGCATCTCACCGTGTTACATCTGACTTGAGCAATCTCTTTCTTTATAGTCCAAATCAAGGATCCGATGATGTCATGATCAGTAATGGATTAGCCCTTTACATCACCCGTATCAGTTCTACCACCATACCTACTTACTCTCGCTCCTTTACTTTACACAATGTTCTTTGCGTCTCTTCTATGAAAAAGAATTTAATTTCGATTTATCAATTTTTCACTAATAAAAATGTTTCTGTTGAGTTCTCACCCTCTACCTTTCAAGTGAAAGATCTAAACACAGGGGCAATCTTTTTGATGGGTGAAACTAAGGATGTCGTATATGAGTAGCCAACTACATCCCCTCCAGTTGCCTCTTCACGTTGCTTGCTTTTTCCAGTGTCAAGACCACTTCGTTTGAGTGGCACTCTAGACTAGGTCATTCATCATTTACTACTATGAAAAATATTGTTTCCAAGTTTCCTTTACCATTGTCTAGTCCAGTATCCTCCTCAACACATTATCAGGGCTATTCATGTAATAAAAGCCAGAAAATTCCATTTTCTTCTTTTACATTAACTTCTTCTCATCCGCTTGAACTTCTCTTTTTTGATGTATGGATCTCTCCTATTTATTTTGTTGATGGTTTTCAGTACTGTGTTATCTTTGTTGACTATTATAAATGATATATTTGGTACTATCCACTTAAATGAAAATCCCATATACATGATACCTTTGTTCGCTTCAAGGCATTGGTTGAAAACCAATTTAAATAACGAATTATAACACTCTGTTTAGATAATGGTGGTGAATATCAAGCTCTTGATAGTTTTTCTCTCCACCAATGGTATGTCCCATCTTACTACACTACCTTATACACCAGAACACAATGGTCTTTCCGAATGATGTCATTGCCATATTGTTAAAACAAGTCTATCTCTTCTCACTCATGCTTCAATGCCTCTAACTTATTGGACTTACGCCTTTGCCACTACTGTCTATCGCATCAATGGTTTGCCCACACCCACACTACATCTTTTATCTCCTTTTAAAAAACTCTTTTAAGTCTCAACCCAACTACATTAAATTTCAAGTATTTGGTTGCTTATGTTGTCCATGTCTTCGTCCTTATTCCCAACATAAGCTTGACTCATGTTTCATCCCTTGTATTTTATTGGTTCCTCTTTAACATAAAGTGCTTAAATTTATCTTGATTTGTACACTTCTAAAACATATATTTCTCCCCATGTCAAATTTCTTGAAAATTCTTTTCCTTTTAACAATCATCACTCTCATTTAATTCGAGCTATTCCAGAGATCATTTCAAAATGGTGTCCCTTGGTCCAAATTCTACCTACTTCAAGTGGCTCACTCAATATGCCTTTCTTAAGGGGCTCCTTGTGTCAACATCTACCATAGAATACCCTAACCATCGATCGTTTACCAATAGAACCATCCAATTCTAAGACCTCTTCTGCTTCAACCACAACTCAAACCACCCATCGAAATACCTCCTCATGACCACTAGAGTGAAAAACAACATCCACAAACCCTTAACTAAGATGAATCTCACTATTATTCTTTCTCAACCATCTAACATTAAGCCTCATACTGCTAACTAAACCCTAAAAGACCCTAAATGGAGACAAGCTATGAATGATGAATTTGATGCTCTTGTTAGGAATAGAACCTGGGAGGTTATTCCATCTACTTCTCAACAGAATCTTGTTGGATGTAAGTAGGTATTTTGAACTAAACACCTGATAGTTCTATTGAAGGTACAAAGCCAGATTATTTGCCAAAGGTTTTCATCAACGACCTGGAGTGGATTATCATAACACCTTTAGCTTGGTTGGCAAGCTAATGACAATACGCGTTGTTCTTAGCTTAGCAATTAGTAAAGGTTGGTAATTGTGCTAGTTAGATGTTAATAATACCTTTCTTAAAGGCCATCTTTTCGAAGATGTCTACATGGCCTAACCTTTGGGATTTGTTGATAGAGACCATCCAATACATGCAAGTAAATTAAAGAAGGCTATATATGGACTTAAGTAGGCACCATGTGCTTGGTACCTTGAACTTTGCCAATTCCTCATTAAGTCTTGGCTCACAAAATCTCATGTAGACACTTCCCTATTCATTATATGTTCAAGAGGCATTAATATATATCTCCTTATTTATGTGGATGACAATATTATCACATGTACTAACATTAATATTATTCAGCACTACATTGACCTCTTGGCGCAAAGATTCTCAACGAAGGATCTTGGGACCTTATCTTATTTTCTTAGCATTGTGATTCTCACCAGTCCATCTAGTCTAATGCTTAGTGAAAGGCGCTACATCACTAATCTTATTGCCCAAATAAAAATGTTTGGTGCAAAACCTGTTACTACACCACTTGCTACATATAGCAATCTCACACTTCATTCAAGTACTGCTTTGAATGACTAAACAGAGTATAGAACAATTGTTGATAGTCTACAGTATCTTTGCCTTACTTGCCCAAACATAACATATGTTTTTTACAAACTTTCTCAATTCATGCATCACTCGACATTTGAACATTGGAGCACTACAAACGATTGATTTGATATCTGTGTGGCACATCGACTCGTGGATTATTTCTTCATAAGGATAATCCACTTCCTCTTTATGCCTTTTTTGATGCAAATTGGGCTGGCAACAAAGACGGCTATACTTCTACGAGTGCCTATATTGTCTATCTTGGTTGTCATCTTATTTATTGGTCATCCAAGAAGTAGAGTATTGTTGCTTGATCATCAATAGAAGCTGAGTATCGATCAATTGCTGCTACTACTTCATAAATAAATTGGATTTGTTCCCTTCTCATAGAGCTTGGCACCACTCTTCTTACACCGCCTGTCATCTATTGTGACAATGTTGGTTCCACATATTTCTATTTTAGTCTAGTCTTTTATTCACACATAAAATATGTGACAATTGACTATCACTTTATTTGGGATCAAATCCAATCAAGTACTCTTCGTGTTGCTCATGTTTCCTTAGCAGATCAACTTGTTGATGCTCTAACCAAACCACTTCCACGAAGTCACTTTCAAAAATTAAGGATCAAAATTAACGTCTTCTTTGGAGCTCCATCTTGAGGGGAATATTAGAGAATTAATTATAGTCTAAATTTAATAGAGAGTCAATTGTAATAACCTTGCAATTAATTGTAATTAATAAAGAGTTAATAGTTTCCTAGTTTCCTAAGTCAATTGCAATAACCTTGTAATTAATTATAATTAATAAAGAGTCTATAGTTTCCTATTTTTGTAACTCAGTGTAAGCAAAAGATTGATTGCAATAGTACCAATGATTATAATAGGGAGTTTGACATTATTCTTAATATATACAAGTTATTAAAATTTTACCCTGAATCTATACTATTTGAAAATTTACATCCTTTTTCCATGGTTGAAAGTAAATATTTGTTATTTTCATTACAATTACCTTTTACAAAATGAATTAAAAAGTTTAATAGACTTCTGCATTGTGGATTATGGATTAATTTTAAGGAAAGATGTCAAATAATTTTCTATATTTTCAACACATTGCATGTGTATTGATTGGTAATTGTGCGGCAGAAATTAAACAAATACAAAAATATGTAATTAGTAAACATTCAACATACTAACATATAATACAAACATAACCACACCTCTACTAAAAATCTCCACTTTTATATTTTAATTAATATTATTAGAGGTGGTGTTACTAGTGCAATACCTTGCGGTTAGAGATGGGTATGGATTCTTTAGTTTGGTTTTTACAAAAACTAAACCAAACCAAACCAAACAATAATTTATGGTTTGATTTTTTTTCCTTATCAAACAAAACCATTAAATAATAGTTTGTTTTGTATTAAAAAATATTCAAACCATTAAATAACGGTGGTTTAGTTCAGTTTGGATTACGAATTACATAAAAATTTTAATTAAAAGAAGATAACTTTGCTCCAAAATTTTATATTTCTATGAATATTAACTATATGTTAAATTCAAACCTAACATATGATATAGATAAAACAAAGGGATTAAATGACAATGATATATCTATCTAATTTGTGCTAAAATAACATGAAGATGATTGTGGCATGAGGATAATCGCGCTCATAAACCTTGAGTTTGAAACCATACACCTTTCATAGGAAGCATATTTAAGTAGTAATTTAGTGGGATAAGTAATGTACAATTAAACAATATCACCAATCGAACTTCAAATTGTTATCTTCAATGTTTCTTCAAGACTAAAGTAAAGATCTTCATTTACTATAGTTCATTCATAGTACTCTTTCTCCTCTTGGTAAAGGTCATGTTGCCATTTTATGGAATATCCTGCCATCGAATTAATATGAATCATGTTGATTATAAAGAATAAGAAAACATTGCAGAAAATGTCTTTAGTAAAACAATTACCCTTGAAGTTTCAAAGACATAACTTAAAATACAATGTTAATTTTCCTTTATCTTCTTTTGTCTTTGACAAAATACAAGAAACAAATATCATCATAAAAGCCAAAATGTCATAGCTAGCAACCTTTTCCATATTTCCCATAAAACAAAACTTTCTTTAGATTTACAATTTTTTAAAAGATTTTTTGAATAGTTCAATTCGGATTAATGTTGTAGTTTGGATTTACACCCCAAATCGAATCGTAATCCGTTTGGAGAGGTCCAATCCGAATCTATTCTCAAAAAACTGCTTGGTTTAGTTCGGTTTGTAGTCAAGTTTTTGGTTCAATCGTTTTTTTTTTCCACCCTTAGTTGCAATATATGTTTTTGAAACATTCCTTTGTAAGATTAAAAAACTAAACATAAAATAGATAGAAAAGAAAATTAAATTTAGGGTTTTTTAATTAAGGTTGAACTTTTACTTTAGTATTTTATTTTAAATTATATTTAATTTGGTCAGTCGAGCTCCCATTAGATTATTATTATGGCTAAAGACTCGACCAATAACCCTATAACGTCACTTGAATCTGATCCATGAACCTATGTGATTTTTAATGGGTCAAGTGAGCCAAATACCCTATAATGACTCGTTCGTTATATCCTTAGTCATGAGTGAAATCCTATAATATATACCATTCTCTTTTTACCTTTGGATAGAACTCATTCAACACATATATTCACTTTTTAATACAAAACTACAAGAGATAATTGAAAGCATCTATGAGAATATAGTTAATTCTATCTACCAATAGCTTAATTCTCCAATCCACATAAAAAGATTCTTAAATGTTGTTGATGAGCGCATCAAAGTGTAGATGACAATTGATAAACAAAATATTTAAACTTCATATAAAGAATTTTGATTAGAAGGTAAAATATATAATGCTAAAAATTCTTTATTAAACCATTGGTTTACTCTCATTGTTTGTTCAGGCTTGACTCTTTATGTAAATGATAAGACTTCGTAACTTAGGTGATAGGACCCTTTAAATTAGATAACAAGGCATAAGGAAACTAATTCATGATTAGAATGATTAGAGATATTTGCCTTGGTGATAAGTTTAGAATAGGTGTTATTATATTACTCCATTCACATTCTCTGCAGTTTTATGCATCCATAAGGAAGGTTACTAACTTTAGGCCCATAGCATACTCTTCATGATAATTCTTATTTGAGTATACACCACCTCCTCCATTCACCACCAAAGTGATTTGATGGATATCATCAGAATAAAGAGTTTATAAATATTCAACCATCCCTCTTCATTTGACATATCTTAAGAGATTAGAGAAACAATGTCTACTACTGTCCAGTTTCTAATCTTAAGGACTAAATAATCAACTTGGATAATTACCTATCTTAAAAGCTCAAGCGCTACAAGATTAATGCTCAAAGTTTTCTAAATTCCTATGTCTATTACTTATGCATTCAAGACAATAAAATTACCTGTTTTTTTATTTTATTTTTCTCATTAAGTTATGCCATTAAGTGTTATCTACTCTCATCATGAGATCATATGCCTTGACTCACATGACACATATGTAACTACTTTAGTTAACTCTTTGTGTCTACAAATGATAAAAATAACAATATGTAACATTTATTTAATTTTTAATCTTAGCGATATTTCATTCTAATCCTATTTATCTTTTCTTATATATTGTCTCTCATCTCATTCTTAACCACCACAGTCAATATATTTTCCTTCAATGTTATCTCTAACCACTTAAGTTGACTTTCATGCCTCCATTATTACTTAAAATGCTACGTCAAAGTGATATGATATTAAATGACTTTAGTTATTGTGCAATGTATTTTTCCTCAATTTGAGTGTCTTTGGACGAAATTTTTAGTAATTATTAGTACTATCAACTAAAATAACTCATTTTTAAAGTGATTAGAACTAAATCAAATTAAATTAATGTTTGATTCAAAATCTCAGATCATTATTTAATGAATCAAAATCATTCAAAGTTTGAATAGGATCGTTTTGCACGCGGTTCCGTTCAGTTGAATGTTCAACCAGGGCATCTTCATAAAGATGATAGAAAACAACACTTAGCAAGTTGAACAGTGACACTAAGGCACGTCGAGCCGTAGGCCCATTGTCCTACCCCGAGTCAAGTCCTCGTGGGGGCCCACATCGTACCTCTGTTTGAACTTTCTGCTTTCGTGCCAGTCGGGTTTGCACGGCCCAGTGGCCACGGGCCGGCCCCATGCCAGCCGTCGTACTCGAAGATCAATCCCATCCCCTTCAAGTTTCCAGCATCATTACGACTTCTTGTCTCGACCCTCAGCCATGCAGTTTTTCCTCAACTGACAACCTACTTCATGTCACTTCCCACTTGCCACCTCAAAAAGCCACACAACACGACCCAAACATAGGACCTTTTCCAATCTCTCACTCACTTTAATCTTCTCACTGAAATCCATACCTCAAAAATCTCGAAATAAATAAATACTCACAGGTACATCCGCGCACACGCGTATTCTTACGCCTTCAACCATGAAGGGTCTTACAAAAACACAACCAGAAGAGCAGTACTTATTCAAGATAGTGGTCATAGGCGACTCGGCGGTAGGAAAGTCGAATTTGCTCTCGCGTTTCGCGCGGGATGAGTTCGACAAGAACTCAAAGGCCACGGTAGGTGTGGAGTTCCAAACGCAGTGTATGGACATCGAAGGGAAAGAAGTGAAGGCTCAAATTTGGGATACCGCCGGCCAAGAGCGGTTTCGGGCAGTCACGTCGGCTTATTATCGAGGCGCTTTCGGTGTTCTTGTGGTTTATGATATCAGCCGCAGGAGTACCTTCGAGAGCGTTGGACGCTGGCTCGACGAGCTCAATTGTAAGACTTATTTTCAAGATGGATTGTGGAGTATAATATGTTTTATTTTATTATTTCAATCATTTAATGATCGGATGACTATTATCAACTGGATCCTAGAAGTACCTTATGCTTTTAATATTTAATATAGTCTTATTGTCCGGTCTGTTTCTCTGTTTCAGCAGAACTTGTACTTATTGCATGCTGTTATAGCCGTAGGCCATTGTTAATCAGGCTCAAAGCAGTTTAGATTGAGTGAAAGTATGAATTTGTGGGATAAAACGGTTAGCTACACAGGAAAGTTTGATGATGAATTGTTGGCTGCCCTGTTCTTGTAGTGGATAATACCTGCTCTATTCGGCCACTAAGTTGATTCAGGAATCACCTTCATGTTCAAATAGTCTGTTAAATTTGCAAATCTGCTATTTGATTATCTCGATTATTACTTCATAGGATCCTGAGATTAAAAAGATACTTAAATTTACAGAAAACTAAATTATTACCTAGAAAGTGGAATTAGGTGGTAGTAGACGGCTGCAAGCTTACCTTCTTAAAGTGTTATGTTTTATGGTTCAACAATACCCTCACTACTCATTTAGTAATAACAATTCCATTATAACTTCATTTTTTATGAGTGCTATTACATTGTTTACCCACCCTAATAGCAATAAGGAATCCCTCTTACAAGTCCTAATAGCAATAAGAAATCTCTATTAAAAAAAAAATATATATATATATATATATATTGAATATTTATCCATTAATGAAACATATAAATAGTAATTTAATATTAGAATTGATTTTTTTTCAAAAATAGCCCATTTAAATAAAAATTAACAAATAAATATGCTATTAAAACTTTAGTTTATTCCTTGATGATGATGATGATGATGTTATGGCCTCATTCATTTAGCCAAAAAAAACGAATAATTAATGAGTTAAAAACTTTTTCCCCTCTATCTTGTCTTTGTTCTTTATGCATGCTATGTCTAATTCATATCTAATCCACGTACATATGATATGTGTCTTGGTCAAATTCTAATCCGTTTTCGTCTGATTTGGCTAGTCAGCAAGGTTCAAACCTATGTTAAAACAATACAAATACGGATGATTCAAACAAGCAAATAACGCTGTTATATGTCGCCCAATCCTTTTCTTAAAAAGTGATTTATGTGGATTTTATATTTTGCTAAACAAATTGCAGCTCATTCAGACACAACGGTTGCAAGGATGCTGGTAGGAAACAAGTGTGATCTAGAGACCATCAGGGATGTGAGTGTGGAAGAAGGCCAGAGATTAGCAGAAGCAGAAGGTTTGTTCTTTGTTGAGACATCCGCCTTAGATTCTACGAATGTTCGCAAGGCATTTGAGATCGTTATCCGAGACATCTACGATAATGTTTGTCGAAAAGTCTTAAATTCCGACTCATACAAAGCAGATCTGTCCATGAATGGGATAAGCCTAGTTGATAGCGATGACTCAAATGAAAAATGGACCAGGTTTTCTTGCTGTTTGGCATAGATCCTGTTTGATATATACTGTGGAATTCGATTTTGTATTGATCAAATGAGAGTTTGGTCCGTGAGGATTAAGAGACTGGTGCTATGGATGCCAATTTCTTTAGAATAATCTCCATAATTAGTAGAAGAGAGGAGTATATGATTCTAAGGAATCAAAAGCCAAGGAATTACCATCTCTGATGCCAGTACTTAAATTCTTACCAAGCGAAATTGAATTGTATAGAACCCTACTTCATGGGATGTCTTAATCAGTTCCATGGGGGCCTTTCCTCTGGCTTGTGATGTGTATTACAATGTTGCAAGATTGAATATTTGTTCATAGTGGGATTTTCTTATCAGAATTGTTGGCCTTTTTGGTCAAAATATAAACACTTTTGCTGAGGAATCTTGCTCACGTTCTTTAATTTGGCTTGAGTGAGCAACTTTGTAATAGCGCCTGAAGTCAAGCTGCCGGAAGTAAATATTTTCATTTTGTATTTTCAAGGGTATAAGGTGATAATTAACGTTGAGAGAAGTTTTGTGCACAAATTTCGAAAGCATCTGTAGTAATGGTAGAGTATCTATTTAGAAGAATGCTCTAACTTAAAACTTAGAAAGCGGTAATTCCGTTTCATATAGCAGGTAATTCCGTTTCATTTAGCAGTGAAGATTAGCACAATTTATGATAGGTTTAATGTTATGAATGGTATCTGAAATTCGATAAAATATGTAATTAGATATTTAAACTTTGAAATTGATCAATTTAAAACCCGAATTTTGAAATTGAAGAACTTTTTATACACGTTAGCAGTATCTCTATTAAGTTTTTTTAGGTACTAAATTGATTAATTTTAACGTTCAGATACCTAATTACATATTTTAGCGAAATTTAGATATTATTTATGATATTATCCTTTTATCATATAAAATGGTAATTTCATTTAGTATCTTTATATTATAGCAAATCACGTAAATATAGATACTGATATAATGTAAGAGTGATAACAATAGTTTAAGTATATATCAGCATTATGCTGTATACCCTATGAGGCATAACAATTCCCAAATATTTGTCGTTAACTTATTTCAATCTAGGTAGAGACTCAACTTTAAAGTAAAACTCCCTTGTTGATAAACAACCGTAAGCATGTAATAACTACAATTCCATAAATGTTATTTATACACAGTAGCTAATGAAAAATTGACTAAAAGATTAGACATGACAATTTTTGAACGACTATACTTGTCAAGTCAATCCAAGTTAAAATAATCCGGCCATAAAAAAATTCTAAATTGACATAAGTTTATGAGATAAAATGTCATGCTGTGTTCTAATTGAAAATAGTCGGTATAGAGTATGGATTAATCCAATTAAAGTGAATTAGCTACATAATAAATCTTTTCGATCTATTTACATTGATATTAAAGAATTAGGCACGAAATATAATCCGATCATGACCATGAAATAAGAATGAAATTTTAGTGCATCGGAAGTTCCCTATACTGATAATGAAATTCACTTATGTACTTTATATTTATACCATAACTTAGAAGAATCTCCGATATATTAAATGACTTATTTAAGTCATCTATATATACATATATGTATATCTTATATTATGCCATGTAAGTCTTCTATACACTATCGGTTCGTTCACTTCGCTGAATGAATAAGGTTGTAATGGAATTTTTATTACGGAGAAATGGAATAGAGGTATAATAGGATTTTTTTTTATTAATTTTTTATTTAAATGGTAGTATTTTGAAAAAAAAGATGGTTCCAACATTGAAGTGGTATTCATAGGTTTGAATAAAGAATGGCTATTCAATGTTTTGTGTAATAAGGATTCATTATGGAATCGCTATTCAGTGAACCAAACGGCGTAATAGTTATTCGTAAGGAATACGGCTGTAATGGAATTACAATTACAGTGAAGTGAACGAGCAGTATAGGATATACCAGAATGAGTTTAGTGCATGTAACTAGAACAACACTAATATAAATTTGATTGAATTTTCATATATATATATATATATATCTATAAGACTTCTAATCAATTGCTAAATAAGAATTGAAAGCAACTACCTAAAGAAATTAATATTGTTAGTTAACCACGCTACAACTTTCTTTTCCGTATAACCTAATTAAAAATTTAAAGTACCTTCTCCTGTTCAACTTTGTTCCTAGGATTGTTTAGGCTTTTGAAAAAGTGCTTCGGACGGGAATAGATTCACTTATAATTACAATTTAATGCGTGCATACACTCCTCGAGTATACTTGCAACATACACTAAAGCATAACAAGATCATGCTGTCTGAAAATGAATTATCGTCATTATCTTTGTACTCGCATGTGGAGGAACATCATTATATCTTTGTCACCTAAACTCAATGGAGATTATCCCAAGGAGTGTGAGGCTAATTCTCCCGTCGTCATGACGCTCTCAGTTGGCCCATCTTCCTATCGTTGCTTATTACTGTTATGATGACTTTATATCTTATTTCGAATCCTACGAATGGAGAAGAAGGTAGCTATGTTCTGTTATACTTTGTATTTTCCATCAATCTTTTTTATGCATAGGAAATTGGGATCTTAATAAAACAAAGTGAGACCATGGTTTTGTCCCTCTTTACCGACATGTCAAAACCTTAGTCGAAAAACTATCATCTATTTCTACATACTATTTGTCTTATCTACTTTCTGCCCCACGAATGATATATTCATATGTTGTCATATTTTAATATATATGGAACTTCATAGAAGGACACCTCAACTTCAATCCTCCATGAACAACAGGTTAAGAAAGAAGGAACTTATAAATGGAAATAAAGTTCTATATCATAACTAACTTCTATTACATGGATTATGTACTAACATCTAAACCAATCAAAGTACGACACATTAGCACTATCAAGCACATCAGCACAATATGCAACTTATAACTTAACACCCCTCCTCAAGATGAAGCCAATTGAAGGACCATCATGTGATAATACAATATAAGTTGGGATTCAGGGACTAGCTTAGTGAGTTGATAAGCCAATTGTTGCTTAGAAGAAATATAGGAAGTCTGCAAAAAACTAGTGGAGATGTGATCATGGATAAAATGAAGATCAACCTCAATGTACTTGGTGCAGTTGTGTAAACAAGGAGGATCAGCAATCAACAAGGCTAATTTATTATCAACATAAGCCACGACAGGTGTTGGAAAATCTATATGCAAATAATGCAAAACATAAGAGATCCACAAAAGTTCCTTAACAAGAGAAGCTAAGCTTCAGTACTTTGCCTTAGTAGAAGAAGTAGAAATTGTTTGTTGTTTTTTAGCTTTCCAAGAAATTAAAACTGATCCAAGGAAGACACAAAACCCACTAAGTGATTTATGATTAATGGGACATAAACCCTAACCTGAGTCAGAGTAACTAGATAGAATACAGAAGGATTTACTGGATAAAACACACCCATGGAAATGCTACCCTTGACATATCGCAAAACATGAAATAAAGCTTAAAGATGAGGAGCATATGGATTAGCCAAAAACTGACTCAACCAGTGTACAACAAAATTGATGTCTACACATGTAAGAGTAAGATACAAGAGACACCTAACTAAACATCTGTAAAAACTCGAATTGGACAAAAAGTTCATTTAAATGATTTTCAAACTTTAAACCTGAAGGAAGAGTAGTTTGAGTAAGTCGAGCACCAGTCAATCCAACATCAAATAAGATATCAATAATGAACTTATGTTGGCTCAAATGAATACTAGCTGAAGTCTGAGTAATCTCTATGCTAAGAAAAAATCAAGTTTCACCTAAATCTTTAATGGTATATGTATCATGCAACTGATATTTTAAGGCAACTATAGTAGCATCATTAGTTCCAATCAAGAGAAGATCATCAACGTATAGCAATGCAACAAGAAAACCATCAGAGTTGGATCGAACAAAAAGAGAGTAATCATTTCAGGACTGATGAAAGCCTTGATCTAAACTTGGATATTTCAAGGTTCCATTGTCTAGATGCTTGTTTAAGCCCATACAATGACTTTAATAAATGACAAACTTGACTAGATTTAGCTTTAGTATAACGTCAAGACGCAACATATAGATTTCCTCATCCAGAGAACCATGTAAGAATGCATTATAGATGTCAACTTCATAAAGAGGCCACCCTTTCATAGTTGTAATAGCAATCAAAATTCTCAAAGTAAAAAGTTTAGCAACTGGTGAGAAAGTATTATGATAATCTTCACCTTCAACTTGTGTATATTCTTTAACAACCAATCTAGTTTTATACATCTTAACACTACAATCAACATTATATTTAATTTTATATACCCACTTTGAGCATATAGCTTTCTTTCCCTTAGGTAAACTAGTCAATTCCCAAGTATTGTTTTTCTCAAGAGCAAGTAACTCATTATTCATTGCTTCTACTGATTTATTATCTTGAGTAGATTGTGAATAACAATAAGACTCCTCAGTTGTTAAAACATTAGCTAAAGCAACCACAAAGTCATTTAGATAAGATGAAAAAGTGTTTGTAGTGAACAGAGGATAAGGGTAATGTGTGTGAGGAGAAGAATGGGATGGACCAGAAATAGAAACATCAATAGCATAGTGCATATTAAAGGCCTGATGAACAAAGTGCACATAATCAGCCATGAAGGATGCCTAGAAACTGGAGAAGACCTCCTTCAAATAATAGAATCTAACACATCAAAAATAGTAGGAGCAGAATCAACATCTGAAGAAGAATCTAGTGCAACTTGTACATTAGAAGGATTTAAACAAATAGGTGAAGTGTGTAAGGAATTAGAAAAAGGAATTGAAGGTAAGGAAGTGCATTCTGGAGAGTAAGTGTTTAAGAAAGTGTTTGGTGAAGGAATGGTGAGAATGTTATTGTCTTGTTTGAAAGGAAAAACTCCTTCAAAAAAATTTACATCTCGGCTGTGGACCATCTTCTTTTCAACTAGAACTTAGATACAACATCCCTTATGATTAGGAGAGTATCCCAAAAAGACACACCTCAATCCTCTAGCATCAAATTTATCCTTATGCTTTCCCAATAATGGAATATAGTAAAGACAACCCATCACTCTAAGATGATCATAAGAGGGCAGCTTATGAAATAATTTTTCATAAGGAGTCAACCAATTTAATTTGGCATGGGCATACAATTAACCAAATAAATGGCTATCAAAATACAATCTTCCTAAAAATATTTAGGTAAATTAGCATGAAGTCTTACGACTCTAGATGTGTCAAGAAGATATCTGTGTTTCCTCTCAACTCTTCCATTTTGTTGTGGTGTATATGGTATGGTTCACTAATGAACAATTCCAATCTAAAGGAAAAGAGTCTAACATCCAAGTTGTTGGTCCCATTTTTATAATTAAGAAAGGGGGTTGAATTGATTATAACAAAATCTAGAATTTTAAGCCTTTAAAAATTAAACCCCCTTTGTTTAAACCGTGAGAATAAATTGAGCAAACAAATAAATAAAATATAAATTATAGGAAATTAAAAAAGTAGGGAAAGAAAAGCAAAGTTGGCAATGTATAGTGGTTCCGCTTACACGTTAGTCCACTATTCTAGCTTCAAGCCGGGGATCCAGTGATCCTCATGGGTATATTCCACTATATCCAAATAAAATAATTTTTAAGATAATACAATTCACTTTGCTCGATCCTCACAGCTTTCCTTAAGCTATAAATTGAAACTACAAAGTCTAATCTTGTAAATTAACAAGCTAACAAGTTAGAAGGCAACAACAACTTCTTTATGTCAATAAAAAATAAGAATAAGCAAAAGTTGCAGCAAAGGAATTAAGTGCATAGAGTCGGATAAGATATTCTCAATAGAAGTAGTGTATTTTTCTTTTTGTATTGTAGCATGCTGTAACTCTCTTTTTCTCTTTCGCTTATCCTTTTTCTCCTTCTTTTTTTTTTTTCCTTTCTCGTAATATTCTTAAAGGAGGCTTCGGGATTTAATATCCTAATCTTGAACGTTCCAAATGTTTGTTGCAAGTTGTGCATAAGATCTCCCATAAAAATCTCGGCTGATATCTTTTTCTCTTATCCAAAAGTTCGAATCTTATTTTGTCAAAGCTGATACTCCACGGAAAAGGATAAGATTGAGGAAGATATTTTTATGTTTTCTTGAAGATTGGCTTCCTGATATTATGATGATATTTTCCTTGGCTTGAAGTTTGAAATTCGAAATAGATTTGAACATTCCAAAACTGTTCTGCTTTATCCAAAGACAGCTAATGTAGATCACATTTATTTGATTTTAAACTTGATAAAATCCCATAAGAATAGGAAAGAGATAGAGTTGACTTCTTTTAAATGTTGTGGTACTTGATAACTAGCTTTTCTTCAAAGAAAAACTCACTTAACACTTATATAAATGAAACTTGAATTTGCTCTTAAACCTTGATCAATGACATGAAAAAAATAAGAACTTGAAGAAAACTTAAATCCCTTTGTATATTAACCAACTTTAGTAGAACATATGAATATATTACTCAAATATATTCATTTCCTCGGAGCTAGGCCTTTAAGATATTTATTTGAAATAATTTGGAATGAATTTGATCAAAACTAAACTGATGAACAGTGAAATTCCGTGAAACTATTTTGCTGTAAAAAATTGCAATGAAATTTTTGTAGAACCTTCTGGATAAACTGTTTTGCCATCAAACTTTTAGTGAAATTTCTATAAAACCTTCTAGATAATTGTTCATTTTTCTTCTTTTTCTTTAATTTAAAACTACACACTTGATAAACTCATTAGTTATATTTTTACACTTTTGTTATCAACAAAATCTATTTTAATAGAACCTAACATAGGTGATAGGAATTTAGCCTCATTGTTTGATCTAATGAACTTTGGAAGAGTATGGAAATGGTTTTGTGTATAGGTAAAAAAATGACTCAAATGAGATGCTACTTGAGCCTTAGAACTTAGAAATATTGTCTAAATATAGCAAGAAAAATCATCCAAGATAGTAAAAAAAATACTTTGCACCATAAATAGATGATATATGATAATTTCCCCAAACATCCTCATGTAACAATTTAAAAGTAAAAGATGAAACATTCTCACTTGAAGGAAAGGGTAATCGATGTATATTTGCCAACTAACAAGTATTACATATAGAGTGTTTCATAGGATAATGTTTACAACAACTAATACAAGACAATTTGGAAATTGAAGTATGATCAAGTCTTCCATGAAACAAATCCAAATCAACAACTTTATTGCATTTAGACAAAAGAACAATAGGAATAGTAGAAAGCTGCTGATGTTTTCGCTCAAAAGCAATAGAAGAAGACCCCTCATTTAGCATGTAAAACATACAACCCTCCTACCCAAGCAACTTAAGGTAAGATGTTCTCAAATTTCTAGTCCTAGAAGAGGCAAAAGGTGCAATTAACATGAATTAATAAGGTTGAGTGTATCAAAAGCTTATTAAAAGTAAGTTATAATGGGAATCAGGAACAAAGGGAACATTTGTAAGGGTGATATGTGAATTGACAGGTACATTTCTTGCATAATGAATGTGTTTCTTTTGTCCATCTGGTAAGTGTATGATGATAGGCATGTTAAATTGGTATTTGTTATGTAAAATGGATTCAAAAGGAGTCATGTGGTCAGTAGATAGTAGCTCTTGTATCAACAATCCAAGTAGTTTTATGATCATTAATAACACTCAAACAAACATAAATTGAGGACTTACTTGAAAAATGAGATGTCGAGGCAAAATTTACAGCATCTTTTGCACTCTTTGCACTTGTGGAAGCTTTCATCATCTTGAAAACCTCATTGCAAACAACTTAAAACACATAAGGATCCATATTTATTGACACTTGAGAATTGGCTAGAGCTTCACAGTGCTTGTCTATTGAAGTCATGCTTGAAGTTTGAACAACATCCAGATTACACTCATGCTGACCAAAAGGTGTTGAGTAACCCTTCATAGAATGAACAGAAGCTTCAGTTGTGCACTTACTACTTCCTTTCTTATTTCATTTCCTTTATACCAATCAAGGTAGCCTTTGATTTCAAAACAAGATTCTATTGTATGACTATCGGTATTACAATGCTTACAATGTAACTTAGCTTTCCTAGAATCTTTTACACTATTGCTTACTACTCTATTAGAATGAACAACATTAAAGCCACAAGCTCAAAATCAGTTGCAATAATATAAGTAATCTGTCTTTGTTTCTCCACTTGCATCACTAAATAGAAAGCTTTGTTGGCATTAGGCGTTGGATTTGATGATAGAATTTGACTTCTGATTGTTTCATATAATTTGAGAGCCCCATTAGGAATTGCATGATTTTACCTTAAGTTTCATAGTCTTGTAATCGATCATTAAAAGTGTAAGTGCAGTAAGTAAGCTTTCCAAAATCACATGTTGGATGTGGATTTGAGGCTTGTAGTTAATCCCATAAGGCCTTCACCTTGTTATAATAGGTAGAAACAAACTTATTTCCTTGTTAACAATTAGTAATCTCATGTTAGATTTGAGAAATCATGGGTCCATTATGTTGGTGATTGTGCCCTAGGCCAATTACTGGATATTGTCATTCATAAACATTTCTATTATATTGTTTGCATGTTTACTTTATAATAGGATCCGTGAATAATTTAATTATTCTAAATGTCCCTAGATGATCATTTTTGTGGGAACAATAATGAATTAAATCTAGTATGAGGTTTGACAGATAATCATGGGATGTTTATTTATATGGACATATAAATCAAACTCATAGGTACATGTTGGAGAACTATGTACTGGACTGATCCGCTTTGAGATCACTACATGGATCAGTGTCATAAGTGATTCTCAAAATAAGATGTCATCATATCCTCAGATTTGAAATCACCATAGATTCCAACATGAGGAATATTATGTTTTAACTCAATCAAATGTTGTCTTTAACTAGATAATTATAAAGGTTAAGATTGGGCATAATGTAAATCATGTAGAGGAAGTTAAGTGATTAAGATTTGATTTGTCCCTCTCGTTGTGAGAGAGATATCTCTTGGCCCCTCGATGAGTGAGACTGAGAAATCCATGGCTATGCTCAAATGAATTGATAGCGTGATCAATTTCATTTGTTTTTATCAGTTTACTTAGAAATCGAGAAATGATAAGATTGAACAATATAAGGATGACACTATCCATGCCTTATGTTCAATCTCGATATCATGTGACAAAAGGATAATGACATAAGTTATGGATTAGGTAAAAATCGGATCACTGATCATCACTTAATTTGGATAAACATAATGTCTTGCTAGAGGCCACTTTTGTTTTGTTGACTAAAATTGTTTTAGGTCAATTGCCAACATTAAGTGAACCTATAGGGTCACACATAAAAGAACGAGTCAAAAGGATCATGGACTAAATTTAATGTCTTGTGGTAATAATAATTTTTTATTATTAAGAATAATAATAAATTAAAGAATCATGGACTAAATTTAATGTCTTGTAGGAATAATAATTTATTATTATTGAGAGTAATAATAAATTATTACATTGTTATGTGTAAGAATTATATTTTAGGAAATATTATCCCTTATTAGATTAAGGGGCACTAATGTCATTACTCATGTGAGAATGACATTAGTATAAAAGGCACATAAAGAGATCTCTTTAGGGTTAACGACTTGTCTGTCGACATTAAACCGGTAGAGAAAATCTGCAAACCCTAAAGAGTGAAGCACGAAGAGTCGCGTGTGAAAATCTCAATATCATCTAGAAATATTCTAGATCACGCTAGCACGTGAAGGATCCTTTTGAAGAGTGCTCATTCGTGTGGATACCGTAGAGGGTATTGTGATTTTGTGGTACCTACAGATCCGATCTTCAAATTGATTTCAAGTTTTAAGCTTTTAAAGGTACGAAATCAAACTATTTGCTTTGTTTTAATCTAATCAATACACATGGATATTGGGTTAGGGTTTTCTTTTTGAATTCCGCTGCGAAAGATTTGATCTTTATAATTTTAAAACCCTATGGAAACCCAAAACATTAGTTTAACCAGATTGCTCACATATAGCCTTCCATAACTCATGAGTAAATTCAACATACAAGAAAGTTTCAAAAAATTCATTTTCCATAGAATTGAGAATTCAAAATCTCACCATGAAATCACAATTATTCCATCTAACAAATTTAGTTGTTCCTTCTTTAGGTTTGGTACTTATCCATCAATGAATCCTAATTTCATCTTCACTTTTAAGGCCATTCTAACCGAACGACTTTAAGACAAAAAATTAGATTTATTAAATTTGATGTTACTTAAGATCATTCTAGGCACAACTGATCCAAACATATTAAGTGGATCAAGATTTCCTAATTGAGATGCTAAATCCCTAGTTTGAATACCCATTTCATAATTTTCACAACGATAACTTCAATCAATCCAAAAGAGCAAAATTGTAAGGGTCATACTAGGTTCAAACGCTCTAATACCATGTGGAACTTCATAGTTCAATCGTCCATGAACAGTAGGTTAAGAAAGAAGGAACTCTAGTGAAACAGAGAAGAAGAAAGCATATAGTATAAATGGATATAAAGTTTTGTATCATAATAATCACTTTTTTCTATATGTGCTTTTTAAAACTCTTTTTAAATTCCTTTAAACATATAGATATTTACCAACCAGTGTACCGAGTGCATGTACTGTAATAAAATTTTGGTGAATACTACGTCATGTCCATAGGGAGTGAGGACTAGCTCTTAATTGTATTAGTTATAATTCTAGCTAGGCAAATCAAAAAGAAAAAATTTTTGGATTTTTGATATAACTAATCTACAAAGATATGGGATTTCTAACACCTGAAATTGAATTAAGTTAAAGCTAATAGATCAAAACTACAATCAAATGTATGCTATGACTAGAATATATTTGCAAATCCAAATTGCTAATGGGTTTAGCTTTTTCAATCAATTATGCTCTAATAAAAACTCTTTTTCCTAAAGAAAGCAATTATCTTAAATTTACCAATCAATATTCCATATTCCTAAGAAAGTGATTAATTGACTAATTTGTATAATTTTCTAAATCTTAATTGAATTACAATCTATATGTCCATGAGATTTATAATCTAGATTAGCTAATCACATAATCGATTAGAAAAAATTTTTTCAATTACAATCCTATCCTAACATGAAGTCCAGAATTGTTCTAAAACACATGATCAGTGGAATAGCATCGATAACTCAAATACAAACAACAATTCAATCAACAACAGATAAACATTGATAAGATAATTCAAATCAATAACTCAAAACCCTAATTAGAATATCAATAGGAAAAAGCTTTAGATAATATCCAAAACATGAAATCAAATAACAAGGAATGAAATCACCTTAATCAAGGATCCCATGCCCAAATCCATGTTCAAATAGTATCTTCCACTTAATTCCAGTGTGAAATCCGCAATCAAATTGAGAAGAAAAAGTTCTCTAGTGTCTAAGCCCTAATCTAGATCTGAGAGTAAAGGAATTATCTTCAAATTTCGTGTTAGGGTTCCTCTTTATTTAACAAGATCCAACAAAAGAGTTTATATATGAAAAAGATGCAGGGCACTTAAGCCGCCTTCAAGGTCGACGGCCTTGATTTTAATTTAGCTGGCCTTCATTTAAAAAATTATTTCTGAGGTAAGTAAGCTAGCTATGTTGAAAAGGTGTAGTGGGCAGCCTTGATTTACGCCAGCCAAAGGCTAGCAGCCTTTAATTCCCAGTAGCCAACGTATAGGTCTATTAAAAACTGGTTTAGATAGATCTCGAATGGCTAGTGGTGTAGCTTTGTTTGAAGGCCATATTGCTTTCTTTTGTGATGAAGATTGGTAGCTTTTATCCTACATTAGCTAGCCTACTTTGTAAATGTCTCCAAATTTGAACATATCTCTTCTCAATTGCTTGTATTCATTGTATAGTTCCTTCAAGACTTGAAATATTAAATTAGACATAATTGGGTAACATTTCCTCATGATTTTTATAAAATCCATAATAATTAAGCATGATTTATACAGTAAAAAGTGAGTAAAATATGGCTTTTATCACATAAATAACTTTTGTTACATGGATTTTATACAACATCTAAACCAATCAAAGTAAGACATGTCAACACTATCAACCACATCAACACAATATACAGCTCATAACTTAACAATATAGATAGATAAAATTCATGTAAAATTGACAAGTCGATCATTTAGAGATAAAATGTGGATGATAAGATTTGAATAGAAATGGTTTAGAGCTAATTAATACTGATGGGAAGATCTCACTCATTCTTAATCAACTATGACTACTTATAATTATCTTAACATTCATTTGAGGGTTCCAATTTTTCTAAGATAGATTCTCCTATATTCGAACTCATATTCTCTGAATAGGACTACATGTGTGTCGAGAATAAGTTATAAGTGGATTATGATAGAGTTATGAGGTGCCATTATGGACTTTTTAACTATAGACAGACATGCTGATCACTTAGGATTGTCTACAGGATGACTAGCCTTTTGGGAGTTACAAGTTACTCAAAGTTTGTGGTTAGTCAGGCATCATATATGGCTATTTGCTTGTGAACAGATAGTATTCATGTTGTTTATGCATTATGCTTTAGCTTAATTGTTTAGAATTTTTTTTCTTTTTGAGGTATTTGCTTATTACCTTATATATGAATTTAGAATTTGGGATTGGGATCTGCACTAGTACATTGAAATGAATTATAGGATAAGTATGTTTAAGAATTTACATGAGAAATATAGAGTTATAAAGTATTGAAAATAAAATATTATAATGCCAGACATCGGAGTAATGTGTTAATTATTTATCATTTATAGATATAAGTTCTTTTGACTATTTGTAAACTTACATTTCGATATGTATGGTTATTAAATTTGTGATTTTATCAAGAAGTAGAACATTGATAATAGATAGAATCACATAAAATCACATAAAAATAATTAAATCATAAACTTATAGAGTCGTATACTTAAATTTATAATTCTACCTAAAGTCTATGTCTTAATGAATTTAAATAAATAAATGACTAAAAAAATCATTAAATCACAAACTTTTTGAATCATATAGTTAATTCACAATTTTGACAATTATGGTTGCATCAGTATGTTTCAGATTGTTCATATTCCGTGGTTCTGCAGAATGACGATTTGACTTTCAAAGAGAAGAAATTTTTCAAATGGGCTTGACACCATTTATAACCCAAATCTTAAGGTATTAAGTTATTGGGTCTTTCCTCTTATAAACCCTTCATATAAGTCTCATATTTCCCATGTGAGATTTTTCCAACCTCACACTTGCACCTCAACAAATCTCTCCCTCAAGTGTAAGTCTTCACAATAGGCTAGGTCATACTCCCCCTCAACAAGAGCTTATCAAATTGACTCCACTAAACTCGCTTTGTGAGGGGTCCATTCCCTATCTACTCACTATATATAAAGGGCTTTATAAATGAATCACATCACAAAGCTCTTCTTTTCACATAGAAGCTAACCATTAGAGTTTTCCAACGGAACCATTGGCTCTGATACCAACTAGAGGAAACCTTTAATGAGGTGAGGTTCTTCAAACGGGCTTTGTGAAGGAATACATAAATAGTTTTGATACCATCTATAACAAAAAACATTAAGGTATTAGGTTAATGGGTCTTCTCTTTTATAAAACCTTCACATAAGTCTCATATTTTCCATTTAGGATTTTTCCAACCTCACACTCACAGCTTAACAAATCTCTTGTGAGTCTCTATAATGGGCTAGGTCATACTCCCCCTTAACAAGATCTTATCAAATTGATTCCATTAAACTCTCTTTGTGAGTGGTCCACTCCTCACCTACCACCATACATGAAGGGTGTGCATGGGCATTTTCCAATCAAACCATCGGCTTTAATACTAATTGTTAGGAGAGGAGGAAGTCTTTAAAGGAGAGAAATTCTTCAAATGGGCTTTGTGAAGGAATACACAAATGGGCTTGACACCATCTATAACCCAAAACCTTAAGGTATTAGGTTAATGGGTTTTTCCTCATATAAACCCTTTACATAAGTCTCATATTTCCCATGTATGATTTTTTCAACCTCACACTTGCACCCTAATAGCTGGAGTAGTTCAAAGTATAATACATGTATTATCAAAGCATATGTTTATAATTATTAGAGGACCTAGGAAATGGTTTTAAGATTGTTAGAAATGAGCATGGGTGGAAAATGGGTCCAATTTTAACTTTTTAGGAAGCTAAAGTAAATAAAAAAGAATTAGTTATTGAATTATATATTGTTCTTAAGACTAAACTGATATTTTAGACATATGAATTAATTTGTTACTTTGAAAATCTACGTGTTATTTGGAGACAGAAAGTAATTGTTTACATATGGGGTAAATTACACTAGAAGATCACAACGTTTAGGAAAGTAGGTCAATTAAGGTCATCATTAATATGTGTCACAATATGATAGATTTTCTGAGTGTCAATTAAAATTTTCAAAAATGCCAATTTTTGTACCTAAACTTTGACGAAGGTCAATTAGATACCTAAATTTTAAAAAGTCTAATTTTATATCCAATTGAACTTTTCATATCCTTAAATACTAACTCACTCAATCATTGCTTGATACGAGTTTATTACTTGTAGGGGTATTTATAATTCGATTAACCGACATACGACTCTATTTTTTGAACCGAGCTATAATGATCGTTTTTTTAATATCTTGACTAAAAACCAATCCATTATTAATGATTAACTGCTTTAATGGTTAATCATTTTTTTTTTGTTCATTTCTTTGGTTTTTAATCATTTAACATAATGGTAAGAATATAAAAATTTTATATAATACTTCTTTTAGCAACCAAGACTAATAAAATTTAACAACAGACATGGCATGACTAACAAGAAAAAGTATCCTATGAGCACAACTCGTAAGCATGAAATAATAAGCAAAATCACATAAAACTAGAGTTAGTTCTATAGTTAACAATATAAATTATGCTTTCACAATCCAAAGCAGTCTAGCATATGTAATATCTTACACCACACATTCAATTTCATGCGATTAACCATTCATTCATGCACAGTTGCACATGTAACTTCAATCCACAAAGCTTCCCCAAAATTTCAGTGAAAATTTAAATTTCAAGAATCAAATACACTTTTGACCAAAATTTCCATATCTACACTTTATCAATGGTTTATTTTATATATATATATATATATAATTTTTTTTTCAAGATTTCCATCCTATTCAAAATATAAACTTATGCATCTTATTGATCTTTTCTAATGTGGAATTAAATAAGATAAAGTTTTATGAAAGACCCAATTTTGTGCTCTAATCACCACATCAAAATTATTACTGTTCGCTTAATAAAAGGGTAATGTCCAAGTGATTGCAACATATAAAGGATTCATGTTTCCTTATTTATTTACGTAAATCTCTCTATATCATATATAAATATAAATTTGTCTCCATCATTAAATGAACTACTTTGCTTATTCACATACCATATATATACATATATACACACACACAAACCATATATATTTTTATATATACATACCCATACTAATTTAAAAATTATATTTTAAAAATAAATATATGTATAATATATTATAAATATTTATAAATATCAAACTGGTTAATCATCAGTTTCTAATGGTTATAAACCAAAACCGAAACTAAAAACCAAAAACATCTGAATGTCTAATCCTAAACCAATGGATTGGTTGATCTTTTTTTATTGGTTTTTCAGTTTCAATTTGGTTTGTCAGTTTCATCGATTTTTTTATACACTCATAATTATTTAAAAAGACATTGAAAGAGTGGGGTAGTGTATAAGATAACAAAAAGTTTAATTAGATATGAAATTGTACTTTTTAAAGTTTAGATATCTAATTGAACTTTTTGTGAAATTTTAGGTACCAAACTGAGCATTAATCCTTAAATTTTTCTCCTATCAACACATGCCAATGGTCACCTTTATTGGCCCATTTCTCTAAATGTTTTGACCTTAAATAAACCACTCGAAAATATTATACCTCAAATAAATTTACCTCCAAGTGTTTTGGTCTTTTGATGTAATTTACCCTTTATATATGTTAGTAAGAGGATATAAACAAACCTAGGTAAAAAGGATTTA
This sequence comes from Combretum micranthum, assembly GCA_024138025.1. Lineage (NCBI taxonomy): Eukaryota > Viridiplantae > Streptophyta > Magnoliopsida > Myrtales > Combretaceae > Combretum > Combretum micranthum. The sequence goes on from JAMXBD010000005.1 coordinate 2,436,243, forward strand.
TCTAAGTTATAATTCTATAGCTACATCCAAGATAAGTCATGAGAATTTGATTATAATGTCATGACAGAATCACATTGGGTCAATAACACATAGGTTCTAACTTGGGGGAGTAATGGAGTGGAGGCAGAACTAGGTGTTTGGAAGAAAAAGACAGATAACTTATCCGTCAAAAAGGAAATTTAGAGGATGAATTTTTATAAGGCGTAGGAGCAATAAAATACCAAATATTCAAAAATTTAAATAAATAAAGGAACCAATAGTAACTACTTATATTAAATACACAATACACACTAAATTTATATGTGTAGAAAACCCTTACAAAAGATAAAACTGAGGGGGCTTCTAGGGTCTCATCGACGGGACCGTCCAGTCAATAATCTAACCATTAAAATAAATATAATAATTGAAATATTAATTATTTTAGTGATTCAATCATGAATGGGTATGGTGTTGACCGTTGGATTGTTAACTGGACTGGTCTCGTCAAAATTAATGACGGGACCATAGAATTTCCCATAAAACTGAATAATAAAAGAGGAAAGAAAATCTTTCCTATGATAGATTCTCTTAAATCCCAATCCAATCTATAAATGGGTAATTTTAGTAGACTACCCAAACTATTCAACTATTGAAATGATTATAAGAGCTAATGCAATAGCTATTACAATGGTTCGGTTGTACATAAATAATTTAGATCCATTAATAACTTATGGGATTAGTTTTGATTAAAAAAAAAAAAAAGGGGGAGGGGGGAGAGAGGGGGTGTTGAGGGCATAAATCCAATAAGCGAAGGAAAAGCAAACTCTAAGGGAGGGCGAAATTAGGAGACATGTGACTCTATATAAGTCTTTAACCCTAGATCACTTGATTCTTAATTATAAAATCACGAAAAGATTTAATATAATTAGAATATAAAGCATAAAGATAGAAATCTTAATAATTAATAAAGAATTTTAAAATTTATAGATAGGTATTAGTATTGAGCTTAAATCTTAATTCAAGAATCTAAAATTAGGTAATAATTAATCAATATGATTGATTTGGATTAATGTTTTATTAATAGATAGGAAAAAACAATGATTTTATGAAAAAGGAGTGATGGAAACATGATTTGGAACAAGGAAAAGACACTCAAACCTTAGATCTAGGATTATTAACTTATAGTGCAAATAAAGGTTTTGATAAATCAAGATATATGCTGTATCAAAAGTTGGGTGTTTTATCCATTACTCTGGGGTTTTGACAATAAGTAACTCCTTTTGTTGATTTGTGCTTGCTAGAATTAGTTTGTATTGATCCCTATTCAAAGTGAAAACCTAATTACATGACACATGTACATTGGAAAAGCCCAAAAAGCATAGGAGGATGGTGACTTAGGTAATTTCAACCAGTGATCGATACAATATAACTGATTATCAAACATCATTGTATTAAAGAAATCAATGAAGTTGTGTGCCAAGTTAATATAGCAAGAAGATACGAGAAGTGGGTCATAATAGAGTTATAAGGTACCATAATGCACATTAGATAGTAGGTTGACAAACTAATGGTTTGATTGACATCATCTGATGATGATGTAACGTTTAAGAGTCATAAGTTATTAGAAATTTTTAGTTCGACATAAATAACCTAAGATAGTGCATTTGTCGACTTAATTGAGATACCTAGAATATATTTGTTGCAATAATATATGTTTATATGTGTTTGCATTTTGTGTTGGATGCTTAAGTGATCGTAGTTCGTAAAAGCAATAGTTTATTCTTCTAGGATTTTTTTGGGTACAAAATATTATTTATCAAGTATGACTTTAGAATTTAGGGTTCGACTTGATGCTAATGTATCAAAACTGATTATAAAATAGGTTGCCATAGTTTTATTTAACAAATTACTTGAAAGTTTTGGTGTTATAAGGCATTGAGAGTAGAAGATAACAAGTGAGGCATTGAATGTTTGTTTGTTTTGTCATCTTTTTATTGTTTTAACTTTTTTTTTTGTCTCTTTCAAACAGATTATTTGTTCAAAATAGATACTAATGAAAAATAAAATTTTTTACTCATAAATCGATCAAATAAACTAGATATACTGATATGAAACATATGTAATATAGATACTAATGAAAAATAAATGGATTACCGGATTTTTATTTGTATTTTATCTATATCAAATCAATATCTGTAACTTATCTGTGCATCGGTTCTATTTGGTCAATTTATGCATAATATTATTAGTTTTTCATCGGTATCTATTTATTGATAAATATCGTTTTGAAAACAATAAAAATATGCTACCAAAAATGATAAAAATATGATGAAACAAACAAACCCATTAGATAGTCTGATTTTCATATGTATCTTATCTGTATATGATCTGTATTTGTATTTTATTTGTATCTTATCAATTTATGAGAAAAAATATTTGTTTTCATATATATTTGTTTCTTAACAAACATTTATTTTAAAATGACTAAAATAAGATGTTAAAATGATCAGACTAAGATGAAACAAATAGACCTTAAAAACGATGTACCCAAGCAAAAATGTTTCAACTTCTTTAAATTATTCAAATCTATATCGCCAAAGGGTTTGTATGGATTGTCTAATTTTTATTTATATTGTATTTGTATCATATCTATATCTATAACTCATCTATATCATATTTGTATTACATCTGTATTTTATTAGTTCTGTTTATATATAAAACTATTAGTTTTTCATTTATATTTATTTCTTCACAAATAACTATCTGAAAATAAAAAAAAATATAATATCAAAATAACTAGAATATGATGAAACAAATAGACCCTAAGTTTTAGGATAAGTAATCTAAGTATTTACATACTCAATGTTATGGTATTGGTATGTGATAGATAGGTTATAAGATAAGCAATCTAAGTATTATCAAACCCCAGATTCATGATTTATATAAGACTTAAGAAATTGGTATTTAGGAAGATCATAATAAGTGTGAATGAAAAGCTGCTTTAATTTTTAAGAAGCTTCTACGGTCCTGTCGATTGGACCGTCTAGTAAACTATGTAACCATTAAAATAAATATAATAATTAGAATATTAACTATTTTAGTAGTTTGATCATGATTAGATATGGTGTGATCTGTTGGATAGTAAAAGAGATTGGTCCTGTCATTATGGTATGAGGCGTTCGATAGTCAAATGGATCGGTCCCGTCAAAATTATTAACGGGAACATAGAATCTCCTTAAATTTTAACTCTCTTTTTTTTTAAAAAATCTTTAGTAAATAGGACTAAATAAGTTGTCAAATTGATGTTTCTCAGGTATAAATTTATACTTTGGAGATATGTCTTGGTTTGTTACTATAAAACATACATACATATATATATATATATATATATATATTTCTTATTAAGGCATAAAATGATTAACTATTTATATATGATATATAGAGGATATAGAAAAATTTAGGAAAAAGGGACTTGAATAAGTAAAAAAGGTATAATTATATGTATAAACTAGACATAGGAAATTTGGCCTAAGCTCTTATAATTGGATTATGAAAATTTGATTAGAGTGGCACGGTGGAATCATAGCAGACCCCATAACACATTGGTAGTAAGTTTAGAAATGTAATGGGGATTTAATGGAGTATGTGTAACATGGTATAATTAATCTATCCCTACTCTTTTCAAGGGATAAAACTTTTTAGGGAATAATAAATACTTGTATGCACAAATTTAAATAAGATAGAGTGGAATAATAATGGATAAATAAGAGAATAAAAATAAATAATAACTACTCATATAAAAGATACACTAAATGTATGTAAAATGATGTAAAATGAAAAAAAAAATAATAACTACTTATATAAAAGATACACTAAATTTATGTATGATGAAACATTTCATATAGTATAAGATATAAGTTAAATATAATAGGAAACAGCACTGGTAGATTCTTCTGAATTTTAATCCGCACCCTCCAAATAAGAACATAGGTCCTCTCCCACAATTCACAACTTTGATAATAAAAGAAATTCTTGCTATGATGCCAGAATGAGAAGTTAGAGGGTGGACCATGCTTTGTAGGTCCCTAATCCTAATTTTTTAAAAAACTTTTATTGTAAAAATTATAGCAAGAATTGATAGCACTGGAAGGTCAAAAGTTCATGAAGTACTATTAATAAAAATGTTCAAAAATTCATAAAATGCTATTATCATCAAAACTAAACCAACTAGATATTAGGTTCAGTGCTAGTCTATCGAAGCAAGTTGTCAAATCAGCTATTACAGTGAAATCTGATTATATTAGATCAATTATCAAATTATGTGATAACTTTAGAGTTGCAAAGTATTAAAAATAGAATATATTAGTGTGAAATATTAGCGAAATAATTGTTGATTATTCATTATTTATAGATAGGAATATGCAATGGACTATCCAATTCTTCCATTTTAAGGGCATCATCTCTTGCATTCCAAGTGTTATTTCTTTTAAAAAAAAAAAGTTGAATATTATTAGGTAGGTTCATGCTTCCACAAAGAAATAAGAAAGAACATAAAGGTCTTAGACTCTGAACAAAGTTAGCTTCACAATAGAGTTGGGACAAAAGCATATGAAATTCTTTGTTGAAGGATAAAAAATGCAACTAATAAAAGGACATGTTGATTGTTGCCTGCCAACTTACGAAAGACCTACCGCTAAAGCGAAAAGAATTGAAAATGGCGTTGAGTAAAAAATAGTTTCGCTGACTAAGAGGCATCTAAGGCACACATGGCAGTAAACCTCGTCCATCAGTCAATTCTCCAATACTATGCGTAAACAAGTCTCTTCTTGTCGTGATTTTGGTGGATTGGTGAAAGAACTACTGTTACTGATGGTGAATGGCCGACAATTAAACAAACAAAAGTAATGGGCATGGATAAGGACATCTTCCTAGAAATTGGAAAGCCATAAATCGTTGTCATGATAAGATGTCTGAGATCTGGATCATTTCTTTGGCGTGCTTTTTCATTCTATCGCGGATAGCTTTCGAAAGACGATCCATGGCCAAGTGCGATTTGGGATCAAGGAAAGACATTCCCATCATCTGACACCGATTAAAAGCGAAATATTTTTGAAATTGGTTGATTTAATATTTAAAAAATTTTAAAATTAATTAATTTAGTATCTTAAAAAAATTTAACTAAAGTATTGTTAATATACGCATAAAGTTATTATAAGTACTAAATTAATCATTTTCAAAGTTTAAAAATTAAATTGATAATTTTTAAAATTTAGATACATAATTATATATTTTATCAAAATTTAGATATTATTTATTGGATTAACCCAATTTATAAACATCCAGATTGGAAACAAAGGACTTGTGCCCGTCAACTATGTATGAGTCGAAAAGCTAAGTAAATGTTTTGAATGCTAAAAGAATTAATTTTTCGATAAGTTTTAAAAAACAATGAGGTAACACGTAATTCATAATAATATTACTAATTACTTCGATTGAATGAATAGTTCATTATAAACTTTACCTATATTCGGGCATAATAATACACCAATATACCACAAGATAATTTGATAAAGGAAACAAATTATCTAAGAAATAATCTATTTAATTAAAGGATAAATTTAACATATGTTACTTCAACTTTGCCCATAATTATAATTAAATACCTGAAGTTTAAATCTATCAGTATAATTTGGTAAAGTTTGTTACATCAAAAGATAGTATTTAGGTATTAAATTAACACTTTTGAAATTTATATACTTAATTGCTAAATTAAAAATTTTGGGTATTAAACGTTACAATTATCCCTAATCAATTTGCTAAAATAGGAAACTGAAGTAAATGACATTCATTAAGCTCACCGTAGTTGAACTAATGCAAGAACTAGTCAACCTTGTGATGATTTGTCCAAATTATGAGAAAATCAAGGTAAAGGTGAGAAGTTGATCAACCAGAACCTTTTGTTTGGTTTTGGCTTAATCTATTTTGGTCAACCTAAGGGCCGTCTCATCAACTAAATTTGACTCTTCCCCCTCCCCTCTCGCCCCGATTTACTTTGTAACGAGTTTGGCCACTGTCCAACAATCAGACACTTAATTGATAATTCTTTGATTTGAGATTTGTATCACTTCTCTTTTTATGAAGGAGTCGAGAAATGGCACTTCCTCATGGTTATTGAATGTTCTCTTCATAATAATTGATTGATAGCCCTCATTAAAATTTTATTCATATTTTGTATAATTGAGACTCTGACATTAAACCATTATATTCACTGTTGTCGCATAATTGCAAATGAATTGAATTAAGTCAAACAACTTAAAACTTAAGCTTGAGTTTTACAAGTGAAAATATTAAGCATAAGTTTGAACTAAATTTGATAAAAGTTGTATAAACTAATTAGAAAAAAATAAAGCCTTTTAATTAAGCCTATGTTCATAATGGAATTTGTCTCGAATTTGATGAAATCCCTAGATATATACTTGAACTTAAGTTGATTTGGCTCAAAACTCATCAAACTATAAAAGTTGAAAGTCAAGCTGAAGTCATCTAAATTGTACCTAATAAAGTGGAATATGTTTCCATAGGATGTAAGTTATCAACATGAATCATGTACTTTATTTTTAGCATTAAGTCTTATTTTTTTATTCATTGACACTATCACCTTTCATTTTAGTGTATGGCCATTTATGGGTACATATTCCCCACTTTTAATACCTCTCTTATAGATGTGCATCCACTCATATCACCTGAAGTGCATGATGTATGTTGCATACATCTATCATAATTCATACATGTGCTAAATCTTACAATTAATCGCTCGAGCTCCTTCATGACTCTACTTGCTTATTATTAGATTAATCATCTCTTGACTCCACTTGCACTTCAAGAATATGACATGAGCCAATAGATTTGGATACAGATATAAAGAAGGGTATTACAGAGTTCCATGTTAAACTTATGTGTTCAACTTGAACTTTGATGAGATAATTAATTGCACAATCAACTACTCAATTGTGTTAAACTATACTTAATTAGTCAAACAACTTGGATGAACAGCATGCTAGAATGTGTGTGTGTGTGTGTGTGTGTGTTATGTGTGTGTTATTGCCTGGAGATTATGTAGGTGTAGATAGGTGCAAATTCTTGAGCAAAACATTGATCACGGCCTTGATTGTTGCTTTCATCAAGGGTTCGACAAGTTCAAATCAAGGCTCAACAAGTTCAAATAACACAGCCTTGATTGAGGGTTAAATTCAAGGTGTAACAAATTTAAGGCGCAACAAGAACCAAAGCATGACATGAAAAGAACTAAGGCATGATGGGTTTAAAATATGAGTTGATATGACATTAAAGAGCTGTTATACACATGTAATACTTGATAATTTTAAGACGTTATCTCCAACGGGTATTTAAACTTTTGAAACTTATAAATACACATTCCTTAGGAGATTCTAAGAGAGGAATTAATTAAGAGTTTTCATTTGCAAATAAACAAAATCAGAAAATCCCCTCATTACTTTTGTACTCTTATTCATTATTTTGCAAAATCTACAAAGAGAGAGAGAATTACATTTGTGCTCTGTTCTTATTTTTTTTTTTTGTATATAAGAGAGCACTATAGAAGAGAGGAAATCATTTATTTCCAGAGAGTTATAAATTTGTGTACTACTATATTTAAGCTTATGGGTTTTTGAATTAATAAAGTGTATGAAGTCCTCTGATTGGAAGCGATTTGGGTGATCGTGAAGAGTAGAAAGCAGGCCAAACTCCACGTTAAATTTGGCATTGAATCTTTTTTCTCTATCTCTTTTATATTTCTTAAAGTACTTTTGCTAGTATCAAATTTAAATTTGATCCTCTATGTAAAAATTCTTTATTTGAGCATTTTAGGTCAAATACTCAATATATCTCTCTTCCCATTGAGTATTTTCTAGTGCATTTTTATTTAGTATCAGAGCTTGGGTCTCTATTTTTGCTTTGCTTAATCACATTTAAAGTAAAGATCATAGCATCAAATGCCTTAGGGTTTCTAGAAGAATAAGCTATCAATAGACCACCTCTTCTAAATGTAGTAAACTACCCCTATTGCAAAAGTAGAATGAAAATCTTTCTAAAAGCGCAAAATAGACTAACATGGAATGTAATAGAAAATAGGCCTTTGATTATAGAAGGAAAAGAAGAAAATGATTACAATAAAAAAGATTGGAAAAGATTAGATCTAAAAGAAATATCTATTAACATTTGCATTGTGGGTTAAATGAAAGTAATTTTAATGTAATTTTTACATGTAAATTGGCTAAAGATATATGGGATGAATTAAAAAAGACATATGAAGGAACTTCAAGAGTAAGAGATACAAAAATAAGTCTTATATGTGGACAGTTTAAAATTTTCAGAATGCTTCCAAATGAATCAATAGATGAGATACATAATAGATTCATCAACATCATAAATCCCTTAAGTGTGCTTGGAAAGAATTTCACTAATGTGGAAATCAATTCTAAACTCCTTAGGTCCTTACCCAAGGATTGGGAGGCTAAGAGAACTGCGATTGAAGAAGCACGAAAGTATTATGAGCAAAGAGGAACTTCATGGAGCTCTTAAGACACATAAGCTAATTAAGAAGTAAGGAGACGAATCTGTTATAGAAGAAAACAATATATTTTCTATCTATATCTTTTTGTACATACATAGAGGTATATGTACAAAGCTTTCTAAGTTGGTATATCAGCCCTTACCTACCAATACTTTAACTACATTGCATAGTAAATATAACACTAGTAAATACAATATTATCTACAACCATTTATCCTATAACACTCCCCCTCAAGATGAAGCATAGATATTTATCATGCCCAACTTGTTACATAAATAGCTAACTTGACTCCCATTCAATGCTTTTGCGAAAAGGTCTCCAAGTTGTTCTCCAGTCTTTACATAACCTATGGAGATTAAGTTTTGTTGTTCTTTTCATCAACAAAGCGACAATCAATCTCAATATGTTCGGTTCTTTCATGAAATACTGGATTAGATGCAATATGAAGAGTAACTTGATTATCACACCATAGCTTTTCTGGTAGGGGAACTTTAAATCCAACCTTAGCTAAAATTTGGTATATCCACATCATCTCATATGTAGATTGAGCCATAGCTCTATATTCCGATTTTGTACTAGATATTGATACAACATTTTACTTCTTGCTCTTCCATGAAATCATATTTCCTCCTAAGAAAACACAATAGCTAGTAATGGATATTCTATCTTCCTTGGAGCTAGCCCAATCTGTATCTGAAAAGCATTCGATACAAGAATGACCATGATTTTGATATAACATACCTCATTCAGGAGCACCTTTCAAATAGCACAAGATTTGTTCTGAAGTAGCACAATGATGAATTGTTGGAGAAGACATGAATTGACTTACAACTCTAACAGAATATGCAATATCAAGACGAGTGCTATGAGGAAATTTAGCTTCCCAATCAATCCCCTATATCTTCCAGGATCTTTGAATAATTCTCCATCTTTGGTGAGTTGCATATTATGTGTCATTAGAGTATTACATGGTTTTGACCCTAACTTTCCTGTTTCAGATAACAGGTAAAGTACATACTTTTTTTTAGACAAGAAAATACCTTTCTTGTTCCTCATTACTTCAATACCCAGAAAATACTTCAACGACCCTAAGTCCTTTGTCTAAAACTGGCTATGAAGAGATCCTTTCAAAGAGAATATTTCTTTTTCATCATTTCCAGTAATAATTATATCATCTGCATAAACAAAAGGAAGAATAATCCCACACAAAGAATTTTTATAGAACACTGAGTGGTCAGACTTACTTTTGTTCATCCCGAAATTCTTAATTGCTTGACTAAATTTCCCAAACCATGCACGAGGACTTTACCTTAACCTTTATAAAGATTTACGAAGACAACAAACTTTCCCTTTCTCCCCTTGAGCAACAAACCCTGGTGGTTACTCTATATAGACCTCCTCATGAAGATCTCCATGTAAAAAAGCATTTTTAATATCCAACTGGTGTAGAGACCAATCATAAGTAGTTGCCATAGAGATAAGTAGTTGAACAGATGTTAATTTGGCTACTATTAGAATAGTCTATGCCATAGCTTTGAGCATAACCCTTGGCTACAAGGCGAGCTTTAAGACAGGCAATAGATCCATCTAGATTGACTTTAATTGCAAATACCCATTTGCAACCAATAGCCCTTTTACCAGCAGTCAAGCTTACCAAATCCCAAGTACCATTAGGATCTATGGCATTCATTTCATCTATCATTGTAGTGCGCCGACCAGGATGAGATAAGGCCTCGCGAAGAGTACGAGGAGTGGATACATGATCAAGAGCAGCAACAAAGGAACACGAAGAAGAGGATAAATGGTCAAAGGACACAAATGAAGAGATAGGGTAAGTGCATTATCTTTTACCTTTGTGAAGAGCTATAAGAAGATCAAAGTCACTTGAGGTCAGATCTATTCAGGACATGATGCTAGTGGATCTCATCATCGGGAATACACATGTTGAATTGGAGGCTGTGATGATAGTATAGGTGGCGACAGTGGAGTAGTATCTAAACACTTATAGGAAACCTGATAAAGTAGTATATTGTCCTCCTCTTCCTATTTTGAGGTTTCAATGGATGAAAAGAATGGAGTGTTTTCTACAAAAGTAACATCATTTGACACAAGATACTTATCAAGATGAGGACAGAAACACCAATATCCCTTTTGAACTCGAGAATATCCAAAAAAAGATACATTTAAGAGATTTTGGATCTAGTTTAGTGACCTATGGATGAACATCACGAACAAAATAAGTATTATCAAATGTCCAAGGTTCAATAGGAAATAATGGCTTTATAGGAAACAATACTATATAAGGAGTCTCACCCTTAAGAACAGTTGAAGAGAGACAATTAATAAAAAAAAAAACAAACCATGGAGATTGCATTAGTCCAAAATTTTTTAGGAGCATGCATCTGAAAAAAAAAAAAAAAGTGCTCTTGCCTTCTCAAGAAGATGTCGGTTTTTCCTCTCAACCACTCCATTTTGAGAAGGTGTGTCTACAAAAGAAGATTGATGAATGATACCATTTTGGAGCATGAATGTTTGAAATATGTGAGAGAAATATTACTTAGTGTTATCACTTCTTAATATTTATACTGAAACATTGAATTGTGTTTTTATTTCAACACAAAAAGCAAAAAAAAAAAAAAAAAAGAAAAGAAAACACTTATGAATAATTTTTCATAAGATAAAGCCAAGTCATGCGAGAAAAGTCATCCATAAAGGTACCAAAATACCGAAAATCAGTCTTAGATACAAAGGGGCATGGTCCACATACATCCGAATGAACTAATTCAAAGGGTTGACTTGCTCTTTTATTAACTCTAAGCAAACTAGATAAACAATGAGATTCACAATCTAAGGTATAAATATGATTAAATTGAGGAAAAAGTTTCTATAATAAGATAAAGAAGGGTGTCCAAGACAGCAGTGAGCTTCAAAAGGTGTTAGGACATTTCAGCATGCAACAGAACTTGACACATTTGTATCTAATATATAAAGACCACCTAATTCATGTCCTCTACCAATATTCTTCTTCATCATAATATCCTAAAACAGACAATGATCAGGATAAAATGAGATATAGCAATTTATTGCACAAGTAAGTTGACTTACTGATAGTAAGCTAAACAAAAACTATGGTAAACTTAATACAGAAGATAAGGAAATGAAAGGAGTTGAATTAATTGTGCTAGATCCAAGGACATATGACTTAAAGCCATATGTAAGAGTGACATTTGTAGGATATGTGTATGGTTGATAAGTGGAGAAGAGATCAAGGTTACCTGTCATGTGATCTGTGGCTCCAAAATCAGTGACCTACTTAGAAGATGAGGAAAGGAGACATTGAGTTGGTTTACCTGATTTTGATTCTGCAATAGCAAAAGTACGACGAGATGAAGCCTTGAATGCCTCTTGACATTGGGAGAATTTGGCAAACTCTTCAGTTGAAACTATGATTGTCTTTTTCCAAAACTTAGCACAAACTCAATAGAAGCAATATGTGTTGATGGTTTCTTTTGGGTACGATTTTGCAGCTTCTTACGATTGCGCTTTGTGTGGCTTGTTTCATGATAGTAACATCATACTATTTCCCTTAAATTCCGACCTCGAGTGTTATCTGCCCATTTCGTATTAATGGAGGAGTGACTTACATTTTGACCAACAAGCGCAAAATTAGAGTATGATGAAGTAACGGGTATATGCTTCTCTATGCAAAGTACCCTAGTAAAAGTCTCTTGAAGAGATGATATCTTAGAACTAGAAAGAATATGTGTTTTGACACCATCAAATTCAGGATGAAGATTAGCCAAAAAACTCAATACTACCATCTATTCCCATTAAGTCTGCTAAATTATCACATCGGGACTAAATGGTTTTAATATGTATAGCTCTTCATATATCTTCTTGAAGTTCATAAAATAGCTGGTAAGAGACCAATCATGCTGTTCAGCACGACAAAAGCCTTTACACACATCATATATAGAGGAAATAATCCTTTTTCCTGAATACATAAACTCCAAATAATCTATCAACTCCTTCACATATTCACAGTGATCATCTAAAGTTATAATCTCATTATCAATAGAATTTCGAAGTTGCAAAAATATCCTAGCATCATCACATAACCACACTTGTCTCGTATCATCTACTAGTGGATTATTTGTGAGGTGATCTTCTTTTTGAATACTTCATAGATATACTCGCACAATTTTACTCCATGTAATAAATTATTTCCATTCAGCTTGTGTTCTATAATCTTTGCAGATACTGGAATCATATCAATTACAGACTTATTGTCTACATTATTCCTTTTAAAAAAAGGATATATATAGTACCCAACGGAACCACACTCGTTCAATTCAAAATCAAACCCTTCTAACCCTCTCAAAAATTCACAACCACTGAATATAAAAGATGAAAACAATTGTAACCGGAGGAAAACAATAAGAAGATAACTCCAATGGCATCCAAATGCAATCCACGACAAAACTAGTAGCCACACCACAACAAATCTCTAAAACTTCCACTAAACGACTTCTAATAAGGATCAATAGGATCAACCCAATATCAAAAGAGGTAGAAACAGCCTTACCAAGGATGTGTCGAAGCTTCCAGATGGCGGAAAAATGCTCCACACGCCTCCATGTGTTGAGGAAGAGCTAGAAGGTCGAGAGATTTGAGCAACACGTGAGACTTACACGCTTGTCCTTTGTTTGCTAGAATTCGTGGATAGGCTAATCAACAGGTGGTGCTCCTTCCTAAACCGGCGGCGACCCAAAAAAAACTTCCCACCTTCGCTCACTTACAACGTAGCATGTTGCTCACTAGGGCAACTTCAAAGTGAAAAACACACTAAAAAAAAAAAAAAAAAATTCTTACTAAGTGTCCGATACCATATTATAGAAGAATATAGTATATTTTCTACATATATCTTTTTGTACATACATAGAGGTTTATATACAAAGCTTTCCAAGTTGGTATACCAACCCTTACCTATCAATACTTTAACTACATTTCCTAGTAAATATAACACTAGTAAATACAATATTATCTATAGCCTTTTATCCTATAATAGAATCAAACAACAAGGCTATTGCTTTAAAAGCGAGAAGTCATAATTCGAGTCAAGAAGATAACGATGATGACAACGACGATGATGATGATGATGAGAAACTCGCCTTAATGGCCAAAAGGCTAAAAATGTTCATAAAGTTTGACAACAAGACAAAAAGAAAGGATGATGACAGTAGTTACTTAAGATACAAAAAGGAAAAGAAGGATGTGATAACCTGCAACAAATATCACAAACTAGGACACATTCAAAAATATTGTCCAATGCTCAAGAAAGCATCTAAGGGATCTAGGAAGGAAGCTGTCATCACCACTTGGAGTGATGATAACTCAAGTGGCTCAATGAAAACTTGTACTTCTTGGCATTGGATGATGAAGTAAATTCTCTATCTTCTCCTTCTTATGATGAAATTTGTGAAATGTTGATAAAGTATGTAGTAAGTTGATCAAAATGGAGAAAAGGAATAGCATGTTTAAAACCTTAATGAAGAAAGTAGGAGAAGAGTTAGATGAATTTAGATGTGAGTATGAGGTGATTAAAATGAAAAATAAAAAGTTGCATGAAGAAATTGATATTTTGAAATTGGAAATTGATAAGATGAATAATGAATGTAAAAAGCTAAAAAGCAAAAATGATTAATTGAGTAAGATCAATGAGAAATTAACAATTGAAAATGATTTACTTGATCTTAAAGTAAGAACTTTAAATAGTGATGATAATGTTGCATGTGCTAATAGTAGCAATGATAAAATTTTAAAAGAGTTAGAAGTACTAAGAAATGAAAATATCATATTAAAAGCTAGCTTAGATGATTCAAAGGAGATCATAGCCAAGTTCACTAAAAGGAAAAAGAAGTTGAACACACTTCTTGAAAATCAAAGGTGTAATTCAAACAAATATGAAATTAACTATAACAAAGAAAGTGGCTGCAAGTTCCATAAAACTTGATTTATAAAAGCTACTCATGGGACATGCAACTATTATGGCAAAACTAGTCATATTGCACACAATTGTGCAATAAGGAGAACTATGCATTTGAATCATAAAAGCAAGCTAGTTTGGGTTTTTAAAAGAGAAATCCTTGTTACACATGACCAAAAAGGACCCAATCTCAAATGGGTAGTGGGTACCAAAAAATAATCCTTTGTTTTGTAGGAATCTTTAAGTGGAAGCAATAAATGGTACTTAGACAGTGGGTGCTCTAGACACATGACCAGAGATGCATCCAAGTTTATATTTTTGGTCTTGAAAGGTCAAGGGAATGTTACATTCAGAGACAATTGCAAGTCAATTGATCTTGGTGAAGGTAACATTCTAGTAAACAGAGATTTAGCTATAAAGAACATGCGTCTGGTTGATGGTTTAAAACATAATTTACTTAGTGTCAACTAATTATGTGATAATGGATCTAGAGTAACATTTCTTACCAATAAATGTTCTATTGGAACAGTTGATAATAATCAAGCTTATTTTGAAGGGTATAAACAAAGAAATATTTATAAAATCAATATATATGATTTCAAATCATCAAATATAACTTGTTTTTACTCTCAAAATGATAATAGTTGGATATGGCACTGAAAATTAGGATAGGCTAGCAAGGATTTAATTTTAAAACTTGTAAAAAAGAATCTTATCAAAGGGTTACTCAAAAATAAATTTCTAAAAGGACAAGATTTGCCAAGAATATCAACAAGGAAAGTAAACTAAGACTTCCAAGTCTAAGGATGCTATTTCTTCTTCAAGGCCATTAGAACTATTGCATATGGACTTATTTGGTCTTACTCAAATTCTAAGTTTGGGAGGAAAAAAATATATCTTGGTTATTGTTGATGACTTCACTAGACATATATAGACTTTCTTCCTAGCATCTAGAGACAAAACAAATAGTGTCTTTTTTAGATATTATAAGAAAGTCTAAAATGAAAAAAGTATTAATATTATATCTATCCGAAGTGATCATGGGGGAGAATTTGAAAATTACGAAATGGATGGTTTTTGTAATAAATCTATATTTAAACATACCTTTTCAACACCTATATTACCACAAGAAAATGAAGTAGCTGGAAAGAATAATAGAACTTTAATTGAAATGGCTGGAACAATATTGTATGAAAATAATTTGCCTAAATACTTTTGGGCTTAAGGCGTGACAAGCTTAAGGAAAGAAAAGAACTAAAGCAAGACGCGACAAGAACTAAGGCGCGACGGGTTAAAAATATGAGCCGATGTGGCATGAAAGAATTGTTACGTGCATTTAATGCTTGACGATTTTAAGATGTTATCTCCTACGGACATTTAAACTTTTGAAATCTATAAATATGCGTTCCTTGTGAGATTCAAAGAGAAGAATTAATTAAGAGCTTTCATTTGCGAACAAACAATATTAGAAAATCCTCTCATTATTTTTACACTATTGTTCATTATTTTGCAAAATTTGCAAAGAGAAAGAAAATTAAATTCGTGCTCTGTTTTTGTTTTTGCTATCTATAAGAAAGCACTAGAAAAGAGAGGAAATCATTTATTTCCTGAGAGTTATAAATTTGTGTATTGCTCTATTTAAGCTTATGAGTTTTTGAATTAATAAAATGTGTGAAGTCCTTTGATTGGAGGAGATTTAGGTGATCGTGGAGAATAGATAGTGGGCCGAACTTCACATTAAATTTGGTCTTGAATCTTCTTTCTCTATCTCTTTTATATTTCTTATAGTACTTAATTTTATTATATCTATTGTTATCAAATTTAAATTTGATCCTCTGCAT
Source organism: Combretum micranthum (assembly GCA_024138025.1). Taxonomy (NCBI): domain Eukaryota; kingdom Viridiplantae; phylum Streptophyta; class Magnoliopsida; order Myrtales; family Combretaceae; genus Combretum; species Combretum micranthum. The sequence continues at coordinate 2,452,642 of JAMXBD010000005.1, forward strand.
AAAAATTCTTTGTTTGAGCATTTTAGATCAAATATTCAATTCATCCTACCCTCTCCTCAATCTCTCTTAAGTATTTTCTAGTGAATTTTCATTCCAATGTTCCACTCAAATTAGTTTAGTGCCACTTAATCAATTTGAGGAGCCACCCACATGATTTGACTCCATAGGAGCAGCATGCACATTAATTATTCTTATTATCTCAATTTTCAATAACTTTTCATAGGTGAAATAGAAGGACAAAGACGTGTTCAAATTGTATTGTTGATCATTATTTTGTAAATCAATATTCTGCTTTGATGAAGATTAGTATATTTAAAGATTGATTTTTATTTCGTTGTCTTTGGAGTTTGATATTGGAGACTGCATTTTTTATTGCATTTACCTTTCCTATTAAAGTTAGAGTTTGCAGTTATGGGATTTTGGAAGTTGTTATTTGAAGATTTGGTTGAAGTTTGTTTTGGACTTTGGGATTTGATATTTGAAGATTTAGTTTGGATGGGATGTGAAGATGTGTTTAATTTGATGATATGACGCATGCACATATTTGTTAGATTGTAGTTTGGTTTGATGATGTTATTTCACTGTCGACCGAAACTATGTTTGATTTGCTGGGTCATTACTAAGGGCATTAGTTCAATTGCAATAAAGGTATATATGTCTACACCGTAAAATATTGGATGCGCCTTCATTGCTTATATTAGTAATAATTTAGAAATAAATCACATTAGAAAGTATCAATGTTTGGAGGGATGTTAATCTAAATTATCAATATTTCAAGTAGTTAAAAAAAGTATCAACGTTCTACAAAGTGAATCAAATGGAATATCAATATTTTACAAAGTCATTTAAGGTATCAATGTTTCGATTACTTTTCAATTAAGTTTCCTAAGTTTTTTTATCAATGATTAATTATTAATATCTTATCTAACTTACTTTATAAAATGTTGATATCTTTTTTTAATCATTTAAAACATTGATACCTTAAATGAATTTATCCTTAAATGTTAATTCCTATTTTGAACCACTTAAAATATTAATAGCTTAAATTCACTTACTTTCAAGCATTGATACCTTCAATATAATTTATCCAATAATTTTGAATGGGACATTTTTTTTAATAATTATTTTTAAAAGGGCCCAAATCCATACAAAAACCCTTGTTTGGGTTCTTGGATCCACGGGTCCATGGTGGTCTAGATTCATAAGCACATGATGATGTGGGTTTATGGATTCATAAAAGTTTGGCATGCACTGGCATTGATCTATGCTTGTGGATTTATAAATTCTTGAGTTTATTACTATAATTTTATGGGTTCATAACGGTTAGTAGGCTTATGGTGGTCTTGCCATATGCTCAAGGTTATCTAGGTACATGATAGTAGTAGTCTAGGCATGGGTTCATGGTGGTTTAACTACTTGGGTTCGTTGCAAGTGGTGGTGGGGTTTGCCTGTGTGGCGAAGTCTAGTGGTTGGTCCATGTAGGTTTGCGGCGTTTGCCTGAGTGCTTGTTCCTATACGTGGCTGTTATCATATCACTAAGGCAAGGGATAAAAAAGCACAAAAAGAAGCCATGAATACCCAACTAATAGGATTCACTAGAGGCATGATCAAAAATTGATATTCAGTATTATATATCACAGATATCATTATAGAATTGAGATTACACTCTTAAGTAATTGCATTAGTATCCATTCAACAAATAGTAAAATGGATGATTACACAACCATTCCTTCCAAGTATTAAACAATGACTTGACATCTTTGGTTGCTGAAAACTGATACCCACGAGTTTATTGATTCTGGAGTTAAAACTGAATAGATTGCTGAATCAGATCAGCTGATATGGAATCTTTATTAACTATAATTTACATACTACATAAAATACAACTAGAGATGAGTTTAACCAGGACATATTAAGGTACAGAATATGTGCTTTTATACTAGGTAACTTGCTCTGTTCTTTGTAGTTTCAAAATGGCGGATTCAGGTTTTGAAAATTGATGTCATGAATTACGAACTCATGAGGCAAGTGGCTGCTGCTTCTCACTGGAACCATTGATTCCATCATAAGGCTTTGTAGGCTTGCTGGTTTTTTTCTTTAAGAACACCATCCAAGTTACAGCTTCCAAAGTCAAGGCTATAACGCCAAGCACAACAAGCAAGATGATGTAACTTATTTTCCATAACCTGGCTGGATTTAGCATCTCTAGTCCTTTAAAAACATTGAAAATGCCGAGAACTAGGATTGCATAACCGACTCCGTGGTGATATACGTTCCAATAAATCCGATACTTGTGATCCTTGCTCGGTCTTAAGAACATCGCAAACATCTGCCAGCCAGGGAAGATCAACTCCTTTTAGTTTAGACCAATTTGTATCTCTACTAATTGCAATCAAACAATTTAATGATTATGACATGTGTGATAGCAATTCAAAACCGAAACCCTTTACTCTAATACTATATTAAGGTTAAAACCAAAACTATTTAATTAAGGTTTTAGATTGGATTCTTGCTATCAAAAAATTCTGATTCCTCAATAGTTGATATATTAAACCGAAAAGATCATGGTTTATTGACCTGTAGAGTTGACAGAGAGAAAAGGATCATTCCAATTATGCGGTGAGAAGTGAATTGTACTCCTTTAGATTCTGCTCCAAGTTTAAGACCTGTTGCCCAACCACCAACTCCGATAGCATATGAACAAAATTGGCATCCTACATGAAGATAGAACCAGAAAGCCTCGGCAGACTCGAATTTCCTCAAGTATCTAGCCACCATGATGCCGAGAGGAAACAGAACTCCCCAGCTCACCGCGTTCAAGATCCCATGTAGCTGTACATCAATGGAAGAAGTTTCATTCTAGTTCATTTATAAATTGACTCCTGGAGTAATCATGCATCTCATATTCATCTATCAAGTATGGCATAAAGCAAATATTCGATCATGTCTATTGAAAATTTTCATAGTAAAGACAAATGTTTCTTTTACTCACTCTTTTTTGCTGAATATTTGAGTTCTCTCCATGGTTGCCGCCGCTCTTCCCATTTAACAAATCAATTTCACCCTTAGAGTTCAAATTCGCTGACTGCAACTCATGAATTGTCGGCATCCCGTCCATCACCGAACTTCCAACCTGCCAGACCTGATTCAAAGTCTTCATGTTTCTGGGTAAAACTATTCTGGCAAATAGCGTTATCACCCCATTGTCATACTCGGCTTCCATATCGGAAACCGGATAAGCTATCTTCTCTTGCTTAACCATCTTGTATGAGTACACCTTAAATGTTTTAACAGCCATTGAACCATTTGCTTCCCTAAAAGCAATCAAAGCTTGTGAGCCAACCATTCCTGTTCGGTTCGGGTTTATCGCCCATGCGATCCATCCACTAGGTTTGGCAGGAGGTGCAAGAAATGCCAAATTTAATGTAGATTTAGCGGGGTTATAAGTCCAGTGAAGGTGAGATTTAAGATGTGGAAGGTCATTACAATGCTCATATATTCTATTTCTAGTGAACTTATAGGAAGAACATGTTAATGACTCTGTTATATCAACCTTGACCAGCACATAGAGTAAGACAAGAGTGAAACATGGTGTGAGAGAAAACATTCTTATTTATCTTCCAAGGATGTTGGAACAAAAGTACTATGAGAAGATCTTGGTTTTTATGGTTTCAACAGAATAAGCAGATTTATGTACTAGGATTGGATAGATAGCTAAGTGGGTATGAATGTGTTGCCTCAGACTACTCATAGTATCACTAACATATAATGTAAAAAATGTGATTATGTGGTCCAATGATATGTGGTAGCTTTGAGGTTGCAATTGAGGTAGGGTTAATCAATCAATCAAAGTTACCTACTTTTGTGTCTCGATCACCAACTGACGTTTGGTAAATTCTAAGGCACTTTACTTTGGAACCATGGCATTCCCCTTGATATTAACTTCTAGTAATTGTGATTGCAAAAATGTAAATATTTGTAATTTTTCTCATTAGAACGTGAATGCCTTTACTGATGTTGCACTGATGAAACATGTAATGAGATACTCGAAAGAATTTGAAATTTTATAATTCACGGGAATTTTTTTCCAAAATGTCGTAGTTTTCTTCTACATTTTGCATAACTTCATCACGATAAAGTCCATTCTTTTCAATGGAAGCAACCGACATTCTTCATTGATATTTTTAGAATTTTGTGACACTTCTTTTAGTCTTTATTATTATTATTATTTAGGAGTGTGCATAGATTAGTCTGATTCGGATTTGAAAATTTTCAAATTATTAAATAACAGTTTGGTTTTGTCATATCAAGATTTTAATTTAAAAAAATTGCTCTAACCTTTCATATTTATGTGAATATTTAAATATTTAAATAACTCTATAAAGTTTAAATTACAAATTACAACAAAATGCTTCATATATCCATAACATTTTTAGTCCATAGTCCTCCATAGAATTATTTAATTCCTAGTCTATTATCCACCAAAAAGGTATAATGATTGGCTATTACATAAAATGCCATAATCTATAATTCTCTACAAATTCATAAAGTCAATTATCTACGAACAAATTTGACAAAAAAAAAATCTACAAACAAAAGTTATCAATGAATAAAACTAATCTACTAATAAAATATATTAAATAATTAATACATAATAAGAATCATAACATAGTTCATACTCCACAAAATTTTAAAGATTAAAAATTTCTTATAATAAAGGATTAATGCCATTAATGGTAGTTGAACTTTGACAAAATATTCAATTAGGTACCTAAACTTTCAAATTGGTTAATTTAGTACATAAACTTTCAAATTGGTTAATTTATTACCTGATGAAACTTTTATGCACACAAATTACATTTTCGTTAAGTTCTTTCAAGTACTAAATTGATCAATTTCAAAGTTTTTCAAATACCAAATTGATCAATTTCAAAAGTTAGGTGCTAATTGATCAATTTCAAAATTCATATACCTAATTGCATTTTTTACCAAAGTTTAGGTACCATTTGTGGTATTATCCCTATAATAAATTATTTCCTCCTTTATGTTGAATGAGAAAAGACTTAATAGATATTAAGTGCCATGTATACCCATTGAATTGTCTATGTACGAGCATATGTGAAATGGAATCACAATTTTGAGTTCCATTTCCTTTTTAATATTTGAAAACATTTTTAAGACTAGATCGTAACCATAACTATTATATTCGGTCCTCCATTTTGACAAGCCCAACCCTATTTCCTTAACCAAATACTCTAGTTTCCTTTCCACTCCTTACTATGCTTCTCACTTCACGACTTAGGTAAAAACGTAAGCCTTAATTTCTTCTCTCTTCTCTGTTTCACTATCACTAATGACCATGTTTGTGATTGCATAGGTGAATGGCAACGTTCAAGTCTTTGCTTAACTCCTTTGGCATAAGGACACACTATAGAAATGCCAAAGGATAGATTCCCTTTGCTTCTTTCTCTTTTATATCGATAATCTTTGTTATAACTCTTACATTTCTATTACGATGTAGTTGTATCTCAGCTAATTTCAACTATATCGACTATTTTTACAATTTTAACTACTAGATAAACTGATTTACAGTTGTAATCTTGATACTTTGTTGTTGACTTGTCTTCTAGTTGTAACATTTCCTCCCCTCCTTTAGACCAAGCTTGTCCTTTAGGTTGAAAACTTTAATGCTTTCCAAGTGTTTGTACGAATGTCCCAAAGAAGACAAATGGTTTCTTTATGGAATTCTTGAGAAAACCCCATTTGTAGCCGTTGAGTATATCTTGATATGAACTTGATACAACCCTGTAGCCATTGAGTGTAAATTAAATTGTAAAAAAAAAAAAAAAAAAACTACCCATTTCGGATAAATGTTGATGGCAGGTTTTTGTATAATTGTCCCACAAAAATCCGTATATCTACTTGATGTTCTGATGTGAAAAAAAAAAATTGTGTTTATGGGCAATATTGTTTATGAAAAAAAAAATTGAGACATCCATTTCTTATATAGTCTTTGAGTGTCAATGATAGTCCTTGTGTCTGTGAGGGGGAAAAAATTGCCCTACACATATTTGTAAGAATGCTCCTAAGAATGCAACCCTATGTTTGTTCTTGATGTCCTATTGTGTGAAAATTGTACTCATGGAGTTTTTGAGAAAACCCATGTGCCCATAATAAGAGATTTTGGTAAATGCCCATATACCATCCCATCCTTGAATCTGTATAAAAATAATTTTCCAATATCCCACGTATCGAACCAGTGATCACGATAGAATTTTGTTGAAAAATTGACGACTACCTAATTTTGAAAATTGCTTATAGTAATCGATCGTTGATGGATACCAAAGTCTTGAAAATTGATGATAGTAATCAATCGTTGATGGTTGCCAAATTCTTGAAAATTGATGGTAGTAATCAAAAGTTGATGAGAGGAATCCATCTAAATTAAATGAAAATTTAGCACTTGATGTGCACTTGGTTGAAACTGTTGTGTTTGCTTCTCTTCCAACACATCTATGTGATTGTTTCTATCCATCTTGATAACGTCCTTCTGTTACCTCCTAATAGTACCCTAGTAGTAATATATATATTGTGATACAGCCTGATAACCCAGACAATATCAAATACACATATTAATACTAGAATTACTTTGGAAAATGACATGAGTTTAACAAAACAGGATCTTTTTGGTTGTGTGATAAGAAATGATGAAAGTAAATAAAATCATAATACCATAATTAAGTTCTACTGTCTGAACAATAACTATTACAAACCATAAAACTTTTTAAGTTCTCAGATAATAAAATTGATGCACTAACACCAATTAATACATATAAATAATGAAACTATTTTTCTTTGTTTCCCAAAACTCTTCCAGCTTTAGAAACATACTGGATCTAAGCTCCTAGAAGCCACCAACCAAGGCTTAAGTGTCATCTTGTAAGGACTGTAGGAGTGTGAGCATAACCACAGGCTTAGTGAATAACCAGACTTATCACAACAAGCAAGTTATTATCAATCATATGTAATGCATCAATCAAACACATGAACAATTACAAGCTTGGACAAACCGGAATCCAAACAGGATGGAAATTTACGCCTTCTCATCAGGGTTGAAGGAACCGATCTCTGAATCACCTACCCAGGAGAAACTAAGTGTACAGGAAATCCACAATTCTCACAATTATTATCTCTTTATGTTAATGATGTTTTAAGCACTCATTTCTTGTTTGAAGCCTTAAAAACTCCACTAAGTGCTAGACATTTCACAGCGATACCATGGGCGACGTCCTTCATTACCAGTTAGTTCCCATGGAACCGACGGAACAAAAGTAAACTTGAGTAGAACTACTAGCCTCTTGCCTAGAAAAACTAAGTATTACCAGAGAACCGAAATTCTAACACGTAGTAGGCTATCATACAAACATAATGCAGTATGTGAAAATCAAGCTATGCATGCATCATTTTACTTAGGAGTTCGATAATTTTTAGTCAGGTTATAAGTGTTCAAACTTCATTCAGACACTCAACATGCTTCACATACAGTAATTTCACAAGCCATTCATTATCACTTTTGGTTAGTAGTATTTGTCAAACAAGTAATTTCAAATAGCAAGCAAATCCCATAATCCCATATACACAAGAGTTCATCATTATTATCTTTGTATTTTTAGTACAACTAAACTACAATCACAAACAATGTAATAAGTCTAAGTTACTCACCTGCTCATACTGATCAGTCGTAGTAATCGATCGAGAAATCCTTAACAATATCGAAATTACCTATTAAGATGAAATATTTATCAATAATATTTATAAATAGGAAATTAAATTCCTATAAGTGTCCAAGTGTCCTATGTCGGTATTTGATATCATTCCTATGGTTTATAGCGGTTTCTTAAAGTATCGATTCTTATGGAAAAGGAATTTCTATTGTTTGATTCTTTTAAGTTTCTTTTGATTATATATTATTTTAGAGGATTGCATTTAAACCTTCATTTATATCTTAAGTTCCATGATAACTTGTAGAATTCTCGATATGTATAATTTCTATGAATTTGTTCAAAACACTTTTCTTGTAATGTAGGACTTCTAATCATGCTTGTAAAGCTTGTTTTATCAAGTTTTATGTTCATATAATGTCTTAGAAGCATTATACATGAATTTAGACTAGATTAGATGAAATTTAAGTCTTGTTTTGTACACTTTATTCCTAAATCCGAATTTACTATTACCATAATTATAATACTTCTAAGTTGTTGTTTTTCTTTTCCAACAATATCTAAGCATTTCTAACACATCAACCATCTATCCACTTGAATTCATCAATGGATTAACAACTTCTTTCAACTACAAAACTTTCTTCCAATGCTCAATAATCCATCCTAAAGTCTATTCACAAATTTAACTAGGATAGGTTGTAGTTTAGAACTTACCTTGGATTGGAATGAAAGAAGGATGTTCAACTTCCTTTCTAAGCAAAAATCAAACCTATATCAAAGTTTAGATGATGAGTTTCTAACTAAACAACATTAACTATATTGAGAGCTTACTAATGAAATCCAATATTCTTACCTTGTCAAGCTAGTTTTCCTCCTCTTAAACCTTAGGATAACTAAGACTTTTGATTTGGTTTTGGATGTTTGTTGGAGAGGGGAATTGATGTTGTTGATGTACTTAGTGTGTAGGTAGGATATGGAAGTAAGCTAAGGGTTTATGGTTGATCTTACAAGGGTTTTCTAAGCTTTCTAAGTTGAAGGTTGCAATGGAAAAAGAAAAAGGAAAAGCTGAACGCACTTCTTTTTGTAGCTGTGTTTTTGGGATGATTTTGTGGAAGTTATGAGCTCAAATTGTAACTAACTTAAGCTTATATACATATACTAAGACTAGGCCAAGTTTTAAAGGCTAAGGAAAGGGTTTTGGTCTTGAAAACGGCTCACAATTGCAGCTGGAATTTCCATACGATTTTGGTATATTTGGTTTGCAAAGTTGGACTTTGTTTTGATAGATTTGTGGCTATCTTTGAGGGCTTTGATTCTTTTTGTTTGGTAGCTAATTAACGCCATTTATGTGTGTAAAATTAGGAGCTTAACTTGTGTAAAAATTGGGTCAAAATCTATTGAAGTTTGAAGTTTGAAAAATTAAAATTTCTGGAACATTTCCATTTGATTTTTGGATAGATTTTGAATCCGATTTTCTAATTAATTATTGAGGTGTGAAGTGTCCATTTTAAAGCTCTCTATTGGTGTTTAATTATTAAAAAATATCAGCTCATTGAAGCATAGGAATATTGCAAAAATCGGAGCTCAATTTGGGTATGTGTGCTGCTGTGTCTTGTGGAGTTTCTCCTCTGTTGTAGCTGTCATGATCCGATTTTTGCAAGGATATGTGGGGTGGTTGTGGTTGTTTATATGAGCTAAAATTCTCCTCATTTATTGTTGATTACATGTGGAGTGTTGTGGTTGGATTGTGAGTCAATTTCGTTTGAAGTTTAGGGCTCAAATTCGGATCAAAATTAGGCAAGAAAATTTTGGATCTCTACAGTAGGGGAGTCCTTTGCTGCTGCATTACGAATTTCCATCTCAATTTGCAACTATTTTCCTCTTCCATTTGGTTTGTAATTCTTGCCAATTAAATATGGGTTATAGGTATAGCTTTTAGGTTGGTTGGGATATCCTTTTCGAGTTGAATTTTGTTGTAAAAATCGAAGCAAAGTTGAATAAAGATCAACTGGTTGCAACCGAGACTCCTACTGCTACTACTGCTCTGTTTTCCAAAGTGCTATGTTTTCCATCGAGCAGTGCTGTGCGTGTGGAAGGTGTGTGTGGGGATGCAGCTTGTTGGGCGTCGGGTGAGGCTACTGCTTGTGCGTCTCCTGCTGCCGTGCGTGGACTTAGATGCTCGATCATCCCTGCTGCGCTTGAAGAAGGATTTCAGCTGCTGCTCGACGTCCAAGCATCTACTTCGTGCAGCGATGGAATTGTCCGATTTTATATATATATATATTTAATAGTTATTAACTAAAATATTTTTGCTAATAATAAATTATTCTCGTATATCTATACTCGTTATATTTACGTTTTATCGAGATAAAATTACCTAAGTTACTACAAAACTTTAAATTATTTGTATTTTCAAATTTTTAGTTAAAACTTCACACGATTAATTATTTTTAGTATTTTTAACTTACGTGATTAAATTTTCAAGTTCGATGAATTAAGTCAGGAATCAAGTCCTAATATATTTAGAATTTCCTAACAATTATAACAACGGGTTTGAAATTTTCTTTTTATATCTAAATTGATAATTATTGTTCAGTATTAGTGTCTATTTGTATTTATAATCTTAGTATTTCTTTTTTAAATTATTGTTTTATACCGATAAGCTTTATTAATAAACTGTATCTAATCGGTTTTGAAATTTTAAAGCTATTTCTAGTTATATCTTGAATTATTAGTGCAAGATACAAAATCTCGTTTTTGGTATCTATTAAGGTCAAGAAAATTTTTATTTGGGTTTTTCAAACTAGGAATGAGTTTATTACAACTCATAGGTCTATTCTAGGATTTTTATCGGTTCCTAGATTCACTATCTACTTTACGTTTTCTATTTGACTACCATATACTATTGTGAAAAATTTCGGGGTTTACACCTTCAAACTAATATATTGAGTTTTTACAAAATGGTGTTGAACTTTAGCTAGTGATGTATTGGTTATCTAATCAGCTGCATACCCATCTAAACTAGATAGTAACATCCTTTCCTTACTATCTTTATGTTGCTCACTAGCCTCCAACATTGAGTCATCTCCAACCAAAGTGGTATCTCTAGTTGGATTAGAATTATTTTCTTGAATATATCTTGAAGATGATGAATCTTCATCATGTTGATGACTATGATTACTTCTATCAAGATTCTGATTCATTTTAATCCTGTCTAACCTTGCATTCAATTGTCTTAAACTTTCATGAATAGAAAACATTATGGATTTGATAAAATCCTAATTTACTGTCTCTTTAGTATTGTTTATTGCAGGGTCCATTGGAGTTCAAGAATGAAGCGTTGCTGCAATGGACTCCACAAACGAGATGAGAGCACCGAAATATTATATTTGGTCCTCTATTTTCATAAGTCCAACCTTATTTCCTTAACCAAATACTCTAGTTTCCTCTCTACTCCTTATTGTGCCTCTTACTTCATGACTTAGGTAATAACGTAAGCCCTAATTTCTTCTCTCTTCTCTGTTTCACTATCACTAACAACTATGTTTGTGATTATACAAGTGAATGGTAATGTTCGAGTCTTTGCCAAATTCCTTTGTCATGAAAACACACTATTGAAATGTCAAAGGATGGTTTCCCCTTTGCTTCTTTCTCTTTTATATTGATAATCTTTGTTACAGTTGTTACATTTCTGTTATCATCTAGTTATATCTCAACTAATTTTAACTATACCAGCTATTTTTACAATTTTAACTACTAGATAAACTGATTTACAGTTGTAATCTTGATACTTTGTTGTTGACTTGTCTTCTGGTCATAACAGTAACTTTATAGGGACCTTCTCAATATTCCAATCCAAACTATTAATTAAATTCACTTGAATTATCTTTTTACCTTATCATATATTTATTGTTAAAAGCATCATTTACAAATATACCATTCCATGAGTATTTTAAATCACATTAATCATTCATGTTGCATTTTATTGACTGAAGTAAAATGGTATTCTACCTCTATGATTATAGAATAGCTATTCCCATATTTGGTTTATAAGAAAAAAAAAACTCTATTATAAAAAAATGTCTATTATATATAATGTGAAATTAATAAAAATCTTAGTCAATTCTTTTTATAAAAGGAATTATTATTCTTAATTAAATATGTCAAGATCCAAGTGTTTCGGTACAGTGGGAGTGCTCAACTTGAACAAGTAAAGATACAAGTGACATTAGCTAGGTAGCCTGGTTGGGGAGTGGTTTTACTCTAAAAGCAGGTTTAGCCTCCTATGAGCATATGGTCGAGAGTTGTGCCACTTTCTTGATAATGCCATGGTATGCTAAAACTAGTAGGAAAAGCTAAGCCTCCTAAACATAAAAATGGCTTTTGTGATAGCATCAAGATGGCACGCTCCTTGTGAGAAAGATAGGTTTAAAATGAACTTGAGAAAATAGGAAGAGAAAAGTTCAGCTCTCCATCTTAAATACGAGTAATGTTCCAAGAGATAATCGAGCACTGCATGGGCACTTCAAGAGAATAACAATAGGTATTGAAGCCAAATTTTTTGATCCATTAGGCCACTTAAATGCCATCCGATGTGGTTAATGCGTAAGTAGTTCTTGTTGTCACTCATTTGGATAAATTTCAAATGAGGAACAACCACTAGAGAGATGACATGTTGGTAGAAGGGTAGCTATTTCGTGAGTTGGAATTGAAATAAGGATCTACCTAAATCTTTGTAGATATTTATAAGTGAGCAAACCTTACCATTGGATAACTTAACGGGAGATAATCTCAAATGATGGAGTTAATGGCAGGTGGAATGAGGTTTGTGATCTTGTGGGTGTGGGTAATGATAGTTGATTTGTCTCATGATGAGGTGTCATGGATTTAGGTAGGAGAGAATGTCATGGTCTGGGTATTTAGTAGCACTGGCAATTTTAGACCCGATCTATAAACCTAAACACAACACGATATGATTATAATAATGTTTGGGTAAATAAAAGTCCACATGATTAACAAATTAGTCAAACTCGGAAACTATATGAATTTAAATATGTCTAAGTTTGGGTTTAGGACCTTAACCTGTTTACAAACCTACGAACTTGTTAAAATATATTATTATTGTTTTGTATTCTTATTTTATTAAAATATAATATTATTATCCCTATCTAAATTATAAAATGACAAAACTATCCATATATGAAATAAATTATATATATAGGTATGGTATATTATAAACTATAAATGGAACATGCATATAATGTAGATCTTACCTTACAAATAAAATATACATAATTTATATATCAATATATAGTTAATTTATTTGCTACATCTATAACATACATATACCAACATATTTATCATATAGTATATGAAGCAAATAATTATAACAATTTTATGTATTGATATAATATGCACATATATTAAATTTGTAGGTTATAAATACATAGTCTATATGTTATTTAAAGATTATGCATATAACATATTATATAAAAATTTGTATTAAAATAGAAATTGCATACAAAGCATTTACAAAATTGGTAGATTGTACATGATATATATAATATATGTAACTTATAGAGTACATATAAATTATGCATTACATCTATTGTATATCGATTAAATATATAAAACATAATATATATGTGACATAACATATATGGGTGAATGACACTGGAAGGTCCCAACGTTTAGGGGTAAGTTCATTTGAGGTCCCAACATTTTGAAAAGTTTAAAAGAGATCCAACGTTTTTTAATGTTTGAAAAAGAGGTCCCAACATTTGGAGAAGTAGGTTGATTGAGGTCTCCATTGACACGTATCACAGGAGAAGTATTTAATTAAAACTCAAAAACCCTTTTTCTAAGGCCTCTATTGACATGTATCAATAGGATGAATATTTAATTAAAACTTAGAAGATGCTTTTTCAAATGTTTGGACCTTTTTTGAACTTTTCAAAACGTTTAGAACTTGAATAGACTCACCCCTTAAACATTGGGATCTTTTAATGTAATTTACCTTAACATATATATAATAAATATTTATAATGTATATGTGTAGATATATACTTATCAACCCATGTAAAAGATTTATATGTTATAAATACATAATCTATATGTTATAATTCATTTGCGACAGGAAATGACTATTCTATATATAGATCATATATAACATAATATATAAATATATATTGATATATAGATTATATATCTACATAATTAAACTATATAATTTATATATAATATTTATAGTTTGTAATAATTTTATATATAACTTAAATAGTAAATATAAACTAAAAATTATATGTAACATATATCATATAGATATATATCATAATCTATATATGTATATATATGTATATCTCATAACAAATATAATAGATATTTATAATATAAATGGTTATATATATATTATAATTTTACATATATAAAATATACAAATTATAAAGATATAATACATATATATAACATATAATATATATAATGTAAATAATGCCTAATGTTGTGTTTTAATATGATTTAGTCTTTTAATATATTATGTTGCTTGTATTGTGGGTTTTAGGCATATTGTGTTTATTGGTTATAAGCAGATGATGCACTTGCGATGTATGTACAAATAAAACAACCCAACATATATAAATTAAATAGATATATTATATTCACAGGTTGGAAGAGGATAACCTTAATTAGTCTTAGAAATTAGGAAATTAATTACAAATCATAATTACAATTGTGTTTTCTACAAATAACTTCTCCATATTGGATAACTACCATACAATTACAATATTAAAAATATTTGTACTAAAAATATTTATACTAAAGGTACCTGCTAGATCAATATATAAAGATATTTGCTTAGGCTAAAAAAGGAAAAAACTATATTTATATAGTCCCTATTTAATTATATTTAAACCCTATTTAATTTCATGATTTAAGGGATACCAAAAACATTTTACGTCCATATGCTAAAAAAGGAAAAGACTATGTCTATTTAAACCCTATTTATTTTTATTGAATTAATTTCTTGTTTAGGACACTAATTGAAATTAATTCCTTAAATAAGGTTAAAATTATAATAATTACCAATTTATCACACCAAAATCACGTTTTTATCACAAGATATACGCATGAATAGTAAATGCATGTATATCGCGTTTATAAAACGGGATATACGCATGCATATCGTGATTATAAGATGCGATAAATGTTTAAATGTATGAAGCAATATCGCGATTATTAACTGCGGTATACGTAGAAATAATTATATCGTGAATAATAATCGCGATATTGCCATTAAATCGGGATTATTTCACGAGATTTTTATGTAAAATTGAATATCCCATTTGTTAAATGCCATATTGCAACTGAAAATTGGTAATTAATTTCATCCAAGTAGTATATTAGTAATTATTTTGTATAGGAACCTTAGACATGTATTGGACTCTATTTTTATTCAGACCCTATTTAATTTCATGATTTTAGGGATACCAAAAATATTTTACACTCATATGCTAAAAACATTATATTAAAAACATTTATACTAAAAATATTTATACTAAAGATACCAAAGCGGGTGCTTTTGCTTTAATAGCATAGATAATGACAAGATAATATATTTGTTAATTAAAAATATAGGTCCAATTTTTTTTCTTTTTTTGTTACCGTCTATTCTTATGCACTAATGTCATGCTTATTTAACAACGTATTAAGTCACGTATTATATTTTCTTCCTTTTAACTATCTATGAGTAATATATCATATATAATTTGTTCACTAAGTCTATCTAGGATAATAACTATTATAATACCTTAAGTTTACAAGTCCACTATCTATTATAGTACCAAATCTTTCTTATCACATTAATAAATGGTACTAAATCTTTCTTATCAATCAATAAGAGGGTTAACATGAGACATGGTATAAATGGATTAAGCCACGGGCTTAGGCTTTCATATATGATTAATAAAAAAGTCAGGTCGTGAGTTAAGATCTTTTAGACATAAACCTGCTTAGACTAGTGCTAACAATTCATGTCACCATGTCTTGTCCTGTGTCCGTGTTTAGACGGATTCGAGTCTGAAAGACCTTAACCCAGGATCTAACCTATTGATTAATCGTCTATGAAAACCTAAACCCGTGACCCTATCCATTTATACCGTGTCTCATATCTTATGTCAACCCACTTATTGATTTATAAGAAATATTTAATATTATTTTTTTTATCAATATTTAATATTGTTTATAAATGTGATAAGAAATATTTAATACTATAATAGATAGTGGGCTTGAAAAGTTAATGCATTAAAATAGTTATTATCCTAGGTAAACTTTGTTAACAAATTATATGTGATATATTACTTATATATCATTAAAGGGAAGAGATTATACTATGTGATTAAATGCAATGTTAAATAAACATTACATCAGGGGATAATAATTGGTTATAATATAAAAATTGGGTCTATATTTTTAACTAACAAATATATTATCCTATCATTATAACCAATAAGAAACATAATATATTAAAAGACTAAATCATATTAAAACACAACATATTAAGTATTATTTATATTATATATATTATTTGTTATATACATGTATTATGTATAATATTTACAAAATATATGTCATTTATATTATATATTAATATAAATTTGTACAATATGTTATATATGATTTATATATTATGTTTCGAACACACACATGTAACATATTAATTTATGTGATAATTGAATTATAATAGATATTATATATTTATAATTTGTAGATTTTATATATGGAAGAATATGTTATATATATAAGCATATATATATGTATATATATTATAAATATCTAATGTATTTGTTATATATATATATATATATATAAAGATTATGATGTACATCTTTATGGGCTCCAATTGCTTGGTGTAAAGGCCCTAGGAGGTAAGTTGCTATAGGGTGGTATTAGAGCCATGTTTAAGTCTTGATAGTCAAATTTCGTGTGAGATGAGTGGGGTAGTTAGATTATATTGTTAATGTATATGGTGTTTTCTTACCTAGTGAAATAAGTATTTGCTAGTTACATGAGATTAACTTCATTCTTCTTGGTTACCATAGTTCAAAAATGCCACCTAGAAGACAAGCTACAAATCTTGTACCCGAAGAGCCAAGAGATGAAAGGCAACCTCCCTTTCCTCTTATCCAATTTGAACAAATGGCAATTGCAATGCAAAGTTTAGTTAATGTTATGGCTAATGGATCTAGGAGAGACAAGTTAGCTAGGGTATAGAAAATTGTGAAACCCGGCCCAATGTTATCAAAACAAGACCGAGGTCTAACACAAGCATGCCGAGGGGCTAGAAGTCGAGGGGTCAAATTGAGTTCAACTGACTTGATAAAAGAGTAAAAATATGAGGCATATTTTAAATATAAAAGACAAATATATATAACAATACTCAATTAAATCAATATTTGTATCAAATCCATCAAGTAGTTATCAAATCAACACAAGATATATACCTTAAAAAAAGAATAAAGTATAATATAATGATTATATTTTATAAATTCATAATATAGTTTGAATATATTTATGGGTATATAACTTTCAAATATAATTATTATATGTATATATATATATATCTATTCAAAAAAATTTAATGTATGATGAATGCTTCAATTGTATTTTATTAATTTCCTATATGAAAATTTTAAATGATAAAAAGACAAAATCACACTAGCTCTATGGGTTTAAAAAACAATTTGGTCCCTTTTTCCAGTTACAGACTTTAACTTACAATCAAAATAAAAATTCAAAAGCACTTGTAGCCCACATTAAAAAATGAAAAGTAATAAACACAAAGATGGAAAGCAGTATAGCCGCCCACTGAAAACAAAAAGCAATATAGCCCACCAATTCTCAAGTGCAAATCAAACCTAATGGAGCTTACAAATCAAATCTACACGAGCCTCCAACAAGTCTTCTGCTTTCCTAGTTCACAAACTGCATGCCAGATGAAGCCCATTGAACCTTAATCCACCATGCTTTCTCTTTCTGTATCTGAACCATCGTGATGGTGGTTTTCTTCGCCACTCGCCACCTCTCTCTCTCTCTATACATAAGTTCATATAACCTGCTAGTTACCACCTTCTTCGACCAAGGGATTATTAATCTCTAGTTCATCATTCGAACAAAATTTTCCATATTATCTAACAAAGAAATCATTTTGTCTCCGTATCTGTTTTGTTTCTAATTTTTTCGTTTACTTTTTAGCATTTTTTTTTTTAACAGTCGTGTATTCCAACTTGGATGACAGGGCCAAGTCAACCGGGTCACGATTAAACCGGTTGAGTCAGCCGAGTCTGACCGATTCAGTGCAAAAACTTGTTGCTAGTCAGAACCAACTTGATTTTAAGGTCGGTTCCAGTTGAACCGGATTGAACCGGCCAGTCTGATTAGGTTCTGACATCATTAGTAAAACCTTTCGATGGAACTAGCTTAGATCCTACTATTGCATCCAAATGGATCATCCCTATTTAGAGAGCTTTCCCAGTATATGATATACCAAATGATAAAAAGGTTGATTATGCTTCAGTACTTCTTGAGAATGAAGCCCATAATTCGTAGATATCCCAGCAACAGTTAATGGGAGAACTGGTAGCTTAGGAAAGATTTAAGGAGATATTCCTGGATCATCATTTTTTCACTTCTGTTAAAAATAAGATAAGGGAGGAATTCTGTCAACCGAAACATTGATTGATGATATCAAACCACCACATTCATGCCATGTGATATTTAAGTACTTAAAAGATGCTATAAGAGTAGCATATGTTTTAAGTTAGTTTTTCATATTGTAAGTTTTAAAAGTGTTCCTAACGTACTAGCTATTGTTGTGATATAAAAAGAAGTTTTCATTACGGTATAAAAAAGAGCGATTACAATTATAATTACTCCTTTTTTCTTATAATAACTTTTTACTTTTATTGAATAATTAATTTTGATTCGACTGGATAACTAGGGTAAATTTGTCACATCGATAAAATATATTAAAAATACTATTTATCAGAGAAAATAGACAATTACTAGTCTCACAGCAAGTTGTTGATGATTATGTTATTATGAAGAATGGTTTTTTTTAATCATAAAATTAGTTGAATTATGACCTGCAATTATCATGACTATTCTCTTTGTTATTAATGATATAGGCAAATATGTTATAGTTATTTCAAGAATCACAATCTTCAAATAAACCAAAGTATTCAATGGAGATTGTTAATGTGTTCATGAATGAAAACTCTAGGTTGACCTACCAGCTATGGGAAAATCAATAAAAAATCATATTTCCAAGGATAAGCAAATTAAAATATTAGAGCAGAAAATTGATGAGGAGACATAGTTACAAAAAAAAGTATGAAGCTAAAGTAATTGAAATGCATGGGTTTACTACAACACTAGGATGACAAGCTATAACTTTTAGAGAAATTCTATAGTCCCGTTAACTATCTAATGGCTCACATCATATCCAACCGTATTCGAACTACTAAAATAGTTAATATTCAAATTACTATATTTATTTTAATAAATAGATGATCAACTGGATGATCCCATTGACAAGAGAAGTTCCCTCACTTTTAACATGTGTAAATTTAAAGTATATTTTTCTTTATTTTTTGAAATGTTGTTTATCTTTGAAATAGCATTTTGATTGTTGATTTGCTATTTGAATTTGTATTTCTGAGCAAATATTTTCTAGGCTTCAATCATGATGATTTAATTGTATACAAAATTTGTAGTTCTTTTGAAATAATGCTATTAACCTATTTTCTATAATAAATTAAATATCTCATGTTTTTTCAAAGATTTATTTTAATGACTTTTTTTTTATAGTAGAAGCATTTCTATAAATTATTATAAAGGGCTTCTCTAGAAATATCGGCCAATACAACTAATTTATATCAAATAATGAGATTCGGTATGTTGCATATTTAGAAAATGAGTTTATTTAACGTTTTATACATTTTTTTCCCTGCATTTACAAATAGTCCAAGTAATGCAAATTTTGATCCTTTTCATGCATCTTTTCACTATCTCACTCAATCATTACTTGACACATGTCCACAATAAAATAGTGAGGTAGTGAAAAGGAACACAAAAAGTTTGGTTGGGTATAAAATTTATCTTCTAGAAAGTTCAAGTGAGTCACTGGATGAGAATGTCATCCCTCAACAACTTCCCGTGCAGCGCTCAAACATCTCTCATATCATCGTCTGTTTCTAATCTGGATGGTAAGCCAGCCTTATCTTCCTCGACTTCCTAGGTCTGTTCTAAGCCTTACGTTCACATAAGGAGCGCCCTCTTGGTTTTGCCATGATCCCCCATATGTTTGGGAGGTTCAACTATTACAATTGGTTTTGGCCTGCCTTGGCTTTATTAGGAAAACGACATCAACTCCTAACTAGTTTGCTCATGGAAAGCTAAACCCATTTTCAGAGACAACCCACACCATGAGCAAATCCTCTGCTGATGCTACTCATAACTATATATATGCCTAAGTTAAACACCCCCATAAAGTTCTCAACTCTCGAATCATGACACTCTCCCTTACTTAAGTTCATGATCTCCCCATCATGAGGCAAATTTGCTATAGCTACTACCCACTCTCAAGCTCTCACTCCTTCTACACACCCGTTGTTAATACGTACAAGATCATCTCATCAGGACTTTGGGCTTCCATGGGCTTCCTCTTGCTATCACTCATTCATTCATCCTCCGAGATTGCCTCTTGTTGAGTTGGACAATGATAGGGTTTGAGCATAAGATGTTGCTTCAACTCCAACTCATGACATAACTGCCCTCAAACAATGACATGCTCTATTTGGTGGCCGCTCCGCTTGAGCTTCATCCATACGATTTGAATTGATAACAAGATTAAGGTTAAATCTTGTCTCCATGACTCGCGACACAGCTGCCACCTGGCAACAGAGTCCTCTCTCTGGTGGTTGCTCCTCCTAAGCTTTGCCCACACAAACCGCATCCACAACAAGAATTACCCACTCATTAAGAACTTTGGGTAGAATCTAAGCGGTGTGATGGAGCTAGGAACTTTCGCTCTGATACCATTTGTCATGGGAAAGAAGTTTCACCCCTCAATGAGTTCCCAGACGGCGTTTAACCATTCATCATATCATCATTTGTTGCTAATCTGGATAGTGAGCCAGCCTTCTCTTCCCTGACTTCCCATGTTTGTTCCAAGCCCCATATTATCATAAGCAGCACCCTCTTAGCTTTGTCACAATCCCCCATATGCTTGGAAGGTTCAACCGTTACAACTAGTTTTGGCTTACCTTGGTCTCATCAAGAGAGTGGCATCAAATCCCAACCAGTTTATTCACGGGAAGCTAGACCTGTCTTCAAGGATAACCCACACCACGATCAAACCCTCTACACACCCTCACAAAGTCCTCAATTCTCGAACCGTGACAAGGTACCTAATTGTCTACTTGGCCGAAGTTTTTATACCAAAAGGGTTTTTTTTCCTCCATATTAAATAAACTAAAATAATTTATGACATTGAAACGTAGCTATTACCAATATTTAGTAACTAAATGTAATGCTTTCATTACCTTCATGATATAATGTTATGTCATAATTTGATAACAATTAGGCGTTGCAAATTTATGACAACTTTGTCACCTATAGATGTTTAAAATATGTTATAGTTTCTAACATCTAAATTTTTTATAACGTCACAAATAACATTTTGCGACACACTTATTATGATATTAATGATTGTTAATTAATGTTTCGAAAAAATTTCTACAAAGATTGTTTTGTGTTTGATAACTTTTAATAAAAGTTATGACTAATAAACATTGTTGTAGTGCTAGAGTTGCTACCGTCAAATTAAGGTAGGGCGAGCATGCGAAATCCCTCTCTCACCAAGATACAAGGATATGGAAGTATTCATATTGAATATCAACCAATCATGCATATTTTTTGCTTTGGCCACGGAAAACGAAACTATACATAGTTTTTTGATAATTCACTTAGGTACTTCTATCACAAGTGATTTTTGTTCTTTTTTTTTTTTTTTTTGGAAAAACCTCATAAATAAGCTCATGTGTGGAGAGACTTTTGAGAGCAAAGTTAGGGGGCAACAGATTGTGACGCGAGGAGTATTTGAGGCGTGATAGCTTAAAGTCTGAAGTTGATGTGGTAGGAAAAGAGCCGTTGAAGTGCATTTAATGTTTGACAGATTATAGATATTATGTCTAACGGACTTTTGAAATTCAAAGATATTTATATACAAGTCATGGAGGTCAACAAAATGTAATTAAGTGCCAAAATCATTTTACGAGCTCTTTATTGAGATCAAATAAATTTTTCTTTTTGGTCTCTTATATATAATATTTGTGTATCTTTAAGAGAGAAAAAATATACTCTAGTACTCAGTTCATATTTATTACTATTCATTTAAAGAGCACTTAAAGGGAGAGGAAATATTTTATTTCTTGAGTTGTGTAATTGCTCATCTTGAGCTTACTTTTGAAATTAATTAAAGTGGTAGTGAATACCTCGATAGAGGCAATTTTTGAACCATGGAGAGTAGGAAGTGGGCCGAACTCCACATTAAATCTGGCTTGATTTTCTTTAACTCTATTTTTTTAGTATTCCTAGTGTCTTCTCAATGAAATCAACCAACGTTTTGATACAAGCTTGCTTCTTGTGATTCCCAATGAGTTTATCCTCCACAATTTGCTTTATCAACTCACCCACTATTTTTTCCCCTTCTGCTTCCTCCTCTCTCTTTATATCTTCCTTTAACCAAAAAAAAAAATTCCTTTTAGCGATTAAATCAAATGACACAAAATAAAAAATTATTAAACTCTTTTTCTCCCTCTTTTTTTTCCCTCCCCCCTTCCCTCCCTTTCTATTTTCCATATCATGAAAACACACAAAAATAAAAATTTTCCAATTTCTCTTCCCAAAACCAATCATTAACATACAAGCATCAAGGCTTTAAGCTTTTAATATAGACCAAGCTTTTTTAGCATGCTAATGAAACTTTTTTTAAAAACAAAAATAGGTATTTTTATAGGCAAAAACTTTGTTTAGGTATAATTCTATTGTATTAAAAAATTTTAGGTGTCACTAGTGAAACTTACCCCAACATAGCCTTAGGCAACAAACTTAACTTCAATTTATTTGTAGATGATAATAATTTACTATCAAACTTATTTCCAGTTTTATCGTATAAGAAACTCGATGATAATTTATTGAAAAAAAAAAAGATGACGACGCATGAGCAAAAAATAAAAATTTTATTTTAATCATACAACATCAGAGTCATTACTTATTGTGACTGATCACCTCTCCAATGAAAAAGTTAAGCAAGACATGACATGGACCATAGAGACTAAGACGAGAGGCTTTAGGTGAACCACATGGTTTTTCAAAGGAGGCGGCTTTACTTTTTCTTGCTCACAACATGACGATCCATGGAATGGTGTGGAGATCGTATGTACAGCAGCTCGAAGCTAATAATCAATCGTACGCGGTTTTTCGGAGCAATCGCAGAAAAAAATATGGCTCACAAGGTAGCCATCCTCATTATTATCTTCCTAATCACAGCTTCTACACATGTGGTCGAATCAGAATTACTAAAAATACCAGCTCCTCACTCGCCTACTCAGTAAGTGTTCTCTTATGGACATTATCTTTTGTCATTTTTTTTTTTTTTTCACTTTAACTCGGGATAGTAGATAAAAGTCCCTTATCTATCTTGTTGTCAAAGCCAAAACATTAAAGTTCTTTTAATATTATTAAATGTTGTATTCGATTAACTATTATCTCATTAAATTTATTATGTCGAACTTCTCACCGTGATACTGAGGAAGTATTTGGTAGGAGATATTGTTTTTAAGAGGCTGAAGATAATAAATTTTATAAGTAATCATTTAATTGAGTTTGTCTGATGCCTTCAAACTTTAAATGTGAGAGTGGACATGTAAAAGTCTGATTGAAAAATGAAAATCCAAAATTTAGGAAATGAATTTGATTTTAATCCATTTATTTTTGTTTTGCAAAATGATGTTTAGTTTATAATTGTATCAACTCTATATATATATATAGCCAGATATCATATCATGAAAGAAAAAGATAATATATATTATGGCATACATTGAATATTTTTGGTACATCGATATAAGTAGAGGGAAATGAGTAAAAGAAATTATATGAAGACAAGAAAAGTCAATAGGTTTTCTTTTCCTTTTTTTCCCCCTCTGGACATATATCAACATTATAACATCATATTGTTTTATTCTTCCAACTGATCAATTAATCTTCATCTTCTAAAGGGAAACAGGGAGTTTAACCACTGAACCAGTTATAGGAGGTCTCGAAACAACAAGAAGTTCAAGGAAACTTATCGGTGTTTGTTTACACGATCCTCGACGCAGTCCTTATTCACGAGGGGGACAACCGTCGCGTCACTGTCCACCACCACGTCCAAGATTCTAATTATACCATCAGGAAATACGAGGGGAAAGGAGAATCCCGACAATTTGTTCGGGCTGTGATGTTTTCAGCACTAAAATTGCTTTACCTAGTAGGCTTTTACCCGTTTGTGTTTTTTCAAAGACTGGTCTTGGTTGTGGAAGGCCTCCTTCAATGTATCAACTTTCTTTATAAACTTGTAAAATAGGTGTGGTTGTTTGTATCTATGTTTTCTCCTCTAGTGCTTTCCTTTTTAATTTGGAGGACGCCAAAATAATCATCACACATGAAATGTTAAGTATTTTTTTTAAAAATTAAAACGAAAAGAAAAGTTATACGCCGCATTTCACGTAATTTTACTATGAAATTTGTAAGATCATTCATAATTATAACTTCACCGTTGTTTGTAATTTTTTTTAATCCATGATTTTATTTTTCTTGTTTATCAATTGTATCTATTTCTATGAAATTTCCGTTATTTATACGCTATCTTGTAATTTAGTTATACTCCGTCGCACCTTTTCCTTTATTTCTTTTTGTTTTTGTTTTATATCTCTCCTGTCCCCATTTTGCACATTCATTACTTAAATAACATCTATACAACGGATTAGTTTACATTAAAGTTATATCTATTGCAACAACGATTACAAAAAACTAAAATAAAATAGTGATAGAATGAAGACAATAAAAATTAGGGTTAATTTTGTGATAGTATTTTAGTTTAATAAATTATAATTAGATACCTGAATTTTAAAATTAATCAATTTAATATCTAAAAAAAAACTTTTCACATGCAAAAATACCTGTTAAATTGACTAACATCATCATTCTACATGCGTTTTAATCAATATAACAGAGGTACTATTGGCGTACGTGAAAATTCTTTTAAATACTAAATTGATCAATTTCAAGATTCGAATATTTAGTTATATATTTTACTAAAGTTCAAGTATCATTCACAACATTTATCCAAATTTATATAAAACATCATTTATTAATGTCCCTATCTTCCACGTATTAAAGAGTTTTGCTACTACCTCTCTATAACTTGAACAACAATCACCATCAATCTTTCTGTATGCTGTACTACTTCTATGTATTAGATTGCAGTAATCATCCTCTCATCTATTTGAAAGCTTGAGTTGAAGTAGGAGAGCAAAATGAATCGGAACATGGAGTTCGAGAATCAGAGGACGATGGAGTTGGTGACTCCTGGACATCCCATAAGCTAGGCTGGGTCAAGACCCAATTTAGACCCATTAGGTTCAAGGCTTAAATATTAGGACTTAAAAGGATCCTCACTTAAGACGGGGTAGGTCCTGAACTATAGATCTATTGGGCTTGGTTGAAGTCCTAACTGATCAAATTTTTAACAAATAAATTATAAGATAAAAAAAATTTCCAAAATAAAAATCAAAACGTATAATAAATAAGACTCAAGAAAATTTTGGTTTTTAGCCCATTTTCACATAAAATTATTAAGGATGTCCATTTATTTACATAAACCACATTCTATTTGAGTTGAAATATTAGCTATAAGAAACTACAGTAATTCTAGTTTTTAGCCATTTTCACATAAAATTATTAAGGATATCCATTTATTTATATAGAACCACATTTATTTGATTTGAAATATTAGCTATAAGAAATTGTAGTAATTCTCTATGAGAAGTTAGAAAAGAAAAAGAAATCCGACATTGTTTATAGGAGAATTTTTTCTCTTGTGAATCTATATATAAAGCAATCAAACATGATTTTTCTATTATATCTATTTTATTTGTTGTTATTTACAATGCATTAAATGATGTACAGATAATAAACTTTTTCTATAATAAATGATGCGTATAGATAATGAACTATTTTTCTATTTCTTCATATTTTATATTTTTTTTCTTTTTATTTTATAATTAATAATTTAATGATACAATTACTTTATCAAATCAATTTTAGTATTTTTTACAACAAATAAATGGATAAGTTTTCTACTTATATCCATAACCATCCTCTCAAACTCCAAAAAATAAAGACACTTTAATTTCTTCAAGAGATGTTCTATCATTCCAATCTATCCTTATTTCTTCAAGAGAATGATTTATCTTCCTTTTTCCTAATTGTAATGATGATTATATGATAGTGAAAAATAAGAGTGCAAACTCAGAACTTCAATGTTCACTCTCATAAAAATTGCATACATATTGCTGGATGTGACCCAAATTCTTTGAAATTGTCGGTTCTTAAGCCTACACCACCTGCTCTAGGATTTAAACCATGACCTTGGGGCCGGCCTTAAATTCTTCTTCATTTGAAAATTATTTCCGAGAGCATGGTTTGTTGTAGGCTGGCTCAAATGCCAGCCCACATGTAAACACTGTTAGCCTACATGTAAATGCTGCCAGCCTAAATCCTGTACCCAGCCAGCTTTGAAGCCAGGGTTAAGGAATCAATTCTATGGTTGTCGAAGGCTGACTGAAAGCACTGACCTTCATCCTTAACACTGCAACCTATCTTGGCAAAGCCGCCGGCCAGGTGAAACGCCAATTTTTTACAGCCGATGTTCGTGTTGGCTCACATAACATTTATTCATGTTTGTGTTTTTTTTAGGGATTATGAGATTTAGATTGATTAAGTCTCTTGTAAACACATTTTGTTGTACTCCTTCTTTAACACTAGTAGATTTCGCTCTCTCCTTTATCCGTGGTTTTTCCCATAAGGGTTTCCATGTAAAATCTTATGTGTTATTTATTTTCTTATTTTGTTTTTACTATTGTTTGTCATATTGGATTATAAAAAGGTATCAGAGCCAAAGGTTTGGTGTTTTATGTCTTCTCTATAACGGCAACGTGAAATATGAAATTCCTTTGTTGGATTAGTGAAATATGACATTCTGGTTGATAATCCATTGTGCTAATGATAATCCTCAAACCAATGAGGCGTAGATTCTTGATTTTGGTTGTCCTTTTCATATGTGTCTCAACCGAGACTGGTTTTCAACATATGAAAAGGTTTCCAAAGGTGTTTTCCTATTAGGAAATAATGCTTCTTGCAGGATTACAACATTGGCACCATAAAAACAAAAATGTTTGATGGTGTTGTTAGAACACTTGGAGATGTGAGACATGTTTCTGACTTGAAGAGAAATTCAATTTCTTTTAGTACTCTTCATACAAATGGTACAAATACATTGGTGAAGGTAAAGTTCTAAAGATCAGTAAAGGATCTCTTGTGGTGATGAAGGGGCAAAAAGACTGCTAACTTATATGTTTTACAAGGTTCTGTTATTGCAGGTGATGCAACCGTCACTTCTTCTCTATCAGATAAGGATGCTACTAGACTATGGCATATGTGTCTACAGTATATGAGTGAAGCCAATATAGCTAAATTGAGCAAAAGAAGACTTCTGATGGGCAAGGCATCAATAAGTTGAAGTTCTATGAACGTTGTGTTTTCAAGAAGCAAAAAAGATTCAGATTCACCATAGGTATTCATAATATAAAAGGTACATTGGATTATATCCATTATGATCTTTGGGGATCATTAGAGTACCTTCAAGTAAAGGTCATGTCTACATGTTGACCATCATTGATGATTTCTCCTGAGCAATTTGGGTATTTTTCTTAAAGCAGAAGAGTGATGTTTTACCCACATTTAAAGAACGGAAGATGATGATTGAGAAACAAACTAGGAAGTAGGTAAGGCATCTTCGCACTAATAATGGTCGTGAATTCTGTTCTAATGATTTCAATGTTCTGTGCAAATCAGAGGAAATAATGAGGCATCTAACAGTTCCTAGTACACCTCAACAAAATGGGATAGCAAAACGGATGAACATAGCTATTATGGAGAAAGTCAGGTGTATATTTTCTAATTCTCAGTCACTGAAATCATTCCGGGCTGAAGCAGCTTTTACAGTATGTCATTTGATTATAGGTTTCCATTTAACAAAATGAATTGGCACATGGAGTTCGAGAATCAAAGGACGATGGAGTTGGTGACTCCTAGACATCCTCATAAGCTAGGTTGGGTCAAGATCCAACCTAGACCACTAGGTCCAAGCCTAAATATTATGACTTGAAAGGACCTTCGCTTAAGGCGGTGGTAGGTCTTGAACCATGGATCCTAGGCTTGGTTAAAGTCCTAACTGGACTAAATTTTTTTCAATATAAATTATAAGATAAAAAAATTTTATTTCAAAATAAAAATTAAAACTTATAACAAAAATAAAACTCAAGAAAATTTTAATTTTTAGTCCATTTTCACATGAAATTATTAAGGATGTCCATTTACTTATATAGAACCACATTTTATTTGAGTTGAAATATTAGCTATAAGAAATTGCAGCACATCTCTATAAGAAGTTAGAAAAGAAAAAGAAATTCCACATTGTTTATAAGTGAATTTTTTCTCTTCATGAAACTCTATATAAAGCAATCAAACATGATATTTCTATTATATTTAATTTATTTGTTACTATTTACAGTGCGTTAAATGTTTTACAAATAATTAACTATTTCCATAATTATGTGTATAGATAATAAACTATTTTTCTATTACTTCATCAAACCAATTTTAGGATTTTTTACAACAAATAAAGGGATAGTTTTCTACTTATATCCATAGCCATCATCTCTAACTCCAAAAAACAAAGACACTTTAATTTCTTCAAGAGATGTCTATCCTTCCATTCTATCCTTATTTCTTCAAGAGAATGATTATCTTCCTTTTTCCATAATTGTAATGATGAATTATATGATAGTGAAAAATAAGAGTGAAAACTCAGAACTTCAATGGTCACTCTCATACATACATACATACATACATATAATGGTAGGAAAGAACGATACCTCATCATAAAAAAATAAGGAATATATTCAATCATGACACCTATCATAACAATATATTATATAAAATATTACATATTAGACTACAATTTCTTACAAATTTCAATTCTCTCTCTCTCTCTTCTAAAAAGAAAACAATCATTTACAAGATGAGGATATCAAAGATAAACAAAGTTTTATCACATCATAATCTACACTAGACATGGGCACGGTTTGGTTTGGAACCAAGATTCAGACCGGAATCGTCACCGGCAGTTCTGAATCGAAACCGAATCGTCCAAGCAGGTTCCAGAACTGGACTGAAACCACCGATTCTAATAGTTCTTGGTCCATTCCTAGCCAAAACCTATTTGAAAAAAAAAAAAAAAAAGCTACAAAATTTGAATTGGATGCTTTTGGTCCAAATGTTGATAGAGAGAAGATGGAAGGTTGTTGCATTAGGAAAAAAATTAAAAAAAAAAAGAGGAATCGAAGGTGGATTTTTTTCTCCAATCCATGATAGAGATAGGGGGAATAGGAATTAAGGGGGTTGGAAGCTGCATATGTAGCATTAATTTTGGGGAAAAATTTTTTTTAAAAAAAAAGGAGCCCAATGCCTGAATCGTGACTGAGGGGAGGGGATCCTGGGAAAAGGAATCTGACTGAGAGACAAGAGGAGAAGAGAGAGGAAAAAAAACAAAGAAAATTTAAATAGAATTCAAATACAATATGTGTAATTGGAATTTTTTGAAAAAAAAAATTCCTGATTCCACGGTTTCGAAACGGGGCGGCGGAAACCAACGATTTTATCTGAATTAGACCAAAACCGAGATACCTAGTTCCCCATTTTCCAAAACCCGAACCAGCAATTCCGGTTCCGAATTGATGGGATGTCTTCTACACTTGCTCAAATCATATAAAAGGATGAAACTTGAGATGGGAGCTAATAGAAGATGAAAGTGACAAGGTTAGAGGTCATGTATGAATAATGTCATGTCCTAAAACTGAAAAGCATGATCAATCCATCTTGTGTTTTATGGCCTAAGGAGAGTATGCGAGACTTAGATCCTATACTCTTATAGGTTTTAGCCTCCATAATATTAAGAGGTACATATTCTTAGACATCTTACTTTATGTAGCCCACACCATATTATTATATTGTAAATATTATATTTGGTCTAATGCTGCTGATTTGTTGTTAGCTTAATGGGAGAGTGCCTAGACCACATGATTGAGGTAGAGCCATAGCCTAATTGATGGTGTGGTCTCAATCAATGACCTTTGATATAATAGCATAAGTAAGTACAAATCAATTGAAATTGGTGTTGCATGGGCTATATGGAATGTATCTCCTTCTCTCGCTTCTTTCTTAACTATTTCGAATCCTAAAATGTAATACTAGGTGCAAATTGAGTTCATTGATTGACTTCTTTGTATGCTCGATGACACATATGCAAATTAATATGACAACTCAACCCCACCTAAAAAAGAAAAAGGAGAAACATAAATAAATAAATCCTTATATGATTGCTCTCAACAAGTGACTCTGTTTCGCCTGGCCCATGAGCAACTAATGAGCTAAGTCCATCTAAACAACACAACCATCATGCGTATTTAAGACGCCCCCATAAGAGATTTTTATCACTCATCTCCATAAGTACGTGTGCACATAGCAAACGTTGAGGATGTGGTGTAGGGACTCAACTAATTAAAGCACAATTCCATTTTGTGTGAGTCCTCCGATCAATAAAGGGTCACATAAGATGTCATACCTATCATATAGCCACCAATTTATGTACCTTTAATCCAAGACTTAATCAGATATTTAGCCAATGAGAACATTTAAGTTGATGAAAAGACAATGATAAACTTAAAATTTTCCTAACATCCCTCATACAAGGCTTCTAGTTGCACACTATACCTATAGTATGAGGTACCTATAAAGAGGGACATTTTGTCAACCTCGAATTGAGATTTAGGCTCTATTGTCTCATAAATCCTACTATAGATTTATAGCCATATTCTAACTTATATTTTATAGATTATAGCTCAAAATATTATATGCATTGACAATCTCCTAAAGTTAAAACACAAGTCTCCATAGAGCTCATTAGAATAGTGTTAGCACAGTATATTTATTCATATGGTCATTGTAAAAAAATAAACATAGCAAATAACCATATAATTTAGTAGCAGTCTTAAACTGTCACTGCAACTTTTTAGAGAAGGAATTGGGAAGAAACATTAGGTCAGTCTGCTGATATAAGGTCAATTACTAGATTAATTATTCTCATTTTGCTTCTAAAGAGCATTAAATAACTAGAAACTCATTTGAAATTACAACTTAATTCTTATACCCTCACAACTACATACTAGATTCATGCTTTGAGGGACCAAATCCATCTTAAATGTTCACCATAGTTTGTCTCAATCCTAGTGTTGAGATGAAAATTACTCTTAATTCTTGGGAATAAATTAGATTAATTTGTTATTAATTTTATAGAAATTATATGGAATTGGTACTTAATCGTGATTTATATGATTATCAGGTCTTTGAAGCCAAAAGAAGTGAAAAATACAAGATTGGAGCAAAATTGAATCAAAGGAGAAAAATTACATTGAAGGCCGGCTGTGCATATGCTTAGGCCGTCGGCCTTTATCATTCTGGGCATCACGCACACAATAAAAGCCGCCAGCTTATCTATCAACGCCGCCGGCCATTACAACGCTGGACGCACGAAAGGAGATCAAAGCCGTCGACGTATCTGGGCTTCTTGCCGGCCATCCTGGGAATTTCGCCAGCCTTCCTGTAACGGCCGGGTAAATGAAAAGCTGTAACGGCCGGGTAAATGAAAAGCTGTAACTGCCGGGTAAATGAAAAGTTGTAACGGCTGGGTAAATGAAAAGCCATGAAGCATTTAGGCCGGTCAATTCATGATCTAAACGGATCCAGCCTTTGTCCCTACGATTCCATAACTTCCAAACTTGTATTTATATATTATTTAGGTTTCTTTCAGGAGGATTCATTCATTCCATATTTTTAGATACAATTTTGTAAGAAAACCCTAGAGAGAATTCTAAGGGTCATGAGTGGCTAAACTCCAAATCTAGCCAAAGGGATTATTGCAAATCAATTCAAGATGGATTGTGAGACCAAAGTGGTTTGATTTCATTGTTCTCTATTTTGAATATTTATATTTCATCAGATTTATTTGTGATTGTTTGTCTATTATTGATATAACTTTGGATCCGGTTGTATTAGATAACAAACAATAATCAATCAATTAGGACTCATATCCGTAATTGTATGAATCTCCTAATATAAGTGATGAAACAACACGATAGTCATAAAATAGATGATTATTTGTTGTTGTTGATGAAATATAATCTATTCTAAATGATCCATGCTCTATGAGATTGTTGATTAGGGTCTCCTCTAATTTCTAATGCAATTGATAGATTAAACCTTAAGAGCTTGTTTAGGGTTGTCTATTCGATTAGGAATAATCAACGATCTTATCTTGGTTATTTAATACCTAAGGAGAGATTAATTTTCAGAGCTTATTGAAAATTATAACTAACCTATTCAAAATAGGAATAATAATTTTTGAGTCAATGATCAATCCCGGGAATTGAATTGTAATAAGACCTAGGCTAGATAATATTCT
This sequence comes from Combretum micranthum, assembly GCA_024138025.1. Lineage (NCBI taxonomy): Eukaryota > Viridiplantae > Streptophyta > Magnoliopsida > Myrtales > Combretaceae > Combretum > Combretum micranthum. The sequence continues at coordinate 2,485,321 of JAMXBD010000005.1, forward strand.
CAATATATAAATTTCCTTAATTAGATATAGGTTTATTTTAATCGTGTGATTTCAAAAACCCCTTATTTTATTTTTCTTTTTCTCTTCTTAATCTCGATAGAAACTTGGGAATTTTACCAATCCCTGTGGAGACGATCCTGCTCACTCTATTTATAAATATTTAAAGCAGGTTGATTATAAATTATTATTTTGTTGGATTCGACACCCACCAAAATTTGGCGCCGTTGCCGGGGATCGGTGTCCAAAAAGTTCATGTTTCTATTTCTATTTTTGTTTTTTTTGTTTATGACCCGTGCTTCTCACAAAGGTATTTTAGAATTTGATACAGAAATTGAGAAGACAGAGAGGAAACTGCGCAAACAAGCAAAACTGCGTGCTCAAGACGTTACAACATCATCTTCATCTCCTGGATTGACTCAAGCTTTGGAATTAACCGAATCATCTAGTGAGTCTGAAAAACAGGAAACTGAAAGTTTGGAAATTGAACAAGATCAAGAAGAGGAAGAGATGGCAAATCAAGAGAGAACTTTGAGACAATTGGCCACACCGAATGTGACTCAACAACCGTTATGCATTCAATACCCTGAATTGAATGTAGATTTTGAGTTAAAATCAGGTCTTATTCATCTGTTGCCAAGTTTTCATGGCCTGGAAAACGAAGACCTTCACAAACACTTGAAGGAATTCCACATTGTCTGTTCCAGCATGAGACCCCAAGGGATTCCTGAAGATCAAATCAAGTTAAGAGCTTTCCCATTCTCATTGAAAGACAAAGCAAAGGATTGGTTATTTTATCTACCTCCTGGATCTATTGCTACTTGGACTGATATGGTTAAAGCTTTTCAGGACAAATTCTTCCCTGCAACAAAAGCTGCAAATATTAGACTGGAAATTAGTAGGATAAGACAAAGGGACACAGAAAATCTTCACGAATATTGGGAGCGATTCAAGCAATTGGTTGCCAGTTGTCCACAACATGGTATTTCAGAACAGCTTTTGATCCAATATTTCTATGAAGGTTTGTTGCCAATAGAAAGGAAAATGATGAATGCAGCAAGTGGAGGAGCTATAGTAGACAAAACCCCTGCTCAGGCTCGGGACTTGATATCTTTGATGGCTGCGAATTCACAACAGTTTGAATACCATCATGATCCTATCACAAGAAGAGTTAATGAGGTAAATGTCCCTCATCTTGAGAATCAAATTTCTAACCTCACTTCTCTCGTGCAACAGATAGCTTTAGGAATCAACAACAAGCAAAGCTTGTGGTATATGTGCTTCCAACCATCCCACAGACATGTGTCCAACATTACAAGAAGATTCATATGCGCATGCAAATGCGATTGGAGTATTTCCAGGACAACCATAACCACCTCAAAGAAAATATGATCCCTATGCCACTACATACAATCCTGGATGGAGGGATCATCCAAATTTCAGTTACCAACCAAGGCTACAGAACTTTCAGCACATATCAACCAAGGCCACAACAACCACCACCACAACAGTCTTCGTCTTCAAGTTCAGGTACATCACTTGAAGATATTGTTAAGTCTCTTGCAATCAACACTAAACAATTTCAGGATGAGACTAAGCAATTCCAACATGAGACGAAGCAAAGCATTCAACATTTGGAGGGTCAGATGAGTAAACTTGCCACTTCAGTAGGTAAGTTGGAACAGCAAGGTAAGTTACCTTCTAACACCATTAATCATAGAGAAAATGTGAGTGCAATTTCCTTGAGATCTGGCAAGGAATTGCAAGACTCAAATGAGAAGGTAATTGAGACCGACTCCAATGAGAAAAGTGAAAAAGAGAACCCCCACATGGAGGAGAAACAAGTAGAAAAACCCCCACCACAGATTTATAAGCCTATACCCCCATTCCCTTCTAGGTTGAATCAATCCAAGAAATTGGATGAAGAGAAGGAAATTTTGGAGACTTTTAGGAAAGTCGAGGTGAATATTCCTTTATTGGATGTGATTAAGAAAATACCTCGATATGCTAAGTTTCTAAAAGATTTGTGCACAAACAAGAAGAAACTTAAAGGGAATGAGATGGTTTATATGGGTGAGAATATTTCTGCTGTTCTTCAGAAGAAGCTACCACCAAAGTGCAAGGACCCTGGTACGTTTTCTATTCCTTGTACAATAGATCAAGTTAGGATTGAAAATTGTGTGTGACCTAGGAGCTTCAGTTAATATAATGCCCTTATCTATATTTAAGAAGTTGAATATTGGATTTTGAAAGAAACAAGAGTAATTTTGCAACTTGCAGATAGATCTAATATATATCCATCAGGTATTTTGGAAGATGTTTTGGTACAAGTCAATGGATTAGTGTTTCCCGCTGACTTTTATGTAATTGATATGGGTGAGGAGATGTATTCAAAATCACCTACACTTTTGCTTGGGAGACCATTTATGAAAACATCTAAAACCAAAATTGATGTTAATGAAGGGGTTATGACTATGGAATTTGATGGGGAGATCATTAGATTCTCGGTAGATAGTGAAAAGAAAATTAATTCAAATATTTCTAATATTTTTGCTATCTCTAAGAATGACAATCAGGTTGTGGAAGTGCAAGAAGAGAGCCTAGTTGATGAATCAAAAGTGGATGGACTTGGTGAAAATTTAGTTGACACTGGACAAATTATGGAGAAGATTGGAGATGATAAGTTGAATTCAAAGGAGGATGAGCATAAAAAAGACACTAGTGATATCTTCTATGATCAATTGTTAAAAGCTTTAGATGGAGAGATCGCTAGGGTGAATCATGAGAAGAATTTAACTGAAGGATATCCTATGTTTGAGAATTGGGAATCCTATATCTTTGAGCCTCCATAAGAGAATGACTTGGAATAGTCCAGCTAAGGACTATAAAGAAGCGCTTCATGGGAGGCAACCCATGGTTTTTGTTACTAATGCTTTTGTTTTTGTGTGTTTTGTTTTCTTTTATTTGTTTGGTTTTGTAGGTCTTAGATCTTGAATGAAGAAGAAAATCTCTCTCATGAGTTTTAAAGGACAAAGAACTTCAAAGGAGCTTCAAAAGAGAAACCGGGAAGTACCGTTATTCCTATTTCTTTTTATTTCTTTCCTACTTTGTGCTGATTTAGAAACAGTGAGGACACTGTTTACTATAAGTGTGGGGAGGGATAAAATTATGAATTTGAGTATTTCATTTGGTGATATATGACTTCTGAAATTATTTTGCATATATAAGACATCTGGAATTGAAATGTGTACCCACACTTTAAGCTGTTGATCATTTGTTCTTAAGTAATATATGGCATTTAGGCCTAATTTTTTTTAAAAATTTGAATGAAATCTGGAGATTGTGCTGAAAAATTAAAGATAGCATCTAAAAAGTGAAAAATTGACTTGTGAAAGTGCTTTACTCACCTATACTGTTGTGATTTGAATACTTATTAAAATTGAGTAGTAAAATCTTTAAGGAACAGATTTACTGTGTATTTGGCTTTAGATTTGGAAGTTTGAAAGTAAGTCGAGTCCTTAGTGAAAAATAAACAGGTTTACTTCTAGGAAAAAGCTAATTTATATATACTTTTATAAGTTCTTATTAAAGAATTTTTCAACACTTAGTAAAAGAGATAAAGGAAGTCTTTTTCTTAGTGATCTTTGATAAAAAAGTCTTAAATTTGTTGTTGCATTCAAAAAGTAGAAACAAGCATAAGCCTATACTCCTCTAACTCAAACAATCGAGTTATGAGTATCCAAACTTGAATGTTAGAGTGAGGAAGAGTTCGTAGGGGTCCCTTTAAAACCTGGTCACTTGGGTGATGAGCCCGGGATGTACCGACTCAATGAACTCACTATAACGATAAGGGAGGAAAGGCTAAAAAGTGAAAAGTGCTTTGAAAGAAAAATTAGAAAAAGAAAGAGCTGAAAAGAAACGGACTAAAACCCGTCCAGAGATTCATCTCTGAAGGCTCTAAATATGCTTGAATGAAAAATGAAAAATGAATGTTGAAACAATCGAACGGAATAAGACTTATAATAAACAGAGAAAAATCTAGGGAAAGAACTGATATCAAATGCTTTTATTCTGTGTTGGTAAGAGTATATGTCAGTTAGATGTCCAGTGAAGTCTAAATGGGTATTTTTCCTTATTGGATTGGGTATTTACTTTTGAGTAGAAGGATCTTTGGTTAAATATGTGGTTCAAGTTTGTTTTGTTTAGATTAACTACTGAATTTTCATTTTAGTACTCTAATTACAAGTCCTCAGTTTGGTTTGAGCGTAAGCACTGAAAATCACAAGTCTTGAAAGAAAAATAAAGAAAAGAGATGCTTGAATTTGAATTTTGAAAGAAGCACACTCCATGATAAGATTTCATTTTAGGTTATATGGTATTGCTTGAGGACAAGCAATGGTTTAAGTGTGGGGGAATTGTCATCCAGATAACCTTTCAAGGTACTACAAACTTACTAAACTATATAGCCATAAACTTACTAGGTCACTAAGAGTAAGACCACCAACTTACTGAGCAATGAATCAGGTTTAAACCTCTTATATTGTCATACATCATATCTTAATCTCTACCTAACCATTATGGTCGTTTCCTCATGATTTCCTTTAAAGAACCCATATTACCCCCTTCTCCTTTTTTAACTCATTTATGACAAAATGGTTCATATCAAGCGTATAGAGCTTAAATAAAATTGAATTACAAAGTAAGTGTACTCACATAGAAGTTTTGAAGAAATGTTTCTAATATTGTATATCTTTATCTTATTTATCTTTATTTTTCACTTGTTTAAGCAAGAATTTAGGGTCATCCTTTGCTTAGAATAATATAGTAATTGTATGACTATTTCACACCATTATCCATGTAAATCGACCCAAAAACTCAACTATCTTTAAGCTCAATTTGAGTTATCATAGTCAATCCTTTTAATATTATCTCTTAACTTACATCAACAGCTTGACAAGATCCTCCAACCTCATGATCCTATGTTACTTGGCCCTTTTTCTTATTAATACCTTACTTTTATTAGTAATCAAAATAAAAGAATTCTTCATGCCAATATATATCCATAGCAAGCTATTATCCTTCAAATGTTCACTTGAAACTTAGGCACAAATAAAGCTTTAACTGATTTTATATTTTGGTTAGGTTTACCTTATTACTTTATTGCTTTGGTTTATCCATGTGTAAGTGGAAAAGGCAATTGTAATAGAATTTTGTTATTCTTCTAATAGGAATAAAGGTTGAATGTGACAAGAACAACAATCATTTGCTAATCTATGATGTAAGTATGGCCATTTCCCACAATTAACATGTACTACCAACCATGTTCCATTGTTTTAAGGCAATTTAAGGAGTTAAGGATGACTTCATTGGGGTCTTTTAAAAATTTTATATTAGACTATAACATGTTAGGATTCTTAAGAATTTGGTTCTTTGCCTAATTTAATTGTCTCATGCAAAGTAGTTACTAAGTAGAATTGATGAACAAAAATGATCATCAATTCAAATCTGTATATATTGATTTAAGTGGGTATTTCAAAACCTATATAACAGATTTTTAAGCCAAATTTTTATGAAAGGATCATAGTAAAAGTTTAGAGGTAGAATCCCATCATTCCATGCTTTGAAATGGTTGTAACAATTTTTACAAGTTCCATCAACAAAACTCAAAATCTACAGTGATCAAAATAGAATAGTCAAAATGTAGGGGCTAATTCAACATCTTCCTAATAATATTTTTAAGTGGAATTTTATCAGATTAAACTATGACATTTTTTATAAATATAAATATAAAAACTTCTCATATTAAGTTCCCTATTTATCTGAGTAAATTCTACAAATTTTGTCAACAAGCATTGATATTTGCACTGATCAAAACAAGGGAATCTAAAAGTAGGGGCTGATTCAAGGTCTTCCTAATCATATTTTTAAGTTTAAATTTATGGGATTAAGCTATTGCATTATTAGAAATCTAGAAGTGGAAGCTCTCCATTTCAAGTTCTATGTATATCTCAGTAAAGTTTACAAATTTTAATAGCAGACATTGATATTTGCACTAATTAAAACAAGGGAGTCCAAATGTAAGGGCTGCTTCAAGGTCTTCGTAATCATATTTTTAAGTGAAAATTTGAGGGATTAAACTATGACATGTTATTAGAAACCTAGAAGTAGAATCTCCCCATTTTCAAGCTCTATGTTGTTTGTAATAAAATTTTAAATCTAGGCTAATAGGTGAAACTTATTGCTAAAAATTGCATTAGACATTCCTATTTAGATTGACTATACCTTGGTCAATTCAAATTGAACTTATACAAATGATTAGTCGTTGTGAAGGTCTATATTTCTAGTTTCAAGTCTTTCCATCGATTTCTAAACATCATGTCACTATTTAGGTTTTCAGAAACTTTTATTTCATGTACACAGTACACACACAAATACCATGTTACATACTTGATTCATGAAGGCTTCCATTCAATTATGTACAAAAATTGTATATTTTCTTCTACATTTAATGGGGATATAGTATATCACAATTGTGTACAACATATGTACTAACTTATCTTCAAAAGAAAAACAACAACCACATGCAAGCCCATATGGATAAGCACTTTACATACTGAATTTGAACTCCACATATTGAAAACACATGTGTGGATAAACCCCACCTAACACCCCCCCCCCCCCCCCCCCCCCCCCCCCCCCCCCCCCCCAATTCACAAATTTCAAAATATACAACTCAAGCATCTCACCAATTCACAGTGAATCTAGTCTATATTATCATCTTAACATACTCATATTTTGAAATCAAGCAATCCCTTATGTGTTGTTATCATATAACTCATCAAATCCTTTGTGTTAGTTAAAAGAAAACACTCAAATCTTTGAAATCAATCAAAATCACTTCAAGTAGCACTCCACAGTCATCTAATAAGGAATGGGCATACCTGCTTCATATTGGTTTCCAAATCTTCAACTCACTAATGCTTTCCCTAGGATTTATATTTTGGTGTTACTTCTTCTTTTCCTTTTTGTTTCTTCCAAATGTCAAAGAGAGGGAGAAAAAGAAATGTAGAGGAGATGATAAAAACAATTTCTCTCTTCTATACATTTTAATTTCTCCTTACCTTCTGAAAAAGTTTCCTTTTTCTCTTTCTTTTTATGTTATCAATATTTTCTTTTCAAAGGACTTCCTAATACCACCCCCTCCCCTCCCCCAACCCATGAAGATCTTCATCAGTCAAGAGCTATGACCTATAACCAAAGCTCAAGAGAACCTCAGTGACACGAGAACCTTAGCACCTTACTAACTACATGTGAATGGAGGAGCATGTCTCTACACCTCACTCTAACCTCTCGAGGAGCCACTCTATGTATGACCACTTCTATCATATATGAGGACCAAATTGGGTCTATATAGGCATAAACTCACGTGTGCCAAATTTCGTGGCCTCCGATTGAGGCATGATCAAAGATATAAGTAGACACATACCCTAAAAGTATAGACAGATGACTCAAAAGACTTTTACCTTACTTATCACTATTCCTTACGGCATTTTACTCTTTAGCCCACCACTGACTTAAGTTTTATAGTAGCCATCCCAAACAAACCCTTATACCACTAATCGATTTTCTATGTTTGTAGGCCCATCACTCTAGTTTTACCCTACAACTGTATTTTTATAAGCTCATCAACAATTAGGATCATATATCTTCCTTATCACATTTCAATTTTAGTTTTACATACTCTCTCTATCATTTTTCCCTCTCTCTTTCTCTCCATCAACACTCTTGTTTTACATTTATAAAATTCATTTAAGGCAAGTTACAATACTAAATTTTATAATAAAACCTATTCATCTAATTTATTTAATTAAGAATTAAAAATAAGTTGAAAAGTTTTATTCTCTTCAATACGTAACTTCTTTTAAATGGAATAATAGAAAATGACTTAATTTTGAATATACTGCTTTTTTATGTATGTTATATTATAAACTAAGTGTTTTCATGCAAAAGTGAACTTAAATTTTTTATAATATTCTTTATGTATTTCAAGTTTTTTACGACTTCTATAAATATATCTATAGTTTTTCAAAACTATATTGTGTAGGTCGTAGAAACTTACGTTTCTACATTTCAATTATACAAACCCTCCGATGACTCTGCGTAGAATCGCAAGTTTGACAATATTGGGATAACCATCTACAACAAAAGTATTCATATAATTATTCTTCTTTGATGCAATTACGTTCTTTGGTTATTTTAGCGAAGTGAATGAAATCAATCAAATCTTTATTATTGTTTTCTCATATGCACTTATGTGCCTATGTTAATTGTGAAATTTAAAGTAATATAAATTATGTAGAGTGCTTATGCAAAAGCATGTACATATTATAAAGCAATGCCTTGATTTTCAATTTATTTGAATGCATGATGCAATTTTTATTATTAATGATAATTGTTAACGCGGTGAAAAATAGGGTTAATGTCACAAACGGTATTTGAACTTTAACAAAATATGCAATTAGAGAACCAAGGCCGCCTGCCTTCAACAAGATAAAGAGCACCAACTAACAAAACAACTAAAGCCGCCAACCTTCAATAACAAACTGCATAAGTCTTCAACAAAACAATATATGTCGACCAATTGGCAAGCTATGCCACCAGCTTTTAGCCGACTTACATCAACATTGCCTTCCACACCGTCAGTCATCTTGCTTCAGAAATCAATTCAAATTTCAAGGCCAACATGTAAGGCACTAGCCTTGAGCCAGTCTTCAATATAACAGATGATCTTCCTTATTTTGCCTATAAGAATGCCCCTGTTTCGTGACATCAGATATTAGATAATATCATATCCAAAACAAATCAAAATCCTATCATATCATATTAGGAAAATTAGAAACCTAGATTATATTAATTGAGAGGGTAGTTCTATTCTAATTTGGCTATTGATTGAGAACGTGGAATCACTTTTGTAAACTTAAAGTTCTTAGAGTTTTACAATCAAGGTTTGCATACAATTGTGATTGAATTAATGACTTCTGAACTTTTTTTTTTTCTACAAATGAATTCTCTTGCAATGACTCCTATGATTTGTGACTGTATGAATTATTCCATGATGTTTTAGGTTTTCCTTGTGGGAATACGATGAAGCCCTAGAATTGCTAATACGATGATTGTAGTCATGTTATAGAATTATTGGATATGTGGAATATTCATATTGTGATTCCTACTATAATTTGTGTTTCTTGATTGAACTAGGTTTATAGGAATCTTAATAACTCAAAAGGGGAATTAGAGTTCATAAGGAATTCTTAATTAAGGTTAAATAACAATTGTGAAGTGGTGATATTTAATCATATTTAGAAATTGTTCTAGAGATTAATGCAATGTTTCTAATTAGTTTCTTACTAAGCAATTATGAGAGATTAATTTACGGCATTAGTCAATCATAGAATTAGAAGATTCATGGTTGTAATTTAGAGTCCACAGTTAATTTGTCTAGCGGAAGCTAATGGATTAATTTCTAGTTTTAATATTTTAAATCTTAGAAAAGAATTAAAGCTTTGATAATTTCATATGAATATCCACATAACTAATGATTATTATAACATGATAGCAATCTCATTAGTAAAACAAGGGTAGATTATTTTTTTCCACACTCAATTAATATATTTTTCTTAAACACTCTTTCTTTGCTCTTAGTGACAATCTAGGTCTATCAGCAGTTAATTAGTAAATTCTCTAAATTTGATTCCTTAAATAATAGTAGAATCTAATATTAGTTTAGTAGTTAAGTAATCTTTGTGGAACCAACACTCTGCTCACTACTTTATTACTTGATCTAACCTAGTGTACTTGCTAGTAGAATTCACTTTTATTTTATCTAGATATTCATAGCGAATCAGGATACATTTGATAAATGAGGCTCAATCGGGAATGTTAAGCCATACTGTTATCTTCATTTCCAAAAATTTGAGATTGAAAAACAGGTATCTAATATGTTAATGCAAGGAATCATTCAACACAGCACCAGTCCCTATTCTTCACCAACGCCATTAGTTAAGAAGAAGGATGGAAGTTAGCATTTTTGTATAGATTATAGAGCACTTAACAAGGTGACTATAAAAGGTCGGTTTCCTATTCTAACAATAGATGAATTGTTGGATGAATTACATGGGGCCTCTATTTTTTCGAAGCTAGATTTGTGTTCTAGATATCATAAGATATGCATGTATCAATTAGATATTGAGAAGACAGCATTCAGAACATGAAGAACACTACGAATTACTAGTGATGCCTTTTGGTCAAAGCAATGCGCCAACAACATTTCAATCTATCATAAATAGATTGTTTAAACCGTTTTTTAGGCATTTTGTCATTGTTTTTTTTTTTTTATGACATACTAGTATACAACAGATCATTGGAGGAATATATAGAACATTTATAGATTGTATTGAAGACTTTGTTGGAGCAGGACTTTAATTTGAAAGATAGTAAATGTTTTTTGGGTCAGGAATCTATCGAGTACTTGAGCCATATTGTATGTCATGAAGGGGTTAAGCCAGAACCCAATAAAGTAGATGCTCCCCAAAAGTTGCCCCCAACTATAGTATAGGGTTACTTTTGTGGAGATCCCGATCACAAAATTCATGATTGTCCTAAAAAGGCTAGTATTGCCTGCTTTGTCAACACTAAGGAAGGAAACTATGCAAATGATTGCCTAAGGACACTGAGGAAATGTTATATATGTAGATGCCCCATTCACCAAACCAAGAATTGCTATAAATATGCCATAGTGACTTGCCATACATGCGATGAGCAAAATCGCTATATACGTAAGTGCCTAAAGTTGCAAGGTCTATTGGTAGACCTAATCTCATCCCCCAAGAGAGATGATCCATTCAAGGGAGAATATCGAACTTGGTCCAAAGGTCCTACAATAGTACCTTACAACACGAGAAAGGGAGAAGATTTTAATGTGAAGACAAGGAATCGGTAGGATCAACATGTCAAAGAGATATCCCTACCCTGTGAAGTGCAACCCAAAGAAAAAATAGAAGTTAGATCTTCCACAAAACCTTTGGAAGTATTGTGTAGCACTTTTGTAAACATTGTCTCGGTGATGCTTTGTAAAATAAGATGAAATTATAATCATGTTTTGTATCCTTTCTTTGAACTTTTGTAAATGGAAGATTTAAGCTTCCTCTTATTTCATGTATTTTTCTTTAATGATATGAATTTCCTTTTTATTACTTTGATTTCTGCAAGTTTTCAATATTTCTTTTATATATTTATGCATTTTCGTACTCGAATGCTTTAAAGCATCTTTCCCTAAGTCTTCTGAACAGCCAAGACTTAATAAAAACTCGAAAGCCTCACACTAACTAAATAAAACTGTAGATCGCATAGGAGATGCACCCATAACCAACACAAATAGAGATACCCCCTATAGAACCTGAGAACCAAAAAGGACCTCAACAATCGAATCAACCAAGAGAAGTCCAAGTTGATATTGAACAACTTGTTGACTTAATAAGAGATTACGTGCAACAAGTTCGTACTATACCAGCACCTGTACCGGCCATACCTACGCAAGAAGCTCCACCAGAGGTTCCAACATCACCTATTGCATCAGCTAGCTAAACCTCTATCACCGAGACCTTATCAAAGTATGTTATCGATTTCATAAAATGCAATCGATACTTCGATGGAGCTTTTAGAAAACCAAATGAAGCTGAAGATTGGTTAGCTCAGATTGAATGATCCTTTGACACTTTTGAATTACCACAACACCTCAAACTCACTACGGCACATATATATTAACATCAATGCATGGACATGGTGAGAATTCATGAGCAGGGAGCTACTACCACCAATCACATGGCAAATGTTTAGGCATGAATTCTTGGAGAGCTTTTTCCTAGAAGCTTGAGAGTTCAATATATGTGAATTTCTTATGTATCTCTCAAGAAGGACATAGCCTTGAGCAATATGAAACAAAGTTTAGTAGGTTACTACCATATGCCCGGAGTCATATAAGCATAGCGAGAAACTCAAAAGACAATTGTTTCTTAATGGTTTAAACGAAGACCTTCGAGTCAGATTAGAGGAATTTGATATTAGGAAGTTTAGAGAACTTGTGGAAAGAGCCAGAATTGTGAAGAATGCAAGAAAAAGAAGGCGAGAAATAGTGGAGAGAAATACCATAAGATTCGAGAGAAAACCATTTTATGGAACAAGTTCAAGTACTAAATTTGGAATATTCCAACCCACCAGTGATTTGAATGAGGATAGGGACCCAACAACGAAAGAGATACAACGTTGGAAGTGTAAAAAGAAGCATTACCCCAAACAATGCCCACGTTTACAATCTAAGTGTTATCTCTACGGAAGCCCCAATCACAAAATAAAGAAATGTCCTGAGAAGGCTGCTACCACTTGCTTCATCTGCACAAAAATAGAACATTTGGTAAAAGGTGTCCTAGGCGGAACAACCCACGCATCAAGTCATTGTATCCATCTAGTAACAAAAAGAATGGAGGCCATAAAAGAAATAGGAAAGAGAACCACTCGGGAACACATTCACCTGGAATATGTTCACAACCTACAACAAACAGTGGGTGAGCGAAGAAGCTAGTACAAGGAAATAGAACTCGCTGCGATAGAAGGGGATGATAATCATGGCACAATTCACATCAGGCTAATTTCGTACCCTTAGATGTTCGAATGTCCTTATATACTGCTAAAGCTAAGAAAAAAGTTCGTTGGCAAATACACCAGTAAAGTAAATAATCATCCTAACCTAATGAGAATGGATAAGACATAAGATCTTCAAAATTTAGTATGTAATGAATATAAGAACGAAATCAAACTTCATTTGCCTTGTCGACACAAAACACCCAATCGAAGAACATTAAAAGCATGAATATTTTAATTGTTAGCTAGAACATTAATAATAAATTCCCAACATACAATTTCCAAAAATTTCTTGGAATAATAACATAATGAGGCATCTCGATTTCAAACATGTCAAGATGATCATGTCGGGAAGATAAAACATTGATAACTTTTATTTGCATGTCATATATATATATATATATATCCATAAAAGAATGGAAAACGAGTCTACAACCTTCTTTTATTGTCTTGTCATGTCGTAATGCGTCATCGTCAGTTTGGAGTGGAGCCAGGTAGAGTGTCAATTGTCCATCGTCTTAGTTGAATCTCAGTCTTCTAAAAAAGCGTTGAGTAAAATGAAGGTTGAAATAGCTAAACCAAATCTTCTTGATTTTATATGCTATATTGCATAGAACATCAAACGACAAGATTAATGAAATGTTGAAAATTCTTAAAAATCACCAAGTTAAGAATAAACAAAAAATAATAACTAATTACAAAAGAAAAGACACTAAAAGAATGATAACTCTCAATACTTTTCGTAAAAGGGAAAATAACAAGAAATATCAAACAAATGGAGAAAAGAAAAAAAAACAATGTAATCATAATACCTAAACAAATGTAAATATTAAATATATGGCGAATCCCATACATCAGGAATGCCAATAAAGTACGACATAAGTTTTCTCACCAAGTTTTACAAACTACATACGCGTGACAAGTTTTAAGGACAAAAATTTTTTTAAGGGGGTAGGTTGTAAACCCCTGAATTTTTTATAAATCTTAGAAAATAATCCTAGAGTTAAATATCAAAACCAAGACCTCAAAAACCAACCCAAGCTAAAGCCAAATTTTAAATAAGATCAAATAAAAATTCTTAACCTGAGAAAAAAGAATCCTCAAAACGAAATGGAAAATCCAATGATCATTCAATTTAACATCCGTACACCGACTAAATCATCTATCTAATCCCTAACACACAAATCAAGATGATATATCCAAATAACACTCAACGACAAAATACTAAAACTTAAACCCTTACGGTGAATTTTAGAATAAAAAATTTCAAATACCACCAAAAGTCAAACTAAGCCAACCCATAACCCTAGACTCAGTAAAATAATCCAGAACTAAAAAATATTAAATAAATCATAAACAATAAAGTAAAATGTAAATTTTGAACCAAAAATATAACACGATTAAAAACCTCAAAATTTTATAATCTTACGAATAAATCAAAAAGTCGGAAGTCAAACCGGAACCCTAAAGTCAATCAAAAGCAATAACAAACACTAGTGAATTTAGATCTGGTAATCCTGCTGTAAGCCCCTAGATTTTTCGATAATATTAGCAAACCCTAAGAACCAGAAATTGAAACGAAACCCTAAAATTAACCCAGTTCTATGATTAGTCTAGTGAATCTAGATCAGGCAATCCCGTGTTCTTAAACCCTAGAAAACGAAATTGAGATAATTATGGAAAACGGTTCGTAATAACATAGGGAAGCCTAAAAATATCAGATTCGAATTTTTCTAGTGTCCTTCGGATCCGATCGGGATCAGTTTTCGAAAATCGTGCCCCGGAGCACCGGGTAGCAAAAATATTCCGACAATACCAAAAGATTCGTAAAAATATAAGGTTTTCAAAAATATCAGTTTTAGAATTTTTCGGTAACTAAAAAAACAGATATGGGCCTTTTACGCTTATTCTCTTTACTACCGGTATTTTAATTGTCTAGTCTACTATTCATAGTACTTTTCTACTATTCATTACTATTCATCTATCTCTACTTTTCTTACACTCTATTCTTACACTCTACCATACCTATACCTTACAATTTACTTTCCCCATACAACTTTAATCACATCATATCTTACACATTACTTCTTTTAATACAAAACAAACAAAACAAATTAATTTTCTCCCCCACACACTCAAAACCGGTGCCCCTTTGTCCCTCTTCCATCACAATTTGTTTTCTTTTCCAATTTATTTTATTACATCTAATTTCTACTCCAAAAATCTATAAATACCCCCTTCCTCTTCCATTCTTTCACACAACAAAAATTCATACTAAAACTCTCCCAAAATCACTCTACAAAATTCCTCTCCCAACATCTCTCTCAAGTTCTCTCTTTTCTTTAGGAAATCCATTCCCACATAATACTACAACCCATTCTTTTCTTCTTCAACCAACACATAAACTTTAGGTAAAACTTCTCTTATATACTCATCATGTTCATATAACAACTTAGTTTAGTGTATGTTTCTTAGGCTCATTGAGTTAAAGAAGCAACAATTTATTCATGTTTTGTTTTTGTTCATGTTCTTATTTTCTTTATGTTACTATTATGTTGATATTGTTATTATTTGTATATATATATTATGTTTATTTAGAGCATATAAGCTCACTTGTTATTTATTTATTTTCAAGTCTTGCAATTTATTTAATTTCAAGTTGTTCTTAAGACTAGTCTCTCTAGTCTTAGACTTGTCCATATCAAGTCAAAACAATTTTATTTCCTTGCTTTTCTTTTCTTTTAAGGACTAGTTTATTCTTAGTCCCGGGATTCCTTGATGAAGCTAAGGTTCCCAATACTTGACTTTACTTTTATGCTCTTATTTATTTTAATTATGTTGTTTTTATATTTTTCATGGTTACATATTCTCATTCATGCATGAATATGTTGTTATTGTCTCAATCATAATAGAAATGAGCTTTCTTAAAATAAGAATAAGAACTCTTTTTAAAAATAAATTTTGTCACATAAGAAGTTATTTTCCTTAAAGGTTTGAAATTTATATTCTTTTAAAGTTAGATAAGCTAGCTCAAGTTTTAGTAATAATATGTGGTTTTCACCAAGAAATACATAAAGTAAAGTTATTATAAAATCTCTTTTCAAAGAAATAAGAAGGTTTCTTTAGACCTAAACAAAGGATTTCTTAAATTCAATTGTCAAAGTTTTCCAACACTAAAGTCTAAGATAAGTTTTTTTTTCAAAATTTACTTATATGATGATTTCTTTCAAAAGTGGATATGACTATGAAATAGTTAGAAAAACTATATGTTTCCAAACCACTAGAAATAAATTTATAAAAATCTTGAAAGATTAAAATTACTTTTGAAGATTAATAACTAAGAAATGGAGTTAAAAGGAAGAAATACTCCTTTATAATAATTTAGGAAATTTTCAAAGTAAAACTAACTCATCTTCAAGTCTTAAGCTTATCTCACTTCTAAGACATGTGTCTTACAAAACCATTGTTGAGACAACACCAAAAATATGCATATAGTTTGAGTTTATACGTATATATACATAAATTCAAGGGATTTTTCAACCATACAATATATCTATATTTTTGTACAAAAGCCCTTGAGTGAAGTAATGTTTGAAAACTCTAGTTTTGAAGTTTAGAAAATTCGTATCAAATCTGTACGCTACTATTCCGAGACCCAAATAACTTCTTTTGATGAAGATAACCTTAGAAATAGATAGATCTTTTCGAGTAGGTAGAAATCGGTATATAATATGCGGAATCCCGAGTTGAAATGAGCAAGTTATGGCCATTTTAAGTTGGAATTTCCATTTCATACGATTTTTACAAATTCTTTAAGATAGAAGTATAGAACTTGAATAGATCTTGGATGAAATACTCATGTTGGGTATTTCTTTTGTTTAGGTGTCGAGGATCACGATCTTGTCTTCCCCGAGGATTACTTCGACTCCTAGAGCGCTATGGACGAGTGAGTTTCCTTTACGCTTATGTATTCGCGCATGTGCTTGTAGAATAGAGCACTAGATGTAGGAAAAGATAAAATTGATATGCATGTGGGATATTATGGGAATTAGTATGTGATTCATTGTGTGCGAACAATGCACGATAAGTATATCGGAACCTGATTTGTGATTGATATAAATGTCTCCATGTATGTATTGTTAGTGTGCAAATATTGTTTGATCACGTTAAATGATTTAATGCCATATTGAAATCCCCATAAAATAAATTGCTCATGCATATCACTTAGAATATCATTTCGGAGTTTTGCTACTACTCCTCAGCGTGGGACCGGAAAGGTAAGCTGCCTAGCTACATCTTGAGGGTTAGGACGTACGGGGAATACGGCCTCAAGGTGTAGCCGAGCCGGATCGATCGCTTTGGGCATGGAAGGCCCGGGGACTAGTAGTACGGTTCGTTGGAACCCCAAGACGCGCGCAAACTTGAGGAGGTTGTTCGGGACCCAGTTTAAAGCATTCCCTAACCACCGATGGAGGGGTAAATCCATCAAACATACGAAACCGGATAGTTGTATGTAATGTTTGAACATATGGTTGTTGCATTCATATGCTTGAATAACAAACTTGATTGATTGTTTGTTATGAGTACTATTGTGTAAGGAATATCTCACTAAGCTAGTCATGCTTATACTCCTATAGACTTTTGATATTGCAGGATTACCTTTTCGCACCCGAGACCATCTTGATTTCCCCGGGTAGAATCCTCTTTTTGAGAAGCTTTTGGAGGCAATCTATTTTGAAGTTGTAGAGTAGATTTCTTCTAAAATCTTCTAGCTTTAGTTATGTTACATTTAGAACCATGTTATTAAGAATTATCAGGGGACTGCCCCTTAGAAGCTGTAAGACTTTTATTTCAATGAAATATATATATTAAGTATTATTTTGCATGTTCCGCTGCCAATGTCTTAAAATGCATTACTCCACCGGTCTCCCTTTGTTGTGAATGTACGCCTTATACCGATATGAAAGCTTTCGAGTGATTGAGGTAGTCATTCTTAAGTTTTAATATTGCGTACGGCGGGCTGTCACGTTTAGGGTACCCGCTGGGGCGTGACACCTGCACTCTAAACCCTTAAACAATTAAATTGAGTTAATAATAGGTTATAGCCCATAACAAAAAGTGAAGCTTAAAAATATTATATTCGTCGAAATTTAGTTCGTTTCAAACCCAAACAAGAACAGATTTTGAAAACCATGTCCCGGTGCACCAAAAAATAAAAATATTTCAATAATACCGTTAGACTCGTAATATTAGAGAATTCCAAAAATACCAGTTTTAGAATTTTTCGGAATCTAGAAATATATAATATACCCATTTACACATATTTTTATTACTACTGGTATTTTATTTGTCTAGTCTACTATTCATCATACTATTTTTACTATTTATCTATCTCTACTTTTCTTTACTACCTGCTTCTTATAAACTATATATCTATTTCTTACATCTACTTTTCTAATATTACTTGTTACTTAACTTCTCTTACACTTCACTTCTAAAATTAATTTTTAATTACTCTTCTTCTTTATGCCATCAATTTTCTTTTCATTTTCATTTATTTAATTAACTACAATTTTCCTTCTACTTTATCTATAAATACTCCTTCCTTCCTTCCTTCACTTCTTACACACTTTTCTTTTACCATAACAAAACTCTATCAAAATCATTTCTCAACTTCTCTCTAATTTTCCTCTCTAAAATTCCCTTCCTAACTCTCTCTTCTTTCCATAAAACTACCATCCACATATTACTTCCAAAACCCCATTTCTTCTTTAACCAATAAATAATTTTAGGTAAAGATTTCTACATACATTTTCATATCATACGACTTAACATGACCATAGTGTATGCTTCTTAAACCCATGGGTGTTATGAAAGCAACAATATGTTGATGTTTTTGTTCTTGTTCATGCAAAAATTTTATTATTATGTCGGTATTATATTATGCTCTATTTATTGCTTATAATCTAATTTCTATATGTTATTAAATATATTTATGTATGTAGATTTCTTAGAGCATATAAGCTCACTAATATGAATTTTATTTATGCTCATGTAATTTATTTATTTCTTTCTTGCAATTTATTTATTTCATACTATTATATTAAGACTAGTCTTTCTAGTTTTAGACTTATCCTCATCAAGTCAAAACAATTTTTCTTCTTTCTTTTTGGACGTGTCTATAATATGTCCAGGGAGCCTTAAAATAAATCTAAGATTCCCATGATTTTCTTATTTGTTTTTTTATTTTCTTAAAGGACTTGCCCATATCTAAGTCCAGAAAGTCTTGATACAAGCTAAGACTTCTCAATACTTGACTTTTATTATGTGCTTATATCATTCCTATATCTTTCATCTTTTGTATTAATTATTTTTACCATGTTACTTAATTATGAACTCATGTTCATATATGATTATGTTGTTGTTGTCGTCGTCTTAATAAAAATAAGAGAAATTCTTTTTTTGATAAAGAAAATAAATTAATCTTACTATAAAAATGTAATTTTATCACTTAGAAAAAGTTCTATTAAAATTTAGAATTTTTTTCCAACAAAATGCTTTTTAAAAAAATTTAGACAAGTTCACCATAGATCTTAATATTGTTATTATGCAAGACTTTTTAATTCTTTACTCTCTTTTCAAACTACCAAAATAAAATTATTATTTAAAACCTCAAGGTTGAAAATTCTTTGTTATATAAATTTTTCTTAAAAACTTATATATAAGATTATCACCAATACTTTAACAAATACTAAGAACCGAACAACTTTTCTAAATTAAGTTTAAAATCAACTCACTAAAAACCCACTTAGGAATCAATCGGTGTGCAACTTAAGGAACTAAGTTTTTTTATGTAAAAATCCATTTTCTTTTATGAAATTAAGAAAATACAAATAATAGGAATTTTTCAACAAAGGTCCATGTATTGAAAACTTATAGATTTCGAAAAGAGTTATTATGAGAAGAAGAATATAAAACAAGCTATTCCTTTAATTTTCCTCATAAGCCAAAACTTAAAACGTTTTTATACAACTTAGGATGATTTTTCCTCACAACCACATAAATGTTCGTATTTCGAAAAATAATTAGTTAAAAGAAGTTTAGCGTAAAAATAAAATATTCATGAACTCCAACTAAATATAGAAACATGGGTTTCTTTAATTGATTTTTACGTTTACAAATTAAGAATTAGAATTTTGTTGAAAGAATAAAACTTAAGAAAATTCCTTTAAAGAAACTGTATTTGGGTTTTTGTCATAAAACCATGTTATATAAAATAAATTGTTAAGCAAGAATTTATGAATAAATATAATAACTTTAGAAAATACATTTATTGAATTATGATTTTTCTTGTTAATCAAATCACATATTTATAATAGCAATTTAAATCACAAGTCAAAGAATGACAATTCCCTAAACTCTATTTTTCATAAAAAATTGTTTACAAATTTTATTTCTAAGACAACATCACTAGAATCATGCATATAATATGATTCTATGTATATATTAAAAGGATTTTTCAACTATATAAATATTCATGTGTTTGCTATAGAATTTTGGATGAAATAAAATTGAGAAAAATTAAAAATTAAGGCTGGAATTTTTATGCTAGACCTGTACCGACCCATTTTTTTTTATCCCAAATGACTTCAAATGTTAAAAATAAACTTAGAAATGGATAGATCTCTTCGAGTAGGTAGAAAACAACATCTTATATGTCAAATTCTGAGTTAAAATAAGCAAGTTAGAGCCATTTTAAGTTGGGATTTCACATAATCTGAATTTTGATGAAAATAACAAGATAGAACTAGAAAGTTTGAATAGAACTTTTATGAAATACTCATCCCAGGTATTCCTTTTGTCTAAGTGATGAAGAATATGGGATTACCCTTCCTGATGATTACTACGACTAAAAAGATTGCAATATGGATGAGTAAGTTTTTCTTCCTAATTTCGTTGTCTTATTTGTGCTTGTAGATAGTTGCACTAGATCTATAGGTACAAGATAAAATAAACATGTATGGTGTGGGTTTATATGTTTATGTCTTTATGTATGTGTGACAATGGATGCTAAGCATATCGAAATCCACAAATGATTGTTTAAGTATATTGTTAATAATACATGTTGCTTATGTGTGTATAATGATTGTTTGATCACCTTTAAGTTTACCATAATTATACTCGACCTTTATATAAATTAAATGGACACCCATTACATTCGTCGAGTCACATCATAAAGATTGCTACTCATATGCAAAGAATCGAAAGGGCTAGAGGTCAAGCTCATTCTTAGAGAATTAAGGCGTACTGGGGATACATCCCAAGGATGAGCCGTGCCGATCGATCACTGAGAGTAGAGTACTTGAGGACTAGCAGTGAAGATGGCAAGGATCTTAGTACCTAAATTCCCTAACTTTTGATATAGAGGGATAAATCCGTTCTATATATGGTTTCCGGATAACCGTATATATTTATGTAATCATGTGACTGTTGGATAGCATGCATAGCATATGCGTGAAAATTAATAAACTTGTTTGAAATCAAGGTGCAAATGAAAAAGAATAACTCACTAAGCTCATTGTAAGCTTATACCCCCATAAGCTTTTGTTGAAACATATATTTTTGCGATTACGATCAAGGATCAGAATATTAAGGAAATCATTGGCAAATCTTTGAGCTCTCATGGAAGAAGTGGAACCATAGGATGGATTTACCTTCATGTAATTTCTTTTTGAGTTATATATAATACATTAATGTTTGGAGATTTCTAGGAAGTGTATTTGTATAATTCTAAAGACATTAGTGGGTGTATGCCCCTAAGAATTATAATTGACCTTACTTATATTTTATGTTAAATATTCTTCTTACCTTGTTATTCAGTTGTTATCAAAGCAAAGTGCATTATTCTGATGTGTTCCCTCTAATGTGTTGTACGCCTTGTGCATAATATGAAAGCCTTTGCGTGAATAAGGAAGTTATTCCTAGGCTTTAATATTGTGTAAGATGGACTTCCATGTTTAGGTTACGCCTCAAGGCGTGACAAGACCGACCACCAACTATAGCTTCTTTTGTAAGAGGCTCTAGTACTATGGAATCAATGGACACAAATTTACTTACTAGAGATGAGATTTTGAGACTATTGAAATAACATTTATTCACAGCTCAAAACAGAATGAAGACTTATACAGATAGACAAAGGATTAATGAGGTCTTTGAGCTAGGGGACTTAGTTTTTTCCGAATTATAGCCATACAAACAATTATCCTTGGTTCAAACTAAAATGACTAAGTTGTCTAAAAGGTTTTACGGCCCCTATAACGTATTACAGAAGATTGGATCTTGTGCCTACAGGATTGAGTTTCCAACATATTCGAAGATACATGATGTGTTCCATGTTTCCAAGTTAAAGAAATTTCTTGGAAATTTTGAGCCATCATTGGAATTACCTTAGGAAACTATTTATCAACATCCATTAATTCAACCTCTATCTATATTGGGCCAACAAAAGGTGTCTCCTAATAGAAGAGTAATTTTTCAAATTCTCGTACAGCAGCAAGGATTATTACCAGAAGATACAACATGGGAGAATCTCAAAGATTTTAAAGAGGCTTATCCTTCTTACAACCTTGGGGACAAGGTTGTTTTCATAGATAGGAAGGAAAATGTGACAACCCATAAAAGGATAAGAAAGAAACCCAGTTGGATGTCAGATTATGTTACTAATACATAGGGTTTTTAAACAATATACAATCAATAACAAAACACAAGTACAGGAGAATAACAGAATCTAACAGACATCAACAAGTATAAATAAGAAGGAAAAAGGGTAAAAGAGAGTTATCCGAAAAGTATTTGTTGAAGTATCTTCTTCTTCTCGCCCTTTCTTTCTTCTTAAGAGCTTTTATGTGGCTCAAAGAGGTAACCTACAAGCAAATACACACATAAAGAATACTTAGAATAATAGATTTAGTGTTGAAAATTAAATCTTGTTTGTATATCTTGCAAAGATTTAGAGAACCAAGACTTTCCTTTTAAGAAGAGGACATTGATACCAAAGTGTTGGAGGCATTAAGGTTTGTAAGAGAGATTTTTCTGTAATTGAGATAACCCTAAAGAAACATCCGTATAGTTTTCATACAAAGTGGTATGAAGTGGGCCTTATAGTACATTCCAGAATAATAAACAATAATGGATCTCATAATAATTAATATTATGTAAAATCTCTTGAAGATTTGTAATTTTTCATTAGTTTGTAAAATACTTTAAACTTTTGTGATATATCTTATATTTTGAAAATCTATATAAAATTCTGTAAAAGACCGTAGATGTGTTATATAGTTCATAAAGGAATTTAGTGGTTAGTAATTTGTTTTTTCTCGATGGGAAAATATAGCATTAATTCATAGAAAGAGGGGGAAAACAGTCAAATAAAAGAACCATGTGCACCATGGTTCAAAACAACAAAATTTGCAACAGTAATAGCTATATTGCAAAAGATCCAATGATTATTTATTAAAGAAGAAATGGGAAAAAGAAATATTTCAAAGGTCCTTAGATGGACTTGAGCACAAGTCCTCATTGCACTCTTAAGCCTACATGCAGCTCGCTTTTGAGTAGGTATTATACACCACGTGAATATACATGTAGTGTGTAATTTTCAATGACAATATAGTGGATAGTTATTAAAATAACCAAAGCCTATAGATCCACGTGTTAGTATACCATTAGGAGTCACACATGACATATATATTACATACGATATATAACACCCACCAATCTTTTCTCGCTTGGAAAGGGTACGAGCATCCTCATTGGCTTCCTTGATCACATCAAAGTCAAAGCCGTGGTATTTTACCGCCGTCTCTACTTAAAATTTCTTTGAGTAGTGATGACCAAAACTTTTTGTTCATACAATTGGATTTTTTGTTTCGTAATTTCACATAAAATTCCTTCAAAAATCAAGTCTACCACAAAGACATTCATAAACTGCTCTACCGTAGTTCTTAGCGGATAACCCCAATTTAGGTTTAATAGTACATCCCAATAGGGGGCGGCCATACTTGTTCAATTTATCTCTCTCAACTTGGATCCCGTGAGGAGGGCCTTGGAAAGTTTTAATATAGGCCGTAGGAATTCGCAGATCCTCCAGACGTAGAGCGCGCAGGGCTTTGAACCCAAATACATTACCCACAATGGAAGTAAACATATTAGTAACAGAACCTTCTTCAAAAAGGTCTAAGGGGTAAGCTACATAGCATATATATTGATTTTCTTCTCCAGCAACAGGTTCGATGTGGTAGCATCTTCCTTTATAACGGTCAAGGCTGGTAAGCCCATCGGTCCATACAGCTGTCCATGTCCCAGTAGAAGATTCAGCAGCCACTGCAGCCCCTGCTTCCTCAGGCGGAACTCCAGGTTGAGGAGTTACTCGGAATGCTGCCAAGATATCAGTATCTTTGGTTTGATACTAATCAAAAGAGCGAGGTTGAAAAAATAAAGGATTTCGAATCCGTATTCTTATCCTATAATGAATAGAAGATTGAAGAGGGTAGAGAGTCCGTTAAGTTAATAAGTATACCTGTCTCCGAGTTATCCATTCTTTTCTTACTATAATACCTTGTTTTAACTGTATCGCACTATGTATCATTTGATAACTAATAAAATAAATACCCTCCTTTTTTGTTTTTTGTGTTCAAATAAAATTGGAAATGGAGGAATTTCAAGGCTATTTCGAACTAGATAGATCTCGACAACACGATTTCCAATACCCACTTATTTTTCGGGAGTATATTTATGCGCTTGCTCATGATGGTGGTTTAAATAGATCCGTTTTGTGACTGCAAGAGATATAGAGATATTTCCAAGAAAAAAAAAATAGCTCTATAAATAAAAATAGATATATAAATAAAATAAAGAATCCCTCTTCGTCTTTCGGACGATCTTTTTTCTTTTCTGTTCACGTCCTGGCCTGGTCAGTACCTAGCCGGCCATCTTTTGTTTGAACTCATAAAAAAAAAAAAGAAAAATTTATTGAAACGATAAAAGAAGGATTATTTCCATATTTTTATTTTGATAGAGAAGAAATTAATAATAAAAATAGAATAAAAGTAAACGTTTCTTAGTATTTTATTCTTATTATTTATAATTCTTATTCTATTCTAATTAATACGTGCAATAGCTAAAAATGTTAATAGATAACAATCCTAGAACATTGAAAAATGAAGCAAAAAAAGTAAAAAAGAAAAAAGAAAGACCTCTTTCTTTTTATTCTTCGCGTCCAGGATTACGTCCTGGATCATTGGATAGGAATCCAAAGATGAAGAGAGAAACAAAGAATATCACTACTGTGTCTAATTCAGGACTTTTGAAAGGTTTTGCTCTATTTTATCTATATATATTTTATTTATAATACGACAAACATATCAACATAAAAAAAAAATCTCGAACCGGTCCTTAGATTTATTGGTGGCCTTGGAGGAGCCGTATGAGTTGAAAATCTCACGTACGGTTCTGGAATAGCGATAGGAACAGTGATGAAGCAACACGCGACTTGATGGACATAATCAGTTGTGGATTTTTACACCCACCATTTTTATATTATATAGGAATGAAGATGCTCTTGGCTTGACATCCTTTATTCCAATGGAACCTGTTGGGTTCTAATGGAACTAGTACGTGATGTAGCTCGAGTAGAAAGTATTGATTCATTTCTCTGAGGCAAGGATCTAGGGTTAGTGCCAATTACTAAATAAGTTTGACCAACTTCGGAAGTATATTTTCGATCTAGAAATCGAAAGGATCCAATTAGAACAAGTTTCAAAATAAAAAAAAAGGAAAATTTGTTGGGATTAGTGAAACTCTTTTGATCAAAAGGGTAAGGATTTGCTCTCTTTTTTTATCATTTTACTTAAAGTGATGATTTATTATCACTCGATTTGTCAATAACGAAAGGATTACTATGTCGCTCTCAGAAAGCGCCCTTTTATGGTGATATTAATATCATATCCCGCGCCGTGTTATAACTGTTATAACACGGCGATTCTAATCGAAATAGAACTGTATTAAATTTTAAATACAATCAGTAGAATATTTATACTCTACTCTTTCATTTCCCTGGGATTGTAGTTCAATTGGTCAGAGCACCGCCCTGTCAAGGCGGAAGCTGCGGGTTCGAGTCCCGTCAGTCCCGACGGAATCAAATCCAATTAAAAATACATTAATTCATCTCCCCAGCCATTTCGGGTTAAGAAGATGTGAAAGCGCCTTTCTCTCTATAATAACGGTGCGTTCCGAGGTGTGAAGTGGGAGAGAAGGGATTTCTAAGGAAGAGTTACAAGGCGTAAAACAAAAAATATATGCAGAATTTATTTTCTTTTTTAGCCCAATGAGAAATAAAAAGAAAGCCATTTCATTTCGACAAAAGACCCACACCCAAGTTCCATAGCCTTGGGTCCGCTATCCCGATCATACCCCCATAGGGAAGGGTCCTTCCCCTTTTGAGCCAGCTGTGGGCGATGAGGGATTCAAACCCTCGATACCGTGGTTCGTAGCCACGTGCTCTAATCCTCTGAGCTATAGGCCCTGCCCCATCTCCACTGGATTCTGTTTCCCTTTTGACTGAGTCAATGTAAGTATTCATGTGATGTTGGAGTTATCTTAATGACCAAAAAAATACCAATCTTAGCAAGGAATTTCGAACTCGAATTGACAGCAAAAGCAATAAGAAATCCAATATAAAATGTATCCTATATTTCCAGTGCCACAGGATACGATTGATTAGATAATGTTTCAAAATTGAATGTTGGTTCATTGGAGCCATATAAACCGATACCCAGAACTACTATTAATAGAAAAATGGAACCTACCGCAGTGTACAAAATAAACTTTGTAGCTGAATACAGACGTTTCTTCCCTCCCCCACCCCCCCCCCCCCAACACACACACACATAGATAGAAGTAGATAACGGGAATTAATTCGAATTCCCACATGATGAAAAAAAGTAAAAGGTCTCGAGAAGAGAATGAACCTATTTGACCGCTGTACATTGCTAACATCAGGAAATGGAATAATCGGGAATCCCGAGTAACTGGCCAAGCCGCTAAAGTAGCTAAAGTGGTGACAAATCCTGTCAGTAAAATAGGTCCTATAGAAAGTCCATCTATTCCCAATCTCTAGTAAGCAATATGAGCTCGAAGTTTCCTTCGTAACTCCCAGAACTTCTTCGTAGTGGCTCCATTCCATGCCTCATTTCATAGGGAACCTCAAAGTGGCTCTATTTCATTATATTCCATCCATATCACAATTCCATTCATTTATTATCCCTTTGGTGTCATTGACATAAGAGATGTCGTTTCGAGTCTATATCTTTCTATTTCTATATAGAAGCTCGGATCTCTTTATTTTAGAAAGTTGTATCTTTCAATACAATCCTTATATGGCAAGTGGGTCTTTTTATTGCATAACTCCGTCCTCTAGCTCAAGGTTTTAATCTTTTCAAAGTATGACTCTCATTGACTTCAGCTTTACTAATAACTATAGATTCTAACCAACTCTTGATTGGTTGGTGAGAAGTGCGATTTTATTTCATTTAGATTGAAAATTCGATTGAAAATCGTATAGTATACGTAATAATAATATACGTAATTAGTTCGAAATAGATAATTTCAAAGTAAACTACCCTTTTTCATTTCTTTCGAATAAAGAGAAAAACTATATTGGTCTACTAATTGTACCTACATCAATTTTAACCTATTAGATTCGAATTTAATTCAATTAAATTAGGACTAAATCATAAAAAATTTCTGTCATACAAGCAATTAAGGAAAACGAGATTTCAGATAGAAGCATAATAAAAAAAAAAAAGAAATTTATTAATCCCCCCATCCCAAGCAAAGGGGAAAGATTTTCATCTATTTCGTATGCTATCATTTTGGCGGCATGGCCGAGCGGTAAGGCAGGGGACTACAAATCCTTTTTCCCCAGTTCAAATCCGGGTGTCGCCTGATCAACAAAAAAATTAAGTTTTTGTTTTTTACGAGGGTTTTCATACATATGTATATAAGACTTCTATTATTATTATATGTATTCTATTATTATTATATGCTATATATGAATATGCTATATATGAGACCAAAAAAAGAAATAGAAAGATAACTTGTGTATATCAATGAAAAACTAAGGATTTGGAAAACAAGACGGGAATTCTCTACAATGACACTGTAGACCATTGAAAGGGATGTAGCGCAGCTTGGTAGCGCGTTTGTTTTGGGTACAAAATGTCACGGGTTCAAATCCTGTCATCCCTACTTATGGGATAAGAACTTATGGGATAAGAAAGCGCTCTTAGTTCAGTTCGGTAGAACGTGGGTCTCCAAAACCCGATGTCGTAGGTTAAATCCTACAGAGCGTGATTCGGTCTTGGTTAGGTTAAAACGAAAATTACACTCAGATAATTGAACATTAATCTGAATTTGACCTCCGGGGAATGAAAAGAGGAGGTCAATCAAACAAAAGATGTTAATTAATCAAAGGTCCAACTGATCACCACGTCTATATTGTGTCAACGCATTAGGAAGAAATGATTAATCTCTATCAATACACCAGCTAAAGCCCCAAACCATAGAGTACTTAGTACCGATGTCACAGAAAGATATGTTTTTAGATCTCGCATTTAAAATTCTCCTTCTTTATTGTTTATTGTTAATACATATATGATTAGATGGATATCGAAGTACTTAATGCATCAATTTCCAATTAGTAGTCATTGAGATTCATGGGCAATGCAGATTAATCTTTAGGGATAGATATTACCTCTCTTTTTCCCCTTCAAACAAACAAATTGAAATGATTCCTTTCTTTATTCTTTTCTCCTCGCTTGGCGATATAGAATCATGCGTGTACTATTCAATATCAAATTTCTGTAGTATAAGGGGTCTTTCTCTTTATTATTGGCTTCAACTAGAAAAATGAAAATAGTTTAAAAGATGAGTTAACGGTTTCCAATAATTCAGGAAGGAAATTATCCTATTTCCACTCGATGCAAAATTGAAAAATCTCTTTTTCATAGCTGTAGAAAAGGTTTTTGGTGGAATCTTTTTTTTTTTTTTGAATTTTCAATTTTAAGAGGAATTGGTTATTCGTAGAGTAAGAAGTAAGAGGAGTAGATAGTATTGATAAAAGAAGAAAAAGAACAAGGAAGAAAATAGAATTCGAAAGGTTATTAACTGGGAGGGGTTTTTATCATATGAAAAGAAAATTTCTAATAAATATGAAAAAAAGTGTAGAACTTAGAAAAGAAAGGAAAAAATTATAGCAATTACTAGTCTCAAAATCTAGTTGAATAAAAAGAAAGATTTGATTTTCGAGAGGGATCTGGTCGTGGGATACCTTTTCCTTTAATTACTTTCATAAAATTTACCCTTATTTATTATTTTAATATTAGTTTATAAAGAGTTGTATAATGAATTCCTTGATTCGGAATGGGTAGAGGTTATCATAATTGAATCAATTACATACCAGTTCCAAATTCCAAACTCGAGGAATGTTATGGTAAAACTTCGTTTGAAACGATGTGGTAGAAAGCAACGCGCGACTTGACGGACATAATCAGCTGTGGATTTTTACACCCACCATTTTTATATTATATAGGAATGAAGATGCTCTTGGCTCGACATCCTTTATTCCAATGGAACCCGTTGGGTTCTAATGGAACTAGTACGTGATGTAGCTCGAGTAGAAAGTATTGATTCATTTCTCCGAGGCAAGGATCTAGGGTTAGTGCCAATTAATAAATAAGTTTGACCAACTTCGTAAGTATATTTTCGATCTAGAAATCGAAAGGATCCAATTAGAACAAGTTTCAAATCAAAAAAAGGAAAATTTGTTGGGATTAGTGAAACTTTTTGATCAAAAGTGTATCGTGCTGGAATCAAATCACCCGTTCGTATAATTATTTGATAGAAATAATTCATAAAAAGGGGCATGTTACTGCCATTTTGAAATGATTAAAAGTCACCAAAGGAATGTCTAAACCCAATGATTCAAGTCAAAGATAAAGTATCTTGGAACAAGGAAATACCCTTTTTCAAAAAAACGCGTACAGTACTCTTGTGTTTGCGAGCCAAAGTTTTAACACAAGAAAGCCGAAGTATATTTTATTCGATATAAACTCTTTTTTTTTGAGGATCCACTGTGATAATGAGAAAGATTTTTACATATACGAACAAATCGGTCAATGATATCAAAATCTGACGAATCAGCCCGGCTCGGCTTACTAATGGGATGCCCAAATGCGTTACAAAATTTCGCTTTAAACAATGATCCAATAAGAGGCATAATTGGAACGATTGTCTCGAACTTCTTCATAGCATTATCTATTAGAAATGAATTTTCTAATATTTGACTCCATACCACTAAAGAATTTATTCGCACCCTTGAAAGATAGCCCAAAAAATCAAGAGAATACTTACATAATTGGTTTATATGGATCCTTCCTGGTTGAGACCGCACGTAAAAATGATATTGCCATAAATTGACAAGGTAATATTTCCATTTATTGCTCATAAGAGGCGTATCTTTTGAAGCCAAAATGGATTTTCCTTGATATCTAAGATACTGCAGGAAAGGATCCTTGAAACCCCATAGGATGTGCTGAAAATCATTATTAAAAAAAAAAAACTTTAACAAGATGTTCGATTTTTACATAGAAAAAAATTCGTTCAAAAAAGACCCCATAAGATGTTGACCGTAAATGAGAAGAGTGATTACGGAGAAAAAGGGCGATGGATTCGTATTCACATATATGAGAATTATATAGGAACAAGAATAATCTTGGATTACCTTTTGACAAAATGGAAATATGTTTATTTGGAGTAATAAGACTATTCCAATAGTCGTAGAGAAAGAAACGTAATAAATGCAAAGAAGAGGCATCGTGCACCCAGTAGCGAAGACTTTGAACCAAGATTTCCAGATGGGTGGGATAGGGTATTAGTACATTTGACACATAATCTAAATGGGAAAATTTGTCCTCTAAAAAAGGAAATAGTGAATGAAGTGATCGTAAATTATGGGACTTTGCTAAAGGTCGTATTGTTCTAAATTTTTCTCTTCTTTTTACCCCTAACTTGCTATCATATTACAATTTATATAGAAGAAACAAAACCAGTTTATTAGATTAAAAGCTATACTTATACCATTAGATTAAGGGATATGCTCTAATTTTAAAGAGCAACAAGTGAATTTGATGTGAAAATGAGAAACAAAACATGTCCTTTGAGTTGTTCGATAATCTAAAATGATGGATACATGGATAAAGATTATACACATAGAATACTGCATGGTGGGGTTGTTGTAGTTGGCAAATCACGTGCAATAAACGTGACGTGGATTTGAGAGAAGTCTTAAACTGATAACACATGTACGGATGTCACAGAGAGAGGCGTGGAAGAAGAAATAGGCAAACCTAGTTTCTCAAGTACGCAGGTGTGATAGAAGATCAAATCTATCTTGATTTGATCATTCTCAATTCGTTCTTTGTGAATTAGTTGCTTTGATTCTTTCTAGAGTTATTTTAACAGAGTTTCTGCATTGCTTTCGATCTTAGCAATACCAAAAGATCCCGGAAAAGAACAGAAGCCACTTATCTATAGATGATGGAGACTAATGTCATCCATTAGATAACGCCTAATCAGACACACAAGATTAATCATCATTAGATTATATCCAAACAATTCAACAGCCATTATTGAAGCCTTCTTTTCTTTAATGGTGGGATGGGATGGGTTTTGTGGATGGACTATAGGGCGTAATTTATATCATAAAGAGAAACTCATTATTATTAAAACAACCCATTTATATTTAAAATGGGTCTAAAGCTTATTTTACTCCGCATAAGCCCTAATTTAGCCAAACGAATTCCAAATTAAACCAAAAGATATTATTGGAGTCTACTTTCATGCACAAGAAAACCAAGTTAGGTCGAGAGTGGAATGAACCAGTCCGAGGATCTTTGTTTCGAGGCTACCAAGCCGAATCTTTCTACGACATCCCTTATTAAACTTGGTCTTTTAAGCTCTGTCACTAGCTCAAAAGACTAGCACATGGCATTAAATTGGGTTCAAAAACCTAATTATCAAAATGACCCTCTTTATTTTGCCCACCAAAAGCTCCTTAGTCGAAGTCATAAAGAGTTTTGGGCATTTCATTGAGTAGAAATTATCTTAGATTTATTGTAGAACATTGATAAGAAGCTACACTTGACCTCAAATCGTTTATTGCATTGATGAATCAATACTTTTGATGCTTGTCGATGAACCAAATTAAGCTAAAGTAGTCTTCTTCAAATTGAATGTAGAACATCCGATGAAGCAAGTTTGTTATCGCATAAATGCTTTATGATACCGAGTAGATGATATGTCTTATACTTCTCTGAACCACTACTAAGAGATTTCATTTCCTCACATTATTCCATTTTGCATCTTATCGTAGTCATCTTGTTTCTTCTTTTTTTTTTATAATGCTTAAAAATTGAATAAAAGCATTAAAATAAACTCAAAAGTACAGCAATAAATGGGTTATATCATACTTGCAATGGATATTATCTTGCTAACGTACATAAGCTCCCATTAAGGGATCGACAAAATGTGTCATTTAATAATGTACATCTCATGGTGTATCCAAAGGAGCTTGCCATCGATCCTTGATGCCAAGGGTCAAAAGGACAACTTACCGGAGTTTAAACTTATGATTTACTCTTCTTGTAGGGCAGCACGCCAATTTGGGTATGACTAACGTGTACTAGGAGACGTATTCCCTACAACAAACTTTGAGTCTTGTTATACACTCATATAACAAATGGATTTCAAACAAATTCATCCAGCACTTAATGAGATAAATGTTTCTTTAAAGAAGTGTCGTGGGGTAGCTTCCTCTAGCTGGTTGTTGTACTAGGCGGGTTGCATGAAGTGATCTCAGAGTTATACACTTACTTAGGATATTGAGTCATTGGATGAGGCACTTGTTTTACGCGGTGAGTTCCACCTTCGACTCCCTAAGTCACATAAGTGTAAAGAGAAGCATGATGCTATA
Source organism: Combretum micranthum (assembly GCA_024138025.1). Classification (NCBI taxonomy): domain Eukaryota; kingdom Viridiplantae; phylum Streptophyta; class Magnoliopsida; order Myrtales; family Combretaceae; genus Combretum; species Combretum micranthum. The sequence continues at coordinate 2,518,103 of JAMXBD010000005.1, forward strand.
GAGCGCATTGGAGAGGTACGACCTCCTAAGCAAGCACCATCTAAACGTCCTCATCTTCACCAGTCAAGTGAGGATCAGAGTACCTCAAAGCGACCACGTCTCCAAGAGGTAATAATAGATTTTCTCTTTGAGTTTAGTTATAAATATATTTCTTTAACCACTTAGTCTCTAAAATTTTAACTATTTATTGTTTATTCTTTTTTTTATTCTTTGGACTTTGTTCAATCAAGCTCTAACCCCAAAGAGAGGCGTGAGTGCCCTTCTCCATTAGGGGGGAAAACTATGGTGACGAACCTCTTGATTACGACATACTCCTGAACATGGCAATGCAACTGATGATGATGATAATGTATATTATGTACCTCAAGATGTCAATGATGAGTTAAATGATCTTGTCAATGTCAATGATGTTATTTTTAGTGTAGAAGATCTTGCTAAGGGTGTTCGTATTGATGAGGATGTTAAAACTGGTGTGCAAGCACCTTCGATAGATAAAAATGCAAATGTTGAGATAGATGAAGACCCTATACATCCGATAGGGGTTCAGGTACCCCAACCAATTACAAATACTGAGAATCATGTTGATTTTCTACTTTGCATGAGTATCCATGACAAAGTTGTTCCTCCTCATTAATCAGAAATATATCTTTATGTCCCAACTATCATTACACTTGCTGCATAGCCTTCTTCCCTAGTCATTGTTGTGTCTTATCAAGACAAGTAATGACTCCCTTTCTAGGTGCAAGTACAAGAGCAGAGAAATATTTCCATGGTTCTAATATACCTTTCATCTCGTAGTACCACTACAACATCTCTATACATTGGATTGGGAATTCTAGGCAAACTCCTCTTTCGCATGTACCTCTCTTAGCGCATGTGTGATGACTATGTTGGGCGAGGTAATGTTGTTAATTACTTCCCCCTGGGACTCACTTATGAAAAAGATTTGAAGTTGGTCATACATGCATGTGAGGGAGCATTATGATTAGACTTTGCTATCTCTAGCCTGGAATCGGTGGTTACAACTGCACTCAAGCTAATTTCATTTTACAAATAGGTAAAGACTTAAAGCCAGTGAACAGGGAGATAAAGAAGTGTTGGTTTCTCTCAATATTGGTTTTGATGATAACCAAAAGAATTAAGTGATCACTAACACATTTATTAAGTGTGCATGCTTAATTAAAGATAATCAAAGTTGGTCTATGAAAATGTTTCTCCAAAGAGATTCAACTCAGAAGTATTTCAAAAAGTGTTCAGAAATTTTTTCAAGAACAAATGAATAATCAAAAGGTAACTCAAAAGGTAAATCGCTGGTTTAGAAGACACTTATAACGGTCAAAAGATAAATTAGAGAGTAAAACTTCCTATGCGAGTTTTAAACAGATATGAAGAAATTGGATTTTCTATAATTTTTTATGGATTTGAAGACCAGCTCCAAAGTTGAATGTATTTGGGTAATACATTCAATTATGTTCCACATAGTTGGTTTAAATATCCATAATGAATAATCAAAAGGTAAATCGCTGGTTTAGAAGACACTTATAACGTCAAAAGATAAATTAGAGAGTAAAACTTCCTATGCAAGTTTTACAAACAGATATGAAGAAATTGGATTTTCTATAATTTTTTATGGATTTGAAGACCCAGCTCCAAAGTTGAATGTATTTAGGTAATACATTCAATTATGTTCCACATAGTTGGTTTAAATATCCATGGGGATTTAAGTTTTTATTGGATTAAGGATTACTCTTAAGTTTTTAACTTTTGACAACATGTTCAAGTTCAACCTTTTAATACATTCAAGATCAATTTCGTTTTACAAGCTAGAAATCAGTTCAAGACTGTCATAATGAAGATCTTTCTCTTTTAGGCCGTGTTTTAACAAGACAATGAATCTAAAATCATGAAGTTTAAGGACAACAAGAAGAACTCAAAATCACGAGAGCTAAAGACAGCTAGAGAATTTCAAAATCATTTGATTTATGGGCTGCAAAGATATGGGATGCAAATTTGTTTTTCAAATTGAACAATATCAGAAGATGTTTATCCTTAAGTAGACAAAATTTTATGGGATCTTCATCAATAATCAAGTTTATCTTTACTAGCTGGAAATTTTCGAATTTGAAGAAGATAATAAATAGTGAGATTTTGTCCTATCTTCAAAGGATTTTGACATGTATTTTTAGAGAATGATTTGAATTGATAAAGTTCAAATCTTCAAGACCTATCCACAGCAAGGTTAATATCTCCAGTAGGTGCACAAAAATCAAACATGATCATCTTCAACGTTCAATTTCTTATCTTATCCAAATGAAGCAAGCATTTCGAAGGGGAAATATCAGGAATGAAGCTTATCCTTATCCTAACCATTGAAGATACTTCTAGCAGAAGGTTAAATAGAAGAAAAAGAGGGAACTTCAATATAACAATAATAATCAACTCCACCTTTATACAAACTCTACAACTGACTTTTGTGCTAATCACTGTTACTCTATTGTCATCGTTGTATTAAAACCAAAGGAAATCTTTATTTCTTTATTCCTCATTGCTTTAGTTTCTTGTGAGAGATTGTAAAAGGAGTGAGAGTGACTTTCTTTTTCGGTATATTAGTAAATAGCTTGAGTGAAGCTAGATAAGCTGAGCAGAGTGATTGAAGTTCATTGTAGTTAAACAAGCTTGTACTCTCATTTCTTGATTAGATAGTGGAACATACCGTGTGGAATACTAAGTCCCCAGCTTGGAGCTGGAAGAGAGGACTAACGCTCAAGGCAGAACCTCTATAAATCAACTTTGCACTATTCTCTACCTTATATCTTTAATTTTGTGTATACTTAGTTGTTTGCTTTTGCTGCATCCTATACTCAGGGACTAAATCAGAGAGTAACTAGAATTTTATTTTCTAATTAGAGACTAAATCAGAGAGTAATTGGGAAGCTCAACTTTAAACATTTTCTCAACTTAAGTAAACTTGTTTTATCCAAATTTTGATTAAAGTTATTGGTGGTTAAGTTTTGTTTTCAAGTAAGTTTAAAAGCCATTATAATTTGATTAACTAAGTGGTGTGAATTGATTGAGTTTTTGAAAAAAGTGAAAGTTTTATTAAATAACCAATTCACCCCCCTCTTGATTATTCTTTCGAGACCAACAAGAAGAAGGAGGCAGAGTTGAAGGTTTTGCATGATAAAAAAAGGGTGAATTACAGTAGAAGGTCTCACCATTTAGGAGTAAGTTCATTTAAAGTCCCAACATTTTGAATAGTTAAAAAGAGGTCCTAATTTTAGAAGTCAGTTTATCTAAGGTCCTAACATTTAAAGAAGTGGGTCAATTTGGGTCCCCAAGGACACGTGTCAACAAGAAAAAATATTTATTTAAAACTAAAAGACTCTTCTTCTGTTGACACATGTCTTTGAGGACCCAAATTGGCCGACTTTTTGAAAATTGGGACCTTAAAAACTTGTTCCCAAACTTTAGGACCTCTTTTTAATCACTTGAAATGTTGAAACCTTAAATGAGCTTACTTCCAAACATTGGGACCTTCTAGTGTAATTTACCCAATAAAAAAAAGATGTTGAATGCCAAAATGAACAAGATGCTCGGAGATACTAATGTTAATAGAAGCGAAGAGCAACATTTGCTTTATTGATGTAATCAACATTGCTTACATTTAATGAAAAAGTTACACATTTATTCCTCTCTTTCCTCTTGCTTGTACTTTTTTTTATATTATTGTATCCTTTAGATTGGAATTACTTCAACACATTAGTGCCACTCCTTTTTTCTTTTTTTTTTTTAAATTCATATTATTGTGTTGCTTTATTTACTATTAAATGTTTATGAGTAATATTAAGTTGGCATCAACTGCCAAGCCTACTACAGCGTTGCTTCAACTCTTCACGGTCGAGATAGTTTCAATATCATGAACATGTGTGGCAGAAAAGGGAATTTTCACCTACCATGCATTTGAAAAAGAACGAGTACTTATAGTAAGCAATTGTGGCTGCCATGACATGATCGCTTTAATCATCATGAATGAGGTTACTTCAACCTCATTATCTACAAACAAAGGCTTATGGCTACCAACCTGCTATACGGTTGCTTCAACCTAACATAACTAAAATTTCTTCAAGCTTATATTTAATTGGTGCAAGAGTCGTGTGCTTAGAGTAAAGCTTTTACCAAGCTACTACGGCTATAGTAATAAGATCACTTGGATCTTTCACTATTGAGGTAGCTTTGACCTTAGATTCTAAATTAAGGTATTATAGCTACCTAGTCTGTTGTGAGATCGCTTTGATCCATCACAGCTGAGATCACTTCATGAATGTAGCCACCACTAGTCTATGCCTTCTTCAAGGGTGTAACTTCTACCCATTTTGTGAAATACTCGGTGTCTACCAAGATCCATATACGTCGTTTAGATGGAGAATGTATTAGCTCAATCAAGTCAAATGCTTAAGTGTGAAATGGCAAGGAATTATCAAACTATGAAGCTCTACTGTTAGGGCATGAATTGCATTACTATGAAGTTGGCATGGGACACACTTCTTGGCATAGTTGAAGGCATCATGTTCCATGGTTGGCCAGTAATATCCCTTTTCAAGGATCTGTAATACATTTCCTTGCCCGTTGATATTCATCACAATCTCCGAATGAAGTTCAATCAATATCACTTCAATTTCATGTGGCACTACGCATCACAAAGGTTATCCTTAAAAAGAACTGATGTACAATTCATCATCCTATAACATATACTTCTTTACTTTCCACTTGATTATTCTAGCATCTCAGCTGTTGGTGGGGAGAACAATGTTCTTCAAGAAATCTACATATGGTCATCATCAGCCTCCTATACTTGCAATAAATTTGCATTCTGCTTCATCAGGCAGTAAGGAACAATTCAAGCAACTGATTTGCAGCTGGGACGCATCTGAAGGCTAATAATACCCTGCACGCTTAATTCGATGATATAAGGGTGGTCCATCCTCACCTCATCAGACTTGATGGAACTCTTGTAGTTTACGTTAAGCTTCGTCAATAGATATGTAGCATGCTAAAATTCGTTCAACAGCTTTGTAGTACAAAGTACAATATATGAAGATAAAGTGTTGAAGTGTCGTCATAGAGACTATTTCAGGATGCGCCAACTATGCCTTAATAGTCGTACGCCAGTCGTCTGGTAACTCTATATCCTCTTTAATTAATCTCAAAGTAGCATAAGGCACAATTCTTCTAGTGATCTGGACAATCATCTCGACAATAGAATCTCGCATCGGGACTTTAGATGCTAATGTTGCCAGCGTGTCAGCATATCTATTAGTAGAACATCTAGTATGCTCATATCTTACAGAATGGAACGTAGTGATAAGAGATTGTATTTATGTTCTATAAAGGGCCAATGTAGGCTCTTTCATGCAAACTCCCCATTAGTTTGCTTAATGATAAGGTTTGAGTCACCTTTGATACATATCCAGGTTACGCCTACTTGTTGAGTAGATAGCAATCCAAGTGCTTCATACTCAGCTCCATTATTCGAGCAATGAAAGTTAAATTTGAAGGCTAAGGGAATTTCTTAGTCATCGGGGACATTAACACTATTCCATCTCCATATCCACTACTCCAGATAATCCATCAAATTGGACTAATCATTCCCCACTTATTTCTACCATGAGTGAATCGTCATGAAAACCACAGAAATGGCCTCCGTTATTTTATCTTTATCAACACTAAGGAATTGAGCTAACAAATTTGCTAGTGCCTATGACTTGATTGCTTTTGGAGATGAGACTACAATATCGAATTCTCCAAGAAGCAACATCCATTTAGTGATTCTCCCAGTAGAGCCAGTCGTGAGATAAGGTACTTGATGGGGTATGAATCGATCATCACAATGACTTTATGTTCTAGGAAGTAATGTGCAATTTTTTAGTTGCGAAGATCAGTGCAAGACAATGCCTCTTGCATGTTGGATAGTTGATTTCACTAACTTGAAGAGTTTGATTCAAATAATACACTAGATGTTCAACACCACTTACTTCTTGCACCAATAAGGCTGTAATGAACCTATCAATAGACATTAAATATAAGATCATCGGCTCTCCCTTGATTGGCATTGTCATTGTCTATACCCAGTACTCCCTTGATTTTCTAAAATGCCTCTTTTTGTGTCAACCCCTGTTCAAATTATACACCTTTTTTCTTCACTTGATGCAGTGGAAATGAGATTTCAACAAGTGCCGAGACAAATCATCTGACATATGATACCTTTCCCATAAATCCCTCCAACTCTCATTGATTGTTTAGTGATGGCATGGACTGAAGGGCTTCTACTTTAGATGGATCCACATTTATCATTTTGATGCATAATGAATCCAAGGAACTTCCCTGACGATACTCTAAAGATGCACTTTAAGGGGTTCATTCTCAATTTATAGGCCCGATACCTTTCAAACACCATCTTCAAGTGATGAAGATGCTCAGGTGATTACTGTGATTTAATGACGATATCATCTACATAATCCTCCATATAATCATGCATCATTTTGTGGTAGTTCGCAGTCATTGCCTTTTGGTAAGTGGCTTTGCATTCTTTAAGCCAAACAGCATCACAATATAATAAAAGTTCCCAAAAGGAATCTGAAATGCTGTGCACTAGGCATCGCTTGGCACCATCTTAATTTGATTGTATCTACTAAAACCATCCCTGAAGGAGAAAAGTTCATGTACAACTATTGCATTAACTAGCATATCAATGTTAGGGAGTGGAAACTCATCTTTGGGGCATGCTTTATTCAAATCACAAAAATCCACACAAACGTGTATTTGGCCACTCTTCTTCTTTACAAATACAATGTTAGCCAACAAAGTTAAGTAATGGGCTTGATAAAGCCAACTTGCAAAAGCTTCTCTATCTCAGCCTTGATTTATACCTCAACTTCTGGGTGAAATAGATGCTAGTGTTGTTTCATCGACTTAGCTCCTGACTCTATACTCAAACAATGCATTACCTGGCTGGGATCGAGGTCTAGCATCTCTTCATACGTCTAGGCAAAGATGTCCCTAAATTCCTTAATTAGATCCACTGAGGGGCCTTTGATTTGTTTAATTAGACCTTTACTAATAAAGATGGGTCTGGGCGCTTCTCCTAGGGTTGCTAAGTTCAACACCTTGATTTCCTCATCTTACAGCTTAAACTGGTCTTATAACTATGGGTGTGTAGGCTTGGTTTCTTGTAGGTTCAAGGGTCAGGAGAGGATGCAAATGCCTCTTTAAACCCCATAGACCGTCATAAGCGATATACAATATGCTCATCTGTTTTACTGTAACTCTCAATCTTCACAGATTTGTTACCCCCCTCTCCTTTTCCTCTAACTCCCAGATGCTGGAGTCTTGTGCTTTCTAGCATTCTACTCCTGCACTTCCTCCTACCTTGGTAGTAGTATGCCAATAAGTCTACCAAGGGCAGTTTTTCCTTCTCCAGCATACTCATCGTAAATTTCAGCTTCAATGAAGAAGGATTTATGCTCAAATGCATTCCTTGCAGCAGGTATGAATCTTTCCCTTTCCAATGTCCCTTCATACACTGATGTAATATTGAAGGGACAAGATTGTGATTGTGTATCCATTTTCACATCTATGACATAAAATTTTGTTGACCTGTGCATAGGTCAACCTTAAAATCCACATTAATGAAACCTATTGTCTTAGCTTGGACATCGTTGAAGTCGCGTACATCAATTGGTTATCTACCAACTTCCTTATATCTAGTCATGCTACTTTAAAGGTTGACATAGGCATAACATTAAGTGAGGAGCGATTGTCATGAAGGTTCTCCTAATGGAATGACCATTAAGTTCACTGTCCATAAAACAATGGACAGTTGTGGTTTGGATTGCTAGTATACATATCATTTTCTATGAAGATTATTGCCTTTTCATGTGCCATTGCCATCTTATGTATTGGTTGTACCACATTCCAATGCTCATACTGGTGTTCGGAATTTTGCTCTAAAGTGTTTGCAACTACAATCTGAGATTCCTCATTAAAACGAGGAGATCAAAGAAATTCCTTACATTAGAGGTTTTGAGCAAAGCCAAAGTAGCATGGTTACTTAAACCTCCATCAACTTTCTTTCCTCTACCAGTAGGTGTTTCTTCCTACGGTGTGCCCATTGGCTCATTAGCCTGTAGTTAGTCAACTTCTTAAGAAGTTGTAGGATCATGAGAGCTCGCATTAATAGCTCCCTGATTATCATTATGTGCAGGAAGGAATTCCTATGCACATCATTGTATCAAGTTTAAGTTCGCCATTGCGAACCTTCTCGTTGAAGATCCTCCTTCATGTCCAATAATCTTTTGTTAGATGTCCCATCATCCTGTAGAACCTACAAAACCTTGCTCAATCCGTGGCAATCTAATGATGCCGTCTTTAAGCCATCAGTCAAGGACAGCATGAACCTTACCCATACTGCACGAAAAAGGTAGAACATCCAGAGTACCATCTCTTCAGGATTTCTTACAACCCTTGAGCTCCCACCTTAAGGAGTGCTTACCAACGGTTGTCGCATCTTATTTAGGTCACCCTTTTGTTTGATAACTGAATTGTTCATACTTCATCCATTCTAAACTAACATCGAGAATGACTTAAGTTACAAATTCTCTAGATGCATGGCATATTTTGTGAACATACCCTGGATACAAATTTTGATGAGTTTGCTTTCGTCATACGTATCCTAGATGTCCAAAGAGCGTTCTCTGAAGTGCTCAATGTAATCCATAAGATCTTCCCTTGGGCATTGTTTGGTACACCTTATGTCAATCAACATTGCTCATTCTTAAGTTTCAAAGAATTTTTCAAAAATCATTCTACACATAGTCCCCCATGAATCAATAGAGCCGAAGGTGAGATCAACATACCGGGTGTATGCCTTCTTTGTCAATGACTTAGAAAATTCTTTGAGCTTTAGGTCATCATCAAGTCCATAACTTAGAGACTCTCAATGAACTTGAGAAGGTGATCCTTAGTACTACCTTGTTTTCCATTGAATTTAATAAACTTTAGACTAGTGTAGTCCTTGGGATAGGATTTCTCCATAATCCTTTGTGGGTATGGTATGGAAGCATCATATTGATGACACTGGTAATAGATGCAACTTGCACCTGTCTTAAGTATTTTTCGAGGTCTTACTTCATCACATATAACGCGGAAGCAGATGATATATTAATTCCCACTTAAGGAGTAGGGGTAATACTGCAAGGCACAGCTACACCAACCGTAAGTGGTTAGACATTGCATCAAAAGGAGGAGAAGCCTCTGAGATGAGCCCTTACCCTTTCTCCGATAGCAGGCATGGGATCTCTTAGAGTTGGAGGCAATAATGGCTCCTGTCTGTGCCTCCTTCATTTTCAGCAACGAGAGCATTCGTTTGCTCATGTTGAGCATCATGTAAGGTCTCATGATGAGTACCCTCTAAGACAACCATAGCTGGAGCAATACTAGTTGTTTACATGCCTGGTACAGGCAAAGTAATCCTGGGAAGTGTACATCCTGATGCAGTAGTGGCAGTTCTGGCTATACCTAGTAAAAACTACAGGAGGGCATTCAAGAATTGGTTAAGAGCCAGGGTGTTCTCTTGCATAGTGTGTATCATGACCACACTATCAACTGTAGGAGTTTGCACAACCACAGGAGCAGCATTGTCCTCAACTACATGAGTCTGCTTAACCACATCAAAATAATTCTCCTGATCTTGAGGGTTTACTTCTTGTCCAACTCTCTTACATGGAGGTGCCTTTCTTATAAAAAAAAAATTACTCTATCCCTAGTGGAGTTGCCAAAAAATGTATGGTGGTGTTGCTGTAGTTAGCCGATCACATACAATAAGCATGGAGTCGACCAAAGAGAAGTACTGAACTGATGACAGATGTACTGATATCATAGAGAGAGGCATAGGAGGAGGCCAAACAAACATGGTTTCTTGAGTGCGAAAAGGTGACAAAATATAAAATGTATCTTGATTTGATCGTTCTTGACTTATTATTTGTGAATTAGTTACTTTGATTCTTTCTAGATGTTTTGACAGAGTTTCCACATTGCTCTCGATCTCTGCAATACACAGAATGACCCCGAAAGAGAAGAGAAGCCACTTATTTATAGATGGTGGAGACTAATTTCAACCATTGGATAACACCTAATCAGATGCAGAAGATTAAGCATGGCTAATCACCATTAGATCATATCCAAACAATCCGACCATTGTTATTAAAGTCTTTTTTTCTTTGATGGTGAGCTAGGCAAGGCTTTGTGGATGGGTTAGAAGGTTTTATTTATATTATAAAAAGAAACTCGTTATTATTAAAATAGCCATTTTATATTTAAAATGGGCTTGAGGCTTATCGTACTCCACTTAAGCCCTAATTTAGTCAAATGAATGCCAAATTAATCTTGGAAGACATTTTTGAAGTCTACCTTTTGCGCACAAGAAAACCGAAATTCGGCCAAGAGCGGAATGAACCGATATGATGATCCTTGTTTCGAGCTTACCAAGCCGAATCTCCTACGATATCCCTTATTGAACTTAATCCTCTAAACCTTATCACTAGCCCTAGAAGCCCAGCCCATGACATTAAATTGAGTCAAAAGCCCAATTACAGTAATGACCCTCAACAAATACTAAGCAAAGTAAATAAGGTACAAACTGTGCATCACATAATAATTTAATGCGACTATAAAATACCTATAAAAGTTGGTTACAATGTTAAGATCACTATTAAAACTTTACAATGTTAATCCACGAAATCGTACTCATCACCGTCTATTCATTTACGCAATCCCATTGACACTATTAAATAGAGAGATATACTTAAATGAAAAATTAACTATAATATAGATATATGTTAATCAAATAATGGAGGACGGGCAGTGTCGTCGGTAATCATATATGCATTCGAAGCTAGTTTGAGGAACAAATCAAATGCGTTTAATATATACCGAATATACAAAAGCCATCAAGTTCAACAAGCTTGTAATAAGGAAAGAGAACAATAATGAATTACAGTCTTACAAAACAGAGACACAGACGATCACCGGAAACAAAAGAAAAATGAAGAAAGAAAATTTAAAAAAAAATGTAAGCATGAATTGGTAAAACACTTTTATGGAAATTATTTTCTGGTTATGACACTTATTGAAAATAATTGCTTGTATAAGATTGAATTAAAAAAAAATTCTAAAACATGTCATTAAAATCCCATTTGGAAAATAGGATATGTCAATATTGTCTCACACGTGCAAATCAAATGCTCATGTATCATGATTTATTAATATAATGTATGTGCACATTAATACCACCATTAATAAACGTGATATTGACTAGAGAATATTCTGTCATGAGATTTTGGAATGTAGTCAAACATCATATTGCGTGTGTGACAAGCAATATACTTGTGTAATTGAAGTTTATTTACCTAATTTTATATGTAAATGTAAGGACTTCGACTTACTTGAATCCAAAACCAAGCAATGCCAAATCCCTTAGCTATGATAATGTTTTAAGTATTACATGCACAAACCTCCTTAAACGATATATTTATGTTGAACATTGCTAGCCGGTTTTAAATTCTATCGTTTAATAGATTATAGAGACAACTGGAATCTTTAAAAACTTATTACAAAGCATGACTTCATAACTCAACTTAAAGAAAATACAACTTTAAAAAAGATAAATTCAGTTCTTTAAACATTGGGCCTACTTCACTTCTTCCTCTCATACCTCCCAAAATGGCCCATACCCAAGTCAAACGTCATTAGCAATGTCATCAGCAACATCAACATCATCAAATCATCATTATCAAGTCATCAACATCATCGTCATCACCTGGAAAGAAGACAACAACAACAATAATGAGTCGAAGCCTAATACAATAGCAACACAAACATACACAAGATGTCGTACGAGCTTATCTAAATACAATGCAGTAACAACAATTTATTATCTTTAAATTAAAACGAAACAAACAATACTGGAGCACTCACACTTCGATAACAATCTTTGGGAATCTAGGGTTCCTAAGTAACAGCAACTGCTCAGGGGTTGATATAGGCGGCCCAAGTACATATACCTCCTATATCTAATGAAAAACGAGAAAATAGCCTCATATAAGGTTCACAACTATGACACACACTCTACCCATCACGGTCCATAATATAATAAAAGGCTCAAACGGTCCCATAAATATGAGTCCTATTATATTACTTCTTGTCAATCAAGATAGAACATTACACTGATATTGTTTGCCTTATCAACTACCCCGTTGAGCTACTTTTGAATTTCTATTGCATCATGGTAACAAAGTGGCTTAACCACCAAACTATTATGCCCTGTCCTGGACAAAGTTGTCGCTCCCATACCAGATTAAATGACATAAGCACAAGCAACACTCATTAATTAAGTCGTTTGTAAGTTTTATTTCCTTTTAATATGCCTATCCTAGCAAACAATAAGCACATCACTACATACCTTTCATAGATGATGTCTAAACAGAGATAGAGGATAGATCAAGGCTATCTCAGAAGATAAATCAGGTATTCATATATGTTCAAGAAGTAAACTTATATAAGCATTTAATTTAATTATCCATTTATATTAAAATTTTATTAAAACCCTATTTAATCAAACACTAAGTAGGTACCCCGCCATAGCTGCAAAGATTGCCCCGCTAAGATACGGACAGTTCTCTATTATCTGTCAAATTATTTTTTTTCTCTTTGTTTATTCATCTATTATAAAAACATCATCATGTCATTCATATTCAAAAAGACTCATTTCCTAGCAAACAAGCATTTGAAATAACATATTTTCCATATAATTCATGGTTTAACCTAATACATTAGCCTAAACCAATTTTTACCTATTAAACCTATTTTAACTTAATCTTAACCAAGTTGATTAGAATTAATCATTTAATTCAATCACTAAGTCAAGATGATTAAACTTAATCAATCTATTTCATTTTAGCAAATTGAAATCTATTTAGTCAAGTTGAACTTAAGATTATTAACTAAGTTCATTTTATATCTCACTTCTATATTTAATCCAATTATTTATTAAATCTACAAATTCATCAAACTCATTCTTAATTATATCATTTAATTAACACATCACATAACTATCATTTTCTATTTTATTTTATTTTTATTCAAATTTTTAAGAAGACACGGTCAGGTGCACGGCCGTGTTTCATCCCTTGTACTTGCATAAGAAGAAACACAATCAGATACATTGCATCGTGTTTCCATTGTGCTGGTTTGAGTTTTGGGATTTTCTTTTAAAATGAATCAAAGAGAACACGGATGGATATGTTTAGCCATGTTTCTCTTATGTGTTAAAAAATAAAGAGCACGACTATTATACACCCCGTGCTCATCGTCATGTTGTTTGTTTCAAAAACTTTACTTGTTCTACTACTTTATTTACATCAATTTTCAACATCTAACATCTTTTAATCAACATATAAGCTTAAAATCATCATTTCTAACATTATATATACATGTTTTTACTTCATCTAACCACAAATTATGCCAAGAATCATCTAACCTAGATTCTAACTTAAATGCTCACATATTCATGGTTTATCAACTTCATCACAATTTCTACTTATATCTAACACTAATCCATTGTATACATGTATAAACAATAAAAAAAAAAAAAACGACTATACTTATTTTTTGGGCAACCACATGCAACATGATCTTCTTTACACTTCTTCTCCTTATTTGTTGAAGCTAAAACTAGCATGTTTCTAACTTCGGATCTTGTTTTCTAACTTTGATTTCTCTTCTAATCCTCTTGAAATTGAGATTTGAGAGTTAAGTTGAGAAAAAGAAGAAAGAAGAGAAGAGAAAGAGAAAGAGAAGAGAAAAGGAAAGAAATGATCAAAAGAAAAGGAAAGAGACAAACAAAGGAAAGCAAAAAAAAAAAAAAAAAAGGGAAGGATAATTATAATTTATGATATTTTAGGGTAAGGGTATTTGGCTTAAGCCTTTCAGATCAATACCTTCAATTCTAAAAGTATCTAGAAAACAATTTTAGAATCTATAGGTTAGAAATTAAGAACTTAATTTAGGAACTTAGTTTAGATCAAATGATATTCAATTTGACTTGGCTTAGGATCTAATATTTTTAGGCAAGCAGATGATTTCAAAATTGATGGGATTAAGGATATTAACTTTTAGCTAAAGCTTAGGGATTTAGGAATCCACTAAACATGTAAAGAGCATGTTTAAGGTTTTAGGAATTTGAAATCTCAAATTTCAATTTAAAACTATTGCTAATTTGATTATGTCAACTTGTTTAATTACACAATGTAATTCACTTGATTCATTTAATCTATTTAAACTCAATTTAACTTAAGTGAAAGTTTGAGATATTTTACGAAATTTTTAAGTTACTAAATACCATACGTAATTGAAGTTTTACTTCTCAAATTTACTAGATATGCTATGTTTAAAAGATAATATCATTAAAAAAAATCAATGGTCAAAAAAATACAAACATAGGTAGGATGGTAATTAAATTTAACAAATACATTTTCATTCATTGTGTAACATCTAACAACTTCATGTTTCGGGTTTAAACTTTAAAATTGCTAATGTTGTAAACTATGATTCAAAGGTAACTTTTTGTAGATAAATCGTAGAAAATTTGCCATACTAAAAATGATACAATTGGAACGGCAACATTTTTATTTGAGCTATACGATTAACCAAGCCCACATCATTTGGATTGAGAGAATATAGATATTATTAGATTGGTGTCTTCAAATTACACATAGAAGCATTAGCACACAAAGATATGAATGAATGGTCAACAACCAAAAAAAGCTATGTAATTGGTTTTTTATTCTGCCTATGTTATTTTATTTATTATGTTTAGGTTTTAGGCTTTAAACAAGCCAATGTATAATTATATAAGTTGTTATATTTATTTAATTAAATTAAGATTAAGAGAAAGTCCCTAAATTTTAGGTAACTCAGTTGTAGGAGCAATGTTTGTTGAAAAGGAAAAAACCAAAAACAAAAAAAGAAGGAAAATAATAATCCGAAGAAGTTTTGAGAGCTTGGATCATATTGCTACTAATAGGTTCCTTTTTGAGTTTAACTTGTGGTTTTTCATCCCTAATCTTTTGAGATTTCTTATATTAAATATCGTGTATCACTTTCAGGGATGTAAGGCACCCGACCAAATTTTACCCTAAGGTTTTGGGGTAGTTTTCAACAATATTTAAAGATAAAAACAGAAAAAAGAAAAAAGGAAGAAGAAGAAGAAGAGAAGCAGCCGCATATATGGCTTTATGTTGGGATTTTGTCTAGTTTTGTGGATTTATGATGTGGATAATTAAAAAGAAAAATGGGTCTCATGGGAATAATTTATGTCAATTATTTTAGATCCTATATACACTTTTGTCCAATAGTAAATATTTATTACGTCATCATTCTTGATATAGTAAATTTTATAAAAAAAGTTGGATTATTTATAAGAAAATTCTATGGTCCCATCATTATCTGATAGCTTACACCATAATCCAACCGTGATCGAACCATTAAATTAATTAATAGTCCAATTACTATATTTATTTTAATGATTATATGGTTAATTTAACAGTCTCATCAATGGGACCGTAGAAGCTCCCTTATTAATAATATAAAGTAAATTAAGAGATTATGTGTAAATATTGAGAAACAAGGTTTGATTGAACATGGCTCGTTCACTTCATTTTATAGAATATAGGTTGGGTGGGGGGGAGGGAATGGAATTCCAATTTAAAGGGAATGTAATAAAGTTGTAATAGCTATTGCTATGTTCATATATAAAAAGTAAAGCAAGTAATTATTGAGTAAGTATTTATTATAGAAAGAAGATAATTGTATAGGTAATATTTTCAAGATAGGAATATTTATAACAAAGTTGAAAAATAAAACATTGAATGGTAATTCATGAGGGTGGGGGACATTGAATTGCTATATATCATTTTACTTAATAGTAACTCATTATGAATTGCTATTCCCTTATTAGGAACCAAAATATAATATAAGCCTACGGCCTCTTTCAAAAAAGAATCAGGTCTAATTTATTAGCTTTACTTTAACAAAATACGAACAGTATTATTTGCTAGGGTTTTCACTATCTCGAATGTTCTCATTTACTTGTATAAGAAAGAGAAAAAACACTCTCTACAAAATAACAAGGGTTCAAACCTTAGAATTGTGATCGAAACAACAAAACAGAGATAATCAAACTCAAGAAGCTCCAAAACTCACAGAGACTCATTTTCTCAAACATGCAATAGTCGGATCCTAGATCTGTTGTAGATCTCAACTCCTTCCAGTTCGTGAATGTAATGATCTAAAGGTCTTGTTCTCTTTATCTGCAAAAAAGATATTTGAAAGTTAAATTTCTAGCCTAGATATGTGTTTGTGTGCTTGTGAGGTTGAATTGGAAAGGAAAGGAAAGGAAAGGACTTACTGGATTCGAGTTCCAGTGGACTCCCAAATCTCAATAATGAGAACAAGAACCAGGGATGATCCCTCTACTCTGTAAAACATCTGTTTATAGTTTTTCCTAATGCTATTGTCATGTCGGATTTCTGTTATTCTATTGGGTTGTAACTGCTGAATAACTATCTGGTGCTTTCCTTATTTATTCCGTAGTATATGAAATATTTACGTACAAACATGAATAGCTATCTGATGTAATCCTTGAGATATTTGGGTGATTTAGTAATTCTCTTCGATCTGATGTTATTCATAACATTTTCCCTCTTTGTAGAACAATTGACCTTGACCTCAAGGTCAAAATCTGGATGGTCAATTCAAAATACTGACAAATACATTTACGCTACATCCTCTGGTGAATATGACTCCCGTTGTACCAATACCTAGTCCACACAAGACCCACCTCTCAAAATTGTCTTGAAGCCAAAACTACTAAGGGTTTCGCAATGGATGATTCCTAAGAGAATCTTGCGGCAAAGGAATAGTAGTCCAAGTAGTTCTCATAGCTTTTTTAAGTAGGGACACATGGAACACAGATGTATCTTAGAAAATTCAGGTACTAATAATCGATAAACAACTGAACCAATTTGTTCCCAAAATTTTGTAAGGACCAAAATATCTTCGAGAGAGTTTGTGAGTAGCTTGCCCTGACAGTGAAGTCTACCGATAGGGTTGAAGTTTAACATACATAAAGTCTCCAATAGCAAACCACTTATCAGATCTTTTTTTATCAGCCAAAAATTTCATCCGTGCTTGTGCTGATCTCAAATTATCCATGAGAAGGTGCAAAATCTCATCCCTAGAAGCTAGTTCACTGTCAACAGCTTCTACTGAACTAAAACCCCTTACATAATCGGGAATTGCTGGTGGTTCCCTTCCATATAAAGCCTGAAAAGGAGTAAAGCACGTGCTTATGTAAAAGCTAGTGTTGAAACAAAATTCCGCCTAAGCCAAAAACTTTGGCCATTCTTTAGGAGAATCCATAGAAAAAGCTCTAAGATAATGCTCCAAACATCTATTGAATACCTCAATTTGACCATCAGTTTGTAGATGGTAAGCTGAGCTCATCCGTAGAGTTGTACCACTCAATTTGAACAATTCAGACCAAAATCAACTAGTGAAAACTCTGCCTCTATCACAAACAATAGAACAAGATATGCCATGATGCTTCACCACAATATCCACAAATAAACGAGCTACTTGAAAAGCTATATAAGATGCTGATAAAGTGCCAAAATGACAGTACTTAGTTAAACGATCCACCATTACTAAAATAATAGAAAACCCATGTGATAGAGGCAACCTAACCACAAAGTCCATGCATATGTCTTCAAAAACTCATTGAGGAATGGGCAATGATGTAATAAGCCAGTTAGACTTGTGGTCAGATACTTAATTTGCTGTCAAATATGACATTGTCGAACAAAATTTTCAATATCTTTGTGCATGTGAAGCCAAAAGAAAGATTGTGCAATGCGTTTATAAGTCTTTAACATTCCCAAATGGCCACCAATCGGTGAGGCATGAAGCTCAGTTAGTATGAAAGAAATAAGAGAACAAGTTGGAGGAACAAAAATCCGAGTTCCAAAAAACAATAAGCCACCCTTAGAAGTAAGTGACCATGGTAAATCAATACCCTGAGTCATCTTCTGTTACCATTCAATAAAAGAAGCAATAAAAGAAGGATCAAATTGTAATTCATGCTTTAGTCATGTAATGAAATCAAATGAAGGCAGTGAGATGGCTAAAAATGTAGGTTCATCCAAAAAAACCCAAGATAAAGCATCTACACCTCTGTTTTCAACCCCAGGTTTATATTATACCTCATAGTCATGCCCCCAACAACTTAACTAACAATTGTTACTGATTTGGAGTTTGAATAACTTGATTCAATATCTCTTTCAAACTGCGTTGATCAGTACGAATGATGAAATGCTGCCCAACAAATACTATCTCCATTTCTTAGTGGCGGCTACAATACCCATTACTTTGCGAACATAAGTGCTAGCTTTTGTAATCTTGAGGGAAATTTCTTACTGAAATAAGCAATAGGATGAGAATCCTGGTGCAAAATGGCTCCCATACCTTGCCGCAAGGCATCCATCTCAATAATAAAAACCTTAGAAAAATCAGGCAAAGCTAAGACTGGTGTTGTCATTAAAGCTCGTTCAAAAGCAGAAAAGCCATAGTAGCTGTGTCATCCCAGTGAAAACCATCCTTTTTCAAAAGATTTGTCAAAGGATAAGCTATCTTGGCATAATTTTTGACAAACTAATACCCAGTAATGCCAAGAAATCCACAGAGGTGCTTAACAGCAATGGGTTGTGGCCAATCTTGAATAGCCCTTATTTTATCTGGATCTGGGTAGACTTGGCCAGCTAACACAATGTGGCATAAATAATCAATCTGATTTGGGCCAAAAGAACATTTAGACCTCTTCAAATAAAAACTATGCTCTCTTAAACATAGCAAAGCTTGTTCAAGATGAAATAGATGATCGTTCAAGGTCCTGCATATATTAATATATCATCAAAGAACACTATAATGACTTTTCGTAAAAAGGAACGAAAGATAGTATTCATTACTAATTGAAATGTAGCAGGAGCATTTGACAATCCAAAGGGCATGACAATGAACTCATCATGACCATCATGAGTTCCGAAGGCTGTTTTATGAATATCATCTAGAAACATACGAATCTGATGGTAGCCAGCCTTCAAATCCATATTAGAAAACATAATAGCACCCCCCCCCCCCCCCCCCCCCCCCCCCCCAAAAAGTTCATCAATAGTAGGAATCGGAAATTCGTCATGTATTGTGGCCTGGTTCAAAGCTCTATAATCAACATAAAAACGCCATGAACCATCCTTTTTTTTTAACCAATAACACAGGAAAAAGGACTGGTACTAGGCCGAATGACTCCTTGTTGCAACATCTCATCAACCAACTTCTCAATTTCAGATTTCTGAAAATAAAGATATCTGTAAGGTCGCACATTAATCGGATCCGTTTCATTTCTAAGATGAATATGATGTTGTACCGTTCTCAAAGGTGGCAATGATGAAGGAATCTCAAAGACATCATTGAATCTGCCTAATAGTGCATCTAAAATACTATTGTGAGTGGTACAAGATGATGAATGATCCTCCTAAGCCACAATTTGAAAGAAACAGGCCACAAAACTCTCTTTAATCAAACTCAAAAGCTACTTCTGAGATAATTCCTCACAATTGAAATCAGAGAAACCATTCAAACAAAAAGTTTTATTGTTCCAGATAAACTGCATAAAAAGTTTAATATAATCTACTGTAACAGGACCCAACAATTTGAGCCACTAAATTCCCAATACAAGCTCAGCTCCTTGAATAGGTAAAACAAAGAAATCCACAAAGAATAATACTCCCTCCAATAGCAAAGGAACCTATCTAAAAACTCCAGAACAAATCAAACTATCCCCATTGCCAATTAAAACTGAAAATTGAGGAATAAACACATAGCGTCAACCATTTAACCACATCAACTTGAATGAAGTTATGTGTGCTACTAGAATCAACCAAAACAAATACTAATTGACCCTTTACTAAACCTTGAAAATGCAAGGTCTTAGGGACATTATGGCCAGACATGGCATGATAACTAATTTTAGTTGCCTTCTATTTAGAATGTTCCTCTGTGTTAGTATGGTCTAGAGAATAATAGTCCTCAAAACAGTCCTCCTCATCCTCATCAAGATGAATCATTAACAAGAACTTAGATTTACAAACGTGACCTTTATGATATTTCTCATCACAATTATAGCATAAGCCTTTCTCCCTTCGAAAAGCTAAATCTGCCTAGGATATATTACAAATAGTATTATTTGCTAGGGTTTTCACTATCTCGAATGTTCTCATTTACTTGTACAGGAAAGAGAAAAAACCCTCTCTACAAAATAATAAGGGTTCAAACCCTAGAATTTGATCGGAACAACAAAACAGAGATAATCAAACTGAAGAGGCTCCAAAACTCACAGAGACTCCTTTTCTCAAATATGCAATAGTTGGATCCTAGATCTATTGTAGATCTCAACTCCTTCTAGGTTCGTGAATGTAATGATCTAAAGGTTTTGTTCTCTTTATCTGCAAAAAAATATTTATTAAATTTCTAATCTAGATATGTGTTTGCGTGTTTGGAGGTTGAATCTAGAAAGGAAAGGAAAGGATTACTGGATTCGAGTTCCAGTGGACTCCCAGATCTCAATAATGAGAACAAGAACCAGGATGATCCCTCTGCTCTATAAAACATCTATTTATAGTTTTTCCTAATGCTATTGTCATGTTGGATTTATGTTATTCTGTTGGCCTGTAGCTACTGAATAGCTATCTATTGCTTTCCTTATTTATTTCGTATATATGAAATATTTCCATACCAATATGAATAGATATCTAATGTAATCCTTGAGATATTTGGGTGATTTAGTAATTCTCTTTGATCTGATGTTATTCATAACATCCCCTCAAGTGAAAACTGTAATAGCAACAACTTTATATCAAGCAGAAGAGAATGAATAGCTATTAATATCAAACGAATGGGCTTCATGTTTGAATATTTGAATGTTTAGCTATAAAATTGGAAGTGTACCAAAAGTTTAGATTGTGTTATATTTTTACTGTACACCTACGTCCTTTATGAAAGTCATTCAATCTTATTGGCTTAGTGCACATATATTCAATGGATTGACTAGTAGATTCCTTTTTATATATTCAAATTCCCACCATGCTCTATTATACTTAAGAAATTAGGCAAAATTTCGTTGAATCGGGCCCTTTACGCCAAAAAAACAAAAGAAAGAAAAGGGTTATTCTAGTCTTCTTTCACTGCGCAGTAGGATTATCCATACATGCCACTTATTTGACGATGTTTACTAAAATTGTCATTGACCAAGCGACTTAATGACCAAGTTTATAGGGGTTGTATGATCCTATCAACTAAATCATCCAATAAATCATTTAACTATTAAAATAAGTATAATAATTAAAATATTAATTATTTTAATAATTCGATTATGATTGGGTATATTGAGTATAGTATGAATCATTAGATAGTAATGGAACCGATCCTGTCAAAATAAATTATGGGATCATAGAATTTCCCTCAGTTTATGGATTGTTATTTTTAATGAATTGTGACCCGCCATCTAATCTTAAAAAAAATAAAAATAACACCGTCGTTTTTTCTGGTAAGGACATGTCCACCTGCCTATATAACACTTGATAGAGTCAAGTAAGTGCAACAAGAAAATGATTCCAAAATCGATATATCTTTTTCTGCCTTTTAATATTGTTCTCACATAAACATATATAATAACTTCAATTCGTCGTCTAGGTCCTACGGGTAAACCATGCATCTCTTCAATCTCCATTGTAGATCTATACCATTACAACTTATTTTCATTCAAAAAAAAAATGAGGGTGGGGTGTAAATTGCAAATAACACCACAGCCATTACGATTGTTTTATATGTGTATTCCAACTTTCTTATTTTTCAAAAATTCATCGTCATGTCCCGATAAAATGTGTTTTAAGGTCCACTTTTAGTGCTTTGTTCACGCGTGCAGCAATTAAAAATTATTGATTTAAAAAAATTACTTATCAAATAAAAAGAAATTAGAGAACACCTTTTTCTATTTCTTTTATAGGCATCTCAAAGGATTTATTTAATTTAAGAAAACGTGATTAAATTATTGAAATTACGAGATTGGTGAATTTTCTGATCACAAAGACGTGAGAAAAAAATTGATAGATTATTAGACAACTTAATGAAATAGGTATGGGAAGTTTTATGCGTATGAATATGAATAAATTAATGAAAACTATAGGAGGAAATATATGTATTACATATGCTGTGTAATTTTACACTTGTAAAAATGTGTCTATGTCATTATGTGCTTTTTCTAAGAGCTGGGTTATCTTTAATTTTAAGAACCTTAAATAGGATTTGGATATTACATCAGCATCCTAAAAACACATTTCTTACTATAGATTTCTTTATTTTATCCCTTCAATTTTAAAGGAAATTGTTTGATTCCTCGTATATATTTAAGTCAGAAACCTTTCTACTTGTAAGCACACTTTTTTTTTTGGGTGAAATAAAATATCATTGAAATCAAACACTTAAATAGAGTTCAAAACCCAACCAAAGAAAAAACAAGACATGAAGCAAACATTAACCCACATCCCAATCATTTGTTGTACAGAAGAAATTCCACACATTTGGGAGGAGCTCAATGTATTGAGCTAAGTGGGGCAACGAAACAAAAACGCCTTCAGATGAAGACTTAAAAAACAGATTTTTTGTCTTAGGAGTGGAGGAATTAAAAACAAAAGCACGTAGATCCTTCAAACTAGAATGCTAAGCACAGGTTAGGCTAGCTTGAACTAGATCATGTGCTGTCTAAGTGCTATCTCTATTAGTCCACATCAGAGTGGTTGTCTTCTTCTCTCTCTACAGCTTCAGTAACATGAGTTTGCAAGCAAAAACAATATTAGGTGAATGTGAGATATCCATTTTGGTGTTTATGACCCATGCAATAGATTCCATAGAATCGTTTTCAACAATGATGTTGTTATAATTATGGTTTTCAATCCATTTGAGACTCCAATAAATTGCCCACAATTCTACTAAGAGTAGGAATGCAATGGAAGTTCATTTGATGAAGCCACCATAGCATGAGCCACAATCATTTTGATAGATTCCTGCTACAAAAGTATGCTGTCCTCGTTCTTTGAAAGTTGCATCGCAATTTATTTTGATCAAATCAATTGGAGGCAGTGTCCAGTTGTCGTCTATAAACCCAGAAAGGTGGTTAAATGACTTAACAATATAAGCCAAAAACTCATTAGCAGTGGTTCTTGCCTTAAAAAACCAGGTAAGATCACTTTTATCTTCAAAGATTCGCTTATTTCTCTATATCCAAAAATTCCATAGTATAAAGATTTTCAATACTTGCTTTGGACACTTTTTTTTTTCTCTTCTACTGTGTTTATTCCATTTGATTTTCCATGATTCAAAATTAGTGTCAGCATATATTGACAGATCATCTAGATGTAAGATCTGCACTCCTCGCTTAAACTCTAGACAATCACAAAACAAGTGTTAAATGGATTCATTCTCACCACAAAAACCACAAGTTGGTGTAGAACTTATCCCTCTTTTGATTAGGTTGTCTCTAGCAGGTAATCTATTCCAGATAAATAATTGAAGCTTGGGGTAAACTTTCGTTTTCCATATCCATTATGTGTTTTTGACAGTTTGAGAGTTGTTGCATTCCTCAACTAATTTTGAATGCGCGGATCTAATAGTGGAATTTCCACTAGTTCCTTGATTCTAAGCTAGAACATCCTCCTCGCCTTCGTCTAGGTAAATTGTACTATTTAGAAGAGAGAGGATATTCAATTTCAATTTCAATTTCATTCCAAACCCCCAAATCAACCCAAGCTTTTGAAAGAGTAGTTTGCAAAGACTTTAGAGAATGAGGACCATACAAAAAGGATGAAGGGCATCGACTTTCACACCAGTTATCAGTCCAAAAAAGGATGATTTCCCATTTCTAGGTCTCCAGCAGCTCATTCTTCTAACTTCTTCTGAGTATTGTTGGATCAACTTGGTTAGCTTAGATCTACTGCTAGTGTACCTTTTCAACAAGCTCTTTGTTTTTGGTCTAGTAATTAAATTTGTCCATAGATCCTGTTTTTTCCTCCATCTCCATGATAATTTCATGATAGATGCCTTATTCCTTGTCTTTAAATGCCATATCCCCAATCCGCCTCTATGCTTCAGTAATTTAACTTTATTCTAGTTAATACAGTAGTAGCCTTTTTTATTTTCATCAAATCCCTAGAGAAAATTTCTCATTATTTTCTCAATCTTTTTGATAGATACAATAGGGATTTCCAGAGCTTGGGTATAATAGCTAAGTATGCCATGAACAGCAAATTCTAAAACAATTTTTCTACCAGCGATACTTAGCATCTTATTTGAGTTCCAGCCAGTTAGCTTGTTATTGATTTTCTCCACCAGGAAAAATAAGTCCTTTTATGCTTTAATTTCATTTTCATTTATTGGGAAACCTAGGTATTTGCCAACATCGTTAGCCTCCTTAAGACCAATCAAAGCATTAATTTGTTGTTTTGTCGATAAACCCACATTTTTTGAAAAGATTATTCTAGATTTACTTGAATTTATGTTTTATCTAGATAACTCTCCAAATTTCTTGATTGTTTCCCCAATGACAATTGCATTCTCTTATGTGGCATCACCCATAAGAATGATGTCATCAGCAAAGAAAAGATGGGATAACTTCAAAGATGGACGGCAGAATTTTGCGGATTTCCACCACCCAACATCTACTAAATGTTAAATACATCTACCAAGCCATTCTAAAGCAATGATGAATAGATATGGGGAAATGGGGTCTCCTTGTCTCAAACCTAATCATAAAATTTTATAAGCTAATTTTATTAATTTCTCTCCTGTTGATTATATTTAAGGAAACAAATTAATTACTTCATATTCATTTTGTCTATCTAATTTATCACTCTCCAAGTTCTTTTTATTTTATCATTTTTCATTCTATTACATATAAAGCATCAAATTTTATTCATTGCATGGATATTTTTATTATCCTCCACGTGAAATATGGCATAAAAAGTAGATATTGCGTGTGACTTCTTTTTAAAGGAATAAGGTTTTATTCTATTATATTTAAGCAAAGAACTTTTATTTATTACATGAGTTTTTTTATATTTTCATCACGTAAGTTATTGCCTTTTTAGAAAATAGATGCTGCATTTGGCTTCTTTTTGAAGGATTAAGGTTATATTATGTTGCATTTATTTTCTTTTCTTTTTACTTGAATCGTGGTGCAAACTCTTTCATTTGAAATAATTTTTTTTTTAAATCCTCTTTACTTGATATATGTGAATCGTTGCATCTAAGACTAAACTTTTATTTCTATTATTTCTATTTCTTTTATGAATAACTTGAGAACTATTATTCATTGCACAATTTTATTATATGGTTTTATAAGGTAACATTATTAACCTCTCTTATATTATTATCAGTTCCTTCTACCTCTTCCAATTTTCTATTTTATCATTCTTTTTTTTTTTTTTGGCCTGAAGAAAGGGAATTCATTACGTAAGTTTAGCAATTGATACATCTGATATACGATCAACAACAGAAAATAATAAGTTGTCTAAGGAGTCCTTTCTAAGAATTGAAAGTAATGAAGATGGGGGTATTTGAACCCAATTCCATGGACACATCTTCCTTCTACTATAAATAGCTATCCAGTTAGCAGCTGAGTTAGCTCTTCTTGGGATTAAATTAAACTCCGCTCTATA
Organism: Combretum micranthum; assembly: GCA_024138025.1. Classification (NCBI taxonomy): domain Eukaryota; kingdom Viridiplantae; phylum Streptophyta; class Magnoliopsida; order Myrtales; family Combretaceae; genus Combretum; species Combretum micranthum. The sequence goes on from JAMXBD010000005.1 coordinate 2,544,034, forward strand.
AAAAAAAGGTAGAATAGATTGCACATTTGATAAAACAGTTCTCAAACACCATGGAGATTCAATATCCTACTTTAAGGCCCGATACACTGTCGTCGAATCTGTTTCAACAATAATATTTTTCCAGCTCCTATTCTTTGCATAAATGAGTGACTCTCTCATAGCATAAGCTTCACCTTCCAAAACCGAATTAACCATCACCGGTTTGCCAAGTCCTCCCAAAACCATCCCCCTAAAGTCTCTTGCAATCACTCCTATTGCCGCATCCCCTTTGAGAGGATCAACTGAAGCATCACAATTAATTTTGATTTCGTTTAGATTCGAGGAACTCCACTTGTTATTATCGGCCTGTTGACCCTGTACAGGAACAGATGAATGAAGACGGTCTAATGTAGCTGACCTCAGCTGCTGTGAGTTCCTTCTCGGATGATTAATTTGTTGCTGGTTCGGGGGCTTTGCTAAAGTAACTCATTACATCCTCTCGTCCCATTATCCTCTCTATCATCAGGAGTTCTGCTGTTCTGGGAAGACTGCGGGTACGGAATTCTGTTGGTTTGGAGGGTCTGCTGCTGTTTGCTTGCTGCTGTACCAGTTCTGGCCGAAGTTTCTCTGCAATTGACTCCAACTCCAGAATAGATTTTCCAACCATGGAAATGATTGAATACACATCAGGCTCCTTCCTCTCAAAAACAGCTGAGCATCTCCCTTTCCAAATAGACCATGCTACTGTGCTTAGCTTAGCAAAATGGAAGGATTTTGATCTTTTGTTTGTGAGGTCTTCAATACACGAAGCCATCCATTTATCAAGAGAAGTAACTTGTGATGGGGATATCCGAATACCCAAGGTGGCAAACCAAATCACCTGTGTCCACAGACAGCACAAAATAACATTTTCTAGTGATTCAACTTCTGAACAAAATGGGCAGAGAGGAGATTGTATTACCTTCCTTCTTGCCAGGTTCTTCTGGGTGGGTAAAGCATTGCTTAGGGCCCTCCAAATGAAATGTTTAATCTTGGGGATGCTATGGTTATGCCAGACAAGCTTTCATACCTCCTTGCCAATGTTGTGGGAGCTAGAAGCTTGCAGAGTCTGTTGGTGAGAGTTGCATCTAAGGAAATTATAAGCTGATCTGACAGAGCATTTACCATTCTTTACATGGTGCCATACTAATCTGTCCTCAATCCAGCTTAAAGGTAGGGTTATCTTAAGAATCTCTTGGATTGTTTGATCATCAAACCACTTTTTCAGCTCATGTAAATTCCATGACCTTGATTGATGATGAATCAAGTTAGCAACTCTTAAATCTTGGGCAGCCTCGATGGACCTCGTGCGTGGCAAGTGATTTTCCAGGCTAGGTACCCATCTATCCTTTACAGCATTAATAGCTTGTCCATCCCCCACTTGCCATAAGGCTCCTTTCAATACTGTTTCCTTTCCATGTAAGATACTAGCCCATGCCCATGAGTCCCTAGACCCTCTCTTAGCCTGCAGAAAGGAGGTGTTAGGATAGTAGATGCCCTTAAGCACCCAAACCCATAAGGCATCAGGATTAGACAGAATTCTCCATGCTAGTTTTGTGAGCATTGCAGAGTTGAATTCAGCAAGATCCTTGAAACCCAATCCTCCTTCAGATTTTGGAAGAGAAATTTTGTTCCAACTAACTAATGAATTCTACGTTCCTCATGGTTTTGTCCCCACCAATACTGAGCGATCAAAGAATTAACTTCTCTACACCATTTAGCTAGAAATTTGAAGCAACTCATTGAGTAAGCCGGAATAGCTCCTGCTACTGCCTTAATAAGTAACTCCCTTCCAACATTTGAGAGAAGGCATCTCTTCCAGTTCTTCAGCTTCAATCGGATCCTATCCTTCACGAACCCTAGAGCTTCAGTCTTGTTCCTTCCCCACAAAGTGGGCAAACCCAGATATTTGCCTGGATTGTGAGATTTGGGGATTTCCATTATGCTGCATATGTCTTCTATAGTTCTAGGAGGGGCATTTGAGCTGAAGAACATACTGGATTTCTGGAAGTTGACTAATTGACCTGAAGCTTTGCAATACTCCTGAATGATCCTTTTGAGCACCTGCATGTTTTGTACAGTAGCTTCTGCAAAGAACAAAGAGTCATCAGCGAATAAAAGGAGTGAAATCATAGGGCAAGATCTCCTTAATTTCATGCTGGTGAGCTGCTTGCTGGCAACAGCTTTCTCCATGTTTCTCGATAAGACATCAGCTACTAGATGAATAAATAAGGAGACAAAGGATCTCCCTGCCTAAGACCCCTAACAGTTTAACATAGCCTGCTGTTTTTCCATTAATAGAAAGGCTGTAGAGACAGAAGTCACACATTCCAAATCCAGTATCCAACATCACAAAAACCGAGTTTTCAAGACACCTTTTAAAAAAATCCCATTCCACCTATCATAAGCTTTGTTCATGTCTAGTTTAAGGCCACAATAGGTTTCCGGCAGGATTGCTTGGTTCTAAGGAAATGAAAAGCTTCATGAGCTACTATTATTATCAGAATAACTCGATTAGGCACAAGGCACTTTGAGATTCAGAAACTAAATCGTTCAAACGGCTTTAATCTGTTCACTAGAATTCTGGAAATAATTTTGTAGACAAAATTACAAAGGCTAATGGGATGAAAATTACTTACATTTTGGGGATGGATTTTTGGTATAGAACAATTTCTTCTGTGTTGTTAAGAGAAGGAGGGAGTTTACCTGAGTTGAAGAACGAGAGAACCAAATCCACCACGCTGTTTCCCACTATACTCCAGTATCGTTGGTAAAAGATGCCTAGGGTATCCATCAGGTCCTGGTGCTTTCAAAGCCCCCCGCTGATATGTGGTGCTCATAATTTCTTCAGGTGAGACATTTCGACACAAGGATTCATTCATTTCTGCACTTACCAGTATCGGTATAGGCTCGAGAGTGTTCCCCCAATCTGAGTCTCCACCTGTCTGGAACAGAGAAGTATAGAATCTTTGAAATGTTCTCATTATGTCTTCCTCCTTCTCCAACCATCTTCCATCGTCACCCTCCAACTTAAGAATTTTATTCTTCTTTCTTCTCATAAGAGTAGATTGATGAAAAACTTTGTGTTTCTATCTCCCTCTTTTAGCCAACAGATCCTAGATCTTTGTCTCCAAAACATTTCCTCTCTTTCCCATAAGTGTCCTAGCTTTGCCAGCAAGGTTTTTTCAAGCTGCAAATCCATGTTACACCTTTCTTCTGATTTTCCAGCAGCTCCCCATGAAGTTTTTTAATTTCTGTGCTGTTATTAGGGAAACTATTATGACTCCACGCCTTCAGTTTAGTCTTGCAATGCTTTAGTCTATATCCGAGAGGGTAGGGGTGGCTTGAGGGTGGGGAGTGATTCCATGCCTCTTCAATAACTTCCTTGCACTCCATAGTTGTCGTCCACATTTGCTCAAACTTGAACCTCTTTTTCCCTTTCTTATCGAGTTGGTGAGAATTTATAATGAGGGCCACATGGTCAGATCCTATAAGATCACTGTGAGTGACCATACAATTTGGATATGCTTGAATCCATTCTTGTGAACCAAGGGCTCTGTCAATTCTTTCCAGCACCAAACTTGTATTATCCCTTCTATTTGACCAAGTAAACCATGGTCCTTGATAACCTAAATCATTTAGGTTAGAGTTCATGATCATATCATGAAAGGCTTCCATGAGTTTGGTACACCGGGGGCTGCCTCCCACTTTCTCATGAGTGTAGAGAATGTCATTGAAATCACCTATACATAACCAAGGTCTGTTCATATTAAAGCTTATGTCAACAAGAGTATTCCAAAGAAGCTGACGCTTGGCATGAATCGGATCCGCATAAATCCATGAAACTTATGCAAAGATATGCCCATCAGCTAGTTTAACTAAGGAATGAATAAGATTTTTGTCAGCATGTAGGACTTCAATCTCCACATCTTCCGTCCACCATAACGCTAGACCGCCTGACCGTCCAGATGGTGGTACATAAAACTCATAACCGAACTTCAATCTTCTTCTAATCCCAGACAACTTTTTCTTTTTATTTTTTGTTTCCATTAAGAAAACAACACTCGGATTGTGTCTGCGGATGAGACCTCTTAGATGTTGAACTGTCAAGGTGGGTCCCAGGCCTTGACAGTTCCAGCTGATGGCTATCATGGCTCCCACGTGGCTGTTTTAGGCCAGCCACCACAGCCTTCCTGGAGGTTTTGTTGGTAAATAATAAGAACCGAGATCAAATTGTCCATACTGTTATCTTCTGGATGCTGAGAAGAATTACTTCTGCCACCTTTTATGATTTTCTTTTTGGTTTTCCTCCATCTTCTTGCAGTCGCTAACACGGTAGGGGAGGTCCACTGTTGAACTTCAAATTTTAGTTTTTTAGTTGCTCCACCAGCTTCATCCTCTAGGCGTCTCTTTAAGGATAAGGTTCTCAATGCTGGAACAAGACAGGACGGAGATGGGGTGGTGTTGGTGTAGGTGTTTGGGTTTGGGGTAGATGGAGGGGATTCCGGTAATTCAACAAAATATAAAGGGTTGCTATTCCCTTTGATTGAGCAAGTGCTTGCAGTGATGGTATAGGGTGAGGGGGGAGCAATTGAAGGTGAGTGTTCGCACAGGTCAGGTTCTGTGATGGAGATAGGTTTGGTTTTGGGTTTAACAGGGCTAGTGACCTCATGCTCCTCCTGCAATCTGGCTTTGGTATGTGCTATGTTCGAGGAGGCTGATTGGTTGGGGTTGTTTATAGATGTGAAGGGAGCAGCAGTGTGTTTGTGTGTTTGAGTTGTGCTTGATGTTCTCAAGTGAGGTGGAATGTAAGCTTGAGGGTGTTTCTTGAGGAGATTCTGGAGGTTAGATATCAATTCTGGGTTTTTGCCTCTGTTAGATATGTTTTGCATTGAGGATACAAAGGCTGGTGAAGATTCGCTTGAGGCTGCCTCCATTGAGGTTGAGTGGGCAGGAGATGTGTTGCTTGGGGAGCCATCTCCTTCCGAGAACGGTTTAACTGTTGGAGCTCTAAGCCATGAGCCATACCCCGGGTTTCCATTCTCTAAGTCACAGCTTGTAGTGGAATGACCAAAGCATCCACATTTGAAACAGATATCGGGTAGTTTCTCATATTTGAAGTTTACCAGATACCTCTCCGTCTTGTTCCGGCTAACCCAAACACTAGGCTTAATGGGAACCTTCCAATCCAGATTAATTCTGACCCGAAGAAAGCCTCTCATAGCTCCTCCTTTAAGGTTGATTGGTTCACTTTCTAACACTTCCCCCACCATAGCTCCTAGCTTAGCAGCATTACTGTCTGTCGTCTGGTTAATTTCAGACCATGTATTTGAAGCCAGATGGGACACTTTTCCAGATGTACATCCTCGATGTTCTGGTGTGGTTCCCAAATATTCAGCACCAATAATTTCCCTATAAAAGCCCAAGGACCATCTCTGATTATCCTCACAGTTATATGCTGTTCCTGGAAGGTGCAGACAAACCAATTAGGCTTAGAACCCACAATTTCGCATTTTCCATACTGTTTCCACATCTTTTTCAGAACTGTGATCACAGCTGCCCTATTCTCCACTTTGTCAGACACTATACGGCACAAGAGTACAGCCCTATTAGAGTTGGGATCTATGTCTTGTGTGTCTAGATCCACCACTGGCGTGTTGCCTTCCTCCCTAATACTGTCATAGTGGTGGGCAGCGTGGTGTTTTGGCTCTGACATTCTTCTCAGGGGAATATTAGACCATAGGGGGAGGAAAAACTGAGATAGCCTACAAACAAGACAGAAAACAAACCAGGACAGATCTACTAAACAAGGAACTGAGAGTTTATCTCTAAAGGACTCTAAAGAAACAGAATAAACACCTGACTTGAAGAGCCTTGATGACTTGACGCACTTTCTCGAGGGCGCCTTGATGGACTCCTACCCTAAAAGGAGAGCCTCTGTGCTGTCCACCAACTCTCTGTTCGTACCGCCAAGCACTAGATAGATCGGTGCAGGACAGGCTACCGCAGTACCAGTACGGGCAAGGGTTTCGAAGGATCTCAGCGGGTTAGAACTGGGAGTTTGGGATTCTCGTGTGAAGAGGGAGAAGAAGGAGGCCAGATAGACGTGATGATTTGCTTAGAAGAAAAACCCCTGTTGACGGAGTAGCTGCTCCCTACTGCTGGGAGAAACCCTAGTGCTTTCGCCTAGGAAAACTTTTTAGGTCAAGGGATTCACCACTTCAAATTTACTTAACCCTTTTGAGTTTAAAATGATTATTTTATCATTCTTCATTCTATCTATCTATATCTACATTTTTAAGCCAATTCTATTCATCTCTCGTAGTTACCAATATTAAATTTTCACTCGCTCTTCTTGCTATCATACGTTAACTCGCTTTCTCTTCTTGTTACACATGATTTCACAATTTTTTTTTTCAGTATATTACAATTTTTTTCCCATATTTAAGTTAGATTATCTAAAATTTGATTTGACTTAGTGTCCATGTATGCTTTATGTTGTTGTTTGGTTAATATAATACTGACTTTGTCAATGTCACGATGAAGTATATTTGAGTAAATTATCAATTTGAGATATAATTTATTGGGTTTCCTTTTGTATCCCACGTTTATGATTTTGATTATGATATTTGGATTCACTAATGATTATTTTAATCTTATCTAATTTTCTTTTATCGCGTCGAGTTAAATAGCATAGAGTTTTTAGTAATTATATTAACGTTTCCGGTGCATATAGAGTTTACAGAATTAATTTTTTTAGAGTTTATATGTTTAGGGTTTAATTTATATATTTTAGATTACCTGATTCTTTTTTAGTATCTTATTTTAAATAATCTAAGGCCTCGGGAAAAACATTAAGGAATTTTTTAGGTGCTTCACTAAACTATATAAAAAATTTTAGAGGATAATGGCACCTGAGTGCTTATACTTTCTATTTTTGGCAAGTTAGTGCAAAAACTTTTAATTTTAGCAATTTAGTGCCTTTATTTTTTAATTTAGTATCAATTTAGCATCTCCATTAACAAAAAAGTTAAAGGTTGTTATATTTTTTTTTTTTCATTTTAGCATATATACTTCAGTTTTAATTGTATTTTGTTATCTATACTTTTAATTTTTTGGATGTTAGTATCTATTCACTAATTAGTTAATTAGAAGTTAATGTTTTACTTTTCTTAATTGATATATTATTTAAAATTTTAGGGTCTATTTGGATTATTTGTATTTTGTTGTTATCTAACTATATCTTATTTGTTTTTTATCTTGCGTCTTTGAAATCAAATGTTTAGGAAAGTGGCTCGTATGTATCTGATCGGTTTCTTTTTTTACCTTGGTGTTTGGATAAACTATTTAATATGTTTGTATTTTATGTTGTCTTATAATTTTCTCTTTTAATATCCACACATATCATCTTATAGTGTGATAAATATAATTGATTTTTTCCCTCTTTCTCTTTAATTCCTCTTTAAGGTTTCTTTTGATTTTATTTTCTTTAATATATTATGAGTTTTATGTATTTGAATTCATACAGCGATGATGTATATGTTAAAAAAAGAAAGAAATTAATAATCTGTTTTACATCTTATCTTCTACACATTATATAAATTAATACTAAATGTAAGTAGTGTTTTTTACATTAATTTGTTCCACAAATTTTATGTTTAAATGTTTTTTAATATTTCATCATTAAGTCTATCTTGATTCACTTGTTTTATATTTTTATGTGAATTTTGCTATTGTGCTTTTCAATTTAGATTTTTAATGATTTTCTCCATTAACTACTGAACTTTAAAAGTATCAATTTACTACCTAAACTTTGCTAATTTTTATAATTAACTACCTAAACTTTACTTATTTTTGTAATTAACTACCTCATTTGGGTACCATGAATGAACTAAAAAATTCCATAGCTTGTAAATTCAAACTTTTAAACTTCAGGTAATTAATTGCACAAATTGGCAAAGTCTAGATATTTATCTCATTTAAAACTTAATTATTATTATATTGATTCCAATAGTCAAATAATTAGTTAGACAATCCAGTTCATAAGACAAAAAAAGTTCATATATTTAGTCAAAGCTATATTTATACATATATATTAATACAATAATAATCATAGAAAAAAAAACATTAATATAACAATATTAATCACATTCAAATTAATGATAGTAAAACTATATTTATTTTATGAAAACTTTACGGTACGAACCATTTTGCACATAGTGCAATAATTAAATTGATTATAAATTATTAATCTAAAAGGAATAGTAATGGTTCGATCATAGTTAGAATAGATATGAATCATTCAATACTAGTTCCATTAAGGGGGAAAAAAAAGCATTGTAAAATTTTCCTTATTTGAATTTATTTATCTCATTAAGAAAAAATTTTGAGTAATTACTAATTAGAAAGAAAAATATATGTATGAGAAGAAATATAAGAGAATTTTTGTAATGCAAAATCATTAATATATTAATTACTTTGTAAAATAACATTGAAAAAGAGGATTAATGATAGTCAAACAATATTAAAATGGAACTATGGGAAATTCAATAGTTTTGTCATTAATTTTAATGGGATCGGTCCGTCGACTAGCTCACACTATACCGAATTGTGATTGAACCACTAAAATAGTTATTATTCTAATTACTATATTTATTTTAACGATTACATGATTAACTAGACGGCACCGTCATTGGAATCGTAGAAGCTCCCATGTATCTATATGTATATTATTTTATCTCAAGAAAACATTTTAAGAAAAAAAAATTGAATGAACTTCCTTAGATAATTACGAAGAGAATAATTCAAAGTAAAGAATATACCAAATGTAAGAGAATTTCTCATTTTCAATATATTAAAGTGATAAGGTAAAGGAAAATAAAGAGAATATCAATTATTATTATTATAAATTGAGGTGCAATGTAAAATTTTTATTATATTTATTACTTTGTAACATGATGTTCGAGATTATTTCCTTTTTCAATCTTTTCATCCATAATTGTACTTTTAACAAACACTAACGTGTTTAATAATTTCCAAGTAATTTTCCTCCTCCCTATTTTTCCTTTTATGTTTTCCATCTTAAATAAGGGTTAATATTAATGGACAAAAAAAGGGTTAATAATAATTAAGATCTCTCTTTTTCCATTTTTTTATTTTTACAAAACAATTTATTTGATTTTATTAGCCATTTGGTATCCAAACTTTTGCTTCTAGACAAACGCATCATGGGTGCATCTTTGCTACACAATTCATTTGGGAAATTGCTATCAACACTTTTATGTACTTTAACATAAATAATTATTATGTATAGTATTATTACTTTTAATCTTATTTCATTTTATATGCATTTTTACATATTTAATACATTTTTATTTTTCTTTATTCATCGATCATGCATATCTAACTTGATTCATTGTATTAACTTGGACTACAAAAATAAAACACATATCAAATAGTCAAAAATCACATCTCTCTCTCTCTCTCTCTCTCTCTCTCTCTGGGTGATTTCGTTACTACATTATTTCATTTTCTTTTAAATCATTCGACATTTATATGAATTCATTCAATAATTGCATTACTTTTTATGTTTTATTATGTCAAATTTAATTGGTGTACATCCATGTTGGATCCATATCTACAAGTATCTTACATAAGGTAAAATATTGAAATACAACACGAAAACAAGTTTTTGTAAAGTTCTGGAAGGGCAAATGCTCAATTTGAAGATATATACATACATACATACATATATATATATGTTAGTAGCAGAAACAAGTTATGACGGTAATGATCTACCGTGGGAATGCATGGCTTACCTGTGGGAACTGGATGAGGAATTGAAGCTGTTGTGATAAAGATGTGAGAAGAAAATGTTATCATAGCAGAACGATACAGATGGACTGCCGAGCCATTTTCTTGCTACACGCGTTGAATGGCTTAAGGAAATGCTTGACTCTATCAAGTGTCATATAAGCAGGAGGGCCATATGTCGTTGGTATGAGTCAAAACAACTAACAAGCTCGGTCTTTGCGCGTAGTCAAATAACAGCAGCTCAGCCGAGCCCCTTCAATTACCAGAACCATATAACGACATTCAAAGTGCATTTCTAAAATGTCCCAAATATATATATATATATATATATATATAATAATTAATATATGTGTATGTATTACAATTAGGGTTCATTCTCGTTCTCATATTTGAATACATGTTCAAAAGTCCAAATCAGGATTCCTGTGAAATATGATTTTATTTCTTCTTTATTAATAATTATTACTATAATTAGATTTTTGCTTCTGACATATTTATTATTTACATTTATTACTAAAGGTGTTTTTAATAAATAATGACATATTTGGTGCTCAAGAATGAACTAGAATGGAATCGTGATTCAACTTTCAATCTCTTTTTCTAATGTGTGGAAGCATTTTTAGAAGTCAGAATCACGATTCCTTCAAATCAACGATTTCGGCTACTAGGGGAATTTGATTCCATCCTTTCAAAGGCGAAATCACGATTCCGTTCCATCTATATAGATGGTTTATTTTTTAATTATAATTTTATCCTACAAATATTTATCATCTACATTTAATTTGAAAGGTATTTTTAACAAACCTTATTAAATAATTATTCTAGTCCATTTTATTTTTCTCATTCAAATCTTTTTCATTGTAGAGAATTCCAACATACCAAACGTGAGATTAATGTAATGTACAAGAGATACTGAACCCAAAGAATAAAAGGTAAATCTAATGACCTTCAACCTGATTTTCAATTCATCATCAGGGAAGTGAAAAGAGTGCCTCCTCTAATCGCCACCCATCCACTAAGGCGATGATAAGATGATAATTAAGCTAAACTAATGGTAATTGTGCCGCTTAAAAATAGCTTGGTGAAATATGGTATAAACTATTCCTCCAGAACATTTCTACTAGTGCGTAGGATGTGTAGGATGACTCTCGACCACAATATCTAAGCTAACTATTCTTCTGCACATTGGAAAGCAAAGTCAAGCTATGGTTCGCTATATAAAGACAATAACAAACGATTGGACTATCCTTACCTAACCCGGAAAAACTTGCAACAAGTTTCACATGGACGACTTCTATCGGGAAGACTCAAGACCCAACGTTAGATATTGACACAAAATTGTAAGTTTATTTTAAAAATATCAGATGTGATAGGTTAAAAAAGTGATAGGTCGTAAGTTAATCTAAGTAGTTCCCTTACCTAACCACATTACACAAGTTCTAATCTATAGGAACCAATTGGTGTGATTTAGAACTATTTGATGAGAATAAATCCATCGAAGATTTATTGAATAAAGACAGTCAAAATGAGAAAAATGGTTAAGAGATAAAGGTGGATATAGATCTCCACGAAGAGCAAGAAATCTCAGGAAAAATAGAAAAAATGCCAATAATAATGGCGGTGTGAATTTAAATCGGGAACGAAGGTCTTGAGCAAGCTAGGACTCAGAATACATTGAATTGACGAACGAAACTCAATACATCAAACGATACCTAGCGAACGTAGGTGTGTATTAGAAACAATTTGGAAATCAGCTTTGCGGGGCGGCCACCCAATCTCCCTCCCCTCCAATCCTCTCTCCTTCATTCATCACTTTAGAACCATACATCCATTACTATTACTATTGATTTCAATATTCATCGATAATAAAAATTATCAAATATATCTTTTTTGTTTTTTTTTTACCTATTATTCCCTATCATCAACCCAACACATTCCACCATAATAAATCTGCTTCAGTAGATGGAACGAATATTTTCCTTTTTATTATCATCCCATATCTAAATTATTGGTCATTCCTTTTATATGCACTTGGTTTTTGTTCGTGTGAAATAAAATATTTTATCTCTAGATGAGATGGTTGGATATTTGAAAAAATATACTGATTTATTCAATTGGGTCTTGATATCCAATTTTTTGTGTATAAGTTCATTTGCAAAGACTGAGTCGATCTATATAATATTTTCTTATTAAATGAAATTTATCTTTACTACAAAAAAAAATTCAAAATTTTTGTAGATTTTCAATAATTTAAAAGTTCAACATGTATGGTATTACCGTATCGTATACTCTATAAATAATATAGATAATTATATATCCTTTAACGATAATCATATGAGATATGACCTCTTCTTACTTCCAATCTTGCCAAATATAAATTTAAGTTGCATTGACTATACAAAAAACTACAAAATTATATGTTGTACACCTTGCAGGATGTTATATAGACTATAGTTGTTATTTTAGGGTTCGGGTCCTTTTCTTTGAGTACCCACAATAAGAATTGTCAATTGATCATTGAACGCCTTTCCGTTTACGCCACTAACTAAAATTGTCTTTGAGAAGGCTGTTTGGAAAAAACCGAGTCTATTGGCTGCAATATATGACCATGATCCATGTATTTTAATAGAATAAATTTATTTTGGAAAACGATATGAAATGTCCACCCGCCTATATATACAGCAACTGCTAAGCTTAAACCATGATTTAGGTAAGCCATTCAACACAAGGAACAATAAAATGGCTCCAAAATCCATCCATATTTTTCTGCTTTTGATATCATTGTCTTGCCACATTAGCACAACAGTTTCCATTCCTCGTCTTGGTCCTACGGGTAAGCCATTGCTCCTCTTAAATCCCCATCGTATTAGATCCATATGTGTGTGTGTGTCTCATATAACTTATTTTTTGTTATTACAAAATAATAATAAAAAATAGAGAAAATTGCTAATATATCTCTTATACTATACATATACTTCATATGCAATTAGTTCTGTTATATCCTCATGACGTTGAGTATTCAAAGTTCAAACCCTTGAAATCTTACAAAACCTGCTTTCATATCCTATTTAAGTATTTTCCCATTAAATGAAGCACTTGAGAAATAAAATAAAAAAATTACATAAAACCAAAAGAAGAGAATTATATGTGTGTGTCACACATACATATACATGTATTATGCTTTTCAGTACATTGTTAATATTTTCAATTCTATTTTATGTCACAACGTAAAAACCTTTTTTGTCCCCAGTAATATTTGATCTAGAAGCAATTCCTTCACCCCCTTCCCCCCACAACAACCCCCCCCCCCCCCCCCCCTTCAAAAAAAGATTTGGAAGTTTAAAACTCGCTCCCTAAGGTACTAATAAATATAATAATAGAAATATCTGTATGTGAGAAAAGTCATCAATATGATATTCTTTATTTATTTATTTTTGTTTTATTAAGGTTGCTGTCACCATGGAGGGAGACTACTTCTTTCTTCTCAGTTCCATGTTGTTGGAAAAAGTGATGCAGGTGGACATGATCCAAAGCCTGGAGACCACGCCCACGATTAGCTATTTAAGAGAGAGCACATGATGTATCATTATACGTTGAAAGCTTTCAAGATTAATTTTACCTATAATCAAAAGTTACATAATTTTATTATTGTGTACTTACAACATCGTTTGCTGTTTTCCTCTTTGAAGGAAAGAATCGTGTGTGTTATGTATGCAGTTTTACTAGTGCATAAGAAAGGAAATGGATCTCCAAATTAAATTTTCTTTCAGTTTTTATTAAGTGAACCATTTGACTTGTATATTGCAATGTATAATTAAAATAAGATGCAATAACGTACTTAAGAATTTATGTAGTCCGAACCATTTAACTCATAAAATGAGTGAATTTGAGCAAGTAAAATCTTCCATGACCCAAATCCATATAAGAAATATAACTATGTTTATTGATTAAGGTGTGCTTAGATTATTTGATTTCCATCCGTATCTTATCTGTATCTTATTTATATCTGCATCTTATCTACATTTGTTTTATTTGATATCTTTATAAGTAAAAATGTTTGTTTTTTATCTACATTTATTTCTTGACAAATAGTCTATTTGAAAACAACAAAATAAAATGTTAAAACAACCAGAATAAAACAAACAAAACAAACCCAATAGTGCAGGCAATAGTAACATGATACTATTTATAGTAATAATAGGTCATATATTGAATTTAGGTCAATTACATCAAAAAGCATCAATATTTAGGGGTAAGTTTCAATTAAGGTATAATGTTTCAACGGTTAAAAATGAGGATCAAGGGCTACATAACGGATCAAAGTCAAATATTAGAAAAAAAAATCAACATTATATAAAGTTGTGGATAAAGCAGCAAACGAACAAAGTTGCTCATGAGTTACTCGAGCACAGCTCGCTTCAAGCTCGACTCAAGCTTGATTAGTAAATGAGTCAAGCTCGAACTTAAAATAAAACCCATTTATCTAAATAAGCTGAGCTCGAGCGTCGATTTAAGCTCACAAACCAGCTTATAAACAGGCTTGTGGATTGCCTCATAAGTAGACTTGTTAATAGGCTCGACAACAAACTCATTAGCAACTTTATAAGTTTTATATTTATGGTATATTATTACATAATTAAAATAACAAAACTAATTTTTATTTAAAATTTGTGTATATATATATTAAGCAACTCTTATATATTATTTTTTAGTTAAAAAAATGAAAAATAAGTTAAGCTTGAGCTTTAATATTAAACTTGATAAAAGCTTATTAAGCTCAATAAGAAACTCGACTCGGCTCAAACTCAATTTGTAAATGAGTTGAGCTCAATCCTAAGTTTCAAGCTCAATGAGAAGCTCAACTGGAGTTTAAGCTCAATAATTTTGAAAGGGGCAAAGCTCAAGCTTTTAAGAGTTCGGCTCAGCTCATTTGTAACCTCAGTTGTGCAAATAAGCATCATGTTTTTGTATTCATTTTATCATCCACTATTCTTTTTTCTTTTTCTTTTTCGTATTTAAACATTAATACTTTAATGACCTTTTTGTTTTTTGAAATGTTGTTATCTTATCTATTTGTTATCTACTTAAGACATTATCCTCTTTTTAACCATTTGAAACGATGATTTCTTATTTGACCTATTTTATAAATTATTTATCCATTTCATTAATTCTTGAAAAATTGTTGCATTAGTTGAATTCATCCTAAAAATACCTCTCGGTGTAATTTTCCTTATTGGATATATATAATATAGAACGGAAAAATCATAATAACCATTGATCGCTTGGTGTGCTACTCTTACTGTCTCTATTACTAGACTAGGTCATATTCAAGATAACCATAAGTGCCAGACTTTATATGATTCGTATCCGAAATTTAATATCCTAAATATGAATGAGCTTTGAAACCCTTAGTGGAAAACAGCATACAAATATATACATATGACAAGAGACAAGCATATCCAAACAAATGTACTAATGCACAAGCAAATAGGAAAAAGCTGTTGGGAATTTTCGATCCAAATCTGAATCGTGCAGCGGAAAATCGGTTTTTTTTTTTGTTTTTAATTCCCAATCGGATCCAAGCGCTCCAATTAAATCAGAAAGAAAGGGAATCGTGTTATACCTTTTTGTCTTGATGATGGGATCAAAGGAGATGCAGATTACACCAACTCCCTCTACCGGTATCCACACGAATGAGTTGGATCTCGTGTGTGCTAGCACGTCGAAAAGTTTCGACCTTTGGAAATCCCTCACACTCTCCTTTTAGGTTACGAAATTTTTTTCTAAATGACAGCCAGCGTCAGATCAATAACAAATTAACCTAGTGGAGAATATATATAGTGATATATATAAGGGTTATGTCTCTTTAAATTACCCTAAACAAATTAGGGTTTATGTAGAAAGACATATATATCCTTATTATCTGAATTTATTTATTTGTTAATTTTAATCTAATTAAAATCAACAAATAAATAATTAATCAATTCCCAATACGATTATCGAAGATCCATTTTATTCATTCTTTGTGTGTGACCCTGTAGGTTCACTTAAAATTGGTAGTAGCTCTTAAACATTCTTTTAGGACTACAAGACATAATTGGTCTCTAGCAAGACATTATGTCTACCCAATTTTAGTGAAGATCGATGATCCGACTTTACCTACTAACAGTTAGTTATTCAGTCCTTTTGTTACACGATATTTTATAATCAAACATAAGGTGTGGATCAAAACACTCTTATATTGTCTAATTACTTATTTCTTGAATCTAGAGTTTGACTGACTTAAACAAATGATATTGATAACTCTTTATCAATTCATTCGAGCATGGCCATGCATTTCTCAGTCTTACTCATCAAAGGCCTGATAGATATCTCTCTCAAATTAATGAGATGAACAAATCCCTTTATTAACACTCACATTCCGCTATATAACATATTACATGCCCAAGTTTATTCTTACAATCATCCGATTAAAGATGATGAAGAGATGAATCAAAACATGAAAACTGCTATATAGGAATCCATGGTGCCATTAGGTCAAAGGACTAAAAAAACATTGTAAATAACAATACTTATTGCATTGATCCATACAGTATTCTTATAGTTTTCAATCCAATACAATACACTCCTGTTTGTATCTATGTGCTGAATTGATATCCCATATCCATGATCAGTAAAACTTGATCATCATACAGCAATCATACTAGTCTTAATTCATTATCATTTCACATAATGAGTGACTAGGGATAATTTAGAATAAAGTTATAATTCAGCTTATGGTTCTACTATTAAAGTCACATACTTTAACAACATAAGGTATAACTAAATATTCAAGGAATAACATTACCAAAGTAAATAGGCCAAAAATAACTTTGATAATTAAAATGACTTGATAACAAACATACAAATAATAAAGAATCCATATGGCCTAGGGCACATCACTAGCAAAAGCAACCAGAAGCCTGTCAAATATTAAATAATAGGTAAGAAAGTAAATACAATCAACCCTAGCATCTCCAGCTATCTCCACAGGTCATGAGTTAAATTGGTTAATAAATCCCTAAAGTTAAATTGATGCATATTAGATTGTTATTAGCTATATTACCATCAATGGTCCTGTCCCCTACCTCCGTTCAAAATAGTGTCTCACATTATTGATACTATCTGTGTCGGCCTTTAGCTTCTTTCAAAGGTATGCAAAAACCATATCATCTGTAACTCCACCGTAATTATCACCTACTTATTTACAGTTGGTAGCCTCTGTTCCTAAACTACATGCCACTTCGTCTTAAGGACCTAAGCTTTAATATGTTACAAAAACTTAATCCATGACCCGCCTATTTAAGTTGGTTGTTGGCCTCGACTTAAGTACAAATAGCAAACACAATTTGACAGTTGAATAGCCATTAGGCTAATTAAATATCTAATCTTATAGGCACACCAATAAGCAAAGGTAACTTGCTTACTTAGCATTGGGTCACCGTCTTCTAAATAATCCAACTTCGGTGAAGATCCTATTATTAGTCGTGTAAGATCAACATCTCAATTTCTAATAGATATATTCACAGTCTTGAAAACCCAAAAATAGTCTAAATCATCCAGAAACATTGAAATTCCATAAACCAGAAGCTTTTTGTGAGGAAAACAATGAAGTAGTTTTAAAATTCAGTAGATCATTATTATCTCAACTTAACATATAGGCATCGCAAATGAGACGCGGCACGCAAAGGATAAAGACAAAAGCATGATCACGTGTGGGCTAGCACACAATGCATGACAAATAAGTAGGCCGACATAATATGGCACGGCACAGCATGCAAAGCATGTGAACCAGCATGAAGGCATTTTTTTAAAATAATAATATAAAAAGTAGTGATTTATTTTTTTAATTTACTATAAATTATATTTAAATAAATAATTTTTTATTATTTTAATTAAATCAATGTGTTTTATTAAATAATATAATATATTTATTATAATTTTTAAGTGATTTCAATTGTATTACTATTAACATGTTAACTTAAAATTTTTTTAGCAAATAAAAAAAATGAAATAATCAAATAATATTATAATAGTAATTCAATTATATTAAATGTTAAACTTTCTTAATTAATTTATTTAGAATAATTGCAAATTATTACATAAATAAAATTAATAAATGCATTGGGATCGGAGAAAAAATAAATTTTATTAATAACATTTACAAGATTGAAAAAAAAAAAAGTCAGCAACCATGTACCCTCCACCTTATATTAAACCATATCATCCTATAATCTTCTGACCTTACCCCATTCTTTCGTCTATGACTATGGCTACAACTCCGATGGTGACAATGACGCTCCAGTTCCCAAGGAACTATCCTCAAGCCACCAAAAGGTTGGTCCGTCTACTTTCTGTCATTAGCATTGAACTAATTTTTTAAACACATACATGTTTCAATGGTGTCCTCCTTTAGCCTATGGTAGTGCGGTTCGAGGACTCATCTATCTAAACTAAAAGCTAACTCTAATGAAACCGTTGAAGTTAGAGAAGCCAAAACATCCCCTGCTCCTACAAGAAGCACTGGCCTCATGTGTGTCCTCTTCTTCCACCAACCGAGGATATTGAAATCATCCCTCTTGTTCCCCCTCCATTTTCTGAATCTTCCACCTCAAGTGGTTGCACTCCATACACAAACATGTTACTAAAGATTTCTTGGGAAGCTGCACGATTGCACCCAACATCCTGAGCAATTTATTTACTTCTTTTGAAAAAACCCAGGATGAATGACTACTAGTTTGTTAAGGTTAGGATGGCTATGAAATTGTCTGATCACGACACTGATACAGGTCTTTAAGCAAATTTTTGCTCTAGTATGAAGATTTGCGACTTGTAATTCAACATTTGACTTTTCAAATTACATAAAAGCATAAAGAAGGTCCAAATTCACAAAGGATGACATAGCAAGAAGATTAGGTTTCAAATATAATCCCCAAGCCAACCAATACTGTAGAGTTAAGGTGGAAGCACGACCAAAAGATGGGAATGAATCAGATAACTAGAGTTTCAGCCTCAACTTAGATGATCTATCCAGCACAATGGAATATAGGAGAGGGGTAGGGGCAAAATCAAGCTCAAGCACAACAACAACCCCATACGTTTAGCACGAATGGTATACTAGAGCACATGGATGATGTAGTCAAGGTCCAATAGGAACATGGGGAAGCTCGGATTAACCATGTATCTTTAACTCATTTAGATAGTTTGTTTTCCATTTTTTTTAAATTTAAAAATGATATATAAGTGTTGCTATGAATATTATATATATATATAATATATTAAATAGAAGTTAGTTTTTGTTTTAATTATATAGTTATACATATTATATCATAAATTTAAAGCTTATAAATCCTCTAACAAGCTTGTTAATGAGTTTGTTCACGAATCTACTTGCAAGCCTTTTCAAAAACCAAAAGAGCATATTCATGAGCCTAAATCAAAACTCAAACTTGGCTTATTTATTAGATAATTGCATTTTACCTTATGCTTGAGTAGCTCGCAAGCAATTTGATTCATTTGCTGCCCTACCTTTGAGTAGGTCATTTTGACCTATTGAGATTAGCATATTCAATGAAATGACTAAAGAATTTTTTATACATATTTTGGTCGTGTCCCATTATCTTTGTATATTAGGTAGATTTTCGTTGATTGGGGCACTTTCCACCGGCTTGAAGAAGGTGTGTAAATTTCTTAATTAAAAAAAGGTTAAAAAAAAATAGAGATATGAACGATATAAAGCCAAATGTGAACTGAAGTTACATTAACCAGATATATCTATCTACCTTTTTTCCCCCCCTGGACTTTTTAGAGATTTGCAATTTGAATAATAATGTTTTATGGTTCTTAGGATTCTAGGGGTTTAGGACTTTTTACAGATTCATGGTCTGTGACCATGTTTGTTGATTGATAAGACCGACAATGTTTTTCAAAAACGTTATTATGGTAGTAATGACTTTATTGTGCGGCCGCTTATATCAATACTTGATAAGCGCCAAGCATTTTAGTTAAGCCATTAAACACAGAAAACAAGAAAATGGCTCCAAAATCCAAGTACCTTTTTCTGCTTTTGATATTATTGTCTTCTCACGTTATTAGCACAACAGCTTCAACTTCGACTCCTCGTCTCCATCCTTCGGGTGAACCATGCATCTTTTCAACCCCATTTTAGATCTATATCCTCATAAATTACTTTTGCTAGGGTGAAAAAAAAATTGCAAATATATCCTTTATATTTGCTTTAAATAAACTTAAAATCATTATATAATTGGGCATTTTGAGCTTCTAAATCTTTAGGTAACATGTTTTCACACCCTATTTATATATTTTGCCTTAAGTAAATAATTAAAAAGAATACATGTAACCAGAAAAGAGGGAAAAAAAAAGATATTCTTTTTTATTGCTTTAGCTTTTCATTAACAAGTTATATTTAATTTTTTTTTTTTTTTACTATTTTTCAACGGAAAATAGTCATATATATATGAGTCTATGCTCTTTCTTTTTAAAAGATCGAACACTCTAAACCTTTACTTCAAAATTAAGAACTTAATCGTATTTGTATATGACATATTGACAATTTTAATACTACTATTACTACTACTAATAATAATAAGAAGAAGAAGAAGCAAACCCGATTCCAGTGGTTGAGGCAAGAGGAACTGGCCTTCCATATTCTTACTAGCATGTAGAAATAAATACATCAACGAAAGGCATAGATTAAAAAAAAAAAAACATATCTAAATCTACTGTTTAATTTTAGATCAATAAAGACGCATTTATAATTTTGTGTTTTATGATGATTCATATTCAGGCAAATATGTTAATTCCCACAATAACAATATGCACTACCATAATTAACGACAAATGACTTCTTTTTCTTTTTTTCAGGCTTCATTAATCATAGAGGGAGGCCACTTCTTTCTTCTCGGTTCCACCTTGTTGGAAAAAGCAGTGCTAGTGGACACGATCCAAAGCCTGGAGGCCATACCAAAGGGCATTAGATTAGGCCATAAATTACGTGCAAAGCTTAAAAAAGAGAGGAAAAGCATATGATTTTATCACTACCTTGCAAACCTTTCAAGATTAATTTTACTTTTAACTAAAATTTATATTGTTCTTGTTGTTGTTGTAGTACTTTGGTGGCTTGCTTTTTTTCCGTTTGTAGGAAAGGATCTAGCATGATGTATGCAGTTTCACTAGTGTACAAGAATGACTATATATTCAAAGTCCCCGCTGATTAAATATTATGGACACAAGTAGACATATCTCTGGGTTGGGATCTAAATTGGATCTGACCTGGACCGACTATGGCAGGTCTTACACTGGATTCGCCCCGACAAGGCAATTCAAGCCCCCTAGAGGACTTGCCATGTTAGGTCCAAGTGGCAGATTCGTGGACCCAACCAGTCCTCAAGGATCTGAACATAAAATAAAAAAATAAAAAAAAAAAAAAAAAAAAAAATGGGAAAACTTTAGCATGGACACAATTTCTATGAGAGTTATGGAACCTACTTGATCAAGTCACTTGCCTACCAAACTTATCACTCTTTCAACCTACAACATATAATTTTTACATAACCTACCACACCTACAACTTTTAAAACAAAACTAAAACTTCATGCAAGATCCAACGATAGATCTTGCATCCTCTCTATAAATGACTTGATCGAAATCCAACACGTGCATTATTACAATAGAGATAAGGGAAAAAAGAAGATAAGGCATAAACACTTGTTACAATTTTACGTTCTGGGTTAGTCACCACTTCTAGTTTTATTGTTGGGGATCTTGAGGACCTGCTCATTAGTACTGAAATTATCCTCCTACATTAAAATCGAACTTAAAAAATTTACAAGTATACCAACCCTCAGTCACTCGTTACTTTGCCTATCTAGCTTTTACACAAGCGAATACAAATCTACATTGGAACAAAGGCAACTCTCAAACAACACTTCTCTCAGAAAAGGAAAAAAAAAAAAGCAAAATGAGGAATTAAACAAAGATCCTCTCGTAGCTCATAAAACAATACGTTATAACAATATTTCATAGAAAATAAGAATGAGTTTTCTTTCTCTTGTGATTATTTTAAGGTTGATCATAACGTATCTTCTAAATTTTGAATTTTAAAATATATATCAAACTCAATCTCCGACAGCTATTTGTTAGAGAAAACTGTGGAAGATATATGGCTGAAGATTGATGCTTATCTCTTAGCCGCCGGAGCTTAATTTATCCAAATAATTATCAGCTAATTTTACTCTTGATATTTCCACCATATTTTCTAAAAAAAAAAAAACAAAGAGCCCATATCTCTTCTCATAGGTTTATTGTCCCACTTTATTTGAAGGATGAAATGCATATCTACCATTCTTGTAAAAAAAATTATACAAATAGAAATTGTATAAAAAATTACTAAAATAGCATCTTTATATCATATGTTTTGAGAAGATATATGAAATTTTATATGGGTATCATATTTTGAAAGCGAAATACAATAACCTACTATGCAAATATTGTAAAATTTGTGTACCACACACTACATATGCGATACATAAAGCAAAGTACAAGTACTTCGCTTGTATCGCACATTGCACTTGCGATACATATATCACATATAGGATATGGGATATACGCAAAGTACGGGTACTTTGCATATATCACACGTTGACTATGCGATACATTAAAGAAAAAAAGTTGTATTGAATATCTAACATGCTATATAACGATGCTAATTTACTAATTATTTTGTCCAAGTTGTATTTGTGTAACTTTTTTAAAAATGTGTTGGTTAACATGTAATAATCTCTTATCTGAATATAAATCTTGATGTTAATTTGGAAATTTTATCCGAAATATGTGCTGATATTTACCTTGATAAAATTCACTTAATCCTTCAAAATATTTGTTAAATCTTCATCCCAATATATAATTATAGCTTCTACTTGGACTGAATACAGAACCCACCGTGTATCTCCAAGAAATTTAAATTTAACTCATCCAATAATTCGAATTTGTAAATTTTGAAACTTTGTAATACATATCCTATAAAGTTCAAAACTATATTAGTAATCTTCTATATTATCCTCTCAAATTTTGCAATAATATTGACAGATACATTGAAAAATCCCATCATGATATTTAAATCGAGCCAACATATAATGTCTATAGAATAGTGAGAAAATTCACTTAACATTACATTGATTATTTATTTTCACTACTTGAAAGTTTATTCTTCTATTTAAATAACCTAAAATAATATCGATTCTCTATTTTACTAAAAGTCTAATTCTCTGTTTGAATTTAGCCATAACCGTTGATCGTAGACTTATAATTTATCCATTGACTTTTTGCACATGCTCAATGAAATCTCTAACAGAATTTATATGGGTACTTTTTAACCAGCTTGAACGAAGAGAAATTGTAGATCTCTTAAATAAAAAAAAAAATAGTGTTACTATAATTTTGGATGTTAAACACGAGCAGTATCACTGCATCATTTACTGTTAATATATTTATGGTTTCGTATATATTTTAACAATATTCGCATGAGATATCAAATGACCTATTCTGGCTTCCATTTTGCCAAACATAAATTTAAGTTTGCAGTGGCAACATATTTTACCGGTCTATCAAAATAAAAATTATACAAATATAAATCAGATAAAAATAATTTATCACATCTAAGTAGATGCAATTGATATAATTACACATAAATCACAAATCATACATGTGATTTATGCAATTTATGTGCAAATATATAAATCACATTTTATACATGCAACTTTCCTTTGAAGTATATTACTAAATCGCATCTTATTCATACAATTTATTATTTAAAATTAAATAATTAAAATTATGTTATTTGTATTTGGGGAGGTATGTATTTCACTCTATATATATATTTATATTTATATTTATATGTATCAACATATTAGACCTTGCGGATGGTGATCGATTTTTCAGATTTGCTTGTTATATAGTAGTTGCTAGTTGCCACTCTTAGGTTGAGGTCCTTTTCTTTGATTACGTCCAATAGGATTGTCAATCAACGCCGTTATGTTTACGATGCTATAAATTTGTCAATTGAGAAGGCGACTCAAAACACCGAGTATGTCGGTTGCCATGACCCGCCATGTATTTTAAAAGACTTGATTTTGCCAATAGTGATAATGTCCTCCCACCTATAATAGCTTGATAAGGGCAAGGCATTTAGCTTTTCTTTTTTCTTTTTCTTTTTTTTTTCCATTACCTCTTACTAGAGGTGGGTACGGATAAGTTTGATTCAGTTTTTTCTAAAACTGAACCAAACCTAATTTATGGTTTGGTTTTTTTTTACATCACAAATCAAACCATTAACAAACAATTTGATTCGAATTAAAAAATTTCTAAACCACTAAATAACGGTTTTGTTCGGTTATAATTCGAATTAAATCAAAATTCTAAATAAAAATTTTCTTTTGTTCTACCTTTTTACATTTGTGTAGGTACTTAAATATTTATATCACTTTATAAAGTTTATATCATAAACCATGACAAAAATACTTTATGAAGTCATCATATTTTTAATCTATAGTTTTTTATTAAATCAGTTATCCACTAATAAAATACATCCACTAACCAATACCTAGTAAGTAATAATTTATAATTTTTAATAGAACCATCAAGTCAATCGTGTAAAAATAAATTTAGCCAAAATAAAAAATCATCTATCAACAAAATTTATCAACGAATAAAATGATCTGCTGACAAAATATATTAAACAATTAATACATCTTGGTTTCTCTCATATTGGTTTTGATGATAACAAAAAGGATTAAGTGATTACTAACAAATTTATTAAGTATACAATAAATTTAAGAATGATCAAGTTTTATGAAAATATTTTTCAAAAGAGATTCAACTCAGAAAGTAATTCAAAAAGTGTTTAGAAAGTTTTTTCAAGAACAAATGAATAGTCAGAAAGTAACACAAAAGGTAATTTGCTGGTTGACAAGACACTGACAATGATCAGAAGATAGATCAGAGAGTAAAAATTTTATATGAACACAACAAACAAGTTTCAAGAACAGATTTCAAGAATTTGGATTTTCTTTTATTCTTTATGGATTTGAAAACCCAGCTCTAAAGTTGAATGTATTTGGGTAATACATTCAAATATGTTCTACAAAGTTTGTTAAGTATCCAAGGGATTCAAGTTTATATTGGATTTAAAGATTTAATGTTTTGACAGCAAGTTGAAGCTCACGTATTTAAGAAAAATTTTAAGACATGAGCAAGATTCAACCCAGATCTGACAATAAAGACACATTTTATGGGATCTACATCGATAATCAAGTTTATATTTACAATGCTGGAAATTTGAATTCGAAGAGGATAATGAATAGTAAGAAATTGTCTAATCTTCAAGGGATATTAATACGATATGTTTGGAGGATAATTTAAATTGATAAAGTTCAAATTTTCATGACTTATCCACAACAAGATAATATCTCTAGTAGACGCATAAGTTTAGGAACGATATTTTCATTCAAATGTTCGAAATAGGAGCAGATTTCTTAAAAGAAAAATAATAGGAACAGAGTCTATCAAATTCCAACCGTTGAAGACTTTTTCCCAGCAGGACTTTAAGAAGAAGATAAGGAGACTGAGAAAAATCAGGAACTAATATTCCTAACTATTGAAGACATACAATACATATATTGGAGAAGAAAGAGAAACAAAATACACGAAGAAGCTAGTAGTCAAAAGAAAAAGCTTTACAGCTTACAAATGAGCAAAACTCTGTCACTTATATTTTCTTCTTAAGCTAAACCGAGAGGAACTCTTTTGCTTTTATTTCTCATTGCTTTTGTTTATGGGTGTGAGATTGTAAAAGGAGTGAGAGTAATATTTCTTTCTCTATAGATCAGTAAATAGCATGAGTGAAGCTAGATAAGTTGAGCAAAGTGATTGAAGTTCAGTATAGTCAAACAAGTTTGTACTCTCATTTCTTGATTGAATAGTGGAACATACCAATATGGAATACCGGGTCCTCCACTTGAAGCTAGAAGATAGGACCGACACTCAAGACTGAACCTTTATAAATCGACTTTGCACTCTTATCTACCTTTTCTTTTAATTTCGTGCATATTTAATTGTTTGCTTTTGCTGCATCCTATTCTCAAAGACTAAATCAAAGAGTAACTGGAAGTTTATTTTCTAATAAGAGAGTAATTGGGAAGCTCAACTTTAAACATTTGCTCAACTTAAGTAAACTTGTTTTATCCAAATTTTGATTAAAGTTATTGGTAGTTAAATTTGTTGTTTTTAAGTAAATTTAAAAGCCATTATAATTTGATTAACTAAGTGATGTGAATTTGGTTGAGTTTTTGAAAAAGTGAAATTTTTATTAAACATGCGCACCCCCAACCTCACCTCCTCCTTTCCCCCCCCCCCCCCCCCGCGCTCTCTGGTTATTCCTTTGGAACCGACAATACGTAATAAAAGTTTATTACTAAATAAATAAATTTCATACTTTATAAAGTTAAAAACTATTTTTTAAAAAAAAACAATAGTTCATTATCAATAAAAATATATATATCATGAGGCTAAAAAATAAATTTAAAAATGAACAAGTTTATTTTAATCAATATTCATCAATAATAAATATCAATGAAAGCATATGAACATATATGATCTTTAATCAATCATCATAAAAAAAAAAAAAAAAATCTATAATATAACTTACAAATAAAATGTTATTTTTTCTAAACTGTTTGGTTTGGTTTTACAAATTGGTTTGGTTTATTTTTTAAACAAAACCATAAATTTATGGATTGGTTCAGATAGAAAAATTTTTAAAGAAAATTGTTAAAAAAAAAAACATATTTTCAGTTTGGTTTAGGTTCAGTTATAGATTGATTTGGTTCGATTATTTTCTTGTCCATCCCTATCTCTCACTTAAAAGAACAAAAAAACAGCTACTTGATTGTAGGACCATCGACCGATGAGGCATTTTAGTTAAGCCACTCAATACGAGTGGGCACTACAGCATATGACTGGTAATTAAGCAATGCATCTCTTTAATTTCTATTGGAACTTCATATCTTTATAACCAACTTTTATCCTTGTCCCCACCGCCCGCGCCCCCCCCCCCCACAACACCACCCCCCCCCCCCCCCCCCCCCCCCCCCCCCCCCCCCCCCCTCATTAAGTGTATAGGTAATGTGCTTTTATATCATATTTAAGTAATTTCCTTTGAATAAAATACATGAAAAGTAAAGTTAAAAATTATGTAAAATTAAAAATACTTCCTTTTTTTAGATTAAGGTTTTGTTACACTTGGATGTTATATACTTAGCTTAATTACAAAATTTCTAGAATTCCCAGGACATTTTAAAAGAATTATATTGACATTCCATTCCTTCCGAGAAGAAGGTTTATACAAAGTCACAATACAAAAGCTAAACTTTTTCACTAATTCATGGATCTACAAGCTCTTAATTTTAAGATTTAGGAGTCAATAAGCTTAACTTTGATTGTATGAGATCAAGTACAGATTGAGTACAAATACAACTACATATTTACAATTCGACCAAAAACTAATAATAATAATGATGATGCCAACCCCTCCAAATGTGAAGGTCGAGATAAAAAAGATAGATAATCTATGTTTTATCATAGTTTCGGTTCACTTTGGCCTATAGATTATATGAATTAGGTATAGCTAGTCCGCTTTTTAATGGATTGAAAAAGGTCAAATCTAACCCCTTTTTTTTTTTAAATAAGGCAGCCAATCCGCGAATCATGACTTACTTACATAAGTCTAATTACATAGAAACCTACTTGCTATTTATTGTGTTTAATCTAGATTGTTGGAATTCCCTTATCTAATCAAATACTAACTCCTTAAGTGCTTCAATTGGAATCATCCTTCTTCTGATTCATCTGAATTTTGTTAGATCAATAGATGCAATTTAAAATCTATTTAGAGTAGGTTCTTTGCTTTTGTTTTCTATTTAAAATGTATCATTTGACTTAGCCTTTTGGTAGATCAACGGATGCCTATTGTCTCTGAATATATGTCTAGAAGAAAAGGTCCAGTGTTTTGTGTATCTTATGTTTTATATTTTTCTATAGGGATTAATATATTTGCAACTAATCCAAAAGATTCTCAAATTGATGCATATCATATTATCTTAATCTTCCTAGATAATTCCCTTTATTAATCATCAATAATGTATTACCTCTATCATGCAGCCATTCTAAATTATAAAAAAATTCACTTGGTGTTATTTCCAAAAGTCATAAAATAAATCAAAACAAATTTCCTATCACAATGTTTATGGTACATCTACCACTTCATATCCCTCTTATATAATTTTCCTTGCTTAACCCTTGGGATTTATATCATTTAGCCTACAATATCCCATGCTTCAATTACTCCAGATACTCATATTGATAAGCAGTAAAAAAGCAAATTTAAAAATCCCTATAAAGAGTCCTTTTCCATTTTTTTTTTTTTTACAAAACAATTTATTTCATTTTATTAGCCATTTGGTACCCAAAGTTTTGCTTGTAGACAAACGCATCATGCGTGCATCTTTGCTACTCAATTCATTCGGGATAATTGCCATCATCACTTCTATATACTTTGACATAAATAATTACCATATATAGTATTATTACTTTTAATCTTATTTTATTTTATTTGAATTTTGTATATTTAATATATTTTTATTTTTCTTTATTCATCGATCATGCATATATAACTTGATTCATTGTATTATAGTAATTATATTTATCCCCTCTTTTAAGTTTTACACACACAATGTAAGTGCACAACTACTATTCATATATATTAAGTAAATACTATTTTAACTTGGACTGCAAAAATAAAACACATATCAAATAGTCAAAAATGACCTCTCTCTCTCTCTCTCTCTCCCTCTCTCTCTCTCTCTGTGGGTGATATCGTTAGTACATTATTTCGTTTTCTTTTAAATCATTCGACATTTATATGAATTCATTCGATAATTGCGTTATTTTTTATGTTTTATTATGTCAAATTTAATTGGTGTACATCCATGTTGGATCCATATCTACTGGTATATTACATAAGGTAAAATATTGAAATAGAACACGAAAACAAGTTTTTGTAAAGTTCTGGAAGTGAAAATGCTCAATTTGAAGATATACATACATACATACATACATAAATACATACATATATATATGTTAGTAACAGAAACAAGTTATGACGGTAATGATCTACCGTGGGAATGCATGGCTTACCTGTGGGAACTAGACGAGGAATTGAAGCTGTTGTGATAAGGATGTGAGAAGAAAATGTTATCATAAGCAGAACAATATAGATGGATTGCCGAGCCATTTTCTTGCTACACGCGTTGAATGGCTTAAGGAAATGCTTGACTCTATAAAGTGTCATATAAGCAGGAGGGCAATATGTCGTTGGTATGAGTCAAAACAACTAACAAGCTCGGTCTTTGCGCGTAGTCAAATAACAGCAGCTCAGCCGAGCCCCTTCAATTACCAGAACCATATAACGACATTCAAAGTGCATTTCTAAAATGTCCCAACTATATATATATAATAATTAATATATGTGTATATATAAAACATTCTTACAATTAGGGTTGATTCTCGTACATGTTCAAAAGTCCAAATCAGGATTCCAGTAAAATATGATTTTATTTCTCCTTTATTAATAATTATTACTATAATTAGATTTTTGTTTCCTAACATATTCATTATTTACATTTATTACTAAAGGTGTTTTTAATAAATAATGACATCTTAGGTGCTCAAGAATGGACTAGAATAGAATCGCGATTCCAGCTTCCAAGCTCGAGCGTCGATTCAGGCTCACAAAACAAGTTATAAACAGGCTTGTGGATTGGCTCATGAGTAGGCTTGTTAACAAGCTCGACAACAAACTCATTAACAAATTTATAAGTTTTATATTTATGGTATATTATTACATAATTAAAATAACAAAACTAATTTTTATTTAAAATTTGTGTATATATATTAAGCAACTCTTATATATTATTTTTGAGTTCGAAAAAAAATGAAAAATGAGCTATTTAAATGAGTTGAACTCAAGCTTTAATATTAAACTTGATAAAAGCTTATTACGCTCAATAAGAAACTTGGCTCGGCTCAAACTCAATTTGTAAATGAGTTGAGCTCAATCCTAAGTTTCAAGCTCAATGAGAAGCTCAACTCCAGCTTAAGCTCAATAATTTTGAAATGGGCAAAGCTCAAGCTTTTAAGAGCTTGGCTTAGCTCGTTTGTAACCCTAGTTGTGCAAATAAGCATCATGTTTTTGTATTCATTTTATCATCCACTATTCTTTTCTCTTTTTCTTTTTTGTATTTAAAAGTTAATACTTTAATGACCTTTTGTTTTTTGAAATGTAGTTCCTTTGAAAAAGAAATATTTGAAAAGTTGTTATCTTATCTATTTGTTATCCACTTAAGACGTTGTCCTCTTTTTAACCATTTAAAACGATGATTTCTTATTTAACCTATTTTCTGAATTATTGATCCATTTCATTAATTCTCGAAACATTTTTGCATTAGTTGAATTTATCCTAAAAATACCTCCCGGTGTAATTTTCCTTATTGGATATATATAATATAGAACAGAAAAATCATAACAACCATTGATCGCTTGGTGTGCTGCTCTCATTGTCTCTATTACTAGACTAGGTCATATTCAAGATAACCATAAGTGCCAGGCTTTATATGATTTGTATCCGAAATTTAATATCCTAAATATGAATGAGCTTTGAAACCCTTAGTGGAAAACAGCATAAAAATATATACATATGACAGGAGACAAGCATATCCAAACAAATGTACTAATGCACAAGCAAATAGGAAAAAGCAACCAGAAGCCCGTCAAATATGAAATAATAGGTAAGAAAGTAAATACAATCAACCCTAGCATCTCCAGCTATATCCACAGTTCATGAGTCAAATTGGTTAATAAATCCCTGGACTTAAGTTAAATTGATGCATATTAGATTGTTATTGGCTATATTAGCCATCAATGATCCTGTCCCCTACCTCCGTTCAAAATGGTGTCTCACACTACTGATACCATCCGCGCCCGCCTGTAGCTTCTTTCAAATGTATGCAAAAACCATATCATCTGTAACTCCACCGTATTGATCACCTACTTATTTACAAATGGTAGCCTCTGTTCCTAAACTACATGCCAGTTGGTCTTAAGGTCCTTAACTTTAATATGCTACAAAAAATTAATCCATGACCTGCCTTTTTAATTTGGTTGTTGGCCTCGACATAAGTATAAATGGCGAACACAATTTGACAGTTGAATAGCTATTAGGCTAATTAAATATAAAATCTCGTAGGCACAATCAATAAGCAAAGGTAACTTGGTTACTTGGCATTGGGTCACCGTCTTCTAAATAATCCAACTTCAACATCTCAATTTCTAATAGATATATTCACAATCTTGAAAACCTAAAAATAGTCTAAATCATCCGGACACATTGAAATTCCATACACCTTTTGTGAGAAAAACAATCAAGTAGTTTTAAAATTCAGTTGACCATTTTTATCTCGGCCCCTAATATAGAGGCATGGCAAATGGACTACGGCACGCGAAAGCTAGTATGCGAAGGATAAAGACAAAAACACAATCACATGCGGGCTAGCACGTGAGACATGGCAAATAAGTGATTTGGTACGGAAGGTAGGCAAACCAACATGTGACCTTTTTTAAAAATAATTATACAAAAAGTAATGATTTTTTTAATTTACTGTAAATTATATTTAAATAAATAATTTGTTTTGTTTTATTATTTTAATTAAATCTATTTGTCTTATTAAATAATATAATATATTTAGTATATTTTATTTTTTTAAAATGATTTCAATTGTATTAATATTAACATATTAACTTGAAATTTTTGTAGCAAATAAATAAATGAAAAAAAATCAAATACTATCATAATCGTAATTAAATTATATTAAATTTTAAACTTGCTTAATTAATTTGTTTAGAATAATTGTAAACTATTAATTAAATGAAATTAAAAAATACATTGGGATGGGTGAAAAATTAAATTTTATTAATAATATTTTTTATCTTTCAAAAATTAAAAGATTGAAAAAAAAAAAAAAAAAAAAGGTCATCAGCCATACACCCGCCACCTCATATTAAACCATATAATCCTAAAATCATCTTACCTCACCCCATTATTCCGTTTGTGCTAGCGGCTACCACTCTGGTAGTGACAATGAATCATCGGTTCCCGAGTCACTATCCTTAGGCAACCAAACGTGTGGGTTCATCTGCTTCTTGTTATTAGCATCGGACCAATCTTTTAAGTACATGCATATTTTAATGGCGTCCTCATTTAGCCTATGGTAGTACAGCTCAAGGACTTGTCCACCCAAACTGAAAGCCAACACTAATGAATCCCTTGAAACCAAAGAAGCCAAAACATCCCATGCCACTGTGGAAAGCACTAATATCGTGTGTGTCCTCTTCTTCCACTAACTGAGGACATTAAAATCATCCACCTTGTTCCCCCTTCCATCTTCTCATTCTTCCTTCTCAAGTAGTTGCACTCTATACATAAACATATTACTAAAGATTTCTTAGAAAGCCACATGGATGCACCCAACATCCTAGGCAATTTGTTTACTTTTCCTGGAAAAACCCTAAGATGAGTGATTGCTGATTCGTTAAGGTTGGGATGGCCATGGATTCGTCTGATCACGACACCGATACAGGTCTTTGAGCAAATTTATTACTCTAGTATGCAAATTGGCAGCTTGTGATGCAGCATTTGACCTTTCAAATTACACAAAAGTAGAAAGAAGGTCCAAATTCACGAAGGACGACATAGCAAGAAGATTAGGTTTCAAGTATGATCCTTAAGCCAACCAATATTATAGAGATTAAGGTGGCGCAGCACAACCAAGAGATGGGAATGAATCAGATGGCCAAATTTTCAACCACAATTTAGATGATCTGTCCTTACCATGGCACGATGAAGGAATAAAAGAGGGGCAGGGGCAATGTCAAGCACAACAACAACCCAGTATGTTTAGCATGAATGATACACTAGAGCATCTGGATGACATAGTTAAGATCCAATAAGAACATGGGGAAATGGTCACAGTTATGAATACTCAAATTAACCATGTATCTTTGACTCATTTAGATAGTTTGTTTTTCATTCTTTTTAAAACTTTAAAATGATATATAAGTGTTGCTATGAATATATATACATAAATATTAAATAGGAGTTAGTTTTTGCTTTAATGATATAGTTATATATATATATATATATATTATATCATAAATATAAAACTTATAAATCTACTAACAAGCTTGTTAACAAGGTTGTTCACGAATCTACTTGCAAGCTTATTCAAGAGCCTAAATAAGCATGTTCATGAGCCTAAATCAAAATTCAAACTCGGCTTATTTATTAAATAATTGGGTTTTACCTTAAGCTTGAGTAGCTTGCGAGTAATTTGGTTCATATGCTACCCTACATTTGGGTAGGTCATTTGGCCTATTAAGGTTAGCATATTCAATGAAATGACTAAAGAATTTCCTATACATATTCTGGTCGTTTTCCGTTATACTTTGTATATTAGGTAGATTTTCGTTGATTGGGGCACTTTCCACCAGCTTGAAGAAGGTGTGTAAATTTCTTAATTAAAAAAAAAAAAAAAAAATATGAACGATATAAAGCCAAATGTGAACTGAAGTTACATTGACTAGATATATCTATCTACCTTTTTTTTTCCCCTTACACCTTTCACATAATAACGATGGACTTTTAGAGATTTGCACTTTGACGTTTCATGGTTCTTGGGATTCTAGGGGATTAGGTGCTTTATTTGACTACGCAAACGGACCGTGTTTGTTGATTGTTACGACCAGCAATGTGCTTTCAAAGACGTTATTATAGTAGGGATGACTTTATTTTGCGACCACTCATATTAATACTTGATAAGCGTCAAGCATTTTAGTTAAGCCATTAAACACAGAAAACAAGAAAATGGCTCCAACATCCATATACCTTTTTCTGCTTTTGATATTATTGTCTTCTCACGTTATTAGCACAACAGCTTCAACTTCGACTTCTCGTGTCCATCCTTCGGGTAAGCCATGCATCTCTTCAACCCCATTTTAGATCTATATCCTCATAAATTACTTTTGCTAGGGTTAAAAAAAATTGCAAATATATCCTTTGTATTTGCTTTAAATAAACTTAAAATCATTATATAATTAGTCATTTTGAGCTTCTAAATCTTTAGATAACATGTTTTTACACTATTTATATATTTTGCCTTAAGTAAATAACTAAAAAGAATACATTTAACCAGAAAAGAGGGAAAAAAAAGATATTCTTTTTTATTGCTTTAGCTTTTCATTAACAAGTTATATTTAATTTTTTTTAATTATTTTTTCAATGGCAAATAGTCTTATATATATATGAGTCTAAACATTTTTTTTTTTTCATTTTTAAATATCAAACACTGTAAACCTCTACTTCAAAATTAAGAAATTAATCGTATTTGTATATGACATATACACAATTTAACAAATAATAATAATAACCCGAATCCAGAGGTCGTTCTTATTAGCATGTAGAAATAAATACATCAACGAAAAGCATAGGTAAAAAAACATATCTAAATCTACTATGTAATGTTAGATCAATAAAAACGCATTTATAATTTTGTATTTTATGATGATTCATGTTCAGACAAATATGTTAATTCCCACCAATAACAATATGCACTACTTAATTAACGACAATTGAATTTTTTTTTTTTTTTTAGGCTTTATTAATCAGAGAGGGAGGCAACTTCTTTCTTCTCAGTTCCACCTTGTTGGAAAGAGCGGTGCAAGTGGACACGATCCAAAACCTGGAGGCCGTCATGGGCCTTAGATAAGGCCATAAATTACGTGCAAAGCTTAAAAAAAGAGAGAAAAAGCATTTGATTTTATCAGTACCTTGCAAACCTTTCGAGATTAATTTTACTTTAAAGTAAAAGCTGTTGTTGTTGTCATTATTATTTTTATTATTATTATTGTACTTTGGTGGCTTGCTTTTGACGTTTGAAGGAAAGGATCTAGCATGTTGTATGCAGTTTCACTAGTGTATAACAATGACTATATATTCAGTCTCCACTGATTAAATATTAGGGACACAAGCAGATATCTTTCTGGGTTAGGATCCGTACTAGACTTGATCTAGACTAGCCATAATGGGTCCTACACAGGATCCATCCTATATCAAACAATACATATGCATTATGCTTAAGGAAAGGAAGTGTATCTACTATGATGTTCACATCATAACCATCATGACGATGAATGGCATAAATACGTGCTGGGGCCTTCTGCTTCTGCCCGCCATGCTTTTCTCCCTCTTGTATAACCTGAGAAGTATGTCCACTAGGTTCCTTGCAATCCACAACTCTATGTCCTCTCTGCTTGCACTTAAGGCAGAAAATTGAAGGAAGAATCTTCTCAATACATGTCTTGCTGTCATGTGTTATTTTTCCATATGAGAAACAGGCATTCTTTGGCCACTTGCAATCTCCCAAATCATGAGGACCAAAGCACCTAAAACATCTCTGTTCAGTGTTCTAGACCACAGGTCTTGTCTAAAAATTCATACGTTTCTTCCATTTATCCTAAATCAAGATATTAGTAGCTGATCTCTTCACCGAGGAAATTTGAATTTTGTCACTCTCATAATCTTTTATCTACTTCAAACGTTGTTCCACCCACTTTGCTTTATTGACTACTGCAGTGTAAGTAGTTAAGTCAAATGTCTTCACTTGATGGGCAATTTGAGCATTCAATCCAGTCATAAACCTACTTCTTTAGCTTCTTCACTTGTCTTTAGTGCTTCAAATAAAAATCTCATCAATTTGTTCGATCCAGCTTCATACTCTTTCACTTTCATCTTGCCCTGCTAGAGACTACAATAATACCTTAACATTTGTTGTCTCGCATTTTCGAGAAAGAACTTGGTATAAAAAGCTTGCTTGAAATGTTCCCAGGTGATATCCCTTTCCCTATTCCTCTCAGCACTAACCCACTAATTATTGGCTTCTCCCGCCAGTAGATATGTAGCATAGTTTACCTTCTTTGCCTCAGGAACATCTAAGGCGACAAATGTCTTTTCAATCTCATCCATCCACTATTCACCTTCTAGTGGCTTCGTTGGCTGTAGGTCAAATTTAATCACCAGCCCAACTAACTTGTTGAAAGTGAGAGACACCCTGCCTTTGCCCAATGGCTTGTCTCTATCCTTCTTGCCTCCAAGGCTCAATATTGGCCTGGATCACTTGCACATCTGTCCTCATCTACTGGTGTTGTTGCATCATCATTTGCAACAAAATGTTAACTGTTTACATTAACTGCTTAGCATCAACAGGGACTTGCTAAGCAAAAGAAATAGGAGTGCCAATAAGGTACAATTATGAGTTAAGAATTTGCATAATTTAAGATAAATAAAACATTAAAACATAAAGCATATAACCTAATCGCCCCAAATCTACCCACTCTTGTCATTACTAACCGCCCTGAGGAGTTCATAACCTACGTTTCCCTAAAGATCATAAACCTAAGTTATGATACCACTTAAGTTGTCATGCCATAAACTTAAGGGCACTTACAACCCGTCATGTGTTCATCTAGCATATGGACACGCAAAGGCTTGAAACCTACTAAAAACCATAATATATATCATTTAACCCCACCAACGCACCTATTAGTACTCTAAGTCCACAGTCACAATATAAGTACTTCATTACTACTACTACAGCCATTCATAATTTCTACACATTAAAAACAAGGGATGGCTCATAGAGCCTATCTAATTAGACACATATACAAACCAACAAGTGGGTCCATGCCCTAACACACTAACCTAATACAATTACAACAACTATATGATAGGTAGGAATCTCTATATCCTATAAACTAACAAGTCATGTCTAGATGTCTACTGAATAATCCTTACCGCTAGCGTACTCCCTATAGTCCATGAAAACATCATGTCGAGATAAGTCAAAAGCTATAAGGTTTCCATCTATACTTAAAAAGGATGAAAGGTGAGTTGGAGCCCAATATGGTGTACGCACAATCACATGCGCATGTAAAAACAATGGAAAGCATACATGCATCACCATCATCATATAAATGTAACAAACAACCAATTAATTATCTAAATCTTTTAATCCAGCATCCAACAAAGGAATAACTTAGTATCATGAAACACATGTAGATACTTATATATACATATATATTGGTTATTGACTACTCATCAATAACCACAATGTCGATAACTCCTAGATTTACTCAAATCATTTCCACATATGACTTCAATCAGACACCATCACACATGGATCATTGGGATATCGCAATAATAGTATGGATACTCTCCACCTATTACCAATAACTATGCATAAGCATAATAGACATCATTAATGTCGGATAGCTCTTAATTCAATTTCAGTTTCTATCCTAAATAAGTATAAGCACACACATAGTATGCATGTACCTGGAAGTAGTTCCATTCTGAACCAGTATCTACTATCTAAATTACACACAATAAGATTGTTTAGAATCATCTATGTATCTTACTTAAACTCTTATTATACTCCTATCACTCATAGGCATACATTGTTATAACATGGGTTCTAAAATCTTAAAGTATACTTAGATTGTGAAGTATA
Organism: Combretum micranthum; assembly: GCA_024138025.1. Classification (NCBI taxonomy): domain Eukaryota; kingdom Viridiplantae; phylum Streptophyta; class Magnoliopsida; order Myrtales; family Combretaceae; genus Combretum; species Combretum micranthum. The sequence continues at coordinate 2,581,653 of JAMXBD010000005.1, forward strand.
TAATTGAATGAATCTAGTCAATCTTTTACTAGAAAAGAGAGTTTTTTTTTTTTAAGGATATTATAACATTTTTAAAATATTATATAAGTGGATATAGGGTTAGGTACCACTTAAGTGAAAAAAATTGGTCATATAAAGGTCCACGGGGGGAAAAACGAGTAGTACACAAAGGAACATAAGGTAGAGTTTCTAAAAGATACAAAGTGAAACACGATCAAGAACACAGTGCCGTGTTCTTTTGACAATATCTTATTGTGAAAACAAAAAGAGAAATATGACTAGATACATGTAGCCATGTACCAACCTTGTTTTTCTGGAAAAAAACACGAATTCTACACTCAGTGAGGAACACGATTTAAAACACGAGGTTGTGTTCCAATCGTGAATGTTCTTATTCATCCATTCTCCTATATGTCAAACTTAACTCAATGTTTTATGCTTAAAACACATTTTCTACCCCAAAATTACATACGAAACACTAATAATCCTTCTTATTTATCAACAAAGGTATTTACACCAATGACACACACAGTATCCATCTGTTTCCTATTTAATTATCTGAAAATTAAACTTTAATTAAAGCATACCATACCTTGATAACAATCTTGCAATTTGCTTATTTGATTCCCTAAATTACAATTCTTTTAGGGTCTCTTTCTTCATAAATCTCCTTCACTACTCGTTATTCTTCTCTACAAAAACATGAATGTCAATACTATAATCATTACGATCTATTACGCACATATCCAATTGTCAAAATATATCAGTGTGAGGGTAGACTTTACTTACCGTGTGTTTCTCCAACAATTTCTTAAGAATCAAAGCATGTGTTTAGAGAGGAGGAATAGGTTTCTATTGTTGCTATTGAAAAAGGCAAGAAAGAGCAGTTACTATCTATACAAGTTTTATACGTTTGATTTAACTAATGTATCTTTTAAACTTGAAAGGTTAATTACAAAACTACTCTCTTTCTTTAAGTTAACTTCCAATTTTGCCCTTCATTATGTATTATTTATTTTAGGTTATTTTAGAGTAGTCTAGTAACTAAAATATGTCAGATTCTTATCCATTCCGTTATTGATTTCTAGACCTTTTTCTATCATTTTTATAGTTATATAGTATTGAGTTCTCTTAAATAAGTTTTGATAATAACAAAATGGCTAAAAGAGAGAACTAATGAATCTATTTTAAGTGTGTAGATCAAAAGTATTTAATTTTATAGACATTGAATCAGACAATTGACTGCATAATCAATTAGACGTATCAATAGACATTTGAACAGACAGTTGGACGAATGCTACTATAGCTTATAGAATAAACAATTATACAATTTTTCTTTGAACATCAAAATGCAAATTAGATTTATTTGAAGCCCTAACTCCACTAATTAAGTATATTTGGTTAATGCACTTAATCCGTTCCACATAAGGAGAATAATAATTCATGGGGAATTTTTCTTAATACTCTCATGATTTACATAGAATTTTCACAATTTTTACAAAAGTTAACAAAGATCAAAGCTTAATGAAGATCATCGTTTAATGAAGGTATTTTCAGAGTAATAAAATTATCAATGAATGAAGATAAGATACTCGTGTTAAAGTCTTATTCAAAATTAGAGGGATATTTAAATTCAAATTGAAGTTTATCCCTCCATATTGTTGAAGATTCAAGTGAAGATAATCATTGAGAGCATATTAAAGAAGTGGAATCAAATATGTTCAAATCCATTTGAAGTTTGAAAAGATAAACAAGATACTCATATCCCACAATTCTAGGGATATTAATCTTATCCAAAGAACAACCAAGCCTTTAGAAGACTTATGAAGGTTTAAAGAAGCATGAATCAAAAGGAGAATAAACAATCAACTCATATCAAGTTTACAAAATAAGTTTTCGAATACAGCAATCAAAACTCTCTCTCTTGTGCTATAGAAAATCTACTAAGCAAACATACAGACACTACGAGCATCATCCATTTCACATTTCTTTCGAGCTTAATTTTTTGAGATCATATATTATTCTCTTGCCACAATTTTTATTCCTCTACTCTTAAAAGTGAGGATTTGTATAGAAGTTAGATTACAAAGTCTTGTAATCTATGCATAGCCAAGCAACAGGCTCTAAAGACAGAGCAAGAGCTATTAGTGCTTATAATTCTTCTTTACTATTGGATTAGTAGAACAATCGGTATGGAAGACCGGATCCCCATTAGTAGAGCTAGAAGAGAAAACTGACCCACAAGGAGAAACCTCTATAAATTGCTGTGTAATGTACTTTTGTGCCCTTTAATTTCTGCCATTTATTTTATGTTTATCACGTGCATCATTTTTTTTATTTAAAAAGCTACAAAAACATATGTAACTTCATTCATCTTTTCGAATTTTTTTTAATTGAGTTTGAAGAAAAAAAATTATCTAACAATGCACCCCTCCTCTTGTTAGCCTTTTCAGGACCTACATATAAGTTAATAATAACCTTAGAAAAGTAAATTAATATACGGAATTCAAATTATATATATATATATATATTTTTTTTTTTTTTTTGCCTACATAAACATGCATGTTAGAGTTTACGGTTGGCTAATGGAACATAAAGTTTTCCATTGAAAATATACATGCTAGACAATTAATAAAATAAGAATTTGAAAGCGAAAAAATACCAATAAATTCAAGTATAGCGGAAATGTATCTAAAATCTGAAAATATACATTAGAAATACTTAAGAGAGGGGTGAATCGAGTATTTTTCCCAAAACTTGAATTTAAAAAAAAAATTGAAAGTTTAAAGCATTAGAATAAAAAACTTAAATAAATTTTCAGCGAATAAAAAGATAATAAATACGAAAGATTTAAAGAGAAGAAGCAAGACAAATATTTGATGTGGAGTTTGGCCCTTTACCTACTCTCCACGGTCCACCAAATTGTCTCTTTCGAGATTTTCACCACCACTATATTAATTTCAAAGAGTTAGCTCAATATGAGCAATATTATACACAAGAAATAAGAAATATTTCCTTTCTCTCTCTAATTGCTTTTGTATGAACAGTAATAAAAAGAACTAAGCACTAGAGTATTTTTTTTTTTCCTCTCTTAATATTTGCAAATATTGTGTATAAAAGAACAAGAAAAAGAATTTGATTTTTTTTTTATCACAATTAATGAGCTAGTAAAATAATTTTGCACTTTTTTCCCTCCTTGTTGGTTTTCTAGACCTTGTATATAAAAAGTCTTTGAAAATTCAAAAACCCGTTAGACACAACGGCTATAATCTCTCATACATTAAATGCACTCTAACTGCTCTTTTTGGTTTACATCAGCTTTGTTGTGCCTCAAATGCTTCTTCACACCTCACTTTTTGCACCTAAACTTGACCTACGACAACCGTTCATATGCACACCTCTTGGAGCATCAAATTTGAACATGTCGAGCCCTAACTCTTGATATGTCAAGATCTAACTCTTGATATGTTAATACATAAATTTGACCCTCGTTCATCACTCTGATATTTGCCTTGGTTTCGGTCATGTCGAGCCCAAAATCTTAATATGTCGAGACCTAAATTTGACCCTCGACTTGACCTTTGACATGCTCCTATTTTGCCCTTAACATGCTCCTATTTTGCCCTCAATAAACTCTCGTTTTGCTAAAAATCTGCAAAAAAAAAACTCAACAAACATGCACAAAACACATATATATATTCTCGACTAATTAAGTATGGTTTACAAAAAATAAATGGTTATTTATGCATTATATTATCTCATCAAAATTTATATTAAGCACTCAAGTTCAACAAAATAAAGTTGTCCAAACCTTTATATAAAGTAAGTAATAAATCCTATAGTTTCCAGAATCAGTAATTATAATAATTCGTTTAGGGCATGTACTGTTTCAGCATGTTACCTTATTGTTTTGCAATGAACTCAATATTTACCATATAAAAAGTCCAAGTAATGAATGAATGTAGATAATTTTTGCCTCTGCTAAAATTTATATTTACAAGAGTTATATAAATTACCTTATATACCGCTTTAATAATACATGTATGACGGTTGTAATAACCAGTTAAGAGAGAGTTTGATATGGCTTTTGAGGTGGTTGCAGAGATCACCTGCATTGTGGTAGAAAAAGTAAACTAATAGAACATTTATTTGTGTGTGTTCAGATTCCCTGGACGTCTCAGCTTCATTGAAGTGGGAATTGTGTTCTTTATATAAGCCATTCTTAGGCGGTGTAAGTTGCTTCCCAAAGAAGAATTACAATAGCAGTATATTATAAAAGGGAACAAATCAATAGGCCAAGTTTGCGTTGCTTCCCACAGAAATTGATCTTAAGGATTTGAAATGATTTCGTCTCCAGACACATTATTACTTAAGTGTCTACTATAATCCATTCATTACATTTAAAGAAGTTGAAAGTGACACGGTAATTATGCTTTGTTTTTATAATTTGAATTGAATAATATATTAGCTTGCTAATTATTATTTTATTTTTAACATGACAATTCGAGTATCTTAATTTAATATTTGTAAATGTCCTATGATATATTTTTGAAGATAGTAGAATATTATATTATATATCTAATTTCAATTATTTAATTTTAGGGCATTTAAGGTTTAACTCGGTAAACTTTAGTGTACGGGTACTATTACTTGCAATTTACTTATTAAAAGAATCTGATTCATCTAGATGTTTCTTCTACCTTTTGTTGTCACATATTAACATTTGATTCTCTTCAGAGAAAAATTTCTATAATCCTAAATTTTAGAACAAAATTTCTAAATGTGATTTCATGATTATTTTTATTTGATAAAACCCTACTTAAAACATCAAATTTATGGGATTATTCCATCCCATTTTTATCAAATTTTCAATATTATTATCCCAATTGGTATGGTATCACATATATTAATACAATAATAATCACAGACAAAAATGAAAATATTAATATAGTAATATTAACCACATTCAAGTTTATGATAGTCAAACTGTATTTATTTTATGGAAACTTACAAACCATTTTGCACTTAGTGCAAGAATTAAATTGATTATAAATGATTAATCTAAAAGGAATAGTAATGGTTCGATTACGATTGGAATAGACATGAACTGTCCAATGATCATGCTAGACTGGTTCCATTAGGAAAAAAATTAAAAAAAGGAACCATAAAATTTTCTTTATTTGAATTTATCTCATTAAGAAAATTTTTTGTGTAATTAGAAAGAAAAAATATATATGAGAAGAAATATAAGAGATTTTTTTTCATAATGTAAATTCATTAATATACTAATTATTTTGTAAAATAACATTTAAAAAGAGGATTAATGATAGTCAAACAACATTAAAATGGAACTATATTTATATTATTTTATCTCAAGAAAACCTTTTCGAATGAGGATTCTTAGATAATTATGAAGAGAGTACTTGCAAAGGAAAGAATATACGAAGGATAAGAGAATTTCTCATGTTCACTATATTTAAATAATAAACGGAAGGAAAATAAAGAGAATATCAATTATTACTATTATAGATTGAGGTGTGATGTAAAATTATCATTATATTTATTACTTTGTAAAATGATGTTAGAAATTATTTCCTTGCTTAATCTTCTCCTCCATAATTGCACTTTTAACAAACACTAACATGTTTAATAATATCCAACTAATTTTCCTCCTTCCTCTTTTTCCTTTTTCGTTTTTCATCTTAAATAAGGGTTGATATTAATTGTGAAAAAAAATAAGGGTTAATATTAATTAAAATCTCTCCTTTCCATTTTTTTTTTTTTTTGGGATAAAGCAATTTATTTGATTTTATTAGTCATTAAATTTTTGCTTCTAGACAAGGCATCATGTGTGCATCTTTGCTACACAATTTCGTACGAGATAATTGCTATCAACACTTTTTAACATAAATAATTACTATGTATAGTATTGTTACTGCTAATCTAATTTAATTTTATATGCATTTGCACATATTTAATACATTTTCTCTTTCTTTATTCATCAATCGTGCAGATTTAACTTCATTCATTGTATTATAGTAATTATATTTATCCCCTCTATTTAAGTTTTGCACACGCACTGAATGAGGGCAACTACTATTCATATATATTGTTTAGACTGTCAATTTTTTATCAATATCGTTTTAGTATTGGTTCGGTGTCGGTTCATTATGGGTATCGATTTAGTATTGGTTCACTTTGGTCAGTTTATGAGTAGAACTCTCGGTTTTCATCGATGTCATATCAATATCTGTTTGGTACCAAAACGACACTAAAATAATACCAAAACGATAAACCAAAAAGACTGTAATAAATACTGTTATAACTTAGACTGCAAAAATAAAACACATATCAAATAGTCAAAAATCACATCTCTCTCTCTCTCTCTCTCTCTCTCTCTCTCTCTCTCTCTCTCTCTCTGTGGATGATTTGTTACTACATTATTTCATTTTCTTTTAAATCATTCGATATTTATATGAATTCATTCAATAATTGCGTTATTTTTTATGTTTTATTATGTCAAATTTAATTGGTGTACATCCATATTGGATTCATATCTACAAGTATCTTACAGAAGGTAAAATATTGAAATAGAACACGAAAACAAGTTTTTGTAAAGTTCTGGAACTGTAAATGCTCAATTGGAAGATATATATACATATATATATATATATGTATGTTAGTAACAGAAACAAGTTATGACGGTAATGATCTACCATGGGAATGCATGGCTTACCTGTGGGAACTAGATGAGGAATTGAAGCTGTTGTGATAAAGATGTGAGAAGAAAATTGACGCAGCGGAATACGAAAGGGTTTATGCAAGACGTTGATTCGCGCACGAATACCCGGCTTGTGATCTTCAAATATCTATTGATTCTGAGAATACCTAGATATCTGGCATCAAAAGTCGAAATCTACACAAGATTACGAATTTTGGGATAAAGAGAGAACACTCTCAAAGAAAATTCATTCAAAATAACATATTCTTCTCATATGACATAAGGCTTACATATATATAGGCAAGCTTGAAAGTTGCCATAATCGAAAAAGGACTAAAACCTATTAAATAATATTAATAGCATTTAAAAGGAAAAACTAAAACCGACATCCTATTAAAAGACATTAAATCATATTAAAAATCCTACTAAATGATACTAAAAATTATTCTTTAGAAATATTAAATGATATTCTAAAGGCATTGACCAAATTATTAATTACGAATTTGAGAAATCCAAAAGACATGTAAAGTACGCCACTTCAACAGGGTAGTGCAAAATTAAAGGCGGCAGCATATGTTGCAGACATAGGATTTTCCGTCTCTTCATCATATGCTGCATCATCCTCTCCAGGCTGGACAAAATTCTTCCTCGAATTTTAATCATGTTATGCAGTAAGTCCACAACTTGTCTCCTCAACTCTTCATATTTTGTATGGCTCATTTGATGACGAGGACAATTTGGAAGGGTTGCACCTAGTTCAAAATTGATTTGGTGTTGAATGTCTCTTAATGGGGGTAACCCATCTGGCAACTCTTCAAAAAACACAACCTGAAACTCCTTTACAGCCATAGTTGCAAACTCAGGTATTGCTACCTCCTCAGTAACCTCATTGCCTACAATAGGCTGAAAATTTTCAACTTTTTCCAAAAATTCTTGCTCCTCATAATCATCATCAAAAATAGGTTTTCCATCTCCCTCAGCCATAAACACATCATCATATTTTGTGAAAACCTCTTGTTCATCATTCTCAGTGTCAAAGATAGGTCCTCTATCACCCAACAGCTTTAAACATAGGTTCTTCATCCTCATAAGTGTCAAAGATAGGTTCTCCATCACAGTAGTCCCCATCAATAGAAGAGAAACTATCATCAAATTCTAGGATTTCTGTGTTCATCCTTAATTCTCTACGACTAATATCTTCATTAACAAAAGAAGAGTCATCATCCGATTCCTCATAACCTACATCATGTATCAAATCAGAATTAGGCACCAGATCAGGATTAAGGTTTTTACCTTTATTCTGATTCACCAAAAGTGCCTCTATCCTTTCTGTGACCTGATCCACCATACGACTGAAGCACCAATCAACTTTTTTTTCGATTCGTCGACCTAGGTCATCATGACCACAGACTTCATCCACACATCGCTGGTTTAATTGTCTACGAGACGGCATCGTTACTCCTGGAACGAACGCAGCTCTGATACCAACTGACGCAGCGGAATACGAAAGGGTTTATCGCAAGACATTGATTCGCGCACGAATACCCGGCTTGTGATCTTCAAATATCTATTGATTCTGAGAATATCTAGATATCTGGCATCAAAATTCGAAATCTACACAAGATTACGAATTTTGGGATAAAGAAAGAACACTCTCAAAGAAAATTCATTCAAAATAACATATTCTTCTCATATGCCATAAGGCTTACATATATATAGGCAAGCTTGAAAGTTGCCATAATCGAAAAAGGACTAAAACCTATTAAATAATATTAAATAGCATTTAAAAGGAAAAACTAAAACCGACATCCTATTAAAAGACATTAAATCCTATGAAAATGACATCTATTAAAAGACATTAAATCATATTAAAAATCCTACTAAATGATATAAAAATTATTCTTTAGAAATATTAAATGATATTCTAAAGGCATTGACCACATTATTAATTACGAATTTGAGAAATCCAAAAGACATGTAAAGTACGCCACTCCAACACGGGTAGTGTAAAATTAAAGGTCGGCAGCATATGTTGCAGACATAGGATTTTCCGTCTCTTCATCATATGCTGCATCAAAAATGTTATCATAAGCAGAACGATATAGATGGTTGCCGAGCCATTTTCTTGCTACACGCGCTGAATGGCTTAAGTAAATGCTTGACTCTATCAAGTGTCATATAAGCAGAAGGGCAATATGTCGTTGGTATGAGTCAAAACAACTAAAAAGCTCGGTCTTTGCGCGTAGTCAAATAACAGCAGCTCAGCCGAGCCCCTTCAATTACCAGAACCATATAACGACATTCAAAGTGCATTTCTAAAATGTCCAAGTATATATATATATATATATATATATAATAATTAATATATGTGCATGTATAAAACATTTTCACAATTAGGAATTCATTCTCATTCTCATTCTCATATTTGAATACATTTTCAAAAAGTCCAAATCACGATTCCTGTGAATTATGATTTTATTTCTTCTTTATTAATAATTATTACTGTAATTAGATTTTTGTTTTCTAACATATTTATTATTTACATTTATTACTAAATGTCTTTTTAATAAATAATGGCACATTTGGTGCTCGATAAAAATGGAATTGTGATTCTAGTTGCCATTCCTTTTTCTAAATATGGAAGTGTTTTTAGAAGTCGGAATCAGGATTCGTTTGCATCAATGATTCTGGCTACTAGGGGGAATTCCATTCCGTCTTCTCAAAGGCGAAATCATGATTTCGTTCCGTCTACATAGATGGTATTTTTTTTAATTATAATTTTATCCTACACATATTTATTATCTCCATTTAATTTGAAAGGTATTTTTTATAAACCTTATTAAATAATTATCCCATTCCATTTCATCTATCTCATTCAAATTCATTTCATTGTAAAGGATTACTGTATACCAAAAGTCAGCTTAATGTAATGTATAGGAGTATTGAGTATTGAGCCCAAAGAATAAAAAGTCAACCTAATGGCCTCCAACCTGATTTTCATCATCATCAGGGAAGTGAAAAGAGTGCCTCTCTCTAATCGCCACCCATCCACTAAGGCCATGATAAGATGATAATCAGTGGAATCCACTTGGCTCGACGTAGGATGTGTAGGATGACTCTCGACCACAATATGTATGATAACTATTCTTCTGCACATTGGAAAGCAAAGTCGAGCTATGATTTCGCTATATAAAGACAACAACAAACGATTGGACTATCCTTACCTAACACGGAAAAACTTGCAACAACTTTCATGCAAACGACTTCTAGGGAAGACTTAAGATATCTAAGATGACTTCTAGGACAACCCAATATCCATCATTGAATATTAGCACAAAACTATAGGTTTGTTTTAAAAGTGTCAAATATCGTATGGTAGGTTTAAAAAGTGATAGGTGTAGTAGATCACGACTTAACCTAAGTAGCTCCCATACCTAACCACATTACACAAGCTCTAATCTATAGGAACCAACTGATGCAATTTAGAACTGTTGGTGGGAATAAATCCATCAAAGATTTATTGAATAAAGACAGTCAAAGTGAGAAAAATGGTTGAGAGATAAAAGGTGGATATAGATCTCCACGAAGAGCAAGAGATCTCAAGAAAGAAAAAGGAGAAATAAAATGCCAACAATAATGGTGGTGTGAATTTAAATCGGGAACGAAGGTCTTGAGCAAGTTAGGACTGAGAATACATTGAATTGCCACTCAGTCCCCCTCCTCTCCAATCCTCTCTCCTTCATTCATCATTTTAGAAACCATACATCTATTATTACTATTGATTTTAATATTCATCGTTAATAAAAATTATCAAATATATGTTTTTGTGTTTTCTTTCTCCTATTATTTCCTATCATCAACCCAACACATTCCACCGTAATAAATCTACTTCAATAGATGCAACGAATATTTTCCTTTTATCATCATGAATATCATCCCATATGTAAATTATTCATCATTCCTTTTATATGCCCTTTGTTTTGTTTTTTAAAAGAAATTATTTTGTCTCTAGGTAGGATGATTGGACTTTTGAAGAAATATATTGGCTTATTCCATTGGGTTTTGATATTCAACCCTTTGTGTATAAGTCTCTATTTGAATAGACTAAGTCATTCCATGTAACATTTTCATATTAAATGAAATTTATCTTTAAAAAAAACTTTAAAATATTTTTTTGGAGATTTTCAATAATTTGAAAGTTCAACACGTATGCTGCCACCATATCACATACTCTAAAAATAATATAGATACATTATTCTCACTTTTTTTTCGGTGGGTCGCAAAAGCTATTATAGCACGGCCACATAGAGCCATTACAACTTATTGATGTGAGAAATCAAACTTAGTACCTCAAGAATGAAGACCTGAACCAGACGCCACTAGGCTATAAGATCATTAGCACCTCTTCTCACTTCCATCTTGCTAAATATAAATTTAAGTTGCACTGACTATACATAAAACTACAAAATTATATGTTCTACACTTGCAGGATGTTATATAGACAATTGACCATTGAATGCCTTTCCGTTTACGACACGATCTAAAATTGTCTTTGAGAAGGCTGTTTAAGAAAGACCGAGTCTGTTGGTTGTAAACATATGACCATGATCCATTTATATTAATAAAATAACGTTATTTTGGAAAACGATATGAAATGTCCACCCGCCTATATATAGAGCAACTGCTAAGCTTAAAACATAATTTAGGTAAGCCATTCAACACAAGTAAAAAGAAAATGGCTCCAAAATCCATTCTTATTTTTCTGCTTTTGATATCATTGTCTTGCCATATTAGCACAACAGTTTCCATTCCTCGTCTAGGTCCTACGGGTAAGCCATTGCATCTCTTAAATCCCTATCTTATTAGATCCATATATATATATATATATATATTTATATCCTTATAACTTATTTTTGTTATTAAAAAATAATAAAAAATAGAGCAAATTGCTAATATATCTCTTATACTATACATATGCTTCATATGCAATTAGATCTCTTATATCCTTATGACGTCGAGCATTCAAGTTCAAACCCTTGAATTCTTACAAAACCTGCTTTCATACCCTATTTAAGTATTTTCCCATTAAATGAAGCACTTAAGAAAAAAAATTAAAAAATTACACAAAACCAAAAGAAGAGAATTACATGTGTGCGTATACATATACATATATATATTTTATACTTTTCAGTACATTGCTATACTTTAATATTTTCTATTCAACTTTAGAAAATGTGGAGTGGCTAGGATATTTTAAGAAATAATAAATATAAACTCCAATCTTCCACAGAGGAAGGTCTATTCAAGTCCAAACATAAAAACTTTTTTTGTCCCCAATAATATTTGGTCTAGAAGCAATTTCCCCCCCGCCCTAAGATTTGGACGCTTAAAAGCTCGTTCCCAAAGGTACAAATAAATATAGTAATAAAAATATATATGTGTGTGTGAGAAAAGTCATCGACTGGATATGATTTTATTTATTTATTTATTTTTATTTTATTAAGGTTGCTGTCATCATGGAGGGAGACTGCTACTTTCTTCTCAGTTCCACGTTGTTGGAAAAAGTGATGCGGGTGGACATGATCCAAAGCCTGGACACCATACCAATCCTTAGCTATTTAAGAGAAAGCGCAAGATGTATCATTATACGTTGAAAGCTTTCAAATTTAATTTTAGCTATAATTAAAAGTTACATAATTTTATTATTGTGTACTCACAACGTCGTTTGCTGTTTTCCTCTTTGAAGGAAAGGATCGTGTGCGTTATGTATGCAGTTTTACTAGTGTATAAGAAAGGAAATAGATCTCTATATTAAACTTTCTTTCAATTTTTATTAAGTGAACCATTTGACATGCATATTGCAATGCATAATTAAAATAAGATCTCAAAAAGACCAAAATAAAATGTTAAAATGATCAAAATAAAACAAACCAAACAGACCCTAAATAAAATGGGCGATAGTAATATAATACTATTTATATATATCGTATATTCAATTTGGATAAATTACATCATAAGGTATTAACACTTTGGGGAAAATCCAAATAAGGTATAATGTTTAGATGGTTAAAAATGAGCATCAAGGAAAAAATAAAGGATCAAAGTTAAATATTAGGGGAAAAATCAACATTATATAAAGTTATGCATAGGGCTGCAAGTGAGTCAAGCTACCAACGACACTACAAGAAATTTTGGCTTTAGAGACAAAAAATTCTGTCTCTGAAAGTGAAAAATCTGTCTCTAAACTTTCAGAGACAGAATTTCCGTCGCAAATTTCTGTTTCAAAAATCATCGTCGCTAATTCTTTTAGAGACAGATTTATTTTCCGTCGCAAATTTGCTACGGAATTTCTGTCGCAAATTTGTCTCTGTTTTATAATTAGTTATTTTTAAATATCCAATTAGTAAATATTAAATAAAATTATTCCGTCGCAAATTTGTCTCTGATTCTAAGACAAATTATTAAAAAAATACACATTTGCCTCTTATTTATCCTTTCCAGGAGGTCACCCATCATAGAATGCTACATACTAAGCACACTTAACATTGAAGTTTTCACAAGCACTAAACCGATAAACCAATTCGTATCTTCATGAGTAAAATTCCACTACTGTTTATTTAAGAGATACCACAATTTACAATATTGTAACTATAAAACATTTTATATATCTTTTATAGTTTATTTTTATTTTATAATTTCACTTTACATATTTATTAAGGATTTTTCATTAATATTTTATTAAAATAATATATAATATTAATATATACAATGTTTACATTTTATAATAATTATTTTAAATTATATATTTATTATAAATATATAATATTTTTAGTAGTATATTATAATTTTTTTTCCAAATATGATATTATTATTAAAAAATATTATATATTATGTAAATATAAATAATGTTATACATATAAATTTATATATATATATTTAATGATATATAATATAATTATACTTTTTACATTAGTTATTTAATATTTATATTAAATTAATAAATTGTATATTTTTAATTAATGTGTTTATTTTTTTATTTTATTTTTTTCACTTAATAAATTATAATATAATGTAAACAATATTAAAAAATATTTTTCATTATTATATTAATAAAATAATATATAATACCGATTTAAATATATTTAACTAATTATTATATATTACATATTTTATTACTTAAATATACTATATTTTTACATAGTATATTATTTTTTCCCCAAATATGTTATTATATTTTAAATAAAATATAGTATGTAAATATAAATTATGTAAGATATATATAATAAATTTTTTTATATTAAAAATATATGAATAGTCATAATAAATATATAATAAAAAATTATAAATAATATGAATATATATTTTTTTATTAATATAGTATTAAAATATAATATATTATTTATATATTTGTATATGTTTAAATATACTAAGTTTACATTTTATATTAATTATTTTATTTTACATATATTATTATTGAAATATACTTTATTTTTAATTAGTATTTTATGATATTACTTGCATATAACATATTATATTATTATTATACACTATTTTATTAAGTTGTATAATTTGAGTTTTTATATAAGTTATTATGTAAAAGAATATATAATAAGATATAAATATAATATTTATATTTTAAGTACTATTTTTAATTTATACTTTATTGTATATAAATATGTATTGTAATGTTAAATATATTATAAATAATATATATATAATTAGTTGTAAATAACAAATGATTATACATATTATAGTTATTATATAATAAAATTAATTTTAAAATATAATATATGTCCTTATTATATAATGCACATTTATATATATTATATTAGATATGTATAATTTAAAATAAATTTTAAACATAATTATTTATATATACATATATGTAATAATTTATTTTAGAGACAAATTTGCAACAAAATTTAAAAAAATAGAAATTGGCGCTAAAATAATTTATTTCCCTCTAAAATCAGAGACAAATTTGCAACGGAAAAATTTTCGTCGCAAATCAATGTGTAATCCGTCGCAAATTCCGTCGCAAAAGCAAATAAAAATTAGAAGATTATTCATAATTCATGTCATCATAAATCCGTCGCAAATTCGTCTCAAATTCATTTTTTTAGAGACAGAAATTTTCCGTCGCAAATTTTCTGTCTCTAAAGGCTAGTTTTCTAGTAGTGCAAGCTACTTAAGCTCAACTTGCTTCAAGCTCGACTTGGCTCTAACTCAATTAGTAAACGAGCCAAGCTCCAAGTTTAAAATAAAATATGTTTATCTAAACAAGCCGAGTTCAAACTTTGATTCAAACTCGTGAGTCAACTCATGAACACGTTTGTGGGTAGGCTCACGAGTAGGCACGTTAACAGGCTCAACAACAAGCTTATTAATAAATCTATAAGTTTTATATTTATTGTATATTATTATATAATTAAAACAACAAAAATAATTTCTATTTAAAATTTATATATATATATATATATTTAACAACTCTTACATATTATTTTTAAGTTCGAAAAAAATGAAAGTGGACTATAATAAAGCTCTTTTAGCTAAACTAACTGAGCTCAATCCTAAGTTTTAGGCTCAATAAAAAGATCGGCTTGACCTCGAGCTTGATAATTTTTAAGCAAGTAACGCCCAAGCCTTCAAAAGCTCGACTTAACTTCACTTAGCTTGGCTCATCTCGTTTGCAACTCTAGTTGTGCAAATAAGTATCATTTTTTTTTTTCCTTTTTTGCCATCACAATGGAGGGAGGGGCAATTAAACCTAATACTTCTCACTTGAGAGATCAGGGGAAACACCAATAGGCTACAATACTATTGGCTTTTTTTTTATTATTTAAACGTTAATACTTTAATGACTTACTTTGTGAAATGTAGTTCCTTTAAAAAAAAGTACTTAAAATGTTGTTATCTTATATATTTGTTATCCACTTAAAATGTAATCATCCTTTTAATCATTTAAAACGTTGATTTCTTATTTGACCCATTTTGTGAAACATTGATGATCCATTTCATTAATACTTGACATATTGCTGCATTATTTGAATTTATCTTAGAAATGTCTTTTGGTGTAATTTTCCTTATTGGATATATATAATATGGAAAAAGCATAATAACCATTGATTGCTTGGTGCGCTGCTCGTAGTAGGTCATATGCAAGATAATCATAAGTGCCAAACTTTCTATATGATTTGTATCCAAAATTTAATATCCTAAATATGAATGAGCTTTGAAATCCTTAGCGGAAAGAAACATACAAATGTATACATATGATAAGAAACATGCATACCCAAACAAATGTACTAATGCACCAGCAAATAGGAAAAAGCAACCAGAAGCCCGTCAAATATTAAATAATAGATAAGAGAGTAAATACAATCAACCCTAGCATCTCTAGCTATATCCAACAGTTCATGAGTCAAATTGGTTAATAAATGAATCCCTAGACTTAAGTTAAATTGATGCATATTAGATTGTTATTGGCTATATTAGCCATCAATGGTCCTGTCCCCTACCTCCGTTCAAAATAGTGTACACTACTGATACCATCCGTGTCCGCCTATAGCTTCTTTCAAAGGTATGCAAAAACCATATCACCTGTAACTCCACCGTATTGATCACCTACTTAATTATTTACACTTGGTAGCCTCTGTTCCTAAACTACATGTCACTTCGTCTTAGGGTCCTAAACTTCAATATGTTACAAAAACTTAATCCATGACCCGCCTATTTAAGTTGGTTGTTGGCCTCGACTAAAGTACAAATAGCAAACACAATTTGACAGTTGAATAGCTAGCTATTAGGCTAATTAAATAATCTTATAGGCACAATCAACAAGCAAAGGTAACTTGTTTACTTGGCATTGGGTCACCGTCTTCTAAATAATCCAACTTTGGTGAAGATCCTATTATTAGTCGTGTAAGATCAACATCTCAATTTCTAATAGATATATTCAGAGTCTTGAAAACCCAAAAATAGTCTAAATAATCCGGACACATTGAAATTCCATAAACCAGAAACCTTTTGTGAGAAAAACAATGAAGTAGTTTTCAAATTCAGTCGACCATTATTATCTCAGCCCTAACATATACGCATGGCAAATGAGACGTGGTACGCGAAGGATAAAGACAAAAGCAAGATCATGTGCGAACTAGCACGCGAGGCATGACAAATAAGTGGGCGATCATAGCATGACATGACACGGCACGACATGCAAGGCTTGCAAACCAGCATGTAGGCATTTTTTTTAAATAATAATATAAAAAGTAGTGATTTTTTTTTAATTTACTATAATTAATTTTTATTATTTTACTTAAATCTATTTTTCTTATTAAATAATAAATATTTTTAGTATATTTTGTTTTTTCAAGTGATTTCAATTGTATTACTACTAACATATTAGCTTAAAATTTTTTTAGCAAAAATAATATTATAGTAGCGATTAAATTATATTAAATGTTAAACTTTCTTAATTAATTTATTTAGAATAATTGCAAATTATTACATAAATGAAATTAATAAATGCATTGGGATCGGTGATTTTATTAATAACATTTTTTATCTTTTAAACATTACAAGATTGAAAAAAAATGTCAGCAACCATATACCGTCGACCTCATATTAAACCATATCATCCTATAATGCTTTGACCTTACCCCATTGTTTTGTTTGTGACTACGGCTACAACTCTGATGGTGACAATAACCCTCCAGTTCTCGAGTAACTATCCTCAAGCCACCAAAAGTGTGGGTCCATCTGCTTCTTATCATTGGCATCAGACCAATCTTTTAAGCACACATATGTTTCAATGGTATCCTCCTTTAGCCTATGGTAGTACGGTTCAAGGACTCATCTGCCTAAACTAAAAGCTAACTCTGATGAAATCGTTGAAGCCAGAGAAGCCAAAACATTCTGCCCCTATGGGAAGCACTGACATCATGTGTGTCCTCTTCTTCCACCAACCAAGGACATTGAAATCATCCCCCTCATTCCCCCTCCATCTTCTTATTCTTCCTCCTCAAGTGGCTGCACTCCATACACAAACATGTTAGTAAAAATTTATTGGGAAGCCGCACGATTGCATCCAACATCCTAGGCAATTTATTTACTTTTTTTGGAAAAATCCGGGATGAATGACTGTTGGTTCACTGTGGTTAGGATGGCTACGGAATTGTTTGATCACGACACTAATACAAGTCTTTGAGCAAATTTGTTACTCTAATATGAAGATTTGCGGCTTGTAATTCAACATTTGACCTTTCAAATTACACAAAAGCAGAAAGAAGGTCCAAATTCACAAAGGATGACATAGCAAGAAGATTAGGTTTTAGGTATGATCGTCAAGCCAACCAATATTGCAAAGTTTTAAGGTGGCGCAGCATGACCAAAAGATGGGAATGAATCAGATGACTAGAGTTTCAACCTTAACTTAGATGATCTATCCGGCACAATGGAGGAATAGGAGAGGGTAAGGCAGAATCAAGCTCAAACACAACAACAACCCCATATGTTTAGCATGAATGATATACAACAACATACGGATGATGTAGTCAAGGTCTAATAAGAACATGGGGAAATGCTCAAAGTTTTGAATAGTCAGATTAACCATATATCTTTGACTCATTTAAATAGTTTGTTTTCCATTTTTTTTTAACTTCAAAATGATATATAAGTGTTGCTATGAACATATATAAATATTAAATGGAAGTTAGTTTTTTGTTTTAATTATATAATTATATATATTATATCATAAATATAAAGATTATAAATCCGCTAACAAGCTTGCTAATGACTTTATTCATGAATCTACTTGCAAGCCTATTCAAGAACCTAAGAGCATGTTCATGAGCCTAAATCAAAACTCGAACTTGACTTTTTTATTAGATAATTGGATTTTACCTTATGCTTGAGTAGCTTACAAGCAATTTGGTTCATTTGTTGCCCTACATTTGAGTAGGTCATTTTGAGCGTATTCAATGAAATGACTAAAGAATTTTCTATAATATTTTGGTCGTTTCCCATTATACTTTGTATATTAGGTAGATTTTCGTTGACTGGGGCACTTTCCACCAGCTTGAAAAAGGTGTGTAAATTTCTTAATTAAAAAAAAAAAGTTTAAAAAATAGAGATATGAGCGATATAAAGCCAAATGTGAACTCAAGTTACATTGACTAGATATATCTATCTACATTTTTTCCCCACTTACATATTGCACGTAATAACGATGGACTTTTTAGAGATTTGCACTTAGAATAATGTTTTATGATTCTTAGGATTCCATGGGGTTAGGTGCTTTATTTTGACAATGCACACAGACCATGTTTGTTGATTGATAAGACCGGCAATGTGTTGTCAAAAACGTTATTCTGGTAGTGATGACTTTATTTTGAGCCGCTTATATTAATACTTGATAAGCGTCAAGCATTTTAGTTAAGCCATTAAACACAGAAAACAAGAAAATGGCTCCAAAATTCATGTACCTTTTTCTGCTTTTGATATTATTGTCTTCTCACGTTATTAGCACAACAGCTTCAACTTCGACTCCTCGTCTCCATCCTACAGGTAAGCCATGCATCTCTTCAACCCCAATTTAGATCTATATTCTCATAAATTACTTTTGCGAGGGTAAAAAAAAAAAAATTGCAAATATGTCGTTTATATTTGCTTTAAATAAACTTAAAATCATTACATAATTAGGCATTTTGAGCTTCTAAACTTTAGGTAACATGTTTTCACGCCCTATTTATATATTTTGCCTTAAGTAAATAATTAAAAAGAATACATGTAACCAAAAAAGAGGGAAAAAAAAAAGATATTCTTTTTTATTGCTTTAGCTTTTAATTAACATGTTATGTTTAATTTTTTTTTTAATTTTTACTATTTTTCAATGGCAAATAGTCATATATATATATATATATGAGTCTATGCATTTATTTATTTATTTTTTAAAAATTGAACATTCTATACCTCTACTTCAAAATTAAGAACTTAATCGTATTTGTAAATGACATATTCGCAATTTAACTACTACTAATAATAATCATAATAATAATTATAATAATAATAAGGCAAACCCGAATCCAGAGGTCGAGGCAAAAGGAACTGGCCTTCCATGTTCTTATTAGCATGTAGAAATAAATACATCAACGAAAAGCATAGGTTAAAAAAAAAATATATCTAAACATACTATGTAATTTTAGATCAATAAAAACGCATTTATAATTTCGTATTTTATGATGATTCATATTCAGAAAAGTATGTTAATTCCCACCAATAACAATATGCACTACTAAAATTAACGACAATTGATTTTTTTTTTTTTTTTTCGAAGGCTTCATTAATCATAGAGGGAGGCTACTTCTTTCTTCTCGGTTCCACGTTGTAGGAAAAAGCGCTGCAAGTGGACGCGATCCAAAGCGTGGAGGCCAGCATGGGCGTTAGATAAGGCCATAAATTACATGTAAAGCTTAAGGAAAAAAAAAAAAAAAAAAGAGGAAAAGCATATGGTTTATCACTGCCTTGCAAAACTTTTAACACTAATTTTAATTTTAAGTAAAAGTTATTATTATTATTATTATTATTATTATTATAGTTTTTGTTGTTGCTGTACTTTGGTGGCTTGCTTTTTCCGTTTGAAGGAAAGGATCTAGCATGCTGTATGCAGTTTCACTAATGTATAAGAATGACTACATATATTGTCCCCACTAATTGATATTATGGACACAAGTAGAGATCCCTTTGGATTGGATTCGAACTGAACCCGATCCAAACTGGCCATGGCAGATCCTATGTAGGATCCGTTTCGGTGGGATGGTTCATACCCATCTAGAGGATCCGCCGTAGTCTATGAGTCCATCTAGGTTTAGATGGTGGACCAGTGGATCCAGTGGTCCTCAATGGTCTAAACATAAAAAATAAAAATAAAAATAAAAAAATAATTTCAGCATGGACACAATCTTCATGTGAGTCATTACAATAGGGATAAGGAAAAAAAAAAAAAAGAAGATAAGGTGTAGAGATTTATTAAAGTTTTACCTTGTGAGTTAGTCACATCTTCTAGTTTTATTGTTGGGGATCTTGAGGATCTGGTCCAACTTGAAGAATTTACAAGTGTACCACCCCTTAACAGTCACTTATTACATTGCATATCTAGGTTTTACACAAGCTAATACAAATCTACATTGGAAGAACTGAGGCGACTCTCAAAAAAAATCTCTCTCAAAAAAGGAAAAAAGCAAAATGAGGAAGTAAACAAAAATCCCTTACAGTATTCTCTTGTAGCTCATAAAACAATACGTTAGAACAATATTTCTTTGAAAATAAGAATGAATTTTCTTTTTCTTGTGCTTATTTTGATGTTGATCATAAAGTATCTCTAAATTTTAAATTTTAAAATATATATTAAATTCAATATCCGACAGCTATTTGTTAGAGAAAATTGTATAAAAAAGTTACTAAATTACTATCTCTATATCGAATGTTGAAAAAGAGATACGAAATTTTATACATTTATCACACCTTTAAAAAGAAATACAATGACCTATGAAGCAAAAGTTGTAAAAATTTATGTATCGCACACTTTATATATGATACATAAAGCAAAGTATAGGTACTTTGTTTATATCGCACATTGCACATACGATACATGTATTGCATATAAAATATGCAATACACGCAAAGTACTAGTACTTTGCATGTGTCGCACGTTAAATGTGCGATACATTAAAAAAAAAAAGTTATATCGCATGTCTAACATGCAATATAGGGACGCTTATTTAGTAATTATTTTTGTCCAAATTATATTTGTGTAATTTTTTTTAAACGATGGTTAACATATAATAATCTTTTATTTGAATATAAAACTCGTTGTTAATCTGGAAAATTTTGTCCAAAGTATGTGTTGATATTTACTTTGATAAAATTACCTTAATCCTCCAAAATATTTGTAACACCCCGAAACTCCGCCCACCGAGATATTGTCCGCTTCGACCACACGCCGCATGGTTTTGTCCTCTTGATGCCAATAGTTCCCAATGAGTCACCCATCATAGGATTGCTCTGCAATGCTACGAACTCCAAGCCACTACACAAAAAGCACCTCTGTGATTGAAGTTCAACGATCTATATTTGAGGGGTATCACAATATTTGTTAAATCTTCATCCCAATATATAATTATAGCTTCTACTTGGTTTGAATACAGAACCCATCGTATATCTCCAAGAAATTTAAATTTAACTTATCCAATAATTCGAATTTGTAAATTTTGAAACTTATGTAGTACATATCCTATAAAGTTCAAAACTTTATTAGTAATATTCTATATAATCCTCTCAAATTTTGTAATACTATTGACAGATACATTGAAAAATCCCATCATGATATTTAAATCGAGCCAACATAGCATGTCTATAAAATAGTGACAGAATTCACTTAACATTACATCGATTATTTATTTTAACTACTTTGAAAGCTCAATCAATAATTTAAATAACATAATATAATATCGATACTTTAATTCTCTGTTTGAATTTAGCCATAACCGTTCGTGGACTTTGTTAAGTTATAGGCCACGTGTACAATAGGCTTGTATTTTAGGGACTATATATATTGCTTTTTCTATAGTTAGTAAAGTAACAAATATCATTTTTCCTATTCTGTTTTCTGTTTCGTTTCTATTTTCGTCCTCTCCCTGTTTTCTTTCTTTCTGTTTTTCATGGTATCAGAGCGTTAGAGATATTTCTTGTTTTTCGTCTCTCCTTCATCATGAACACATTAGAGGATATTTCTTCACCACATTACATTCATCATTCTGATTCACAGAATTCTTTGTCAATTACTCCAATTCTCACAGGATTGAACTACAACACATGGAGTAGGGCTTTCATTCTTGCTTTATCGATTCGGAACAAAGTAGGTTTTCTTGACGGAACAATTGAGATTCCAGCGAAGACAGATCCAATGTTTTCGATCTGGAATAGATGTAACAATTTAATTGTTACTTGGATTCTTCGATCAATTTCGCCTCAGATTGCTTCAACAGTTCTGTATATGAACTCAGCTAAAGAGATTTGGGAAAAATTAAAGGTTAGGTTTTCACAACCAGATGATACTCGCATTTGTCAGCTACATCATATGCTTAGTAGTACTGTTCAGGGAAATAGATCTGTGGATGAGTATTTTACTGAATTGAACATAATTTGGGAAGAACTTCTTAATTATAGACCATTGCCATATTGTTCTTGTGGTGGATGTAACCAAAATTGTTTCGACAAGTTTATTGAGATGAATCAAAAGGATTATGTCTTTAAATTTCTCAATGGATTAAATGACAATTTTTCTACTCTTAGGTCACAAATTTTGGTTACTAAGCCCTTTCCTAATCTAGATGAGGCTTATAATCTTGTGATTAGAGATGAATTTCAAAGGAGTAGTAGACCTGAAATGACCTAGATTTCAATTCTATTTAAATTCCATGTGTTTACTTAATTATCTTAAGTATTGAATTGAATGAGCATGATGATTATAATGGTTATGTTGTTAGTGGTCTAAAATGCATTATTTTGTAGATATATATAATGAAATTAATATTTTTGTTTTATATGTATTAATGTGTGTGTGTAATAAAATTATTAATTATGTCTTTTATACATTAAGGTGTTAGTTAAGTTAGATTTATAAAATCAACCTTGATTTTCACAAGATTAGTGATAGAATTTTATTTCTTTAGTTAAGCTAGTATTTATGCTCATATAAGCCCCGAATGAGACTCAAATTCAATCCAAATGCACACTAAGTTTATGTACGCTTTAAGGGGAAATTTTGGAATATGTCTAAAGCTTAATTAAGCTTAATTGAACTACTTTTTGGGGGCAGCTCTCTTTTATCCGAATTTTCTTTTTCTTTCTTTCTTTTCTCTTCTTCTTCCATTTCCATTTCCAATTCCAAGTCTAGACTAAGAGCAATAGCAAGCTTTGGAAATCAAGTTCTCTCCAAGGCAAAGCATTTACATGTGAGTGGATTTAATTGTGATTGTTGTTTTGTTTTCCTTTCTTGTGGTGTTGTATGAGTTCTTGAATGAATGAGTTAATGTTATCTCAGTGGTTGTTTATATTTAGGATGAGCTAGGCATGTGTTTTATGAGTTTGTGAGGTTGTGCATGTATTATTGAAGTGATGTGAAGTGTTGGGAGGATGTGAAGAGGATTTGTATAGGAGAATTTAGAATGGATTGAAGTGGGATTTGAAGTATTTAATTGTGTTGATTTCTTAGGTTGAGTTGCCAAGATTGAGTAGTGTATGTAGAGGTTAGTATATGAGGTTGGAAATGTGGTTGAGGAAGGTTTTGAAGTGTTATAAGATTGAATCTATTTTAAGTGTGTAGATCAAAAGTATTCAATTTTATAGATGTTTAGTCAAACAACTAGCTAGACAATCAGTTAGACATATCAACAGACATTCGAACAAACAGTCGGACAAATGCTACTACAGCTTATAGAATAAACAATTATACAGTTTCTTTGAACATAAAAATGCCAATTGTATTTATTTGAAGCCCTGGCTCTACTAATTAAGTGTATTTAGGTAATGCACTTAATCTGTTCCACATAAGGAGGATAATAATCTATAGGGAATTTTTTTCTTAATATCTCTCATGATTGATAAAGAATTTTTACAAGTTTTACAAAAGTTAACAAAGATCAAAGCTTAATGGAGATCAAAGATTAATGAAGGTATTTTCAGAGTTAAGGTCCGAACAAATTTATTTTATCTCGATATAATTATCAATAGATGAAGATAAGATATTTGTGATAAAGCCTTATCCAAAATTAGAGGGATATTGAAATTCAAATTGAAGTTTATCCATGCATATTGTTCAAGATTCAAGTAAAGATAATCATTGAGAGCATCTAATGATAAAGAAGTAGAATCAGATATGTTCAAATCCATTTGAAGTTAGAAAAGATAAACAAGACACTCATATCTCATAATTCTCGAGATATCAATATTATCCAAAGAACAACTAAGCCGTTAGAAGACTTATGAACATTTAAAGAAGCACGGATCAAAAAGAGAATAAATAATCAACTCATATCAAGTTTTCAAAATAAGTTTTTGAATACAACAATCAAAACTCTCCCTTTCTCTTGTGCTATAGAAAATCTACTAAGCAAACATACAGACACTTAAACAGACACTACGAGTATCAATCATTTCACATTTCTTTCGAGCTTAATTTTTAGAGATTATATATTATTCTCTTGCTATGATTTTTATTCCTTTACTCTTAAAAGTAAGGATAAGTATAGAAGTTAGATTACAAAGTCTTATAGTATGTGCATAGCTAAGCAATAGGCTAGAAAGACAGAGCAAAAACTATTAGTGATTATAATTCTTCTTTACTTTTGGATTAGTAGAACAATCAATGTGGAAGACCAGATCCTCAATAGTGGAGCTAGAAGAGAAGACTGACCCACAAAAGGAACCTCTATAAATTGCTATCTAATTTACTTTTGTGCACTTTAACTTCTACCATTTATTTTATGTTTATCACGTGCATCATTTTTTTTTTTTTTTTGTTTAAAAAGCAACAAAAACATAAGTAATTTAATTCATCTTTTCCAATATTTTTTAATTGAATTTGAAGAAAAAAGTTTGTCCAACAATTTACCCTCTTTCTTATTAGCCTTTTCGGGACCTACGTATAACTTAATAATAACCTTAGAAAAAGAAATTAATATGCAAAATTCAGATTATCTATATATATATATGTATGTATATATTTTGTCTACATAAACATGAATGCTAGAGTTTGCGTTAAAATACCAGTAAATTCAAGTATAGTGAAATTATACATGCTAGACAATTAATAAAATAGGAATTTGAAAGCGGTAAAATACCAGTAAATCCAAGTGTACTTGAATTGTATCCAAAATAAAGTTGTCCAAACCTTCATATAAAGTAAGTAATAAATCCTATAGTTTCCAGAATCAGTAATTATAACAATTCGTTTAGGGCATGTACTGTTTCAGCATGTTACCTTATTGTTTTGCAATGAACTCAATATTTACCATATAAAAAGTTCAAGTAATGAATGAATGTAGATAATTTTTGCGTCTGCTAAAATTTATATTTACAAGAGTTATATAAATTACCTTATATACCGCTTTAATAATAAATGTATGACGGTTGCAATGACCAGTTAAGAGAGAGTTTGATATGGCTTTTCAGGTGGTTGCAGAGATCACCTGCATTGTGGTAGAAAAAGTAAACTAATAGAACATTTATTTGTGTGTGTTCAGATTCCCTGGACGTCTCAGCTTCATTGAAGTGGGAATTGTGTTCTTTATATAAGCCATTCTTAGGCGGTGTAAGTTGCATCCCAAAGAAGAATTACAATAGCAGTATATTATAAAAGGGAACAAGTCAATAGGCCAAGTTTGCGTTGCTTCCCACAGAAATTGATCTTAAGGATTTGAAATGATTTCGTCTCCAGACACATTATTACCTAAGTGTCTACTATAATCCATTCAGTACCTTTAAAGAAGTTGAAAGTGACACGGTAATTATGCTTTGTATTTTATAATTTGAATTGAATAATGTATTAGCTTGCTAATTATTATTTTATTTTTTTTTTTTAACATGACAATTCGAGTATCTTAATTTAATATTTGTAAATGTCCTATG
Organism: Combretum micranthum; assembly: GCA_024138025.1. Taxonomy (NCBI): domain Eukaryota; kingdom Viridiplantae; phylum Streptophyta; class Magnoliopsida; order Myrtales; family Combretaceae; genus Combretum; species Combretum micranthum. The sequence continues at coordinate 2,608,060 of JAMXBD010000005.1, forward strand.
GTATATTTTTGAAGATAGTAGAATATTATATTATATATCTAATTTCAATTATTTAATTTTAGGGCATTTAATGTTTAACTCGGTAAACTTTAGTTTACGGGTACTATTACTTGCAATTTACTTATTAAAAGAATCTGATTCATCTAGATGTTTCTTCTACCTTTTGTTGTCACATATTAACATTTGATTCTCTTCAGAGAAAAATTTCTATAATCCTAAATTTTAGAACAAAATTTCTAAATGTGATTTCATGATTATTTTATTTGATGAAACCCTACTTGAAATTTCAAATTTATGGGATTATTCCATCCCATTTTTATCAAATCTTTAATATTATTATCCCAATTAGTAGGGTATCACATATACTAATACAATAATAATCACAGACAAAAAAGAAAACATTCATATAGTAATATTAACCACATTCAAATTTATGATAGTCAAACTATATTTATTTTATGGAAACTTACAAACCATTTTGCACTTAGTGCAAGAATTAAATTGATTATAAATGATTAATCTAAAAGGAATAGTAACGGTTTTATTACGATTGGAATAGATATGAACTATTTAATTATCATGCTAGACTACTTTCATTAGGAAAAAAAATTAAAAAAAGGAACCATAAAATTTTCTTTATTTGAATTTATCTCATTAAGAAAATTTTTTGGGTAATTAGAAAGAAAATATATATATGAGAAGAAATATAAGAGAATTTTTTTCGTAATGTAAATTCATTAATATACTAATTACTTTGTAAAATAACATTTAAAAAGAGGATTAATGATAGTCAAACAATATTAAAATGGAACTATATTTATATTATTTTATCTCAAGAAAACCTTTTCGAATGAGGATTCTTAGATAATTATGAAGAGAGTAATTGCAAAGGAAAGAATATACGAAGGATAAGAGAATTTCTCATGTTCACTATATTTAAATAATAAACGGAAGGAAAATAAAGAGAATATCAATTATTACTATTATAGATTGAGGTGTGATGTAAAATTATCATTATATTTATTACTTTGTAAAATGATGTTAGAAATTATTTCCTTGCTTAATCTTCTCCTCCATAATTGCACTTTTAACAAACACTAACATGTTTAATAATATCCAACTAATTTTCCTCCTTCCTCTTTTTCCTTTTTCGTTTTTCAGCTTAAATAAGGGTTGATATTAATTGTGAAAAAAAATAAGGGTTAATATTAATTAAAATCTCTCCTTTTCCATTTTTTTTTTTGGGATAAAGCAATTTATTTGATTTTATTAGTCATTAAATTTTTGCTTCTAGACAAGGCATCATGTGTGCATCTTTGCTACACAATTTCGTACGAGATAATTGCTATCAACACTTTTTAACATAAATAATTACTATGTATAGTATTGTTACTGCTAATCTAATTTAATTTTATATGCATTTGCACATATTTAATACATTTTCTCTTTCTTTATTCATCAATCGTGCAGATTTAACTTCATTCATTGTATTATAGTAATTATATTTATCCCCTCTATTTAAGTTTTGCACACGCACTGAATGTGGGCAACTGCTATTCATATATATTGTTTGGACTGTCGATTTTTTATCAATATCGGTTTAGTATTGGTTCGGTGTCGGTTCATTATGGATATCGATTTAGTATTGGTTCATTTTGGTCAGTTTATGAGTAGAACTCTCAGTTTTTCATCGATGTCATATCAATATCTGTTTGGCACCAAAACGACACTAAAATAATACCAAAACAATAGACCAAAAAGACTGTAATAAATACTGTTATAACTTGGACTGCAAAAATAAAACACATATCAAATAGTCAGAAATCACATCTCTCTCTCTCTCTCTGTGGATGATTTCGTTACTACATTATTTCATTTTCTTTTAAATCATTCGATATTTATATGAATTCATTCAATAATTGCGTTATTTTTTATGTTTTATTATGTCAAATTTAATTGGTGTACATCCATATTGGATTCATATCTACAAGTATCTTACAGAAGGTAAAATATTGAAATAGAACACGAAAACAAGTTTTTGTAAAGTTCTGGAAGTGCAAATGCTCAATTGGAAGATATATATACATACATATATATATGTATGTTAGTAACAGAAACAAGTTATGACGGTAATGATCTACCATGGGAATGCATGGCTTACCCATGGGAACTAGATGAGGAATTGAAGCTGTTGTGATAAAGATGTGAGAAGAAAATGTTATCATAAGCCGAGCCATTTTCTTGCTACACGCGTTGAATGGCTTAAGTAAATGCTTGACTCTATCAAGTGTCAAATAAGCAGGAGGGCAATATGTCGTTGGTATGAGTCAAAACAACTAACAAGCTCGGTCTTTGCACGTAGTCAAATAACAGCAGCTCAGCCGAGCCCCTTCAATTACCAGAACCATATAACGACATTCAAAGTGCATTTCTAAAATGTCCAAGTATATTTATGTATATATAATAATTAATATATGTGCATGTATAAAACATTTTCACAATTAGGAATTCATTCTCATTCTCATATTTGAATACATTTTCAAAAAGTCCAAATCACGATTCCTGTGAATTATGATTTTATTTCTTCTTTATTAATAATTATTACTGTAATTAGATTTTTGTTTTCTAACATATTTATTATTTACATTTATTACTAAATGTCTTTTTAATAAATAATGTCACATTTGGTGCTCGATAAAAATGGAATTGTGATTCTAGTTTCCATTCCTTTTTCTAAATATGGAAGTGTTTTTAGAAGTCGGAATCAGGATTCGTTTGCATCAACGATTCCGGCTATTAGGGGGAATTCCATTCCGTCCTCTCAAAGGCAAAATCATGATTTCGTTCCATCTACATAAATGGTTACTTTTTTTAATTATAATTTTATCCTATACATATTTATTATCTCCATTTAATTTGAAAGGTATTTTTTATAAACCTTATTAAATAATTATCCCATTCCATTTCATTTATCTCATTCAAATTCATTTCATTGTAAAGGATTACTGTATACCAAAAGTCAGCTTAATGTAATGTATAGGAGTATTGAGTATTGAGCCCAAAGAATAAAAAGTCAACCTAATGGCCTCCAACCTGATTTTCAATTCATCATCAGGGAAGTGAAAAGAATGCCTCTCTCTAATCGCCACCCATCCACTAAGGCCATGATAAGATGATAATCAAGTGGAATCCACTTGGCTCGACGTAGGATGTGTAGGATGACTCTCGACCACAATATGTATGATAACTATTCTTCTGCACATTGGAAAGCAAAGTCGAGCTATGATTTCGCTATATAAAGACAACAACAAACGATTGGATTATCCTTACCTAACACGGAAAAACTTGCAACAACTTTCATGCAAACGACTTCTAGGGAAGACTTAAGATATCTAAGATGACTTCTAGGACAACCCAATATCTATCATTGGATATTAGCACAAAACTATAGGTTTGTTTTAAAAGTGTAAAATATCGTATGGTAGGTTTAAAAAGTGATAGGTGTAGTAGATCACGACTTAACCTAAGTAACTCCCATACCTAACCATATTACACAAGCTCTAATCTATAGGAACCAACTGATGCAATTTAGAACTGTTTGGTGGGAATAAATCCATCAAAGATTTATTGAATAAAGACAGTCAAAGTGAGAAAAATGGTTGAGAGATAAAAGGTGGATATAGATCTCCACGAAGAGCAAGAGATCTCAAGAAAGAAAAAGGAGAAATAAAATGCCAACAATAATGGTGGTGTGAATTTAAATCGGGAACGAAGGTCTTGAGCAAGTTAGGACTGAGAATACATTGAATTGCCACTCAGTCCCCCTCCTCTCCAATCCTCTCTCCTTCATTCATCATTTTAGAAACCATACATCTATTATTATTATTGATTTTAATATTCATCGTTAATAAAAATTATCAAATATATGTTTTTGTGTTTTCTTTCTCCTATTATTCCCATCATCAACCCAACACATTCCACCGTAATAAATCTACTTCAATAGATGCAACGAATATTTTCCTTTTATCATCATGAATATCATCCCATATGTAAATTATTCATCATTCCGTTTATATGCCCTTTGTTTTGTTTGTTTAAAAGAAATTATTTTGTCTCTAGGTAGGATGATTGGACTTTTGAAGAAATATATTAGCTTATTCCATTGGGTTTTGATATTCAACCCTTTGTGTATAAGTCTATTTGAACAGACTAAGTCATTCCATGTAACATTTTCATATTAAATGAAATTTTTCTTTAAAAAAAAAAAACTTTAAAATATTTTTTGGAGGTTTTCAATAATTTGAAAGTTCAACACGTATGGTGCCACCATATCACATACTCTAAAAATAATATAGATTCATTATTCTCACTTTTTTTTCGGTGGTCGCAAAAGCTATTATAGCATGGCCACATAGAGCCATTACAACTTATTGATGCGATAAATCAAACTTAGTACCTCAAGAATGAGGACCTGAACCAGATGCTACTAGGCTATAAGGTCATTAGCACCTCTTCTCACTTCCATCTTGCTAAATATATATTTAAGTTGCACTGACTATACATAAAACTACAAAATTATATGTTCTACACTTGCAGGATGTTATATAGACTATAGTTGTGATTTTAAGGTTCTGGTCCTTTTCTTTGAGTGCCCACAATAAGAATTATCAATTGACCATTGAATGCCTTTCCGTTTACGACACGATCTAAAATTGTCTTTGAGAGGGCTGTTTAAAAAAGACCGAGTCTGTTGGTTGAAACATATGACCATGATCCATTTATATTAATAAAATAACGTTATTTTGGAAAACGATATGAAATGTCCACCCGCCTATATATAGAGCAACTGCTAAGCTTAAACCATGATTTAGGTAAGCCATTCAACACAAGTAAAAAGAAAATGGCTCCAAAATCCATTCTTATTTTTCTGCTTTTGATATCATTGTCTTGCCATATTAGCACAACAGTTTCCATTCCTCGTCTAGGTCCTACGGGTAAGCCATTGCATCTCTTAAATCCCCATCTTATTAGATCCATATATATATATATATATATATGCGCTTATAACTTATTTTTGTTATTAAAAAATAATAAAAAATAGAGCAAATTGCTAATATATCTCTTATACTATACATATGCTTCATATGCAATTAGATCTCTTATATCCTTATGACGTCGAGCATTCAAGTTCAAACCCTTGAATTCTTACAAAACCTGCTTTCATACCCTATTTAAGTATTTTCCCATTAAATGAAGCACTTAAGAAATAAAATTAAAAAATTACACAAAACCAAAAGAAGAGAATTACATGTGTGCGTATACATATACATATATATTTTATACTTTTCAGTACAATTGCTATACTTTAATATTTTCTATTCAACTTTAGAAAATGTGGAGTGGCTAGGATATTTTAAGAAATAATAAATATAAACTCCAATCTTCCACAGAGGAAGGTTTATTCAAGTCCAAACATAAAAACTTTTTTTGTCCCCAACAATATTTGGTCTAGAAGCAATTTCCCCCCGCCCTAAGATTTGGAGGCTTAAAAGCTCGTTCCCAAAGGTACAAATAAATATAGTAATAAAAATATATATGTGTGTGTGAGAAAAGTCATCGACTGGATATGATTTTATTTATTTATTTATTTTTATTTTATTAAGGTTGCTATCATCATGGAGGGAGACTGCTACTTTCTTCTCAGTTCCACGTTGTTGGAAAAAGTGATGCGGGTGGACATGATCCAAAGCCTGGACACCATACCAATCCTTAGCTATTTAAGAGAAAGCGCAAGATGTATCATTATACGTTGAAAGCTTTCAAATTTAATTTTAGCTATAATTAAAAGTTACATAATTTTATTATTGTGTACTCACAACGTCGTTTGCTGTTTTCCTCTTTGAAGGAAAGGATCGTGTGCGTTATGTATGCAGTTTTACTAGTGTATAAGAAAGGAAATAGATCTCTATATTAAACTTTCTTTCAATTTTTATTAAGTGAACCATTTGACATGCATATTGCAATGCATAATTAAAATAAGATCTCAAAAAGACCAAAATAAAATGTTAAAATGATCAAAATAAAACAAACCAAACAGACCCTAAATAAAATGGGCGATAGTAATATAATACTATTTATATATATCGTATATTCAATTTGGATAAATTACATCATAAGGTATTAACACTTTGGGGAAAATCCAAATAAGGTATAATGTTTAGATGGTTAAAAATGAGCATCAAGGAAAAAATAAAGGATCAAAGTTAAATATTAGGGAAAAATCAACATTATATAAAGTTATGCATAGGGCTGCAAGTGAGTCAAGCTACCAATGAGCTACTTAAGCTCAACTTGCTTCAAGCTCGACTTGGCTCTAACTCAATTAGTAAACGAGCCAAGCTCCAAGTTTAAAATAAAATATGTTTATCTAAACAAGCCGAGTTCAAACTTTGATTCAAACTCGTGAGTCGGCTCATGAAAACGTTTGTGGGTAGGCTCACGAGTAGGCCCGTTAACAGGCTCAAACAAGCTTATTAATAAATCTATAAGTTTTATATTTATTGTATATTATTATATAATTAAAACAACAAAAATAATTTCTATTTAAAATTTATATATATATATATTTAACAGCTCTTACATATTATTTTTAAGTTCGAAAAAAATGAAAGTGGACTATAATAAAGCTCTTTTAGCTAAACTAACTGAGCTCAATCCTAAGTTTTAGGCTCAATAAAAAGATCGGCTTGATCTCGAGCTTGATAATTTTTAAGCAAGTAAAGCCCAAGCCTTCAAAAGCTCGACTTAACTTCACTTAGCTTGGCTCATCTCGTTTGCAACCCTAGTTGTGCAAATAAGTATCATTTTTTTTTTCCTTTTTTGCCATCACAATGGAGGGAGGGGCAATTAAACCTAATACTTCTCACTTGAGAGATCAGGGGAAACACCAATAGGCTACAATACTATTGGCTTGTTTTTTATTATTTAAACGTTAATACTTTAATGACTTACTTTGTGAAATGTAGTTCCTTTAAAAAAAAGTACTTAAAATGTTGTTATCTTATATATTTGTTATCCACTTAAAATGTAATCATCCCTTTAACCATTTAAAACGTTGATTCCTTATTTGACCCATTTTGTGAAACATTGATGATCCATTTCATTAATATTTGACATATTGCTGCATTATTTGAATTTATCTTAGCAATGTCTTTTGGTGTAATTTTCCTTATTGGATATATATATATAGAAAAAGCATAATAACCATTGATTGCTTGGTGCGCTGCTCGTAGTAGGTCATATTCAAGATAATCATAAGTGCCAAACTTTCTATATGATTTGTATCCAAAATTTAATATCCTAAATATGAATGAGCTTTGAAACCCTTAGCGGAAAGAAACATACAAATATATACATATGATAAGAAACATGCATACCCAAACAAATGTACTAATGCACCAGCAAATAGGAAAAAGCAACCAGAAGCCCGTCAAATATTAAATAATAGATAAGAGAGTAAATACAATCAACCCTAGCATCTCTAGCTATATCCAAGAGTTCATGAGTCAAATTGGTTAAATAAATAAATCCCTAGACTTAAGTTAAATTGATGCATATTAGATTGTTATTAGCTATATTACCATCAATGGTCCTGTCCCCTACCTCCGTTCAAAATAGTGTACACTACTGATACCATCCGTGTCCGCCTATAGCTTCTTTCAAAGGTATGCAAAAACCATATCACCTGTAACTCCACCGTATTGATCACCTACTTAATTATTTACACTTGGTAGCCTCTGTTCCTAAACTACATGCCACTTCGTCTTAGGGTCCTAAACTTTAATATGTTACAAAAACTTAATCCATGACCCGCCTATTTAAGTTGGTTGTTGGCCTCGACTAAAGTACAAATAGCAAACACGATTTGACAGTTGAATAGCTATTAGGCTAATTAAATATCTAATCTTATAGGCACAATCAACAAGCAAAGGTAACTTGTTTACTTGGCATTGGGTCACCGTCTTCTAAATAATCCGACTTTAATGAAGATCCCATTACTAGTCGCGTAAGATGAGCATCTAAATTTCTAAAAGATATATTCACAATCCTGAAAACCCAAAAATAGTCTAAATAATCCGGACACATTAAAATTCCATAAACCAGAAACCTTTTGTGAGAAAAACAATGAAGTAGTTTTCAAATTCAGTCGACCATTATTATCTCAGCCCTAACATATAGGCATGGCAAATGAGACACAGTACGAAAAGGATAAAGACAAAAGCAAGATCATATGTGAACTAGCATGCAAGGCATGATAATTAAGTGAGCTATCATAGCATGACATGACACGGCACGACATGCAAGGTTTGCAAACTAGCATGTAGACATTTTTTTTAAATAATAATATAAAAAGTAGTGATTTATTTTTTTTAATTTACTATAATTAATTTTTTATTATTTTAATTAAATCTATTTGCCTTATTAAATAATATAATATGTTTAGTATATTTTATTTTTTCAAGTGATTTCATTTGTTTTACTACTAACATATTAACTTAAAAAATTTTTAGCAAAAATAATATTATAGTAGCAATTAAATTATATTAAATGTTAAACTTTCTTAATTAATTTATTTAGAAAATTTTTAAATTATTACATAAATGAAATTAATAAATGCATTGGGATCAGAGGAAAAATAAATTTTATTATTAACATTTTTTATCTTTTAAAAATTACAACATTGAATAAAAAAATGTCAGCAACCATAAATCGTCCACTCCATATTAAACCATATCATCCTATAATGCTTTGACCTTACCCCATTGTTTTGTTTATGACTACGGCTACAACCGATGGTGACAATAATCCTCCAGTTCCCGAGTAACTGTCCTCAAGCCACCAAAAGTGTGGGTCCATCTACTTCTTATCATTAGCATCGAATCAATCTTTTAAGCACACATATGTTTCAATGGTGATCCTCCTTTAGCCTATGGTAGTACGGTTCGATGACTCATCTACCTAAACTAAAAGCTAACTCTGATGAAACCGTTGAAGCCAGAGAAGCCAAAACATCTCCTGCCCTATGGGAATACTGGCATCATGTGTGTCCTCTTCTTCCACTAACCGAGGACATTGAAATCATCCCCCTTGTTCCCCCTCCATCTTCTCATTCTTCCTCCTCAAGTGGCTGCACTCCATACACAAATATGTTAATAAAGATTTATTGGGAAGCCGCACGATTGCATCCAACATCCTAGGCAATTTATCTACTTTTTTTGGAAAAATCCAAGGATGAATGACTTGATTCGCTGTGGTTAAGATGGCTATGGAATTGTTTGATCACGATACTAATACAGGTCTTTGAGCAATTTGTTACTCTAGTATGAAGATTTGCGGCCTATAATTCAGTATTTGACCTTTCAAATTACACAAAAGCAAAAGAAGGTCCAAATTCACGAAGGATGACATAGCAAGAAGATTAGGTTTTAGGTATGATCGTCAAGCCAACCAATATTTCAAAGATTAAGGTGGCGCAGCACGACCAAAAGATGGGAATGAATCAGATGACTAGAGTTTCAACCTTAACTTAGATGATCTATCCGGCACAATGGAGGAATAGGAGAGGGGTTGGGGCAGAATCAAGCTCAAGCACAACAACAACCCATATGTTTAGCATGAATGATATACTGCAGCATACGGATGATAGTCAAGGTTCAATAAGAACATGGGGAAATGCTCAAAGTTTTGAATAGTCGGATTAACCATGTATCTTTGACTCATTTAAATAGTTTGTTTTCCATTTTTTTTAACTTAAAAATGATATATAAGTGTTGCTATGAACATATATATAAATATTAAATAGAAGTTAGTTTTTTGTTTTAATTATATAATTATATATATTATATCATAATATAAAGATTATAAATCCACTAACAAGCTTGCTAATGACTTTATTCATGAATCTACTTGCAAGCCTATTCAAGAACCTAGAAGAGCATGTTCATGAGCCTAAATCAAAACTCGAACTTGACTTATTTATTAGATAATTGGATTTTACCTTATGCTTGAGTAGCTCACAAGCAATTTGGTTCATTTGTTACCCTACATTTGAGTAGGTCATTTTGACCTATTGACATTAGCGTATTCAATGAAATGAATAAAGAATTTTCTATAATATTTTGGTCGTTTCCCATTATACTTTGTATATTAGGTAGATTTTCGTTGATTGGGGCACTTTCCACCAGCTTGAAAAAGGTGTAAATTTCTTAATTAAAAAAAAAAAGTTTAAAAAATAGAGATATGAGCGATATAAAGCCAAATGTGAACTCAAGTTACATTGACTAGATATATCTATCTACATTTTTTCCCCACTTACATATTGCACATAATAACGATGGACTTTTTAGAGATTTGCACTTAGAATAATGTTTTATGATTCTTAGGATTCCAGGGGGTTAGGTGCTTTATTTTGACAATGCACACAGACCATGTTTGTTGATTGATAAGACCGGCAATGTGTTGTCAAAAACGTTATTCTGGTAGTGATGACTTTATTTTGTGCCGCTTATATTAATACTTGATAAGCGTCAAGCATTTTAGTTAAGCCATTAAACACAGAAAACAAGAAAATGGCTCCAAAATTCATGTACCATTTTCTGCTTTTGATATTATTGTCTTCTCACGTTATTAGCACAACAGCTTCAACTTCGACTCTCGTCTCCATCCTACGGCTAAGCCAAGCATCTCTTCAACGGATTAAGGAAAAAAATACCTATTTTTTTAAAAAAAATTACACAAATATACTAGATAAAAAACATAAATCCAGAAATAGGCAACTTGATCTCGTCTCTTGAAGAGACGAGATCATAAGTAATCGACTTCGTCTCTTCGAGAGACGAGATCAGTATATTTTGCACTGACCTCGTCTCTTGAAGAGACGAGGTTGAAGATGACTGATTCAACATCGTCTCTTCAAGAGACGAGGTCAGCCACTAATGACCTCGTCTCTTCAAGAGACAAGGTTAATTTGTCTATTTTTGGGATTATTTTTATCCTAATGATATTTTTGTAATTATTTTTAAAAAAGTCAATATTATTTTCCTTTCCCCTCTCTTCAACCCCATTTTAGATCTATATCCTCATAAATTACTTTTGCGAGGGTAAAAAAAAATTGCAAATATATCGTTTATATTTGCTTTAAATAAACTTAAAATCATTACATAATTAGGCATTTTGAGCTTCTAAACTTTAGTAACATGTTTTCACGCCCTATTTATATATTTTGCCTTAAGTAAATAATTAAAAAGAATACATGTAACCAAAAAAGAGGGGAAAAAAAGATATTCTTTTTTATTGCTTTAGCTTTTAATTAACATGTTATGTTTAATTTTTTTTTTTTAATTTTTACTATTTTTCAATGACAAATAGTCATATATATATACATATATGATTCTATGCATTTTTTTATTTATTTTTTAAAGATTGAACATTCTATACCTCTACTTCAAAATTAAGAACTTAATCGTATTTGTAAATGACATATTCGCGATTTAACTACTACTACTAATAATCATAATAATAATTATAATAATAATAATAATAATAAGGCAAACCCGAATCCAGAGGTCGAGGCAAAAGGAACTGGCCTTCCATGTTCTTATTAGCATGTAGGAATAAATACATCAACGAAAAGCATAGGTAAATATATATATATATATATATATATCTAAATCTACTATGTAATTTTAGATCAATAAAAACGCACTTATAATTTCGTATTTTGTGATGATTCATATTCAGAAAAGTATGTTAATTCCCACCAATAACAATATGCACTACTATAATTAACGACATTTTTTTTTTTTTTTTTTGAAGGCTTCATTAATCATAGAGGGAAGCTACTTCTTTCTTCTCAGTTCCACGTTGTTGGAAAAAGCGCTGCAAGTGGACGCGATCCAAAGCGTGGAGGCCAGCATGGGCGTTAGATAAGGCCACAAATTACATGCAAAGCTTAAGAAAAAAAAAAAAAAGAGGAAAATCATATGATTTATCACTGCCTTGCAAACCTTTCAACGCTAATTTTACTTTTAAGTAAAAGTTGTTATTATTATTATTATTATTATTATTATTATTATTATAGTTTTTGTTGTTGCTGTACTTTGGTGGCTTGCCTTTTTCCGTTTGAAGGAAAGGATCTAGCATGCTGTATGCAGTTTCACTAATGTCTAAGAATGACTACATATATTGTCCCCACTGATTGATATTATGGACACAAGTAGAGATCCCTTTGGATTAGGATCCGAACTGAACCTAATCCAAGCCAGCCATGACAGATCCTACGTAGGATCCGTTTTAGTGGGGTGGTTTATACCCACCTAGAGGATCCACCGTGGTCTATGAGTCCATCTAGGTTTAGATGGTGGATCTGTGGATCCAATGATCCTCAATGGTCTAAACATAAAAAATAAAAATAAAAATAAAAAAATAATTTCAGCATGGACAAAATCTTCATTTGAGTCATTACAATAGAGATGAGGAAAAAAAAAGAAGAAGATAAGGTGTAAAGATTTATTAAAGTTTTACCTTGTGAGTTAGTCACATCTTCTAGTTTTATTGTTGGGGATCTTGATGATCTGGTCCAACTTGAAGAATTTACAAGTGTACCACCCCTTAACAGTCACTTATTACATTGCCTATCTAGCTTTTACACAAGCTAATACAAATCTACATTGGAAGAACTGAGGCGACTCTCAAAAAACATCTCTCTCAAAAAAGGAAAAAAGCAAAATGAGGAAGTAAACAAAAATCCCTTACAGTATTCTCTCGTAGCTCATAAAACAATACGTTAGAACAATATTTCTTTGAAAATAAGAATGAATTTTCTTTTTCTTGTGCTTATTTTGATGTTGATCATAAAGTATCTCCAAATTTTAAATTTTAAAATATATATTAAATTCAATCTCCAACAGCTATTTGTTAGAGCAAATTGTATAAAAAAATTACTAAATTACTATCTCTATAACGAATGTTGAAAAAGCGATACGAAATTTTATACGTTTATCACACCTTAGAAGAGAAATACAACAACCTATGAAGCAAAAGTTGTAAAAATTTGTGTATTGCACATTTTATATATGATACATAAAGCAAAGTATAGGTACTTTGTTTATATCGCACATTGCACATACGATACATGTATTGCATGTAGGATCATGGTAGTCAAAACCGGCCCGGACCGGCCGGTTCGACCCGGTTCGACCGGAACCGGTACCAATGCCGGGCCGGGTCTTGCCTAAAAGTCGTTTTTGCAACGAACCGGCAAGACCCGGGTTGAACCGGTCGACCCGGACGGTCGAACCGGTTGAACCGGTCGACCCGGGCCGGTTGAACCGGTCGACTCGGACCGGTTGACCCGGATCCAAAAAATAAAAAATAAAAAATAAAATAAAAAATTATAAATTTAAATATTTATTCATACTTTATTATAAATTTATAAAATATAATCATTAAATCATATTTATTTAATAATTAATTGATGAATTTTATCCAAATATAGATTTAATTGAGTGATTACACACATATTGATCTTTTATAATTAAATTATTCCTTATATTTTTATTTTTTCGTGACCCCGGTTCGACCCCCGGTTGAACCCGGTCCGACCCCTCGACCCCTAACCCCCTAGCCTGCCCGGGTCAAACCCCGGTCCGGTTCTGACAACATTGTGTAGGATATGAAATACACGCAAAGTACTAGTACTTTGCATGTGTTGCACCTTAAATATGCAATACATTAAAAAAAAAATTATATCTCATGTCTAACATGCAATATAGTGATGCTTATCTAGTAATAATTTTTGTCCAAATTATATTTGTGTAATTTTTTTTAAACGATGGTTAACATATAATAATCTTTTTATTTGAATATAAAACTCGTTAATTTGGAAAATTTTGTCCAGAGTACGTGTTGATATTTACTTTGATAAAATTATCTTAATCCTCCAAAATATTTGTAACGTCCCGAAACTCCGACCATCGAGATATTGTTCACTTCGGTCACACATCGCACGGTTTTATCTTTTTGATGCCAACATTTTTCAAGGAGTCACCCATCATAGGATTGTTCTGCAATCCTACGAACTCTAAGCCACTACACCAAAAGGCACATTAAGTTTCACGATCTATATTTGAGGGCTATCGCAATATTTGTTAAATCTTCATCCCAATACATAATTATAGCTTCTACTTGGTTTGAATACAGAACCCATCGTATATCTCCAAGAAATTTAAATTTAACTTATCCAATAATTCGAATTTGTAAATTTTGAAACTTATGTAGTACATATCCTATAAAGTTCAAAACTTTATTAGTAATCTTCTATATAATCCTCTCAAATTTTGTAATAATATTGACAGATACATTGAAAAATGCCATCATGATATTTAAATCGAGCCAACATAGCATGTCTATAAAATAGTGACAGAATTCACTTAACATTACATCGATTATTTATTTTAACTACTTTGAAAGCTCAATCAATAATTTAAATAATATAATATAATATCGATACTTTAATTCTCTGTTTGAAGTTAGTCATAACCGTTCGTGGACTTATAATTTATCCATTGAGTTTTTGCGCATGTTCAATGAAATCTCTAACAGAATTTATATGGTTACTTTTTAACCAGCTCGAAGAGAGACGCTGTAGAATGTAGATCTCTTAAATAAATAAAAAGAAAATAGTGTTACTATAATTTTGGATGATAAACACGAACAGTATCACTGCATCATTTACTGTAATATATTTATGGTTTCGTATATATTTTAACAGTATTCACATGAGATATCATATGACCTATTCTTGCTTCCATTTTGCCAAACATAAATTTAAGTTTGCAGTGGCAACATATTTTACCGATCTATCAAAATAAAAATTATATAATTATAAATCATATAAAAATAATTATTAAAATATCTATAAAAAATCACATCTAGTAGATTTAATTGATATAATTACACGTAAATCACAAATCATACATGTGATTTATTTAATTTATGTGCAAGTATATAAATCGCATTTTATATATGCAACTTTCCTTTTAATTAAGTACATTACTAAATCGCATCTTATTCATATAATTTATTGTTTAAAATTGAATAATTAAAATTATGTTATTTGTATTTGGGGAGGTATGTATTTCACTCTATATTTATATTTATATTTATATTTATATTTATATTTATAAATATATTAGACCTTGCGGATGGTGATCGATTTTTCAGATTTTCTGTTTGGATGTTATATAGTAGTTGCTAGTTGCCACTCTTAGGCTGAGGTCCTTTTTTTTTCTATTACGTCCAATAGGATTATCAATCAACGCCGTTATGTTTACGATGCTCTAAATTTGTCGACCAAGAAGGCGACTCAAAACACCGAGTATGTCGGTTGCCGTGACCCGCCATGTATTTTAAAAGACTTTATTTTGCCAATGATGATAATGTCCTCCCACCTATAATAGCTTGATAAGGGCAAGGCATTTTTTTTTTTTTTTACATTACCTCTCACAAGGAGTGGGCACGGATCGATTTGATTTTGTTTTTTTAAAACCAAATCAAACCATAATTTATAGTTTGATTTTTTTTTCCATCCTAAACCAAACCATTAACTAACGATTTGACTTGGATTAGCAATTTTCTAAACCATTAAATAACGGTTTTGTTCTGTTTAGAATACGGATTAAATCAAAATTCTAATTAAAAATTATCTTTGTTCTAGTTTTTATATTTGTATAGATACTTAAATATTTATATCATTTTACAAAGTTTATATTATAAACCATGATAATATTCTTTATGAATTCATCATACTTTTAATCTGTAGTTCTCTATGAGATCAGTTATCCACTAATAAAATACATTCACTAACCAATATCTAATAAGTCACAATGTATAATTTTTAATAGAACCATCAAGTCAATCGTGTACCAATAAATTTAACCAAAATAAAAAATCATCTATCAATAAAATTCGTCAACGAATAAAATGATCCACTGACAAAATATATTAAACATTTAATATATAATAAGAGTTTATTACTAAATAAATAAATTTCATACATTATGAAGTTAAAAACCATTTAAAAAAAAAAACAATAGTTCATCATCAATAAAAAATATAAATATCATGAACCTAAAAAAATATATAAAAATGAATAAGTTTATTTTAATCAATATTCACCAAATAATAAATATCAAATATAATCATATGAACATATATGACCTTTAATCAATCATCATAAAAAAAATCTATAATTATAACTTGCAAATAAAATATTATTATATCTTTTTAAAAGGGCTTGGTTCGATTTTACAAATTGGTTTGGTTTACCTTTGAAACCAAATCATAAATTTACGAATTTGTTCAAATTAAAAAATTTTTAAACCAAACTTTAAAAAAAAAAACCATATTTTCGATAGTTTGATTGAATTACTGATTGGTTCAATTCGGTTAGTTTTTTTTCCCATCCCTACCTTTCACTTGAGAGACAAAAGAAAATGCTACTTAGCGATAAGACCATCGACAGACAAAGCATTTAGTTAAGCCACTCAATACAAGTGAGCACAACAACATAAGACTGGTAATTAAGCAATGCATCTCTTTACTCTACATTGAAACTTCATATCTTTATAACCAACTTTTATCCTTTTTTCCCTTAAAAAAATACTAAATTACATATATTCTCCTTGTATCTACTTAATATGTGCACTTAATTCTCTTATTTTTTTTTATAATATTGAGCTTTTTTGTCATTAGGTCTAAAGGTATTGTGCTTTTATATCCTATTTAAGTAATTTCCTTTGAATAAAATACACAGAAAGTAAAGTTAAAAATTACATAAAATTAAAAATACTTCCTTTTTCATATTTTCAAGGTTTTGCTATACTTGGATGTTATATACTTAACTTAATTACAAAATTTCTGGAATTCCCAGGACATTTTAAAAGAATTATATTGACATTTCATTCCTCGGAGACGAAGGTTTATACAAAGTCACAATATAAAAGCTAAACTTTTTCACTAACACATGGGTCTAGAACTCTTAATTTTAAGATTTAGGAGTTAATAAGCTTAACTTTAATTGTCTGCGATCAAGTACAGATTGAGTACAAATACAGCTACATATTTACAATTCAATCAAAAGCTAATAATAATGGTGATGCCAACCCCTCCAAATGTGAAGGTCCGGATAGAAAAGACAAACAATCTATGTTTTATTGTAGTTCGGTTCACTTTGGCCTATAGATTATATGAATTAGGTATAGTTGGTCTGCTTTTTAATGGACTAAAAAATGTCAGATCTAATCCTTTCTTTTTTTTTTAAAATAAGACGGCTAATCCGTGAATCATGACTCACTTACATAGCTCTAATTATATACAAACCTACTTGCTACTTATTGTGTTCGATCTAGATTGCTGGAATTCCCTTATCTAATCAAATGCTAACTCCTTAAGTGCTTCAATTGGAATTATCCTTCTTCTGATTCATCTGAATCTTTGGTAGATCAATAGATGCAATTTAAAATGTCTTTTAGAGTAGATTTTTGCCTTTTTTTTTCCTATTTAAAATGTATCATTTGACTTGACCTTTTGGTAGATCAACGGATGCCTATTGTCTCTGATATATGTTTAGAAGAAGAGGTCAAGTTTTTATGTATCTTATGTTTTTCATTTGTTTATAAGGATTAATATATTGCAACTAATCCAAAAGATTCTCAAATTGATGCATACCGTATTATCAATTTCTTAATCCTCATAGATAATTGCCTTTATTAATCATCAATAATGTATTACCCCTATCATGCAACCATTTATTAAAAAAGTTCACTTGATGTTATCTCCTAAAGTCATTAAATAAATCAAAACAAATTTCTTATCACAATGTTTATTGTACATCTACAACTTCATGTCCCTCTTATATAATTTTCCTTGCTTAACCTTTGTGATTTGCATCATTTAGCATACAATATCTCATACTTCAACTGCTCCATACACTTATATTGATAAGCACTAAACAAGCAAATAAAAAAATTCCAATAAAGAGTCCTTGAAAGGGCTACTCCGAGTCAATAAGACCAAGATCCCCATAATAAGGAATTAATTTGGTAATTTGATAGATCCCATTACAAATGTGAGTTGATAAGTATAGAAAACGCAAGCTATCACGCATTGAATTCATGATAAGAAATGTGTTTTGGGTTAGATTTGCTCACATAAATTGCATTAGTTCATGTCATAAGAGTGTTGTCCACATCCCTATCTAGGTCTCTGCTTCAACAAGTTTTCCCTTAGGCAAGTGATAGAAATCCTAGAATTGGTCATAAGGTAAAAATAATATATCAAATAAACTAGTACGAGCTCAAAGCAAACTTAAGCTTATGAAAGTTTAGCGAATTAACTTTAGTCAATGAATCAAGCAAAGGTTAATTGATTTTAAAGCACATTATTGCATGCATCAACAAAATTTTGTTTGGATTGCCTTCTCTATTACTTTAAGTGAAATGAAATTCTATAAGTTTTCCTTACTAACACAACGGCATTTCTATACTATTCTCAAATCCTAACCTATTATCTATCAAAAAAAGCTTAACAAACAACCCACTCACTAGACATATTAATCGATATCTCCAATTCTACATCTAACAAGCACTTTGCTTAAGGTTATGGATCGAGCCCTAAAAGTTGATCCTTGATGCCTATCGCATATCTCCATTAGTTTAGGCTACTCATATCTCATTGCCAAATATACCTTTACTAACAATTTCAGTTGACTAGGATTTGGTAGTTTTTCGTTTTTTCTAAGGTAACATGGTCAATGGGTTTGTCAACTTTATGGTTGTACATATGGTGTGTTCACGTTTGAGTGAGTAGTAGTAGTGATGACTAGTGGATTTAGGCGTGGTTTAGCATGTGATTTGTTGGTTTTTTGTACTAGGTATTTATGGCCAAGTACTAGGTTTATTACTGGTTCTTGTAATTTAATGAGTGCATAGGCCTTATGTAAGGTGATGGGTCGAAAATTATAATAAAGCATCTAATTTCTTGAGATTTAAAAAGTGGTGAAATCAGCAGAAGTTTCAAAGTCATGTATATATTCTTGGGGACTACGTATGTTTTTTAAGTCTTCTTTAGTTCTAAGTCCTCTAATTCATCTTTCATTATTGTTTTAGCAATGAATTCCTCCATTTCTTAAGGAATTGAAGCAAGGGCCGCCATAGTAACAGGGCAATTTGTTGGGGTTATAGATCCAACTCATATAGTCTATAACCAATAAATCCTAAATATATATTGTATATATTTAGAAGACACTGAAAATGGAAATCCTAAATATATGTAATATATTTAGATGGATATATATGGGAAAATGAGAAGACATGGAAGAGATAAATGCGAAAAATTAATGCTGGTCAAATGGAATAAAATGCAGCTAGCACTAAATGTGAGTCTTCCTTGTTTTTCTTATAAATTCTCTTTATTTTATCTTTCAGTGTAGATATACACTGGGGAGGTATAGAGACACACCGTGAGGTGTGTGAAGGGACAAGATTTGATCCTTGTTCTGATGTTCCACCGGTCAATGGTGATGAAAGGTGTTCCGCCTAAAGCGGTGATGAAGAGAAGAAACAGGAGAACAAGATGGGTATCTCTTCTCAAGCCTAGATAGGATAGATCTAGAGAGAGAAAGAGAGAGAATCCCAGATAAAGAAACTCTAGATGAATAGATCTTGTTTCTGTTTGTAATTCCACCAGCTGAAGGTGATGAATCGGTAACCCACTATAGAGATCTAGTGATGAGCAACAATCTGTAATCCCATTATATTGTTTATAGTGGATGAATCTGTGCGCTGCTGGTCCGTAGTTTTCCAACTTTGGGTTTTCCACGTTATATCTTGGTATTTGTTATTTACTTTATGCAATTTTGTTATGTATGTTTTCGCCTTTTGGCAAGAGGAAAAAGATTAGATCTTTTTTTCTAACAAAGTGGTATCAAAGCCGATGGTTCGGCTAGGAATCTCCCATGGTTGGCCCACCATGTAGGAAAAAGAGTTTTGTGGTATGACTCGTCTGTGAAACTCATGGTGAGTAGATTGGACCACTTACAAAGCGGGTTTAGTGGAGTCAGTTTGACAAGCTCTTGTTGAGGGGGAGTATAGCCTACCCCATTGTGGAGACTCACACTTAAGGGGGAGATTGTTAAGGTGCAAGTGTAGGAATTCCTTATGGGAAATATGGGACTTGTGAGAAGAGTTTATGAAAGAGAAGACCCATTAACTCATTGCCTTAAGATTTTGTGTTATAGATGGTGTCAAAATCCCAATTGTGTGATCATTCACAAAGCCCATTGAATTTCTCCCCATTAAAGGCATACCCTATCAATTGCTTTTTGGGTTGAGAAGGCCCAATAGCACCCAACAGTGGTATTAGAGCCCAAGTTTGCAACATCTTCAGTTAAGCCGGACATAGACAATTAATCCCATGGTCTGATGTGTGATAGAAGAAGATGTTGGGAATATCCCACATCGGTTGTGAAATAGGCTGGGTGCTACTTTATAAGTGTGAGGGAAAACCTCACCTCATAAGCTAGCTTTTAAGGTTGAAAAGGCCTAATAGCACTCAACACAATTCGATGAAGTAAGAAATAAATTGTTATGAAGAATTTTGTATGTAAATTTCGGTATTCATATTCGGTTGAAAAGGGCTTGAATGGCATTGTAATATTTTCCGGCTTTAATGTCGGTAGACGAAACAAGAACAAAATCAAACTACACCTAAGGAAAATAGCATCTCTGAATACAGAGCTTCGAAATGCTGAATACATCAAATCATGGGGAACAATATTTTCTATTTTCTCTATTCTTAATTCTTGTAAGTTGTTCGGGATACATAATAGCCATCAACTAAGCCAAAACGCCCTATAAATTGTTGAACATACTAACATGTGCTTTACACGTATCAACACATATTCAACTTTTTTCTTCGAGATATATATTCCTTTTCAAAGTAGCTATTTCTCATATAATCTTAAAAAAGACTGATTAATTACAGCAGGTAAACGAATATAATGGATTTGGAATCTTCCAAGACCAATAGATAACATCTTATCTCAACCCAATTAAAATGGACCAATAAAATCCTAAGTTAATTTTTACAATACATCCCCTTTTAAGCTATAAGGCTGCAAACAAACCGAACCAAACCGAGTCAAGCTTTTGAAGGCTCAAGGCCATCTCATTCAACACATTAACAAGCTTGAGTCAAGCAGAGCTTTTAAAGACTTACGGTTCAGTTCATTAAACAAATTGACAAGTTCTAGTCAAGCTAGGCTTTAACGAACCTGAAAATATAGGCTCAAGCTCATTAAGAAATCACGAGCCCAAACTTGGCTTATAGGCTCATTTAGCTAAACAAGCTTGAGTTCACACTTTTTTACATAAATAATTACATATATAATTATATATAATAGAATAATATTATGAAAATTTGTCCACAAGCTTATTTGAGAGCTCTTAACAACTCTATTTGTAAGCCTACTTACAACCCCTTAACAAGTATATTCACAAGCCAACTCATAAGCTTGAAGAAAAGCTCACGATCAACTCGTTTAACCAAACAAGTTTCGTTTTGAGCTCGAGCTTGGCTCATTTATTAAACATACTCGAGGCAAGGCGAGAGAGCCAGGCTTAAAAGAAGTTTAGCTTAAGTACCTCGTGACTAAGTTGACTTATTTGCAGCTCAAGAATAAATATCCTCATTAAACTTGAGAACATATTTTTCACTCCACACACTAAATTACTAATAGCCATTACTTATTTTATCATCAGCAAATGTTACATGAGAGAAAAACTTCTAATCCAATGCATCTTATCCCATTCCTTTATGTGTGTATAGTAGCAACTTCATATAGGAATGTAACTGGAAAGATGATAGTTGAACTAGTCACAATAGTTGGCTTACATGAATTGACCTAGAGCGACTGATAGGTACATTGCCCCTGAAAATTAGCTGGCACAGTTATGGTATAGTTCTCCAGCTTCAGATGGCATTATTCAATAGTCACAATAAAGCAGAAAAGAAAGATAGAGAATTGAGCATATTCGAAACATACTTCATAAAAGAGGGGAAAAAAAGATCAAATATGAATCATAAGAGACTTCTTATAACAGCAATCATAATATTTATAGTTGCAAATTATATCCAAGCAACTGAAGCACGATCTGTTCCATCATGGATAGACGGTAATTAATTGTCAAGTTGTATTGTTTTACCCTATTCATGATATATAGCATTTGTAGTGGTTAAAAGAAAAAAAATTGTAGGATTTAGGTTGTATTTTGAGCTAATAATTATAATTTTTTTTCTTTATTTTAAATTAATTGCAGGATCACTTAGTCTCATCCGTTCAATTACTATCAACAGGCGGCTAAGCGAGGTGAAGCCTCCGCTTATTCCCCGTGCACACAGCTGGAAGGTATGTGTCCCTCCGGAAAGTGGATGCCTTGCACCTTCATCTGGATAGGATATAGAGCGTGTGTGTGTGAGGTTTGTTCATGAAAAATTGAGCGTAAGTGGTTAGAGTGATCACAGTAGAAGAAGAACAAATTACTAAGCTTTGTATAATTCGTTTTGTTTATTGTTTTCTGTTTGTTATTAATTCTCCCGTTAAGTAGATGTTGTTTTACTGTAATCCAACTTAAATGAAATTGCTCCAGAGTCTTAGTTTCAATCATCAATAGATTTCCTAGGTTGATGCTTTTCTATTCTAGAATGGCAGTCCTATATCTATGTTTTCCTGTGATTTATGCTTTGTATCACGAATATTTGGCCTGGTGGAAACTTCTACGGCCCCGTCTACCTTTTTTACAATTTGGGTTCCCCAAACTGTGTATCTATATATGGCAGCAACCATATCAATCGGATCATGCTACCGTGGAAATTTAGCAAGACGTCACTTGCAGTTTGGAGAAGACTTATGAGGTCAGCGTTGAAATCTGTCAAAAATATTTGAATCTACTGGATTGTATAATGGTGACTAATTTCTATGATAGGTAACAAAAGCCATATATATTGAGCTCTATTGTCAAATCTTTGGATCATGTGAATACCTGTACAGATTCTATAACGCCTCTAACAAGATTGGATTGGCATTGGATAATGAATATGAATTACAAATCACGGGACTGGTCCAATGTCCAGTGAGTCATTTATTGGTTCGTATTCAAAGGCGTCTGTAATCAAACCATTAAAATACTCGTTACATTATTTATTATAGTCATTTTAATAATAAAATGATAGACTAGAACACCTATTAACTAAACAATAGAAGTTTCCTACCAGCTAGCAAATATAAAGAAGTTAAAATAATGTGATCTTAGAGGCAAACAGATGAGAAACACGATTGGAGCACAAAGAGAAACACATCAAGATATTAGTGAAATTTAAAATAATGAGAGGCAAATGTTGATCGATTGAAATTTCTCTTGTTGGCAACTATGAATCTATGAGAGGCAAATGCTGTTCATTCTTTAACTAGGTTTTCTTAGAACATCCATATTCATCGAGTCTTTTATAAGGTTCTTAAAGTATCATATTAACATCTAAAAAACTTTCTTTTCGAAGAACCTCATCATTTTATCCGTAAGGTTCTTCACATAAGTTTCTTCACTTCTTTTATACTTTGATGGATCCCATTTACTTTTACATAATATCTTATTTTTACAAAATAATAATAAAATATTCTAAAAACAACTTATTTTTCGAAATCATTCGTAAAGAGTTCTAAAAAGTTAAAAGAACTCTCCACATCTGTAAGGACCTCAAAAAGTGAGATCCTTCGCCTAGGTTCCCGTATCAAGCACCACTAATTTGGATGCTATTACCATGATTAGCCTATGAAGATTCTCTCGGCAAGACAGGCCATCCCGACAGGCACACCACACTAGAGACCACTTCCCACTACTCTTCCTCCTACAGCACATATCTATCATCGTCCTACAAATATTAGAGTTAAAAAGACGTGTCATCCTATGACTAATCCACCTCCTTTTGCACATATCCCTCAGTACACAAGAGCAAGGGGACCTCTCTCCATGATCCCATATCTTTTTTAACACACGACTCCGTGCTTCTTCGACAAGCCATCAACCAAACCTTTAATTTGGGTAAATAAGATTACTTTATTCTCTTACTCCCTCTCTTCCTTAGTTGGTTGTTATCTATTTATAGAGTCCACCACCAACTTTAGTGTTGGAGACTCTCGCCAAATCAATCCCCAACAACTTTTAGCTCAAATTTACTCTCTGCATACGTCAAATTGTACTCAAGGTACTAAAGGACTCATTGGAGAAAGCCTGGGAAACAACCTTAGATATTACACTAATAGGTAGAATAGAGTAAAAAGTTATTTGAAAGTTTCAATCATCGTTAAATTATATTATTGTTTGCGTGGTGTGCGATTCTAACATTTTCAGGTTTAAAATGAGTTCACATGTAGCGGGACTTGAGAGTTGTGTTGGTTCCATCCACTGTTCCGTTCCCTATCTCTCCGAATTCCTTATAGGACGATAAAATGCAATAACGCTTAAAACAAGGTTTTACCATCATATGCCTCAAATGGCTCAAAAGGACCATTAATAAAAGCGTTAAGGTCTGAATTTTTTTCAGCGTTTACTGGAAATTGACGACTGTAGGTTATAGCACACAACGATGGACCTATTGTTTTAGGCCAATCACTGTTGACGAAAAG